>OZ012738.1:285230546-286578046 GCA_963859935.3 Lathyrus sativus
ATATATCTACATATATATATATATATATATATATATATATATATATATATATATATATATATCTACATATATATATATATATATATATATATATATATATATATGTAGATATACATGTACATATATATATATATATATATATGTATATATACATATATATATATATATATATATATATATATATATATATATATATATATATATATATATATATATATATATGTATATATATGTATATATATATATATATATATATATATATATATGTATATATATATATATATATATATATATGTATATATATATATATATATATATATATATATATATATATATATGTATATATATATATATATATGTATATATATGTATATATATAAAAATCCAAGCATATATATTTATCATGCATACTTCCACAATTCCATCATTCCACATAACATACACAATTATGTTCGTTCACCAATGCACCATTATAAAAATGATAAATGCAAATCATAGAGACCGACTCACGACTCTATGCAAATGCAATGCGGTATCGACTCAATCATCTCAAGTTCACTCAGGAACTTATTGGAACCATCGCTCACACCTCACATAGGTACACGATGTTCACCCATTGCTCACACCTCACATAGGCACACAATGTTTATGGATTTCTCACACCTCACATAGGCACACAATCTGATTGCTCACACCTCACATAGGCACACAATCTAATTGCTCACACCTCACATAGGCACACAATCGTTTGTAATCATCGCTCACACCTCACATAGGCACACGATGTTACAACGGATTCTCATTAGAATCCCACAACACAAGAATGCACATCATTATGCTTCATATGCGAAATGACCCAAGACACTTTTGAAATGCATACATATTCACAATATATTAATGCATTCATCTCATACTATCACATACAATCGATATACACAATCACATCAATTATGCCAAACGGTGTCGCTACTGCGAAAATCGGCGCCGGCTATGACAGAAGAGTCGCCACCGTGCGTTATTTATCCCAAAGGAGGGAAAGGAAACGCTCAGAGTAAACCTAACGCAAAACGGGAAAGGAATGGTCATCGCAACCAAATCCTGGATTCGGGAGTCGGTTACGCAAGGGGAAGGTATTAGCACCCCTCACGTCCGCCGTACTCGACGGGATCCACGCTTGTTTTCTTGTACGGATTGTTATTCTATCTACCCTAGTGGTCAAGGGGCAAAAGAAAGGAAAAGAGAAAGAGACTCGATAGAACTTCGCCGCTCTATGCCTACGTATTCCCTCGTACATTGGAAAGTCAGAGTCTACGTAGTTCGTCTAACTACGGATGAAGGTGGGAAGGTTGCTCGCTAGGATACGACATCCTATGCCTACGTACTTTCACACAGCATGAAAGATCAGAGCAAACGTAGTTCGGGCTACGGAAGACACAAGCTTGTCTGACTGTTTTTAGATCCTTCTGAAAAAGGTTTTCTTCTGATTAAGAGTCCAAGAGGACGAAAATGACGTTTGAAGTTTATTCTCAGTCTTTTACGCAAGAACTGTTTTTTTTATGTTTGACATATTATTGTGTTTTTGAATTGTTTCGAGATGAGAAGAGAAAAGACGCTCTAAAAGCCTAGGGTTAAAAGGGGAAGCAAAACTACCCTAAAGTTGTCATGCATGGATAAACATCCTAATGTCTGTCATATTCCCCTCTTGCACAGAGGGAAACAGAGATCCTAGGGGATAAACAGAAAAGAAAGCAAGCAAATACAGTAAAATGCATGCAATGCAGCAGTACAAGCAAGGCGAGGGAGTTCCGCTCTACCTCGAACCTAGGAAAACAACAGGCAAAAATGAATCAATATTCACTTCAAGCCTAAGGGGGCAAGCTGTACAAGCTAACAAACAATACAGAAAAAGAAAACAGCACCAACACCAGCTCTGACAGCAACAATCAAGCTCCTACAGTAAGCAGCACAAGCAGCAACAGCTCAGACAGCTACAATTGACTACACAGCAAAGGGTTGACAGCAACAACTTCTTCAAGCAAGATCCCATCTTCAATCTTCAACAAGCTTCAAGCTTCAGATAAGCTCCTATCTTCAAGCTCCATCTCCAAGAGAGAATCAATTAACAGGATTAAGTTGAAATGTTAAGCAGCTTAGTGACAACCAAAGGAAGCCCCTAAGCACTTAACATTGTAAGAGAAAGGTATCCTCAAAGTTCTACTTCTAAAGCATGTCACTCATCCCTCCAAAGGAGTGATGTGAATACTTTAAAAGGACTTTATGTCATAGGAATGAATAGAGGCACAAGAAGCTCTCTATGTTTGAAAGAAGAAACAAGACTAATCTAATGCTCTTCCTATATGCCCTAATCCCTAAGCCTTCATAAGCAATCTTCAAAAGAAAAGATCTCCATGCCCATGCTCCATCCTTTGTTTCCAAGAATCCTCAATGCATCCAGAAGCTCCATCAAGCAAAACCCAAGCCCAAAGCCCAATCAAAATAGCCATAACAAAATAACCAAACCAAATATCCAAGGGAGAAAACCCACAATCATCACACAAGTTGCATAATACAAATAAAATGCTAAAACTTATCATAAAATCCTAAGTAAATTTCTAAGGGAACCTAACCCTATACCCAATACCCCATATAAATCCCAGAACCTAGATCAATCATTTAATCCCAAAACTATGCACTAAACTACACCTAATTGTTTTAAAACCCTAATTCTAACACTCCTCATACTTACCTCTCAAACTAACCTAAATTGTATTCACAAAAATGTGACAAAATCCCTAAGGGTACATGCTTCCCTGATCTAATCAACCTAACAAGAATCACTCAAAAATTCCTCACCAAACTCTCATATTAAAATCAGCAAAGTAGCATATTAACCATATTCAAAAATACAACTAATAAAAATGCAAAAATGCAATTAAAACATTAAATGCACGAAAAAGGTATTTTTTAATCCTATTAAAATCTATACTCCCTAAAATGTCCAGGGGAAAAAGTCTCACCTAAAAAAGATCATTTTTCTATTTGTTTCGATTTATTTCTAACCTATAATTTTCTATACAAACTATGTCATAAATCCTAGAAAATACTAAACTATATATTTCCTATAATACCTAACTTCCTATGCATTCTATACTAAGAATTAATAACATTTTAAGGAAATTAACCCTATAAATCTCTTAAAGAGAATTAACCTCTAAAAATCTACCCTAAACCAATATTACAATTAACATTGTAATACAAAAATTGTTAACAAAATAACATGTGCAAGGGGGAATTAATAGTAACCAGGGGTACATGCTGCAGCAAAAAGGAAGAGGCCCAGCCCAACAAAAAATACCACCACATAGGAGGGGGTATGCTGAGGAAACGGGGAGTGTATGTTGCGAAAAAAAGAAGTTGGGCCCAGAGCCCAACAAAAAAAACAACACCAACCAGGAGGGGGTGCAGTGAACGAAAATGGAGGTGTGTGTGTCAAAGAACACATGTTGGGCTTGAGGCCCAACCCAAACATTCAGCCACATCCTTCTCCATTTCTCAGTAAAACCCTAACCCCTTCTCACTCTCAGATTCACTGTTCACGCCGCTAATCTCCTTCTCACATTTCTCTCCCTCACAATCTTTCTCTCGTTTCAATCTCACAAAAAACCTTCTACCAATCTTTCTATCAAAATCCAAACAACTTGTTTCAAATTTCCATTCATTTTCATACTCAACAACATCTCGTTTTAAATCTTACAAAATGAATGAATCAGGACACAAACTACAAAAAATATAAGTCTTCTGGAAACAAAATGTCTGTTCTTGGATATTCTTGAGGACCGAGAGTCGCTGATGGATGAAGGTATATGAAGGTCAAGATGAACGCGTGAATATCTACAAAGTTTTGTAGAAAAAAAACTGATGATGAACTTTGAAGTTTGGATCGATGATGAACTGGCGACGAACATTGCATGGAGGTTAATGAAGATCTTGCGAAGATTGACGAATCTTGAACGGAACCTTGATGACGATCTGGGAATCGTATGAAGCGGACGAATTCTTGATAAAATCTGGAAACGTTTGGAGATCGTGAGATTTTGTTCATCGAGAATCTTGAAGAGTTTCTGGAGAATATTTGATGTGGAAGAAATCTGGACGTGAAATGAGATTGTTGATTGAAGACTCATGAAGATCTTCAAGGAGATCTGGAAATCCCGAAAGTGGAACACATTCTGGAAAAATGCGTAACGTGAACGGATGAATATTCAGGAGGATCTTCACCAAAGAAGATGAAGATCTTGATGATCTATGATGAACTCCTTGAAGGTTCGCTGAAAAATCTGGAGGAACGAGGATTATTGCGCTGAATTGGTTAGACACGATCTTGGACAGATCTACAAAGCTCTGAAAAAATTACGAAGATCCATGGATGTTAAGCTTTCCGGTGGAATTTGGCATTTTTGCAGTTTCCGGTGATGGTTGTAACTTCCGGCGACAGTTACGGTTGTCGTTGTTGCGGCTGCATGGCTTCCGGCGAAGGTTTCCGGCGAGAGACTGGTGGGAGACAGGTAGAACGCATGAGGAGGAGGTTGGTGAAGGGGCTACGCGTGGCAATCATGCAAGCAGAGTATGGGTGCATGAGGGACACGTGGGAGGAGAGAGGATAGTGGAATATTGAGGTGTCAATGCAGAAATGAGGTGGCCAAGAGAGAGAAAGAAAACGTGGCAATTGTTTTTATAGGACACCTGGCGTGAATGGACCTGGGCTTTCAGAATTTGGACACTTGGCCCATTATGCAGACTCAATTAACATGATTAATGGACTACTTAAATTGCTAGCGTTGATTAATGCTAATTAACTGAAAACGAAAACAATTAATACTAATAAAACGAAAACGAAAATGGATTAGCTCTAGTTAATGAGCTAACTAATCAACTAAAACTAAATAATTAAACCTGATTAAACCTACACAATTAATCCTAATTAAAACAAAACAATTAATCCTAATCAATTAATATTCTAATTAAAACTAAAAATGCTATTAAAAACTACTAACATTCTAAAATCTATAAAAATCTATTAATCTATTAAAAATGCTATTAAAGCTATTTAATAAAATGAAATTAATATTCTAAAACCTATATCATTCTATTAAACTAAAAAGCTATTAAAACCAATAGAACTATATTAAAATCTATATCACTATTTTATTAAAATCTATTATTCTATTTAAAAACAAAAACCCAATACTCTATTAAAAAAATCTATTATCCTATTAATTCTATTTAAATTCTATAAAACTAATAAAACCTATATCTATTAAAATTCTAGAATATTCTATTAAGCTAAAAAGGAACTATAAAATCTATTAAAATCCTATTAAGTAATAAAATCTATTTAAAATCTAGAAAAAGGCTATTAAATCCTAAAATACCATTAAAAGGTCTAGAAAAGCAATAAAGGAAATTAAACCAATTAAAAGAGACCGCGAGACCAGATCGAAGTAGGCGGCAAAACCCGGACACCGAGATGTCCTCAAAAACAACAGCGTAAGCTGAAAACACCGGGGAGCGCACGACTCTCCAAAAATGAAACTCCGATCATCCGAACTGGTCTAAAACGTCCGAGATGTGAAAATAGGGCTGTAATCCCGCTAAGATCAACATGACTGAAGAAATGCAGTGTATGCAATATGTGAGTGCGAATGCAAAAAAAATGAGTCGAAACATAAACCAGATGTGGGAACCGGTTGGTCAAATTTTGGGGTGCAACAAACGGCAACGAGCATCACTTTACAACCTAAATGGCAACGAACTCTATCGCAATTATCATGCATTCACATTTAATTTAAACAATGCATATAATTTTCCAAAAGGCCACAATTCACAATAAATTCCACAATCTAGGATTCACGCCATACGGCTACCCACATCATATCATATAACAGCACACAAGCTACACATTCGGGATAAGGTTAATCACATCCGAGTCGAAGAATCGATATTGGATGGAATAAAAGAAAATGCTTTGATGTCATGCTCGCTAGCATGCTCGCTAGGCGAGCAGAATGGCGAGCCCTTCGCTACTCCACTCGCTCCAGCGAGTTTGGGTCTTTTTGGTTCTGCCTAAGTCTGGGAGTGTTCGCTGGCAGCTCGCTTAACGAACCCTTCACTACCTCACTCGCTAGTGATTCGCCTAGCGAATACTTCGCTACACAAACCCTCACTAATCCAAAAATGACAGAAAGTCACAAAATCACCTGATTTAATTCAAACAAGTTTCAATAGTCTCGGCCTAACATTTCTCGACTAAACTACGTAATTTATTTCAAATTCTAACTGTAAAAACATCAGTTTCTATCGATTTAATCCAATTCGACCTAAAACGGAAATATGTAGAAAAACAACCAAACAACCCAACCGAACACATACATAATCATACACATTGATGAGATAATAAGATTTCACACCCTTACCTAATTAAATCAATTCCTAGAAGTTGTTTTGAAGATCTACAAGCTTTTCCTCTTTTTCTTCTCTTTTCTCTTCTTCCTCCTTTCTTTCTCTCCTTTTTTTCTTTCTTCCTCTTTCTCTCTTATAACTTTCTGTTCTAAATCCTTCTATTACTATTCTCTCAAAACATCTAATAATTCATTTTCTCACAAAATATCTAACTTAACATTAATTAACAATTATCTAAAATACCCTTCAACCTAATTTCCCAAAAACTCTCAAAAGCGATAAAATAGCACAATATGCAAACATAACATATTAACACACCAATTCCATAAATAAAATAACAATCACCCAAATAAAATAAAAGACTCAACAAAAATGGGAAATCAGAATCGGGGCGTTACACCTATTCTCCAGAAGGTTTGTATTCTGGAAGGCCATTCGTGGCGTTTTCCTCAGCAGGATTCGATATAATCCCCAACAGAGTAGAATTACTGTCTAGCAGATTGTTCTATCTCCACAACAGGTTCAGTTGCTATTCAGGAAATTTCTTTCAGGAAGCTATTCGAGGCTTGCTTCCCCAGCTTAAGTCCAATTTACTGGCATGTGCTAGCTATCCCCATCAAGGTCGTTTTCTTTGCTCAGCAGGGTGGTCTCCGTATCTCCAGCATTTATTTTGCTGATTCGGTTCCGTTGCATCTGCATGCGTGCATAGTATCTACCCAAACGCGTAGCATTTCCATTTTGTATGGAGCATTACGCCATTTTTGAACATATGCATTTGAAACATAAGCTAGGTTGTTACCTCTTTGCCTTCAGGCGTATCTCCAGCAGACGCTTATTTTCTGTATCCCCATGGTGTTCAGAATGTAGCAAGTTGTGGTATCTTTGTTTCTATAAGTCCGTACAGGTGTTCAGACCTCGGCAGAAGATTTGGGATAAATGTGTTCATCTTATCATGTACTCCTCGTCAGAGTTACTTAGTTGGGTTTCTCTTTTCCCCAACGAAGTCTTCTTGTGATTCATCAAGATGTTATCAACTGCGTGTTGATCTGGCCTTCGGGTTCGATGCTCGCTTTTATTTAGCGAATGTCTGTGCATCAGTAGATGTTATCAATTGCGTGTTAAGCCGGCCTCCGTATTCGATGCTCGCTTTTATTTAGCGAATGCCTGCGCGTTAGCAGAAGATCAGCTGCGTGTTGATCTGGCCTCCGGGTTTGATGCTCACTTTTATTTAGCGAATGCCTACGTGTTAGCATAAGATCAGCTGCGTGTTGAGCCGACCTCCCGGTTCGATGCTCGCTTTTATTTAGCGAATTCCTGCGCGTTAGCAGATGTTCTCAACTGCTGAGCCGACCTCCAGGTTCGATGCTCGCTTTTATTTAGCGAATGCCTGCGTGTAACACCCCCTTACTATACCCCCAAATAAACAAATAAATCATATAACACGTATTAAAATTTCATCAGAGTATAAATAAAACATGGTATGAAAGAGGTATGTCACATCATCACGAAATTAACATACAATACCTGCTCGATAAAAGACATGCAACCGTGGGGTAGTTTCAACAGAGGAACTTAGTCCCTACACCCACATTTCAATATTTAGAAATAAAAGCGGAAAATCTAAACATTGAATCATTTTAAACATGTAATCACATAATACATATTATCCAGTTGATTCACCATATCATTCATGTTTACCTAAACATTTGTCATCAGATACATATACAAATGTATCTCAAAAGAATGCTAAACAATCCTAACTACCCGGTGCTACATATCAGAGCTTAACCGACCAAAAGAATGAAGCTATACTTCACAAAAGACTTCCATCAAAGCTAATCTACAATGCCTCATAGAGGATTGAAATATTATCATAATAATCCATGCATATAATCACATATATATATATATATATACACAAGCATAGAATACACATATTCCACATTTCTCACCACAATTCATTATCATCATCGTATACATCACAATATATGTATATATAAACGAATATGGAATGATCATCAAGCATATTTATTATGCACACATCCATAATCCTCATAAATTCACATAACATACATATATGCATACATTCACAGAACATTTATCTCTATGCCATGTAACTCAATGCAACTCAATGCAACTCATGCCATGTGGTACCAACACTTGTTATCATTTTTCGGTTTTTACATTAAACCGGGTCCGCCCCTAGACCGATAACAATAAAAGCCCGTCCTTTAAGCTTTCAAACCCACCCTTCTAGGTTTGGGACAAGTCACTAGTCTCCACGAAACTAGCAAGCATTGCCTCTTGACTAAATGATGTGTATGCAATCAATCAACAAATGCACTTAAGACCGTTCTCGCATCTTAATCCCATGCACTATCAAATAATTCATCACACAAGAATTATAACATGATTTCACACTCACACATCATATCAAAGCATTCATACTTTCAACATCATCATTTTTATCAAGAAATGCACACATATTCACAATATGTTCTCATGCATTATTCACAATATTGCATACAATCAATATGCATTCACAATTCAATACCATCACCACATTATTCAAGCAATGCACACATATTCACAATATGTTCTCATGCACTATATATGCCAAAAGGCCACATTTCACAATATTGCACAATCTAGGATTCACGCCATACGGCTACCCACAACATATCACATCACAACAGTACACGAACTATTCATTTCTGATGAAGATTGAACACAATCGAACTAAACAATCAACATTGGATGGAAAAACACAAAGAAATGAAAATGCTGTCACGCTCGCTAGCTTGCTCGCCTAGAGAGTTCCTAGCGAACACTCGCTACCTGTTCGCCTAGCGAACAAGCTCGTGAAGGAAAACAAAAGCTACTGTAAAGCTTCGCTACTTACTCGCTGCAGCGAGGTCCTAGCGAATCCTTCGCTACCTCAATCGCTACCAGCGAACAAGATCAAATACATTCTGTCCAAGTCTGGGACCACTCGCTAGCTTGCTCGCTTAGCGAGTTGCTAGCGAACACTCGCGATCTACTCGCCTAGCGAAGGTGCTAGCAAACGTCTGCGATGTTCAAAACCCCCAATGTCCAAAACTCTCCAAAACTCCCAAAATCACCCGATTCAATTCCAACGAGTTCCAGTACTCTTAGTCTAACAATCCTCGACTAATCTACACCACTTATTCCGAATTCCAACCGTTAAAACCTTGATTCAACCGATTAAACTCATTTATGCCCTAGAATGGAAAATGGAGAAAACATCCAAACAATCCAAACCAATCATACATAATCATGTACATTGACAATATAATAATATTTCACACCCTTACCTTGATTAAACCGAAGATAGTAGTTGTTCTTGATGATTCCAAGCTTTTTCCCTTTCTTCCTTCTCTTTTCTCCTCTTCTCCTTTCTTTCTCTTCTTTTTCTCTTATGTTTCTATCTTTTCCTTTTCTTCCACTTTTCCTTATATGCCTTTCCATTCTATTTTCTTCCATCATATTTCCTCTCAAATATCTACCAATAATTCCAATAATTAAAATCATCCAAATAAATCAATTAATTAATATGAATAATTAATTATTGAAAAATTAGGCTGTTACAACCCTCCCCCACTTGAGGAATTTTCGTCCTCGAAAATGTTAATGTTCCAAACAACTCTGGATAAGACTCCCTCATCTGACTCTCAAGTTCCCAAGTCACATTTCCATCAGCCGGTCCTCCCTAAGCGACCTTCACCAAAGCAATCTCTTTGCCTCGAAGTTGCTTCAACTCTCGATCCTCTATCCGCATAGGTGATGTCTCCACAGTCAGGTTATCTCTCACCTGCACATCATCTACTTGGACTACGTGAGACGGATCCGCAATGTATTTCCTCAACTGATATACATGGAACACGTCATGAAGATTAGCAAGCGACGATGATAAAGCAACTCGATAGGCTACCTCTCCTATCTTCTACAAAATCTGATAAGGACCAATGAAACGCGTCGTCAACTTACGCGACTTCAATGCCCTACCAACACCAGTCATCGGAGTGACTCGAAGAAACACGTGATCTCCCTCCTGAAATTCAAGTGTTTTCCTCCTCTTGTCATGATAACTCTTTTGACGACTCTGAGAAATCCTCATCTTCTCTTGAATCATCTTAATCTTATCGGTAGTCTGTTGGACTATCTCGGGTCCAACCACAAAACTCTCTCCAGATTCATACCAACACAACGGCGTCCTACACCGTCTACCATATAATGCCTCAAACGGTGCCATACCAATACTCGAATGAAAGCTGTTGTTATAAGTAAATTCAATCAAAGGTAAGTAGCTATCCCAAGCTCCTCCCTTCTCCAATACACAAGCTCTCAAAAGATCCTCAAGTGATTGAATCGTTCTCTCCGTCTGACCATCGGTCTGCGGACGGTAAGCAGAACTCAAACGCAACTTCGTACCCAAAGCACTTTGCAAACTCTCCCAAAATCTCGAAGTAAACCTCGGATCTCTATCTGACACAATGCTAGACGGAATACCATGTAAACTGACAATCCTCTCAATGTACGGCTTTGCCAATTTCTCCAACAGGTAATCCATTTGCATAGGAATAAAGTGAGCAGATTTGGTCAATCTATCCACAATAACCCAAATAGCTTCAAAGTTACTCGGAGTTCTCGGTAATCCAGACACAAAATCCATAGATATGCTATCCCATTTCCACACATGAATAAACAACGGTTTCATCAAACCCGACGATTTCTAATGCTCAATCTTTGACTTCTGACAAGTCAAACAAGAATACACAAACTCGGCAATATCCTTCTTCATACGAGGCCACCAAAACACTTTCCTCAAATCTTGATACATCTTAGTAGCACCCGGATGAATACTCAATCCACTACGATGCCCTTCCTCAAGAATGCTCTTTTTCAGCTCAACAACATCAGGAACACAAACTCTATCACGACACCTCATGATACCATTTTCATCAATTCGAAAATCACCATCTTGACCTTGATTGATCAAAGTCAACCGATCAACTAAACCCAAATCAGATTTCTATCCTTATCGAATCTCGTCCAGAATACCACTAGTAAGCTTTAACATACCAAGCTTAACTCCGTAAGAAGTCTTCTCACACACCAAGCTCAAATCGAGAAATTTCTCAATCAATTCCAATTCTTTTACCATCATCATCATCATCGACATATGCAACGATTTCCTACTCAATGCATCAGCTACCACGTTTGCTTTACCCGGATGGTAATTCAAACCAAAATCATAATCCTTCAGAAGTTCCAACCATCTCCTCTGCCTTGCATTCAATTCTTTCTGATCGAAGAGATACTTCAAACTCTTATGATCACTAAATACCTCAAATCTCGAATCAAACAAATAATGCCTCCAAAGTTTTAGCACAAATACAACGGCGACTAACTCTAGGTCATGCGTCGGATAATTCTTCTCATGCACTTTGAGTTGCCTCGAAGCATAAGCTACAACTTGTTTATTTTGCGTCAACACACCTCCTAAACCCATCAAAGAAGCATCACAATACACAACAAACGGTTCTGTCGGATTCGGCAAAATAAAAACAGGAGCTGTCGTCAGTCTCCTCTTAAGCTCTTGAAAATTTCCTTCACACTTTGCATTCCAAACAAAAGCTTGACCTTTCCTAGTCAACTGCGTCAACAGTAAAGATAACTTGGCAAATCCTTCAATGAATTTTCGATAATATCCTACCAAACCAAGGAAACTTCTAATCTCAAAAACGAATTTCGGAGTCTCCCATTGCGTTACCGCTTCAACCTTCGATGGATCAAGTGCAACACCACTACTCGAAATCACATGACCAAGGAAACTCACTTCCTTCAACCAAATTCACACTTAGAAAGTTTAGCATATAACTGTTTCTCTTTCAATACAGATAACACAATCCTCAAATGCTCGACATGTTCATCTTCACTCTTCGAATAAATCAAAATATCATCGATGAGCACGACCACAAACTTGTCCAAGTAAGGATGGAAAATCCTGTTCATGTATTCCATAAATACACCTGGTGCATTAGTCACACCAAATGGCCTCACAGAATACTCATAATGTCCATACCTCGTTCTAAAAGAAGTCTTCTGAATATCCTCAGCCTTCACACGAATCTGATGATACCCAGATCTCAAATCTATCTTACTGAACACACTCGCACCAACCAACTGATCCATCAAATCATCAATCCTCGGAAGTGGATACTTATTCTTGATAGTCACCTTGTTCAATTGTCTGTAGTCCACACAGAGTCTCATAGAACCTTCTTTCTTCTTAACCAACAACACTGGTGCACCCCACGGTGACACACTCGGACGAATAAGCCTCTTCTCAAGTAGATCTTCAAGTTGACTCTTCAACTCTTTCAATTCCGATGCAGACATACGATATGGAGCCATCGATATCAGACTAGTTCCAGGGATTAAGTCGATCGTAAACTCCACTTCGCGTTCCGGCGGTAAATCTATTATCTCCTAAGGAAAAACTTCCGGAAAGTCACAGACAATTGGTAAAGCATCAGTTGTTCCACTTTCACCAATGCTCACAGTTGCCATCAACAAAAATACCTTTGCACGATCTTGCATTGATTCCTTCACTTGCTTAGCAGTCATAAACAAATCTCCTTCCTCATCAGGTTTAGGAAAAATAACTGTTTTTTCAAAACAGTTAATATAGACACGATTGAATTCCAACCAATTCATCCCAAGAATAACATCAAGTTGATCTAAGTGAAGACACACTAAATCAACCCCATAGTCTTTACCAAAAATACTCAACGGACAATTCAAACACACATACAGGGTAGTTACCGAACCCATAGCCGGAGTATCAATAACCATACCACCACTCATAACAGACAACTCAAGATTTAACCTCTTAACACAATCAAAGGAAATAAAAGAATGTGTATCCCCAATATCAATTATAGCGATCAAAGGTATACCATTAATGAAGCACGTACCTCGGATCAATCGATCTTCACTAGCAGTCTCCAATCCTGTCAGAGTAAACACTTTCCCATTCCCTTGAGTCTTCTTTAGCTTATCACACTTGGAACTAATGTGCCCTTGCTCACCACAGTTGTAACAAGTCACATTCGTACCGCTTCTGCACTCAAGAGCTTTGTGGCCTGGCTTGCCACACTTGAAACACTTCTGCTCCACACTTTTGCACTCAGGAGCATGGTGTCCTTCCTCACCGCATCTATAACATCTCACCGGAGTGGAAACTCCTCCCCACTTGGCCTCTTGTCATAACCAGCTTTCTGTTTCCCCTTATCAGCAGGAGTCACATACGGCTTCCCTCTAAGTTGACCTTTTCCTTTCTTATCATTTAAACTCTTGTAGTGACTAGACCGAGCCCTACTATCTTCATCATAAATTTTTACTCTTGTTCACCAACTCAGAAAATTGCCTAATTTCCTGATAACCAACGACTTGCTTGATTTCAGGCCTCAAACCATTCACAAACTTGAGACACTTGGATCTCTCAGCATTAGTAGTGTTATAATGAGGACAAAACTTAATCAATTCCTCAAACCTTGCGGCATACTCGGCCACAGTTGAGTTACCTTGCTTCAGCTCAAGGAATTCAATTTCCTTCTTACCACGCACATCTTCTGGAAAATACTTCTCTAGAAATGCCTCTCTAAAAACATCCCAAGTAACCACAATCTCATCCTCCTCAAACCTTTGGCGAGTGTTACCCCACCAGTCCTCGGCTTCCTCTTCAAGCATATGAGTGCCAAACTGCACCCTCTGCGTATCCGAACAGTTCATGAATCGAAAGATCTTCTCAATCGCTTTCAGCCATACTTGTGCTTTGTCAGGTTCATGGGTTCCCTTGAAAATCGGTGGATTGTTCCTTTGAAACCTTCACAAAGCATGAAACTCATCTTCGACATTGTTTCCAATAATCACATTGGCTTGAGGATTCTGCCCAATCGCTCCAGCCAACCTCGTCAACGCCTCAACAATCGCTTCATCATTCCTACCTGCAACCATTGTTCTTGATTCCCATAATAAATCCTCGTTGGAACAACCATATTGATAGTGCTACACACACATGCCAAATTCATAAGGGAATGAACACATTACCAACTTAGTCTACTGACCGACCTGCTCTGATACCATTAATGTAACACCCCCTTACAATACCCCCAAATAAACAAATAAATCATATAACACGTATTAAAATTTCATTAGAGTATAAATAAAACATGGTATGAAAGAGGTATGTCACATCATCACGAAATTAACATACAACACCTGCTCGATAAAAGACATGCAACAGTGGGGTAGTTTCAACAGAGGAACTTAGTCCCTACACCCACATTTCAATATTTAGAATTAAAAGCGGAAAATCTAAACATTGAATCATTTTAAACATGTAATCACATAATACATATTATCCAGTTGATTCACCGCGTCATTCATGTTTACATAAACATTTGTCATCAGATACATATACAAATGTATCTCAAAAGAATGTTATGCAATCCTAACTACCCGGTGCTACATATCAGAGCTTAACCGAACAAAAGAATGAAGCTATACTTCACAAAAGACTTCCATCAAAGCTAATCTGCAATGCCTTAAAAGAAGGGTGAGAAATAATATCATAATAATCCATGCATATAATCACATATATATACACAAGCATAGAATACACATATTCCACATTTCTCACCATAATTCATTATCATCATCATATACATCACAATATATGTATATATAAACGAATATGGAATGATCATCAAGCATATTTATCATGCACACATCTATAATCCTCATCAATTCACATAACATACACATATGCATACATTCACACAACATTTATCTCTATGCCATGCGACTCAATGCAACTCATGCCATGTGGTACCAACACTTGTTATCATTTTTCGGTTTTTACATTAAACTGGGTCCACCCCCTAGACCGATAACAACAAAAGCCCATCCTCTAAGCTTTCAAACCCACCCTTCTAGGTTTGGGACAAGTCACTAGTCTCCACGAAACTAGCAAGCATTGCCTCTTGACTAAATGATGCGTATGCAATCAATCAACAAATGCACTTAAGACCGTTCTCGCATCTTAATGCCATGCATTATCAAATAATTCATCACACAAGAATTATAACATGATTGCACACTCACACATCATATCAAAGCATTCATATTTTCAACATCATCATTTTTATCAAGCAATGCACACATATTCACAATATGTTCTCATGCATTATTCATAATATTGAATACAATCAATATGCATTCATAATTCAATACCATCACCACATTATTCAAGCAATGCACACATATTCACAATATGTTCTCATGCATTATATATGCCAAAAGGCCACATTTCACAATATTTCACAATCTAGGATTCACGCCATACGGCTACCCACATTATATCACATCACAACAGTACACGAACTATTCATTTCTGATGAAGATTGAACACAATCGAACCAAACAATCAACATTGAATGGAAAAACACAAAGAAATGAAAATGCTGTCACACTCGCTAGCTTGCTCGCCTAGCGAACACTCGCTACCTATTCTCCTAGTGAATAAGCTCGCGAAGGCAAACAGAAGCTACCGTAAAGCTTCGCTACCTACTCGCTGCAGCGAGGTCCTAGCGAATCCTTCGGTACCTCACTCGCTACCAGCGAACAAGATCAAATACATTCTGTCCAAGTCTGGGACCACTCGCTAGCGTGCTCGTTAAAACCTTCATTCTACCGATTAAACTCATCTATGCCCTAGAATGGAAAATGGAGAAAACATCCAAACAATCCAAACCAATCATACATAATCATATACATTGACAATATAATGATATTTCACACCCTTTCCTTGATTAAACCGAAGTTAGAAGTTGTTCTTGATGATTCCAAGCTTTTTCCCTTTCTTCCTTCTCTTTTCTCCTCTTCTCCTTTCTTTCTCTTCTTTTTTTCTTATGTTTCTATCTTTTCCTTTTCTTCCACTTTTCCTTATATGCCTTTCCATTCTATTTTCTTCCATCATATTTCCTCTCAAATATCTACCAATAATTCAAATAATTAAAATCATCCAAATAAATCAATTAATTAATATGAATAATTAATTATTGAAAAATTGGGCTGTTACACTGCGTGTTAGCAGATGTTCTCAACTGCGTGTTAAGCCGGCCTCCGGGTTCAATGCTCGCTTTTATTTAGCGAATGTCTGCGCGTCAGCAGATGTTCTCAACTGCGTGTTGAGCCGGCCTCCGGGTTCGATGCTCGCTTTTATTTAGTGAATGCCTGCGCATTAGCAGAAGATCAGTTGTGTGCTGATCCGGCCTCCGGGTTCGATTCTCGCTTTTATTTAGCGAATGCCTGCGCGTTAGCAGAAGATCAGCTGCGTGTTGATCCGGCCTCTGGGTTTGATGCTCGCTTTTATTTAGCGAATTCCTGCATGTTAGTAGAAGATCAGCTGTGTGTTGATGCAGCCTCCGGGTTCGATCCTCGCTTTTATTTAGCGAATGCCTGTGCGTTAGCAGAAGATCAGCTGCGTGTTGATCCAGCCTCCAGGTTCGATGCTCGCGTTTATTTAGCGAATGCCTGCACATTAGCAGATGTTCTCAACTGCATGTTGAGCCGGCCTCCGGGTTCGATGCTCACTTTTATTTAGCGAATGTCTGCGTGTTAGCAGATGTTATCAACTGCGTGTTGATCCGGCCTTCGGGTTCGATGCTCACTTTTATTTAGCGAATGCCTGCTTAGATTAGTAGAAGATCAGCTTCGGTTGTTCCGGCCCTCGGGTTCGATGCCTGTTTTATTCAACAGATGCCTATTGATATCAGATGATCTTTCCGAATTAGTGTCGTTGCCTGCGGGTTAGCAAATGTTTCTTCTAACCGTGTGTCGAGACTTTTTGATTAGTAATTAGTTAGCTTGTCGCCATGAGACCATCAATTTAGTCATCGCCGAAGATTTTTATCCCATCAGAGTTCACAGTTTATTTCTGTGGTTGGCAAATTTCTGGGTTCGTTGGTACTCAACCGTCTTTTACCTTGATTGTGTGAAAGTCGTTCGCTTTTCACCCAGTCAGGTTCAAGTCGTTTGAATAAGGGCAGCTGTTGCACCCCAAAATTTGCTCAACCTTTTTAAACTTGGTTTATGTTTCATTGTATTCTCATAGCATTATCATTTGCATTTTGCATAGCATGATTCATTTACAGGGGATCAAGAGAGGTGCCTAGCAAGAGGAGATTACCATAGTTTTCAAGCCTAATCAAGAGGTCTTATTTAAGCTATCAAGTGCTTATCACCATCAGAAGAAAGTCAAAGTTCTTTGAAAGAGCAGATGAATGAATATGGTTCACCTCCTATCTTGGAGGCCATGTGAAGATCATCAAATGATATTGAGTCCATGGTTATGGATGGAAAGTATTATATAAGCTCATTTAATGTCTTGAGGGTCATTGAGGAGTTTGTTCAAGTCATTATACCAAGTGCAAAAAGCCACAGTCAAAGGTGGTGCAGCTAGGGTTTTCATTTGGTCAACCCTAAGTCAACTGGGAATTTGAAGGAGATTAAGACTCCATTCCAAGTCTTTGTGATCATTTAATGTTATGTTGAGATATCTAAGATGTTATTCCAAGATCAATTTGAGAAGAATCAAGAGTGTGAGAAGTTGCTAAGCCAGGGTTTCTAAGTTTGTCAGTGTAAAATCCCCTGTTTAGTGCCTAACTTCAAGACCACATATCTTAAGATACAAGTTTCTTCTCATCTTGACTCCAACATGAAACTTGTAGATCATGTTTCTAGATTTATTTTGAGTACTAGAACTCATCCATTGGGTTTCTAGAACTCAAGTTATGATGCTGACAAGTTATGGGTCCTCAGATGAATGTGATTTTGGTCAACAAAAGTCAACCAACTTCTAAGACATTTTTGACCTAGAAGGATGTTTCTCCTTACTTTAACCCAAACATGAAAGTTCTTCCTTATGATCTTAGATTTCCAAAAAGTACTAGAAGTCCTTCATCTGATTTGTAGAGCTTAAGATATGAAGCTTGCAAGGCAGGGGCATTTTTGGAAACTTTGATTATAAGTCATTTTGGTTATAGGTCAATTTCACAACTTTGCACACTTCAAATGAAACTTTATCCAACATCAAACCTGCTCCAAATGAGCTCAATGACATCACCAAACAATCACTTGTCATGGGTTTGGGTTGAATTGGAAGAATGGTGAAGGGATTTCCATGAAAAAGCACTTGAAAACCATGATTTGGATTAAATTCATTTTGAACCATCACATGACATGTTTATGCATTTTTTGAGTCACTTGAATGTACCAAATGCAATGACAATTTCAGAATTGAGTTTTGGTGGTACCAAGTTACTTCACCATGAATCAACACATACAAGATCCACCACAAGATGGTTTCAAGGGATCAATTATGTCCCTAAGATCACCCAATACCATAAGCAATGTGTATGAATCCGTTTCAGAGCTATTAGAGCCATTTCCATGGGCACATTTTGGAACTTCAAAACAAATTTTTGGACTTTTCTAATTGACACAAACAGGCCATGATTGGGCCTCCATTCAATCTGGATCCATTCCATATAATGCCTAGATCATTCACAAAGCTTCAGAAGGTGATTTTGGAGCAAAATTGGAGGGAAATTCAGTTACACGAGTTGAGAGAAAAGTGAAGAAGTGAAATCCAAATCGAAGCCAATTCAATCAAATTGAAGGTGGTAGCAAGCTCCATTGAAGTTTCTTGAAGCTTTATGGATGGTTTCGCACGAGCTTCGTTAACAAATCAAGGCCCAACAGAGGCACTCCAATAGGTAAGTTATTCTTCACAAATTCTCTCTGATGATGTATCAATCAACTGCCATTTTCATAGATTCATGATATCCTAGCACCATAGATCATTTCTGGATAGGTTTGATTGCTGTTTTTGACAATTCATGGTTGTTGCTCAAATTTTGTTCAATTCGTATTGCTTAATTTAGGAGTGATAAATGACTATGAACCTTAGATTCGTGATCTAGGGAGCAAGAGGAGTAGTTTAGGCTAAGGAATTATGAGTTTTGGTGCATTCTTGATCTTCTTCTCCGACAAGCCCACCGGAGAAGACGACCGGCGCCGTCGTCTGGTTTTGATTCAGGCGTGCTTGCATGGAATGCCATCTCACCATTTGACATGTTGACCTATCCCAAATCAACGACCATGATTTAATCTGAACCTTGTGTTGACATTTTGACTTCCACGAATGATTAACAAAATGAACCGTTTCATTAAAGTTTCTGAGTTGTTTGGACCTTGGGCTTTTCCTTCTATTCGCACCTCCCTCGATTCAGAGCCCAATGTTATAACTGCGTGTGATTGCTATTTGCCATAGCTCTTTTCCATTTTCTCTTCTTTTTCTTCTTTTTCCATTTATTTTTTCTGTTTGGTTTTTAATTCATAAAAAATACCTCAAATATGTTTAAAAATCATACAAAAATATGTTCATACACTTTATCATGCTAATTGATTTTAAAAATTTTCCAACTAATTTTTTGAGCCATTTCCCAATTAAAATTGATTTTTTTCATTTTGAGGTATTTTATGTGGATTGAAATTGCATATCTCTTGTTCTTGATTTTATTTTGTGACGAACTCTTCATGTTAATGGCTGATTTTTCTTTAGCACATTCTTATCATATTAAATGATTTTCTTGGACAATTTTGCCCCTGCTTGGGGCATTTTGGTTAGGGTTTTAGGACATGTTTAGTGACCCACGATTCCCTTTGTCCATTTGAGGTACCCTTAGGGTTTCACCTCTGTTTGCCTAGTCTTGTTTAGACTTTTTTCCCATAGCTTTGGCCCCTGGTTGCTAACACCTTAGGGGTCATCTAGGATTTTATTTGGAAATTTTTGAGTTTGTTTGTTACTTATAGGGTATTTCACAAGTTAGGTGTTGTATAACTGAAGCTTACACACATGCTTGAACTAACAGGCCTTGAAAATGATATTTGTGCAAACTTTTGAGCACCAACTCTTGTTGTTTTATAGCCCTAAGATGTTGAAGCATGTATAGATTCAATTATAGGTCCTAATGTGGTTTGTAACTTTTTGATACTAGGTTTCAAACCATGTGTGAGAACATTAAGTAGGATTTCCCTTTAACCTCAACTATAGGTTCATCTTGTATGACAACTACTAGGTTTTGAACTAGTTTGCCTTTAGTTTGTCCTCTCTCTCTTCTCATCTCAAATCATTTCTAAAACACTTAATAAAGGCTAATAAATGTTGTACGCTACGAGCCTTAAGTACTTGGGAAATGGTGATTGGGGGGCTACCTCTCAATTGCTTAGAGTGTTTCGTATACATCCTTAGGACGATATGTGACACGTTCGCTCCTAGGTCATAGTCTTTAGTGCAACATGAATTACGAACAATTCAAAAAACACTTCTCCTTAAAAGACACAAAAAAAATTATCAAACTTCATTTTGTCCTTTGGGACCCTTAATAATGGAAAACCTTTTCATAAAAAAAAGTTTCGTTAACTCTTAGGTCTTTCGCAAACAGGTAACGCCTAAGTCTCCAATGGTCGAGCAGCATACACCTAACTGCTAGAACTGATTGTTAACCCTACTCAAGTAAAAATAGGTGAAGCAACTGGTGTTCTTACTTTCCCAAACTATGTTTGCTCTGATTTCTCATACCAGATGAGAATACGTAGGCACGAGACGCGATGTCTTGGCGAGCAACCTTCCCCTCTTTCGTCCGTAGTTAGCCGAACTACGTTGACTCTTACTTTCCCATTGCACGAGGGAATATGTAGGCACAGAGCGGCGATGCTCTGCTGAGTCTATGTTCTTTTCTTTTGTCCCCGTGAGACCTTTAGCATAGATAGTTTCAATCACCCATTTAGATAAACAAGTAAGCGTGGATCCCGTCGAGTACGACGGACGTGAGGGATGCTAATACCTTCCCCTTGTGTAACCGACTCCCGAACCCGAGATTCGATTGCGAT
This sequence comes from Lathyrus sativus, assembly GCA_963859935.3. Taxonomy (NCBI): domain Eukaryota; kingdom Viridiplantae; phylum Streptophyta; class Magnoliopsida; order Fabales; family Fabaceae; genus Lathyrus; species Lathyrus sativus. Next base: position 285,252,051 of record OZ012738.1, read on the forward strand.
GACCAATCTTATCCCCTTTTCATCAGGTTTTCTCTACTCGTTTCCTTTCCCTCTTTTGGGATAAATAACGAACGGTAGCGACTCTTCTATCATTGCCGACACCTTTTTTCGCAGTAGCGACAATGACTTACCAGCGTGCCTTGTTCACCACCTACCTCAACCAGCTTCCCATTTTTTACAAATTTTAACTTCTGATGAAGAGTCGAAGTGACTACTCCAACTTCGTGATAACGCGAAAACGTATATATTAAATGCCATGATTTTATGCTACTAATGTTTGGTTTCACCATGATTTTAGGTCGTTTCGAGCTTTTTCGTTAAGTGTTTTGCAGGTATATGAAGTTCACATTCCAAATGAGCAAGACAGAGAAAACTCATGTTAAAATGCACAAAACAGATGAAAAGAGACAAGAAATAGCAGAAACGAGAATTCTGCTGATATCATGGTCGTCACGTCCATGTGACGCCCGTCACAAGCATCACGACCGTCACAGCTCCATGACGACCGTCACGCTCATCACGAACGTCACACCCCCTCACGATCGTCATGCAGGCAAAACCTGAATAACTTCCAGAATTTAAAACGTGCCCACGAAACTCATAAAGTGTGAAACATTTTTTCCTACTTTGTCTCACCATGAGCTCCACTTCCTGAGTACTTCACGTAGAGATTTTCAACTATAAAAAGAGAAGCCAAGGACCAGAACCAGGGGGCCACATTGAAGACCATGAAGTGCTGCCAATTTATTTTCGAAACCAAATACTTCCTTGTTTCCTCCTTTATTTTCCATTGCCTTGTTCTTATTTATTTTTCTGCACGATAAATTCTCGCCCAAGTAGAATCCTGCCGACATATTGGAGGACTATTCAGCTGAATTATTTACAGGTTTTTCATTATTAATTGATCTTCCATTACTATTATAATGCATGTTTATTTATCATTCTGCCATTGTTTAATTATGCGAGTCCTAAATTCCATGTCTAGCTAAACCGCATTAATCGGTATGTAATAAATTAGTAGGAAGGGATTAGATAACATCCGGTGCTTTTTCTGCCTTTCAAAACATGTTTCTAGCCGTAGTTTTAAATTAAATTTTCTAAATAAACCTTCGTCGCGACAACGAGAAATTATTTTATAGTAGTTTTGCCACAACAGTGGGAAATTCATTAAGGTACGAACTTGCACGCGAAAGCTGGGGTTCGAACTAGATAGTAAAAACTAGGAATTAATTTTAAATACAGCGAAAGCGCTTTAGAAGGAATCAGAACCTAATAGTTTTCAAAAAGCAATTTTAACCCCGAATGGGATAGCGAAAGCATACATTCCTCCTTAGAGTTACGATTAGCGTCAACAACCAATGTGAAACGAGAGTCTTTAAACCATTATTTTCTCCTGAAAACTACTTTGAAAATATTAAACCGCGCCGATAACGTATCGAATTCCCGAACACTAAGGTATTGCATACCGATTTCCCTTGTCATTATTTTAAAAAGCCTTATTACTTTCCTTTAAATTATTTTTTAATTTCGCACTTGCTTACTAGAAACCCTTTCCGACTTAGCTAAACATAGTAACACTCAATAGCACTAGATTGATTACGAGTCCCTGTGGGATTGATATCTTTATTACTACGCGATAGACTGTGCACTTGCAGTCAGTTTAGATAGACTCAGAAAGTCGCGATCACTTCGTGAATCCACGGCCTACCCAACAAACAATTACATGTGAGATGAATATCTATAACTTGGAATATAATTATGAAAGGTTGAGGACTTATGTTCACAGGGAGATTAACTTCCCCTATCACAATTTCTTTGGATCCTTCGAAAGCCTTAACAAAAACCCCACTATATCTCATCGGAGTGCCTTGATATGAAATCCTTGACAGAGTGGACTTGAGCATTAGATTCAGAGGTGAACTAGTGTCTACCAACACGTTGGATAATGCATCCTCTTGATAACTCATTCAAATGTGCAAGGCCATATTATGACTTCTTCCTTCCTCAAGTAGCTCCTCATCACAAAAGCTCAGATTGTTACAAGCAGTTATGTTGTTTTGTTACAAGCAGTTATGTTGTCAATAATACCATCAAATTGATCAATGGTTACATCATGGTCTACGTAATCTTATTCTGAAACCTTCCTCAAATCCTCTATGTGAACCTCAGAGTTCACCAACAAAGATATGACATAAATTTTGGATGGAGTTTGCAGCAATTGATCAACAATCTTGTATTCACTCTTTTTAATCAATTTCAAAACTTCATCATCGGTGTTCTGGTTTGAACCACTAGATTTACCTGTTACAAATCCAGATTCAGATTGTACCATAGACTTCTCAAATGCAATTAGCTTATTAATAGGGATATCATCAACCTTCTTAGGAAAAGCAGCAAATACAAAACCACTATGAGTCACTCTGCTAACATCGGAAATATTAAGAACAGAAGAAAGAGATGAGGGAATATACACATCCTTGCCATCTTTAATCATTGTGGCATTGTATCGATAAGGCACAGCTTTTTCAGATTCATAGGGAGTAGGACCAGGTACGCAAATAACCAATGGCAAAACGGATGACTTCCGGCTGTTATAAGCAATCTTAACTAGCTCAGGTATATTGAAATGAGGAACTATGACATCCACTTCATGATAAACATCATACCTTGAATGAGTAATCTGAGGAAGCCTCTGATCTAGCATTTCCTGAAGATCTCTTTTCACCATAGAGCATCCTCGAGGTTTTCTTGAACAAATTCGGCAAGCAACATGATCATGCTCATAATAACTCAACCTACATAAACTAATATGCATGTCAACCAAATACCTTCTAATCAAATTAACATTAAATACATGATAGGGGCCAGGGCATACATCTACCATATTCACATTAACACCTCCATGTTTAGGCAACAAATTGGCTTAAACATTGGGTCCGAGACCTTGAATGATTGAATACCACTTCAAATTAATCTTTGAACCTCATCTTTTAATGTAAAATAATTCTCGATGTCATGGCCAGGTGTCCCTTGATGATAGGCACATAAATGATTAGATTTATACCACCAAGGGAGCTCTTTTGGAATAGTTGGTGGATCTCTAGTTTGTACAAGATTCTTTTGTACCAGAGCAGGGTACAGTTCAACATACGACATGAGAATTGGATCAAATTGAGTTTCCTTTTGAGTGTGGTTCTATTGATTATGTTGTTGGTGAGATCTTTTTTGAATTTTTAGTTGATAATTTAAAGTAGCTTGAGCAGTTGGAGTGGTGTTGATGATAGGCATGACTGAGGCTACCTGTTGTTAATGATGATTATTTCTTCCTTGGTGTCTTATATGCTTCTCTTAGGAAATGGCATTAGACTCTCCCTCTTTCTTTTTAGAAAACCCAATCCCATATTACTTAGTATTACCAGCAGAATTACCTTCTTTGGCCAATCGTCCTTCACGTACCCCTTCTTCCAGACGCATATCCATGTTTACCATATTCGTGAAGTCACTGGGTGCACTAGCCACCATTTGTTCATAGTAAAAAGAACTGAAATTCTTTAAGAAAATCTTGTTCATCTCTTTTTTCTTAAAGGAGGACTAATCTGTGCAGCAATTTCACACCACCTCTGGGCGTACTCTTTGAAAGTTTCCTTCTCCTTTTTTGAAATAGCGCAGGTTTTATCACATTCCAACACCATATCCAGATTATACTTGTATTTTCGAATAAATACTTCCCCAAAATCATTAAAAATGTGAATACGAGTATTATCTAATCCCACGTGCCATTTAAGAGCACTGCTAGTGAGACTATCTTGAAAATAATGGATTAGAAGTTGATGGTTGTCTGTATGAGTGGGCATTTTCCTTGCGTACATAATAAGGTGACTTTGAGGAAAAGTGCTTCCCTTATATTTCTCGAAATCAGGGACTTTAAATTTGGCATGAATCTTCACGTTCGGAACGAGGCACAACTCATGGGCATTCTTCCCAAAAAATTATTTCCCCCTTAAAGTTTTAATTTCCTTGTGCATCTCTTGAAACTGGTCTTGGAATTGGTCCATAATTTCATAAACACCCAAGCTTTCACTAGGATCAGCATGAAAAACAGGCTCTTCTGTTTTTGGAACAGCATGCACCATAGATGGAGGAATAGTCATGACAGGTTGAACAATAGAAGCTTCAACAACAGGTTTGTAACCTTCAGGAAAAAATTCAAAGGCATGCCTCAAGGAAAATCAGTAGGCATTTGGTGTGGCGGGACTCTGATTGGGGCCACAGGAACATGCACAAACACAAGTTTAGAAATCATAGTAGTTTGAGGCTGAGTTACTAGAGGAGTAAGAGGAGGATGAGGAGACTGATTCTGAAGAGTAACCAGAGATTATACCAAAGCATTGAGTTTTTCCATCCCAACTCTGAGGGTTGTCACCTCTTCACGGAGTTCGCGATTTTCTTGCTCTAAATGATCCATTTTCCCTTTGCGGTTAGCTCGAGTGTTGTATGAGTGAGACAACTTGACTTCTTAGAATACCAAGAGAAAAGCAATAAGACACATGTAAAACTCTCAAAAACAATACCATATGCAAAATGATGCATGATATGCAATGCAAATGTTTTCATTCAGTTTTCAAGGGACTTTTAAGATACCAAACATCATAAAGAAATAACACTTTTAAAATACTTTAAAATCTCATTTCATTGATAATTGGAAAGGATTACATTTGGAAGTAAAAGTTGCAAAGGATCAAATACAGAAGGCAAAAAGCTAGATCGTAAGGAATCACATCTGAGGATGATCCAACTCCAAGTTGATACTTTCTTCTGAGCCTCTTGATCTCCCTCTCATAAGTATCCTTCATGGTAGATTTCTCTAACACAAGCTGATCCACAATACCCTTCCAAGCACCCAAGGTAGGAGGATGAGATGATAAAGTACTAGAGGAGAATAAATCCTCTCTCTGTCTCTTCACAACATGTTGCTCAAGAAAATCTATCAAATCATCTTTTCCTTTCAACTGCTTCTGCAACTCTATCTTCTCTATATTTGAAGCATGGAATTTTTCTTCATGCATATCCTTCTCTTGCTTTATATTGGCTAAAGCTTCTTAAAGTTTTTTCATATCTTTAGTAGGAATGGTGAGTAGTTTGGCAACCACCAAAGACATGGGCTTCTCAAAAGCAAAAGGCATGTTGAGTGTAACACCCCTTTCTAAACCCCGCAATTAATGAAAATAATCAGAGTATGATTAACATGCATTCATTCAAGGGTGTCACACTTAAATTTCAAAACACCTGCCATGTTCATTAACACAACAATAAAAGATCATGTTTTACAATTCTTTTCACTTTGCATGAAACAACGGATTCAATTCAAACAGATATTTTCATAAAAGGAATATTCGTTTTGATCACATGATTCAACCATAATCAGGCACTAAGGCCAATTTCTCATAGCTTCAATAAATATGAAAACATAACACATTTCTATAAAATGTGACCAAGCGATCCCAGTGTTACATGACCAGAGCATGACTCGACCCAACTTAATTAAATCACTAAACAGCTAGACTGATGGCAACCTCGCACCACAAGCAACTCTACTCTGGATACCTGCACGATGTCATATAGGACATCATTCCAGCAGAAGGGTGAGAAATATTATCATAAAATCAATGCATATAATTATGTGCATAAACATTCATAAAATACATAAATGCCACATTTCTCACCACTTTACATAATCACTTCTCACATGCTTCCCCATTTATATATTTATATAACGAACATGATTAACTATCGAACATGTTATCATGCACATATCCATGGTTCTTATTATTCCACATTTTCATACACATAAGCACGTTGTATACATCAATTACATGGTCATAACTTATCCAAAACATTATAGTCATGCACATAGCATACTTTCATACAACATTTCCAATTATGCAAGTCATGTACATACACGTAAGCACAACTCTAATCAACAATCCTATCTATGTCATATGGCTCACGTAAAGCCCATCAATTCCACCAATTCCCCGTTCGGGATTGTGGGTATATCACTCATACCCCACCAGGAACAACACATAGTCATTCTACCCCGGTGATCACTCTGCTGGGAACGACATCTTGTCATTCCACCCCAGTATACATGAGCCTTACACGCATTCATTATTTCAATATCATCAACATGAATCACTAAGCAATGCACATATATATACATAATATATTTTCATGCATTCTTCACTTACAATTGCACATAAACAACACTGCATTACAACATTTATCAAGCAATGCATACAATATGTTTATTTCAACCCCGATTCACATAAACGTCAACATATACATATAGCCACACATATACATATATCATTTAGCATATTCAACCATGCCATTCATCATAATTCATATCAGCCCACATAAACATACACATATTATGTTTATTTTCCATGCTCCACGGCAATAATGATAAATGCAACTCATAGAGACCGACTCACGACTCCATGCAGATGCAAATGCGGTACCGACTCATTTCAACAGATTCTCTAAGGAATCGAGTATTCAGCAGATCCTCCACGGGATCAAGTACTCAGCAGATTCTCCACGGAATCAAATATTCATCAGATTCTCCACGGAATCGAATATTCAGCAGATCCTCCACGGGATCAAGTACTCAGCAGATTCTCCACGGAATCAAATACTCTAGCCAATCCTCCACGGGATTACATGTTATGACCGATTCTCCGAGGAATCACACAATGCAACCGATTCTCCAAGGAATCTAATATAACCATCATACGAGGTTCTGCAAATCCTCCGAGGGATCAATCAACACAAAAATGCATACTATGTTCACAAACATACTCATTGCATTTATCACATACATCGCATATATCTATCATGCATTCACATTATGCACCATTCCACACATGGTTTACACACATATCAGCCTATCAATGCGTTTCTATTCAATTCGAGCAAATACACAAGATTATCAAATATTCAAGATTCACCATTTACTCTACAATCTAGGATTCACGCCTTTCGGCCACCCACAGCATGACATGTCAAAATAGTTCACACATCAATCATTCATGTAGGCATTAATCATAATTGAATCAACCAAACATCATGCTATGAACAAACAGCAAAACAAAATAACACTGCCAGGTTCGCCAACCTTCGCCTGGCGAAGCCACGCAGCGAATGCTCGCTGGCCTTCGCCTGGCGAACTTCCCAGCGAAGTCCACTGGGAGTAATTCTGGAATTACTCGCTGAGGCTCGCTACACACTCGCCTGGCGAACCTTCGCCTACTCACTTCGCCTGGCGAACTTGCCAGCGAATACAGGGTATTAGCTTCTGACTTGCTTCGCTACAGCTCGCTGGGCTTCGCCTGGCGAAGCTTCGCTGCCATTCGCCTGGCGAACTTGCGAAGACAGAACTTCCATGGCTGCCTCAAAGCCCAAACTCCACACAACCAACCGATTAAAAGCCAACTCGCTCCAGAAAGTTCAACACCACGATACCCGACTTAAATATGACATCTATACTCGACTCTATCCGATTAAAACATCATTTTACCGATTAAATCATTTTCGACCTAGAATTGAAAAGCATAGATTTCACCCGAACCATCCACATAACACATACATAATCATACACATGGATTGGATAATAATATTTCTCACCCTTACCTTGATTCAATCGAAGCTTTGGGCTGCTCTTGATGATTTCCACACTTTTCTTCTTCTTCTTCTTCTCTTTTCTCCTCCTTTTCCTTCTTTCTCTTTTTCTTTCCTTTTTCTTTCCTTTACCACTCTTTTTCCTTTTCTTTCTATTTCTATCCTTTATATTTCTTTTTCTCATTCATTAGTTGTCAAATGACCAAAATGCCCTCCATTCTAAATTTTACTCGAAAATTCTCCGAAACAGTAAAATATCAGAACATACCATATTCACAAATTAATTCCACGAATAACACAAGTATTACTCAAATCCAATAAAATGCTCCACAAAATGCGATAATCAAAATCGGGGCGTTACATTGAGCTCCCTTGCTTTCTCCTTCACCCAAAGAGTATAAGGTTCCAATTCTACACAAATATGTATTTCAAGCACTCATTTTCCTTTCCTATGAATGTTGTGCCAAGCATGAGCCATCCTTTATTTCAAACCTCGAGTGTCTTTCCCTTCTTGGAAAAATAAACCCTCCAACAGAACATTATTAGGTTTATCTTTCAAAGTATATACAAGCTGACGTCTTGCTAAATTAAGGTTGTAGTTAATTCCTCCTTGTGTACCGAGAAGAGGTGCATTAGAGAACTCCCCACAACTATCAATGATCTTGACATTATCATACATAGAAGAATGCCAAGTAATATTAGCATTGGTAAGGGACATGATCCTTTGTGACCACCTTAAACATCTCTAGTTCTCCTTGAAGATAGGTGATTGTGGCAAGTGTGAAATAAACCACTTGTATAGTAAATTTGCACAGTAAACAATAGTACCGTTTCCCTTAGAAGTCCTATGATGGATAGAGAAATAAGTATCCCCAAGCAAAGTCGAAACATGATTCCCAATCAAGAAGATCCAAATAACATTAACATTAACAAAGTTGTCAATGTTAGGGAACAAGACGAATCCATAGATAAGTAAAGCCAAAATAGCCTCAAAAGCCATCATGCTACCAACACTTGCAAAAGTAGAAGCTCTCTCAATTAGGAACTTAGAAGTCAACCTTTGAATTCCTTGTTTAATAATAAGATTGGCAACTATAACAGATTTCCTCAAATGAATTACTACAGCAATAACTTATGACTTGGGAACCTCCTCTAAACCACTAAAAGGAACTCTATCAGAAACTGGCACACCCACAAGATAAGCATACTCCTCCAAGGTTGGCAAAAGCTGATAATTTGGAAATGTAAAGCACTGATATATATGATCATAAAATTGCACAAGAGTATTAAGAATTTCATATTCAACATTGGTAGAGAGAATAGACAGAAGTCTTCCATAACGAGATTTGAAATCCACATGATCAACCACTAAGGATGCTAGCTTTCTCAAATATTTAAGATCAGGAGCTCTGAAGTAGTACTTTTGAGTGTTCCTCCCAGTATCCATAATTAAAATATCTGCGATGTTTGCAAAGAGAATCTCTAAGTTCCTTGAAAATTGAGTCAAATAACATGTTCATGAATGCATGAGTGCATGGTTATGCAACAATTACAAACAGGATCACAAACAAGGTTCAAGGGCTCGACGTCACGAGCATGGAGCTAAGGGTAAGAAGCACCCACAAGGTATGTAACAAGGGTTAAAACTTCCTATAAAACAAGGTTCAACAAAGTTCCCAGAGTCGTGATTCCATCTTTTGGATATTACCGGTTTAAACAACTACTCGTCAGCCAATAATATTCTCAAGAGAAACTCATCTGAGTGTAGTATCGCGTAACAACTAATTCAAGTCTACACCTGAATAGTCACCGCACTACGTACTAATAAGGCCAATATGGGTAAAAGGGTTCTAAGGTCCTTGTTGAATGCCAAACTTGCTTTAAGTTGATCCTTATTAATTGGCATTTTTTAACTCTTTTGTTATGTTTTGTTGGATTTACTCCATGATATCATGCTATTCTTCAACATTGTTGAAAATACCTTTGGTTTCTTTGATTTGTGTGTTATTGTGCATAAATTAGGCATAAAAACATCAAAGTGTAAGACACAAGTAATTGGACAAGGAAGCCAAAGGAAAAAAGAGATTCAGCATGTTCGCTATGCGAACAATCAGTGCGGAGTAGCAGCGAATGTTTGCTGGGAGAACTCATCGTGGAGCGCTAAAGAACCCTCTCAGATTAGAGGTAGTAAGAAAATGACACTAAGTTCATTGGGCGAACTGGTAGCGAATGTTTTCTGTGGGGAGGTCTCAGAGAAGGACCAACGAACCATCTCAGATTTGAGGTAGTAGCTAAAGGACCATAAGTTTACTGTGCAAACTTGTAGGGATGTAGCTCGCAGTGCGAATAATTGCTTGCACATGGAACTTCAGATATTTCTCAAGGACAGTTTAACTATTCAGAGGCACTTCAAGTGCCTAAAAGGGTGTTCGTTGGGCGAAGACATGGTTCGCAGTGCGAACACGACAAATTCTAAAAATACTATATAAGTACTTTTCATGATTTTTGGGGATCATAACCCAATTTTCACACCAAAATTTCATTTCTCAACAATTCTTCACCAAAAGGTGAAATTTTGCAAATAGAAGCTGGATTAACATCCGAGTTCAATTCTTCAACATGAATGCTCATTCATCTTCTTCAAAGACTTGTAAAGCAGGCTACCATGGTTATGGGTAGCTAATTTCGTTTGTATCAAAGGTAGATGTAGTCTACCATTAGCTTGTATGTATTTCTTTTGATTGGCCTTGTATGTGAACAAGTGATGATTAATGTATGATGAATATTTTTATTCTTAATGATCCATTCTTGTTTTGTAAAACTCTAGACATAAATTTTGTGAAATTTGACCTAAAATATTCATTTATCGGTTCATAGATTGGAGAAATCGGTCTATGGTAGATAGTTACTTTGTGTTGAACTTAAAGCTTATTATATTGGTTGTTATATGGAGAAATCGTGTAGTGTAGAATACAATATTTCTCACGACACCGCTCTAGAGATAGATAGTGTTGAGAGAATGTGCGAAGATATTAATCTGATCCAACTTCACATGCAAGATTGAAAGAATATGTATAAGTTAGGGTAGATGAAAATTACTTTTGATATACTTTGTTAATCAAACTATTTAAATTTTATAAGCTTTTCTACTAAAAACGTGACAACCTTGTGAAAAAAAACTTTGAAAACCCTTATTCTTGAAGCAATAGACTGTTGAATGCCAAGCATCAAAATATCTGTAATCCCTGTGGAGACGATTACAAAAAACCCTCCTTTAACTACGATTCTAACAAAATATGCCATTGTCGGGGATTATTTGACATTACAAGAATTGCAATAATTTATTGATTTAAGAACTTTGTATTGTATTCTTATCTCTGTTTATTTTTCTTGTGATGCTTAATTTGTTTGGTTAAGTGTGTGGAATTTGTGTATGCGAGGGAGTGTACCGGCAGACCAACTTCTTTTTGATCCTGAGATTGAAAGAACTACTCGTAAGCTCAATAGAAAAACTAGGCGGAGGTGAAAACCTTCTAAAAATAGACAAGAGTATAGAGAATCTTCTTCATCTACCACCATTGTTACACCAATAATGGTTGAACCACCACCACCACCACCTCCTGCTTCAACCCTATGTGTTAATAGTCCAAGACACGATGCTCAGTTTGCGTGCAACGCCCATAATGGGAGGGATTCTGAGATGAAAACGAGTATCCTTGATCTTTTGTATCAAAATCCTTTTACTGGTATGAACCATGAGGACCCATTCACACATCTCACCAAATTCTATGAAATTGCGGGTGCAACGGGAGCGCCGGAAGCGGAAGAGGAATCCTTGTTTAAGAAACTATTTACACATTCCTTAATCAGGAAGATGAAGGAATGGTATCTTGATCAATCAACTCTATTGATGAAAAATTGAAATTTATTGGAAGAAAAGTTCCTTGAACGGTTTTTTCCACACAATAGATTCATGGAAGCGAAGGCGGTGATATCGATGTTTGCTCAAGGTGCAAATGAATCTCTCAATGAAGCATGGGAGAGGTTTAAATCTATGTTACGAAAATGCAAAGGCCACAAATTTGATGAATTAACTCAAGTGCACATCTTCTGGAATGGGCTCCAATCGGTTGACAAGACTTTGTTGGATGCTACTTCGGGTGGATCATTAATGTCCAAAAATGCTGAAGGTGTAACTACTATTATTGATAGGATGGCAATCAATGATCACTAAGGAAATCACAACTGTGGCACACCTCAAAGAAAACTGGGCATCATAAAGTTGGAGACGAATGATGCTATTCTTGCTCAAAACAAATTACTCTCGCAACAAGTGGAGTTGTTGATAAAGCAAATATCTAAGCTTCCACAATAAATCAAAGAGATACAAGAAATTCCTAACCAAAATTAACATGTAGTAAGCTGTGAACTTTACAAAGGTGATCATCCTACCAGCTATTGTTCACCGATTGTTAAAGAAGCCAACTATGCGGGAAACCAAAATCAAGGCTTTCAACCAAGACCACCATATTAAAGCAATAACCAAGGCTACCAACCGAGAGGTAATAACTAAGGTTACCAACAAGGGTGGATGCAAGAGCCTAGTTCTTCAAACCATCAACCTTACCAAAATTACAACCAACCACATCAAACCCAAGGAGGAGGCTCTAAGATTGAGGAAACTCTCAACCAATTTATGCAAATGTCGGTCTCCTCTAAAAAAGTACGGATGCGGATTCGGAATCTTGAGACTCAAGTTGGACAATTGTCCAAGCAACTAGCCGACCAACATAAAGAAACCTTTTTGGCTAATACTCAAGTGAATCTGAAGGAGCATTGCAAGGGGATATTTACAAGGAGTGGAAGAACAATTGGTGGGGGAGAATCTGAAGAAAAATGTTAAAATTGAAAAGGAGGATGAAATTATGGAGGAAGTTGAAAAAAAGAATGATAAGAAGGATGTAGAAAATAATTTGAAAGAGGAGAAGTTGAAAAAAAGTGAAAAAGGAAAGGAGTGTGAGGGAGAAGTTCCAATGAAAAAGTTACCATACCCTATTGCTCTTACGAAAAAAGAAAATGAAAAACATTATGCGAGATTCTTGGATATATTCAGTCGGTTGCAAATAACCATTCCATTCTCCGAGGCTCTAGAGCAAATGCCTAAGTATGCCAAATTCATGAAGGACATACTTACAAAGAAAGAGGTACGCGGATAAGGAAACCATTAAGCTCAATGCTAATTGTAGTGCTATTGTCCAAAGCATTCTTCTGTAAAAGAAGAAGATCTAGGAAGAGTAGCTCTACCTATAACTATAGGTAGTGATTTTAAATGCAAAGCTTTGGTCGATATAGGAGCCAGTATTAATTTGATTCTTTACCTATGGTCAAAAGACTCGAGAACATGGAGATGAAGTCAACCAACATGAATTTACAACTTGTGACAAGTCTAGGACTCATACTCATGGAGATGTTGAAGACGTGTTATTGAAAGTCGACAAATTTTTATTTTCGGTTGATTTTGTAGCCATGGATATGGAAGAGAATGAGGATACACCAATAATCCTTGGAAGATCCTTCATGAAGACCGCTAGGATGTTAGTCGATGTTAATGAAGGTATAATGAAGGTGAGGACAAACAATGAGGAAATGTGTTTCACACTTTTCAAAGGGGTGGTGTATTTGAATCAATTAGAGGACAATTTCCAAGTGAAAAAAGATGATGCAAGCATTGTGGCAAAGAAAAAGGAAAATGAAGACATAAAGGTTATATAAAAAAGAAGGAAGAAAGAGCCAATCATGAAGAGATGTTTAATAAAAAGGATGAAGAGGCCAATGAGGCTTTATTGAAGTCATGTTGGGACTTTTATTTCTTAAGGAAAAGTGAATCAAGAACAGGTCATGATAATGGTTGAGGTCCTTGGTGGTAAAGTTGTTACTGATGCATGAACAATCTCTTTTGGAGATCATTGAGTCACTTTCAACCATCGAGCTCAAACAACGTTAAACAAAACGCTTGTTGGGAGGCACCCCAACATTGTGAGTATTTTTGTGTTTCTTACTGCATTTTATTAGTATGTTATGGTGAAAGAGTGTTGTATTAAACCACGAGTAGAAAAACCATAATTTTTGAGTTAACTTCATATCCGCCCTGAGTTCGCTGAGCAAACCTGGGATAAATGAGTTCGCAAGGTGAATAATTATTCGCACTACGAACATGACAATTTTGGAATGGTGAAAATTTCATGCTACAACACTTTTGTAATGGTTTGTGTAGTACTGTTGCATTACCGTTTCTGTAGTGACCTGAGAGCAGGTCTTTTTTAAAAAGGAGGGGGGGCAATATTAGTTCTTTATTATTGGTAGTGTGCTTTCTTTGAATTTAATGTTTCCCTTTTGTGGGGTTTAAATTTGAGAACTTCTAGATTGGTTATTATTTGCTAAAAGTATCCAATGAAAATTCTCCCAAGTTTGGATGGTGATGATAGTATTTGATCATGTAAGTGCTAGCAAGGTACATGGTTATCTCTTTCTAGGATGCTAGAATGTTTAAGAATTTTTTTCTTTGTGAAAATATAATTTTGTTTCATTTTGCAACCTTGTTTGAATTCTTGTATCACTTAGGTTCTAATAGCCACAAATTTGTGAGAAACCTCCATTGTTTACTAAATGCATAGGATGACTGATAAATCTTGTTGAATACATTTGATTCATGCTTTATCTTGTGATTAGTTTGATTTTGTGGAAGCATTAGATATGATCAAGGCAATTGTTGATAATGAGCACAACCTTATTCAAAAGTAACTTACTCGCGAGTAGTGAGAATTTGCTAACCCCTTTGAGCTTAATAGTTTAGATTCTAATTTAGTGATGAACTTGGTATTTGTACATAATTTGAAAGTTAGTTCATCATTGGATTGTGTAAGATTCGGAAAAAAATTCTTGAACCTTTGAAATTGTTCTAAATTTTATTTCTTTCCATAAAAAGCAAGGAACATTCACTTAAAGTTTAGTTTAATTCAAGTTGGGGAGAGGGAAAAGAAAATGGTAGGTTACTAAAACGTTTTGAAAATTTTCAAACAAGAATTGAAAAGAAAGTTGGTTATATGAATTGTGAAAAGGAAAATTAAAAAGCATGCTTGTTTGAATGAAAATAGAAAATGAAAAAAAAAGGAATAATGTGCATAAAGGGTGTTGGAAAGGTGAGCAATGGAGAAAAGAAATTGTTGGATGAAGTTGTAATATGTATATAACCTTGTATAATGGATGTTTCTTTTGCATTGGCAAATTTGAATCCATGGCCTTATAAATGTCCCTTTGTTGTGAACCTAACCAAGCTACAACCTTTAAAGACCTTAGTGATCTTCTTGCTTCCATGAATTCTTTGATGGTTGATTTATATGAATGTATGAATTAGATTGTATTTGCATCGTTTGTCAGGTGAGTGAAATTGCCCCGCGGTTGCAAACGCGTTAATTTATTCAATTCTTATTTAAAAAGGAGTGTTAGAGTGATTCAAGCATGAGAATTTAGTTGTTAGTTGAAGCATTGCATGATATTTGTTTAAGAACTAAACTCTTTTGCATTGTTTAATTCTAGGAAGTTGTGAACATCACTTGTGTACATTTATTTATTTATTTGAGCCATAAATCCATTCTTGGTTGAATTAAATGCCCGAGCAAGACCTCATGTTTTCAATGAGAGGCATACTTTGCTTGAGGACAAGAAAAGATCTAGTCGGGGAGAGTTTGTTGAATTCCAAATTTGCTTTAAATTGATCCTTATTTATTGGCATTTTTCAACTCTTTTGTAATGCTTTGTTGGATTTACTCCATGATATCATGCTATTCTTCAATATTGTTGAAAATACCTTTGGTTGCTTTGATTTGTGTGTTATTTTGCAGAAATTAGACATAAAAACATCAAAGTGTAAGACACAAGTAATTGGACATGGAAGCCAAAGGAAAAAAGAGATTCAACATGTTCGTTGTGCGAACAACCAGTGAGGAGTAGCAACGAATACTCACTGGGAGAACTCATGGCGAAGCCCCAAAGAACCCTCTCAAATTAGAGGCAGTAAGAAAAGGGCACTAAGTTCGTTGGGTAAACTGGTAGTAAATGTTCGTTGTGGCAAGGTCTCAGCGAAGGACCAACAAACCATCCTAGATTTGAGGCAGTAGCTAAAGGACCAGAAGTTCGTTGTGCAAACTTGTAGCGAGGTAGTTTGCATTGTGAAGAATTTCTCACACAATAAACTTCAGATATTTCTTAGGGGCTGTTTAACTGTTCAGAGGCACTTCAGGTGCCTAAAAGGGTGTTTGCTGGACGAAGAAATGGTTTGCAGTGCGAACATGACAGATTCAAAAAGTACTATATAAGTACTTTTCATAATTTCTGGGATTCATATCCCAATTTTCACACTAAAACTTCATTTCTCAGTATTTCTTCACCAAATGATGATATTTTGCAAATAGAAGTTGGATTCATATCCGAGTTCAATTATCCAACGTGGATGTTCATTCATCTTCTTCCAAGACTTGTAAAGCAAGCTACCATGGTTATGGGTAGCTAATTTCCTTTGTATCAAAGGTAGAGGTAGTTTACCATTAGCTTGTATGTATTTCTTTTGATTGGCCTTGTATTTGAATAAGTGATGATTAATATATGATGAATATTTTTCTTCTTAATGATCCATTCTTGTTTTGTAAAACTCTAGACATAGATTTTTTGAAACTTGACCTAAAATATTCATCTATCGGTTTATAGGTCGGAGAAATCAGCTACAGTTGATAGTTGCTTTGTGTTGAACTTAAAGATTACTATATTGGTTGTTATATGGAGAAATTATGTAGCGATGGTTACGTATTTCTCACGACGCCGCTCTAGAAATAGGCGATGTTGAGAGAATGTGCGACGATATTAATCGTATCCGATTTCACATGCAAGATTGAAAGAATATGTATAAGTTAGAGTAGATGAAAACTACTTTTGATATACTTTATTAGTCAAATTCTTTAGAATTTATAAGCTTTTCTACTAAAAACGTGATAATTTTATGAACAAAACATTGAAAACCCTTATTCTTAAAATAATAGACTATTGAACGACAAGCATCAAAATACCATCAATCCCTGTGGATATGATAACAAAACCCCCCCTTTAACTACGATTCAAATAGTCCTCAGCTTCTCGGGCTCTCAAGTTGAAAGTAAATGCCTTCACCACTACTTTTTCAACATATCTACCCTCAAGGAGACCTCCACTAAGTTGAGGGATCTCAAGTCAGCTTATTAAGGATTAACTCCACGTAAGCCAAACATGACTATACCACCATCATATCTCAAATGCACTCAAGTTCAGGTATATGACTTATCTCACCACTTAGAGATCACCAAGCACCAAAAAACAAAAGCAAACAACATATAATAATAACATATAGATAAACAAGATAGGCTCAACCCATTAAGGACTACTCCCTAGCATAGTTGCCACTTTTTTGTAGCGGGAAAATTTTGAGATTAAGCTATTGATTAACTTAACTCATAAAGCAAGAGTCGCCACCGCACTTTTATTTTTCCAAAGGAATGGGAAAAGGAGTATAAAACTAATAAAAATAGAGATAAGGGTAAAGGGGTTGGTTATGCAATGGAAGATGTTAGCACCCAAAACATCTATAGTACTGTATAGGAACCTCTTAAAAATATATGTTGGGCTTAAAATGTGATTGAGGATATGAGAAGAGAAATATTTTTAGAGTTTTTGGTGTTTGACAAGACTTCCCGAGTCTCGTGCCTACGTACCCACAAAGTGCAATGGAGGATCAAAACCTCGTAGTTCGAGGTAAAAATAACAAAAGAGTTTGTTTTGATTGATTTTAAATGGAAAGACAACTTGTCATTTTAAGGAGAAAACTCAACTAATCACCCACAAGCATATGAAAATGGACTCTTGCATTACTATTGAAAAGGGCTCCAACTTGGATAGAAATAGAAAAGTATGCCACTAACACTCTCAAGTGGAAAAGAATCAACATTAAACATTAATATGGGGATAGGAGAATTACATCTCAACTATGAAAATGACTCATGTCTAATCCTTAAGAAAAGGTTTCAAAAGAAAAGTGCACAAAGGGTACAAAAATGATTTGAATGAGTTGTGTATTTTTTAAGTATTTTGGAATTGTCTTGAGATGCTTAAGATGAATTAACATTTATTTAATAAAAAGAGTTTTAAGGAATCACTTGACAAAGTCAATTTTTATTGAGAAAGTGGTTCATGTTTGAAAACAAGAAAGTTTTGAAAAAGGGAGAAGATTTTGAAAATTTAAGAAGGGGAAGAGATGAAGAGGCTATCCTAATGCATAAAGTAAAAGCAAGGAAAAGAAAGACCTAACCAAGATAACAAGCTTCTGAAATAAGTCAAGCAAACATTCCCATCCTTTGGATTTAAGCAACAAGCAACAAATAAGCAAAGAACAAACCAAGTCTTCAAAAATTCAACCCAAGGTCAAAGGTACCGGATGAATTCCAAGGTCTCAAGTCACCACTCCAAAGCAGAGGATTAAGAACCTAAATCTAAGTCCATAAGTCCAACATCCAAGCATGGAATAGTATTCAATAGTCCAAGGAAGCAATTAAGTCTTTTAAGGGTTTTTCCTTTATTAATGTCTTAAAAGAAAAGATAAAAGTCCAAGTGGACAAAAGGAAAAAGCAAGTATAAACAATAGTAATATGATATGTAAATGATAAAAGAAAAAGCATAATAAAAAGAGCATTAAGTAAATGACATAAAAGTAAAGGTGCGTAAAAGTAAATGACATAAAATAAAATTTAGCACAATAGTATGGTTAGTATTGATGTTAGAGTTGATAATCCGATTCAGGACAAATTTAACGCTATGTTAAACAATTGTAGCACAATCTATAAGGAAGATCATACTATGGAAGGCCGGTCAATAACAATTTATGTACCATACATGTTAGAGATATGATAGAAATTATACTTCTAAAACATGTAGCACAAGTAAAATCCAAGGAGGGATCAAACACTAAGGAAATGAGATTGGTCTATTACATCAATCAATCTTTCATGAAAACTTAGGGCAATCTTATGCATCAATCTAAACATCATGAACAAGATGGATAACAAATCATCCAATTGATTAAGAGAAAATAAAAAGGAAAAAAGAAGGAGAAGGAAAGATGAAGAGAGGACCAAATTGAATTAAGACTCAAGATCCATTCACCATCAATTTCAATCACTTTTCTTGGTGGATTAAGACACTAAATATATCATCAACTCAAAGTACCAAAAATGAATCAAATGATTCATTTAATGATATATTTGAATTAATGAATGTTCATGCAACCTCATCAACATCCAAAGTCCATTGAAATTGAGGAGAACTTTGATCAAAAAGTTATGATCCAAGGCAACAACCAACAAACAAACCAAAATGCAATAAAAAGCAATTAAAAATGCATGAGATTATTTTTTAAATGAATTTTAAAATGAAATCATGAGATAAAACGTGAAAGAAGCCTCTAAACTAAAATTAAATGATCAAGAAAAATATTACAAGTCAGAAACAACACAAGGATCATATAAAAAATTCGGAGAATTTAAAAATGCATAAAAGTAATTTTAAGCAAATTAAAATGCATGTAAAACGTGAAAAATGATGAAAAATATCAAATCAAGGAATAAAAATATGAAAAAATGCTCATGAAATAGAAAATATTTTGGAAAAATATGAAAAACAATTGGAGTGAAAAATATGAAGGGAGCTATTTTTAGTGAATTTTTAAAATACAATGAAAACAAATAAAATAAAATAAAATAACACACAGGATCAAATTTAAACCAAAACAACTTCAAACCACCGTTGATATTTTCCAATCATCTTCTCAGGTAGCTCCTCGCTGGAGCTTTGGCAAATGGTACCATTAGAGAATGAAACCACCACCATTGTGACTGTTACCTCATCACGAAATTATCTATATGCTTAGAATTCATTTATATAAATTGAGCTTAGAGAATTTCAGAGAAACACGTGAAGAAAAAAAAACGAGAATCTAAATTAAATGCTATACAAAATCAATAAGAGCCAGACAGGTTAGGGGAAACCATCAGAGAGAGTATGGCTACATCATGGTAACTTGTTTGAGTCCAAAAGATGCTTAGAACTACCTTGTCCAAATGATGGTCAGAGGTGTTGAAAACTGGATTTGGTCAGAGCAATTCATTGAGCCTCAAGACTTGGTTCTTGTTGCTTTAGCTTCAGGAGATGGTAGGGAAGCTAACGGAAGGAATAAATGGAGTTGGAAGAGCTTGGAAATGAAACACAATATCTCAAAATTTAAAGAGAAATTATGAGTTTGAGCAGATGTTTGAAGGGCTTTCGAAGCTTGATTTTCAGTGCAAATGCTTCCTCTATTTATAGATGAGGTGAATGAATGAGATATGTGTGGGAATTCGCTGCAATCATGTGAAATCAAGTGTGCCAAAAGTGTGATCAAGCATGATCATGAAGTCAGCCAAAATGCAGTGATAAACCTCCAATTTTGAGTTGTTTTTTTTTTATCACAATGCATCACTTAACATCATCATGGACAAAACACATGCAAGGCTTGGCTTAAAAATGAATTGGATGAAATTGTAAAACTGACCATGAACCATAACTCAGTTCCAAGTACCCATGTTTATAGCTAAGCCAAATGCAATCTACTCGTGCATTTATTGATTTTCTTTGAGCCAAATGATCCTTTCATGGAGGAGAACATAATGCAAAATGAATCAACTAAAAGGACTCTTGAGGTGAAAATGGCATGACTTGGAAATTGAGGTCGTGGCATTGAAATCAGGTCAAGTAGGTCATGACCTATTTTTGTGCACAAATGGCCTTCAAGATTTGAGGTCCTTAGAGTTTGAACTGATGTTTGACCTCTAAATCAAAGTTATAGAGGACATCAAAAGGGATATTTGACAAATGAAGCGCCCATACAAGTTGAAAATTAAAGAAGTTATGATCTTTGGAACATAGGCATGCCATACTTGAACTTAAGCCAAAAATTTCTAAGTCCACAAAATGACCTATAATGTCTTCAAACTTTTGATGATATTCCAAGCACAATTGGCTCTTTACTTGTGAAGAGAAGTTGGAGAGGATGTCAAGATGAGTCATTTTCTTAAAGAAGAACTCAAAAATGTTTAAGTATAAACAAGTTGTGAAGTTTTGAACTTAGGCTTGGAATGTTGACTTTTGGTCAAACCTCCTTGTACAAACTTGCAACCTTGGAATTTTTCTTGTATTTCAAGGCACATTAATTATTATGTGAATTCTAAATGATGTACTCTTGATTGTTCTTTGATGAAGCTTGCAATGGCTTGAAGAAACTTGTTGATGAAGGCATGAAATAAACACATGAACCTTGGATATTTCTTGAGAATCAAGCCATCCAATCTTGAGATATCTATGATCAAATGAAGTTGAATGATGCTTGAGACTCCATGATTTAAGATTAGAGGTCATGCTTTGATGAATTGCTTTTGAAATTCAATGATTGATCACACTTTGACTTGAGGATCTCAAACCCTAACTGAGGATACATTCACTTGATGCTCTTGATTCCAAACCCTACTTTGAAAAAGAAACAAAAGGGGACGAGGCATATATTTTTGTATTTTGATTAAAGGTTAGTGAAATATAAAGCATATAAGTACAAAAAGATGTAAAAAAAGTACACAAGAGGTGCTCGGTGATCTCTACATAGGCAAACCCAAAGATGAGATGGTTAGGAGACAACCAAGTTTGTGATCTTGATGCATTGTAAAGATGTAAACAAAGTGGGATCTTAGGGGTAAAAATTAGGGTATGATAATTCCATAGTGGTTTCGGGTCAAAGGGTGGTATACACCACTATTACCATGAGAGTAACTTGTGACACTTTGCATAACATTCTATGTAGTACTCTCATAATGGGTCAATCTAGTATAAATATTACTCCTAATATTCATACATATGTTAAGACTTGATAAATCCTTATCTATGATCCTTGAGATGTGATCATCAGTCTATCTACATATAAGTCTTAATGCTTTAAGGTTATCCCATTCACAATAATGCTCGACTACATATAATTTAAGAATAGTGTCCTTATGTTTAATGGGATCTCATGATTAAATCACACTTAATATTTTAAGCGGACTAGCTATTCTAGGGACTTTATTAATTTGGAAAAACAAACATAATAAAGAAATGCCTTTTATTATTAATAAATAATTCGATACAAGTACCAAAAGTATTGGCGTCCAGGGCTTACACCAACAATCTCCCATTAGCACTAGCTCCAATCAGGCATACCCTAATACCCATAAATCTAGTATGACCATCATGCTTCTGCTATGTAAAAGGATTTATTAGCAGGTCAATAACATTGTCAAGTGTAGGTACCTTGCATATCTTCACATCTCCCTGATCTATTATTACTCGAATGAGGTGATAACGCCAAAGTATGTGTTTGGATCGTTGGTGAGATCTAAGGTCCTTAGCTTGTGCAATAGCACCATTTTTAACACAACAGAGATCAATGTGATGCACATGCTAAGGACTATGCCAAGTTCACTAATGAACTTCTTGATCCAAACAACTCCTTCACTAGATTTGAGGCAGCAATGTACTCGACCTCGGTTGTAGAATCAGTAACTGTTTCTTGATTTTAAATTTTCCAGCTTACAACGCTATTATTTAAGCAGAACATATAAATAAATTACAATATTAAGTCATCTTTATCTTTCTGGAAGCTAGCATCGGTGTATCCAGTTACAACAAGCTCTTTCTGACCTCCATATACCAATAATGAATCGTTAGTCCTTCTAAAGTAATTAAGGATATTATTGCCAGCTACCTAATGAGAATCATCAGGATCAAATTGGTACATACTCATTGCACTTAAAGCATATGAGATATTTGATCAAGTACATAACATGACATACATCATAGATCCTGTTATAGATGCATATGGAATCTTATTCATGTGATCCCTTTCTTACTTGGTTGAAGGGGATTGCTGTTTTTGATAGACACATGCCATGTTGCACAAGTATGAATCCTTTCTTGGAATCATGCATATTAAGCATCTCAGCACTTTAACTATGTATGTATTCTAACTTAGGACATACAGTTTTTATGATCTATCTCTATAGATCTTGATTCCTAATATATAGGCTGGTTCACCAAGGTCCTTCTTAGAAAAGAATTTCCCTGACCAAGTTTTTACTTGTTGCAAGGTAGGGACATCATTTCTAATGAGTAATATGTCATCTACATATAATACCAGGAAGATGATCATGCTCCTACTAACCTTCTTGTAGACACAAGGCTTATCTTCATTCTTTATGAACCCATATTGTTTTAGATTTTCATCAAAATAAAGATTCCACCTTCTAAAGCTTGCTTCAATCCATATATTGATCGATGTAACTTGCATATCTTTTGGGCTTCTCTGGTATGTCAAATCCTCTAGGTTGTGTCATGTACACATCCTTAAGAAGATTCCCATTAAGGAAAGAAATCTTGACATCCATCTGCCATATTTCATAATCATGATATGCAGTGATAAAAAGTAAAACCCGAACAGATTTAAGCATTGCAACGGTGAAAAAGTTTCATCATAGTCTACCCCATGAATTTGTTTATAGCCTTTAGCAACCAATCTTGCCTTATAGGTATGTGCCTTACTATACATGTCAGTCTTATTTTTAAAGACCCACTTGCATCCTATAGGATTAACTCTGACAAGAGGCTCTACCAAGGTCCAAACCTAGTTTGTGTACATGGAATCCATCTCATATTTCATGGCTTCTAGCCACTTTTCAGACTCATGACCAGTTATAGCCTCTTGTAGGTTTCAGACTCATCTTGATCCATGAGTCATACATCACCTTGATTAGTTACGAGATATTCATATCTCTCTGGTTGGTGACGTATCCTGCTCGACTTACACTGATCTTTGTTTACTTGAGCAGGTTGTTCTTCCACATCTACTTGTGATTCCTGCTCAAATTCCTCTATAGGTGTATCAATGCTTTGTGATTCTTGACTTTCTCCAAGCTCTACTTTCCTCCCATTGATTCCTTTAGAAATAAAGTCTTTTCAAGAAAAGTCTAGTTTAAGCGACAAACACTTTGCCCTCAGAAGGATTATAGAAGTAATACCCTCTTGTTTCTTTAGGATACCCCACAAAAAAGCATTTTTCAGATTTGGGCTCAAGCTTAGTTGAAAATTTTCATTTCACATAAAATTCACAACCTCAAATCTTCATGTAACACATATGTAGTTTCTTACTACTCCATATCTCATATGGTGTCTTCTCAACCTTTTTAAAAGAAACACGATTAAATGTGTAAGCTACTGTCAGTAGTGCATATCCCAAAAGGAGTTTGTAAGATCAGTGTGACTCATCATGAATCGGACCATGTCGAACAAGGATCGATTTATTCTCTCAGATACACCATTCGATTATGGTGTTCTATGAGGGGTGAGTTGGGATATAATCCCACACTCTTTTAGATGGTCATCAAACTCTAGCCTCACTGCCTCGATCTGATCGAAGAATTTTAATATTCTTATCTGGTTGGTTTTGTACTTTATTCTTGAATTCCTTGAACTTTTCAAAGGACTCATATTTTTGTTTCATTAAATACACATAACCATATTGAAACTAGCAAAAATATACCCAAGCGCATCACATGCTCGATTATATAATAGAGTTTTAACTGAACTTTATTTATTTCAAAAGGAAAGGGAAAATATTGATAAAACCCAAGGGAAAGAGAAACAGGTAAGGAGTCGGTTATGCAAGGGAAGGTATTAGTACCCCTCACATCCGTCGTACTCGACGGGAACCATTTTGCTTGTTCTTTGCATGGATTGGTGTTACTATCTAAGGATTAGTCGTGAAAAATGGAAAGAAAAGGTTTATAATTAGAGTGCTCGCGAAGGATTGGGGCATTCGTGCCTACGTATCCTCATAGTGCAATGAGGAAATCAGAGCTCCGTAGTTCGGAGAACTAGGGGGAAATGAAGGAAGGTTGCTCGCAAAGGTCTCGCAAACTTGTGCCTACGTACACTCATAGTGCAATAAGGCAATCAGAGCTCCATAGTTCATGGAACTAAGGATGGAAAGACAAGTGTTTCATAACCAAGAGAAGGAAAGAAAGAGTTGATTGATTTGCAAAGAGTTTGCTTAAATTGAAAAAGTGTTGTGAATTGAGGAAAGGTCTATCTAAGCATGGGACTAACAAGATAGACATGAAAGGAAAGAGGGTTGGCCAAAGCATGAGACTAACATGGCAATCAGGAGAGAGAAAAAAGGTTGCCAAAGCATGAGACTAACATGGCAAACGCGAAATGAAAGAGACTTTCCAAAGCATGAGATTAACATGGAAGTATGAGATAGAAGAGCTTTCCAAAGCATGAGACTAACATGACAAGAGAGGGAAGATGTATGCCTAAGCATGTGACTAATAAGGCAAACTTGTTCGATGGAACAACAAAGTCACCGCCGAACTTTATTTATTCAAAAGGAAAGGTGTTGCGGTGAGAATCGTGATACCAAGCTATTGATTAACTTGAATCTTAATAATTGAATTCATAACCAGACTTTAATTTATCCAAAGGAAAGGTTAAATAAAGAAAGACCTTTTGCGCGATGTAGCAACAACACTAAGAGATTGGGGATCGGGGGTTGGTTATGCCTAGGGTAGGTATTTCACATACTAAACATCTGTAGTACTCTACAGGAACCTTTTGTATGTTTGTATGCTATACTTGCTAGATGTTTGCTATAGTTTGGGATAGGGGTACAAGGTAAAGTTGTAGGTAAATACCTAAGGATAGTTTCTAAATTTGCTCACAAAGATATTGCATCCTCTGCCTATGTACCCTAACTAGGATAGAATCAGAGCAATCATAGTTCACCTCACTGAGGATATATGAATACTTGATTATGATAAAGGTTCAAAAGGGAACAAACATAACAATGCTTGTATAGAGTTTAATAAAACTCTCTATTTTAAGTTGTACACTCAAAGGGATTGACTTTGAAAAAAGCCAAAAGGGGAGTAAGTAATCATCACTATGATTCTTACATAGAGTTAACAAACTCTATCTTAAAGCTCTAAAATTACAAGACTACGTTAGGGGTGTGCTCGTCAAGATATCGCATCTTATGCCTACGTATTCCATTTAACCAATGAGAAATCAGAGCGTCCGTAGTTCGGACTCGACTAAGGAATGACATTAACAAAAGTCAAAGGGGAAGGTAAGAAATCATCATTAAGATTATTACATAGAGTTAACAAACTCTATCCTAAAGTTTTAGTTGAGGATACTCCTAACAAGGGATAGATCTTGTGGACTTAAAGAAAAGTCTCGTGGATGGTGTTCTAACTTAACAAAGTCAAGAGGGTAGTGAGATGTCTATGACCCAAGGGTCAATAGAGAGACCTTCCTTTGGAAGGGGAAAAGATGAGGAAACTGGATGAGAACTAACAAGTTCCATCAACTGGGGGGATAACTTAACAAAGTATAAACATTCAAACATGATGAATATATAAGAGGTATGGTTACAATCAAGAGAATGTAAACATGTGACAATATCAATCAAAGACTTCAATCAGGGTAAATGGTTACAACCAATGTAAACACGAAGGTATTACATATCTAGGGAGAGGTTCTTACAAGACTTCAAATAAGAGGTGAAACCAACGACAAATCTTAAAAAGATGGGTATATCTTGATAAAGATGAGGGCATATCTATGAGGAGATATCTTAACAAAGATGAAGGTAACAACCCAAAGATATATGCAAACAAGTTACAACTTGAGGTGAGAAATGTTATAGGTCAAAGGACGTCATATGTAACTACATAAGCAAGCATCAAACATTTGATAACAATCTAGTATGGACAATCAAACAATGTCACAACAATGTAAGCAAGAAGTTCAATACTTCATGGGGATAACCTCAAGTTTTAAAAGATGAACCACTTAAATGCTTACAAGCAAAGTTTAAATTTAAACTCAAGTACACAAGGGAGCTAACAAGCCAAGTTCCTATCAAATTCAACTTCAACTCAAAGAGAATGAGATCAAAGTTTTGAAAATGAAGAAACGAGAGATGGGAGGGTGAAAACCCTAAAATGGACCACAACTTCCTCTTAATGTAAAGTGTTTCTAAAATAGGAATTTTAGAATTCTTTAAACATTATATGAAAGTATGTAATAAAGAAAGAGTTTAGAAAAAAAATCATTTAAAAATGATCAAAATTGGAGAAGTTGTGTTAATTTGAATTTCAAATAAAAATCAAATAAACGAGTTATTAAAAATAAGGAAATGTCTCCTTCAAGGTTTGAACCTAAGACCTTGAGATCATGGACCCAAAACATTTCCAACTTCACCACTTCATGCGTGTGAACATTAGATGGAAATAGAAGGAGAAATATTAAAAAACCAAGAAAATCATAACAATGATCAAAAAGCGCCATCGCCGAGGGTCAAACCCGGTACTATTGGCATGGCAAGGTACTTGGAAGCAAGGTGACAACCACTGGGGTGGAAATACATCCAATGTATCAAGCCACCCTAGTTAAACATATACCTGAAAATATGCATTTTCTGGGCAAGGTCCAAGGCAAATCAAGTGAAAGCTTCTCAAAACGGTTTGATTCCAATCTCACCAATTCTTAACCAAAATTAACAAAATAAAAGTCTAAACTGAATTTTTTTTCATGAGGATGAAGATGGTATCACCCAAATTTTGAAACCCCTCCCATAAACCAAAACACGATAGAACATGCTAACTATGAGTTTGAGATGCAACTTGAAATTCAAAGATCAAAACAAATGAACTTTAAAGCAAGGTAATGATTTGAGAAAATTCCAAATGTGCTATGGAATGAGTTCCAACAGGAAATTTAATCAAAAGATCTCAGAACAAGATATTGGTATGGGAATTGTTATGGTAAATAGGAGTTTTGAAAATCCAAAACCAAAAAGGCCACTAGCAATACCAATGCTATCACCAACTCAGATTCATGTAAATTCAAACAGGTAGATCTTGAAAGTGCTAAATGCAAATTAGATCCACTTCTAAGAGTTCCCTGACCAACTGTCAGCAAGAAGTTCAAAACAGAATAAAAGACATGTTGACACAAACATTCAACTTATTGTCCTGTAAGCAAATCATGTAGGTTCAAACATTGTTTTACAAGATATTAAAACATACATGGTACATGTTTTGACAGCACTAAACCAACTTAAACTCAACAACACTGATCAATCATATGTTGAAAAACAAAATCTGGCCTGAGTTAAAACAGCCAAACAGTGACAGTACTCTCTTCCACAAACTCACACGGGCAAAGAAATCCTACTGAGTCCTAATCTTCTAGCCTTATCTAGCCTACCTAGAATAACTCTTACTAATGCCTAGCAGACTTGAGGCATACCACAGTCCTATCTCAAACAGAGGTCTGACTGCACTAACCAGTCCAAAAACCTAATGACAACACCAAATTGGTTATCCACTCCTGCTCCACATAAATCCCCTTAGATAACAATCACAGTCTAGACCAACCTCTTAACATGATAAAACACCCTTGGCAATAACTGAACATGAGTTGACAAACTCCCTTAAGAACAGTTATGGATAACATGGTGACAACCTAAACATGTCAAAGCAAAAAACCTATTCTACATTGGTTCACAGCCACACAAAGTGAAGGCATGAGCCTTGCAATTTAACTACCTCAACCAAGACATGAGTTAATTATAAGTGAGTTCTAAAAGATATAAACCCCCAAATAGAACTATGGCCAGCAGACACATCATTAAATGAATGTGTCATAAAAAAGAAACTTCACTCTGTCAAGAACTCAAACAGACTCGTGATGATAGTCTTCCCTTCATCAGAGCACACCAGCAGGGAAACTATTGATCTTATCCCTCTAGCCTCAACTAGACCACTAATCTAATCACTAATGGTTAAGAGCACCAAGGACTCATATTGATATCAACTAAGCCCACCAAACAGTCCATCAAAGTACCCCGCTCTCAAAGATCAACAACCTAAAACCCTCATGACCACCAACCTGGTTACAACCTCATCTCAGATGAGAATCCAAGCAAAAACTATCCTATAATAATGAAAAAAAACTAGACCTAGCAACCAATAGGCCTGAGTTGACAAACTCAGCCTTTAAAAATAGCATGGACAACAAGGTTATAACTTAAGCATTGCCAAATCTCAAACCAAACTATCAAACTGAGCTCACAACCTAAAGTTATAATTCAAGGAAAATAAGCTAACACTAAGTAAAACTAAGAAACTGACATTACAATGTCAAGGCAAGGTGAATGCAAACCAATATAAAGGGTCAACAACCCTAGGCATCTCAACAGAAATGATGAATCCAATCTGAATACAACCTCTAACAGCAGCCTTCGAGCAAAGAATTAAGATGACAATCCTAATGCAAGCCCTAATGACAGTTACTAAACAAACATGAAGAACAGATTTTGACAGCAATGAAACATGAATTCAACATAGTAAAATCAAACCTCAATGTACCAATATTTCAACAGTAGTACCTTTTGCAAAGAATAGCAACATATCCACAAATTGCCCTAATGACAGTCACTTACTAAACTTAGTATGAGATCCAATTTTTAGCAGCCATAACTATGAGTTCTAAATGGTAACACCTAACTTCCATCAATAAACTATCTAAAATCACTACATGATGGGATAAAGATTAAATTACTAACAAGATTTGGTTATGAGAGAAAATAGTTTTGGTGGCAATGAACATAAACATAATATTTTCAAGCCCAAACTCACCATACATTTCAACAATATACCTTTCACAAAAGTAATAATATGTACACCTTACCCTAATGGCCATCTAATAACAACAGTATATGGGATACAAATTTTGACAACATGGTTAACAAACCACATCAACATGGCAATGTATAAACATATTTAATAAAAACAATCAATACCTGATGCATAGTAATGAGAGGGTTCAAGGCTACATACCTCTTGTACTCTTCCCACACTTAAGCTAAGCAAGAGCAAGAATTCCTTCCTTTTATGCAAGCTTGAGAATATTGCTTCTTCTTGAAGAAACAATGCAACTTTGTGGATAGTTTGAATGAAAGCACTTCCAGCTATTTGTTTGAGGTTTTAAACAACTAATATATCATGAACATGAGGTGTTCCAAGTGTTATGATGATGGAAAAAGACCTACGTAGTGATTTGGTGGGAAACTTGCACAAAAATCAAAGTATGGTGGTATGAAAGTTGACTTTTTGATCTAGGTTTCTTTTGATGAAACTAATGGTGGGAACAACTTCAAATGATCATTTTGAGTGTGTGTGTGTGTGTGTGTGTGTGTGTGTGTGTGTGTGTGTGTGTGTGTGTGCGTGTGTATGGTTTTTGAGGTGGTTTTATGTTTGGAAGTAGGATTGGTGTGAAAATTGCAAAGTGAGCAAATTTGGTGTTTTTCTTCACTTACAAGCAAGAATGGTAAGAAAGAGAGCTATGTGTTCTCTTGTGTCACTATGCTAAATAAGACCTTTAGCAATGTTTTTTTTTCCCTTTAGCAGCGCTTAAAAGCGCTGCCTAAAGTGGCGCGGCTAAAGGTAAAGGCAACGCTTTTTTATGGAAAAACCGCTGCTATAGGTCCCCTTTAGAAGCACTTTTAGCAGCGCTTTTTTCCCCCTTTAGCAGCGCTTTTGAAAAGAGCTGCCTATTCCCCCCTCCCCCCCCCCCCCCCCTTTAGCAGTGCTTTTGAAAAGCGTTGCCTATTTCCCCCCCTTTAACAGCGCTTTTGAAAAGCGCTGCCTATTCCCCCCTCCCCTCCCCCCTTTAGCAGCGCTTTTGAGAAGCGCTGCTTATTCTTCCCCCTTTCCCCTCCTATAGCAGCACTTTTTTGTAAAAGCGTTGTCTATTCTTCACGATTTAAAATTTAATTTTTTTTAAATAATCACTTTTTTAAAAAAAATTTCGATAAACTTGCTTATAACAATTACATTCTCTGCTTATAATTCAGACCTTTAATTCAACACTTTGGCCTTATATATATATATTGTAATTCATCACTTTGGCCTTAAATATACATTGTAATTCAACGTTTTGGCCATAATCATTGTAATTCACATAAACCTGCTTATATATAATTCAACATAATTCGATCCTCATAACAACTTCACAAATACATTCAATTTACATATAATTACAAAACCGATAACTTTACACATAGATACCACTTCCAGAAATATTATTATACCACATCAATATTTGACGATACATAAACCTTATACAATTCTCAACTCAATAATGTATTGACACCATTCCTCCTTAATTTCTTCCAATTCTGCTTTCAAGTATGTACCACACTTGAATTCATCAAAGTACTACATAATATAACAGAACATGCACGATTTAGTTTTAAAATTTATTACTCAGATGAAATATCGGTTAATTATTAAAATAAATCATATAACTTATGAATTGATCCATACCATGATTAGAATATCTATTTGACCCGAGTGAATAATTTCCTTCATAAAGCGCAATACAAAATATTCGCAATCAATCCCATTGCGCTGACGAGGACACTGTAAATAGAAAAAACAAACGATCATGTGTGAGGATATATAGTTTAAATAGTTTTATCAAGTAGAATCACTATAACAGTCAAAAATGTGAAAATATACCTGCACTCTGATCCAGCTAATGTTGTTAGCCTTCCTTTTTGGCATTGTGTCTTCTCTTTGCGATCGAAATATTTGTATAGATCTAACATAATATAAACGAATATTTAGAACAATCTCACATAATAAATAAAGATAATTATTCAGAATAGTGTATCTCATCACTTATGTATCAACCATAGTCTTCATATCAGGATATTTTGTTTGATCACCATCCAATAATCCAGATAAAACACTATTTCTTTCATCGGATTAATCGCGACCAACAACCAGTGTCCACTGTAAAATAAGACAAAAGTTTAGACATAAATGTTATATAGAATGGAAAAAAACGAATAATTATAATAAATGAATTTAGAATGAAATCTAACCCATGGTCAGTATTATATGGCAACAAGTACAACTTCTTTGTATTTGCAACCATAAATGATTTGAGTATGTAATCTCTGACCACATCTGGAGTGTGCTCGATTGACCGTGCGTTGATACAACTAGCAGATAAGAATGTGAATCTTGAAGTCAAACCATGCGGGACCAACATCTTGTCATACAATAACCTTAAATAAAAACATAGTCAACATTAGAATACTCATTTAAATGAGCAAATAATTTGTTCAAGTATTTAATTAAAATTGATCGGAGTACTACCTGGTGTAGGAATGCATAACACCAATGCCCAATTTAGAATGTTGGAAACTTTGGTCCAAATCCTCCTTGGCAATTGTTTCGGCATATTCAAAACTGAAAATACCTTCTTGCATAGGTATTTGACGGATTCCACCCTCAGCCACATTTGTTGTTCCTACATATGTTTCAAGGTACAACCCAAATCGAGGAACATATGCTTTTTTTGCCTCGGCCTTTTTTTTGTTGGGCACCTTACTAGATTCAGGCATTTTACCCTTGCTGGCTTGTTGCAACTGTTGATCATGAACCTAAAAGTCATATAATTAAATTAAGTAATTAATGTATAATAAGATCATCATGTAACTATAATAGTACTTGTTTTTTTGATACAACTGAATCGGTTTCCCGCACAATAATTCCTTTTTCTTTTGATTTGGATTTTGTAGGACTCTAAGATCATCATGTAAATAAGTAAATGTAAATGTAAGAATAACTTTCATGTATGGGTCATAAAATATTTGAATACTTCATTATGGTGTTCAACCTACCTCGTCATCTATGAAAATAAGATTTGACGGCCATGCAACAAACGGTCCTATTGCGTCTCCCACCACTGTTGCGTCCGAAACATCATCTGGTATAACGCACCCCCCTCTAACGCAATATCAACCGATACTTTCAAAAATCCAGCAGGGAGCGGTTTCTGGTGAAGTAAGTCTCCCAGAGTGTTATGCACTTTTCCCTTGCCAACCATGCGATAAGTCGGTGATGATAAATATAGCCGACAAGGTGAAATGCCCTAAACAAATAATGAATATGATTAATGTGTCAATTAAGGAAATTGTGATAAATTAATTTCAATGTAATATATACAATTACCTCTGGAAGCTTCTGCGGACAATTGATACTATCTTTGTCACTAGTATCTTTACCCTCTGGACCGCGCCTTTCCGACATGTATCTCTCTTTGTCCTTCTGTAATTCACGAATCTGCGCTTTCAATTCCTCCAACATATCCATCACTTCTTTATTGCTAGGATTTTTTTTCTTTAGCTGCTTATACAGTTTTGATGGAGTGACACTGAATCCCTTACCCCTCACACGCCCATAATACTCAGGAATATTTAACACTCAACTCAGCAAGCTTCTGCACTCATCGTCCTCAGCTGTAGTTATAGTCTTGGATAGAGTCTCCTTAAATATAAATAAAGCATATATAAATATATTATACACTTTTTAGTTACTGACAAAACTAATGTTGTACTTACACATTGTTCAAATACTTGTTGAACTTCTTCCTGAACGACTCCATCTCTTCCCACACGGGCAGCCTTTGTAACGCCCGTTTTATTTCGATTAAATTTAGTTATGAATTTACCGTGTTTCGTTGCATTGTATTCGTATTTGAAAATGTGTTTGTTTCGAATAAAGGAATTGAATCGGTCGAATTTCGGGCAAAAGTGCAGAATCCCGAAGCAGTTTTAGGGAAAACTTCGAAAAATCATATCTCTTGATCCGTAAGTCGGATTTGACCCCCGTTTGAAGCGTTGGAAAGCTAAAGAGATGTTCTATCTAGAAAAAAAATTTAATTTTTTGATATGACGATCGTCATGGACTTGCCACGACCGTCACGACCGTGACGCTCGTCATGGACTTGCCACGACCATCATAGTAACGAAATTCAGTTAAATGCAGAATTTGGACGTGGCTGAGAGTGGGTAGCAAAAATACATCCCCGTAGACTCTTTTACCCTCAATTACACCATTTGGGGAACGGAAAGACTGAAAAGAGAAGTTACGCATTGAGGAAAGTTGAGAGCAAAGAATCAACCACCAGCGAATTTGGAGGATTTCTGCAGAAAAGTCACTGTAGAGCGGAAGCGGAACCGGAGAGCGTGGAATTGACCTCAATTTTAAGGTAAGGGTGAGGTTCAATTCTATAACTGTGGGTATGATCGAATTCATGTGGGGAATTGAGTCATACGTATAGTTTCGTTAATCGATAAATGTTAGGGAAAAGTTTTCTATGTAGGAATAAATGTGTTATGTGGTTATTAGTACGATGCTCTAAGGTTTTCCCTTATGGGCAAATACGTAGAAACGAATATGCTGTATGGTTATTAGTCCGATGCTCTAATGGTTTTCCCTAATGGGCCAAAAAGGGCATTTACCTGGTTGTGATTGATTTGTAATTAATTATGTAAGAAACTGTCGTAATGTTGTTATTACGATAAGCTGCTGAATCCTTAATTGTTGAACTGATGTCGATGTTATACCTGTATAGGAATAGCCATTTTGTATGAACACTTTGAGTTCCTATTTGTTGGTACGATGTTGTAATATTCCTTTACATGAACAGTCGTAAATGTTGAAATTATGTTGTTATTGTTCCCGTATGTGAACGGGTAGAAAGTGATGGTTGTATGAGTGGTATGATGTTATGATGCTCTGTTATGGACATTCTGGTTGTAGGCGTAATGCCTTGTTATATGGTTGCTATGGTTGTGTTGTAGTCCATAATAGATGCATTTCATGGCATAGCATTTGGCCTGGATTGGCGACGGTTGTGCCTGTATTGGCGTTATTTGGAGTGTTAGCTCCTAGATGGGTTTGGGGTGTTGGCCCTGTCCCGAGTTTTGGAGTGTTGGCTCCTAGATGGGTTCGGGGTGTTGGCCCTGTCCCGAGTTTTGGAGTGTTGGCTCCTAAATGGTACCACATGAATGTGCACAGTTGAGTCGCATTGTTGAGTCACATGAAGTCGCATAATTACGCTAGTTGTATGTTAATGTTGTTTATGTGAGATATGGATTACTCGTAGTTGTTGTCGATGATGTTTATGATTTTGAAACCTATAATGCGGTGATGAGTTTCCGACATGTTTTCTATCATGCTTTATGTTATATTATTGATATCTCACCCTTTTCCGTTGTATGTTACCTCCTTTGGTGGTAATTTGCAGGTAGTCAGGAATAGAGCGTAGTTCCCATTAAGGTGTCGTTGGTCGCTCTGATACGTAGCACTCTTGAGGGGATGGACGATTGTTGTTATTATTTTAGTCGATGTTATTGTTGATTGAACTTGTTACGATGTTTTTATTAAATTGTTTTAAGAGAACATGTTGTATACTTTATCGAACTTCCACCGGAAGTAATGACGAGTTGTTTTATGGTTAAATGGTTAAGTAATACATTGGTGATTGTTCATCCAATTTCGTGCTACGTATGATATTTGCAAGTTGTTGCATAATGATTGTTGTCTGTCAGGTTGAAGTGTAACATCTCTGATATGAGGAATTTTGTCCGTGTGACGACCGTCACAGGCTCATGACGACCGTCATGTAGTCAATGTTTGCGCTGCTGCGCTTTGTTTGCTATATGAATTGTTGTTTTTCCTGTTATCCGCAAGTTTAGATTTGGGGTGTTACAGCCTTCCACAAAACATGGTCCGGAACAGATGTTGCATCACTTTTCTCCTCTTCTAACTACACATTAAGACATATAATAAAGCATTCATATCCCATTAAATATACTTACTATTTTTTGTAACTATATAATATTAAAGCATTTATATATACTTACTATTTTTTCTTGTAAGCGTGCATATCCCAAACGCCCTTTTTTGTATGGATACACGGGTTTTGATGCCCGTTGCCGATTAACGCCACTCACGACCTGAAAAAACAAGTTTAAGTCATATCAGAACTCTTGTGGAAGAATTATATATATTATACATTGTTCATGAAAAGTTGTACTTACGCAAAATTCTTTGGTTCTTCGCTTGGCAACAAATGTCTCCCATTCTTCATCTGAAATCAGATCAGCGTACTTCTTTGGATGCTCTGATTCGACAAATTTTCCATCAAAATCTTTAAGAAACTTGTTCGTTAAAAACACTCTAAATCCTCTCAGTCGTTTTCCGGCCAATTGAAGACAATATTTTCTCCTGCAATCATCAATATTAAAAGATCTTTGCAAACAAATAAACATACATATAACATGTTAGTATAATTAATTTAAAGATGTAACCGCTGACATGATTAAAAAATATCAAATATCATACTTGTATCTCGCTCCAAATTTTGTCTTTAGCCGGTTGTAACGAAGGAATTCTCCAATTATCGCAAGTAATTGGAATTTACGAACGAACAAGTGCTCCAATGTAACTTGTCAGCATCGCACCGTTAGGCTCAATTAATTGATCTCTTTCATTCCAATGCACATCATACTTTACACCTTTATCTCTCGCACGAATGATTTTTTTCATAATCGTTATTCCTCTTTTAATGTCGCCTTCCAAGTCTTTTGTTGTTTCGTTTCCATCATGTGATTTTTCCTCGTCGGTGGCCATAATACTTGTAATTCAGAAAAACCAAATTATCAAATGAATGACAAATATGTAAATAAGAAATATATACATAAGAAATATATAAATAAGAAAAACATATATATAATTTTATTGAATGACATAATATGTAATTTTATTGCATGATATAAATATGTAACTTTATTGAATGAGACAATATGTAATTTTACAAGTACCTTTGTCACTAACATCTCTTTCTTTTCTTCGTTGGATAGTGGGTTACTTGTCTCTTAACAACACGGACGGATGGATTGATCCAAATTCCATCGTTATGATCATTTCTAATATATGATTCGTCCGCTCTAATATTCTCATCTGGATCATCTATAATATAAGAGTCCTTCTCAACATCAACATCACCCTTGTCTCCGATGTTATCATCGATTACTTTGTTGGAAAAAAGAACTATAGACCATTTCGTACTTGTCGGATCAACGACATAGAACACTTGTTTAGCTTGCGTGGCTAGAATAAAAGGCTCATCTTTGTACGCCACCTTATTAAGATCCACTTGCAAAAATCCTGAGTTATCCATTCGTATGCCACTATTATTTTCAATCCACTTGCATCCAAAGATAGGAATCTTAAGCTTCTTATAATCAAACACCCAAATGCGCTCGATAACCCAAAAATACGAAAATTTTTCATATTTTAGGTTTAAGTCCTTCACACTTGAAATGTGCATTGATTCTGCAAGCACGGTGACACCACTATTTTGCATTGTAATTTTATCATCTTGTTGTTTGGTATAAAATGTGTATCCATTAATTACGTATACGCTATAAGAAAACACATGCAAACTTGGACCATATGCTAAACATCTCAACCTTTTTGTTATTGAAGCGGGATCAGAATAAAACTTTGAAAATATATGATCCTTGAACCATGTTATAAAATTTTGATTGTGCTCACGTACTATCCAATTTTCATTTATATTCAGATTTAAACCTCGGAGAACGTCCTTGTGCATTTCAACATACATCTCAACCTCAATGTCATTGTGCAAAACATACAAATTCACTTGCTCCCGTTCATCCCTTGAAACTGTCACAACTTTATTTCCAATTAACTGTTTTCCTACTATTTTTTCAACAACATGAGATTTTGGGAGGCCAATGGATTGAACATTGGACAAATATTCAGTACAAAACTCAATCGCTTCTTCAAAAATGTATCGCTTAACAATACAACCCTTTGGTCGACTTCGATTTTTCACATACCCTTTCAATATTTTCATATAACGTTCAACATAGTACATCCATCTCATATAAGCTGGTCCACACAGTTGTGTCTCTTTCACAAGATGAACAACTAGATGTACCATTATGTCAAAAAATGATGGAGGAAAATACATTTCAAGCTCACACAAAGTAATAACTACTTCTTTTTGCAATATTGGTAAGATCGCAGGATCGATCACCTTACTACAAATAGACCTGAAGAAAAAACACAATTTAGTTATTGCGCTTCTCACTTTTTTTTGAAAAATTAGAACGTATACCTATTGGTAGAAAGTGTTCCATTATAACATGGAAATCATGTGTCTTTAAACTCTTTAACTTGAGATCTTTCATAGAAACAAGTCTTCTAATATCTGAAGAGTATCCTTCTTGAACTCTAACTTCACTCAGAAACTTACACAATATCTTTTTCTCCTTTCTAGATAAAGTACAAGCAGCAGGTGGTAGATATGTTAGATTTCCTTTCTTCAAGGGTCCTAATTCATTTCTTATTCCCATTGCTACTAAGTCCTTTCTTACTTTAAGGCCATCATTAGGCTTTCCTTGTATATTGAGTAACGTACCAATAAAACTTTCAAATACATTTTTTTCAATATGCATAACATCAAGAAAATGTCTTACATACAACGACTTCCAATACGGCAACTCAAACAAAATTGACCTCTTCTTCCACCCACGCGTGACAATCTTATGAGCAAAAGGCTTCCCAAACTTAGTACTCACATCTTTCACCTTTTCAAAAATTTGTTCGCCGGTCAATGTAGGTGGAGCTCTACGTTGTTCTGAATTTCCATTGAATGCTTTTCTCCACCCACGATAGTGATGATTAGAATTTAAGAATCTACGATGACCAAGAAAGACATTCTTCTGACCAAATTCTAGTCGCGTCCAATCTGTGTTTTCTTCAAAGATAGGACACACACATTGACCTTTAATGCTATACCCCGATATATTTCTGTATGCTGGAAAATCATTAATTGTGCCAAACAACATCGCCCTCAAATTGAAACTTTCTTTCCTATATCCATCATAAACCTCCATGTCATTCTCCCACAAATTCTTTAAGTCTTCGATTAAAGGTGTCAAGTATACGTCTGTCATTTCCTGGTTGTTTAGGGCCAGAAATTAACATAGATACCATCATGTACTTACGCTTCATACATAGCCATGGAGGTAGGTTATAAATCATAATAATTACAGGACATGTGGAATGTGAGATACTATGCAGACCATGCGGATTCATTCCATCAGTCGATAATGCCAATCGAAGGTTTCTAGCTTCTTCTCCAAAATTAGGATAGTCATTATCAATTTTCATCCATTATGGTGAATCTGTTGGATGTCGATACTTCCCATCTATAATTCTATCATCTGCATGCCATGTCAGGTGTTTCGCATCTGTTTCACTATGAAACATGCGTCTAAATCTCGGAATTATAGGAAAATACCATAAGACTTTTGCTGGTGACAACTTTTTCCTATACCGAGATACACCGCATTTAGGACACTCGTTTAACGATGCATATTCATTTCGAAACAAAATGCAATCATTTGGACAAGCATGTATCTTATCATAGCTCATGCCAATAGAGCATAACATTTTTTTAGCTTCATAGGTTTGATTGGGAAGAACATTATCCTCCGGAAGCATCTCTTATAGTAGGGCTAACAACTCTGTGAAACTTTTATCCGACCATCCATTACCCGCCTTTAAGTTGTACAACTTTAATACCGCAGACAATCTTGTTAAAGTAGTGCAACCTTTATACAATGGTTTCTCTGCATCGCTTACCAACCTCTCAAACATCTTGTGACAATCCTGAAGATCTTCTTCAAGTGCTTCTGCAATCTCTTCGACTCGATCACAATCATATGTATCCCTGCCATTGTCCTTTGAAGCATAGGTCGTATTATCCCCGGGTTCGACATTCTCGTCTTATCTCAACATGCAATGTCCAACATGTATAACTTCGATCAATTCCATGTCTCATTAAATGGGATTCCAACTGAACGGCGTCAATCTGACGCCCATAACAGCAACCTGAGCAAGGACATTTGATCCTACTGGGGTCTTTGGCATGTTCAACAGTAAACTTAACGAATTTCGATACTCCATTCTCGTAATCTTTTGACAATCTATTAGAAGACATCCATTTTTTATCCATACTAATTAAGTAGGCTAAACTAAACTAAGAAAGTTAAACAAAAACAACGAATACCTGTAAAGAAATCACCAACTTCTAAGAAAGCTACAAAGTAGGATTCTTGGAAACGATCACAACCTTGCTATTCACAGGTAACCCCTATAACTGACAAAATTAATAACATCATCAACATTAAATAATTCTTGGAACATCAATTGTTGATAAAACTTGCAATAATGTAACAACTTCTTATATAGTTGATAACTTTTTTTAATAAAGCCTTAAAACATTAAAAGAAAAAGGTGGAACAACTTAGGAACAAAATAAAATACCATAAAAAACGAGAAAACTTAAAGAAAGTTATACCTAACATAATTTTTACAAATTAAAATTCTCTTTAATTCTAATAGGGATAGAAACAAATGTAATTAAAAAAATATGCACTGCTACTTATATTAGCAAAAAAAAATCAACGCAAAAATTCTCTTCTCTAACTATGTGTGTGAAAGTAATATTTGCAAAGTTAGTGTGGCTAGTACTCTCCAACCATCTATTTTAAAGACCAATATGTCTCAAATTTAACAAGCAAGTTTCATTGACTGTCAAGTAGTTATCCTAACAGCATCACAACACCAAGTGAGATTCAAAGTCAAACTCACATCTCAACAAATTAGCATAAACCAAACTCTTAACATAACTAACTTCAGTTTAAGCTCCAAAACTAACCAATAGTTCTAACTAATCCATAACACTAACTCCCTAACGACTAACCTTCAATCTCTCACTATCCTAATTCCATCTAACTGTTACTAATTGAAAGATTAACAGTGTTGCAATTCAAAAACTAACTTCTTCATGAAATCCTTAACATTCGTGTCTACTCTAATTGCAAACAAACCTGCCCCAAACATTAACTGAATTAGTTACACTAACTTTACAACCAATAAACAATCAGTTTCAATCGAAAGTTCAAATATACCACCACATCCACTAACTTTACAACCAATTAATTAACAATCAGTTTCAATCCAAAGTTTAAATCTATTGGTTCAGAAAAATGAAAAACTAAGAGAAGAATCGAGAAAAATGAAAAATGAAAAACTTCAAATACCGTAAAAATGGTGGAAATGCGCTACAAAATGAACGGACGGAGGCTGCCGAAAATGGACGGACAAACGGCGGCGAAATGAAATGCATACGGAATGAACAGAGGACGGCGACAGACGGTGGCGCTCGAACAGAGGGAATGGACGGAATCGGTCGTGGTGAATAGGGAATTAACATTCGCGAGAGGAGAAAGAAGGAAAGAAGTATACACGACTGTTCTGTTTTTGGAAAAATTCTGGTGGGTATTTTTAAATTTATTCTACTTAAGCCTATAGCAGCGCTTTTGCATGGCCTTTAGCAGCGGTTTTCAAAAGCGCTTTCTTTTGTAAACCCTATAGCAGCGCTTTTGTAGAAAGCGCTTTCTTAGACCCCCCTTTTAGCAGCGCTTTAAGAAAGCGCTCTAGTATAAAAGCGCTTTCTTAGGGCATACTTTTAGAAGCGCTTTTTATAAAGCGTTTTCTTAGGGACTACCTTTAGAAGCGCTTTTCTTAAAGCACTGTCTAAGGTATGCTATTTTTTTTCATGACTCTTTAGTACTACTTTTTCATAAAGCGTTGTCTTTTTATGCGCTGCCAAAAGTCATTTCTGGCGTAGTGTGTGTTGAGAGCTCTAGTGTGAAGAGGAGAATGGAATGGCTCCTCTATTTATAGACCAAGTGATGGTTGGGGCAGAATTGGCATTTGCAATGCAAGCTTGCATTTTGGTGGGAAAATCCTTAGTGTTTCAAATTTGGTTCTCCATCTACTGGCTTTTGCTTCTTTCCATCAATTAATGCCCTTAATAATAGCTTCCTTTGAGTCGGTTGTGCTGACCAATAGAGGTGCTAAGGCAAGCTCTCTAGCTACAGCAAATCCAATGTTCTCTCTCATATGTACTTTTGTACTTTTTATATTAAACAAATGAATTATGGATGGATTTTTGGTTTTGCTTTGATTCCCTTTAAATCTGGTTAAAAGCTCCCTCTAACACATCACATCAGATGCTTTCTCATGGTTAGAAATGAAGTACATGGTTGGAAACCAAGTCTATGTTGAGTTTTGACAAGATGACAATCAAGTGTTCAGGCCCAACTCGCTCAATTCGAAACTCTCATCTCACAAGGGCTATGTACGAGTTCTTGTACTTTTTGGAAATCCCTCATGGAGCTCTAAAACTTTCATGGTTACTGAATTTTCAAATTCCAAGTGGAACTAGGTCAAAAACTCCTTCAAAGTTGGCTGAAAACATGCCTAAAAATGCCAAAAACTTAGAATTTTTCAAAGTGTTTTCTCCCTCTTGTGATGATTTTGACGATAACTCCAAATCTATGTGTTTTCCCCCTTGGCCAGCTTTACACTTTTGTAGGGCTTGCCAAGACTTTTTCAACAAGCTTTAAACCACCTCATTTGGATGTGTGGTTTGGAAGTTATGGTCTTCCCCCTTTCAAAACCCTAATTCCCGACTTTTTTGATTACTCCTCAATCCTTGATCCAATGGTCATGAAACTTCATGGATAGGTGTAATATGTTATTAGGAACATATTTGCTTCAAACTTTAAGGTCAAATTACTTATGGTCAAAGAGTTGACGTTTCAGTCAAACGAACCGATCGATCGATAACCATCGGATCGACTGTTGATGTTCTGGGTCTTTTGAGGTCTTGAAAATCCTTGGTTAGACTTCACTAATCCATATGAGCTTCACGGGCCATGATTCCATCATTGGAACACTTGTTAAATCAAAAGTCAAACTACAGTTGACTTTTCCTAATTAGAAACCTTAATCAGGAGTCCTGGACTGCACTGTTCTTGATCTTTGGGTGACAACCTCAAATTTGATTCATACTTGATCCAATATGGTATCTTTGATGATGTAGAGACTTGTTTCATGTAGAATCAATCTAAAACATTGACTGATTAGACCATCGAAACCTCGATTCTTTACTATATGGAACCCTAAT
Organism: Lathyrus sativus; assembly: GCA_963859935.3. Taxonomy (NCBI): domain Eukaryota; kingdom Viridiplantae; phylum Streptophyta; class Magnoliopsida; order Fabales; family Fabaceae; genus Lathyrus; species Lathyrus sativus. The sequence continues at coordinate 285,294,930 of OZ012738.1, forward strand.
TCACCTGTATCTTGATAACGACAAACTTGAAATAGGTTAAGGTCAGATAATCTAATGAATATGATCCTATAATTATGATGAAGATCTAAGGGGTCAAAATTTGGGGTGCAACAAAAGGGAAAATATCGATAAAACCTAAGGGAAAGAGAAATGGGTAAGTGAGTTGATTATGTAAGGAGAAGGTATTAGTATCCTTCAAATTCTTCGTACTCGACGGGAACCATTTTTCTTGTTCTTTTCTTGGAGTGGTAGTACTATTTAAGGATTAGTCCCGAAAGAGGGAAATAAAAGGTTTAAAATTAGAACGCTCATGGAGGATTGGGGCCCTCGTGCCTACGTATCCTTATAGTGCAATGAGGAAATCAAAGCTCCATAGTTCGGAGAACTAGGGGGAAATGAAGGAAGGTTGCTCGCCAAGGTCTCACAAACTTGTGCCTACATATGCTCATAGTTCAATGAGGCAACCAGAGCTTCGTAGTTCATGGAACTAAGGATGGAAAGACAAGTGATTTCATAACCAAGAGAAGGAATGAAAGAGTTGATTGATTTGCAAGGAGTTTTCTTAAATTGAAAAAGTGTTGTGAATTGAGGAAAGGTCTGTCTAAGCATGAGACTAACAAGATAGACATGAAAGGAAAGGAGGGTAGGCCAAATCATGAGACTAACATGGCAATCGGGAGAGAGAAAAGAGGTTGCCAAAGCATGAGTCTAACATGGAAAACACGAAAGGAAAGAGACTTTCCAAAGTATGAGACTAATATTGAAAATATGAGATAAAAGAGCTTGCCAAAGCATGAGACTAACATGACAAGAGAGGGAAGACGTATGCCTAAGCATGTGACTAATAAGGCAGACTTGTTCGATGGTACAACAGAGTCACCATTAAACTTTATTTATTCTAAAAGGAAAGGGAAAATATCGATAAAACCCAAGGGAAAGAGAAATGGGTAAGGGAGACGATTATGTAAGGGGAAGGTATTAGTATCCCTCAAATCAGTCGTACTCGACGGAACCACTTTGCTTTTTCTTTGCTTGGATTGGTAGTACTATTTAAGGATTCTGCTTTACCTTTTGCCCTAGAGTATCAACTGGTCATTCCTAAACCTATTTGATCGATAACTTTATATTTCCTAGTTGTTTCTTTTCCCCAGTGTTTGGTCATCCCCAGTGAGTTTGCTACTCATTGTGTTGACTTTATCCTCGTGTGTTTTCTTTCTTTCTCTATATTTTGCATCTAGCGTACCATCATTTTCATCATGATGGTGTTCATTGCATATCAGCATTGCAAAGTTTTCTTTTTATAGCATAGCATGTCATATGCATTTAGGATCAAAATTCGGGTCTTCTGGATATTTAACTATCTCCCACTACGATCATATGAAGAATAACCTTCTTCAGTTTCTCTAGTTGAAGATATTTAAATAGGGGCAACTATTACACCCTAATTTTGACCCTGAATTGCCAAGCCAAACATATCATAGTGTTCTCGTCATCTGTGCATCGTATCCATCATTCAGATCATCTGACCATTATACCTCTGAAATTTGTGTCCTTTTGACGCCTAAACTCATTTCTTGCAAGATTGGACCAAGGATCAGGCAAAATTATCAATTCAAGTGTGAGTGCAGTCTTGGTTGATATTCAACGGATGTTTGACCTAATCTTGGTCAAACAAATGTTTTGCTTCAGTACCAGGCTATCAGGTTGTGGCAAAGATCCTAAATCAGGGATTTGGTTCTCCATAATTCATTGTTTCATCAGTGTGCACTCAAGGCGAAGATTAGATTTTTTTAGCTTTTGTGTCTAAGATGAGCAAGTATCGTTCAGTTGGTTTTCATTTGAGACTAACAGGTTCAATGTATGGACAGTACTATTTCAGGCTAACTGTGTGTGTGGTGTGGTTTGAAATTTAATGGAGTTTGACCTAATCTTGGTCAAGGAGTTGGTTTGTTTAAGTATCAAATTATCAGGCTGTGGCAAGGGAAGTTTATTGTAAGGTGGATAATCATCAGGTTCACTTTTCAAGTAGGGTTTTGGCGCAATAGTAACAGAGTTCATATATCGAGTCATCTGTGCCAGTGGCTATTTTGGAAGAGTGTGGATTGAATTCATGGGCTTTATGTCTGAGAATCCAAATCATAGTTTTGATCAAGTTCAAGTTACCTAGTGAAGTGAGGGAAATTCAAGCTTTCGCCACTATTTAAGACTATTTCAAAATAGAATCGGGAAGGGGTGTTAGTTTCTTATGGAAGCAGTTCAAGGCTTCAGATGTCATGCCAATTCATAATCTCATTCTAAAATTTCAAATTCCTGGATTTAGAATCAAGTCCAAATCTCTAATCAAGATTTAAGAGTTGTAACCATGTTCAAATTCTGTTCAAAAATTCAGAGTATCCATTCAATCTCATGTTAAGTTCAAGATTGAATTCATGCCAAAATTCCAAATTTCAATCCACGACCCAAAATCCAAGTTCCATGTCAAAGGTTTTGTCCAAGTTTCAAGTTCCAAATTCAATCAAATTCAAGTTCAGTTTCAAGATCCAGTTTTAATCTGATCCGTTGTTCAATCCTAATAAATATTCAAGTGCCAATTTTGTTCAATTTACAATTTTATTTTGAATCCATTAGGTTTCATACTCACGTTTTATTTCTAATTAATTCCAAGTTAATTTTAAATTCATATCACATCCTTTTTTATTAATCCATTTCAAGATCCATGTGACAATTCAAATTTAAATTTAATCATTTTTTCTCAACCTCGTTTAATTTCATATTCAAAACAAAAATCATGTCATGTTATAAATTTGTGGCCACATTTTTATTTCAAAATCAATTTAATTTAAGGAAAATGTTCATAAACCATTGTTTTCTTACTTTTTTTTTTGAAGCCCATATTGCCAATAATATATGATGAGTAAAAAAGGGGGAGAGAAACTACTTAGACGGGGTTGGGCGCTGATGTTTACTAGGGGATATGGGTTTGGGTCAGGTTTTAAAGGGAGAGGGTTGGTTATAGAAGAAAATTAGGTCAAGGAAAAACATAAAAAAGGGGTGGCAGATTTCTCTTGAATAAGAAAAAAGAAAAAAGAAAAACTAACAGAAAATAATAAAAAGAAAAATAAAGGAAACAGAGGATGGGGAAATTAGGGTTAGAATTGGGGAATAAGAAGGGAATGAACGCCTCTTCTTCTTCAGCAAAAGACCAACACAGCGACACTAAAACCCTAAACACTTCTTCAAATCCAACCGAGCCTCCTCTTCTTCTTCTTCAAAATTTTTCTGCAGCTCCACAAAACACCTCTTCTCCTTCCAACATCACTCACAAAAAAACCTGCCTCCCTCACCATAACCATCTCTTCCTTTGCAGTTTTTTCTTCACCACCGAGATAACCCATAAAACCCCTTTTCGACACCGACAAAACACCTCACCATCACCTTCGTTCTCACGATTTACATTCCCTTCTCCCCTGCGAAAAACCATATCCGTCGGAAAATCTTTCTTCTTCCCAGGAGAAATCCAGCCGCCTCACACTCTCTTCGTCACCATCACTCAACCCCTCACCTTCTCCTTCTTCTTCATCAACAAAATCAGCCGCCGAAAACCCTATTTCTTCTTTCCCCCACACCATTACCTTTCTTCTCTCCTCCCCCATTTTCCACAACAATCTTCTTCTCATACCATTCTCACAGCTAACAACCTCCACTTCCCTTCAGCACACACAAACAAAACCTCCACGAGATTCCCATTAACCTTCAACGACGATACTTCCGTGGTTACCGTAACGCCCTTAGGATTTCCTCTCTGACGCTTTGCCGTTAACGGGTCTTGAAGCAAGCTGCTGAAGTGTTCAATGGAAGAGGCGAGAGTCGGTATCTTTCTTAGAAGATGCTATTTAATCCCTTCTAGAAAAATCACGCAAGAAGAAATTATGATGGTGCTAATTTTTGACATCAATAGTTGTTGTTGGAAGAGACTTTGAAAAATACTACCATTATGCCATAAATTAATTCTTACATATTATTTTTTCGCCGCGTTATGACTATGCGTACGAAACTTCAATTATATGGTTGTCATGTACAAACCGGGTTTGAATGACAAGCTCGGTTCAAATTATTTTATGTGCTCACTCTCGTGTTATCCCATTCCCATTCGACAAATGTATCCCAATTCCCTTAAAATGTAATAATTTTTATCGCTTTTGTTTTATTTATGCTTTAATAGTTTAAACCCTTTTCAAAATAAATTCTTGATTCGACGAGCCATTTTCCACCCTTGTAAGTCGACTGCTTTCAAAGCATCGCCATCAACCTCTTGGTCACAATACACAACATTCAAAGCTTACTCCTGGGCTTTCTTACAGTGAGACCTATTCGATCAATTAATCTTAGTTGGTTGTTTAGAAGAGTAGCCCACTTTTCTAGTACACACGATTAAAACTCAACCACTTTGTACGCAAATTCAAACCTCGATTCACATTGAGCATATTCTTCAAACCAAATTAATATACTTAATCATATTTAAATACAATTTTGACAAAGATGAAAAGGGAGTTGAAATTGAGTCTTTGATTCCACTTCTCAATTGTTTGGGCCCGAGGAGCCTTTCTTAAGCTCGAACAATTGTTTTCTAATCCGATAAACTAAATCAAATCAATTTTCCTGAACACTTAGATGAAAACGAGAGAGAGTCAAGCCTTTGACTCACTTTCCCGATTACTTGTGCCCGAGAAGCCTTTCTTAAGCTTCGAGTAATCGTCATTCGTAACTTACTCTAGCTATATCACACTCTTTCAATCAACCTTTTTGCACGCAGAATGCAATCAAACCCTTGATCTAACATCAAGCGAATTTTCTCAATCAAGCTATAAAAATAATTAACAATTATTGAAACTCTTTTCAAGGTGAAAATGAGAGGGATTGAACCTTTGATCTCTCTTCAGTTGTTTGGGTGCGAGTTATCTTACTCGTGAATGAGCAGTTGACTTCTCTAAAATACTTCCAACTCGTTAACATTTAATCTATATATACAACCTCATTTCGAGATTAAAAAAGATAGAGAGTCAAGTATTTGACTCACTTTCTCGATTACTTGGGCCCGAGGAGCATTTCTTAAGCTTTCAAGTAATCCTCATCCGTTAAATATTTTAACCATTTTCCATTGTTCAAAACACTTTTTAAACACAACCTCTTTTCGAGATGAAAAAAAAAGGGAGTCGGATCTTCAATTCGCTTTCCCTATTACTTGAGCCCGAGGAGCCTTTCTTAAGCTCCAAGTAATCGTCATCCAATCAAAATACATCAACATATTAATTCAACCTCTCGCCACCGTGCGAACTGTCAAACCTTTTCATAAACATGAGATATGGTGTCTTGAAGATGACACAAAATATTGCTTCGTCCGTAATCCATTTGAGTCAAGATAAGTGACGTATTTCCCATGAATGTCGATATATATAAATCTATTCAAAGCGATGCAAACGTCTTCTCCTCTCCCGTTTGGGATAAAGCAATATTTTCTGTTGAATACGACTAAGTATCTTTCGTTAGATCAAACCAATATCTGTAGTCCAAACTACGGACGCTTTGATGTCTCATCTGTCAATGAGAATACGTAGGCATAGGATTGCTAGATCCTAGCTGTCGCATTGCTACGAAGAGAGGCCGACAAAGACAAAAGAGTCGCCACCATACGTTATTTATCCCAAAGAGAGAGAAAGGAACCGATCAGAGAAAACCTACGAAAAAGGGAAAAGACAGGTCATCGCAACCAAATCTTGGGTTCAGGAGTCGATTACGCAAGGGGGAGGTATGAGCACCCCTCACTTCCGTTGTACTCAACGGGATCCACGCTTGTTGTCTATCTAAAAGGGTGTTAATCTATCAAAAACTGGCCCACAGGGACAAAAGAAAAGAAAAGAGACTCGATAAAGCAACCAAGTCAAATGGAAAACAAAAACCAAAGTTTCAAGGTCAAACTCAACTCAAGGCATCACCAAATAAATTGATTAAGAAGGGTGTTCCACCTTATCAAGTATTAATCGAGGGGCATTAAAAGTCAACTCAAAGTCAAACACAAAATGATCAACCATGAACCAAAATAACCCTCAAAGATACTTCAATCCATCCTCTAAATGGAGAAGAAACCTTGATCATAGGGGATTTGAATTAGAGACTCAAATGGTTATGATCAAACAAAGACAACATTAAAAACACTTCCAATTGCAAAATTAAAATAAAATGGTAAATGAAAATAAAATCAGAAAATAAAATTATGGACAATTAAATAAAGCCTTGAAATGCAAGAAAATATTTTTGGGGAATTTTCTGACCATTGGAAGTATTTTTAATAAAATAAAATGAAAACAGAAAATGAAAATAAAAATAAAATAAATGAAAAAGGGAAGGGGGTGTGATCAACAAGATCCAAATATAAAGAACCCTTTGTAATGCGCGCATGGGCCTGAAATGGTAGGGTGTGGAAAGCAATTGGCCAAAGCCCAAAAGCCAAAGGGGATCAAATTAATGAAACACAATGTTTCATTAATCTGATGTGGAGTCAAAACCCATACCAGCGTGGTCAAACAAATCATGGCTCAACACGTCCCCAGGTCAACAATTCCAGGCATGCCAACTTAGCCATGAACAAAAACAATACCAAACGTCGGAGCTAGCGCTCTGGTCGTCTTCTCTGGCAGGCTCGCCGGAGCATAGAGGAAAAACCTCAACAAAAATGGCAAAACCGGTACCATTTGAAACTGACACAACAAGGATTACGAATCCATCATCCAAACAACAAAAAAGGTTCATAATCAGAGAGAATCAAAAGCTTGAAAAAGTGAACATGTGATCTGAAATCTCATCAAACAAAGACAACAAAGGTTAAAACATGGCCTACCATAGGTAGGGCTTTAGATGCAGCCTAAAATGCTCTTAGAAAGTGCCTAGAATGAGAGAAATTAGAGAGAGAAGCTTACTGAACGGAGCAACTCCGTTGGTTCTTCTGAGGCACGCAAGCTTCACTTACTTGCTTCCAATATGCTCCTTAGAGTCTGATGAAGAAGATACAAGCTCCAGTTGATGTTGATTTGAAGAGAAAATCCATATTCGAAAATGGAAAGGGATGAGAAAAATTCAATCTCTCTCTGCTCTCTCCAGCTGCAACTGCCTCCTTTGAGCATTAGGGCAGACCAAAATGCTTTTATATGATGGATATCTCATGACCATGCAGGCCCATAATGCCTTATTGGTGAGATTTGAAAATTTGCCAAAAATGATACATTCTCTCATGCACACGAATTTGGTACTTTTTACACCATATTGGATCAGCAATAGGAAGCACATGGAATGTACAAATGAAATGAATTGATTTGGGCTTTGTAAATAATCCACACATCAAGTTTGAAATCAAAACTTTTCAAGTAAGAAACTTGAAAAAATGGCACATTAAAGCTCTTCATGTTGGTCCATTTGTGGTAAAACTCTTCTATGTCATATAATGGCACAAACCAATTGAAAAAGGAGACAAAACATGACTTGTAATGCAAGGTTCTTAAATCACAACCAAAAATCCAATTTTCCATCTTGAAATGGCTTACATGACCACATAGTTCACCAATCTTCATGAATTTTAGGTTCAATAAGGAGTTAAGACTCTTATGCACACGAATTTGGTACTTTTTACACCATATTGGATCACCAATAGGAAGCACATGGAATGTACAAATGAAATGAATTGATTTGGGTTTGTAAATAATCCACACATCAAGTTTGAAATCAAAACTTTTCAAGTAAGAAACTTGAAAAAATGGCACATTAAAGCTCTTCATGTTGGTCCATTTGTGGTAAAACTCTTCTATGTCATATAATGGCACAAACCAATTGAAAAAGGAGACAAAACATGACTTGTAATGCAAGGTTCTTAAATCACAACCAAAAATCCAATTTTCCATCTTGAAATGGCTTACATGACCACATAGTTCACCAATCTTCATGAATTTTAGGTTCAATAAGGAGTTAAGACTCTTATGCACACGAATTTGGTACTTTTTACACCATATTGGATCAGCAATAGGAAGCACATGGAATGTACAAATGAAATGAATTGATTTGGGCTTTGTAAATAATCCACACATCAAGTTTGAAATCAAAACTTTTCAAGTAAGAAACTTGAAAAAATGGCACATTAAAGCTCTTCATGTTGGTCCATTTGTGGTAAAACTCTTCTATGTCATATAATGGCACAAACCAATTGAAAAAGGAGACAAAACATGACTTGTAATGCAAGGTTCTTAAATCACAACCAAAAATCCAATTTTCCATCTTGAAATGGCTTACATGACCACATAGTTCACCAATCTTCATGAATTTTAGGTTCAATAAGGAGTTAAGACTCTTATGCACAAGTTTCATGTTGGTCCAAATTGGATTTGAGGCCTATAAATTCATGACAAAGACCATTGAAACAAATGACCTATAATGAACTTTCCAAAAATACCCTTGCCTTGTTAAGACCATAACTTGAGTTCCACACATGAGAAAGATTACTTCTAGGACTTTTTGGAAATCTAAGATCATGAGAAACAACTTTCATGTTCACGTGAAGTTGAGGGGAAAGTTGCTTCTAGGACAAAAATGCCATGGAAGTGAGTTGACCTTTAGTTGACCAAAATTCTCTTCATCTGAGACCCCTAACTTGTTGGCATCATAACTTGAGATGTAAAAACTCAATGGATGAGTTCTAGACTTAAAAGGAATCTAAGAACACGTGCTACAAGTCTCATGTTTTCATGAAAAAGAGATTGAGCTTGCCTCATATGGTAAATTGTCCTTGAAGTTAGGCACTAAAGAAGGGGATTTTACACCAAAAACCTCTGAAACCCTAATTTTGTAACTCCTTGAACTCTTGATTCCTCTTGATTTGATCTCATCATGACATATTAGATGCTTCAAAATGACTTCCCATGGCTTGTGTGACTTAGAACCAAGTCTTGAACCTTCTCAAGTCCACAGTTGACTTTGGGTCGACCAGATAAAACCCTAGTTACATATCTTTTGACTATGGCGTTTGCAGATGAATTGAATGATTACACAAGCTCCACAATGACCCCTAAGGTACTCAATGAGCTTGTATACCATGTCCTCTTCAATATAAAGACCTCATGATCCCCTGTTGACTGTCTGATGATCCCCAAGATAGGAGATGATATCCACACACCAGCATCTCCTTTCAAGGAGCTCGGACAACTTCATGGTTATGATGAACACTTGATGGTTTACAAAAGTGCTCTTGCTTGAGCTTGGAACAAATAATATCTCCTCTTAAATGGCACAACAAACCTCTTGATCCCTTGCTAAGAACAATGATATGAAAAATGCAATGCTAAAATGAATTATAAGCCAAGTACAAGAAATGGTTGGTCAAATTTTGGGGTACAACAGCTGCCCCTATTCAAACGACTTGGACCTGAAGGGATAAAAAGCGAACGACTTTCAAAATTTCAAGGTAAAAGGTGGTTGAATACAACAGAACCCGGAAATTTGCCAACCACAAAACAGAAACGGTAGAAAGGTCCACCGAAGTAGAAAAATAAAAACACCAAAGAAAACTGTATCTGATAGTTGCAGGAAAATGAACTAACTCATTACCACCTAGAAAGCATCGACACACAGTCGGAAGAAACATCTGGTAACACGCAGGCAACGACATTAAGTCGGTAAGAACATCTGACCTCGCTGTCAGGCATCTGTTAAATAAACCAGGCATTGAACCCAAAGGTCGGCTCAACCCGAAGTTGAGAAGAACATCTAACCTCGCTGTCAGGCATCTGTTAAACAAACAGGCATCGAACTAGAAGGCCAGATCAACCCGAAGTTGAGAAGAACATCTAACCTCGCTGTCAGGAATATGTTAAAAAAACAGACATCGAACCCGATGGTCGGCTCAACCTGAGGTTGAGAAGAACATCTGACCTCGCTGTCAGGCATCTGTTAAACAAACAGGCATCGAACCCGAAGGTCGGCTCAACCCGAAGTTGAGAAGAACATCTGACCTCGCCGTTAGACATTTGTTAAACAAACAAGCATCAAACCCGAAGGCCGGCTCAACCAGAAGTTGAGAAGAACATTTGACCTCGTGTCAGGCATATGTTAAACAAACAGGCATCAAACCCGAAGGCCGGCTCAACCCGAAGTTGAGAAGAACATCTGACCTCGCTGTCAGGCATCTGTTAAACAAACAGGCATCGAACCTGAAGGTCGGCTCAACCCGAAGTTGAGAAGAGAATCCGTCGATTCACAATCTGAAATAAGAAATCTGCTGGGGAAATAATGAACTAAACCATGTAGACTCCGTTGGGGAGCAAAAATAAAAATAAAAACATCTGTCAAAGATCTTGTTAGGGTCTGGATACCACACAGGCTCAAGAAAACACCGTTGTTTGCCGGGGTCTGGATACCGCACGGGCTCAAGAAATACTGTTGATAAGATGAACGCATCATTGACTGCTGAAGATACAACCGGAAACAAGAGGTAACAACCTGGCTTATGTTTCAAATGCATATGTTTGAAAATGGCATAATGCTCCATACGAAATGGAAATGCTATGCGTTTGAGGATGCTATGCACGATGAAAAATGCAGAGGAACCGCTCTAGCAAAATAAATGCTGAAGAGACAGAGCCAACTCCATTGAAGATAACTGGGTGCCAAGTATGATTGGACTTTTGCTGTGAAGAACAAGCCCTGGATGGCTTCTTGGAAAATGAATTTCTTGGATGCAACAGCTCTGCTGAGAACAAAATCCACTCCGCTAGGGATCAAAATCAAATCTACTAAGGGAAGCGGCCCTGGATGGCCTACCAGAATACAACTCTTCTGGGGAACAAAAGACTCGACTAGGGAAAACGGATCCACTCTACTGGGGAAATCAACCCTGGAAGGCCTTTCAGAATACGACTCTACCGGGGAGTAAAGAAAACTCCGGGGAATTACTCCACTCTGCTGGGGATTGAATGCACTATCTATTAGGGATACCAAATAAGGTTTACTGGGAAGATATCCCAAACTTTCTCTAAGGATGGAGGATAACAATCTCTGAGTCGACCCCACTCTGCGGGGAAGGAAATTACTCCAGTGACCTCGTCGGGGATCTACAGGAGATGAGAATTAATTGGGGAATATCCCCAAGGAAACTTACTTTGACGAGTACCAATGACCAACTAGATTCTGCTACGGACCACAACTCTGTTGGGGATCACCTAATGAGGAAATCAACATCTACCTCTGCTTGGGGAAATGAGCAATAAAATCAACAATATCAGCCTCTGCTTAGGGAATGAGCCAATAACCTAGGCTCTAAGGGGAAGCAAAACTTTGAGCTCGCTCCACTGCTGGGGAATAATCCCAAGTTTACCTGCTGGGGATAACCTAGTCTCAGCCTGCTGGTGATAACCTTTCAGGAATGAAAGCCCTGCAACAAATACCAATAAAATATCTTGTATACAACAAGAGCTATCTCGATTATCATCCATGACTTTGTTCAAGCAAATCAAAGTTTTAATGATTATTAGCAAAGTCCACCAGTTTATGTATGCAAAGTTTTATCAAAAACATCGGGCGTCTTTTGCAAACAAAACAGTAAAGGCTAAAATAAACACAAAAGCTTTCTGAATAATATATACTTTATTGATAAATGGCGTGTAAATAGGCAAGTTTACAATAGATGCAACTCCTGAAAAGAGTAAGTTGCGCAAATAGCACAAAAATGCAAAAGATATACAAAATGTCGGCAATGTGGTACAGACAACAACCATGTGTCGACTCGACTATGACTCGCATGACTTCGATGCTTCTCCAACGCTTCATCCTTTAAAGAGACTGACTTGATTGATTGACCTTCGGGTTCTCCCAGAATCCACTGTGCTCGTATCACACGCAGACTGCAGTCATTTGCTTTTCAAATCCCTAACTTTTTCCTGAGTCGCCCTTGCGGGTTTTCGATTCACCGGGATACCCATTTTTGCCAAAGTCTCCTTTTCAGGCTTTCAACTTTGCGGGCTTACATTCTTTTTTCTTTTTATCCCTAAGTTTATCCCGAACCCATTTTTTTATGGTTCGCCGGGACGCCCCATTTTTGCCTGGATTTTCTTTTTCTTTCCAGCAGGTCTATTTTAAGCAAAGTATTTTTTAACTGCGTCTGCGTTCAGAGGGGATGTGAAATCTTCGCATCCATGGTTGAGAGTAGTAAGGCTCCTCTGGAGAAAACTTTCCTTACCACGTATGGACCTTCATAGTTGGGAGTCCATTTTCCCCTTTGATCTGTCTATGGAGGGAGAATCCGCTTAAACACTAAGTCACCTACCTGAAAGCTCCACGGGCGCACCTTCTGATCAAAAGCTTTCTTCATTCTGCTTTGATATAGATGACCATATGTAATGGATGCTAATCTCTTCTCGTCCATCAGGCTGAGTTGATTCAATTTGTTTCTCACCCATTCTGCCTCATCGAGTTGGACGTCAACCAGAACTCTCAAAGAAGGAATCTCGACTTCCAATGGTGGGACAACTTCCATACCATACACTAGAGAGAAAGGAGTTGCCCCAGTTGAAGTACGTACCGGAGTATGATATCCGTGTAATGCAAAGGGCAACATCTCGTGTGAACCTTTATAGGTCACAACCATCTTCTGCACAATCTTCTTTATGTTCTTGTTGGCCGCCTCAACAACGCCATTCATCTTTGGGCGATAAGGAGAAGAATTGTGATGCTCAATTTTGAAACTCTGGCACAGTTCCTTCATCATCTTGTCATTCAAATTCGAACCATTATCAGTAATGATTCGTTCGGGCACTCCGTAATGATAGATAATGTCCTTCTTGATGAATCTAGCCACGACCTGTCTGGTAAAGTTGGCGAAAGAAGCTGCTTCAACCCATTTAGTGAAATAATCAATTGCCACTAAGATGAAGCGATGTCCGTTGGATGCGGTAGGCTATATCTTACCGATCATATCAATGCCCCACATGGAAAAGGGCCAGGGAGACACCATGACATTCAGAGGACTTGGCGATACATGTGTCTTATCAGCATAAATCTGGCATTTATGGAATTTCTTGGCGTATTTGAAACAATCAGACTCTATAGTCAACCAATAGTAGCCTGCCCTCAACAGTTTCCGCGACATTGCATGTCTGCCTGGTTGCGTACCAAAAGCACCCTCGTGGACTTCTTCCATAAGCAAACTTGCTTCTTTTTCGTCCACGCATCTCAACAGAACCAGATCAAAGTTTCTTCGGTAGAGTACATCATCCTTGTCCAGATAGAAGTTTCCAGGCAGTCTTCTCAAGGTCTTCTTATCCCGACTCGATGCCCCAGGCAGATATTCCTGATTCTTGAGAAAGTTTAGGATATCATAATACCATGGCTTCCCATCTGAAGCTTCCTCTATTGCAAATACAAACGCTGGCCTATCGAGGCGAGAGATGACAATTCTTGGAGCGTCGTTCCAATAATTCACCTTATACATCAAGGATAATGTAGCCAAGGCATCTGCCATCTGATTTTTCGCTCTTGGCACATGATGAAACTCTACCCTGTCGAAGAAAGATAACAATCTCTTGCATAATTCATATAGGGAATCAAGTTAGGCTGACGAGTTGCCCATTCTCCCTTGATTTGATTGACTGCCAAAGCTGAATCACCATAAATATCAAGGTTCTTGACTCTCAAATCAATCGCTTCTTTAATATCCATGATACATGCTTCATATTCGACTTCGTTATTGGTGCAGGGAAATGTTAACCTGGCAGTAAATGGTATGTGCGAACCATGGGGAGTCGTAATGATTTCCCCAATTCCACTGCCATGAGAGTTAACAGCACCGTCAAAAATCATCTGCCACAGGGAGCCTACCTCAGGGCCTTCATCAGGTAGTGGCTCATCGCAATCTTTCATCTTCAAGAACATGATATCCTCATCAGGAAATTCAAACTTCATCGGCTAATAATCATCGATTGGTTGCCCTGCGAGATATTCTGACAGAACACGCCCCTTGATAGCCTTTTAGGATACGTATTGAATGTCGTATTCTATCAGAACAATCTGCCATCTAGCAATCCTTCCTGAAAGCGCTTGCTTTTCAAACACATACTTAATCGGATCCATCTTCGAAATCAGCATGGTTGTGTGATTCAGCATATATTACCTTAGGCATTTGGCGTCCCAAGCAAGTGCACAACACGTCTTTTCTAACATTAAGTATCTGGATTCACAATTTGTGAACTTCTTACTCAAATAATATATGGAATGCTCTTTTCTTCTTGTCTCATCGTGTTGACCGAGAACACAACCCATGGAGTTCTCAAGAACCGTCAAATACATTATCAATGGTCTTCCTGCCACTGGGGGCATCAGTATCGGAGGCTCCTGCAAATATTCCTTTTTTTTTCAAATGCCCTTTGGAAATTTTCATTCTAGACCACCACTTGGTATTTCTTTAACAATTTGACATTGGTTCACACGTGGCTGTGAGGTGAGATATGAACCTTGCAATGTAGTTCAATCTACCCAAGAGACCACGGACCTCTTTCTCTGTTTTCGGTGCTGGCATTTCCTGTATAGCTTTTATTTTTGCAGGATCGACCTCGATTCCTTTTTCACTGACTATGAACCCCAATAGCTTTTTTGACCTTACACCAAAAGTGCATTTGTTCGGATTCAACCTTAGTCTGAACTTCCTTAACCTCTCAAACAGCTTCAACAGCTTCACCAAATGTCCTTCCTCCGTTTGTGACATTGTGATCATATCATCAACATAAACCTCGATTTCATGATGAATCATATCATGAAACAAAGTCACCATCGCCCGCTGATAGGTTGCCCCTGCATTCTTCAATCCAAAGGGCATTACCTTATAGCAAAAAGTCCCCCACGGCGTGATAAAGGTCGTTTTCTCCATGTCCTCCGGGGCCATCTTGATTTTGTTATATCCGGAGAAACCGTCAATGAAGGAAAACACTGAATACTAAGTAGTATTATAAACAAGCACATCAATGTGGGGGAGCGGGAAATCGTCTTTCGGGCTCGCTCTGTTTAGATCACGGTAATCTACACACATTCAGACCTTATTATCTTTCTTCGGTACAGGCACAATGTTAGCGACCCACGAAGGGTAGTTCGTCACGGCAAGAAATCCGGCGTCCAACTGCTTCTGGACCCTTTCTTTGATCTTAACTGCCATGTCTGGTCGGGTTCTTCTTAGCTTCTGTTTCACAGGTGGGCACTCTTCTCGAAGAGGCAAGCGATGAACCACAATATCCGTATCAAGTTCAGGCATATCCTCGTGTGACCAAGCAAAGACATCCTTATACTCTCGTAGCATTTCTACTAGTCTTTGTTTGACATCATCTTATAGAGCAACCCCTATCCTGAATTCTCTTCTGTCTTCCTCTGTTCCCAGGTTGACAACTTCAATCTCTTCTTGATGAGGCAGAATAACCTTCTCTTCTTATCTCAACAGCCTGACGAGCTCTTCAGGAAGGTCTCCGTCTTCTTCAATCTCTTCTTCAGCTTGAAAGATTGGATTATCAAAATCATACCGAGTCATAGAAGAGTCTGAATCGGTGACATCTGCTATGTGAAACCTGCAATGATGATGATTTGATTCTTAAAATGATATGCAAACAACACAAACCACATTGCCATTTTATCGTTAAAAATAAAAACAAGAAAAACAAGGATCACAATATTTGAATGCAAAAACTCCCTTTGATTAATGATAAAACAATTGTTCAAAACATAAATAAGAATAAGGCCCTCCAGACAAAGACCACTATGCTCCGGGTAGAACATAGGGCTATACATAATCAGAAAACAAGATAATTACTCTTCACGGGTCACTTGAACAATTTCTTCAGTAGTCCAGTTGTTCAGGCTTTGGTCGGGCACACATGGTTGGATCCATGCATCCATATCACAGTCCTATCATCCTCATCCTTGTACACAGTGTTGATTCGGTCAAATATCACCCCACCACTTGTAAATTGGACCGCTCCTTTGTAGCGTGGCGCGCTTTGTGAAGAAGAAGACGACGGGCTGTACCCTAATCCAAACTTATCTTGTTTATTGGGGATACTCAGTACCTGCCCCCAACCTTGAGATGATCCAAACTGTACCACAACTTGCGTTTCTTTGAATGAAGACATGGCAACCTCAGGAACTCTGCCCACAACTGGCCTCTTCTCTCTGACCTAGACTGTCTCAAACGCTTGACACAAGGTCTCATGTATCTCCCCATCAACTTCCACTTACTTGAATGAGGATAAATGGCTAATCATAATTTCCTCCTCACCACAGACGGTGACAATGTTACCCCCCACCAAATACTTTAATTTCTGATGTAAGGTCGACGTCACTGCCCTTGCCGAGTGAATCCAGGGCCGACCTAATAAGCAACTGTATGCTGGTTGGATATCCATTATGTAGAAGACGACATCAAAAACCTCCGGGCCAACTTGGATAGGAAGAGTTACTTCTTCGAACAAAGACCTTCTTGTCCCATCAAATGCTCGCACAATCAGATCACTAGGTGTACATATTACTCCTTGGGTGTCAAGCTTCACCAAAGCCTTTTTGGGCAACACATTAAGTGAAGACCTAGTGTCCACCAGAACATGAGATAATACATCCCCTCTGCACACAATGGAAATATGCAAGGCGTGATTGTGGTTTCTCCCTTTAGGCGTCAAGTCTAGATCAGTAAATCCTAATCCATTTCGAGCATTCACATGTGCCACCACTTCTTCTAGTTGGTTTACCGATATCTCTTGTGGCACATACGCAGTGTTCAGAATCCTTAGACCGGCATTCCGATGTGCCTCCGAGCATAGTAATAATGATAAGATTGATATTTTTGACGGGGTTTGTTGTAGATGGTTTATAATTTTGTAATCGCTTTTTCTAATTAGACGCATGAATTCCTCAGCGTCTTTCAACAAAGCATCCTTCTCACCCCCTTGAGAACTTTCTTCAATAATAACTTTCCCCTTTCCTATATCCTATCTTTCAATGTTAGCTTTTGGAGGTGCAAACATCCTCCCACTTCTCGTCATTCCGCCTGTTCCCACCAAATTATCCACCGAATCAGACGCCGTTCCCTTCAGCTCTTGTTTTTGGCCGTTACAAAAGACTTCAGCCCCATAGTTCCACGGGATCCCTTTAGTGCTTTCATAAGGCACATGCCATGCCTTGGTGATTATAACGGTAGATGGCCTCGCCGACGCTGTTGCACCCTAAAATTTGACCAACATTTCTTTACTTAGCTTATGTTTCATTTCATTCACATTAGCATTATCATTTGCATTTCATTGACATGTGTGCAGGAGATCAAGAGGTATGATTACCAATAAAGAGCTATACAAGAGTTTGAAGCTAGCTAAGAAGGTTATTCAAGTGCTCAAGGGTTGATGTCCTTGTTAGAGAAGTGAAAATATTCTCAGAGAGAGTGGTTGAAACCAAGGTTGTGTGCCTCCTAACTTGAGAGTTGGGGGAGCTCCTCAGATGATTCTGAAGCCATGAGGATGGGCTTGAGGCCTTGATAGAGCTCATGAGAAGTGTTAAAGATCACTTTGAAGCCTAGACAGGTCATTGTGCAAGATTAAGAAGACTCAGCCATGAGTGGTGCAATTAGGGTTTGACTGGGTCAACTGATGATTTGGAGAGGGTTGAGACCTAATTCAATAGCCATGTGATCATGGATTGATGCATTGAGAGGATATAAGGATGATTCCAAGGTTAAATCATCATGATTGAAGAGTTTGAGAAGTTTCAAGCTAGGGTTTCTAAGGCTCAACAGTGTAAAATCCCCTAGTTTGACCCCTATCTTCAAGGCAGTTTAGCTCAAGATGTGATGGTCATCTCATCTTTCCCCCAACATGAATGTTGTATATATTGTTCTTAGATTTAATTGGAGTACTATAAGTCCTTGATAGGGTTTGTAGAGCTCAAGCTATGACTTTGACAAGTTACAGGTCATCTGAGGTATGTGAATCTGGGGCCTTGAAAGTTGCCCAACTTGCATCCAACTTTTGCCCAAGAAGGATGATTCCTATGAACTTTTGGTCAACATGAATGTTGTTCCTTATCTTCTTAGCTTTCTAGAGAGTACTAGAAATCCTTGATAGGATTTGTGGAACTCAAGTTATGGCTTTGACAAGTCAAGGGCATTTTGGTCAATTGGAGATTATAGGTCATCTCAAGCATAAGGCCATAACTCCTATTTCCAAGCTTCAAATGGAAAAATCTTCAACATCAAACTTGCTTAAAATGATGTTTTAAGGCTATTAAGGAGGTCATGAGATGTTGAAAAGGCTTGTAGCTCAAAGTGGTAAAAATGACCTAAAATGAAGGCATAAGTTAAATAAGTCAAAGTTGGAAATTAAAATTTTCAAGCTACACATCCAAACCATGGCATGTAACATATCATTTTGACTCTAGAAAACATTTTAAAGACAATGGTTTAGCCACATTTTTTATTTGAGGTCTAAATCATGGACTTGCTTTGAAAAGCACTTGCTTGCATATTAAGTAACATATGCATAACTTAAAATTGAGGCATGGGCAAGGAACTTGGCAAGCTAAACCCTTCCAAATTGTCACTAGGGGAGAAATTGAAGGAGATTGAGATGAGTTTCAAGATGCAAACAGAATTGAGCATGTCATGGTAAGTGATTCAAAATCTCATGACATGAGATATGTAAAATCTCATTGGAAGGATCTAGAGGGTTCTAGATCATCCAAACTTCACCTATATATTGAGTAGAATGCATCCATGGCAAGGGTTGGTGATCATTGAAGGTTTGAGCATAGTTTGGAATTGAGTTTTCATAGATTGCAATTGAAATCGGTTTCATCAATTTCTTCCATTTCCTTCCATTTTCTTGATTGGTTCTTCTTCCCTGAGTATCAAGGATTGATTCCAGATCATTTCCAAGGAGAATTGGTGGCTAGATCGTGTGGGAGCAAGAGGTTTTCAGCACCTGCAACTCTTCATCGTGTTTCAAGATTGAAGCAGTTTCCATTGAATCTTTTGCATACAGAAGCAAGGAGGAGGTTCAGTGATCGTGTCCAGAAGATTTGAGAGCTTGAAGTGGAGGTTTCGTGCATCTGTTATTCAAGAATTTCCAGGTTGGTAACCTTCTTCCCCTAGCTTGATTTAGGTAGAATTAGGTTGAATTAGGGTGTTAGATTAGTTGTAGAATGGCCTAGGATGGTTTTCATATGGTTAATTGTTGAATTAGAGACAAAATAGGAAGATCACCATTTTCGGTTGAGATTGGGAGATGTTGATTCTTGGGGTTTCAGAAGAAACTAATGGCATGATTGAGTTTGTGGCAAGATTTGGAGTGTGTTTCGTGTTTTGACCATTTGCATTGGAGGCTCCTAGAGTGAACTAGGGTTGGGGAAGACGACCGGAGCTCCATCGGCGGTGGCCGGAGCTGGGCGCGAAGCTCAGAGCTTTGAAATGGAGAAGATGAAGTTTACACCATTGGATCTTGGTCTGACCATTGACTAGAAGCTGATCCAACGGATGTGTTTTAATTCTGGCTTGTGAAGAGTTTCAAATGAAACGATGCGTTTCATTTATTTGGCGCTTTGGGCTTAGTAATCTGAGTGTTATCCACACCCCCCAGCAAGCCCAACCCAGAGTTTTAATTGAAAATGATTTCTATTTGCACCGTGTCTTTATTCATTTTTGGTGGATTTCATTATTTTTTCATTTAATTCATGAGTTTTGTAAAATTCATAACTAATTGAATATTAATCCAATTCAACCCATTCTTTTTGCATATTAATCATGATTGAGTCTATTATTTTTTAGAAAAAAGAATATTTTCATTTCATGTAATTTCTGATTTAATTGGAATTTTGTATTTTAATTGATATTAAAATGTTTATGTTTGATGCATATTTTTATAGAATTTTGTGTGATCTCATAGTGATGATTCTTGGCCTAATTTTTTGTGTGTGATTAGGTTAGATGTGTACGATCCCATAGTAATTTTCTCACATTTTTGTGATGAAAATAGGTATGCTTTCTAGATTGATATTTAGATACTTCCTTTTTAGGGTTTTAGGTTGATACCTTAGAATGTAGATTTAGTTCTAGGTCCAAATTGATGATTTGATCTATGAAACTAATGTGGTAGAGTCATGATTGACCTAGGTTCCCATAGTAATTTTTGTAGGATTTTACAATTGAGTTTAGTATTTTAGTTAGGACTAACTTTAGTGCTAGGTTTTAGGTGATCCTAACTTACTAATTCAACTAGTTTAACTCACTTAGTTCCCTTAGATTAGGGTTTGTGCTTGGTTTGCCTTTGATTGAGATTGAAGACAAGTTGAAGACAAGGTGAGGAGGCTTGAAGTTGCTTGAAGTTGCTTGGAGCTTTGGATTTGCTTGAGCCTGAAGGTGTCTGATGAAGATTAGGAGATAGGACATAGGGAGAGCTTTGTAGTTAGAATGATTTCTTTCACAAACATGGAGAGCATCTTGTGCTTCCATTCCTCCCAATGGTTAAAAGTCCTTCCATGGTATTCACCTCCCTCCTTTGGAGGGATAAGTGATGGTACCTAGGAAGTAGAACTTTTGAGGGAACCATTCTTCTGATGTTAAACCCTTATAGGCCTCCTTTGGTGGTCAATAAGCAGTTTAATATCCTAGCTTATCCAGTTAAGTGATTTCTTCTGGTTTGAGTATCTTGAAGATGTTGGGCTTGAGTGTAAAGATGAAGACTTCATTGAAGAGTGTGGAAGAGGATGATTCCTTGACCATTGCCATTGCAGCTGAGGCTTAGAAAGCAAGAAGAACAGGCTGATACTTGAAGATCCAATTGAGATTGAGTGAAGAATGAGGAGTTCTTTGTTTGAGCAAGAATTGAAGGGTGAAGTTGACACTTCTAAGTGATGGAAGACCACTCTGAGAAGCTGAAGCTTGTAGGAAGAGAAGACCAAGTTGAGACTGGTAAAGTAAGAGAGCTGAAGCTTGAAGACTGAGTTGATACTTAGGAAGAGGATTCAGTTGAGATTGAGAATGGAGCTGAGGCTTGAGGACTAAAGGATGAGTTGATACTTACACTGAGACTTGAGAGCCTGAAGGAATCAAATTGATGCTTGTGGTTAAGAGCAAAGCCTGAAGGTGGAATTGACTGGAAAGCTGAAGCTTGAAGAAGAAGATTAAGTTGAAACTTATGTTGAAAGGTTGAAACCTGGAGAAGAAAATTGATGTTTGTCATGAAAGATGATATCCTTGAAGGGTGGTTGAAGTCTGAAGACTGAATTGCTGTTAGAAGAGCTGAGGCTTGGATGAGAGAGAGAGTTGTTGATCTGCTGCTTTCTTGACTGTTTTCTTTTCTGTATTGCTGATGTGCCTTATTTGACTTGCTTGATGCATTAGAATAAGTCCATGATTAGACTGACTTTAATCTAGGAGCATGATTGCACTAGAGGTTGAGTTGCTCCCTCTGCTTGTATTGTTACTGTATGGCTTTGCTTGCGGGTATTCGGTAGAGCCCTGCTCCCTTGCCCATGTGGTTTATTTTGCTTGATAGCATTCCATTTTCTTCTGTATGATTGCAGTTTACTGTATTTTGCTTGATAGCATGTTTTATTTCCTCAGTATGATTACTGTTATTCATTCTGGCTTGAGGTTGAGATGAGCTTGTGGAGGCTGCTGCCCCACACACATTTCCTCCCTCACTTGCATTGCATGCATTTTACAGTCGTTTACTGTTTAAGCTGATGCTTTATCTGTTTCTGTTTATCGTTGATATGATCCCTTAGGACTCTCATTTCCTTTGATAAGGAAGTGATGATAGAACTTTAGGTTGAAACCTATGCATGATAACTTCTAGGAGTTCCCTGTTTCAAACTTCAACTATAGGATGAATCCTTGGCATGACAACAGTAGGACTTGATAGTCTCCCCGTAGTTGAGCCTGTTCTCTTCTCATCTCAAAACAGCTTAAGATACAGTTATCATGAATGATTTCTTTCATACGTTACGAGCCTTAAGCTATCTGAGAAAGGATTGTTGGAGAGCTTCTTTTCAACAGTCTGGATGTTTAGTATGACACCCTTTGGGTGACATACGACGCATTCACTCTCAGGTCATAGTCTTTAGTGCGATTGAAATTGCAAACACAATAAAAAACACTTCTTCCGTAAAAGACAGAAAACAAACTGCAAACCTTTTTGCCCCGTGGGCCCATAATTCAAAGGAAAGCTTTTCGGAAGAAAAGAGTATCGTTAAACTTCGGCGCCACCGCAAACAGGCTTTGTCCCTAACTGCTGGAACTGCTGTTTAACCCTACTCGATAAAACAGATGAATTTGAATTCCCGTAATCCGTATTAGCCCGAACTACGTAAGCTCTGATCTCTCATATCTGTTGAGAGTACGTAGGCACAATACTGATGTATTGGCGAGCCACCTTCCCCGTAACCCGTAGTAGGTCGAACTACGTTGACTCTGATTTCTCATTCTCTGATGAGAATACGTAGGCATAAAGCGCGATGCTTTGCCAAGTCATTTTTTCTTTTCTGTTTAAGCCAGCCTTGATAGGTAGATAGATAAACCAACTCGTTCAGTAAACACAACAAGCGTGGATCCCGTCGAGTACGACGGACGTGAGGGGTGCTAATACCTTCCCCTTGCGTAACCGACTCCCGAACCCAGACAACGGTTGCGATGACCTTGTCTTATCCCTTTTTCGTCAGGTTTTTCCGATCGTTTCCTTTCCCGCTCCGAGGGATAAATAACGAAAGGTGGCGACTCTTCTGTTTTGCCGGCACCTTATTTTTGCGGAAGCGACAGCTGGCGACTCTGCTGGGGACTTGATAGTTTCCTGGTATCCAACGTCCCGTATGCGAGTCAGTTTGGGGATCCGACGTCCCCTGCGAGAGTCAATCCTAGCGCTTGTATGATTACTTGTTGGGTTGTGTTTACTTATCGCATTTTTATTTCCCGCACTTTATTTTCAGTATGATATGATTATCTGTGCTGTTGTGGGAGGGGCATTCTGATGAGTGAGAAGCCAGACCCAGGCTTGAGTGAACATAGAATTAGTTGTGGAAATTAGTGGGCGCGTGCTTGCTTGGCAGGCACTAGTGTCTCATGAAATCCATGCTCAGACGAGGTTCTCCCGGTTGGCTTCTTTTTCAACCCTTTGGGTTGAGGGGGTTGTTGGTTTGGAGGATTGTCGACTCTGGGGACCGATCATTTGTGATTCAGCCGAGTGAGGCCGCTTCATGAGCTGGTGATGCCACACCTTCTGGGTATCGTATCACCCCTCTTGAATGTCTATGACGCTGATGAACGCATAGGATGCCGAACTTGAATCAGTTTAGGTCCATACCTGTGAGCAGGGTTGGGTTTATTGCAGGAAACTTTGACCTTCAGACTACCTGGTTTTCTTGACAGTGAATCAGTTTTGTTGGTACCGGAGGTTCTCATCATCAGCTATATGATTGTTCTTGACAGAGCAGAGTTGTGGTCCTGTATCAGAGGACCTTCTCTTCAGAGATGTATGTTTGTTCTTGACAGAGCAGGTTTATGATTGGGATCTGAGGATCTCATCAGCAGATGTATGTTTGTTCTTGATAGAGCAGGTTTTGATTGGGATCAGAGGTCCTTATTATCAAATGGTTGTTCTTGATAGAGCAGAGTTAGGGTCCTACATCAGAGGTCCTTATCATCAGATGTTTGTTCTTGACAGAGCAGATTTATGGTCCTATATGTGTGTGTTCTTGACAGAGCAGATTTGTGGTCAGATACCAGGGTTTTCTTCTTATCAGAGAAAGTGGTTGTTCTTGATAGAGCAGGATTATGGTTTTGTTGATGCAGAATCTCCACAGCACAGTTGCCTTGATCTCCTGCTGCATGATTGCATTTTACATTGTTTTGCATACGCATTTGCATTTCATTAACGTGTGTCTGTGTTGCAGGTACCGTTTTCCCCGATCCAGGATTTCTTGCCTCCTATTGTATTGTTATGGGTTCTCTAAGGAAGACCGTGGCTTACAAGTTCCCTGCCCCTGATGTGGTTCAGCTGACTGGTTTGATTGCCTTAGCAGATGATTCTGTGAGAGACGAGTTCAGAAAGTCTTACGGCAAATTGCTCAGTTTGGTTCATAAACCTTCTGCGTTCGAGTTGAATGGGTTGCACGCTCTGCTGCAGTTCTACGATCCTCCGTTGAGATGCTTTACTTTCCAGGATTTTGTTCTCGCACCCACGCTAGAGGAATACGCTGATTTGTTAGGTGTGCCTATCAAGAGGCAGATGCCTTTTGTTCATATGGATGTTGAGCCTGATCTGGCTAGTTTAGCTCCTTCACTTCATCTGGATGCCTCCAAGTTGGTATTGTCTAGTTGGAACAAGGTTCCCGGCTTCTCCTTGCAGTTCTTAGTGGGAAAGGCTCAGCAGTGCGCCAAAGACGAATGTTGGGTCGTGTTCAACACCATCCTCGCTCTGTGCATATATGGCATCATTCTGTTCCCCAATATCCCCGATTTTGTAGACCTCGACGCATTTCACATCCTTGCATCAGGGAATCCAGTCCCTACCTTGATAGGCGATGTATACCATTCCGTCTACTACAAAAACGAGAACAGAAGGGGCAAGAATGTCTCGTGCTGTGTGCCCCTACTCTACAGATGGCTTGATAGTCACCTACCCAAAAGGGGTCCCTTTGCTTCGTCTGCAGCCACAGGTGAGTGGTCCGAGCGTTTGATGAGTCTATCAGCAGAGGATATTGACTGGTTTGACAGAGATAGGTTGGGTACCGAGATTATCTTCAGCTGCAACGGGTTTCCGAACGTGCCTTTGATAGGCAGGAAGGGTTGTATAAACTATAATCCGTCTTTGTTGGTCTGACAGTTCGCGTATGCTTTGAGAGCTCCGCCGAAGGATGAAGAGGTGCAGGAATCTCTGTACCTCACTGGTCTTCTAGAGGGGGATCTGTTATCTAAGCTTCAGCGCACTTGGAATGGCATCAGTAAGAGGGGAAAACCATTGCTGGGGAGAAGCAATAGCCAAGCCTACCCTCCGTATGTGACTTGGATCAGAGCCAGAGCAGATGCTATAGGGATGCCGTTTCTTCCGGCCAAGCCAGAAAGCCCTCCAGTGATCGAAGAGCCTGCCACCGTGCCCATCCAGCAGCATAATCAGGTGTTAGCTGAGCGAGACGAATTGAAGAGGGCAAATGAAGAACTGGAGAAAGAATTGGCGCAGCTCAGAAGCGAGAGAAACGAAGTCGTTCATTCCTTCAAGAGGCAAACAGAGCTGGTGAACCGGCTAGGTACAGACCTGACTAAGCAGATAGCCGAGCGTGAGCGCATGGGTCATGACTTCAAAGTTGTCAACGACGTACTGGCTACGAAGAAGCAGCACTTGGACGAAGCGTATCGGAGGATATCCAAGTTCAACCAGCACTGGAAGGCTTCCCTAGCCACCAGGAAAGAGTGGGAGGATAAGCTGATGCTACAGATCTCCAAGCTGGAGGCTCAGGTGAAGGCCAGTGAGAAGAGGTTTGATGAAGAAACCGCTCGCAGATATGCCGCCGAAGGCCAGCTCAACAGAGCTCTCGCTAACCTGAAGGAGCGCAAACTGACGTTTGAGTCCAAGAAGCGGAAGCTAGAAGATTGTTTCGGCGAAGGAGCATGGGAAGATTCGGTCGAAGGTCTTCAGTACACCATTGTGCAAAGGGAATTACTCGTCGAAGGGTTACTCACTCTGCCTGATCATCCAGAAACGAAGGAGTTGTTAGAAGAGTACCGCTCCCGTGGCCGTACTTGATTATTTGTATTCCTTTTGTTTTGATCATTGTTGTTTGCTGACCATCACCAGGCTTGTTGGCCGAGGTCACGCTGTTGATTCATCTTGTACTCGCTGATGTTGTGTACTGCCTTGATGGGCTTTCTTTATATATGAGATTGTTATTTCCATGAATGGACTCGGACGTCTTATTATCAGCACTGGCACTCAGGCACTAGGATCGGGGGAGATCTCCCTAACGCACAGACGCACATTTGCATTTGCATGAAGCATTTGCATAACGAGCACTTTGTCGTTTTTTCCTAACCCTTTTGTGTTTCCAGGTTGTTTCAGGTGGTTCCAGGATTGATCAAAGACCTATTCACCGCTATCCGACTAGAGCTAATCAAACCAGGATCATGGAGCAAGTGCAAACTGATGTTCAGGAACTCCGCGAAAGAATGGATCGCTTCATGGAGCTCATGCAAGCGGTCGCCAATGGCCAGGATCAGCTCAGAACTTTGGTTCAGCCTTTGATTTCAAGGGTTGATAGCAATGGCGTACTCCATGGCGGGACTGTGCCTACTCCTCCACCAGTTGAAACTCCACATAATGGTGTTCCCGTGACCGGGGGAAATGGCAGTGCCAACGGCAATGTGATAGCTAATATGGGACTCAATGGCAATACGACGGGCGTCGGTAATGGGAGTCTGGAAGCTAATGTCAATATCGGGCTGGGCAACGACAACGCAGGTGTTGGGAATCTGTTCGGGCCTCAGCCGTGGTTAGAAGATCGTCAGGACGATGTGTTCTCTCAGAGAGGTGCTGAAGGGGAGCTGAATGCTGAAGCACGTCTAAGGTTCAAGGCACTTGAGGATAAGATGAAAAATATTGAGAATCAGAACACCCTGGGCGTTGATATGTCCAAGTTGGGACTGATTGCTGATTTCAAGGTGCCTCCCAAGTTCAAGGTACCTGACTTTGAAAAGTATAAGGGCACCACTTGCCCTCGCGTCCACCTGAGATCGTATTACAGGAAAATGTCCGCTCATTCTGAGGAAGAGAAGTTGCTGATGCACTTCTTTCAAGACAGTCTGTCTGGGCCATCCCTCGAATGGTACATGAGTCTGGAGCCTACCAGTGTGCGCACATGGAAGGACCTTGCTGAAGCATTTGTGCACCACTACCAATACAATAGCGACTTGGCCCCGAACCGAGTCCAATTGCAGAATCTGTCGCAAAGGAACAATGAAGGGTTTAAGGAATACGCCCAACGGTGGCGTGAATTGGCAGCCAGGGTTCAGCCGCCGATGGTTGAACGTGAGCTTGTGCAGATGTTCGTAGCCACCCTCCCAGGGGTTTACTATGAGAAGTTGGTCAGTGGCATGTCTGGAACCTTCTCAGATCTCATTATCACGGGTGAGCACATCGAAAATGGGATCAAGCTTGGGAAAATTCAAGGTGAGTCATCCTCAGCTGGAGGAGGCGGAAAGAAACCTTATGCTGGCAAGAGACGGGAAGGAGAAACGAGCGCTGTGTCCAACGCTCGAAGGAAGGGTAAAGGCCTTCACTAACAGGTGGCCAGTATAACTATCCTGGCAGTTCCACCGCAGCAGCAGCAACCGAATCAACAAGGGTACAGGAAGTATCAGAATCGGGCACCTCTGTCGAGCCGTCACCTCGAGACACCGCCCATGTCGTACGCGCAACTATTGCAGACTTTGCTTCAGCTACAGTTGATCCAGAAAAGAACCCTGGCTCCCTTGACAGGGGCACCGCCGCCAGGTTATGACGCGAATGCAACTTGTGAGTTTCACTCAGGGGCACCAGGCCATACAATAGAGAACTGCAAAGTCTTCAAGCATAAGGTGCAGGACATGGTGGATGCCAAGATCATCAACTTCTCGGATAATGTGCCAAATGTCACGAAGAATCCTATGCCGAATCATAGGGGAGGCGGAGTGAACGCCATTATCGAAGATGAGGGTTCAGATTTGTTGATTGACGTCAGAGATCTGAAAACGCCACTTAGCTTTGTCAAGGCTAAGCTGATGAAAAGGGGTTTCTTTCCAGGTTGCGGAGAGTTGTGTATGGACTGTGCCACACGTTCTGATGGATGTGAACAGTTGGTAGAAGGAATTCAAAGTCTAATGACTGAAGGGATTTTACAGTTTAGCCGGAGAGCCGAATGTGGATCGGGAGAGGTAGTACTGAAGCAAGATGGTGAGGTCGCCACCATCACCATCCCTCGCCAGACGATAACTATTTCTGCGCCCAGGCCGCCCACAATTACCATCACCCGAGCTGGGCCGATACCCTTCGAAAGCACTAATGCTGTCCCATGGCATTATGGGGCTGAAGTTGGAGCTAGAACCGTTTGGGTCGTCTGTGGAGAACCTTGCGGGAATCAGTGGTATCACTCGCAGCGGAAGAGTGTTTGCACCACCAGAGGTCGTGGTGGATAAAGCGGTCAGAGCTGATGCGGCCGATAAAGGTAAAAGTAAAGTCGTTGAAGAGATCCCGCGTGGGGCAGAAAAAGACTTGCTTGTTAAAGACGCCGAGGAGTTTATGCAGTTGATTAAAAAGAGTGACTACAAGATTGTAGATCATCTTCATCAGAAACCCTCGAAGATTTCCATCCTGAACTTATTGCTGTGTTCTGAAGCACACCGCAACGCGCTGCTGAAGGTGTTGAACGCCGCATATGTACCGCAGGAAATATCGGTAAATCAGCTAGAAGAGGTCGTAGCCCATGTGAATGCTGGAAATGGGCTAGGTTTCACAGACCTGGAGCTGACGCCGAAGGGAAGGAACCACAATAGCGCCCTGCACATCTCGATAGAGTGTAGGGGCACGATCATGTCGCACGTATTGGTAGACACGGGTTCGTCGCTTAATGTTCTTCCGAAGAAGGCATTAATGAAGTTGGATACTCGTGGAGTGATTTTCACACCCAGTGATCTGGTGGTGAAAGCATTCGATGGAACTAAGCGCCACGTTTTCGGGGAGGTGACCCTGCCAATCCAAGTCGGGCCGGAAACGTTCGACGCAATCTTTTACATTATGGACATCATGCCTGCCTACAGCTGTCTCTTGGGCCAGCCGTGGATCCATGCTGCTGGAGCCGTGACCTCCACGTTGCACCAGAAACTCAAGTACGCTGTCGGAGGTAGCATCGTGACCGTGTGTGGCGAGGAAGACATAATGGTGAGCCATTTGTCGTCCTTCAAGTATGTTGAGATGGATGGGGAAATCCATGAAACTCTATGCCAAGCGTTCGAAGTTGTCAAAGTGAAGGACGTAGCCCCTGTAGTCACCGAAAAGCCAGAGATGACTCTCTCCTCATTCAAGGAAGCTCGGGCCGTTGTCCAAGCCGGATCTACCCCAGGTTGGGGGCGAATTTTGGAGATACCTAACAAGCAAGACAAGTTTGGGTTGGGATATTCTCCTGGAGCTGAAGCTTCTTCTTCTAGCACTGTGTCGCGAGGTAAAGGGCCGATCCAGTTTACCAGTGGCGGAGTGATTTTTGAAAGCATCAACGCGGTTTCTGAAGACAGCGGAGATAGCGACTGTGACCTCGACTCTTGGATCCAGCCAAGCAAGCCAGGCGAGGGCCTTACCAACTGGTCCGTCAAGGATATCATCCAGATGACAAGCGAAGAGATCCACATAACAGATGACATCGACTCTAGACCTTCTACGACTCACTTCGACTTTGATTGCCCGATCTATCAAGCCGAAGAAGAGATTGATGAAGACGAAGACCTTCCTGATGAGTTGGCCCGCTTGTTGAAACAAGAGGAGAAAGTGATTCTACCTCATGAAGAGGAGATTGAGATCGTGAATCTGGGTTCTGAAGAACTTGTCAGGAACGTCAGGATAGGGGCTGCATTGCAGAGCGATGTCAAGCAGAGATTGGTCGAGATGCTGAGAGAGTATAGTGATGTCTTTGCTTGGTCATACGAAGGTATGCCCGGACTTGATACTGACATCGTGGTCCACCACTTGCCGCTGCGAGAAGATTGTCCTCCCGTCAAGAAGAAGCTTAGGAGGACGCGACCAGATATGGCCGTTAAGATCAAAGAAGAAGTGCAGAAACAGCTTAATGCTGGCTTCTTAGCGGTCACTACTTACCCTCCGTGGGTCGCCAACATAGTGCATGTACCGAAGAAGGACGGTAAGGTACGAATGTGCGTCGATTATCGGGATTTGAATAGGGCGAGCCCTAAAGATGATGTCCCGCTGCCTCATATTGATGTGTTGGTCGACAATACAGCGCAATTCTCCGTGTTTTCGTTCATGGATGGCTTCTCCGGTTACAACCAGATCAAGATGGCGCCGGAGGACATGGAGAAAACAACGTTTATTACGCCTTGGGGAACATTTTGCTACAAGGTAATGCCTTTCGGTATGAAGAACGCAGGGGCCACTTACCAACGAGCAATGGTTACTTTGTTTCATGACATGATTCATCATGAGATTGAAGTATATGTTGATGACATGATTGTGAAGTCCCAAACGGAGGAGGGACATCTGGTCAATTTGCTGAAGTTTTTGAGAGGCTTAGGAAATTCAGGTTGAGGCTGAATCCTAACAAGTGTACTTTCGGAGTACGGTCCGGAAAGTTACTGGGGTTTATCGTGAGCGAAAGAGGCATCGAGGTTGATCCTGCGAAGATAAAAGCGATACAAGAAATGCCAGTGCCAAAAACAGAAAAAGAAGTTCGTGGTTTCTTGGGCAGAATAAACTACATTGCAAGGTTTATCTCTCAGCTCACGGCCACGTGTGAACCGATGTTCAAACTGCTGAAGAAAGATCAGGTGATTATCTGGAATGAGGATTTCCAGAAGGAATTCGACAAGATAAAGTAGTATCTGCAGGAACCTCCAATCTTGATACCCCCAGTGGCTGGACGGCCTCTAATCATGTACTTGACAGTTCTTGAGAACAGTATGGGGTGTGTTCTCGGTCAGCATGACGAGACGGGCCGAAAGGAACATGCTATTTACTACCTGAGTAAAAAGTTCACTGACTGTGAATCTCGTTACTCGATGCTGGAGAAGACGTGTTGTGCACTAGCCTGGGCTGCCAAACGTTTACGACAGTACATGCTCAATCACACAACCATGCTAATTTCAAAGATGGATCCGATCAAGTACGTCTTCGAGAAGCAAGCGCTTTCGGGCAGGATTGCCAGATGGCAAATGGTGTTGACAGAATATGATATTCAGTACGTTTCTCAGAAGGCCATTAAGGGTAGCGTATTGTCTGAATACCTTTCCGAACAGCCAATCGAGGATTACCAATCGATGAAATTTGAATTCCCTGATGAGGATATCATGTTTCTTAAAGCGAAAGATTGCGATGAACCGTTGCCCGACGAGGGGCCAGATAGGAAATCCCGGTGGAAATTGATATTTGACGGGGCGGTTAATTCCTATGGAAGTGGCATCGGGGCGATCATCACGACTCCCCACGGATCCCACATCCCGTTCACTGCGAGACTGACGTTTCCGGTCACCAATAACGAAGCGGAGTACGAAGCATGCATCATGGGTCTAGAAAAGGCAATTGATTTGAGAATCAAGAACCTAGACGTATATGGTGACTCGGCGCTTGTGATCAACCAAATTAAAGGGGAGTGGGAGACTCGCCAATCGAATTTGGTGTCGTACATGAACTACGCCAGAAGGCTACTTCCGTTCTTTGATCGAGTGGAACTCCATCATATGCCCAGAGCATAAAATCAGATGGCTGATGCCTTAGCCACGTTGGCTTCAATGTATAAAGTCAATTTTTGGAATGAAGCTCCAAGAATTGTCCTTTCTCGTCTTGAGAGACCTGCATTTGTCTTTGCGATCGAGGAAGCCGCCGACGGCAAGCCATGGTTCCATGACATCCAGACCTTCCTTATGACTAAGGAGTATCCTGCGGGAGCGTCAACCCAGGATAAGAAGACTCTGAGGAGGCTATCTGGAAATTTTTATCTCAATCCTGATGGAGTTTTGTATAAAAGAAACCATGATCTCGTGCTACTTAGATGTGTAGATGAGAAAGAAGCGAGTATGCTCATGGAAGAAGTCCATGAAGGCACATTTGGTACGCACACCGGCGGGCACGCTATGACAAGAAAGATCATGAGAGCAGGGTACTACTGGCTGACGATGGAATCAGATTGCTTTAAATTCGCGAAGAGATGTCATAAATGCCAGGTTTATGCTGACAAAGTTCATGTGCCGCCGTGCCCGTTAAATGTCATGTCCTCCCCGTGGCCGTTCTCCATGTGGGGCATCGACATGATAGGCAAGATCGAGCCCACTGCATCTAACGGTCATCGCTTCATTCTAGTAGCTATCGACTACTTCACCAAGTGGGTGGAGGCAGCCTCATATGCTAATGTGACCAAGCAGGTGGTGGCTAAATTCATAAAGAAGGATATCATCTGTCGTTATGGAATTCCCGAGCGGATCATTACTGATAATGGTTCGAATCTGAATAACAAGATAATGAAGGAGTTGTGCCAGAGTTTCAAGATTGAACACCACAACTCATCTCCTTACCGGCCGAAGATGAATGGCGCCGTTGAAGCGGCCAATTAGAACATAAAGAAGATTGTTCAGAAGATGGTTGTGACCTACAAAGATTGGCACGAGATGCTGCCATTTGCATTGCACGGTTATCGTACAACGGTACATACATCAACCGGGGCAACTCCTTTCTCCTTAGTGTACGGTATGGAGGCTGTCCTACCGTTAGAAGTGGAGATCCCTTCTTTGCGAGTTTTGGTTGATGTGAAACTCGATGAGGCAGAATGGATTAAGAACCGACTAAACCAACTCAGCCTGATGGACGAGAAGAGGTTAGCATCGATTGCGCACGGTCGTCTGTACCAAAGCCGAATGAAGAAAGCTTATGATAAGAAGGTGCGTCCTAGAAGCTTTCAGACGGGTGATCTCATCCTGAAGAAGATTCTTCCTCCACACTCCGACCACCGGGGCAAGTGGACTCCCAATTACGAAGGTCCGTACGTCGTCAGCAAGGTCTTCTCGGGAGGAGCTTTGTTGTTATCCACGATGGATGGTGAAGATTTTGCATCCCCGGTGAACGCGGACGCAGTTAAAAAATACTTTGCTTAAAAAATGACCCGCTGGAAAGAAAAAAGAATATCCAGGCAAAAATGGGGCATCCTGGCGAACCATAAAAAAGGAAAACGGTTCGGGCAAAAATTAGGGATATAAATTGAAAAATGTACACCCGCAAAGTTGAAAACCCGGATGGGCGACTTTGGCAAAAAAGGGTATCCCGGTGAACTGAAAACCCGCAAAGGGCAGTTCACGCAAAAGTTAGGGATTTGAAAAAAGCAAATGACTGCGTTCCGCGTGTGGCCTTTCATTGGTTGGTGGTTTGGAAGACCTGAGGGCCGTTTGTCTGAATCAATCTCTTCTGAAGCTGAAGCGTCGGAGAAGTATCGAAGCCGAGTGGGTCATAGAGGGATCAACTCATGATGTTCATCTACGCCTCGTTGCCGACATTTGTATATACTGATGTATATTTATGTTTTTACCTTTTTGCGCAGTTTCCTCATTCCAGGAGCTTGCATCTGTTGTAAAACATTTTTACCCATTCAGGGGTTCGTTATCAATAAAATGTATATTATTCAGCAATTCTGTTTGTCTGTTTAGCATTTACCTGTTTTGTTTGCGAAAAAGAACGCCGATGTTTTTGACAAAATGCGCATACATAAACTTACTGGCCTAGGCCACTGATTGTTGAAACAATGAATTACTTAAGCATTGTCACAAGATGATAACCTTGATAGGTCCCTTTGAGAAGGGTGTCTTGTCTGTTTGTTTATGTTGTTGCAGGTGTAGCATATTCCAGGCGGTACGCTGTATACGTCCCCGAGCAGGATGATTCCTCCCTCTCCAGCAAAGTTCAGCAGCCTCTCCCCGCAGAGTCTGAACGTGAGATCGTAAGCATTGATATGTTTCCCCAAGCAGAGTAGATTCTCTCCCCAATCAGACATATCCTGAAGGAGCGACATCTCCCCAGTTGAGTCATACGCTGAAGTGTGCAACAATTGATAGTTCAAGACTGAAGTCTCCAGGAGAATTGAAATTCCCCACCGAGTCGTACTCTCCCCCGAAGCAGAATGATTTCTTCTTCTCCAACCGAGTTTGCAGATCCCCAAGAGAGCCGAGTCCTTGGAAGCAGTTGGGACCATGATCGGTTTTCCCTAGTAGAGTGTTGAATACCTGATGCTGTGTTTCCCCACCGGAGCCGTTATCTCCAGGGAAGTAGTCGTGAAGGCCGTGCAGTTTATTTCCGCGTTTGACATCGTTTTCCTCAGCAGGTCCAGGTTCTCGTAGAACTTCGTTCCCCTGTAGCAGTCAACTGAAATTCACTTCCCCACGGAGTCAGATTGAGATTGGCGTGACCTTTCTCTCCTCAGCAGGATGATTCCTTCCCCTATCAGAGTGGTTCTTTCTCCTTGACGGGAGGATTCTCCCTTCATCATTTATTTTGCTGGCGGGACCGCAGCATGTTGCATGATTGCCTAACATTTTGCATGAGTGCATAGCATTTCCACCGTGTGGAGCATTGCGCCCTCGCCAAAGCATATGCATATGAAACATGAGCTAGGTTGTTACCATTCTTGTTTTGCAGGTGTTCCTCCACAGAATTAATTGCTCAAGATGATTCTTGAATTCCCCAACGAAGTCGCTTGCTCAAGATGATTCTTGAATTCCCAACGGAGTCGCTTGCTCAAGATGATTCTTGATTTCCCCAACAAATTCGTTTGCCCAAGATGATTCTTGAATTCTCCAGCGAAGGCGTTCGTTTAAGATGATTCTTAAAATCCCCAGTGCAGTCTCCAGAGTTGGTTGCTCAAGTTAACGCTTAGAGTCCCCGGCAGAGTGCTTGCTCAGGATAATTCCTGAAATCTCCAGCAGAGTCATTGGTTCAAGATGATTCTTGAAGTCCCCGCGGAGTTATTGGTCCAAGATGATTCTTGATGTCCTCAGAAGGGATGATTCATCCAGGATGATTCCTGGACCCCGAAGCAGAGTTACTTGATAGTTCTCCAGAATCCCCAACGGAGATGTGTCATCCCCAGCAGGTTTCTGAGCAGCGAAGTTGAAACTTCCCTCGAAGACTTGATGATTGAAGTCCGACCGTATTAACGAAGCAGTTCTCCCAGCTGATGCGGAGTTCCTGATGGCAGAAGTTTGGATATCCCCAGTTGGTTCATGATTGACCGAGAATTCTATTCCCGACTTACTGATGAAGTCCGGCTGATGCCCGAAAGTTCTTTGAATGCCCGATGGCATGATTAACTTTATTGTTGACCCAATGAGTCCCGAGGAATCTTGATGCCTAACGGCATGATCGACCATGTATCACCGGTTACCGTGTGACCAATTCCCCAGCTAGTTGCCGTGCAGCTAATATTTCATTTTTCGAAGATTTGTTCCCGTCAGAGTATCGTGTACTCGTGCAGTTGGCAAATTTCCGGGTTTGTCGGTATTCAACCGTCTCGCACCTTGATTGGTTGAGAGTCGTTCGCTTCTCACCCAGTCAGGTTCAAGCCGTTTGAATAGGGGCAGCTGTTGCACCCTAAAATTTGACCAACATTTCTTTACTTAGCTTATGTTTCATTTCATTCACATTAGCATTATCATTTGCATTTCATTGACATGTGTGCAGGAGATCAAGAGGTATGATTACAAATCAAGAGCTATACAAGAGTTTGAAGCTAGCTAAGAAGGTTATTCAAGTGCTCAAGGGTTGATGTCCTTGTCAGAGAAGTGAAAAGATTCTTAGAGAGAGTGGTTGAAACCAAGGTTGTGTGCCTCCTAACTTGAGAGTTGGGGGAGCTCCTCAGAGGATTCGGAAGCCATGAGGATGGGCTTGAGGCATTGAGAGAGCTCATGAGAAGTGTTGAAGATCACTTTGAAGCCTAGACAGGTCATTGTGCAAGATTAAGAAGACTTAGCCATGAGTGGTGCAATTAGGGTTTGACTGGGTCAACCCTAGGTCAACTGATGATTTGGAAAGGGTTGAGATCTAATTTAGAGCCATGTGATCATGGATTGATGCATTGAGAGGCTATAAGGATGATTCCAAGGTTAACTCATCATGATTGAAAAGTTTGAGAAGTTTTAAGCTAGGGTTTCTAAGGCTCGACAGTGTAAAATCCCCTAGTTTGACCCCTATCTTCAAGGCAGTTTAACTCAAGATGTGATGGTCATCTCATCTTTCCCCCAACATGAATGTTGTAGAGCTTGTTCTTAGATTTAATTGGAGTACTAGAAGTCCTTTATAGGGTTTGTAGAGCTCAAGCTATGACTTTGACAAGTTACAGGTCATCTGAGGTATGTGAATCTAGGGCCTTGAAAGTTGCCCAACTTGCATCCAACTTTTGCCCAAGAAGGATGATTCCTATGAACTTTTGGTCAACATGAATGTTGTTCCTTATCTTCTTAGCTTTCTAGAGAGTACTAGAAATCCTTGATAGGATTTGTGGAACTCAAGTTATGGCTTTGACAAGTCAAGGGCATTTTGGTCATTTGGAGATTATAGGTCATCTCAAGCATAAGGCCATAACTCCTATTTCCAAGCTTCAAATGGAAACATCTTCAACATAAAACTTGCTTAAAATGATGTTTTAAGGCTAGTAAGGAGGTCATGAGATGTTGAAAAGGCTTGTAGCTCAAAGTGGTAAAAATGACCTAAAATGAAGGCATAAGTTAAATAAGTCAAAGTTGGAAATTGAAAATTTCAAGCTACACATCCAAACCATGGCATGTAACATATCATTTTGACTCTAGAAAACATTTTAAAGACAATGGTTTAGCCATATTTTTGATTTGAGGTCTAAATCATGGACTTGCTTTGAAAAGCACTTGCTTGCATATTAAGTAACATATGCATAACTTAAAATTGAGGCATGGGCAAGGAACTTGGCAAGCTAAACCCTTCCAAATTGTCACTAGGGGAGAAATTGAAGGATATTGAGATGAGTTTCAAGCTGCAAACAGAATTGAGCATGTCATGGTAAGTGATTCAAAATCTCATGACATGAGATATGTAAAATCTCATTGGAAGGATCTAGAGGGTTTTAGATCATCCAAACTTCACCTATATATTGAGTAGAATGCATCCATGGAAAGGGTTGGTGATCATTGAAGGTTTGAGCATAGTTTGGAATTGAGTTTTCATAGATTGCAATTGAAATCGGTTTCATCAATTTCTTCCATTTCCTTCCATTTTCTTGATTGGTTCTTCTTCCCTGAGTATCAAGGATTGATTCCAGATCATTCCCAAGGAGAATTGGTGGCTAGATCGTGTGGGAGCAAGAGGTTTTCAGCACCTGCAACTCTTCATCGTGTTTCAAGATTGAAGCAGTTTCCATTGAATCTTTTGCATACAGAAGCAAGGAGGAGGTTCAGTGATTGTGTCTAGAAGATTTGAGAGCTTGAAGTGGAGGTTTCGTGCATCTGTTATTCAAGAATTTCCAGGTTGGTAACCTTCTTCCCCTAGCTTGATTTAGGTAGAATTAGGTTGAATTAGGGTGTTAGATTAGTTGTAGAATGACCTAGGATGGTTTTCATATGGTTAATTGTTGAATTAGAGACAAAATAGGAAGATCACCATTTTCAGTTGAGATTGGGAGATGTTGATTCTTGGGGTTTCAGAAGAAACTAATGGCATGATTGAGTTCGTGGCAAGATTTGGAGTGTGTTTCGTGTTTTGACCATTTGCATTGGAGGCTCCTAGAGTGAACTAGGGTTGGGGAAGACGACCGGAGCTCCATCGGCGGTGGCCGGAGCTGGGCGCGAAGCTCAGAGCTTTGAAATGGAGAAGATGAAGTTTACACCATTGGATCTTGGTCTGACCATTGACTAGAAGCTGATCCAACGAATGTGTTTTAATTCTGGCTTGTGAAGAGTTTCAAATGAAACGATGCGTTTCATTTATTTGGCGCTTTGGGCTTAGTAATCTGAGTGTTATCCACACCCCCAAGCAAGCCCAACCCAGAGTTTTAATTGAAAAGGATTTCTATTTGCACCGTGTCTTTATTCATTTTTGGTGGATTTCATTATTTTTTCATTTAATTCATGAGTTTTGTAAAATTCATAACTAATTGAATATTAATCCAATTCAACCCATTATTTTTGCATATTAATCATGATTGAGTCTATTATTTTTTAGGAAAAATAATATTTTCATTTCATGTAATTTCTGATTTAATTGGAATTTTGTATTTTAATTGATATTAAAATGTTTATGTTTGATGCATATTTTTGTAGAATTTTGTGTGATCTCATAGTGATGATTCTTGGCCTAATTTTTTGTGTGTCACTAGGCTTGATGTGTATGATCCCATAGTAATTTTCTCACATTTTTGTGATGAAAATAGGTATGCTTTCTAGATTGATATTTAGAGACTTCCTTTTTAGGGTTTTAGGTTGATACCTTAGAATGTAGATTTAGTTCTAGGTCCAAATTGATGATTTGATCTATGAAACTAATGTGGTAGAGTCATGATTGACCTAGGTTCCCATAGTAATTTTTGTAGGATTTTACAATTGAGTTTAGTATTTTAGTTAGGACTAACTTTAGTGCTAGGTTTTAGGTGATCCTAACTTACTAATTCAACTAGTTTAACTCACTTAGTTCCCTTAGATTAGGGTTTGTTCTTGGTTTGCCTTTGATTGAGATTGAAGACAAGTTAAAGACAAGGTGAGGAGGCTTGAAGTTGCTTGAAGTTGCTTGGAGCTTTGGATTTGCTTGAGCCTGAAGGTGTCTGATGAAGATTAGGAGATAGGACATAGGGAGAGCTTTGTAGTTAGAATGATTTCTTTCACAAACATGGAGAGCATCTTGTGCTTCCATTCCTCCCAATGATTAAAAGTCCTTCCATGGTATTCACCTCCCTCCTTTGGAGGGATAAGTGATGGTACCTAGGAAGTAGAACTTTTGAGGGAACCATTCTTCTGATGTTAAACCCTTATAGGCCTCCTTTGGTGGTCAATAAGCAGTTTAATATCCTAGCTTATCCAGTTAAGTGATTTCTTCTGGTTTGAGTATCTTGAATATGTTGGGCTTGAGTGTGAAGATGAAGACTTCATTGAAGAGTGTGGAAGAGGATGATTCCTTGAGCATTGCCATTGCAGCTGAGGCTTAGAAAGCAAGAAGAACAGGCTGATACTTGAAGATCCAATTGAGATTGAGTGAAGAATGAGGAGTTCTTTGTTTGAGCAAGAATTGAAGGGTGAAGTTGACACTTCTAAGTGATGGAAGACCACTCTAAGAAGCTGAAGCTTGTAGGAAGAGAAGACCAAGTTGAGACTGGTAAAGCAAGAGAGCTGAAGCTTGAAGACTGAGTTGATACTTAGGAAGAGGATTCAGTTGAGATTGAGAATGGAGCTGAGGCTTGAGGACTAAAGGATGAGTTGATACTTACACTGAGACTTGAGAGCCTGAAGGAATCAAATTGATGCTTGTGGTTAAGAGCAAAGCCTGAAGGTGGAATTGACTGGAAAGCTGAAGCTTGAAGAAGAAGATTAAGTTGAAACTTATGTTGAAAGGTTGAAACCTGGAGAAGCAAATTGATGTTTGTCATGAAAGATGATATCCTTGAAGGGTGGTTGAAGTCTGAAGACTGAATTGCTGTTAGAAGAGCTGAGGCTTGGATGAGAGAGAGAGTTGTTGATCTGCTGCTTTCTTGACTGTTTTCTTTTCTGTATTGCTGATGTGCCTTATTTGACTTGCTTGATGCATTAGAATAAGTCCATGATTAGACTGACTTTAATCTAGGAGCATGATTGCACTAGAGGTTGAGTTGCTCCCTCTGCTTGTATTGTTACTGTATGGCTTTGCTTGCGGGTATTCGGTAGAGCCCTGCTCCCTTGCCCATGTGGTTTATTTTGCTTGATAGCATTCCATTTTCTTCTGTATGATTGCAGTTTACTGTATTTTGCTTGATAGCATGTTTTATTTCCTCAGTATGATTACTGTTATTCATTCTGGCTTGAGGTTGAGATGAGCTTGTGGAGGCTGCTGCCCCACACACATTTCCTCCCTCACTTGCATTGCATGCATTTTACAGTCGTTTACTGTTTAAGCTGATGCTTTATCTGTTTCTGTTTATCGTTGATATGATCCCTTAGGACTCTCATTTCCTTTGATAAGGAAGTGATGATAGAACTTTAGGTTGAAACCTATGCATGATAACTTCTAGGAGTTCCCTGTTTCAAACTTCAACTATAGGATGAATCCTTGGCATGACAACAGTAGGACTTGATAGTCTCCCCGTAGTTGAGCCTGTTCTCTTCTCATCTCAAAACAGCTTAAGATACAGTTATCATGAATGATTTCTTTCATACGTTACGAGCCTTAAGCTATCTGAGAAAGGATTGTTGGAGAGCTTCTTTTCAACAGTCTGGATGTTTAGTATGACACCCTTTGGGTGACATGCGACGCATTCACTCTCAGGTCATAGTCTTTAGTGCGATTGAAATTGCAAACACAATAAAAAACACTTCTTCCGTAAAAGACAGAAAACAAACTGCAAACCTTTTTGCCCCGTGGGCCCATAATTCAAAGGAAAGCTTTTCTGAAGAAAAGAGTGTCGTTAAACTTCGGCGCCACCGCAAACAGGCTTTGTCCCTAACTGCTGGAACAGCTGTTTAACCCTACTCGATAAAACAGATGAATATGAATTCCCGTAATCCGTATTATCCCGAACTACGTAAGCTCTGATCTTTCATATCTGTTGAGAGTACGTAGGCACAATACTGATGTATTGGCGAGCCACCTTCCCCGTAACCCGTAGTAGGTCGAACTACGTTGACTCTGATTTCTCATTCTCTGATGAGAATACGTAGGCATAAAGCACGATGCTTTGCCGAGTCATTTTTTCTTTTCTGTTTAAGCCAGCCTTGATAGGTAGATAGATAAACCAACTCGTCCAGTAAACACAACAAGCATGGATCCCGTCGAGTACGACGGACGTGAGGGGTGCTAATACCTTCCCCTTGCGTAACCGACTCCCGAACCCAGACAACGGTTGCGATGACCTTGTCTTATCCCTTTTTCGTCAGGTTTTTCCGATCGTTTCCTTTCCCGCTCCGAGGGATAAATAACGAAAGATGGCGACTCTTTTGTTTTGCCGGCACCTTATTTTCGCGGAAGCAACAGACGCATATATGTTAATGGTTCTAAAAGGAATTGAGATTGTGGCAACCTCATCCTGCTCTTGCCAATCACCCTCTCATCTCTCTTTTCACCAATTATGTCAAATTGTAGCACACCTTCATTCGTTAATCTTTGCACATGATTATTTAAGTCCTCACATCCCTCAGGATGAGCCAAACAGCCTTCACAGTTTTCAATACAGCCAGGGAACACCCCACCCTTCAACAACCTATTCTTAATAACACTCAAAGGAGTTTTCATCTCTTCAACATTGATTACCAAATTCAAGCTCTCTTCCTCCATAATAGCATTTACCTCAGCTGCTCCATGGTTAGGCATAGGATTTTGCACAACGTTGGGCGCATCATTTGTAAAATTGATTGCCTTACTATCTATAAGGTCCTAAACCTTATGCTTGAAGGCCTTACAATTGTCTATATGATGGCCGGGAGCACCTGAGTGAAAGTCACATCTAGCGTTTGCATCATACCCTGGGGGTGGTGCGCCGGTTATAGGTGCCATCGTCCTTTTCTGGACCAATTGAAGGTGCAGCATGTGTTGTAAGAGTTGTGAGTATGGCATTGGTGGTGCATCAAACTGTCTATTCATTACTCTCTCACGGTCTTGAAACCTTCGTGGTGCATAATTCTGTTGTTGTTGTTGCTGTTGCTGTTGTTATTGAGGTTGTACTGTTGGAATAACAATACTCGCAATCTAAGGTTGTTGCTAATGATATTGTTGATTTCTGTTTCTGTTGTTACCTCTGTATCCTAAGGCCGCGTTTGTCTCTCCTTCCCTTTTCTTGTTACCAAAATTCTTCCTACCTCCTCCAGATGAGGACCCCTCTCCCGCTTGGATCTTTCCCAATTTAATCCCATTTTCCACTCGTTCACCAGTGATGATTAAATCTGAAAAACTACTAGACATATTCCCTACCAAGTTCTCGTAGTACACACCAGGCAGTGTAGCTACAAATAGATCAATAAGTTCCCTATCCACCATAGGAGGTTGAACCCTTGCAGGAAGTTCGCGCCACCTCTAGGCGTACTCTTTAAATCCCTCATTACTCTGTTGCGACAAGTTCTGCAACTGCACACGGTTTGGTGCCAGATCACTATTATATTGATAGTGTCTGACAAAAGCCTCTGCTAAATCTCTCCATCTTCTAATATTGACCGGCTCCAAACCCATATACCACTCCAAGGATGGACCAGACAGGCTATCCTGAAAGAAGTGCATTAGCAATTTCTCGTCATCAGAGTATGCATACATTTTTCTATAGTACGAACGGAGGTGCACCCTGGGACAGGTCGTCCCCTTGTATTTGTCAAAGTTTGCGATCTTAAACTTCGGTGGAATCCTTAGACCTGGGATCAGCTCCAAGTTTGACATATCCATCCCAAGAGAATTATGATTTTCAAGGTTCTTCATCTTCTCTTCTATCACCTTGAACCTCCTGTCTGCATCAGACTGCAAACCTGCTCCCAGATCTCCCATGGAGAAAATATCATCTTGCTCGTCCTCCTCCCACTGAGGACTAGCATTTCCATGTACAGCGTATGTAGCCCCTAGAGCATGTACTCCAGTCTGATTACCTCCTCCCAGAGGGAGAACAACTGTTGGGATGGCAGCGGCACGAGGAGTGCCATTGTCAGCTGTAGAAGGAACAACAGCGGTCCCTCGATGCAGAATTCCACTTCCGTCAACACTAGCAATCAGAGGTTGAACGAGTGCTTTCAGCTGTTCCTGACCATTGGAGACTCCTTGCATCAGGTCCATAAATTGCACCATATGGTCACATAACTCCTGCAACTCAAGTTGAATTTGGTCCATGGCCTTTTGTTGATTCCCTCTTGTTGAATAGAGGTGAATGGTGCGGTCTTCAATCTTGAAACAGTGCTGAGAAAACCACAGAAATAAATAAGGTCAACAGAATCGGAACACCTGGAATGCAATATGAAAAATGATGCAAAGTGCAGACATGTAAATATGGTTCAGGGAAATCGTCCCCTTGATTCTAGTTCCACGGGAACAATAGGAGACTGAAGAGCCAACAGATGGAGCCACACAACTTCTCTCATAAATAAAATGAGACACAGAATATCAACACATAGTACACCACCAAGGAAAATATAACTGAGTCAACATGACCTCATCCAACAATCCTGGTGATGATCGGA
The DNA here is from genome assembly GCA_963859935.3 of Lathyrus sativus. Classification (NCBI taxonomy): domain Eukaryota; kingdom Viridiplantae; phylum Streptophyta; class Magnoliopsida; order Fabales; family Fabaceae; genus Lathyrus; species Lathyrus sativus. The sequence goes on from OZ012738.1 coordinate 285,338,116, forward strand.
GTATAAAACAACAAATACAAAAGAGAAAATACATCAAGTGCGACAACGAGTGTGAAACTCCTCCAACAACTCCTTCGTATCAAGGTGATCAGGCATATCAATCAATCCTTGGATAAGTAGCTCCCTCCTACTGATGGTAGCTTGCATGCCTTGGACATAATCTTCCCAAGCGCCTTCCCCAAATGCATCTTCAAGTTTATGCCTCTTCAGATCTGCTCTCAACTTATACTCCTCCAACGTTGCAAGAGCTTCGCGTAATTTGCGGTCGCTTTCGTATCGACATGAGGATCCTCCTGGATCTACCTCATCCTTTACACGGAGTAGAGTCTTCACCTTGACAATCTGTTGACGAAGTCCATCTTCTCTTTCTTTGTTGTTAGTCAATATAGCGTTCCATTGAGCGTTGAACTTTGATATCTCCAAATGTGCTTTCTATAGCTCCTTCTTCTTATCTTTGAGAATATCACTGGCACTCTTCAAGTCTCGACCTACTTGCTCTCAGGCGCGAATCTCTTCTGTCAATTCCCTATCCACCTTGTTCAATATCTCCGTCTACCTCTTGGATGAGTGGGTGGCCTGATTCTTTTCCCTTCTAAGCAGACTGATTTCCTTCTCCAACTCTTCGTTCACTCTTCGTAGTTCTTCCTTTTCAGCCCACAGTTGATTTTACTTATGGATGTCAACTGTCGTTGGTTCTTCAACTACTAGAGGATACAAAGGCTCCCTGACTGGAAATGGTAGCAACAGTTTCTCAACTCTCTCCTGGATCCATTCTACATATGGTCCATAGGCTCTGCAATCACTCTTGCCCAAAGAAGATTTTCCTTCACGGTGAATTTTACCCCAAGTCTTTTCCATTCTGATTAAGGTCTCAATGTCAATTGGACCGGTGAAATACAGAGATTCATGTATTTCTTCTTCCTTTGGAGGTTCTCTTAGAGCATAACCAAACTGTCTGACTGCGAGAGCAGGGTTATAATTAATGCCCCCTTTCTCCCAATCAAAGGAACATTGGGGAAACTACCACATCTGTAGACAATCTCCACACCTAAAAGGGCTCTGTTAAACCATACAATATTCTCGGAGGTTAAACCCATAAGTCTTTCTGACCAATCAGCAGTGTCAGAGATGTCAACAAAAGGACCAGACTTAGGCAGATGCGAAATAAACCATCTATACAGGAGAGGCACACAGCAGGAAACAATCTTTCCTCTTTTGTTCTCATTCTTATAGTGGATAGAATGATAAACATCCCCTAAGAGTGTTGGCACAGAATGATAAACATCCAAGTCAACATGAACTGGGATATTGGGAAATAATATTATGCCATAGATACAGAGAGGCAAAATAGCATTGAAAGCAACCCAATATCCTTCCTTTGCAAAATGCTGTGCTCTGCTCACCAAGAAAGGTAATGGGAATCCAGTTACTCCATTCCTCCAACTCATCTTTCCATCTAATTTAGAAACATCCAAGTGAAGAGAATTTTCAAGCTTTGTCAAGTTGGGCTCTGCTTCAGAATGGTAGAAAGGCATTTGTTCTAGAACTGGGACTCCTAGCAGCATAGCAAATTCTTCCAAAGTAGGCATCAATACATATCCTGGGAATATGAAACATCGCAGCTAAGGATCATAGAACTGAAGCAATGTATGAAGACCTCCTAGCTCAAACAACGAAGCTTTGCAGACATAACTCAGAATCTTCCCATAGTCTTTCTTGAAATCCTCCATCACACTGTGATCAGCTGCAGAGATTAGACTGAGCAAGGACCCTATATCTGGTGTTGGAAACTTGTACACTACTGTTCTCTTCAAGCTGGGCTTCATGCTGACAGTGGATTAGATTACTAGAATCAAGAAGAAAATATGCACCTGAAACACAAATACATGTCAATGTTAAAATGCAAATGAATATGCAAATGCAACAGGGGATCAAGATTATTGTGTTGCTGACTGAGATGAACCAGCGCTTCGCTTTGGTGAGAAAATAACACAGCTCTGACATAAGGAACCTCACTGTATCATGGATCAAAAGTTCACACTGACGAGAAAACCGGGTAGGTTGAAGGTCAAGGTTTCCTGCATAACCCTCCCACTCACAGGTATGGATCTATCTCTGATAAGGTTCAACATCCTATGCGATCATCAGCATCATATACTTTCGAGAAACGATGATACGTTCACCATTTCTGGTTTGGCATCATAGTCTAACGAAGTGGCCTCACTTAGCTGACTCCTAAGTGAACGGTCCCCAGAGTCGACAATCCTCAAATCCAACATCCTCTCAACTGTTCGAAGCAGACTGGAAAGGTAGTCATCAAAGAGAATCTCGTCTGAGCGCGAATTTCGTGAGGACTAGTGCATGCTGCCATACAGGACCTCACTTTTTTACACTCTAATGCTATAGTTATACTCAAGCCTGGGTTTTGGCTTATCACACAATGGAACAATCCCACCCAACAACATATCAATATGATAATAATGTGCGGAAAGTAAAATGCAAAATGTAATAAAGTACAAATGCAACACATATACACATATGTACACATCCAAAGATAAAACACATAAGCGCTAGGATTGACTCGCATAGCGGATGGGAAAGTCCCCAGCAGAGTCGTCAGTTGTCGCATCGCTGCAAAGATGGGCCGGCAAAGACAGAAGAGTTGCCACCGTTTGTTATTTATCACAAAGAGAGGGAAACAAAATGATCAGAGAAAACCTAAGAAAAAGGGAAAAGACAGGTCATCGCAACTAAATCTTGGGTTCGGGAGTCGGTTACGCAAGGGGAAGGTATGAGCACCCCTCACGTCTATTGTACTCAATGGGATCCATGCTTGTTGTCTATCTAAAAGAGTGTTAATATATCAAAAACTGGCCCACAGGGACAAAAGAAAAGAAAAGAGACTCGATAGAGCATCGCCGTTTTATCCCTACGTATTCCCTCGTGAAATGGGAAAGTCAGAGTCAACATAGTTCGGAAAACTACAGGTGAAGGGGGGAAAGGTTGCTCGCCAAGACACGTCGTCTTGTGCCTATGTATCCTCATCTAGTATGAGAAATCAGAGCAAACATAGTTCGAGCTAACACGACCACAAATTGGTTCAAGTGTTTTAACTGAGTAGGGTTAAACTTTCGTTCCAGCAGTTAGGGACGATGCCTGTTTGCGGTAGAACCAAGACTTAACACACTCTTTCTAAAAATGATTTTGCAAACAATCCCGAAGGATAAAAAGGTTTGATGTCTTATTTTGTGTGTTTTATGAAGAAGTGAATTGAGTTAAGTTTGTAACTCTTGTTGCACTAAAGACTATGACTTGAGAGCGAATGCGTCGCATATCGCCCAAAGGGCATACGCTAAACACTCTAGACAGATTGAGAGGAGGCCCCTCAACTATCATTCCTTAAGTACTTAAGGCTCGTAGTGTACAACATTTATCATCCTTTATTAAATGTCTTAAGATGTTTAGGACATGAGAAGAGAAGATACAAACTCTAAGGGGAAACTAATCAACTCTAATGTTGTCATGCAAAATGCTCTTATGTTGGGATTGAAAGGGGGAATCTATCCTTATGTTATCATGCAAAGGATTGAACACCTAATGTATCTCCTACTCCCATCTTAAATAGAGGGACTAGGAATCCTAAGGGATCATGGCAAAAGACCAAGTAAACAATAAATAATCCAATCACAGATGAAATGAAAAAAGAGAAGAAGTTGACTTAAACAAGTCAAAAGCAATGCAAACATGGTATGCAAAGATGATATGCAAGACAAAAATATGCAACAAAGACAAAGCAAGTGATTCAAACAATTTGACATGAAAAAGTCAAGGAAAGAGTGAGACGAAATGGGAGAAGTTACAACTCCTACAACCATTCAAACATCAATCACTAAAACAAAAGCCAAGCATAAAACACAAGCAAAGGCCATGATCAAATAGAATATGGGATAAAAGAGGCTTGGGAAGCAATCATATGCAAAGTATCTCAACCAAATAATCCAAATTGATCATGTGAAAAAGAAGAACAAACAAAAGCTAAAAGTGATACATCATTCAAGACAAACTCAAAGCATAAAGATGAACACCAAATTGTCTTAAATGATGATCAAAATCAAAAGGGAAGAAGTGAAACCAAGAGAAGAAGGTTCAAATCAAGATGGAAAACAAAGTAAAAACAAGATCCAAGTCAAGGGAAATGGAAAAAACCAAAGTTCCAAACCATGTTCAACACTTACACACAAGGTGAAATGCTCAACTTCCAAGTAACTTGTGAAACAAGTTACACAAGTGTATGACCTAAAAATGAAAGACCAGCACCTTAATCATGTCATAAATAAGCATCAAGACTCATAGGATGCATATGGGATCCATAAAAGTTATTTCCCAAAGGAACTAGGTCAAACTAGTTTGTACGAACTTCCTCTAAGATGACTTGACTTGCAAGCTTCATCAAAAATAGGAGTATCACTCAATATATCCCAAATAAAAAGCACAAAGCAACCAAGTCAAATGGAAAACAGAAACCAAAGTTTCAAGGTCAAACTCAACTCAAGGCATCACCAAATAAATTGATTAACAAGGGTGTTCCACCTTATCGAGTATTAATCGAGGGGCATTAAAAGTCAACTCAAAGTCAAACACAAAATGATCAATCATGAACCAAAATCATCCTTAAAGACACTTCAATCCATCCTCTAAATGGAGAAGAAACCTTGATCATAGGGGATTTGAATTAGAGGCTCAAATGGTTATGATCAAACAAAGACAACATTAAAAACACTTTTAATTGCAAAATTAAAATAAAATGCTAAATTAAGATAAAATAAGAAAATAAAATTATGGAAAATTAAATAAAGCCTTGAAATGCAAGAAAATATTTTTGGGGAATTTTCTAACCTTTGGAAGTATTTTTAATAAAGTAAAATGAAAACAGAAAATGAAAATGAAAATAAAATAAATGAAAAAGGGAAGGGGGTGTGATCAGCAAGATCCAAATACAAAGAACCATTTGCAATGCGCGCATGGGCCTGAAATGGTAGGGTGTGGAAAGCAATTGGCCAAAGCCCAAAAGCCAAAGGGGATCAGATTAATCAAACGCAACGTTTCATTAATCTGATGTGGAGTCAAAACCCAAACTAGCGTGGTCAAACAAATCATGGCTCAACACGTCCCCATGTCAACAATTCCATGCATGCCAAATCAGCCCTGACCAGAAATAAAACCAAACGCCGGAGCTAGGGCAACGGTCGTCTCTCCGGCAGGCTCGCCGGAGCTCAGACGAAAAACCTCAACAAAAATGGCTAAAGCCGGTACCATTTGAAAGCTGACACAACAAGGATTACAAATCCATCATCCAAACATCAAAAAAGGTTCCTAATCAGAGAGAATTAAAAGCTTGAAAAAGTGAACATGTGATCTGAAATCTCATCAAACAAAGACAACAAAGGTTCAAACATGGCCTACCATAGGTAGGGTTTCAGATGCAGCCCAAAATACTCTTAGAAAGTGCCTAGAATGAGATAAATTAGAGAGAGAAGCTCACTGAACGGAGCAACTCTGTTGGTTCTTCTGAGGCATGCAAGCTTCACTTTCTTGCTTCCAATCTGCTTCTTAGAGTCTGATGAAGATGATACAAGCTTCAATTTATGTTGATTTGAAGAGAAAATCCAGATTCAAAAATGGAAAGTGATGAGAAAAATTCAATCTGTCTCTGCTCTCTCCAGCTGCAACTGCCTCCTCTAAGCATTAAGGCAGACCAAAATGCTTTTATATGATGGATATCTCATGACCATGCAGGCCCATAATGCCTTATTTGTGAGATTTGAAAATTTGCCAAAAATGATACATTCTCTCAAGCACACGAATTTGGTACTTTTTACACCATATTGGATCAGCAATAGGAAGCACATGGAGTGTATAAATGAAATGATTTGATTTAGGCTTTGTAAATAATCCACACATCAAGTTTGAAATCAAAACTTTTCAAGTAAGAAACTTGAAAATATGGCACATTAAAGCTCTTCATGTTGGTCCACTTGTGGTAAAACTCTTGTATGTCATATAATGGCACAAAGCAATTCAAAAAGGAGACAAAACATGACTTGTAATGCAAGGTTCTTAAATCACAACCAAAAATCCAATTTTCCATCTTGAAATGGCTTACATGACCACATAATTCACCAATCTTCATGAATTTTAGGTTCAATGAGAAGTTAAGACTCTTATGCACAAGTTTCATGTTGGTCCAAATTGGATTTGAGGCCTATAAATTCATGACAAAGACCATTGAAACAAATGACCTATAATGAACTTTCCAAAAATACCCTTGCCTTGTTAAGACCATAACTTGAGTTCCACACATGAGAAAGATTACTTCTAGGAATTTTTGGAAAGATAAGATCATGAGAAATAACTTTCATGTTCACGTGAAGTTAAGGGGAAAGTTTCTTCTAGAACAAAAATGCCATGGAAGTGAGTTGACCTTTAGTTGACCAAAATTCTCTTTATCTGAGACCCCTAACTTGTTGGCATCATAACTTGAGATGTAAAAACTCAATGGATGAGTTCTAGTACTCAAAAGAAATCTAATAACATGCGCTACAAGTCTCATGTTTTCATGAAAAAGAGATTGAGCTTGCCTCATATGGTAAATTGTCCTTGAAGTTAGGCACTAAAGAAGGGGATTTGACACCAAAAACCTCTGAAACCCTAATTTAGTAACTCCTTGAACTCTTGATTCCTCTTGATTTGATCTCATCATGACATCTTAGATGCTTCAAAATGACTTCCCATGGCTTGTGTGACTTAGAACCAAGTCTTGAACCATCTTAAGTCCACAATTGACTTTGGGTTGACCAGATGAAACCCTAGTTCCATATCTTTTGAATGTGGCTTTTACAGATGAATTGAATGACTACACAAGCTCCACAATGACCAATAAGGTACTCAATGAGCTTGTAGACCATGAGCTTGGAACAAAGAATCTCTCCTCTTGAATGGCACAACAAACATCTTGATCCCCTACTAAGAACAATGCTATGCAAAACGCAAATGCTAAAATGAAACATAAGCCATGCACAAGAATGGTTGGTCAAATTTTGGGGTACAACACTAGCGAGCAACCTCCTCTCTTTTCTACCATAGTCCCATGAACTACAGACGCTCTGCATCTTCACTTCTTTCAAGTGAAAATACGTAGGCATAAGGGCCTCAATCCTTGGCTAGCACCCTAACATAAAACCATCCATTTCCCCTTAAAGATCTAATTCCTTTTATCTTACCTTTTATATTGGAAGAAAACAAAAAAACTAGGCTAACATTTCTCACGAATCGAATAAAGAGGTTCCCGTTGAGTACAACGAACGTGAGGGGTGCTAATACCTTCCTCTCGTGTAACCGACTCCCGAACCTAGAACTTGATTGCGATGAACATGTTCTTTCCCTAAAGGTTTTATCAATATTTTCCTTTTCCTCTCTGGGATATATGAAGTTCGGTGGTGACTCTGTTTTCAGCAACCACTCGCGAAGGATCGTACTTTTTTTGAGGTACGACACATGGAACTAAGGATGGAAAGACAAGTGGTGTCATAACCAAGACAAGGAAAAAAAAGAGTTGATTGACTTGCAAGGAGCTTGCTTAAATTGATTTGCATAGGACTAATAAGGCCGATTTGTTCGATGGTACAATAGAGTCATCACTGATCTTTATTTATTCCAAAAGGAAGGGAAAATATCGATAAAACCCAAGGGAAAGAGAAATGGGTAAGGGATTCGATTATGTAATGGGAAGGTATTAGTATCCCCAAATCCGTCGTACTCGACGGGAACCATTTTGCTTGTTTTTTGCTTGGCTTGGTAGTACTATATAAGGATTAGTCGCGAAAGACGGAGAGAAAAGGTTTAAAATTAGAATACTCACGGAGGATTGAGGCCCTGGTGCCTACGTATCCTCATAGTGCAATGAGGAAATCAGACCTCCGTAGTTCGGAGAACTAGGGGGAAAATGATAGAAGGTTGCTCGCCAAAGCCTCGCAAACTTGTGCCTACATATGCTCAGAGTGCAATGAGGAAATTAGAGCTCCGTAGTTCATGGAACTAAGGATGGAAAGACAAGTGGTTTCATAACCAAGAGAAGGAAAGAAAGAGTTCATTGATTTGCAAGGAGTTTGCTTAAATTTTAAAATTGTTATGAATTGAAGAAAGGTTTATCTAAGCATGAGACTAACAAGATAGACATGAAAGGAAACAAGGAATGGCCAAAGTATGATGCTAACATGGAAATCGGGAGAGATAAAAGAGGTTGCCAATGCATGAGACTAACATGACAAACACGAAAGGAAAGAGACTTTCTAAAGCATGAGGTTAACATGGAAAATATGAGATAAAAGTGCTTGCCAAAGCATGAGTATGTGACTAATAAGGCAAAGTTGTTCGATAGTACAACATAGTTACCACCAAACTTTAATTATTCCAAAAGGAAAGGGAAAATATCAATAAAATCCAAGGGAAAGAGAAATGGGTAAGGGAGTCGATTATGTAAGGGAAAGGTATTAGTATCCCTCAAATTCGTCATACTCGACGGAACCATTTTTCTTGTTTTTTGCTTGGATTGATAGTAGTATTTAAGGATTACTCGCGAAAGAGGGAAAGAAAAGGTTTAAAATTATAATGCTCACGAAGGATTGGGGCCCTTGTGCCTACGTATCCTTATAGTTGAATGAGAAAATCAGAGCTCCGTAAGTTTGAGAAATAGGGGGAAAATGAAGGAAGGTTTCTCGACAAGATCTCGCAATCTTGTGCCTACATACGCTCATAGTGCAATGAGAAAATCAGAATTCCATTGTTCATGGAACTAAGGATGGAAAGACAAGTGGTGTCATAACCAAGAGAAGGAAAAAAACAGTTGATTGATTTAAAAGGAGCTTGCTTAAATTGAAAAAGTGTTGTGAATTGAGGAAAGGTATATCTAAGCATGAGACTAACATGATAGACATGAAAGGAAAAGAGGGTTGGCCAAAGCATGGGACTAACATGGAAATCGGGAGAGAGAAAAGAGTTTGCCAAAGCATGAGACTAAGATGGCAAACACAAAAGGAAAAAGACTTTCTAAAGCATAAGACTAATATGCTAAATATGAGTAAAAAGATCTCGCCAAAGCATGAGACTAACATGACAAGATAGGGAAGATGTCTGCCTCTGCATGTGACTAATAAGGCAAACTTGATCGATGGTTCAACAGAGTCACCACCAAAACTTATTAATTCTAAAAGGAAATCAAAAATATTGATAAAACCCAAGGGAAAGAGAAACGGGTAAGGGAGTCAGTTATGCAAAAGAAATGTATTAGTATCCCTTACATCTGTTGTACTAGAATGGAACCATTTTGCTTGTTTTTTGCTTGGATTAGTGTTATTATCTAAGGGTTACTCGCGAAAGAGGGAAAGAAAAGGTTTATGATTAGAGTGCTCGTGGAGGGTTGAGGTCATCATGCCTATGTATCCTCATAGTGCAATGAGGAAATTAGAGCTCCGTAGTTCGAAGAACTAGGGGGAAAATGAAGGAAGGTTGCTCGCGAAGGTTTCACAAACCTGTGCCTACGTATGCTCATAGTGCAAAGAGGCAATCAGAGCTCCGTAGTTCATGGAACTAAGGATGGAAAGACAAGTGGTTTCATAACCAAGTGAAGAAAAGAAAGAGTTAATTGATTTGTAAGGAGTTTGCTTAAATTTAAAAAAGTGTTATGAACTGAGGAAAGTTCTATTTAAGCATGAGACCAATAAGATAGACATGAAAGGAAAAGAGGGATGGCCAAAGCATGGGACTAACATGGAAATCGGGAGAGAAAAAAGAGTTTGCCAAAGCATGAGACTAACATGGCAAACACGAAAGGAAAAAGACTTTCTAAAGCATGAGACTAATATGCAAAATATGAGATAAAAGAGCTTGCCAAAGTATGAGACTAACATGACAAGATAGGGAAGACGTCTGCCTCAGCATGTGACTAATAAGGCAGACTTGCTCGATGGTACAACAGAGTCACCACCAAAATTTATTTATTCCAAAAGGAATGCGAAAATATCAATAAAACCCAAGGGAAAGAGAAATGGGTAAGGGATTCGGTTATGCAAAAGAAAGGTATTAGTATCCCTCACATCCGTCGTACTCGACGGGAACCATTTTGCTTGTTTTTTTGCTTGGATTGGTGTTACTATCTAAGGGTTACTCGCGAAAGAGGGAAAGAAAAGGTTTATGATTAGAGTGCTCGTGGAGGATTGAAGCCATCATGGCTATGTATCATCATAGTGCAATGACGAAATCAGAGCTCCGTCGTTTGGAGAATGTTGGACCCCAAAATTTGATCAACCTTTTTCTTAACCTGGTTTATGTTTCATTTCATTTTCTTCTAGCATTTGCATTTCATTGAATTTTTCATTGAACAGGGGATTAAGAGGTTGTGCAATAGCAAGAGGAAGTTTCTAAGAGTGTTGAGCCTAGGCAAGGGGTTTTACTCAAGTATGAATGGTCATCAGGTCATCAAGAAGTGGTCATTGCTCTTTGAAAGAGTTGATGGGTGTATGTGGGCAGTTCCTAACTGGGAGGCCAGTTGAAGATCATCAGAGGGTTGTGAATTCATGATTATGGATATGAGATATTGAGGAAGCTCATTGAAAGCTTTGAGAGCCATGGTGGAGCTTGTTCAAGTTGTTGTGTCATGTGGAAGAAGCCACAGTCAAGAATGTTGCATCTAGGGTTTTCATCTGGTTAATCCTCAGTCAATTGTGAAATTGAAGTAGATTAAGACTCAATTCTAAGTCTCTATGGTCATGGGATTTTGTGTTGAGATGTCTAATATATCATTTCAAGAATCAAGAGTGGGAGAAGTAACTAAATTAGGGTTCTCAATGTAAAATCCCCTGTTTAGTGCCCAACTTCAAGACCACCTATCTCTAGATACAAGTCTCATCTCATCTTGACCCCAACATGAAACTTTTAGAGCATGTTTCTAGATTACGTTTGAGTACTAGAAGTCATTCATCTGATTTCTAGAACTCAAGTTATGATGCTGACAAGTTACAGGTCCTCATATGAATGTGATTTTGGTCAACAAAAGTCAACCAACTTCCGAGCCACTTTTGACCTATAAGGATGTTTCTCCTCACCTTGACCAAAACACGAAAGTTGTTCCTCATGATCCTAGCTCTCCAAAGAGTACTAGAAGTCCTTCATCTTATTTGTAGAACTCAAGTTATGAGGCTTGCAAGGCAAGGGTATTTTGGAAAAGTAAGATTACAGGTCATTTTCATTATAGGTCCATTTCACCACTTTGCTTACTTCAAATGAAAATCTTTCCAACATAAAACTTTCTCCAAATGGGGTCATTTTCTCAACCAAACATCAAGGAGTCATGGATTTGGCTTGAATTGGATAATTTATGTGTAACTTTTTCATGAAGAAAGTTTAAAATCACAAAATGGAATTAATTCATTTCTAACCATTTCAAGGCATGTTTATGCATTTTTTGAGTGACAAGAATGTAACAAACAAGATGCCAATTTTGGATTTCATTTTTGGTGACATTTTAATGTGTTTTTCAAAGGCATTTTCAAGTGAAATTTTGATAATCAAATGTCAACCATGTGATCAAACCAAGGGACAAATCACATCCACATGATCAAATTAAGTTCCCAGCATGGATTTTGAATGAAAAAACAAGGGAATTAGTGCATCTTCACGTGTGCATGATTATGGCAAAGTGAGATTTGGGCCTTTCAACATTTGGCACAATCAAGCTGCAATTGGGCCTCCATTTGCTGCTGAGTCCATCATATATAAAGTTAAGATCATTTTTTTGAGACTTCATTCATGCCAATTCGTGCCCTATAAGCTCAAGAACAGTTGGAGCAGTCAAGTGAAATTCAAAAATCATGAATTACAATTGAGGAGTTTTCAGAGTAATTCAAGGCCAAATTCATCTCCAGCAAGTTTCATTGAGTGATTCTGGAGAGTTTCATCAAGCTTCTTCAAGAGTAGAAGGCTCAGTGGAAGCTCTCCACTAGGTAACTTTCAAATCAACATTTCTCTCTGTTTATGATGCATTTGCTTTCCATTTTTGCATGATTGAGACCTAGGAACTGTGTAGATAATTTATAACTAAAATGGACTGGCATTGGTGATGATTTGTGTTTGAAGCTCCAAATTGTTTCTCTTCAATTTGGTTTGTGTGTGCATGATTAATGAAAACTAATGGCATATTTGTGATCTACGTGAGATGTAGATGATTTCTGACCTAAATTTTATATGATTTGGTTGAGTTTTATATGTGTCTTGCCTGAGCTTCGCCGGAGAAGACTACCGGAACAGTGTTTCTGGCCGTCTGGTTTGGGTCCCCTCCATTTTCAATTTCAAATGAGGAAGATGACCACGTGTGCGTGTATGTGCCATTGGATCTGCTTACTTCTGTTTGTGTGGCCATGATTAAGACCTACTGTGGGTCTTGTTTGACTTGCCTTACCTGATCTCTAGTGAAACTCTGTGTTTCATTTAATTGCCAGCCCTGGCCACGTGTTTGTTTCTAGACCTTTTGATGTGTTGACTTGTTTGATCCAATGAATCCTGATGCGTCTCACAATGCACGCTTGTTGACCTTGTTTCACCCAATCATTCTGAGTCCAACGCCTTGTTTGGACCTGGGCCTATTCATGTTATTCCCACCCCCTGCTTGAGCCTAAACTGGATTTCAACGTGATCTGTTTGCTAAATGCACCTAGCTTTTATTCTCTTTCTTTTTATTTTATTTTCATTTTTATTTTGTATCTGTTTTAAAATAATTCCAATTAAAATGCTTCCAAGTTTGATAAAATTCCAGAAAAATATGTTTTAGACATTTTAGGATGTCTTTTATTTTTAGGAAATTTTTATTTTATATTTTGGTTTTATTTTCAATTAAAAATGGAATTAATCACTGGAAGAGTTTTATTGGACTTATTTCTTGACATGGTTTGTTCTTGATTTTGTTTTAGCATTTCCTTTGTGGTCCAATGATTGAAAATTGATCCTCATATCCATGATGAATTGACCAATTTTTGGGGACCATTTTGCCCCTGTTGGTTGAATTTTGAGTTGAATTTTGTTGCTTTTCATTTGACCCTCGACAATCCTCATTCACAATGGAACACCCTTGTGAATCAATTTCTTTGGTGGTGTTGTGAATTGATTTTGATTGTGATTTCTTGGCCCCTGTTTTCCAACATGTTTAGGTACTTTGTGCATTTTATTTGATCATTTTTGAACCATTTTCCTAATTTTGAGGTAACTTGCAAGTCAAGTTACCTCCAAGGGAGGTTTATACATACACATTGACCAAGTTGCCTTGGAGATGACATTTTTTGGATCCTTTGAGCCCCAATGCCTTTTGATTAATGTTTTTAACATGTTAAGGATGATGCTTGCTCATTTTTAGGTCATAACATTTGGTTTTTGCTTGTTCATTTGGTTGTTTTATTTTGAGCTTTTAATTAGGGTTTGTAAATGATGCATGCTTGCTTTCTTTGGTGTGTATGCTTGTATTTTCCTTTGATTTCTTTGCTTTTTCTTTTGAGCTCTCTTCTCTCATCTCCCATTTTGTCCCATGACCTTGGAGTCTCATTTAAGGTGTCTTGGTCCCTCCTTTGGAGGTAGTTGAAGTATACCTAAAGTGATGAATCCTTGAGGACTTTCTTTGTGTTCTTTGTGCTTCTTTGCTTTTGGTTGGTGATGCTTATGGTTGAGTGCGTATTATGAGGTCCTTGCTGTCCTCATATAGCCTCCCATCCTCACTTTGTTTTAGGTTTTCTTTATATTTCATTTGTTTTTGGTTTTTGCAGTATGGTTGATGTTGTTTGGTTTAGGCCATTTCATCCCATTTTTGTTGCTTTTGTGTGCTTGTTTCTTTGTGCATCTTCTTCTCTTTTCTTCTTTGCATTTATCATGTGCATGCTTGGTTGAGATGAGCTTGTGGAGGCTACTGCCCCACACTATTTTCCTCCCACTTTCATTCTACTTGTGCATCTTATGTTTGCATTTTCATTTGCATGTTCTTTCTTCTTCTTCTTCTTTTGCTTTTCTTTGCCATGTTCCCCATAAGTTCTCTAACCTTTCGAGGTTATGATAGACATTAGGTGCCTAACCATGCATGATAACATTAGGTAGTTCCCTTGTGTATCCCAACTTTAGGTCCACTTTGCATGACAACTTCTAGGATTGATTAGTCTCCCATTAGTGTCCTTTCTTCTCTTCTCATCTTCAAACATTCATAAAACACTTAATAAAGAATGACAAGTGTTGTATGCTACGAGCCTTAAGCTACTTGAGAAATGGTGATTGGGGGCTTCCTCTCAATGACCTAGGGTGTTTAGTGTACACCCTTTGGGTGATATACGACGCGTTCTCTCTTAGGTCATAGTCTCTAGTGCGACATGAGTTACAAATCAAACTTAAAACACTTCTTCTCTAAAAAACACAAAAACACTTCAAACCTTTTTCATCCTTCGGGATTCTAATCAGGAAAATCTTTTCAGATAAAAGAGTGTTGTTAACTCTTAGTTCTACCGTAAATGGTAACACCTAAGTCTCCAATGGTCGAGCTGCATACACCAACTGCTAGAACTACTTGTTAACCTTACTCGGGCCTAAAAAAAATTTTGAACCAGCCTGTGGTATTTTTAGCCCGAACTACGTTTGCTATGATCTTTCATACCAGATGAAAGTATGTAGGCACAAGACGCGATGTCTTGGCGAGTAACCTTCCCCCCTTCGCTCGTAGTTAGCCGAACTACGTTGACTCTGACTTTCCCATTGCACGAGGGAGTACGTAGGCCTAGAGCGGCGATGCTCTGTCGAGTCTCTTTTTATTTTTCTTTTGTCCCTTGACCTTTAGCATAGATAGATTGTTCACCCTTTTCTAGATAGACAACAATGCATGGATCCCGTCGAGTACGACGAACGTGAGGGGTGCTAATACCTTCCCCTTGCGTAATCGACTCCCGAATCCAGACTTGGTTGCGATGACCTCGTCTTTTCCGTTTTCCGTCAGGTTTTTCCGATCGTTTCCTTTCCCTCTATTTGGGATAAATAACAAAAGGTGGTGGCTCTTCTATTTTCCGCCGGGTGTTTTTCGCAGTTGCGACAGCTGGCGACTCTACTGGGGACTCTGGTTCCCTATGCGAGTCAGTCCTAGCGCTTGTCTATTTATCTTTGGGTGTTGTATATATGTGCGTTATTTATTTATTTTTCCGCATTTATTTTTAGCATCATATATCATTATTGTTGTGCTGTGGGGAGGGAATGTTCGGTTGAGAGATAAGCCAGACCCATGCTTGAGAATAGACATAACTTTAGTAGTGGAAAGTAGTGGTGGATGTGCTTGCTTTGCTCGTACTAGTTCACCATGAAATTCGCGCTCGGATGAGATTCTTTTTGACGATTTTCTTTCTGGACCTTTGGGCTCGAAGGAATTTTGGATCTGAGGGTTATCGACTCTGGGAACCGATCATTTATGAGTCATCTAAGTGAGGCCTCTTCGTGAGATGATGATGCCAAACCAGAAATGGTGAACATATCATCATTTCTCGAAAGTCTGTGACACTGATGAACGCATAGGATGCCGAACCTTATCAGTGGATAGGTCCATACCTGTGAGAGAGATTGGGTTGTGCAGGAAACATTGGCTTTCAGATTACCCGGTTCGTTACAGTGTGAATATGTGTTCCTAATATCAGTGGGTCCTATTGTCGGTACTTTGTTATTGCTAAAGCGGAGCGCTGGTTTTTCTCGACCAACAACACAACGGTCTTGATCCCTTGTTTGCATATGCATTTGCATTTCATCTACATTTCATTAACATGTATTTATGTTGCAGGTGCATATTTCTCCTACGATTCTAATGATCTTGTTCCCTTATTGCTGATATGGAGCCCTTGAAGAGAACAGTGGCTTACAAGCTTCTAGCTCCTGTTGTTAGTTCTTTACTGGGTTTGGTTTCTATGGCCGATGGGAAGGTTATGGAAGACTTCAGACAGTCCTATGGGAGGTTATTGAGATGCGTCTGCAAGCCTTTAGTATACGAGATGGATGGTCTTTATGCTCTTCTGCAGTTCTACGATCCACAGCTGAGGTGTTTTGTTTTCCCTGACTATATCCTGGCGCCTACCTTGGAGGAGTACTCTATGTTGCTAGGCCTGCCCATTCTAGATCAGATGCCATTTGTTCATACTGACGCTAAGCCTAATCTGGCTGAGCTAGCTGTGTATTACACTTGGATGCTTCAGAGCTAGAGGGTAATTTGACTAAGTGGAATGGAGTGTTTGGCTTTCCTTTGGTTTTCTTGGTTGATAAGTGTCGCTACCGCGAAAATAAGGTGCCGGCAAAACAGAAGAGTCACCACCTTTCGTTATTTATCCCTCAGAACGGGAAAGGAAACGATCGGAAAAACCTGACGAAAGGGTATAAGACAAGGTCATCGCAACCATTGTCTGGGTTCGGGAGTCGGTTACGCAAAGGGAAGGTATTAGCACCCCTCACGTCCATCGTACTCGATGGGATCCACGCTTGTTGTGTTTATCTGACGGGTTGGTTTTTACTATCTACCTATCAAGGCTGGTATAAAAAGAAAAGAAAATGACTCGGAAAAGCATCGCACTTTATGCCTACATATTCTCATCAGAGAATGAGAAATCAGAGTCAACGTAGTTCGGCTAACTACGGGTAAACGGGGAAGGTGGCTCGCCAATACGTCAATATTGTGCCTACGTACTCTCAACGGATATGAGAGATCAGAGCTTACGTAGTTCGGGATAATATGGCTTACGGGTTTAGATTCATCTATTTTATCGAGTAGGGTTAACAAACAGTTCCAGCAGTTTGGTGTACGCAGCTTGACCCCTGGAGACTTATGCATGACCGTTTGCGGTAGAACTGGGAGTTAACGACACTCTTTTCTTCAGAAAAGCTTCCTTTGAATTATGGGCCCACAGGGCAAAAAAGTTTGAAGTTTGTTTTCTGTCTTTTACGGAAGAACTGTTTTTTAGGATGTTTGCAACCAATATCGCACTAGAGACTATGACTGGAGAGTGAATGCGTCGTCTGTCACCCAAAGGGTGCCATACTAAACATCCAAACTGTTGAAAAGAAACTCTCCAACAATCCTTTCTCAGATGGCTTAAGGCTCGTAACGTACGACGTCAGTTAACCTTTATTATTGTATTTTAATTTATTTTGAGATGAGAAGAGAGAGGGACAACTAAGGGGAGACTATCAGGTCCTAATGTTGTCATGCCAAGGATTCATCCTATGGTTGAGATTTGAAGCAGGGAACTCCTAGAAGTTATCATGCATAGGTTTCAACCTGAAGTTCTAATCATAACCTCCTTGTCAAAGGAAGTGAGATTCCTAGGGGATCATATCAATGATAAACAGAAACAGATAAAGCATCAGCTTAAACAGTAAACAGTAAACGACTGTAAAATGCATGCAATGCAAGTGAGGGAGGAAATGTGTGTGGGGCATCAGCCTCCACAAGCTCATCTCAACCTCAAACCAAATATGAATAACTGTAATCATACAGAGGAAATAACATGCTATCAAGCAAAACAAACCACATAGGCAAGGGAGCTGGGCTCTACCAAATACCAGCAAGCAAAGCCACACAGTAAAAATACAAGCAGAGGGAGCAACTCAACCTCTAGTGCAATCATGCTCCTAGCTTACATCAGTCTAGATATGGACTTATTCTAATGCATCAAGAAAATCAAACAAGTCACAGCAAGCAAATAGACAAGAAAGAAAGCAGATCAACAGCTTCTGCAGCTCCACAGCAAAGCAATCTTTGACAACAGTTTAGTCCTCAGTTTTCATCTGTTCTTCCAGGCTATTCTCTTCAATAGCAAGTGTCAACTTACTTCTTCAATCTTCCCATACATCCAACATAAGTATCAACTTATCCTTTCTTCTTCAGGCCTCAGCTCCAAAGTAAACTCCACCTTCAGGCCTCAATCCCACTAGCAAGCATCAACTTGTTCCTTCAGGCACTCCAAGCATTGAACTCACAAGTATCAACTGGTTCTCCAACTTCAAGCTTCAGCTTCTTCATCTGATCCCAACTGGATTCTCTTCATAAGTGTCAACTTGTTCTTCATCTTCTTCAAGCTTCAGCTCTAAGGGTAATCTTCAACCACAAAGAAGTAGCAACCTCCATTCTCTTCAAAGCTTCTAACAAGGCATTCCATCCTCTAGCAAGGGAGAAATATTCTTCTAAAAAGAGCAAGGTTTGGATGATTGACAGCAGAGTGAAGACCAAAGGTCACCACTAAGCATTCCATCATCAGAGAAAGGGACCCTCAAAGGTTCTACCAAGTTGTGAAGAGCCACACATCCTACCAAAGGAGGGATGAGGCTTTTACAAGGGGACCTTACATCATAGGGAAGAATGGAAGTGATCAACACCTTCCTTGTTTATGAAAGAAGAGAATCTATCTAGAAGCTCTGCCTACGAACCCTAATCTTAACACCTAATCAACACTACACCAAAAGAAGGGAAATCTTCACATCCAAACTTCTTCAAGCATTCCAAGGTAGCCCACACAAGTCTTCAACACCATCCAAGAGCAAGAGAGGCAAAACCCTAATCTAAGGGAACTAAAGAAATCAATCTAATTGAATTAGCAAATTAGGATCACCTAAAACCTAGTACTAAAGTTAATCCTAACTAAAATACTAGAACCAATTGTAAAATCCTACAAAAATAACTATGGGACCCTAATTCAATCATGAATCCACCATACAAAATTCAGAGATTGAATCATCAACCAAGTCCTAGAAATAAAACCTAAATCACAAGGTACTAAGCATAAACCCTAAAAATAGAGCTCCTAAAGTTTCAACTTAAAACTATATCCTAACTTCACCAAACAAATGTGAGAAAAATCTAAGGGGAACATGCATATCTATTCTAGCTACACACAAAATATCAAGGCAAGAATCATCACCAAGTGCTCAAATCAAATTCATCAAAACAAGGTATCAACCATGGTTATTTTAATATCAATTAATATTCAAAAATGCAAATAAAAATCAAAAATGCATGAATTATTAATATTTTTTATCTACAAAATTCTAGATTCAATCATGAATCAGGGGAAAAAAGTTTGGAATTAATTGAGTTAATCTTCTATTTTTTATGAATTAATCTCTAAGTCATATGAAATAATGAAAATTAAAAGAAAATAAAAGAAATTAATAAAACAGGCGTGTCAAATAGCAACCCAATACAGTTCATTTCAAAGAGTTGAGCCAAAGGGGGGTGTGGATATCACTCTGAGTGCTAAGCCCAAAACCCTCCAATTAATGAAACGGTGCGTTTCATTTGGAATTTCTCTCCAGAGCTTGAGGTGCAATCGTGGCCATCCAACACACGCCTGAGTCAAAGTCCACTCTTCATCTGATGGTCCATGTTCATCGTCCCAAATTTGAACTGAAATGGAGGGAGTTCTCAGACGGTGGCCTGAGTTGCAGCGCCACCGTCTTCTCCGGTGAGCCAACCTCCATAGGTTATCAAAAACCACAAAACCAATCACTATCCCACTCCAAATTTGATGCTGATCACGAATCCAACCTCAGAATTTTCTAATTCCATCTCCAACTCAAAACACGATGACGTTTTCAGAATTCCTCCCAATCTTGATTTTCACCATTTTTTAAATTAAAGGTCTCAAATTAATCCTCACTCTTCACTGATCAATTTCCACCATCCAATCATGAATAATCCCTCAAGAATCGTGAGATATCATCCTCAACAGAAAATGGTCACATGCCTAATTTGTCTCTAATTCACCAATTTATGATCCTAAATCCAACTACAGGTTGCAAGGATCCTAACCACATGTACATTTCTAAGTTTCTCCTCCTAAATCATGCATAAGGATGAAAGTTACAAACCTGGTTTCAGAGAGGTAACAGAGGTGGTTTTTGCTCACTTCAACTGCCAAGATGATGCAGACACGTTCCAAATTCACTCTCCAAGCCTTTGCACACCTTGATTTGGCTTGATTCTCCCTTGAATTGAAAACCTGATTTTAACTTGAACCTTCAAAATTTCAATGGCTCCTTCTCTTACCAGCTTCAATTCCTTCCAAAAAATGGCTGAGCTCACTCACTAGCTTATATAGAAATGATTGGGATCATCTAGAAACTTCTGGATCCATCCAAATGAGATTTTGGATTTTCAATTTCTCTTCAAAATATCACCCATGGCAACCACTATTCTGACTCCTTCTTGGCATGGCTATGTGTGCAATCAAGTTCTCATGAGATATTGAATGAGTTTAGAGTGTTATTTCCCTTGTTTGCAAGCCAAAGGTATGCATTTGATTATGTTGCTTCATCATGAAGAAATGAAATGGAATGCCATCCAAATGACCTCAAATCAAAATTCTAACCTTGCCATTGTTTCTAAAATCATTTTTCCAATCAATTTGACCTATAATTTTGTTTCATTTGGTCACAAAATGAATTATTTGAATTTTTGGCCATTAAATCCTTTTAATTCTTCTTTTTTCAAAATTTCTTGAACCAAGTCTCTCCTTGAGCCATTTCAATGCCTCCTTGATGCATGGTCAAGGTTAAAACCCCATTTTGAGAAACTTTCTATTTGAACAAAATTTCATTTCAGACCTCTAAGTTGGTGAAAATGGCCTATGATCACAAATGACCTATAATCACCAAATGTCCAAAATACCCTTGACTTATCAAAGCCATAACTTGAGTTCTACAAATCCTATCAAGGACTTCTAGTACTCTCTAGAAATCTAAGAGAATAAGGAACAACATTCATGTTGACCAAAAGTTCATAGGAATCATCCTTCTTGGGAAAACGTTTCATGCAAGTTGGGTAACTTTCAAGCTCCCAATTCACATGCCTCAGATGACTTGTAACTTGTCAAAGTCATAACATGAGTTCTATAAACCCTATCAAGGACTTCTAGTACTCAAATTAAAGCTAAGATCATGCTCTACAACAATCATGTTGGAGGAAAGATGAGATGACAATCATATCTTGAGCTAAATTGCCTTGAAGATAGGGGTCAAACTAGGGGATTTTACACTGTCAAGCCTTAGAAACCCTAGCCTGAAACTTCTCAAACTCTTCAATCATGATGAGTTAACCTTGGAATCATCCTTATAACATATCAATGTATTCATAAATGGTCACATGGCTCTTGGATTAGGTCTCAACCTTCTTCAAATCATCAGTTGACTTAGGGTTGACCAAGTCAAACCCTAGCTGCACCACTCATGGCTGAGGCTTCTTATTCTTGCACAATGACCTGTCTAGGCCTCAAAGTGATCTTCAACACTTCTCATGAGCTCTCTCAAGACCTCAAGTCCATCCTCATGTCCTTAGAATCATCTGATGGCTTTCCACAACTCTCAAGTTAGGAGACACACACTCTTGGTTTCAACCACTCTCTCTGAGGATCTTTTAACTTCTCTGACAAGGCTATCAACCCTTGAACACTTGAATAAGCTTCTTAGCTAGCTTCAAAGTCTTGTGTAGCCCTTGATTGGTAATCATACCTCTTGATCTCCTGCGCACATGTCAATGAAATGCAAATGATAATGCTAATGTGAATGAAATGAAACATAAGCTATGTAAAGAGAAGTTGGGAAAATTTTTGGGTACAACAATAAGGCTCGACAGTTCGCTAAGGATGGTTGTTAGATTGTATTGGGCGCTATTCTCGCTCTTTGTATCTATGGCACCATATTGTTTCCTAACCTCCCTGATTTTGTGGATTTAGATGAATTCCATATTCTGGATTCAGGCAACCCAGTGCCTACTCTTCTTGGAGATGTTTATCATTCTGTGCACTACAAGAATGAGAACCAAAGAGGAAAGAATGTAGCTTGTTGTGTTCCTTTGTTGTACAGATGGTTTACTAGCCATATGCCCAAGGCGGATCCGTTTGTTGCTACCGTTGGTACTTCAGAGTGGTCCGAGAGGTTGATGGGTCTATCTGCAGAGAACATTACTTGGTTTGACCGGGATTTGCTTGGTACAGAGTTTATTTATAGTTGTAGTGGATTTCCTAACGTTCGTTTGGTCGGAAGGAAAGGTTGCATCAATTATAACCCTTCTTTATTGGTCAGACAGTTCGGGTATGCGCTGAGGGATCCTCCTAGAGAAGAGGAGATACATGAACCTTTGCATCTCACAGGTTTATTGGAGGGTGAGACTTTAGGCAGACTTGAGCATGCTTGGAATAACATCCACAGAAAGGGGAAAGCCTTATTGGGGAAGAGTAACAGCCGAGCATATGACCCCTACCTGACTTGTATTCATGATAGAGTTGTGAAGTTCTTGATGCCATTTTCTTCAGTTGCACCTCTGTATCCTCTCATGATAGAGGAACCCACTACCGTAGACATTCAGAAGTACAATCAGGTATTGTTTGAGAAGGAAGAGTTGAGAAAAGCTAATGAGGAATTGGAGAAAGAAATCATTCAGCTTCGAAGTGAGAAGATTGATGTTGTTCATTCCTTCAAGAAACAAACTGAGCTTGTAAATAAACTGGGTATGGATCTAACCAAGGAGACTGGTTCTACGGAGCGTTTGGGTTTGGATTTCAAGGCTTACTTGAGGATTTCTAAGTTTGAGAACCAATGGAATGCCATGCTCATCAACAACAAAGAGCGTGAAGACAGGTTAAAGCTACAAATCAGAAAGTTGAAGATGCAGCTCAATGCCAAAGATGGGGAGATTGCAGCAAAGGCATCACTTAGACGGGATAGTGAGTACAGGTTGAACGAAGCGATTTCGAACTTGAAGGATCTCAGGTTGAGAGCTGATTCCAAGAGATACAGGCTTGAGGCATGTTTCGAGGAAGGAGATTGGGAAGACCATGTTGAGAGTCTACAACATACTATTAACCGGCAAGATTTGCTTATTCAGGGACTACTTGTTAGGCCAGATCATCCTGAGACGCTGAAGCTGCTAGAGGACTTCCGAGGACGTCATCCAGCTTGACTATTTTGTTTATCTCTGTTGTAGTTTTGCTGCTTATTGTTTATTTCTTGACCATCACCAGGCTTGTTGGTTGAGGTCTTTTCCTTATTGTACTCAGTTGTAGCTTATACACTGCCTGTTGGCCTGTGTTTATATACGAGGAGTTTCTGTTCTATGCTTGTCCGTAGGGTTCTCTATCGTTGAGTTTTTTCTGGAAACTAGAATCGAGGGGGAAATTTCCCTGTTACATACATACATGTCTGCATTTTAGCATTTTTCTCGCATTGCAGGTGCACCGGAACTGTTAATCTTATTTTTCCTGTGGTTTACTAATGTTTCAGGATTGCTGATCTAACGACTCACCGGTATGCAACTAGGGGGAACCAAAAGAGAGTAATGGAGCATATGCAAGCAGAGATGTAGGAAATGAGAGACCGTATGGCCCAATTCATGGAATTTATGCAAGGAGTGGCTAATGGATAAGAGCAACTCCGGACTCTAGTGCAACCCTTGATTGCACGTGTTGATGGCAACAATGTGTTGCATGGTGGGGACGCTGTTAATCCTCCTCGTATTGAGACTCCTCGGGCTGATAATTCTATGCATACCTTAGTCATCCCTACTGCTGGAGGGAGTGGTCATGCTGCTGGTGCCGGTAATGCGGCAGGTTTCAACAATGCTGGTTTTGGTAATGGTGGTAATGGTAATGGGAATGGTTATGGTCCTGACACCACTTGTGCTATACACGGTAATATGGATCACACCTGGAATGAAGACAGGCAAGAGGATGTGTTCTCTTCAAGGGTTGTGGCTTCCGAATTACCCTCCGAAGCTGATAGGAGGATTAAGATGATTGAAGAGAAAATGAGGTCTCTTGAAAGCCAAAACTCTATGGGGCTGGATATGGCTAACTTGGGACTGATCCCGGACTTGAGAGTGCACCGAAGTTCAAAGTCCCAGGATTTGATAAATACAAGGGTACCACCTGCCCGAGGGTTCATCTGAGGTCCTATTATCGTAAGATGTCTGCCTACTCAGACGATGAGAAATTGCTCATGCATTTCTTCCAAGATAGTCTGTCTGGTCCTTCTTTGGAATGGTCCATAAGCCTGGAGCCTGTTAATGTCCGTAGTTGGAGGGATTTGGCCGAGGCATTTGTGAAACATTATCAATAAAACAGTGACCTTGCTCCCAACAGGGTCCAGCTTCATAACCTTTCACAAAAGAGCAATGAATGTTTCAAAGAATATGCTCAAAGATGGCGGGAGTTAGCAGCCAAGGTGCAGCCACCTATGGTGGAACGTGAGCTCGTTGATATGTTTGTCGTCTCTCTACCAGGCGTTTATTATGAAAAGCTTATTAGCAGCATGTCGGGCAATTCTCTGACTTAATCATCATCCGAGAGAGGGTGGAAATGGTATTAAGTTAGGAAAGATAAGTGTTGGTGAAACGCCCTCAGCTGGAGGAGGCAAGAAGGTGTTCGGTAATAAAAGACGAGAGGGAGATACTAACTCCGTGTCCAGTTCACGTGGGAGAAATAGAGGTCAGAATCGACAGCAATAGCAGATTGCTAGTATTACAATTCCAGCAATTCAACAACCACAACAACAACAGCGTCAGCAACAACAACAACAACCGCAACAAAATCAGCAGGGGTACAGAAGATATCAAGATAGAGGCCGGGCAACAAATAGGCATTTTGATGCGCCTCCCATGCCTTACTCTCAGCTATTGCAAGCTTTGTTACAGTTGCAATTGATTCAGAAAAGAACTTTGGCTCTCTTGACTAGGCCTTCTCCACCCGGGTACGACGCAAACGCTCGCTGTGAGTTTCATTCGGGTGCCCCGGGGCATAACATCGATAATTGTAAAGCCTTTAAGCATAAGGTGCAGGACATGATTGACAGTAAAGCAATTAACTTCTCCAATGATGTTCCTAATGTGGTACAAAATCCCATGCCGAATCATGGGCAAGCTGGGGTTAATGCAATCATCGAGGAGGATGTTTTGGATTTGGTGATGGATGTTAATAAGCTGAAGACACCCTTAAGCTTTGTGAAAGCCAGATTGCTGAAGGGGGGTGTTTTCCCAGGTTTTGCTGAGGACTGTGCTGAATGTCTAGTTAATCCTGAGGGATGTGGGCAGTTGAAAAGATGTGTTCAAGAAATGATGGATAATGGAGTTTTACAATTTGACCGGTCTGTTGGAAGAGAGCCTGAGGAGTTGGTGGCTGAAGGAAGGGATGATATTGCAACAATCTCCATTCCGTACAAGACTGTTACCATTTATGCGCCAAAACCACCAACGATAACCATAACAAAAGCAGGTCCTGTACCGTTCGAAAGCACCAAGGCTATTCCGTGGGACTACGGAGCCGAGGTATATTGCAATGGACAGAAAGTAGACTTAAATGGTCTCCCTGTGGATTCAGTAGATAATCTTGTGGGAGCAGGACGCATTACCCGTAGTGGCCTGGTGTTGCACCCTAAAATTTGACCAACTAATTCTCCTATCTGACTCATGGTTTAATTTCATATTCACAGCTCAGATGTATGATTTTTGTGCACAAGCAGGGGATATCAGAGTTTACAGCTTGATTTTTGTCTATCAAATGTGGCAGATCCAGTCCAGATTGTCGGGGTTTTATTTTCAGGAAATTGTGCGCTCCTCGGTGATTTTTCAGTGATTTTGAGGATATTCTGATGCCCGGGGGTCTCTGTTCGATTCGATCTGGTCTCGTGCGCTTTTATGGGGGTCATCTGCATTCATCTGCATTTTTAGGATTTTTATAGGCTTTTTGTGAATTTTTTAACAGGGTTTATAGGATTTTTCTGGAATTTAAATAGGGTTTTTTGAATATTTTAACAATTTAATTCTCTTTTAGAATTTTATAGAATATTTTTAATAGATTTTAATCATTTGTAGATTTTTTTTATAGAATTTAGATAGTTTTATCATTTTAGAATAATATAGTTTTCTTTTATTAATAATAGGTTTAATTGTTTTTAAATCATTTTTAGAATTTTAATAGAAAATTAGGATAATATAGAATTAATTAGATTTTTTAATCATTTTAGAGTTTAATTAGGATTAATTGAATTTTTACAGAATTAATTAGGTTTTAATGACTTTTTAGAGTTTTAATTAGGTTAATCATGTTTTAGATTTAATTAGATTGATTTAGAATTAATTAGGCTTTTAATAATTGATTAGATATAATTAGGTTAGTTAATTGTTTCTGTTTTTTAATTCAGTTTTAATTCAGTTTTTTTTTATTCATTTTCGTGGGCCCAATTGGGAGGCCCAGTGTGGCTTTTTTGTCCAAGAATTACTCAGCATGTCCAAAAAAAGTGATGGTCCAAATCAGTCCAAAGTCCAGCGCAGCCCCAGAAATTTCTGGAAGGTTCTAGCAGTGTCTGTGGTATAAAAGCAGCCACGTGGTGGCCATGCAGGGTCCCACGCGTCCCACATTCTGCACGCCACCACACACTCAGAGAAGGCTCCACGCGTCCCCAGGTGTCCCCACCACCCTCTCTCTCTCAGTGCATGCACCACGTGTCTCCCTCACATCACTCACCGGAGCCTCGCCGGAGCCCCCTTACCGCCGGGCATGCAAACGCCCTAGCAACCAACCGCCGGCGACTCAACTAACTCCGGCCACCACCTTCATCCAAATTCCCCAGAACATTCATCGTCATCATCAATTCTTTCCCCAGAAACATCTTCGTTCGCCATCAATTCTCCAGAAACGCCACTAAACCTTCAAACCTTCATACGAATTTTTTTCCAGAAATCATTGAACCTTCATCATCTTCAACCAAAATTTCCAGAAACTCATCACCTTCAACCCTAATTCCCAGAAACCACCATTGAACTTCATACTCCATCAACTCCTCCAGAATCCACTCCATCAATTCGTCCAACCTTCAACAACCTTCGTGCAAATTTCTCCAGAAACCCTAAATCTTCGTCCTCCATCAACGATTTTCCAGAAATATCTTCATCCTCCATCAACGATTTTTCCAGAAATCAACAACTTCGTCTTCTCACATCAATCTTCACACAATATCTCCAGAACGCCATCTCCAGAGCGCCTTCAACCTTCCTTCGTTTCCAGATCTCCAAGAACTCGTTGAGTTCCTCGGTGCTTGTTCAGAAGACGACAACAACCTCCAAAGAAGTTCTTAGGAACTCTCATCAAGATATTCGCGCGAGTTGTTGAAATCATCAAGAGAACACCGCAAATTTGCTCGTGTTCCACCTCCAGGTATGTTACCCTTCGATTCTTACTCGCATCTCGTTGTGGATTGTTGAATGTATGGATTCATTTTGTCTTGATTTGGAGACTAGATTGAATTTAGGTTTGAGTTAGGGTTTGTTTAGGTTTAGGTCAGATTTGAGTTGCAGGTCTGGTTGGGTTATTGAGAGAAGTTGCAGAGAAGGTGAGTTGAGGGAGAGACGAGAGGGAGCGGCGCTAGGTATTGGGATGAACAGTGCCAGAAGCATTTGGGAGAAGATGGTTTTGGTTAGGTTGTTTGGATTAGGGTTTGACGTTGGGCTTAGGCCCAAACGCGTCTTCTGATCACGCACACCCCAACTTGCTCAGTCACCCCCATGGCGTGAGAGACCTGAGTGAATTGTAATTGGGCCTTAGGCCCTATTCCTTTCTGCACCCCCCCGTTGGGGCCCATAGGGGATATCAACTGGTTAATTGCTAGCGTTGCACCCCCCATATGTTTTTTTTCTGGCTGCTTGATAATCAGACTTGGGCCCTGCGCCCAACTGCTTTTAGTACCTCCCAGAATCAGGGCCCAATGAATAATAGCTAGATTTCCCTGCTGTTTAAACCCCCCAGCCATATTTCAATTTTATTTCAATTTCTTTTGTTTGTGCATATCAAATAATTCATAGAAAAAATGTAAATAATGATTGTTTTAATAATTCTTTTTCCACCATCTCATGAAAATGTTAGGAAAATCAAATAAAAATAAAATTGTCATTTTATTTTTTTGTTTGTTATATTTTGCATATTTTTCAATTAATTGATTTGTTTGTTAGTATTTTTAATGCATGCATATCATTAGAAAATTCATAAAAAATGGTAGAATTAGTCAAATAATCCCGTCCTTTTTTCTGTAGACTCGTGATTCAGTGTAGAATTTTATAGTGCAGAAACATTAGCTCAATCATGCATTTTCATTTTAATTGCATTTTTCCATTGTTATTGATGTTGAATAAATTGGTCTGTGGATATGTCTGTGTTGCTGATTGTAGTTCTTTCATCTGGTATTGAATTTTATTCTGATTTTTCAGTATGTTGCCCTAGAGCCATGTAGGTCTCCCATTAGATTTTTTGATAGATTTTTGTAGGGTGTTCTGCTGTGATTTGTCTGAGCCTGAAAATAGGAGAAGTTTTGATGACTTCTGACTTTGAAGTTCAACTGTGGTTGAACTTCAGAGATAGTCTCCTGTAGTTTGTTGGCCTGTGGGTTCTTCTTGAAGGTGGGAGCTGATGGAGGTCCTGTTGGAGCTTGCAGAGTTGCAGTGGATCGAGGCTTAGTCTAGGAGCTTGTTGTCTGTTTGCGAGGTTCGAGATCCTGAAGTTTGAAGGGAGTTTATGGTACTTTCCTGAGGAAGGCACTATGAATGACTTTCATCCTTCCTTCTCACCTCTTTCGTAAGTACCCAATGATGTTGGAGCCGACTTGTGAGTTTAATTCCTCCTGAGAAGGAATGTAAACTGATCACATGTTGTTGAGCCACATGGGATACGATTCCTAAGTGGGAGCCTCCTAGTACTTTCCCGAGGAAGGTCCTATGGGTCTATTCACTTAGTTCCAGTAGTTTGTCTAGGATTTCTTAAGTATCCAGTGATGTAGGAGCCAACTCGTGAGTTTAATTCCTCCTGAGGAGGAATGTAAACTGATCACAGTTGTTGAGCCACGTAGGATACGATTCCTAAGTGTCAGCCTCCTAGTACTTTCCTGAGGAAAGTCCTATGAGTCTGTTCACTTAGTTCCCTTAGTGCATATAGGTTCTTTCCCAAATATCCAGTGACGCCGGAGCCTTCATGTGAGTTTAATCTCTCCTGAGGAGGGATGTAAACTGATCACAGTTGTCGAGCCGCATAGGATATGATTCCTGAGTAGTAACCTCCTGGTACTTTCCTGAGGAAGATACCATGAGCCTGTCTGCTTAGCTTCCTTTCTCTGGTAAGCTTGTTCTGAAGCTTGGAGACTGGGATTGATTCCTCCTGCCTAGGGTTTTGATTAGGTGTTTGCTTAGATCCCTGCTTAGGGTGTTGTATAGAGTTCTGTTTAGAGCTAGATTAGGAGCTTGTTTCAGGTTTGTTTGAGGCCCTGCTCAGGGTTAGTCTCTTTGTATTGTTTGACTTGGGTGATATTGTGTTAGACTTAGGTTCATCTAGATAGTTTCTGAGTAGGTGCATCTTAGAAGTAGACTTTGTGTGCATGAGAAGTTGAGGGGGTCCTCCTTCTGCTTGTTTGTTATTGCGTGGCTTTGCTTGTTGGTATTTGGTAGAGCCGAGCTCCCTTGCCTCTGTGCCTTGTTTGTCTAGTTGTTGCATTCATGCATATTTTCAGTATTCTTTTCCATTGCAGTTTCCTGTTTGTAGTTTAATCCTGTTGCCATGATCCCTTAGGAGCTCTGACTTCTCCGCTGCGGAGTTGTTATGATAGACATTAGGATGGTCGGCCAGGTGTGATAGCAGTAGGTAGACTCCCCTGTTTCTCAGCTATAGTTTTAGGGTTTCCCTTTCCTTTCTGTAGGAGCTTTTGAGTAGCTTGACCCGTAGTTAGCTGAACTACAGCTGCTCTGATTCTTCGTTCCAGACGAAGATATGTAGGCATAGGATGCGATATCCTAGCGAGCACACTAACGACTAACCTTTGTTCTCTCGCGGCTGTGCGATCGAGACTTTCCCGCTAACGACTAATTGCTATCCCTTTTCTCTTGCCCGAGCGCATTTGAGACCAGATCATATTTGTAGGTTCCCGAGCCTTTAGAGACCAGTTTGTTTTCTCACTGCTGTGTGAGAGCCCCTGTTTACCCGTAGTTAGCCGAACTACGTTTGCTCTGATCTTTCATTCCAGATGAAAGTACGTAGGCACAGGACGCGATGTCCTGGCGAGCAACCTTTCCCCCGTTTAGACGTAGGTAGTCGAACTACGTTGACTCTGACTTTCCCATTGCACGAGGGAATACGTAGGCCCAGAACACCGTATGTTCTGTCGAGTCCTGTCCTTTTATTTTCTTTTCAGACCAGCCATTAGCGTAGATAGATATACACCCTTTTACCTATAAACACCAAGCGTGGATCCCGTCGAGTACGACGGACGTGAGGGGTGCTAATACCTTCCCCTTGCGTAACCGACTCCCGAATCCAGGTTTTGGTTGCGATGACCATACCTTTTCCCGTCTTTGCGAGGTTTACTTCGAGCGTTTCCTTTCCCGCTCTGAGGGATAAATAACGCACGGTGGCGACTCTCCTGTCAAGCCGGCGCCGATTTTCGCAGTAGCGACAGCTGGCGACTCTGCTGGGGATCTATAGCATCTAGGGACTTTTCCCATCCCTTATGCTGGGACCGTTTCCCATCCCCTACGCGAGTCAGTCCTAACGCTTGGGTGTTTATTTGTTGGGTGTTGTGCATATTGTGTTTTACTTTTCTGCACTTTACTTTTTTGTACCTTTACCTTTCCGCATTTATTTTCCAGCATTATATTATTATGATTATTGCTGTGGGCGAAGGGGGGGTTACTGTGAGTGAAAGCCGGACCTGGGCTTGAGTACACACCTAGATATAGTTGTGGAGAAGTAGTAGACGAACCTGTCTGCTGAGCAGGCACAGTTCCCTATGAAAATCTGCGCTCAGACGAGATTCTTGCAGAGGTGCTCCTTTCCGGTCCTGAGGATCTGAGGGGAGTCCAGACGTGAGGATTGTCGACTCTGGGGACCGATCAATTGGAAGTCAGCTAAGTGAGGCCTCTTCATGATTTGATGATGCCACTCCTTCTGGGAATCGTATTGTCACTCATGAATGTCTGTGACGCTGACAACCGCATAGGATGCCGTACCTTTGTCCGTGGATTAGGTTTATCCTACCTGTGAGAGGGACTGGGTTATTGCAGGAAAACTGGCCTTCAGAAACCATGATTCAGTATCTTTATCAGATGGTATTCTTGATTCATCTCCAGGTGTGTTGTCTGGGTCAGATGGGTTTTTTTATCTGAGGTTGAGGCTGTTATCAGATGGTATTTTCGTCAGATACAGAGGTTCAGATGGTTTTCTTACCAGGGGATTGATATTTTGAGTATCAGATGGTAGTTATTGGCATGAGATTCTGATGACCGTGTTGGTTTTCTGTTCTTGATCACAGAGATATTCCTCTTCAGGCTACAGCATAGCCCCTGTGTTCGCAGATTGCATTATTTATCATATTGCATCATTGCATTACCATCTGCATTCAACTAACGTGTGTGTATTGCAGGTACATATTTTCCCTTCCAGTTCTGGTGTTTGTTCCTAGCAAGACATGGAAAACCTGAAGAGAGTATTGCCCTATAAGTTTCCGTCGCCGAATATCAGTCTATTGTTAGAGTTGATGGCTATTGCTAAGAAGAGAGGAATGGGCGACTTCAGAAAAAGATATGGGAGGATTCTGACCTACGTTTATCAGCCATCTGCCTACGAGACCAGCGGCATCTATACTCTGTTACAGTTTTACGACGCGGAGCTCAGGTGTTTTGTATTTCCCGACTTTGTTTTGGCTCCTACCCTGGAGGAGTACTCTGCACTTCTGGATATACCGATCCGTGATCAGATGCCTTTTTATCGTACGGACGCTGAGCCTGAGCTGGCTGAGCTTTCTACCATCCTGTGCTTGAAAGAGTCTGAGCTGTCTGGGAAGATGATCAGAAGAGGAGACGTATGGGGATTTCCGTTGGATGTCTTAGTGGATAAGGCTCGAGAGTATGCCCAGAAGGGTAAATGGGATGTTTTTGACGTTATCCTTGCTGTATGTGTGTATGGCATCGTGTTGTTCCCGAATATTCCCGATTTCGTTGATTCAGATGCCTTCTATATTTTGGCTGCGGGAAACCCAGTTCCTACTTTGCTGGGAGATATCCACCATTCAACTCATTATCAGAATGAAAAGCGACGAGGAAGGAATGTGTCTTGCTGTGTCCCTCTCCTATGCAGGTGGTTCACCAGTCATTTGCCTAAGTCAGGCCCGTTTGTCACGTCTATCAATTCTCTAGGATGGCCCGAGCGCTTAATGGGATTAACTGCTGAGAACGTGGTATGGGTCATTAAAGAGGTATTTGGAGCTGAAGTCATACTCAAAGGCGAAGGATTCCCGAATGTTCCGTTAATAGGAAGGAAAGGTTGTGTCAACTATAACCCTTCCTTGTTGATCAAGCAATTTGGGTACATACCTCAAGGAGCGCCAAAGCCCGAGGAGATACAGGAATCTCTGTATCTCACTGGGGCAATTGGGAAAGAGATGCTGACCAAACTTGAGAAAGCCTGGAAAAACTTGCACAAGAGAGGGAAGCTTTCAGGTAGCAGAGGGGATACTCGAGTTCCTAGCCCATATGTAGAATGGATTCGTGAGCGAGCTGTGAAGTTCCTTATGCCGTATCCAGCAGTTCAGCCATTGCATCCTCCTCCGGTAGAGGAGCCTACCACTGTGGACATTCAGGTTTACAAGCAGCTGATGGCGGAGAAAGAAGAGATAGCCAGGGCTAAAGAGGCTTTAGAGCGGGAGAATGCCCAGCTTCGGCATGAAAATATTGAAACAGGATATATTTCTAAGCAACAGGCTGAAACTCTGAAACATCTGAAGGCCACGCTATTGGAATTGACTGAAACCAAGAAGCGTTTGGAGTTAGATGTAGACTCCGTTAGTAGTGTGTTGGCCACCAAGAAGCAAGAGCTGGACAGGGCCTACACAAAGCTAGCCAAATTCAGAGAACACTGGGATCTCACTATGACCAAGCGCAAGGAGCGAGAAGAAGTGCTGAAGACACAGATTGCTCAGTTAGAAGAACAGGTCAAAGTGAAGAATGAAGAGCTTGAAGAAGAAGCCTGTCGCCGATACGAGGCCGAGCGCAAGTTGATAGATGCCATGAAGAATTTGGAAGATCTCCAGCATAGAGCAGATGCCAAGAGACCCAAACCAGGGGATGGTGCTAATGATAAGGCTTGGGAAGACTTTGTCAGAGACATCCAGGGGACAGTCAGGAAGAGGGATCGACTGATAGAAGGTTTGATTAATCAACCAGATCATGCAGAGACAAAGAAGATGGTCGAGGACTTCCGCAACCGTACCCGTATTTGATTTCTCTTGTATTCTGTATGTTGAGATCACCACCAGGCATGTTGGCTGGGATCCTCTTTGTCATATCAGCTGTATGGAGCATAGTTATGTAACTTCTTGACAAGACTGTTATTCTAAGCAATATATGAGGGATTTTCCAAATGTTGTCTTTATGGTTTATCTCGTCTTGCTACCACTGACACTGGAATTGGAGGGAAAATATCTCCAATGCACACATGCACGTTAGCATTTTTGTATTTCTGTTTGCATAAATCATATTGCATAGCATTTAGCAGGTCAGAGCACTTATCCAGCCTTTGTTTTCACCAGAAAGTGATTCTCGGGGAACTGTTTGAGGCAAGAGTGGAGTGTTGAAGACGACCAAGGGGCTGAAGCAGATTTGAGCAGAATCAAGCAGTGTAATCAGTTACCGGTAATTGGTGGCTATGTCTGAAGGCAATTTCCAGTTTCCTGACACCCAGGCAGGGTTTACTATGGCGCCCAACCATCAGTATGATTTTATGGAGGACTTCCCGCAAGCGAACAATCTTACTGCAGACCAAGTTGTGCAGCCAACTGTTGAGAACAGAGATCGGCATGAGCAGTTTCTTGCCCGAAATGAACGTTATCCTCCTGTTAACAATCAATGTGTTGCTTTCCCTGTGATGAATTACCGGAGAGATATTCCAATGACCGGGTTAGTAGATCCAAGAGCTCTTGACGATGATAGAAGACTCCGAGTGTTGGAGGAGCAAATGAAAGCCTTGGAAGCGAAAGATGCCGTTAACCTGGATGCTGTAGCCATGTGTTTGGTTCCTGACTTGGTAATGCCGTACAAGTTCAAAATGCCGGAATTTGAGAAATACACAGGAGATAGCTGTCCGAAATTGCATTTGATGATGTTTTGTCGAAGGATGACTTCGTTTGTGCGAAATGACAAATTGATGATCCATTGCTTCCAGTATAGCCTGACTGGGGCATCCCTGAGATGGTATGTGCAATTAGAGAGTAATCAGATTCGATCTTGGGTGGATTTAGCCAGAGCTTTCATGAAGCAGTACGATTACAATTTGGATTTGACTCCTAGTCTCGTAGATCTGCAAGAATTGTCTCAGGCAGAGAATGAATCATTCAGAGCATATTTGCGAAGATGGAAGGAATTAGCTGATAGTGTTCGACCACCGCTTCCGGAAAGAGAACTGGTTGACATCTTTTTGAGTACTCTGAAAGGCCATTATTTTGACAAATTGTTCAGTTGCACAAGCTTTGTGGGCCTAATGAGGCTGGGAGAGATTGTTGAGCGAGGACTCAGGAGTGGAAAGTTTCGAGGTGTTCCTTACGTCCCAGTTAATAAGATTGAGCCAGTTGTCAGTTCTCAAGAAGAGTGGGAAGGAGATGATGCTACCTCAGAATCTCTAGCATCTCAGGATCAGTTTTCAGACACTTCAAGTCAACGATCATCCTATCGCCGATCGCGTCAGCATGCTCCACGAAGACCAAGGAAGCCTGAAAGGCAGTTTACTCAGCTACCGGTGTCATACGGTCAGTTGTTGCCAGATCTGGTCAGAAGTGGATTGATAGTACCGAAAGAGACTAAGCCGGTGATTCCACCGTATCCTCCGGGTTTTGATGCCAGCGCCCGCTGTGAGTACCATGTTGGGGCACAGGGGCATTCCACCAATGATTGTAAAGTGCTTAGAAGTCAGATTCAGGATCTGTTAGACTCTAGCCGTATTTGCATCACGCCTCAGGGTTGTGTTCAGATTAATGATTTTCCATCTTCTAGTTGTGGGGGTTCGTCAGTTAATGTCATGGAAGACTCCACAGGAAGTGTGTGCTCTGAAGATTATCAATCAGAGAGTTCAGTTGAATATGGGGAAAGTTTCTAGAGGTTTCTATGCCGGGTGTCGCATCTGTTTCTCTGCCTAACCCGTTTAGCTTTTGTGCATCAGTATTTGTCGATCACCACCAGGATTGTTGGCTGGGGTCGTTATATTCAGACTCATTTGTGCTTACCTGCTGATTTTGTTGGTTGTACATGTGTTGGAGATGTTCATCTGCTTGCTTATAGCTTGAGTTTCTCTTTATCTCGTTGTGAATATGTGTTTGTTTGCTGCGCTGCATTATCATTTAGCAGGTGTATCAGAACTGTGGGCCTTATTTCCTCATCCTCCAGTTTGTTGCAGGAATTCCTTCAGAGATATGGAACAGAATCAGGTTGAATTGATCGAAGTCCAAAGCCGGCTGGGGCAGATGATGAAAGACATGCAAGAGATGCGTCTAGAGCAGAAGATTCTCAAAGAGGAGAACAGTCAGCTGAAGACCCAAATGAGCTTGATCATGGAAGTAGTCAAGAATGTGCTTAGGAAAGAAGACGATCAGCTATTTGAAGCCGCAATGAAGAAGCTCGTGCCACCTGTGCATGTGGAACCCGAGCAGCGGCAACAGAAGATACATCCGGCTCAGCGGAAGATCCAAGAAGGAAAGCCAAGGAGGATATTTGAGGCACCGCCTATGACCTATGCTGAGCTCTTGCAGATCTTATTGAGGTTTAATCTGGTTGAGAAAAGAGCGTTGACACAACCAACGAAAGCGTTTCCTCAAGGGTACGATGCTAGTAAGCAATGTGAATTTCATTCCGGGGCATTCGGACATGACATCGAGGGTTGTCATGCTTTCAAGCACAATGTCCAAGACCTGATTGACTCGCACGATATTGAATTCACGCCGGGCGGCGTAGCTGTGCATATTGCTCCTGTCTCAGTCGATGCTAAAATGACAGATGTTTCTAAAGCTGCAGTGGGTCAGAAGCGTATCCTGGAATCCATGGTGTCAGAATCCCCAGGCCCACAACTGTTGCCTATTCCTGGGGCAGATCTAAGAAAGAAAATGGTTAAGCATAAGGAGAGCGTTCAGTACATTGAAGATCAAGAAACCAATGTCGCATTTGATACAAAGGGTGTTCAAGGGTCAGCCCGATACCACCAGCAGCAGCCTCAGCAGGGGGCACAGCAGGCTCAACGAAGATTCCCGGGTGGCAAGCCGAAAAGAGTGTTTGAGAAACCTCCCTCAACATATGCCGAGTTGTTGCAGACATTGCTGAGATTGAATCTGGTAGAGACAAGAACTCTGGCACCAATAACGGGAACTCCCCCGTTTGGTTATGACGCAAGCAAGCACTGTGAGTTTCATTCTGGAGCCCCGGGTCACGATATAGAAGGTTGCCATGCTTTTAAGCACAAAGTGCAGGATTTGCTTGACAGTGCAGCAATCAGCTTCGGGCAGAGAGGTCCCCAAATCATCTGAATGAAGGAGAAAGGGCTCTATAATTTGTTTGAGTCATCGAATGCAGATCAGGACAGCATCGGATTGCCTCTAATAAAGATAGCTGGTTCAGCAGCAGGGCAGATGTGAAAGCCCAGTTCTCAGAAGCTAGCATATTTTCTTTGTTTTAGCTTGTCATTTCTTTGCATTTGTAGTTGCTTTCCTGTTTGAATTTGTAAGCTTGCTTGTAAAACTTGTTGTTTCCATTTCAATTGATGATAATGAAATAAATATGCATGTTTTGATTGAATCCAGTCGTGTTCACTGACTGTTTTGCAAATATCCACTGCTTGGTTAAGTAGAATTTGGGGAGGATGACGAAAATGACCGACATGCAACTACCGATAATGTATGCTTTTGAAATAAAACCTGCTGATGATGTACAGGCATTGTTTCAAATCCCTAAACACCGGAGATATAAGGAAGATAATCCCTTGTCAACCCCTTTGAGCCTTGTAGTAGGAGTTTCTTTCTGTGAACGAAAAAACCCTCAATCTTAACCTGGGGCAGGGTAGGTGTTAGCTAATTTGACCAAGCGTCCAAATTGCAAAAGGATTGTCCGTTCAAGGATCAATCACACCCCTAGAGGTCGTGCCTAAAAGACCACAATGGTTCAATCAAGAGTGGGACAGCCACATCATTTCCCAAAGAGTCAGGCAACCAATATCACACGACTTGTTCAAAAGCAAAGAAAAACGAAAAAAGAAGAGTCAAAAGCCCGCTAAGTCAAGAAAACTTCAAAACAAATGACTTAGGCAAAAATGAGGGCATCCCGCTGGACTTAAAAAGATCAAAAGAAACTCAAAAGGAGTCAGTCCAGGCAAAAGTTAGGGATATGAAGAGAAAAAGATGAAAAGGATCAAAAGAAAAATCCTCGATAGAAATACAAGTCGTGTGACCACAAATGTCAAAGACGAAAAGTGAGTGTCTGTCACTCCAAAATCCAAAAGTTTCTCGAACTATCATTCCTATTTTCTTTCGACCTCTGAGAGGTAAGCGCTAAGGTCGAATTAGCTGAACGTAGGATGGGAGAACATCAAGGAGAATGGGTGGATTAAAGTAAACTTTGAGCCTTTATCCTTTCTTTCAAAACCATGAACCTGACCACGTTACAACCTTTCAAAAGTCCTAATTGAAGCAGGTTGTTTCGAAAGCATACTCCGGTAAAGGTCGCGTCGATTCTGACTCCTAAAAGGTTCCTCTTACCATGTCGGTACTGATGTTGATAAATGTTTTACGCATTGTATGCCATAAACTGTTTTTCCTTTTCCCAGTGAACAGATTGGATGTCAAAGCTGTCATATGTGTCGCATTAATACATCTTTTATGCATAACAACTTGTTCTACTTGCGAGTAAGCGCTTGACAGCAGAAAAGTTTCCTGCAATGGAAAGTATGGTCAAGATAGAATGCAGAACGCCCGAAGATTCCGAGAACAGGGGCAAGCTTTATTGTGATCCCCAGTCAGGTCATTTTTTCAAAGTCAGTGATCCTGGGGCAATCAGGTTGAGGTCTGGTGAAATACGTCGTAGTCAGGAGCGCTACTCTGAATCAGATAATCAGGGGCAAGGTCATTGCAGTCAGAGGCAAATCATCTTAAGCGCGCAAAGGGTATGCGAGAAGCATTCGAGTTGAGGTATCTCTCAGAAGTTCAGAACGCTGAGGCATGTTATACCAGACCATCAAGGAACAGATTTGCAGATTTCCTTTCAAGGACTATCCCCACAGAGGTCCCGTAGGCTGAGGCATATCAGAAGCGAAAGGATTGTTGTTCTCTGTATCAGCAAGGCCATTCAGAGTTATTCGAGCAGATACAGTCGATTTTCGAGAGCGAGATGAATGCGGGAAGTTGTGTCATTATCCTTTGACCCTTCAAGGCTGTGTATTCAGGAAGAATATTTTCCAGCGTCAGGTGTATCTGACCCAGTAAGATAAGCTCAAGAGCTCAAATCCATGTTTGCGATTACTATGAAGCCCATCCGTGTTGGCGCATCAATTTCCAGATCCGAGCTTCATCAGAGCGCAGGAAGACTCCCTCCATTGTCTCCAGCAGAGACCAATT
The DNA here is from genome assembly GCA_963859935.3 of Lathyrus sativus. Taxonomy (NCBI): domain Eukaryota; kingdom Viridiplantae; phylum Streptophyta; class Magnoliopsida; order Fabales; family Fabaceae; genus Lathyrus; species Lathyrus sativus. Next base: position 285,376,876 of record OZ012738.1, read on the forward strand.
TGTCATTGGTATGGGTAAGCTATTCCCAGAGGAGTCCAATCATATTCAGCACGTCTGCTATTTCACAGCGGAGTTACATACCCCAGCAGGGTATTACTTCGTCAAAGTGTTCGGTTAAGTTCCCGGTATCCCCAGCAGGGTTGACTTCACTCTCCCAGCATTTATTTTGCTAGGACGATTCAGTGATATCCGGGTTATCCCCAGCAAAGTTGGCCTCGCCTTCAGCATTTATTTTGCTGAAGTGGTTTTCTGTACCCGGCCTTCTCCGGCAGCTCGAGCCTGCTAACATATTGCATGCATCATATTTGCATCATACCTGCATCATACCTGCATGACATTTTCAAAATGCGTAGCATTTCCATCTGGGAGGGAGCATTGCGTTGTAGAAAGACTAAAGCATTTGCATGAGCATACAAAGCATAAGTCAGGTTTTCTATCAGCTTCACATGACGCGTGAATTACTCTGTGATCAGTTCAGAGGCATTTATCCAGCAACAGTATTCAGACAGTTCAGCGGATTATTTGTATCTCAGATCATACAGCGATTATGCTTTGATCAGTCAGTCATCTGATGTTGACAAGCTTCTCTTCCCGTCAATTCATATTGGCGATGTGTTCCCCCAATAAGTGGATTTCTCCGTCTAGCATTAGACGTCTTGAGTACGAATGTGGTTTTTCTTTCCGTCTATCCATAGACGATGTGAGGTTGCGGGTGATCGCAGTGAGATTTCAAGAAGGGGTTTCTCCCAGGATATGCTTTTCTTCCCGTCTATCCATAGACGATGTGAAGCTTTGGTTGATTTTCAATGGAGTTCAAAATAGAGCTTTTCTAATAAGTAGCTTTCCTTTCCGTCTGTCAGCAGACGATGTGAAGTTTCGGGCTATTGTTCAGCGGGTTTCTTATTGCCAGATCATGCATATGATAAGGTGTTTCCCCAGCGAGCCTTCTCCGGCTATCCTTAGTTGTTGAGGGGTTTCAAAATGATTTTGGATATTGGTTCTCTTTCTGGTTATTGGATATGATGACGTTCAAGAAAGACTTTTCTGACCATCAATCCCTATTGATGTCGAAGCTCTTCGAAGAATGTTCAGTTTTCGTGATTGTCGATTCTTATTGACGACATGTTTCTTAAAAGGTGGTTTTTCCTCCCGTTAGTCCATACTGACGATGTGACCCCTTCAAAGATGTTGATCTTTCCATCAATTCCCGTAGACAGAAGGATTCTGAAATTCAAGGGATGGTGTTGAATTGCGTTATGGTGATGCCGTCTACCCTTAGACGATGTGAATATGGAGATTATGGTGATGCCGTCTACCCTTAGACGATGTGAATATTGATTTGTTCATCAGTCAGGATGATACCGTCTACTCTTAGACGATGAAAATATTGATTTGTTTTATCAATCAAGATAATTCCGTCTACCCTTAGACGATGTGAATATGGAGATTATGGTGATGCCGTCTACCCTTAGACGATGTGAATATGGAGATTATGGTGACTTTCCGTCTACTCTTAGACGATGTGCATATGGAGATTTATGAATGTCTTTCCGTCTACCCTTAGACGATGAGAATAGTGATTTGAATATCAATCAAGATAATACCGTCTACCCTTAGACGATGTGAAGATGGAGATTATGGTGATACCGTCTACCCTTAGACGATGTGAGTATGGAGATTATGGTGATTTCCCGTCTATTCTTAGACGATGTGAATATCGATCTGTTCATCAATCAGGGTGTCTTTCCGTCTATCCTTAGACGATGTGAATTGATTTGTCATTATGGTGACTTTCCGTCTATCCTTAGACGATGTGAGTATGGAGATAATGTTGTCTTTCCGTCTATCATTAGACGAGGTGAGTATTCAATCAGGGTATCTTCCCGTCCATCTTTGGACGATGTGAGTATATTTCTCTTCCTGCCTATCAGTAGGCAATGTGAAAGAATCAGGTATGTTGTTGCAACCATCAGGGTTTGTTACATGGGGTATCACAAGTAACGGGTATTCAATCAGGAGTTCTTTATCAGATGATTAATCAGTTTGGTGCCGCAATGACCGGGCTCGGTTTTCTGGACTTTATTCTCCAAGCAGTTAACAGTATATGCTCGCGGTTGGCAAATTTTCGGGTTTTGTTTGTATTCAACCGTCTCGTACCTCTGAATGTTTGAAGGCTGAGCGCTCTTCAAACCCTTCAGGTCCAAGTCGCTTGAATAGGGGCAGCTGTTGCACCCTAAAATTTGACCAACTAATTCTCCTATCTGACTCATGGTTTAATTTCATATTCACAGCTCAGATGTATGATTTTTGTGCACAAGCAGGGGATATCAGAGTTTACAGCTTGATTTTTGTCTATCAAATGTGGCAGATCCAGTCCAGATTGTCGGGGTTTTATTTTCAGGAAATTGTGCGCTCCTCGGTGATTTTTCAGTGATTTTGAGGATATTCTGATGCCCGGGGGTCTCTGTTCGATTCGATCTGGTCTCGTGCGCTTTTATGGGGGTCATCTGCATTCATCTGCATTTTTAGGATTTTTATAGGCTTTTTGTGAATTTTTTAACAGGGTTTATAGGATTTTTCTGGAATTTAAATAGGGTTTTTTGAATATTTTAACAATTTAATTCTCTTTTAGAATTTTATAGAATATTTTTAATAGATTTTAATCATTTGTAGATTTTTTTTATAGAATTTAGATAGTTTTATCATTTTAGAATAATATAGTTTTCTTTTATTAATAATAGGTTTAATTGTTTTTAAATCATTTTTAGAATTTTAATAGAAAATTAGGATAATATAGAATTAATTAGATTTTTTAATCATTTTAGAGTTTAATTAGGATTAATTGAATTTTTACAGAATTAATTAGGTTTTAATGACTTTTTAGAGTTTTAATTAGGTTAATCATGTTTTAGATTTAATTAGATTGATTTAGAATTAATTAGGCTTTTAATAATTGATTAGATATAATTAGGTTAGTTAATTGTTTCTGTTTTTTAATTCAGTTTTAATTCAGTTTTTTTTTATTCATTTTCGTGGGCCCAATTGGGAGGCCCAGTGTGGCTTTTTTGTCCAAGAATTACTCAGCATGTCCAAAAAAAGTGATGGTCCAAATCAGTCCAAAGTCCAGCGCAGCCCCAGAAATTTCTGGAAGGTTCTAGCAGTGTCTGTGGTATAAAAGCAGCCACGTGGTGGCCATGCAGGGTCCCACGCGTCCCACATTCTGCACGCCACCACACACTCAGAGAAGGCTCCACGCGTCCCCAGGTGTCCCCACCACCCTCTCTCTCTCAGTGCATGCACCACGTGTCTCCCTCACATCACTCACCGGAGCCTCGCCGGAGCCCCCTTACCGCCGGGCATGCAAACGCCCTAGCAACCAACCGCCGGCGACTCAACTAACTCCGGCCACCACCTTCATCCAAATTCCCCAGAACATTCATCGTCATCATCAATTCTTTCCCCAGAAACATCTTCGTTCGCCATCAATTCTCCAGAAACGCCACTAAACCTTCAAACCTTCATACGAATTTTTTTCCAGAAATCATTGAACCTTCATCATCTTCAACCAAAATTTCCAGAAACTCATCACCTTCAACCCTAATTCCCAGAAACCACCATTGAACTTCATACTCCATCAACTCCTCCAGAATCCACTCCATCAATTCGTCCAACCTTCAACAACCTTCGTGCAAATTTCTCCAGAAACCCTAAATCTTCGTCCTCCATCAACGATTTTCCAGAAATATCTTCATCCTCCATCAACGATTTTTCCAGAAATCAACAACTTCGTCTTCTCACATCAATCTTCACACAATATCTCCAGAACGCCATCTCCAGAGCGCCTTCAACCTTCCTTCGTTTCCAGATCTCCAAGAACTCGTTGAGTTCCTCGGTGCTTGTTCAGAAGACGACAACAACCTCCAAAGAAGTTCTTAGGAACTCTCATCAAGATATTCGCGCGAGTTGTTGAAATCATCAAGAGAACACCGCAAATTTGCTCGTGTTCCACCTCCAGGTATGTTACCCTTCGATTCTTACTCGCATCTCGTTGTGGATTGTTGAATGTATGGATTCATTTTGTCTTGATTTGGAGACTAGATTGAATTTAGGTTTGAGTTAGGGTTTGTTTAGGTTTAGGTCAGATTTGAGTTGCAGGTCTGGTTGGGTTATTGAGAGAAGTTGCAGAGAAGGTGAGTTGAGGGAGAGACGAGAGGGAGCGGCGCTAGGTATTGGGATGAACAGTGCCAGAAGCATTTGGGAGAAGATGGTTTTGGTTAGGTTGTTTGGATTAGGGTTTGACGTTGGGCTTAGGCCCAAACGCGTCTTCTGATCACGCACACCCCAACTTGCTCAGTCACCCCCATGGCGTGAGAGACCTGAGTGAATTGTAATTGGGCCTTAGGCCCTATTCCTTTCTGCACCCCCCCGTTGGGGCCCATAGGGGATATCAACTGGTTAATTGCTAGCGTTGCACCCCCCATATGTTTTTTTTCTGGCTGCTTGATAATCAGACTTGGGCCCTGCGCCCAACTGCTTTTAGTACCTCCCAGAATCAGGGCCCAATGAATAATAGCTAGATTTCCCTGCTGTTTAAACCCCCCAGCCATATTTCAATTTTATTTCAATTTCTTTTGTTTGTGCATATCAAATAATTCATAGAAAAAATGTAAATAATGATTGTTTTAATAATTCTTTTTCCACCATCTCATGAAAATGTTAGGAAAATCAAATAAAAATAAAATTGTCATTTTATTTTTTTGTTTGTTATATTTTGCATATTTTTCAATTAATTGATTTGTTTGTTAGTATTTTTAATGCATGCATATCATTAGAAAATTCATAAAAAATGGTAGAATTAGTCAAATAATCCCGTCCTTTTTTCTGTAGACTCGTGATTCAGTGTAGAATTTTATAGTGCAGAAACATTAGCTCAATCATGCATTTTCATTTTAATTGCATTTTTCCATTGTTATTGATGTTGAATAAATTGGTCTGTGGATATGTCTGTGTTGCTGATTGTAGTTCTTTCATCTGGTATTGAATTTTATTCTGATTTTTCAGTATGTTGCCCTAGAGCCATGTAGGTCTCCCATTAGATTTTTTGATAGATTTTTGTAGGGTGTTCTGCTGTGATTTGTCTGAGCCTGAAAATAGGAGAAGTTTTGATGACTTCTGACTTTGAAGTTCAACTGTGGTTGAACTTCAGAGATAGTCTCCTGTAGTTTGTTGGCCTGTGGGTTCTTCTTGAAGGTGGGAGCTGATGGAGGTCCTGTTGGAGCTTGCAGAGTTGCAGTGGATCGAGGCTTAGTCTAGGAGCTTGTTGTCTGTTTGCGAGGTTCGAGATCCTGAAGTTTGAAGGGAGTTTATGGTACTTTCCTGAGGAAGGCACTATGAATGACTTTCATCCTTCCTTCTCACCTCTTTCGTAAGTACCCAATGATGTTGGAGCCGACTTGTGAGTTTAATTCCTCCTGAGAAGGAATGTAAACTGATCACATGTTGTTGAGCCACATGGGATACGATTCCTAAGTGGGAGCCTCCTAGTACTTTCCCGAGGAAGGTCCTATGGGTCTATTCACTTAGTTCCAGTAGTTTGTCTAGGATTTCTTAAGTATCCAGTGATGTAGGAGCCAACTCGTGAGTTTAATTCCTCCTGAGGAGGAATGTAAACTGATCACAGTTGTTGAGCCACGTAGGATACGATTCCTAAGTGTCAGCCTCCTAGTACTTTCCTGAGGAAAGTCCTATGAGTCTGTTCACTTAGTTCCCTTAGTGCATATAGGTTCTTTCCCAAATATCCAGTGACGCCGGAGCCTTCATGTGAGTTTAATCTCTCCTGAGGAGGGATGTAAACTGATCACAGTTGTCGAGCCGCATAGGATATGATTCCTGAGTAGTAACCTCCTGGTACTTTCCTGAGGAAGATACCATGAGCCTGTCTGCTTAGCTTCCTTTCTCTGGTAAGCTTGTTCTGAAGCTTGGAGACTGGGATTGATTCCTCCTGCCTAGGGTTTTGATTAGGTGTTTGCTTAGATCCCTGCTTAGGGTGTTGTATAGAGTTCTGTTTAGAGCTAGATTAGGAGCTTGTTTCAGGTTTGTTTGAGGCCCTGCTCAGGGTTAGTCTCTTTGTATTGTTTGACTTGGGTGATATTGTGTTAGACTTAGGTTCATCTAGATAGTTTCTGAGTAGGTGCATCTTAGAAGTAGACTTTGTGTGCATGAGAAGTTGAGGGGGTCCTCCTTCTGCTTGTTTGTTATTGCGTGGCTTTGCTTGTTGGTATTTGGTAGAGCCGAGCTCCCTTGCCTCTGTGCCTTGTTTGTCTAGTTGTTGCATTCATGCATATTTTCAGTATTCTTTTCCATTGCAGTTTCCTGTTTGTAGTTTAATCCTGTTGCCATGATCCCTTAGGAGCTCTGACTTCTCCGCTGCGGAGTTGTTATGATAGACATTAGGATGGTCGGCCAGGTGTGATAGCAGTAGGTAGACTCCCCTGTTTCTCAGCTATAGTTTTAGGGTTTCCCTTTCCTTTCTGTAGGAGCTTTTGAGTAGCTTGACCCGTAGTTAGCTGAACTACAGCTGCTCTGATTCTTCGTTCCAGACGAAGATATGTAGGCATAGGATGCGATATCCTAGCGAGCACACTAACGACTAACCTTTGTTCTCTCGCGGCTGTGCGATCGAGACTTTCCCGCTAACGACTAATTGCTATCCCTTTTCTCTTGCCCGAGCGCATTTGAGACCAGATCATATTTGTAGGTTCCCGAGCCTTTAGAGACCAGTTTGTTTTCTCACTGCTGTGTGAGAGCCCCTGTTTACCCGTAGTTAGCCGAACTACGTTTGCTCTGATCTTTCATTCCAGATGAAAGTACGTAGGCACAGGACGCGATGTCCTGGCGAGCAACCTTTCCCCCGTTTAGACGTAGGTAGTCGAACTACGTTGACTCTGACTTTCCCATTGCACGAGGGAATACGTAGGCCCAGAACACCGTATGTTCTGTCGAGTCCTGTCCTTTTATTTTCTTTTCAGACCAGCCATTAGCGTAGATAGATATACACCCTTTTACCTATAAACACCAAGCGTGGATCCCGTCGAGTACGACGGACGTGAGGGGTGCTAATACCTTCCCCTTGCGTAACCGACTCCCGAATCCAGGTTTTGGTTGCGATGACCATACCTTTTCCCGTCTTTGCGAGGTTTACTTCGAGCGTTTCCTTTCCCGCTCTGAGGGATAAATAACGCACGGTGGCGACTCTCCTGTCAAGCCGGCGCCGATTTTCGCAGTAGCGACACCTGGTCTTTTCGTCACCTGAAGTGATTGTTGATAAGGTCGACAAAGGGCAAAGACCAGTGGTAGAGGAAACTTCTCAGTTTGGGGAGAAGGAATCTTTGTTAAAGGACGCAGAAGAGTTTATGAGGCTAATACGGAAAAGCGACTACAAGATAGTCGATCATTTGCAGCAAACTCCTTCTAAGATATATATCCTGTCGTTGTTACTTTGTTCTGAGGCGCATAGGAATGCACTGTTGAGAATACTGAACACTACTTACGTGCCACAAGAAATTTCGGTTAATCAACTCGAAGGAGTTGTTGCGCATGTAAATGGAGGGAACAGTTTTGTAGAAGCACATTTCAATCTCAAGGTTTTGATGATGTCAACAAAGACTCAAGCTCATTTCATGATTGCAAAAAGTCAAAGCTTTCGAAATTGATCAAGATCAAGACTATGGAATGTTGTCAAGCAAATCAAGCATCATGTGCAAATGACCATTCAAGTTTCAAGATTTGGACTCAAGCTTCGGTATATCAATATTCACTCCTTTAATTGATATACAAGTGTTCAAATAATTTATCATGATAACATTTTGCATCTGCATGATATAAAAATAATTTGAATTGGTATAAAACTTTTAACTCAAATATTTTTCTGAGTTTTAACAGTGTTAACCGATTAACCATATGGGTTAATCGGTTAACGGCCTTAATTTTTGAATTCTTTGGGCCAACGTTCAAGAGTTAACCGATTAACCTATATGGTTAACCGATTAACACTGAACGAATTTTGAAAAATTGTTTCTTTTTAATTCAAATTTTGTTTCAATGTTATACCTTTTCATTATTTGATTCATACACATTTGTACCTTTTTGAAATGGTGTTTTGCTCATATAAATTCTAAAAATTTCAAATTAAAAAAACACCTCCAATAATTTTCAAAATATTCATTGAATCAAATTCACTACTTTTCAAATATTTTCAAAAAGTGTTCATATTGTTCATATCATTTCATATCCAGAATTTTTGAACACTTGTATTGATATTGAAAAGTGAATTCTAATCAAAAGGAGAAGATCAATCTTTGTATTGATATTGCTATTGTATCACTCTCAAATTACAAAATTACAAGAATTATTTCTGTGTGACTTGTGATTCAGGATTGTTGAACACAAGGGGTAGTGCTTGCAAGAGGATTGTTCTTGCACACTAAGTTGTTGAAATAGTTGTTAGATAGTAGGCCTCACCGGTTGATGGTGTGATAGGTTATACATTCTAAAACTATAGTGAAAACTCTCTTTCATGTGGAAAGGGGAGTGGAGTACCTTCGGATTGTGAAGGGAACCACTATAAATCTCTGTGTCCATTTTTCATTCTGCCTTTACTGCTTTCATCATCAAGATCATAACCAAGTAAAATTCAAGATTATCGAAAAACCGGAAAAAGTTTCTAAAGCCTAATTCACCCCCTTCTTAGGCATACTCTGAACTTACAATTGGCGTCAGAGCAGGTTAAGGTAACCTGTTCCTAACGATTTAGTATGGCTTCCGCTAGCACCAACCCGGTTTTCAAAGACGGTGGAAGTAGTAACAAACCACCATTGTTCTCTGGAGAATATTTCGATTTTTGGAAAATCAGAATGAAGGCACATCTTGAAGCCCAAGGAGAAGGTATATGGGAAGCAATCGAAGAAGGACCACACAATCCAGTAAATGTGGTCAATGGCGTTGGAACCACAAAGTTGAAAAGCACGTATGATGAAGACGATAAGAAAAAGATTCTTAATGAAAAGAAAGCAATCAACATACTCCAAAGTGCTCTTAGTATGGACGAGTTCTTCCGTGTATCACAATGTAGATCGGCAAAAGAGATTTGGGACACCTTGGTGGAAACGCATGAAGGAACTGCAGAAGTAAAAAGTCAAGGCTTAACACGTTAAGCCAAGAATATGAGATGTTTCGTATGCAGCCCGGTGAATTTATTGTTGCCTTACAAAAAAGATTCGTTCATCTAACTAATCACTTGATTGCTCTCGGGAAGACCTTCACCAATGATGATCTCAACCTGAAAGTCCTAAGATCCTTAACAAGAGAATGGCAACTAAAAGTGACCGCTATTTCGGAAAAGAAGAGTCTCTCAACGATGACATATGCGTCCTTATTTGGCAAACTTCAAGAGCATGAATTGGAACTTGGGAGACTCGAGAAGCACGAAAGTCAAGAAAAGAAGTCCAAAGGAATTGCCTTGAAGTTGACACAAAGGATGACAAAGACGACGAGACTTCCGACGATGAAAATTTCATGCTTCTTGTAAAGAAGCTTGGTAAGTTTTTTAATAATAATAAAAATTCCTCTTTTCCTAAAAAGAATAGACATTTCAGGAAAAAGGATGCATCCACATCGAATCAAGAAGTCACATGCTACGAATGTGGGAAGCAAGGTCACATAAAGTCGGGTTGCCCGAAACTTGCAAAGAAAGGAGGATTCAAAGGCAAGAAGGATTTCAAAAATAAAAAGGCTTATGTTGCTTGGGACGATAACAAAATAAGTTCATCATCAGAATCAAAAAGCGATGAATGTGCAAATATGGCTCTTATGGCGTCACATCATTCCGATGAAGAAATTGATGAGGTTAGTAACGATTTTTCTATTTATGACAATGATGCACAAGAAGTCATAGATGAACTTCTAAAAGAATGCAAGACTTTGTATAAAAGCATCTCATCCCAAAAGAAAAGAATTTCATTTTTAGAAGAACAAAATACTGCTTTTATAAAAAATATTGAAAATGAAAAACAAAAATTGGTGGATGAAAAACAAAGTCTTGTATGCAAAAATTGTGAATCCTTATCTTTTCAAATTGTTCAACTTAAAAGAGTTTTAGAAAGATACGAAAAAGGTCAAATTCGCTTGTAGGAAATTCTTAGGCACCAAAGATATTCTAATGATAAAAGTGGATTAGGATATTCTAAGTTTTCCAAACCAAGCACAAATGAAACCATTTTTGTGAAAGCAAGTGAACAAGTTGTTAAAGAAAAGGCAAACAATTCTAAAACTATGCATTAAAGTCATAAAAAGAAAATAATTGTGAAGAAAAAGAATTATGTTCCTAGATATAGAAGTCATTTTCAACCTACTTGTTTTTATTGTGGAATCAAAGGCCATACACCTAATGCTTGCTATGTGCGCAACATTGGTGTTGCTAAAGGGCATTATGTGTGGGTTGAAAAGGGTACTAACTACCAAGGACCCAAAGCAATTTGGGTACCTAACACTACTTGATTTTGTGTTGTAGGTATGCTTGAAGACAACTTCTAATCAATGGTATCTTGATAGCGGTTGTTCTAAGCATATGACGGGAGACATAAAAAAATTTTCAAGTCTATCATTAAAGGCCAAAGGATACGTTACTTACGGTGATGATAATAAAGGAAAAATTCTTGGAGTTGGAACTGTTGGTGCACCTCCATGTACAATCATCGAAGACGTTCTTTATGTGGAAGGCCTTAAACACAACCTACTTAGCATAAGTCAATTGTGTGACAAAGGGTTCCGAATCAACTTCACAAAGGATTAATGTTTGATAATATTTTTATGATCTCTTTTGATGACTCTTCCTTGAAGGTAAAATGTCTAATGGCAAACAACAACGAGGCGTGGCTTTGGCATAAAAGATTTGCTCACATTCACATGGAGCATTTAAACAAGTTGATAAAGCATGATCTAGTTGTTGGTTTTCCGAAGATAAAATTCATCAAGTATAAGTTATGTGATGCATGTCAAAAGGGGAAACAGATCAAGATAACTTTCAAATCCAAGAAAGTGGTTTCTACATCAAGACCACTTCAATTGTTGCACATGGATCTTTTTGGTCCATCGAGAATAAAAAGCTTCGGAGGTAGTATTTATGCCTTAGTTATTGTTGATGATTTCTCTCGATACACATGGACATTGTTTTTAGTGCAGAAAAATGATGCTTTCAAAGCATTCAAGAAGTATGTGAAGCAAATTCAAAACGAGAAGTCACTCACCATAGCCTCCATAAGAAGCGACCATGGTGAAGAATTCCAAAATTCAGACTTTGAAGATTTTTGCGAAGAGCATGGAATTTCTCACAATTTTTCCGCACCAAGGACTCCTCAATAAAACGGTGTCGTAGAACGGAAGAATAGGTCACTGGTGGAGCTTGCTCGAACGATGCTTAGCGACTCGAACCTTCCTAAATATTTCTGGGCTGAGGCAGTTAGCACAGCATGTTTCGTAAGCAATCGTGTCAATATTCGATCAATTCTCAAGAAGACTCCGTATGAGCTGTGTTGCACCCTAAAATTTGCTCAACCTTATTCACTTGGTTTATGTTTCAATATCATTAGCATTTGCATATAGAGTCATGTACATAGCCTAACCATCTGCATAGCATAAGCATAGCAAGTCATTCAACAGGGGATCAAGCATTATTCTCATCTCTAGAGGCCTATCCAGAGGTTATTATCCTAATTCAATCTCATTCAAGTCATCAAGAAAGAATTTGAAAGCAGGGAGTTCAGTGGATCAAGCACTGAGTATATCTCCTAACTGAGGGTGTCTGAGGATCATCTCCTAACTGAGGGTGTCTGAGGATCAACAAGGGAATTATGAGTTGTGAATTGAGAGCATGGGGAGTATCTAGACATCTTGGAGGACTTAGAAAGTCATTTGGATAAGAAAACAAGTTGTTGATGGGATCACAAGAATTGCAGTTGAAGACAGTCAACTAGGGTTTCATCTGGGTCAACCCTAGGTCAACTGATTGATTTAAGGGCATTCAGGTCTATTGAAGGGATGTGGGGTTCATCATTTGACATGGAGAACAAGGATATGTTGTTATGCTAAGAAGAATTCAAGAGAAATCAATGAGAAGAGGAGTCACTAAATTAGGGTTTCTGTGTAAAATCCCCTAGTTTAGGTCAAGTTTCGAAGCAAGATAAGTCAAAATGCAAGCTTCAAATGGATCCTTGGCCAACATGGAACTTGTAGAGGATCTCAAGACCTTTAATTTGAGTGGTGGAAGACATCAAGGAGATTTATAGAACTCAAGTTATGGTCCTTGCAAGTTACAGGTCATCTGAGGTATCTGAAATTTTGTCTGTGAAAGTGACTTGACTTCCAAGCAACTTTTACCCCTCAAGGAGATTTCAAATGAATTTCTGGTCAACATAAGAATTGTTCCTCATTGTCTTAGCTTTCTATAATGGTATAGTATGCCTTAATATGATATGTGGAACTCAACTTATGGTCTTGGAAAGCAAAGGGTATTTTGGTCATTTGTGAATTACAGGTCATTTTAACCTATGTCCAAAACTCATACAAGGAGGCCTCAAATGGAAAAACTTACAACATCAAACTTGCTCCAAATGACATTTTGAGTCTAGAAAAGTGACCATGAGAGATTGGAAATGTCCATGGCACAAGGTTTCAAAATTGTTGAATTTAATGAAGAAAAATGGCTTAAAAAATGAGATTTTTCATATCTTGGCCAAATGATGCAAAATTATAGGTCATTTTGAGTGGAAAGGGCATTTTAAAGACATTGGCTAAAGTGGAATTTTGAGTTTAGTTCATAATTTGATAGTTATCCATGGTTGCTTGAATTGAAAGTTACATAATCAACATCCAAGGGAATTTGCACAAGGGAAACTTCTCCAAGCTTCTAGGAAGTTCTAATCCCATCTATATATTCATGCAAGTTGGTTCATGCAAGGGTTGGTGCTCCCATTTGTCCAAAACCTCAATTTTCATTCATTTTCCCATTCTTGCATAAGCTTCTCAAACTCCCTCAATTTCTCACCAATCTTCACTATTCTTGATTGAGTCTTCATCATCATCACACAAGGATCAGAATCCACACTTTCATTTGTCAAATTGAGGAAGGAATTGAACTATTCACCATTATCATTCAAGAAGCATGAACTTTGGAAGTGAGTAATTCAAGGCCTTAGAACCACACTTGTTGCATACAGAAGTAATCACCAAGCCTACTGATCACATTCCCTTCATCACAAGCAGTTGATTTGAAGATCTCAGCACCTGTATCAAGGAATTACACCAGGTTTGTTTTCTCTTCGTATAGCATGAATTAGTTAGAGTTAATAGGTTTTGATAGTGTAGAACGGTTAAGGTAGGGTAGAGGATTGTTTTGGATAAATTTGAGAAGATTTCATGAAGTTTGAGCATGATGTGTTAATTTTGTTGAGGCTCTTAACTCTTGGATTAAGGCACGAAAATGTTAGTAGAGTAGCATGCTATGATCATGAGGAAGTGTAGATCAGTTTAGGATGAGTTTTGTGGAGAATTGGAGAGGTTTCATATCAGGTATTAATGGTGATTTCCCTCTGTTCCACCTATCGAATTAGCTGATTGTTTGAGTTTCAAGGTAAACTATGGTTATAGACTTGTAGAGGGAAAGAAATGGAGGAATTTTGCTTTTCATATCGTGTGAATCCATGGCGTGTAGAGAGAGAACAGAGGGAGAGAAGGTCACGCATGGTTAGGGTTTTCTGAAACCCTAGGAGAGCTCAAGGTTGAAGATGAATGCTAGACCACACGATCCCAGCTTGACCTTTGACTGGAATTCCCATCCAACGGTCCACGTGCACTCTGAGAAACGGAGGGAAATTTTAAAAGATGAAACGCACTGTTTCATTTAAGTAGGGGAATTGGGCTCTGATGACTATTGGCACCCCCACACGCGCGAAGCCCAAATGTTTGAACTGGATTTCCTTACTTTTCTCACCCCTTTCCATTTATTCATTATATTTCCTTTTATTTTCTTTTCATTTTTCATTCATTTTTAAAAATTCATAATAAATGAAAAAAACATTATTTTTAATTCATTCTTTTTGCATATTTTTCTTTAGGATGTCTAGAAAATTATAAAAAATAAAAATTGCATTTTATTTTTTATTTGATATTTTTCCCATATTTTCTAAATAAATAACATTTTACATAATTTCATTTCATACATGATTTTGTTATTTTTTGTTCTATTAATTGCTTCAATATTTTTTGCCCATTCTTTTTAGGTTGTTTAGGTTAGACATTAAACTTGTAGATACAATTTAGTTCCCATTTTTAGAAATAAATTTTAGGTGTTTAGTTTAGGTGAGAATAACATGAACAAACTAGGGTTTTTTAGGTGATGACTTAGGAGAATCAATTCATTTCCCTTAGGATTTAGGGTTTGAATAGTTTAGCTATGGGACTATAGGGGCTATGGGTAGTTATTAGATCCCCTTAGAAAAAGCCAGGATTCCCCTACTGCTATTAATGTACTGTATATATCTGATTGACTGGTGTGGTATGCCCTATGGGGATTATTGCTGGCTTGTGTGAGTATTGGGATTGTATGGGGACTTGGGAGAGCTGAGGACTTGTGAAGATGAAGCCATTGGAGATCCAGAGAGTGAAGTTCAACTTCCAGAGTTGAAGAGAAGATTCTTGCTAGCAGATGCTGAGGAGACTAGGATTTAGGAGCTAGGCAGAGCTCTAGATTAGAAAGCTTGTTTCTCAAACATGGATTGCCTTGTCTGCATCCATTCTTCTCTGTGATTCAGAGTCTCTCTAAGACACTCACCCCCTTCCTTTGGAAGGCTTGGTGATAGTGTCTAAGAGATAGAACTCTTGAGAGAAAATGTCTTTTGTGTTAGAAGCAGTCTGTTCACCACCTTTGGTAGTCAACTGATTGCTTAACACCCAATTCACTCTTGTGACTGATCCCTCATCCTGGAGGTTTGAACTTGAAGAAAAGCCATTGCAGATAGAATACCAATGATCAAAGCCCTTACCTGAAGGTCATGAAGATGGAGATTGATGCTTGTTGAAGCCCATAGCTGATTGGAGATTACTTGGAGCCAGATGTTGATTCAGAGCTGCTGAAGCTGTTTGTTTTATTGCTGTTGTATTTCATTTCTGATGTATTGGTTGGTTTTCCTGACTATATTGTTTGTTGTTTACCCTGTTGGGTTGAAAGTGAAGTCTGTTCACTTTTGCCTATTGTTTTCTAGGTTCGAGGTTGAGTGGGACTCCCTTGCCTCGCTTGTACTGTTGCATCCATGCATTTTACTGCTTTATTATATCTGTTATTGTTTCTGTTTCTGCCTATCCCGTAGGATCTCTGTTTCTCTCTGTGCAAGAGAGGAGCATGATAGACACTAGGTCTTAACCCATGCATGATAACATTAGGTTAGTTTGTTTCCCTTCGCAACCGTAGGTTAGAGTTCTGTCTCTTTCTTTCTCAAAACAAACAGAAAAACACATAAAGATTTCAAACACAATAAAAGACACTTCTTCCGTAAAAGAATGTGAACTCATCAAAGCGTCATTTTTGTCCGCTGGGACTGTTGATCAGAAAACCTTTTTCAGAAGGAATAAAATCAACCAAGACAAGTTTGCGTCGTACGTGGCCCGAACTACGTTTGCTCTGATCTTTCATGCTGTATGAAAGTACGTAGGCATAGGATACGATGTCCTAGCGAGCAACCTTCCCCTCCTTTCCCGTAGGTAGGCGAACTACGTTGACTCTGATTTCTCGTTCCAGGCGGGAATACGTAGGCATAAAGTGCGATACTTTGCCGAGTCATTTTTATTTTCATTTTATTTTCTTTTTTAACCCTTGACCTATAGTTTAGATAGAATAACAATCCATACCCGAAAACAAGCGTGGATCCCGTCGAGTACGACGGACGTGAGGGGTGCTAATACCTTCCCCTTGCGTAACCGACTCCCGAATCCAGGTTTTGGTTGCGACGACCATACCTTTCCCATGTTGTGCGAGGTTTACTCTGAGCGTTTCCTTTCCCTCCCGTGGGATAAATAACGCGCGGTGGCGACTCTTCTGTTCAGCCGGCGCCGATTTTCGCAGTAGCGACAGCTGGCGACTCTGCTGGGGATCCAACGTCCCCTGGCTGCTAAGGACTGCGATGGTTCTTATGCATTTGGGATCCAACGTCCCTTGAGAGAGTCAATCCTAACGCTTATTTTCCCGTCGAGGATTTTGTATGGAGTTATTTTATATTTCTAACCTTGTATTTTCAGCTTTATATATTGATTATTGTTGCTGTATCTGGGGTGTGACGGGTGTTCTGATATTGAGAGATAAGCCGGACCTGGGCTTGAGTGCACCTAGAATTAGAGTAGAAATTAGTGGGCGCCCGCTTGCTTTGCTTGCTTCGGTGTCCCATGAAATCTACACTCAGACGAGGTTCCTCTGGTTGGCCTCCTGCCCCTTCCTTTGGTTGGCGTGGGTTGCTGGTTAGTTGGATTGTCGACTCTGGGGACCGATCATTTGGAAGTTGGCTAAGTGAGGCCTCTTCAGGAATTGATGATGCCACTCCTTCTGGGAATCGTATCATCAACCCTGAAAGTCTGTGACGCCGACGACCGCATAGGATGCCGTACCTTGTGCCAGTTATAGGGCCACCCACCTGTGAGGGGATTCAGGGTTATGCAGGTAACTAGACCTTCAGACCACCGGTTTGTTGATCAGGATCTTGGATATTTATGGAGAGTTCTAAGGTCTATCAGAGACCAGGTGGAGATGTGTTCTAAGGTCTGTCAGAGACCAGTTGGTGTTCCGAGGTCTGTCAGAGACTATTTGGAGAGGTGTTCTGAGGTCTGTCAGAGACCAGTGGGAGATATGATCTGAGGTCTGCCAGAGACCATTCAGGTTATGATTATGGGGTCTATCAGAGACCAATATTGGAGCTTTGTTTGAGGTCTATCCGAGACCAGGTTTGGATGACTTCTAGAGGGTCTGGGACTTTCTTGATTGGGTTCAGACTATTCAGCTACAGCTTTGGTCCCTGTTGCATGTTACTTGCATTGCATTACTGCATATCCATTACCATTTGCATTTCACTAACGTGTGTCTGTGCTGCAGGTGCATTTGCATTTCCCTAGTTCTAGTGTCCGGACTTCTGAGTGTTTGATCATGACTAGCTTGAGGAGAACAGTTGCTTACAAATTGCCTACTCCTGGTATTGTTCCTTTACTGGGGTTGATCTCTCTTGCTGATGAGGGTGTTCGTAGGAGCTTCCGGATGAGCTATGGTAGACTACTGAGATTGGTGTGTAAACCTACAGAGGTAGAGTTAGATGGGTTGTATGCTTTAATGCAATTCTATGACCCTGCTTTGAGGTGTTTTACGTTCTCTGACTTTATTATGGGACCAACCCTGGAGGAATACGTTGAGTATGTTGAGCTGCCCGTGCAGAACCAGGTTCCATTCATCCATTCTGGCGCCAAGCCCAAGCCGGAGTACTTGGCAAAAGCTTTGCATATTGATGCTTCTGAGATATTAACTACTGTTTCCCGTGGAGTTCCAGGCTTCTCACTCCAGTTCTTAGTTGGTAAAGCCCAGGAGTATGCCAAGAGCAGGTGCTGGGTTGCTTTCAATGCTGTGTTGGCCTTGTGCATTTATGGCATAGTCTTGTTTCCCAATATACCGGATTTTGTGGACTTCGACGTCTTCTACCTGTTTGCCGCTGGTAATCCTGTACCTACCTTACTCGGAGATCTCTATCATTCACTGCATTACAAGAACGAGAAAGGGAGAGGAAAGAATGTTCATCTTTGTGTACCCTTGCTGAGTATGTGGTTTGAAAGTCACCTTCCTAAGAGAAGATCTGTTGCAGAGACTACAGTCCCAGTTGGTTGGCCAGAGCGCCTGATGAGGCTATCATCGGAAGATATGGAGTGGTTTGATCGAGACCTGTTGGGATCTGAGCTCATCTTCAGTTGTTCCGGGTACCCTAATGTGCCGTTGATAGGAAGAAAAGGGTGTATCAATTACAACCCTTCTCTGTTCATTCGCCAGTTCGGATATGCGCTGAAGAATCCACCTCAGGAGGAGGGAGTACAGGAATCTCTGTACTTCACAGGTGATTTGAAGGGAGAATTGCTAGCTGAGCTGCAGCATGCCTGGACACGTATTAACCGCAAAGGGAAGCCACTGTTAGGTAAGAACGATTGCCAAGCCTATGCACCTTACAGGGTTTGGATTCAGGAAAGAGCAAGTCAGTTATTAATGCCATTTCCAGCTGCACCCGTCCTTGCTCCTATTCCAGCAGAAGAGCCAACTACTGTTTCTCGGGAAGCCTACGAGCAGGTTGTGAGAGAAAAGGAAGCCTTGTTGAAGATCAACGAAGGGTTAGAGCAGGAGCTGGCTCAGGTACGCAGTGAGAAAAACAAGGTCGTATATGCTTTCCAACAGCAAATCGAGCTGTTAAACAGGTTAGGGGCTGAGTTGACCGAGGAAAAGAAAAGGCGCGAACGTCTGGGGCAAGAGTTCAGAAGCTCCCATGACATGCTGGAAGCCAAAAAGAAAGCGCTTGACACGGCACATCGAGAAATCTCCTCTTGCAACAAGACTTGGAATGCTACGCTCACCAACAACAAGAAGAGGGAAGATAAGCTGAAGCAGCAAATCTCCGACCTCGAAGAGAAGTTGAAGTCTAGCATCAAAAAGTGTGAGGAAGAGGTGATGACCCGGTATAGTGTCCAGCATCCACTAAACAAGGCAATCAAAGGCAGGGATGAAGCGGTGTCTCAAAAGCGAAAATTAGAAGATTGCTTCGGAGAAGCGACATGGGAAGAAACTGCTGAAGACGTGCGCCGTGTTCTTAAGAAGAGAAACCAACTTGTTGAAGGGTTGCTTGATCGACCAAGTCATCCAGAGACCAAGAAGTTGATAGAAGAGTATCAGACTTTTGGGAAGATTTGATCATTTCATGTAGTAACTTGTATGCTTTATTTGCATAGTGCTGACCATCACCAGGATTGTTGGTTGAGGTCATGCCTTCTTGTTGTACTCTCAGCGGCATTGTATTCTGGTTTCCTTAGCAATATATGAGGCTTTCTATGATTCAGCTCCGATATTCCTATTGTCAGCACTGTCACTGCACTGGCACCTTCACACTAGAACTGGGGGAATGAACTTCCCTAATGCACAGACACATTGCATTGCATTCATATTCATATTGCATTACAGGTAATCTTTGAATAAGTGTCTTATTTCCTGCTCTGTACCAGGTACTTTCCAGGATTGCAGATCAACACCCGCACCGCTATTCTACTCGCACCAACTGTCGAAGAATCATGGATCAAATGCAGAACGAGATGCAAGATGTGCGCGAGAAGCTCGCTCTCTTTATACAGACCATGGAAGCTATTGCAAAGGGTCAGGAGAATTTGCAGGCCATGGTCCAGCCTCTGTTGGCCCGAAATGCTGGTCACGGTAACGAGGATCATCAGTCTGTACGGGTCGATACTGTTCATGGAGACGACACTCCCACGCCAGTGGCTCCACCTGTAGTCAATATACCTGCTGCTAATGTCAACAACGCTACCGCTGCTGCGAATGGTAACGTCGGAGTTGGGAATGAGACTGCTGTCCATAACGTTGGGCTGGGTGATGTCAATTTGGGAGATAACATGGGAGGCAATGGCTTCGTCAATGCTGGATTCGGATTCAATGATCAGGGATTCGATAATGCGGGAAAATATGGCTTTAATGCTCAGGGCTTTGGGCAGGACGGTTATGGTGCGACCAACCAGGGTTATGGAGGTTTCGGAAATGGAAACGGTGCTGGATTTATGGCTTTTGGTCCTGCTGGAGGTGTTCAAGGGTACGGCAACAGAGGCCGAGGTCCGGGGATGAATCAGATCAGAGCTGGACGTAATAATGGATATGATGGGTATGGGGCTGGAAACGGTATGTGGCAAGAAGATCAGCAGGAGGACGCTTTCTCCGGAGGAGGTTTCGAAGGGCCGATGGATGACTCCCAGAAGATCAGAATGCTGGAAGAGCAGATGAGGGGAGTCCTGAACCAAAGTGCTGTGGGTTTGGACATGGCAACAATGGGTTTGGTACCTGGCTTGAGGGTGCCAATTAAATTCAAAGCTCCTGTGTTTGATAAGTATAAAGGGGACACATGTCCGAAAGTGCATGTACGAGCTTATTACAGAAAGATGTCTGCATACTCAACTGATGAAAGAATTCTAATGCATTTCTTTCAAGATAGTCTGTCGGGTCCTTCCCTAGAGTGGTACATGGGGTTGGAGCCAACCGATATCAAGACATGGAAGCAATTGGCGGAGGCGTTTGTAGCTCACTACAAGTATAATAGCGATTTGGCGCCCAATCGAGTCCAATTGGCCGGGCTGTCTTAGAAGAAGGGGGAGAGCTTTAAAGAGTACGCGCAAAGGTGGCGCGATATGGCTGCCAGGGTCCGTCCTCCTGTGGAAGATAAAGAAATGAATGACATGTTCGTCGGCACATTCACAGGCTTGTTTCATGACATGCTGTTTCACACATCTCTGGCCAGTTTCTCAGACCTGATTCTGATGGGTGAAAAGATTGAGCGTAACATTAAGCAAGGAAAATTCCAAGTTGAAGAATCAACTGCATCTGGCAGTAATAGGAAGGCTTATGGCGGGCGCCGTCAGGGCGAGGCAAGCGCAGTGTTTGGAGGCCGAGGCCGAGGCAGGGGACGAAACCAATATCGTCAGCCGCAGCAGGTGGCGAGTGTTACTATCCCGTATCAACAACAACCACTTCAGCAACAACAACCGTCTCAGCAGCAGCCAATGCAACAGCAGCAGCCTCAGCCGGGGGCACAGCAGGCTCAGCGAAGATTCCAGGGTGGCAAACCGAGAAGAGTGTTTGAGAAGCCTCCTTCAACATATGCTGATTTATTGTAGACATTGTTGGGATTGAACTTGGTAGAGAAGAGAACTCTGGCACCGATAACGGGAGCTCCCCCGTTCGGTTACGATGCAAGCAGGCACTGTGAGTTTCATTCTGGGGCTCCGGGCTACGATATAGAAGGTTGCCATGCTTTTAAGCATGTTGTGCAGGATCTTTTGGACAACAAGACTATCAATTTCGGAACGGCAGGTCCGAATATAGTGCAGAAGCCCATGCCTAATCATGGGGCAAACGCCATTCTGACTGAGGAAGGGTTGAATCTGATTATGAATGTTGAAGATTTAAACACGCCGCTGAGCGAGATAAAAAGCCGACTATTGCAAGGGGGTGTTTATCCAGGATGTGACGAATATTGCTTAGAATGTTGGACCCTAGCTGGGGGGTGTGATGATTTGAAGAAAGGCATTCAGGCTTTAATTGATGAAGGTTTATTGCAGTTTGACCAAGCAGAGCCCGCAGGGGCAGTAGCATATGATCAGACTGATGTGGCCACTGTAACGATTCCTCGAAAGACAATCACTATTGCCGCACCAGCTCAGCGACCACCGATTACCATAACTAAGGCCGGGCCGATCCCGTACGAGAACACGAAAGTAGTCCCATGGTCATATGGGTTGGAAGTATATTGTGACGGAATAAAGATTGATGTCAACAAGCAGCCAGCTGAGACTGTGGATAATGTTGTTGGTTCGGGAGGTATGACAAGGAGTGGTAGGATCTTTATATCCCCTGAAGTGGAGGCCGAAAGACTAGCAAAAGGAAAAGGGAAAGCGGTTGAGAACGTTCCGGCGCAAGCAAGCGAAAAAGAAGCGGCATCGAAAGATGTAGAAGAGTTCATGCGCTTGATTCGAAAAAGTGATTATAAGATTGTGGAGCATCTGCAGCAAACGCCGTCCAAAATATCTATCCTGTCGTTGCTGTTGTGTTCGGAAGCTCACAGAAATGCTTTGCTGAAAGTCCTCGATACTTCTTTTGTACCCCAAGACGTCTCCGTGAATCAGCTGGAAGGAGTGTTGGCACATGTGAATGCAGGCCACAGCCTGGGCTTTACCGACTTTGACTTGACCCCTAAAGGGAGAGATCATAATATGGCACTACACGTATCTGTCGAGTGTAGAGGATCAGTAATGTCGCACGTATTGGTTGACACCGGATCGTCTTTGAATGTGCTGTCCAAGAAGGCGATGATGAAGCTGGATGTTAGAGGAATCTTGTGTACGCCCAGTGATTTGGTAGTCAGAGCGTTTGACGGCACGCGGAGAACAGTCTTTGGATCGATCACATTGCCTCTACAGGTGGGGCCGGAGGTGTTTGCAACTGAGTTTTATATCATGGATATACAGCCTGCGTACAGCTGCTTGCTTGGAAGACCTTGGATTCATGGGGCGGGGGCAGTCACGTCTACCCTACATCAGAAGTTGAAATATATGGTCGGAGACAGCGTAGTCACCGTATGCGGAGAAGAGGACATCCTGGTCAGCCATCTGTCGTCATTTAAATATGTGGAGGTCGACGGAGAAATCCACGAAACGCCCTGCCAGGCATTTGAAGGTTTGCGCATCAAGGACAAAGGTCCCGGGCCGAGCAAAGTGCCAGAGATAGCTGTCTCATCGTATAAAGAAGCTCAAGCTCTAGTGGAAGCAGGAGAAGCAAAGGGCTGGGGCAAAGTGCTGGACATTCCTGTGAAGATGGACCGGTTCGGGCTGGGATACCAACCGTCGTCATCACCTCCTTCCGTGGGGGCACCCCGTTTCAGAGGGCCAATCACCATCTCTGCCAGTGGAGTATGTCATGAGACCGTCAATGCTGCTTCGGAGTCTGACGAAGGAGACGGCGACTGTGATATAGATGCCTGGATTCAGCCAAGCACGCCAGGACAAGGACTGTGCAACTGGTCTATTCAGGAGCTTGTTCCTGTGACTCTTAAACAGTAATGCTTTGCTTTATTAAGTGTTGAATAATCTGATGTCTTGCCCGGGGCATCAGGATTTGCTTAGGGTTGTGTTGTTATGAACATTGCGTGTCAATCATTAAATAAATGGCGTTTTTTCATGTGCAAATACCGTAATCCCTGTCTTTCTTGTTTTATATTTGTCAATAAAATGGCAACGTGGTCATTCGCTTTATACGCATTTTGAAGCACTTAACCATTCCTTTTGCAGGATAACATTTTCAGATGACATCCTTGAACCACCTATGACTCATCCCGACTTTGAGCACCCGGTGTTTCAGGCCGAAGAGGAGGTTGTCGAAGATAGCGACGTTCCTGAAGAACTGTCTTGGTTGGTGAAGCAAGAGGAAAGAGCCATTCTGCCTCACGACGAGGTCATCGAAATTATCAACTTGGGGTCGGAAGGGGTTGAGAAGAATATTCGTATTGGAGCCGCACTGCAGGGTGATATCAAGCGAAGACTGGTTGAAATGCTCCGAGAGTATAGTGATGTATTCGCTTGGTCGTATGAAGATATGCCAGGGCTCGATACAGATATGGTTGTGCACCGCCTGCCACTGAAAGAAGATTGCCCACCAGTCAAGCAAAAGCTTCGCAGAACTCGACCAGATATGGCAGTGAAGATCAAAGAGGAGGTTCAAAAACAGTGGGACGCTGGTTTCCTGGCTGTGACAAAGTATCCCTCATGGGTTGCTAACATCGTACCAGTGCCAAAGAAAGATGGCAAGGTTCGGATGTGTGTGGATTATAGAGATTTAAATAAAGCAAGCCCAAAAGACAATTTTCCACTTCCTCATATTGACGTGTTAGTTGATAATACTGCTCAATACTCCGTATTCTCCTTTATGGATGGCTTTTCAGGCTATAATCAGATTAAAATGGCGCCAGAGGATATGGAGAAGACTACTTTCATAACGCCTTGGGGAACATTTTGCTACAAAGTAATGCCCTTTGGTTTGAAGAATGCTGGGGCAACATATCAGCGTGCGATGACGACTCTTTTCCATGACATGATGCATAAAGAGATCGAAGTTTATGTTGACGATATGATTGCCAAATCCCAGACGGAGGAAGAGCATCTGGTGAATCTGTTGAAGCTATTTAAAAGGCTTAGGAAGTTCAGGCTGAGGCTGAACCCTAATAAATGCACCTTCGGGGTGAGATCGGGTAAGCTCCTGGGGTTTATCGTAAGCGAAAGAGGAATAGAGGTCGATCCTGCTAAAATAAAAGCGATTCAAGAAATGCCTACGCCTAAAACAGAGAAAGAGGTGCGCGGGTTTTTAGGGAGATTGAACTACATTGCCCGGTTCATATCTCACCTAACGGCCACGTGTGAACCATTATTCAAGCTGTTAAAGAAAGATCAAGCTGTAACGTGGAACGAAAATTGTCAAAAGGCGTTCGATAAAATAAAACAGTATTTGCAGGAGCCTCCTATTTTGATACCCCCAGTGGCCGGGAGACCCTTGATCATGTATTTGACGGTTCTGGAGGGAAGCATGGGTTGTGTTCTCGGTCAGCACGACGAGACAGGAAGAAAAGAGCATGCGATCTACTACTTGAGTAAGAAATTTACAGATTGTGAATCTCGATACTCAATGCTTGAGAAAACTTGTTGCGCGTTAGCCTGGGCCGCCAAGCGTTTGAGGCAATACATGCTGAATCATACAACCATGCTCATCTCGAAGATGGATCCTATCAAATATGTATTCGAAAAGCAGGCGTTGTCAGGGAGAATTGCCCGTTGGCAGATGGTCTTGACTGAGTATGACATCCAATACGTCTCGCAAAAGGCTATAAAGGGGAGTGTGCTGTCTGAGTATCTGGCGGAGCAGCCTATTGAAGATTACCAATCGATGAGGTTTGATTTTCCTAACAAGGATATCATGTACCTAAAGATGAAAGATTGTGAAGAGTCGTTGCCAGACGAAGGGCCAGAGTTGGGTTCCAAATGGAAGATGATATTTGACGGAGCTATGAATGCTTACGGTAGCGGAATAGGGGCAATCATCACTACTCCACACGGGTCGCACATCCCGTTTACTGCCCGATTGACCTTTGTTGTTACCAACAATGAGGCCGAATACGAAGCTTGTATAATGGGGCTTGAAGAAGCCATTGATATGCGAATCAAGAATTTAGACGTATACGGAGACTCAGCTCTGGTGGTGAATCAAATCAAAGGGGAATGGGAGACACGTCAGCCCAATTTGATATATTACATGAACTATGCAAGGAGATTGTTGCCTTTCTTCGACAAGGTTGAATTGCATCACGTACCGCGGGCAGAGAATCAAATGGCTGACGCCCTGGCCACTTTGTCTTCCATGTACAAAGTCAACTTCTGGAACGAGGCTCCTCGAATCATCATCTCTCGGCTTGACAGGCCAGCTTACGTATTTGCTATTGATGAAGCATCTGATGATAAACCGTGGTATTTTGATATCCTTAATTTCCTGAAGAACAAAGAGTATCCGGCTGGGGCATCCAGTCAAGATCAGAAGACTCTCAGGAGATTAGCGGGTCATTTCTATTTGAATCCAGATGGCGTCTTATACAGAAGAAACCACGATTTGGTGCTGTTGCGTTGTGTAGACGAAAGAGAGGCAAAGTTGCTCATGGAGGAAATACACGAAGGTACCTTTGGTACGCATGCTGGTGGACATGCTATGACGAGAAAGCTGCTGCGGGCAGGTTATTTTTGGCTGACCATGGAAACTGATTGTTTCAAGTTTGCGAGGAAGTGTCACAAGTGCCAAATCTATGCTGATAAGATCCATGTGCCTCCAAGTCCTCTGAATGTAATGTCATCGCCATGGCCATTCTCGATGTGGGGAATCGATATGATTGGAAAGATCGAGCCGACAGCTTCTAACGGGCATCGATTCATCCTAGTAGCAATCGATTATTTCACCAAGTGGGTGGAAGCGGCGTCTTACGCAAATGTAACGAAACAAGTGGTGGCCAGATTCATCAAGAGAGATATCATTTGCCGATATGGGATTCCCGAGCGGATAATCACGGATAATGGTTCAAACCTGAACAACAAAATGATGAAGGAGCTCTGTCAGAATTTCAAGATCGAACATCACAACTCCTCCCCTTACCGACCCAAGATGAATGGCGTTGTCGAGGCGGCCAATAAGAATATAAAGAAGATCGTCCAGAAAATGGTGGTGACCTATAAGGATTGGCATGAGATGCTACCTTTGGCTCTGCACGGTTATCGTACGACGGTACGCACCTCAACCGGGGCAACTCCGTTCTCGTTGGTATATGGAATGGAAGCAGTGCTACCATTGGAAGTGGAGATCCCTTCTCTAAGGGTATTGCGAGACGTTCAGCTGGACGAGGCAGAGTGGGTAAAGGATAGGTTGAACCAGCTGAGTTTAATGGATGAGAAGAGGCTAGCTTCTCTAGCATACGGTCGTTTGTACCAGAGCCGAATGAAGAAAGCATATGATAAGAAGATACATCCGCGAAGCTTTCAGACGGGCGACCTTGTGCTGAAAAGGATTCTCCCGCCGCAAGCAGATCACAGGGGCAAGTGGACCCCCAACTACGAAGGGCCATACGTTGTCAGGAAGGTCTTTTCAGGAGGAGCGTTGTTGTTGTCCACCATGGATGGAGAAGACTTTGCGTCGCCCGTGAATTCGGACGCAGTTAAAAAATACTTTGCTTAAAATAGACCCGCTGGACGGAAAAAGAGAGTCCAGGCGAAAATGGGGCATCCTGGCGAACCAAAAACAGAATGAAAGGTTCGGGCAAAAATTAGGGATAAAATTGAAAAATGTACACCCGCGAAGTTGAAAACCTACACTGGGCGGCTTCGGCAAAAAGGGGTATCCCGGTGAATTGAAAACCCGTAAAGGGCGGTTCACGCAAAAGTTAGGGATTCGAAAAGCAAATGACTGCGGTCCGAATTTGACATTGCACTGAGCATCAATGCGGGAGAATATACCTGAGGGGTCGACTATCGGATACAATCTCTTCGGAAGTATGGATACCGGGAAAGCATTAGAGTCGGACGAGTCATAGGAGGATCAGTCCGTGGTGTTCATCTGTATCCCGTTGCCGACATGTGTACAAAATTTAGTTTGTCGATATATTTTGCTTCCTGTGCATACTTGTATATTTGCTTTGTGTAGCTTCCTCTTTTCAGGAGTTACATCCCGTGTACAAAAATTCCGCCCATTCAGGGGCCCAATCAATAAAATACGTTATTCAGTACTTGACACTATTCTTTACTGTTTTGTGCATGATTAACGCCTAAGTTTGATGAAACTAGCATGTGTATAATGTCACTGGCCCTTGCCAACGATCGCTAAAGCTTTGAATTAACTGAAAATAACGTCACTAACCTGAATTGATTTGGTTGCATAGGCTTGTCTTGTCTTGTTTGTGTTGTTGCAGGTTTCATAACCGTACGAGGAAGATGATCAAAAGATTGCAATAATAAAAGACACGACCTCCACGCAGGTCATGCACGTTCCTTACTGAAGAAGGATCGAATTCCCCAGCCAGCCGTAGCTTATCCAAGAGAGCATTCTCCGGCCAAGTCATTTATCCTCAGCAGAATTGGCGGTTCCAAGATTGTAGGCTGTATTCAGACAGTGTATCTCGAGCAGAGGGGTTTAGCCGCAAAAGATTAACATTTGTGAGCTGTATTCAGGCAGCTTACCTTTCCCCGCAGGGTCATTTACTCTCCTCAGTGGAGTCAATTGATTTTTTCCCAAGAGAATCACCCCATCGCCAGCGGAATTCTCTTCTCAGCAAGTATTCCTCCCAGTGGAACTCGAAGATCAAGACTCTCCCCAGCAGAGTTGGTGGTGGGTCCTGTCATTTATTTTGTCAGGGATACTGTGTAATATCAGTTCACTCTCCAGCAGAAAGTCCGATCATACTGTGCACATCTGCTATTCCCCAGCAAAGTTGTATTCCCCAGCAGGGGGTTACCTCAACAGGGTGTTTGGTTTGAGTTCCCAATTTCCCAGCAGGGTTGACTTCACCCTTCCAGCATTTATTTTGCTGGAATAATTCTGTAGCATCTGGCTATCCCCGGCGGAGTCGGCATTATCTTCAGCATTTATTTTGCTGAAGCAGTTTCTGTACTCTAGCAGTTCAGGTGGAGAGAACTCTTGCTCAAATGAACTACCAAACATTCAAGATCTCGGCATGGGACATCCAATGATAATGTCAGTTTCGGCCGTATTCCCCACAGAGTTATCAGGATAAGTTTCTCTTTATTCCCAGGCAGAGTTAGTTGTCATCAGGGGTTCCATGAATCAGAATTTCAGAGGCCACCGCCGGTTATCAGAACAGGCGTCCGGTAGTTTGGTTTCCAAATATCCCCAGTAGAGTCCGCCTCAAAGTCGCTGTCACGTCGGTGCTAAGAAGTTTGTGAGTTGGGATCAATGGAGAACTGAGTCCTGACGGGGACAAGATGTGTTTTCTCAGCAGAAAAGATGTAGTCCTTACGTGGACAAATCAAGACGAAACATGGGTCCTGACGTGGACGAATCTATTCCTTACGTGGAAAAAGAGGTTTCAGTTCCTTACGTGGAAGAGCAAGTTCATTCCTTACGTGGAAAGATGGGAGTCCTTACGTGGGCAGATTAAAATTGTGATTCCTTACGTGGAAAGGTGGGTCCTAACATGGACGATGTTCTCCTTACGTGGAAAGACGGATTTATTCCTTACGTGGAAAGAAGATGGTTTCCTTACGTGGAAAGACGAATTTATTCCTTACGTGGAAAGAAGTTGGTATTCCTTACGTGGAAAGATTGAGTCCTTACGCGGACATATCGAAATGGATTCCTTACGGGGAAACAAGTGCATTCCTAACGTGGAAGGGTTTAGTCCTGACGCGGACATATCCAGACGAAGTCTTATTCTTTACGAGGAAAAATGGTGATTCCTTACGTGGAAAATAGATTGATTCCTTACGTGGAAAAGTTTAGTCCTGACGCGGACAGATCAAAGTTTGATTCCTAACGCGGAAAGATCAGAATCCTTACGTGGACATATCAAAAGGTATTCCTTACGTGGAAGAAAAATAGTTTCCTTACGTGGAAAAAGATGGAGATTCCTTACGTGGAAAGACGAGTTTATTCCTAACGTGGAAAGATGAGATGCCTTACGTGGAAAAGAATGGGTTTCCTTACGTGGAAAGATTGAGTCCTCACGCGGACATATCAAGATTGATTCCTGACGTGGAAAGAAAGAGATTATTCCTGACGTGGAAGAGTTTAGTCCTGACGCGGACAGATCAAAGAAGTTATTCCTAACGTGGAAGAAGAAGATAGATTCCTTACGTGGAAAATTTAGTCCTGACGTGGACGGATTCAAAAGAAGATTGCATCCTGACGTGGAAAGATGGAAAGTTTAGTCCTGACGTGGACAGATGCAGAAGAGATGATTCCTTACGTGGATGGTGTTATTCCTAACGTGGAAGAGTCTATTCCTAACGTGGACGATTTATTGGAATATCCCCCAGCGGAGTTGCCGAGATTTTTCTGGGTTAACAGCAAGTGGAGTCCTAACGTGGACAGGTTCTAGTTGAGATTTCTTCGTATTGATGACAGACAGAGTCCTAATGTGGACAAGAAAGCAATCTGTTATCCCCAGCGTGGTCGTTACGAGATCAGTGAGCGGCTGCAAACAGTCAGATCCAGGCAGTGGATGTCGTTACCCAAACAGGGGTGCAGTTTATTTCTGCGGTTGGCAAATTTCCGGGTTTCTTAGTATTCAACCGTCTCGTACCTCGAATGTTTGAAGGTCGTTCGCTCTTCACCCAATCGGGTCCAAGTCGCTTGAATAGGGGCAGCTGTTGCACCCTAAAATTTGCTCAACCTTATTCACTTGGTTTATGTTTCAATATCATTAGCATTTGCATATTAGAGTCATGTACATAGCCTAACCATCTGCATAGCATAAGCATAGCAAGTCATTCAACAGGGGATCAAGCATTATTCTCATCTCTAGAGGCCTATCCAGAGGTTATTATCCTAATTCAATCTCATTCAAGTCATCAAGAAAGAATTTGAAAGCAGGGAGTTCAGTGGATCAAGCACTGAGTATATCTCCTAACTGAGGGTGTCTGAGGATCATCTCCTAACTGAGGGTGTCTGAGGATCAACAAGGGAATTATGAGTTGTGAATAGAGAGCATGGGGAGTATCTAGACATCTTGGAGGACTTAGAAAGTCATTTGGAGAAGAAAACAAGTTGTTGATGGGATCACAAGAATTGCAGTTGAAGACAGTCAACTAGGGTTTCATTTGGGTCAACCCTAGGTCAACTGATTGATTTAAGGGCATTCAGGTCTATTGAAGGGATGTGGGGTTCATCATTTGACATGGAGAACAAGGATATGTTGTTATGCTAAGAAGAATTCAAGAGAAATCAAGGAGAAGAGGAGTCTCTAAATTAGGGTTTCTGTGTAAAATCCCCTAGTTTAGGTCAAGTTTCCAAGCAAGATAAGTAAAAATGCAAGCTTCAAATGGATCCTTGGCCAACATGGAACTTGTAGAGGATCTCAATAACTTTAATTTGAGTGGTGGAAGACATCAAGGAGATTTATAGAACTCAAGTTATGGTCCTTGCAAGTTACAGGTCATCTGAGGTATCTGAAATTTTGTCTGTGAAAGTGACTTGACTTCCAAGCAACTTTTACCCCTCAAGGAGATTTCAAATGAATTTCTGGTCAACATAAGAATTGTTCCTCATTGTCTTAGCTTTCTAGAATGGTATAGTATGCCTTCATATGATATGTGGAACTCAACTTATGGTCTTGGCAAGCAAAGGGTATTTTGGTCATTTATGAATTACAGGTCATTTTAACCTATGTCCAAAACTCATACAAGGAGGCCTCAAATGGAAAAACTTACAACATAAAACTTGCTCCAAATGACATTTTGAGTCTAGAAAAGTGACCATGAGAGATTGGAAATGTCCATGGCACAAGGTTTCAAAATTGTTGAATTTAATGAAGAAAAATGGCTTAAAAAATGAGATTTTTCATATCTTGGCCAAATGATGCAAAATTATAGGTCATTTTGAGTGGAAAGGGCATTTTAAAGACATTGGCTAAAGTGGAATTTTGAGTTTAGTTCATAATTTGATAGTTATCCATGGTTGGTTGAATTGAAAGTTACATAATCAACATCCAAGGGAATTTGCACAAGGGAAACTTCTCCAAGCTTCTAGGAAGTTCTAATCCCATCTATATATTCATGCAAGTTGGTTCATGCAAGGGTTGGTGCTCCCATTTGTCCAAAACCTCAATTTTCACTCATTTTCCCATTCTTGCATAAGCTTCTCAAACTCCCTCAATTTCTCACCAATCTTCACTATTCTTGATTGAGTCTTCATCATCATCACACAAGGATCAGAATCCACACTTTCATTTGTCAAATTGAGGAAGGAATTGAACTATTCACCATTATCATTCAAGAAGCATGAACTTTGGAAGTGAGTAATTCAAGGCCTTAGAACCACACTTGTTGCATACAGAAGTAATCACCAAGCCTACTGATCACATTCCCTTCATCACAAGCAGTTGATTTGAAGATCTCATCACCTGTATCAAGGAATTACACCAGGTTTGTTTTCTCTTCGTATAACATGAATTAGTTAGAGTTAATAGGTTTTGATAGTGTAGAACGGTTAAGGTAGGGTAGAGGATTGTTTTGGATGAATTTGAGAAGATTTCATGAAGTTTGAGCATGATGTGTTAATTCTGTTGAGGCTCTTAACTCTTGGATTAAGGCACGAAAATGTTAGTAGAGTAGCATGCTATGATCATGAGGAAGTGTAGATCAGTTTAGGATGAGTTTTGTGGAGAATTGGAGAGGTTTCATATCAGGTATTAATGGTGATTTCCCTCTGTTCCACCTATCGAATTAGCTGATTGTTTGAGTTTCAAGGTAAACTATGGTTATAGACTTGTAGAGGGAAAGAAATGGAGGAATTTTGCTTTTCATATCGTGTGAATCCATGGCGTGTAGAGAGAGAACAGAGGGAGAGAAGGTCACGCATGGTTAGGGTTTTCTGAAACCCTAGGAGAGCTCAAGGTTGAAGATGAAGGCTAGACCACACGATCCCAGCTTGACCTTTGACTGGAATTCCCATCCAACGGTCCACGTGCACTCTGAGAAATGGAGGGAAATTTTAAAAGATGAAACGCACCGTTTCATTTAAGTAGGGGAATTGGGCTCTGATGACTATTGGCACCCCCACACGCGCGAAGCCCAAATGTTTGAACTGGATTTCCTTACTTTTCTCACCCCTTTCCATTTATTCATTATACTTCCTTTTATTTTCTTTTCATTTTTCATTCATTTTTAAAAATTCATAATAAATGAAAAAAAACATTATTTTTAATTCATTCTTTTTGCATATTTTTCTTTAGGATGTCTAGAAAATTATAAAAAATAAAAATTGCATTTTATTTTTTATTTGATATTTTTCCCATATTTTCTAAATAAATAACATTTTACATAATTTCATTTCATACATGATTTTGTTATTTTTTGTTCTATTAATTGCTTCAATATTTTTTGCCCATTCTTTTTAGGTTGTTTAGGTTAGACATTAAACTTGTAGATACAATTTAGTTCCCATTTTTAGAAATAAATTTTAGGTGTTTAGTTTAGGTGAGAATAACATGAACAAACTAGGGTTTTTTAGGTGATGACTTAGGAGAATCAATTCATTTCCCTTAGGATTTAGGGTTTGAATAGTTTAGCTATGGGACTATAGGGGCTATGGGTAGTTATTAGATCCCCTTAGAAAAAGCCAGGATTCCCCTACTGCTATTAATGTACTGTATATATCTGATTGACTGGTGTGGTATGCCCTATGGGGATTATTGCTGGCTTGTGTGAGTATTGGGATTGTCTGGGGACTTGGGAGAGCTGAGGACTTGTGAAGATGAAGCCATTGGAGATCCAGAGAGTGAAGTTCAACTTCCAGAGTTAAAGAGAAGATTCTTGCTAGCAGATGCTGAGGAGACTAGGATTTAGGAGCTAGGCAGAGCTCTAGATTAGAAAGCTTGTTTCTCAAACATGGATTGCCTTGTCTGCATCCATTCTTCTCTGTGATTTAGAGTCTCTCTAAGACACTCACCCCCTTCCTTTGGAAGGCTTAGTGATAGTGTCTAAGAGATAGAACTCTTGAGAGAAAATGTCTTTTGTGTTAGAAGCAGTCTGTTCACCACCTTTGGTAGTCAACTGATTGCTTAACACCCAATTCACTCTTGTGACTGATCCCTCATCCTGGAGGTTTGAACTTGAAGAAAAGCCATTGCAGATAGAAGACCGATGATCAAAGCCCTTACCTGAAGGTTATGAAGATGGAGATTGATGCTTGTTGAAGCCCATAGCTGATTGGAGATTACTTGGAGCCAGATGTTGATTCAGAGTTGCTGAAGTTGTTTGTTTTATTGCTGTTGTATTTCATTTCTGATGTATTGATTGGTTTTCCTGACTGTATTGTTTGCTGTTTACCCTGTTGGGTTGAAAGTGAAGTCTGTTCACTTTTGCCTATTGTTTTCTAGGTTCGAGGTTGAGTGGGACTCCCTTGCCTCGCTTGTACTGTTGCATCCATGCATTTTACTGCTTTATTATATCTGTTATTGTTTCTGTTTCTGCCTATCCCGTAGGATCTCTATTTCTCTCTGTGCAAGAGAGGAGCATGATAGACACTAGGTCTTAACCCATGCATGATAACATTAGGTTAGTTTGTTTCCCTTCGCAACCGTAGGTTAGAGTTCTGTCTCTTTCTTTCTCAAAACAAACAGAAAAACACATAAAGATTTCAAACACAATAAAAGACACTTCTTCCGTAAAAGAATGTGAACTCATCAAAGCGTTATTTTTGTCCGCTGGGACTGTTGATCAGAAAACCTTTTTCAGAAGGAATAAAATCAACCAAGACAAGTTTGCGTCGTACGTGGCCCGAACTACGTTTGCTCTGATCTTTCATGTTGTATGAAAGTACGTAGGCATAGGATACGATGTCCTAGCGAGCAACCTTCCCCTCCTTTCCCGTAGGTAGGCGAACTACGTTGACTCTGATTTCTCGTTCCAGGCGGGAATACGTAGGCATAAAGTGCGATACTTTGCCGAGTCATTTTTATTTTCATTTTATTTTCTTTTTTAACCCTTGACCTATAGTTTAGATAGAATAACAATCCATACCCGAAAACAAGCGTGGATCCCGTCGAGTACGACGGACGTGAGGGGTGCTAATACCTTCCCCTTGCGTAACCGACTCCCGAATCCAGGTTTTGGTTGCGACGACCATACCTTTCCCATGTTGTGCGAGGTTTACTCTGAGCGTTTCCTTTCCCTCCCGTGGGATAAATAACGCGCGGTGGCGACTCTTCTGTTCAGCCGGCGCCGATTTTCGCAGTAGCGACAAGCTGTTCAAGGGTAGGAAACCAAACATAGCATTTTTCCACATATTCGGATGCAAATGTTTTGTTCTCAACAACAATAAGGATAATCTCGGTAATTTTGATGAGAAGTCCGACGAAGGTATATTTCTTGGTTACTCTCTTTCTAGTAGAGCCTTTATAATTTTTAATAAAAGAACTCTTACTATTGAAGAATCCATTCATGTTTCTTTTGATGAGATTAATCCCTCGAAAGAGGATAATGTTATTGTGGATGATGATGATGATATAGTAGGTTCTTCTCAACAACAAGAAGAGACTTCAAAGAATCAAGCAATACCATAAGAAGATGTCACTCAAATCATTGAAGAACATCAAGATCTTCCGAAGGAATGGAGAACGCATAGAGATCACCCGATAGATAAAGTTATTGGTGATATTAGCCAAGGCGTTGTAACTCGACTAAATCTTAAGGATGCTTGTCTCAACATGGCTTTTGTGTCTCAAATTGAACCAAACAAGATTGATGAAGCCTTAGGCGACGACCAATGGATTGTAGCGATGCAAGAAGAACTCAACCAATTCGAAAGAAATCAAGTTTAGAGTCTCGTACCAAGACCGGACAACAAGCACATCATAGGAACGAGATGGGTGTTTAAGAACAAACTTGACGAGAATGGGATCATAGTTCGTAACAAAGCAAGATTGGTCGCACAAGGCTACAACCAGGAGGAAGGAATTGATTTTGATGAAACGTTCGCTCCGGTAGCAAGGTTAGAAGCAATTAGATTATTACTTGCTTATGCTTGTTCTATGAATTTTCAGTTGTTCCAGATGGATGTCAAAAGCGCTTTCCTGAATGGATACATCAATGAAGAAGTCTACGTCAAACAACCTCCGGGTTTTGAAGACTTCAAAAATCCCTCGCATGTTTACAAACTGAAAAAGGCACTCTACGGACTGAAACAAGCACCAAGAGCATGGTATGACCGCCTTAGCAATTTCTTATGTGAAAAGGGATTTACAAAAGGAAAGGTTGACAAGACGTTGTTCATAAAGAAGATCAAGGGTAACACCTTATTGGTTCAAGTCTATGTCGACGACATCATCTTCAGATCAACAAACAAAGAGCTTTGCAAAGAATTTTCCCTTATGATGCAAGGAGAATTTGAGATGTCCATGATGGGAAAATTGAACTATTTTCTTGGACTACAAATCAAGCAAACAAAGGATGGAATCTTCCTCAACCAATCTAAGTATTGCAAGGAATTGTTGAAGACATTCGATATGAATAGTTGCAAGGTGAGGTCCACTTCTATGGGCTCCGGAATGTATGTTGATCAAGATGAATCCGGTACTCCAATTTATATTACAAAATATCGAGGTATGATCGGTTCATTATTATATTTGACGGAAAGCCGTCCTGACATTATGTTTAGCGTTTGTTTGTGTGCACGCTTTCAAGCAAGTCCGAAGGAATCACATCTCACTGCCGTGAAGAGAATCATAAAGTATCTCAAAGGACAACGAACGTCGGATTATGGTATCCAAAAGGTAGTACTTGTTCTTTAATTGGTTATTTTGACGCTGACTATGCAGGATGTAAGACCGATAGAAAAAGCACGAGTGGTACGTGTCACCTTCTCGGGAATGTACTAGTGTCATGGGCCTGCAAGAAGCAAGCGTGTGTGGCACTCAGTACAGCCGAAGTGGAATATATTGCAGCAGGAAGTTGCTGTGCACAAATTCAGTGGCTTAAGCAACAACTCCTTGATTACGATGTAGATCTCGGTTGCATTCCTCTTCGAAGTAATAATATAAGTGCCATCAATATTACAAAGAACCTGGTCATGCATTCAAGGACAAAGCATATAGATATCAGACATCACTTCCTTCGAGATCACGTACTAAATGGAGATGTAGATGTTACTTTCGTCGATACACACAATCAACTCGCCGACATCTTTACCAAACCACTGGCGAAAGAACCGTTCTTCAAAATTCGACGAGAACTTGGATTCTCGATGAAGGTGATATCTGATCTTTTCTCGGGTTTATGTATGCATAATGTGTGTTTTCCAATGTTTTTGCATTCTGTTTTAAGCATCCTTCCAAAATTCACGCGTGTTAATCGATTAGCCTATAGGGTTAACCGATTAACACTGTTAGTTTTTCAATTCTGACTTAATTTTTAAATGTGTTAACCGATTAACCTATAGGGATAACCGATTAACACTGATACTTTTTATTTTGGAAATTAAATTTTTTATGTGTTAACCGATTAACCTACATGGTTAACCGATTAACACTGTTAAGAAATTTTAAAAAAATCAGAAACAAAAAATTAATTAAAATTTTGGAAAATTAAGTGTGATATATGTGTTATTTATGTGTGGTTAATATTTTCTTGAACATCCAAATATCTATCCAAAGAATTCTTCTTCTTCTTCTTTGACTATAAGTTTGGACTTCCAACCCATTTTAAAACCCACTCAAATAACTCTCCATATATATTGCCCTCACATTACCCTCTCCTCCATCTCTCAAAACCCTAACTCCTTCAAGAACCCAGAACCCTCAACATCTCTCAAACTTCATCCATGGCATCATCTCACAAAGGCAAGGGAAAGTTACCAGAAT
The DNA here is from genome assembly GCA_963859935.3 of Lathyrus sativus. Classification (NCBI taxonomy): domain Eukaryota; kingdom Viridiplantae; phylum Streptophyta; class Magnoliopsida; order Fabales; family Fabaceae; genus Lathyrus; species Lathyrus sativus. Next base: position 285,413,880 of record OZ012738.1, read on the forward strand.
ATGACTCTGCATCAGAGGAAGACATCATTCCTATGGAGACAACCAAGAAACGTCGTATGGATTTCAAGGTTCGTGTCTGTCATATTCTACCGGTGAAGTACGTAAACCTTAAGGCTTTTCCTGCTTCATCCTTTGATTTTCCTGCTCTGCTCAAATATCAGAAGATAGATAAGTTTGTTTCTGATTCTGGAAATTGTTATCATGATTTGGTCAAAGCATTTTTGAATAAGTTATCTGTGTATTTGAATGCTGATGATGAGCACATTATGGAAACCTCTGTTCGAGATTGCCTCTTGAAAGAGAATCTGACCGATATTGCTGCGAAGTTGAAAATTCCATCCTCTGGCTACTTTCTCTAGAAAGGGGTTAACCACGTGGAAGGACTGTGGTCTAACTATGACAAGATGGAGTACTACTACCAAATCTGCAGGTTTCCAAAGGAAAATGTTGTAGCAAACCAACGGACGACTCACATGTTATGTTATGCGAAAAATCTGACGGTTTCGGATCGGATGCTACATTACCTAATTTGCTATGTGCTGATTTCGAAGGATTCGAATCATGCTCAGATCAATGATTTGGAAATGCAACTTCTTTTCACAATCAAAAACAAGATAAGGGTAAATTGGATTCTGACAATCATGTATCATCTTCAACAGCAGCTTTCTCTGTCGACACATCTTCCTTATGCAAGGCTGGTTTCAAGAATCCTTGAGTTGACGGATTTGGACCTTAACAGGGAACCATTCACCAAGATGAAACCAACAACCAATGAGATAAATGAAATCACCACTGTTAAGAACACTGGTATTATTAAAGACAATAACGACACTTATAAGTATGCGGGCGAAGGATCAGCCTCCAACCAAGCCTATCCCGTTCCCGAAGGTGGTATCACAAATGAGTTTCTCTATACTACCATGATGACCCAACATTGAGAAACTATTAATTGTCACCAAGAAACCTCCAGGGCCATTGCTTCTCTTTGTAACCTTATCCTTACCGCTCATCCTTCCAACCCCGGGATTGTTGAAGAAGAAGATGCAGATGATGAAGGTAGTGAATAGGAAGAAGCAGAAGACGTGGATATGTCCGATGAAGATGTTTAGAAAATATTTGTTTTTGTTGCTTTTTCTGCTTTTCTTTCCGGATAATGTTTAAGTTGTTAATTTCTTGTGTAACCGTACAATATTTGCTGCATTGTTTATGTGCTGCATTTTATTTCATTCTATTATGCTATGCTTGATTATATGCTGTCTTGTATGCCGATATTGCTTTTGTTTGGTTTGAAATCTCCTTCCTTTTTGCTAATGACAAAGGGGGAGAAGAGCTTGCTGTCTAATATCTCTTTGTGCAGAATTTTTTTTGCCTCTGTTTAGATAGGGGGAGTTACTGAACTTAGGGGGAGAAGCAAGCCAAGATCAGAACAAAACATCGTCAAGGATATTGCACAGACACAGTTGTTTGTCATCATCAAAAAGGGGGAGAATGTATAAGCACATATCAATCTCAAGGTTTTGATGATGTCAACAAAGACTCAAGCTCATTCCATGATTGCAAAAAGTCAAAGCTTTCAAAATTGATCAAGATCAAGACTATGGAATGCTGTCAAGCAAATCAAGCATCATGTGCAAATGATAATTCAAGTTTCAAAATTTGGACTCAAGCTTCGGTATATCAATATTCACTCCTTTAATTGATATACAAGTGTTCAAATAATTTATCATGATAACATTTTGCATCTGCATGTTTTAAAAATCATTTGAATTGGTATAACACTTTTAACTCAAATATTTTTCTGAGTTTTAACAGTGTTAACTGATTAACCATATGGGTTAATCCGTTAACGGCCTTAATTTTTGAATTCTCTGGGTCAACGTTCAAGTGTTAACAGATTAACCTATATGGTTAACCGATTAACACTAAACGAATTTTGAAAAATTGTTTCTTTTTAATTTAAATTTTGTTTGAATGTTATACCTTTTCATTATTTAATTCATACACATTTGTACCTTTTTGAAATGGTGTTTTTCTTATATAAATTCTGAAAATTTCAAATTGAAAAAACACCTCCAATAATTTTCAAAATATTCATTGAATCAAATTCACTACTTTTCAAATATTTTCAAAAAGTGTTCATATTGTTCATATCATTTCATATCCAGAATTTTTGAACACTTGTATTGATATTGAAAAGTGAATTCTGATCAAAAGGAGAAGATCAATCTTTGTATTGATATTGCTATTGTATCACTCTCAAATTACAAAATTACAAGAATTATTTCTGTGTGACTTGTGATTCAGGATTGTTGAACACAAGGGGTAGTGCTTGCAAGAGGTTTGTTCTTGCACACAAAGTTGTTGAAATAGTTGTTAGATAGTAGGCCTCACCGGTTGATGGTGTGATAGGTTATACATTCTAAAACTATAGTGAAAACTCTCTTTCATGTGGAAAGGGGAGTGAAGTACCTTCGGATTGTGAAGGGAACCACTATAAATCTCTGTGTCCATTTTTCATTCTGCCTTTACTGCTTTCATCATCAAGATCATAACCAAGTAAAATTCAAGAATATCGAAAAATCGGAAAATGTTTCTAAAGCCTAATTCACCCCCCTCTTAGGCATACTCTGAACTTACAATTGGCGTCAGAGCAGGTTAAGGTAACCTGTTCCTAACGATTTAGTATGGCTTCCGCTAGCACCAACCCGGTTTTCAAAGACGGTGGAAGTAGTAACAAACCACCATTGTTCTCTGGAGAATATTTCGATTTTTGGAAAATCAGAATGAAGGCACATTTTGAAGCCCAAGGAGAAGGTATATGGGAAGCAATCGAAGAAGGACCACACAATCCAGTAAATGTGGTCAATGGCGTTGGAACCGCAAAGTTGAAAAGCACGTATGATGAAGACGATAAGAAAAAGATTCTTAATGAAAAGAAAGCAATCAACATACTCCAAAGCGCTCTTAGTATGGACGAGTTCTTCCGTGTATCACAATGTAGATCGACAAAATAGATTTGGGACGCCTTGGTGGAAACGCATGAAGGAACTGCAGAAGTAAAAAGATCAAGGCTTAACACGTTAAGCCAAGAATATGAGATGTTTCGTATGCAGCCCGGTGAATTTATTGTTGCCTTACAAAAAGATTCGTTCATCTAACTAATCACTTGATTGCTCTCGGAAAGACCTTCACCAATGATGATCTCAACCTGAAAGTCCTAAGATCCTTAACAAGAGAATGGCAACCAAAAGTGACCGCTATTTCGGAAAAGAAGAGTCTCTCAACGATGACATATGCATCCTTATTTGGCAAACTTCAAGAGCATGAATTGGAACTTGGAAGACTCGAGAAGCACGAAACTCAAGAAAAGAAGTCCAAAGGAATTGCCTTGAAGTTGACACAAAGGATGACAAAGACGACGAGACTTCCGACGATGAAAATTTCATGCTTCTTGTAAAGAAGCTTGGTAAGTTTTTTAATAATAATAAAAATTCCTCTTTTCCTAAAAAGAATAGACATTTCAGGAAAAAGGATGCATCCACATCGAATCAAGAAGTCACATGCTACGAATGTGGGAAGCAAGGTCACATAAAGTCGGGTTGCCCGAAACTTGCAAAGAAAGGAGGATTCAAAGGCAAGAAGGATTTCAAAAATAAAAAGGCTTATGTTGCTTGGGACAATAACAAAATAAGTTCATCATCAGAATCAAAAAGCGATGAATGTGCAAATATGGCTCTTATGGCGTCACATCATTCCGATGAAGAAATTGATGAGGTTAGTAACGATTTTTCTATTTATGACAATGATGCACAAGAAGTCATAGATGAACTTCTAAAAGAATGCAAGACTTTGTATAAAAGCATCTCATCCCAAAAGAAAAGAATTTCATTTTTAGAAGAACAAAATACTGCTTTTATAAAAAATATTGAAAATGAAAAACAAAAATTGGTGGATGAAAAACAAAGTCTTGTATGCAAAAATTGTGAATCCTTATCTTTTCAAATTGTTCAACTTAAAAGAGTTTTAGAAAGATAAGAAAAAGGTAAAATTGGCTTGGAGGAAATTCTTAGGCACCAAAGATATTCTAATGATAAAAGTGGATTAGGATATTCTAAGTTTTCCAAACCAAGCACAAATGAAACCATTTTTGTGAAAGCAAGTGAACAAGTTGTTAAAGAAAAGGAAAACAATTCTAAAACTATGCATTAAAGTCATAAAAAGAAAAGAATTGTGAAGAAAAAGAATTATGTTCCTAGATATAAAAGTCATTTTCAACCTACTTGTTTTTATTGTGGAATCAAAGGCCATACACCTAATGCTTGCTATGTGCGCAACATTGGTGTTGCTAAAGGGCATTATGTGTGGGTTGAAAAGGGTACTAACTACCAAGGACCCAAAGCAATTTGGGTACCTAACACTACTTGATTTTGTGTTGTAGGTATGCTTGAAGACAACTTATAATCAATGGTATCTTGATAGCGGTTGTTCTAAGCATATGACGGGAGACATAAAAAAATTTTCAAGTCTATCATTAAAGGCCAAAGGATACGTTACTTACGGTGATGATAATAAAGGAAAAATTCTTGGAGTTGGAACTGTTGGTGCACCTCCATGTACAATCATCGAAGACGTTCTTTATGTGGAAGGCCTTAAACACAACCTACTTAGCATAAGTCAATTGTGTGACAAAGGGTTCCGAATCAACTTCACAAAGGATTAATGTTTGATAATATTTTTATGATCTCTTTTGATGACTCTTCCTTGAAGGTAAAATGTCTAATGGCAAACAACAACGAGGCGTGGCTTTGGCATAAAAGATTTGCTCACATTCACATGGACCATTTAAAGAAGTTGATAAAGCATGATCTAGTTGTTGGTCTTCCGAAGATAAAATTCATCAAGTATAAGTTATGCGATGCATATCAAAAGGGGAAACAGATCAAGACAACTTTCAAATCCAAGAAAGTGGTTTCTACATCAAGACCACTTCAATTGTTGCACATGGATCTTTTTGGTCCATCGAGAACAAAAAGCTTTGGAGGTAGTATTTATGCCTTAGTTATTGTTAATGATTTCTCTCGATACACATGGGCATTGTTTTTAGTGCAGAAAAATGATGCTTTCAAAGCATTCAAGAAGTATGCGAAGCAAATTCAAAACGAGAAGTCACTCATTATAGCCTCTATAAGAAACGACCATGGTGGAGAATTCCAAAATTCAGACTTTGAAGATTTTTGCGAAGAGCATGGAATTTCTCACAATTTTTCTGCATCAAGGACTCCACAACAAAACGGTGTCGTAGAACGGAAGAATAGGTCACTGGTGGAGCTTGCTCGAACGATGCTTATTGACTCGAATCTTCCTAAATATTTCTGGGCAGAGGCAGTTAGCACGGCGTGTTTCGTAAGCAACCGTGTCAATATTTGACCAATTCTCAAGAAGACTCCGTATGAGCTGTTCAAGGGTAGGGAACCAAACATAGCATTTTTCCACATATTTGGATGCAAATGTTTTGTTCTCAACAACAATAATGACAATCTCGGTAATTTTGATGAGAAGTCCGACGAAGGTATATTTCTTGGTTACTCTCTTTCTAGTAGAGCCTTTAGAATTTTTAATAAAAGAACTCTTACTATTGAAGAATCCATTCATGTTTCTTTTGATGAGATTAACCCCTCGAAAGAGGATAATATTATTGTGGATGATGATGATGATATAGTAGGTTCTTCTCAACAACAAGAAGAGACTTCAAAGAATCAAGCAATACCACAAGAAGATGTCACTCAAATCATTGAAGAACATCAAGATCTTCCGAAGGAATGGAGAACTCATAGAGATCACCCGATAGTTAAAGTTATTGGTGATATTAGCCAAGGCGTTGTAACTCGACTAAATCTTAAGGATGCTTGTCTCAACATGGCTTTTGTGTCTCAAATTGAACCAACCAAGATTGATGAAGCCTTAGGCGACGACCAATGGATTGTAGCGACGCAAGAAGAACTCAACTAATTCGAAAGAAATCAAGTTTGGAGTCTCGTACCAAGACCGGACAACAAGCACATCATAGGAAAAAGATGGGTGTTTAAAAACAAACTTGACGAGAATGGGATCATAGTTCGTAACAAAGCAAGATTGGCCACACAAGGCTACAACCAGGAGGAAGGAATTGGTTTTGATGAAACGTTCGCTCCGGTAGCAAGGTTAGAAGCAATTAGATTATTACTTGCTTATGCTTGTTCTATGAATTTTCAGTTGTTCCAGATGGATGTCAAAAGCACTTTCCTGAATGGATACATCAATGAAGAAGTCTACGTCAAACAACCTCCGGGTTTTGAAGACTTCAAAAACCCCTCGCATGTTTACAAACTGAAAAAGGCACTCTACGGACTGAAACAAGCACCAAGAGCATGGTATGACCGCCTTAGCAATTTCTTATGTGAAAAGGGATTTACAAAAGGAAAGGTTGACAAGACGTTGTTCATAAAGAAGATCAAGGGTAACACCTTATTGGTTCAAGTCTATGTCGACGACATCATCTTCAGATCAACAAACAAAGAGCTTTGCAAAGAATTTTCCCTTATGATGCAAGGAGAATTTGAGATGTCCATGATGGGAAAATTGAACTATTTTCTTGGACTACAAATCAAGCAAACAAAGGATGGAATCTTCCTCAACCAATCTAAGTATTGCAAGGAATTGTTGAAGAAATTCGATATGAATAGTTGCAAGGTGAGGTCCACTTCTATGGGCTCCGGAATGTATGTTGATCAAGATGAATCCGGTACTCCAATTTATATTACAAAATATCGAGGTATGATCGGTTCATTATTATATTTGACGGAAAGCCGTCTTGACATTATGTTTAGCGTTTGTTTGTGTGCACGCTTTCAAGCAAGTCCGAAGGAATCACATCTCACTGCCGTGAAGAGAATCATAAAGTATCTCAAAGGACAACGAACGTCGGATTATGGTATCCAAAAGGTAGTACTTGTTCTTTAATTGGTTATTATGACGCTGACTATGCAGGATGTAAGACCGATAGAAAAAGCACGAGTGGTACGTGTCACCTTCTCGGGAACGCACTAGTGTCATTGGCCTGCAAGAAGCAAGCGTGTGTGGCATTCAGTACAGCCGAAGCGGAATATATTGTAGCAGGAAGTTGCTGTGCAAAATTCAGTGGCTCAAGCAACAACTCCTCGATTATGTTGTAGATCTCGGTTGCATTCCTCTTCGAAGTAATAATACAAGTGCCATCAATATTACAAAGAATCCGGTCATGCATTCAAGGACAAAGCATATAGATAACCGGCATCACTTCCTTCGAGATCACGTGCTAAATGGAGATGTAGATGTTACTTTCATCGATACACACAATCAACTCGCCGACATCTTTACCAAACCACTGGCGAAAGAACCGTTCTTCAAAATTCGACGAGAACTTGGATTCTCGATGAAGGTGATATCTGATCTTTTCTCGGGTTTATGTATGCATAATGTGTGTTTTCCAATGTTTTTGCATTCTGTTTTAAGCATCTTTCCAAAATTCATGTGTGTTAATCGATTAGCCTATAGGGTTAACCGATTAACACTGTTAATTTTTCAATTCTGACTTAATTTTTTAATGTGTTAACCGATTAACCTATAGGGTTAACCGATTAACACTGATACTTTTTATTTTGGAAATTAAATTTGTTATGTGTTAACCGATTAACCTACATGGTTAACCGATTAACACTGTTAAAATTTTCAAAAAAATCAGAAACAAAAAATTAATTAAAATTTTGGAAAATTAATTGTGATATATGTGTTATTTATGTGTGGTAAATATTTTCTTGAACATCCAAATCTCTATCCAAAAAATTCTTCTTCTTCTTCTTTGACTACAAGTTTGGACTTCCAACCCATATTAAAACCCACTCAAATAACTCTCCATATATATTGCCCTCACATTACCCTCTCCTCCATTTCTCAAAACCCTAACTCCTTCAAGAACCCAGAACCCTCAGCATCTTTCAAACTTCATCCATGGCATCATCTCACAAAGGCAAGGGAAAGTTACCAGAATATGACTTTGCATCAGAGGAAGACATCATTCCTATGTAGACAACCAAGAAACGTCGTATGGATTTCAAGGTTCGTGTCCGTCATATTCTACCGGTGAAGTACGTAAACCTTAACGCTTTTCCTGCTTCATCCTTTGATTTTCCTGCTCTGCTCAAATATCAGAAGATAGATAAGTTTGTTTCTGATTCTGGAAATTGTTATCATGATTTGGTCAAAGCATTTTTGAATATGTTATCTGTGTATTTGAATGCTGACGATGAGCACATTATGGAAACCTCTGTTCGAGATTGCCTCTTGAAAGAGAATCTGACCGATATTGCTGCGAAGTTGAAAATTCCATCCTCTGGCTACTTTCTCCGAAAAGGGGTTAACCACGTGGAAGGACCGTGGTCTAACTATGACAAGATGGAGTACTACTACCAAATCTACAGGTTTCCAAAGGAAAATGTTGTAGCAAACCAACGGACGGCTCGCATGTTATGTTATGCGAAAAATCTGACGGTTTCGGATCGGATGCTACATTACGTAATTTGCTATGTGCTGATTCCGAAGGATTCGAATCATGCTCAGATCAATGATTTGGAAATGCAACTTCTTTTTGCAATCAAAAACAAGATAAGGGTAAATTGGATTCTGACAATCATGTATCATCTTCAACAGCAGCTTTCTCTGTCGACACATCTTCCTTATGCAAGGCTGGTTTCAAGAATCCTTGAGTTGACGGATTTGGACCTTAACAGGGAACCATTCACCAAGATGAAACCAACAACCAATGAGATAAATGAAATCACCATTGTTAAGAACACTGGTATTATTAAAGACAATGACGGCACTTATAAGTATGCGGGCGAAGGATCAGCCTCCAACCAAGCCTATCCCGTTCCCGAAGGGGGTATCATAAATGAGTTTCTCTATACTACCATGATGACCCAACATTGAGAAACTATGAATTGTCACCAAGAAACCTCCAGGGCCATTGCTTCTCTTCGTAACCTTATCCTTACCGCTCATCCTCCCAACCCCGGGATTGTTGAAGAAGAAGATGCAGATGATGAAGGTAGTGAAGAGGAAGAAGCAGAAGACGTGGATATGTCCGATGAAGATGTTTAGAAAATATTTGTTTTTGTTGCTTTTTCTGCTTTTCTTTCCGGATAATGTTTAAGTTGTTAATTTCTTGTGTAACCGTACAATATTTGTTGCATTGTTTATGTGCTGCATTTTATTTCGATCTATTATGCTATGCTTGATTATACGATGTCTTGTATGCCGATATTGCTTTTGTTTGGTTTGAAATATCCTTCCTTTTTGCTAATGACAAAGGGGGAGAAGAGCTTGTTGTCTAATATCTCTTTGTGCAGAATTGTTTTGCCTCTGTTTAGATAGGGGGAGTTACTGAACTTAGGGGGAGAAGCAAGCCAAGATCAGAACCAAACATCGTCAAGGATATTGCACAGACACAGTTGTTTGTCATCATCAAAAAGGGGGAGAATGTAGAAGCACATTTCAAACTCAAGGTTTTGATGATGTCAACAAAGACTCAAGCTCATTCCATGATTGCAAAAAGTCAAAGCTTTCAAAATTGATCAAGATCAAGACTATGGAATGTTGTCAAGCAAATAAAGCATCATGTGCAAATGATCATTCAAGTTTCAGAATTTGGACTCAAGCTTCGGTATATCAATATTCACTACTTTAATTGATATACAAGTGTTCAAATAATTTATCATGATAACATTTTGCATCTGCATGTTTTAAAAATCATTTGAATTGGTATAACACTTTTAACTCAAATATTTTTCTGAGTTTTAACAGTGTTAACCGATTAACCATATGGGTTAATCCGTTAACAGCCTTAATTTTTGAATTCTCTGGGTCAACGTTCAAGTGTTAACAGATTAACCTATATGGTTAACCGATTAACACTGAACGAATTTTGAAAAATTGTTTCTTTTTAATTTAAATTTTGTTTGAATGTTATACCTTTTCATTATTTGATTCATACACATTTGTACCTTTTTGAAATGGTGTTTTTCTTATATAAATTCTGAAAATTTCAAATTGAAAAAACACCTCCAATAATTTTCAAAATATTCATTGAATCAAATTCACTACTTTTCAAATATTTTCAAATATTTTCAAAAAGTGTTCATATTGTTCATACCATTTCATATCCAGAATTTTTGAACACTTGTATTGATATTGAAAAGTGAATTTTGATCAAAAGAAGAAGATCAATCTTTGTATTGATATTGCTATTGTATCACTCTAAAACTACAAAATTACAAGAATTATTTCTGTGTGACTTGTGATTCAGGATTGTTGAACACAAGGGGTAGTGCTTGCAAGAGGATTGTTCTTGCACACTAAGTTGTTGAAATAGTTGTTAGATAGTTGGCCTCACCGGTTGATGTGTGATAGGTTGTACATTCTAAAACTATAGTGAAAACTCTCTTTCATGTGGAAAGGGGAATGGAGTACCTTCAGATTGTGAAGGGAACCACTATAAATCTCTGTGTCCATTTTTCATTCTGCCTTTATTGCTTTCATCATCAGGATTATAACCAAGTAAAATTCAAGAATATCGAAAAATCGGAAAAAGTTTCTAAAGCCTAATTCACCCCCCCTCTTAGGCATACTCTGAACTTACAACTTTGGGGTTTACAAACTTGGATTTGACACCAAGAGGCGGGAACCATAACTGTGCGTTGCACATATCATTAGAATACCGAGGGGCTGTCATGTCTCACGTACTTGTAGATACGGGATCATCCTTGAACGTACTTCCGAAGAAAGCCCTAATGAAGTTGGACATGCAGGGGTTGATTTGCACACCAAGTGATTTGGTGGTGCGTGCGTTTGATGGAACCCGAAGATCTGTGTTTGGGGAGGTAACTTTGCCTATTCAGGTGGGACCTGAAGTGTTTGATGCAATGTTTTATATTATGGATATCCAGCCAGCCTACAGTTGTTTACTAGGTCGTCCATGGATTCATTCAGCAGGAGTTGTAACCTCCACGCTGCATCAAAAGCTAAAGTATATGGTTGGCGGTAGTGTTGTTACGGTGTGCGGGGAAGAGGATGAAAATTCTGGCAAGCACACGATGGATGTTATTCCAAGGTTATAACATCCACTGTGACATCTGCTATTTAACAGCTAATACTCAGCAATAATAAAAGCAGTAAATAACACAACAATTGTTTACCCAGTTCAGTGTCAACAACACTTACATCTGGGGGCTACCAAGCCAGGGAGGAAATTCACTATTAGTAGAATCAATTCAGAGTTAAACCTCTAGTTTACACTTCTCACTTAATCTCTACCCAGTGACACTTCAACCTAGAGACACTCTAGACCTGAGTATACCCACTCACTCCCCCTCAATCACACAACAGTGATATCAAACAATTACAGAAAACAATATGAAGAGACACTTTATACACACCTTGGTCTTGCTTCACAGCTTTGATCAAGGAACTCACACACTCTTGCTTCAAATCTTTGAGTGAGACACATCCTAGAATCTACCTATCCAATGCAAATCATCCACCAGACAATTGCTTGGATTACAAGTATTCCTAGACAGAATTCACACGTGAAGACTAGCCTTCTTCACTTACAAGGACTCTGTAATCTGCACTCTATCTTCTTCTTCTGTCAAGTGCTACCGTTCTGGATTGCTCCATCTGTTATTTATAGCAGTTGTTGGTCCTTTGGGCCTTGGTGCAAAAATTAGGTTTTATCCATAAAACCTCTCTTTAATAAACTGCACACTTGCCAATTGATCCAGGGTCTTTTTAGTTCGCCTAGGGCTTCTAAAAAGTCTCCTGATTTCCAGCTTGAGCTCCTATTTGTTTCCTGGTTTCTAGCTACCAGAATAACAAACCTGCGCTTGATGTCATACGACCCATGTCACAACAATGGGTATGACATTCAGCGTAACTTGCTTTTAGCTAAGTTAACTTACCCTGCACAGACCATATTATGTATGTGTTGCACCCTAAAATTTGCTCAACCTTATTCCTTGGATTTATGTTTCATTATCATTAGCATTTGCATATAGAGTCATGTACATAGACTAACCATCTGCATAGCATAAGCATAGCAAGTCATTCAACAGGGGACCAATCATTACTTTCATCTCTAGAGGCCTAGCAAGGGGTTATCATCATAATTCAGTCATATTCAAGTCATCAGGAAAGAATTTGAAAGCAAAGAGTTCAGCAGATCAAGCCTTGAGTCCATCTCCTAGCTGAGGGTATCTGAGGATCAACAAGAGGGTTGTGAGCTGTGGAGTGAAGGTATGGAGAGCATCTAGACATCTTGAGAGACTTATAAAGTCATTTGGAGAAGAAAACAAGTCATTGATGAAGGCACAAGAGCTATAGTGGAAGACAGTCAACTAGGGTTTCATCTGGGTCAACCCTAGGTCAACCCTAGGTCAGTTGACTGACTTAAGAGGGCATTCAAGTCTATTGGAGAGATGTGGGGATCAACATTTGACATAAGAATAAAGATATGGAGATATGACAAGGAGAATTCAAGAGAAATCAAGGAGAAGAGGAGTTACTAAATTAGGGTTTCTCTGTAAAATCCCCTAGTTTAGGTCAAATTTCCAAGCAAGATAAGTCAAAATGCTAGCTTCAAATGGCTTCTTGGCCAACATGAAACTTGTAGAGGATCTCAAGACCTTTAATTTGAGTGGTGGAAGACCTCAAGGAGATTTATAGAACTCAAGTTATGGTCCTTACAAGTTACAGGTCATCTGGGGTGTCTGAATTTTTGTCTGTGAAAGTGACTTGACTTCCAAGCTAGTTTTGCCCCTCAAGGAGATTTCAAATGAATCCTTGGTCAACATAAGAATTGTTCCTCATTGTCTTAGCTTTCTAGAATGGTATGGCATGCCTTCATATGATGTGTAGAACTCAACTTATGGTCTTGGCAAGCAAAGGGTATTTTGGGCATTTGTGAATTACAGGTCATTTTAACCTATGTCCAAAACTCATACAAAGAGGCCTCAAATGGAAAAACTTACAACATCAAACTTGCTCCAAATGGGATTTTAAGTCTAGAAAGAAGGTCACAAGTTATTGGAGAAGCTCATAGCATGAAGTTACATAATTGGTCAAAACATGAACTAAAATGGCTTATAAAGTGACTAAATTCAAGATGGAAAATGGTTTGGGAGATTTACAAGTCCAAATGGAGACTTCCAATATATGATTTTGAATGGAAAAACAATTCTAAGAACAATGGTTCACACATTTTTTTGAGTTTAGAAGGAAAAAATGAAGTTATCCATGGTTGCTTACCTTTTAAGAAACATAATCAAAAATGAGCCAAAGTTTGAAAACAAGGGAATGTGCAAGATGGATCTAGAATGTACCATTGGGGTCTATATATTCATGAAAGATGAATTTGGCAAGGGTTGGCCTCATTTGCACCAAGAATTTCACAAGATTTCTCATTCTTTTCATTGAAGTTTCATTGCAATTCTCACAAATTCTTCACCAAATCTTCATCATAATCAACCTTCTCATACTGATTCATCACCATATAGTATAATTCAATCAAGAACAAGGTGGTTATCATCCATTTTCGAGCACTTTTTTCAAGAGCATCAAGATTGAAGTTGCAAGTGGACAGCATAATGCAAGCAAGGAATCACCAAAATACTGCATACAGAATCAATGCCTGAGTAATTTGATCAAGATTCAAGCCTTAGAAGCCTCAGATCCTCAATCTCCATAGCTGTTTTCAAGTTTTTTGCACCAGGTGAGTTTTCAATCACACTGCTCGATCCAGTTAGTTAGGCATGATTTTGTTAGTGTAGACTTGATCTAGGTGGTTAGGAGATTTAGTTAGATGATTTTGGAAAGGATTGGTGATGGTTAATGACAGGTGCAACCAACTGTTAGTGCTTGAATCCATTAGGTTAGTGCATTAGGATGTTGTGTTGATAGCTCAGATTAATCACCTTTAGTTATAGGTTAGATTAGGGTAAGTTTGATGGAGAATTGTTGTGGTGCATATCAGTGCATTTCCATGGTGATCAGAAATTGATGCTATCGGGTTGAGGGATTTATTGAGTTTCAGATTGAATTAAGACCACAGGATTGAAGAGGGAGAGATTTAGCATGATTTTCATGTTTATAGCATGGTGATTCGTGGCCTGGATAAGGAGAACAGTTGAGTTGAACTTGCTCGTGCATGGAGGTTTCATGGTGAAACCCTAGTTTCTAACAGAGCCATTGGAGAAGATGCAATCATGGCCGTTTATCTGTTGTTGGACCTTTGACTTGTGAGGCCATCCTAGGGCTGAGATTCAATTCAGAATGTGGAGGGAAACGAGTTGGCCAAAACGCGCCGTTTCATTAATTGAAACGGGCGGGCCTGAGTTTGTGTTGTTATCCCCACCCCCCAGTCATAGGCCCAATTGCATTTCAACGTGATTTCCATTCTATTCTCACCCCCCAGCGTGTGTGGTATTCTGAGTAACTCTGGGCCTTGTCCAAAACGCTACCAGCACCCCCCTGTTTGCTGGCCCAATGTATTTGAACTGGGGCGAGTTCCTATTCTGACCCCCCTCTCTCTTATTTTAATTCATTTCATTTTTTAATTCCATTTTAATTTTTCATCATTTTCATTAATTCATAATAAATTCATAAAAAATGCATTCTCATCCATTCTTTTTACCATATTTTCATTAAAATGTCTAGAATATTATAGGAAAAGAAAATTTCATTTTTAGTTTTATTTCATATTTTTTTCACATTTTCTAAATAAATGTCCCATTAAATAATTCATTTCATGCATCATTTTTATGATTTTTGTTCTCTCACATGCTTTGATATTTTTTGATCATTCTTTTCATATTGTTTAGATGAGACATTCAACTTATAGAAATATTTTAGTTCCCATTTTTAGAGGTTAATTTTAGGTGATTAATAAATGCTTGAATATCATGAACAAAACTAGGGTTTTTTTAGGTAACAACTTAGGAAGTTCAATTTTCTCCCTTAGGACTTAGGGTTTGAATAGGTTAGTTATGGGACTATATGGGCTATGGGTAGCTATTAGATCCCTTAGAAAAAGTTAGGATTCCCCTACTGATATTATTACTGTCTGTATATCTGATTGTCTGGTGTGGTGTGCCCTCTGGGGTTTATTGATTGTTTGTATGGGTATTGGGTTTGTATGGGGCCCTGGGGAAGCTGAAGATTTGTGGAGATGAAGCCTATTGGAGATTCAAAGATTGAAGATCAACTGTCAGAGTTGAGGAGGTGTTTCTTGCCAGCAGCTGCTGAGGAGACTAGGGTTTAGGAGCTAGGCAGAGCTCTAGATTAGAAATTTTGTTTCTCAAACATGGATTGCCTTGTCTGCATCCATTCTTCTCTGTGATTCAGAGTCTCTCTAAGACACTCACCCCCTTCCTTTGGAAGGCTTGGTGATAGTGTCTATGAGATAGAACTCTTGAGAGAAAATGTCTCTTGTGTTAGAAGCAGTCTGTTCACCACCTTTGGTAGTCAACTGATTGCTTAACACCCAATTCACTCTTGTGACTAATCCCTCATCCTGGAGGTTTGAGCTTGAAGAAAAGCCATTGCAGATGGAAGACTGATGATCAAAGCCCTTGCCTGAAGGTCATGAAGATGGAGATTGATTGGAGATTATTTGAAGCCAGTTGTTGATTCAGAGCTGCTGATGCTGTTTCTTTTGTTGTATTTCATTTGCTGATGTATTGATTGGTTTTCTGGACTGTATTGTTTGCTGTTTACCCTGCTGGGTTGAAAGTGAAGCCTGTTCACTTTTGCCTATTGTTTTCCAGGTTCGAGGTTGAGTGGGACTCCCTTGCCTCGCTTGTATTGTTGCATCCATGCATTTTACTGTTTTACTGTATATATCTGATATTGTTTCTGTTTCTGCCTATCCCGTAGGATCTCTGTTTCTCTCTGTGCAAGAGAGGAGCATGATAGACACTAGGTCTTAACCCATGCATGATAACATTAGGTTAGTTTGATTCCCTTCGCAACCGTAGGTTAGAGTTCTGTCTCTTTCTTTCTCAAAACAAACAGAAAAACACATAAAGACTTCAAACACAATAAAAGACACTTCTTTCGTAAAAGAATGTGAACTCATCAAAACGTCATTTTTGTCCGCTTGGACCGCTAATCAGAAAACCTTTTTCAGAAAGAATAAAATCAACCAAGACAAGCTTGTGTCTTCCGTGGCCCGAACTACGTTTGCTCTGATCTTTCATGCTGTATGAAAGTACGTAGGCATAGGATGCGATATCCTAGCGAGCAACCTTCCCCTCCTTTCCCGTAGGTAGGCGAACTACGTTGACTCTGATTTCTCGTTTCAGACGGGAATACGTAGGCATAAAGTGCGATACTTTGCCGAGTCATTTTTTTTATTATTTTCATTTTTCTTTTCTTTTAACCCCAGACCTTTAGCGTAGATAGAATAACAATCCATACCCGAAAACAAGCGTGGATCCCGTCGAGTACGACGGACGTGAAGGGTGCTAATACCTTCCCCTTGCGTAACCGACTCCCGAACCCAGGTTTTGGTTGCGATGACCATACCTTTCCCGTGTTGTGCGAGGTTTACTCTGAGCGTTTCCTTTCCCTCCCGTGGGATAAATAACGCACGGTGGCGACTCTTCTGTTCAGCCGGCGCCGATTTTCGCAGTAGCGACAGCTGGCGACTCTGCTGGGGATCCAACGTCCCCGGGCTGCTAAGGACTGCGATGGTTCTTATGCATTTGGGATCCAACGTCCCTTGAGAGAGTCAATCCTAACGCTTGTTTTCCCGTCGAGGATTTTGTATGGAGTTATTTTATATTTCTAACCCTGTATTTTTCAGCTTTATATATATTGTTTAATATTGCTGTATTTGGGGTGTGACGGGTGTTCTGATATTGAGAGATAAGCCGGACCTGGGCTTGAGTGCACCTAGAATTAGAGTAGAAATTAGTGGGCGCCCGCTTGCTTTGCTTGCTTTGGTGTCCCATGAAATCTACACTCAGACGAGGTTCCTCTGGTTGGCCTCCTGCCCCTTCCTTTGGTTGGCGTGGGTTGCTGGTTAGTTGGATTGTCGACTCTGAGGACCGATCATTTGGAAATTGGCTGAGTGAGGCCTCTTCAGGATTTGATGATGCCACTCCTTCTGGGAATCGTATCATTAACCCTGAAAGTCTGTGACGCCGACGACCGCATAGGATGCCGTACCTTGTGCCAGTTATAGGGCCACCCACCTGTGAGGGGATTCAGGGTTATGCAGGTAACTAGACCTCCAGACTACCGGTTATTTCTTGATCAGAGATCCGGGTTATTTATGGAGAGTCATGAGGTCTGCTAGAGACCATGTGGAGATTTATTCTGAGGTCTGTCAGAGACCATGTGGAGATTTATTCTGAGGTCTGTCAGAGACCATGTGGAGATTTATTCTGAGGTCTGTCAGAGACCATGTGGAGATTTATTCTGAGGTCTGTCAGAGACCATTTGGAGATGTATTCTGAGGTCTATCAGAGACCAGGTGGAGTTGTATTCTGAGGTCTGTCAGAGACCATTTGAGAAGTGTTTTGAGGTCTGTCAGAGACCAATTATGGATGTGATTTGAGGTCTATCAGAGACCAGTTGGAGTTATGGTTTGAGGTCTGTCAGAGACCAGTGTTGGAGTTCTATTTTAGGTCTATCTGAGACCAGGGTTTGGTGACTTCTGGATGGTCTATCTGAGACCTTTCTTGATTGGGTTTAGGCTATTCAGCTGCAGCTTTGGTCCCTGTTGAATGTTACTTGCATTGCATCCTTGCATATCCATTATCATTTGCATTTCACTAACGTGTGTCTGTGCTGCAGGTGCATTTGCATTTCCCTAGTTCTAGTGCCCAGACTTCTGAGTGTTTGATCATGACTAGCCTACGGAGAACGGTTGCTTACAAATTGCCTACGCCTGATATTGTTCCTCTACTTGGGTTGATCTCTCTTGCTGATGAGGGTGTTCGTAGGAGTTTCCGGATGAGCTATGGTAGATTATTGAGATTGGTGTGCAAACCTACAGAGGTAGAGTTAGATGGGCTGTATGCTTTGATGCAATTCTATGACCCTGCTTTGAGGTGTTTTACATTCTCTGACTTTATTATGGGACCAACCTTGGAGGAATACGCGGAGTATGTTGAGCTGCCTGTGCAGAACCAGGTTCCATTCATCCATTATGATGCCAAACCCAAGCCGGAGGAATTGGCAAAAGCCTTGCATGTTGACGCTTCTGAACTTGTGACTACTGTTTCCCGTGGAGTTCCAGGATTCTCATTTCAGTTCTTAGTGGGTAAAGCCCAGGAGTACGCCAAGAATGGGTGCTGGGTTGCTTTCAATGCTGTGTTGGCCTTGTGCATTTATGGCATAGTACTATTCCCCAATATACCGGATTTTGTGGACTTCGATGCTTTCTACTTGTTCGCCGCTGGTAATCCGGTACCTACCTTACTCGGAGATCTCTACCATTCACTGCATTACAAGAATGAGAAGGGAAGAGGGAAGAATGTTCATCTGTGTGTACCCTTATTGAGTATGTGGTTTGAGAGTCATCTTCCTAAGAGAGGATCTGCTGCAGAGACTACAATTCCAGTTGGTTGGCCAGAACGCTTGATGAGGCTATCGTCGGAAGATATGGAGTGGTTTGATAGAGACCTGTTGGGATCTGAGCTCATCTTCAGCTGTGCTGGGTACCCTAATGTGCCATTGATAGGAAGGAAAGGGTGTATCAATTACAACCCTTCTCTATTCATTCGCCAGTTTGGATATGCGCTGAAGAATCCACCTCAGAAGGAGGAAGTACAGGAATCTCTGTACTTCACTGGAGACGTGAAGGGGGAATTATTAGCCAAGTTGCGACATGCTTGGACGCGTATTAACCACAAAGGGAAGCCGTTGTTGGGAAAGAATGACTGTCAGGCCTATGCACCTTATAGAGTTTGGATTCAGGAGAGGGCTAGTCAGTTGAAGATGCCGTTTCCAGATGCACCCACTCTTGATCCTATTCCGGTAGAAGAGCCGACTACTGTTTCTAGAGAAGCATATGAACAGGTTGTGAGAGAGAAAGAAGCCTTGATGAAGATTAACGAAGGGTTAGAGCAAGAGTTAGCCCAGGCGCGCAGCGAGAAAAACAAGGCCGTATATGCTTTCCAACAACAGATTGAGCTAGTAAACAGGTTAGGAGCTGAGTTGACCGAGGAAAAGAAGAAGCGCGAACGTCTGGGACAAGAGTTCAGAAGTTCTCATGACATGCTGGAAGCCAAAAAGAAGGCGCTCGACGCAGCACACCGAGAGATATCTTCTTGCAATAAGACTTGGAATGCTACACTCACTAACAACAAGAAGAGGGAAGATAAGCTGAAGCAGCAAATTTCCGACCTTGAAGAGAAGTTGAAGTCTAGCATCAAGAAGTGTGAGGAGGAAGTGATGAACCGGTATAGTGTCCAGCATGCACTGAACAAGGCAATCAAATCCAGAGATGAAGCAGTGTCCCAGAAACGAAAGTTAGAAGATTGCTTCGGAGAAGCAACATGGGAAGAAACTGCTGAAGATGTACGCCGTGTCCTTAAGAAGAGAAACCAGCTTGTTGAAGGGCTGCTTGACCGACCAAGCCATCCGGAGACCAAGAAGTTGATAGAGGAGTACCAGACTTTTGGGAGGATATGATCATTCCATTATTTGTATGCTTTATTTGCATAGTGCTGACCATCACCAGGATTGTTGGTTGAGGTCATGCCATCTTTGTACTCTCAGTGATATTGTACCCTGGGCTTATTGATTCTCTCTGTTATATATGAGGCTTTCTATGATTCAGCTCCGATATTCCTATTGTCAACACTGTCACTGCACCGGCACCTTCGCACTAGAACTGGGGGAATGAACTTCCCTAATGCACAGACACATTGCATTGCATTCATATTCATATTGCATAACAGGTAATCTTTGAATGGTGTCTTATCTCCTGCTTTGATTCAGGTACTTAACAGGATTCCAGATCAACATCCGCACCGCTATTCTACACGATCCAACTGTCGGAAAGTCATGGACCAGATTCAGAATGAGATGCAGGATGTACGCGAGAAGCTCGCCCTCTTCATGCAGACCATGGAGGCTATAGCAAAAGGGCAAGAGAATTTGCAGGCCATGGTCCAGCCTCTGTTGGCTCGCAACGCTGGTCATGGTAACGAAGATCATCAGTCTGTCCGGGTTGATACTGCTCATGGAGACGGCACTCCCACGCCGGTGGCTCCGCCTGTCGTCAATGTGAATGCTGCTAACGTCAACAACGCTACCGCTGCTGTGAATGGTAACGTCGGAGTTGGAAATGAAACTGCTGTCCATAACGCTGGGCTGGGTGATGTCAATGTGGGAGATAATCTCGGAGGCAATGGCTTTGTCAACGCTGGGTTCGGATTCAACGATCAGGGATTCGACAATACTGGCAAGTATGGTTTTAATGCTCAAGGCTTTGGGCAAGATGGTTATGGTATGGTCAATCAGGGCTACGGAGGTTTTGGAAACGGAAACGGTGCTGGTTTTATGGCTGGTGGTCCTGCTGGAGGTGTTCAAGGGTATGGCAACAGAGGCCGAGTTCCGGGGATGAATCAGGTCAGAGCTGGACGTAATAATGCGTATGATGGATACGGGGCTGGAAACGGTATGTGGCAAGAGGATCAGCAGGAAGACGCCTTCTCTGGAGGGGGTTTTGAAGGGCCGATGGATGATTCTCAAAAGATTAGAATGCTGGAAGAGCAAATGAAGGGAGTCCTAAACCAGAGTGTTGTGGGTCTGGACATGGCAACTATGGGCTTGGTACCTGGGCTGAGGGTGCCAATCAAGTTCAAGGCGCCTGCGTTCGATAAGTACAAAGGAGATACATGTCCGAAAGTGCATGTACGAGCTTATTACAGAAAGATGTCTGCATACTCCACTGACGAAAGAATGCTCATGCATTTCTTTCAGGATAGTCTATCGGGTCCTTCCTTAGAGTGGTACATGGGGTTGGAGCCCACTGATATCAAGACTTGGAAGCAATTGGCGGAGGCGTTCGTAGCCCATTACAAGTATAACAGTGACCTGGCACCCAATCGGGTCCAGTTGGCCGGGCTTTCGCAGAAGAAGGGGGAGAGTTTTAAAGAATACGCGCAAAGGTGGCGCGATATGGCTGCCAGGGTCCGTCCTCCTGTGGAAGATAAAGAAATGAACGATATGTTTGTCGGCACATTCACCGGGCTGTTTCATGATATGTTGTTTCATACTTCTCTGGCTAGTTTTTCAGACCTGATTTTGATGGGGGAAAAGATTGAGCGGAACATTAAGCAAGGAAAGTTCCAAGTTGACGAGTCAGCTGCATCTGGCAGTAATAGGAAAGCTTATGGTGGGCGCCGTCAGGGCGAAGCTAGTGCTGTATTTGGAGGACGAGGCCGGGGCCGAGGCAGGGGAAGAAATCAATATCGTCAGCAGCAGCAAGTGTCGAGTGTTACCATCCCTTATCAGCAACAACCAATCCAGCAACAACAACAGGTTCAGCAGCAACCAATGCCACAGCAGCAGCAGCCTCAGCAGGGGGCACAGCAAGCTCAGAGAAAATTCCAGGGTGGTAAGCCGAGAAGGGTGTTCGAGAAGCCTCCCTCTAACTATGCTGATTTATTGCAGACCTTGTTGGGATTGAATCTGGTGGAGAAAAGAACCTTGGCACCGATAACGGGAGCTCCCCCGTTCGGCTATGATGCAAATAGGCGCTGCGAGTTTCATTCTGGGGCCCCGGGCCATGATATCGAAGGTTGTCATGCTTTTAAGCACGTTGTGCAGGATCTCTTGGACAACAAGTCTATCAACTTCGGAACGACCGGTGCGAATATAGTCCAGAAACCCATGCCTAATCATGGGGCGAACGCCGTGCTGACTGAGGAAGGTCTGAATCTGATTATGAATGTTGAGGATTTAAAGACGCCGCTGAGCGAAATAAAAAGCCGACTGTTGCAGGGGGGTGTTTACCCGGGTTGTAATGAGTACTGTTTGGACTGTTGGGCCCTGTCTGGGGGGTGTGAGGATTTGAAGAAAGGCATCCAGGCCTTAATTGATGATGGTATATTGCAGTTTGATAGAACAGCAACTGATGAGCCTGCGGGGGCAGTAATGGATAATCAGAGTGATGTTGCCACAGTGACAATTCCTAGGAAGACGATCACCATTTCAGCACCAGTTCAGCGACCACCGATTACTATAACTAAAGCCGGGCCAATCCCGTATGAGAGCACGAAAGCGGTCCCATGGTCATATGGGCTAGAGGTGTATTGTGACGGGATTAAAATCGATGTTAACAAGCAGTCAGCGGAGGTTGTGGATAATGTTGTTGGCCCGGGAGGCATGACGAGAAGCGGCAGGATCTTTATATCTCCTGAAGTGGAAGCCGAAAGGATAGCGAAAGGAAAAGGGAAAGCGGTTGAGAATGTTCCGGTACAAGCAAATGAAAAAGAAGCAGCATCTAAGGATGTCGAAGAATTCATGCGCTTAATTCGGAAAAGCGATTATAAAATTGTGGAGCATCTGCAGCAAACACCGTCCAAAATATCTATTCTGTCATTGCTGTTGTGTTCGGAAGCTCACCGAAATGCTTTGCTGAAAGTCCTGGACACTTCTTTTGTACCACAGGATGTCTCCGTAAACCAGCTAGAAGGAGTATTGGCACATGTAAATGCAGGCCACAGTCTGGGCTTTACTGATTTTGACTTGACTCCGAAAGGAAGGGATCATAATATGGCATTACATGTATCTGTTGAGTGCAGAGGGTCGACAATGTCGCACGTATTGGTTGACACCGGGTCGTCTTTAAATGTGCTGCCTAAGAAGGCTATGATGAAGTTGGATGTTCGAGGGATTTTGTGCACACCAAGTGATTTGGTAGTCAGAGCGTTTGACGGCACGCGGAGAACAGTCTTCGGATCGATTACCTTGCCTCTGCAAGTGGGGCCGGAAGTGTTTGCAACGGAGTTTTATATCATGGATATACAGCCTGCGTACAGCTGCTTGCTGGGAAGACCTTGGATTCATGGGGCAGGGGCAGTCACGTCTACCCTGCATCAGAAGTTAAAGTATATGGTCGGAGACAGCGTAGTCACCGTGTGCGGAGAGGAAGACATCCTGGTCAGCCATCTATCTTCGTTTAAATATGTGGAAGTCGACGGGGAGATCCACGAGACGCCATTCCAGGCATTCGAAGGTTTGCGCATTAAGGACAAGAGTCCCGGGCCAAGCAAAGTGCCAGAGATAGCTGTTTCTTCGTATAAAGAGGCTCAAGCGCTAGTGAAGGCAGGAGAAGCCACGGGCTGGGGCAAAGTATTGGACATTCCGGTGAAGATGGACCGGTTCGGACTGGGGTACCGACCGTCGTCATCAACTCCTTCTGTGGGGGCCCCTCATTTCAGAAAGTCAATCACCATCTCTGCCAGTGGAGTATGCCATGAATCCGTCAATGCTGCTTCGGAGTCTGATGAAGGGGACAGCGACTGTGATATGGATGCCTGGATTCAGCCAAGCACGCCAGGACAAGGACTGTGCAACTGGTCTATTCAGGAGCTTGTTCCTGTGACTTTTAAACAGTAATGCTTTGCTTTATTAATTGTTGAATAATCTGATGTCTTGCCCGGGGCATCAGGATTTGCTTAGGGCTGTGTTGTTATAAACATTGCTTCGTTAACCATTAAATAAATGGCGTTTTTTCATGTGTAAATACTGTAATCCCTGTCTTTCTTGTTTTGTATTTTTTCAATAAAATGGCAACGTGGTTATCCGCTTTATACGCATTTTGAAGCACTTAACCCTTTCTTTTGCAGGATAACATTTTCAGATGACATCCTTGAACCACCTATGACTCGTCCCGACTTCGAGCACCCGGTATTCCAGACCGAAGAAGAGGTTGTCGAAGATAGCGACGTTCCTGAAGAACTGTCTTGGTTGGTGAAGCAAGAGGAAAGAGCCATTCTGCCTCACGACGAGGTTATCGAAATTATCAATTTGGGGTCGGAAGGGGTTGAGAAGAATATTCGTATCGGAGCCGCACTGCAGAGTGATATCAAGCGAAAACTGGTTGAAATGCTCCGAGAGTATAATGATGTATTCGCTTGGTCGTATCAAGATATGCCAGGGCTCGATACAGATATGGTTGTGCATCGTCTGCCACTGAAAGAAGACTGCCCGCCTGTCAAACAAAAACTTCGCAGAACTCGTCCAGATATGGCAATGAAGATCAAAGAGGAGGTTCAGAAACAGTGGGACGCTGGTTTCCTGGCTGTGACGAAGTATCCTTCCTGGGTTGCCAACATCGTACCAGTGCCAAAGAAAGATGGCAAGGTTCGAATGTGCGTGGATTATAGGGATTTGAATAAAGCAAGCCCGAAAGACGATTTTCCACTTCCTCATATTGATGTATTAGTTGATAATACCGCTCAATACTCTGTATTCTCCTTCATGGATGGCTTTTCAGGATATAATCAGATTAAAATGGCGCCAGAGGATATGGAGAAGACTACTTTCATAACGCCTTGGGGAACATTTTGCTATAAAGTGATGCCCTTTGGTTTGAAAAATGCTGGGGCAACATATCAGCGTGCGATGACAACTCTCTTTCATGACATGATGCATAAAGAGATTGAAGTTTATGTTGACGATATGATTGCCAAATCCCAGACGGAGGAAGAGCATCTGGTGAATCTGTTGAAGTTGTTCAAAAGGCTTAGGAAGTTCAGGCTGAGGCTGAACCCTAACAAATGCACCTTCGGGGTGAGATCGGGTAAACTCCTGGGGTTCATAGTAAGCGAAAGAGGAATAGAGGTCGATCCTGCTAAAATAAAAGCGATTCAAGAAATGCCGACGCCTAAAACAGAGAAAGAGGTGCGCGGGTTTTTAGGGAGATTGAACTACATTGCCCGGTTCATATCTCACCTAACTGCCACATGTGAACCATTATTCAAGTTGCTAAAAAAGGATCAAGCTGTAACGTGGAACGATAATTGTCAAAAGGCGTTCGATAAAATAAAGAAGTATCTGCAGGAGCCTCCTATTTTGATACCCCCAGTGGCAGGGAGACCCTTGATAATGTATTTGACGGTTCTTGAGGGAAGCATGGGTTGCGTTCTCGGTCAACACGACGAGACAGGGAGAAAAGAGCATGCAATTTACTATTTGAGTAAGAAATTTACGGACTGTGAATCTCGATACTCAATGCTGGAGAAAACTTGTTGCGCGCTAGCATGGGCCGCCAAGCGTTTGAGGCAGTACATGCTGAATCATACGACCATGCTCATCTCGAAGATGGATCCAATCAAATATATATTTGAAAAGCAGGCGTTGTCAGGTAGAATTGCCAGGTGGCAGATGATCTTGACCGAATATGATATTCAATACGTCTCGCAAAAGGCAATAAAGGGGAGTGTGTTGTCTGAATATCTGGCGGAGCAGCCTATTGAAGAGTATCAATCGATGAGATTTGACTTTCCTGACGAGGATATCATGTATCTCAAGATGAAGGATTGCGAAGAGCCGTTACCAGATGAAGGACCAGAGCCGGGGTCCAAATGGCAGATGATATTTGACGGAGCTGTGAATGCTTACGGTAGCGGAATAGGGGCAATTATCACTACGCCGCACGGGTCGCACATCCCGTTTACTGCCCGATTGACCTTTGCCGTTACCAACAACGAGGCCGAATACGAAGCTTGTATAATGGGGCTTGAAGAAGCCATTGATTTGCGAATCAAACATCTAGACGTATACGGAGACTCAGCTCTGGTAGTGAATCAGATCAAAGGGGAATGGGAGACACGGCAGCCTAATTTGATACATTACATGAATTATGCAAGGAGATTGTTACCTTTCTTCGACAAGGTTGAGTTGCATCATGTGCCGCGGGCAGAAAATCAAATGGCTGACGCCCTTGCCACCTTGTCTTCCATGTACAAGGTCAATTTCTGGAACGAAGCTCCCCAAATCACTATCTCTCGGTTAGACAGGCCAGCTTACGTATTTGCTATTGATGAAGCGTCTGATGGCAAACCGTGGTATTTCGATATCCTTAATTTCCTGAAGAATAAAGAGTATCCGGCTGGGGCATCCAGTCAAGATCAGAAGACTCTCAGGAGATTAGCGGGTAATTTCTATTTGAACCCGGATGGCGTCTTATACAGAAGAAACCACGATTTGGTGTTGTTGCGTTGTGTAGACGAGAAAGAGGCAAAGCTTCTCATGGAGGAAATTCACGAAGGTGCATTCGGTACGCATGCTGGTGGGCATGCTATGACGAGAAAACTGCTGCGGGCAGGTTATTTTTGGCTGACGATGGAAACTGATTGTTTCAAGTTTGCAAGAAAGTGCCACAAGTGCCAAATATATGCTGACAAAATACATGTGCCTCCGAGTCCTCTAAATGTGATGTCATCTCCATGGCCATTCTCAATGTGGGGAATCGATATGATCGGAAAGATTGAGCCGACGGCTTCTAACGGGCATCGGTTCATCCTCGTAGCAATCGATTATTTCACCAAGTGGGTGGAAGCGGCGTCTTACGCAAACGTAACGAAGCAAGTGGTGGCTAGATTCATCAAGAGAGATATCATTTGCCGATACGGAATTCCCGAGCGGATAATCACGGATAATGGCTCTAATTTGAACAACAAAATGATGAAGGAGCTCTGTCAGAATTTCAAGATCGAACATCACAATTCCTCCCCTTACCGACCCAAGATGAATGGCGCTGTCGAAGCGGCCAATAAGAATATCAAGAAGATCGTCCAGAAAATGGTGGTGACGTATAAGGATTGGCACGAGATGCTACCTTTCGCTTTGCACGGTTATCGTACGACGGTACGCACATCAACTGGGGCAACTCCGTTCTCGTTGGTATACGGAATGGAAGCGGTATTACCATTGGAAGTTGAGATCCCTTCTCTGAGGGTATTGCGAGACGTTCAGCTGGACGAGGCAGAATGGGTAACGAACAGATTGAACCAACTGAGTTTGATGGATGAGAAGAGGCTAGCTTCTCTGGCATACGGTCGTTTGTATCAAAGACGAATGAAGAAAGCGTACGACAAGAAGATACTTCCGCGAAGCTTTCAGACGGGCGACCTTGTGCTGAAAAGGATTCTCCCGCCGCAAGCAGATCACAGGGGCAAGTGGACCCCCAATTACGAAGGGCCATACGTTGTCAAGAAGGTCTTTTCAGGAGGAGCTTTATTGTTGTCCACCATGGACGGGGAAGACTTTGCATCACCTGTGAATTCGGACACGGTTAAAAAATACTTTGCTTAAAATAGACCCGCTGGACAGAAAAAGAGAGTCCAGGCAAAAATGGGGCATCCTGGCGAACCAAAAACAGAATGAAAGGTTCGGGCAAAAGTTAGGGATAAAATTGAAAAAATGTACACCCGCGAAGTTGAAAACCTACACTGGGCGGCTTCGGCAAAAAAGGGTATCCCGGTGAACTGAAAACCCGTAAAGGGCGGTTCACGCAAAAGTTAGGGATGAGAAAAGCAAATGACTGCGGTCCGAATTTGATTTTGCAATGAGCATCAATGCGGGAGAATATGTTTGAGGAGTCAGTTATCGGATACAACCTCTTCAGAAGTAGGGATACCGGGAAAGTATTAGAGTCGGACGAGTCATGGGAGGATCAGTTCGTGGTGTTCATCTGCATCCAGTTGCCGACATGTGTACAAAATTTAATTTGTCAATATTTATGCTTCTTGTGAATACTTGCATACTTGTATGTTTGCTCTGCGTAACTTCCTCTTTTCAGGAGTTACATCCCGTGTACAAAAACTCCGCCCATTCAGGGGCCCAATCAATGAAAATGTGTTATTCAGTACTTGATGCCTGTTCTTTACTGTTTTGCGCATGATAAAACGCCTAAGTTTATTGAAGCTAGCATGAGTATAACATCACTGGCCCTTGCCAACAATCGTTAAAGCTTTGAATTAACTGAGTGTAACGTCACTAACCTGAATCGATTGGGATTGCATAGGCTTGTCGTGTCTTGTTTGTGTTGTTGCAGGTTTCATAACTGTACGAGGAAGGTGATCAAAAGATTGCAATAGTGAAAGGCTTGATCCCCACGCAGGTCATGCATGTTCTTCCTGAAGAAGGATAGAATTCCCCAGCTCGCCGTAGCTTATTCAAAGGACGTGCTCCAGAGAAGTTACTCGTCCTCAGCAGAGTTTGGTGATTCTGAGATCGTAAGGCTGTATTCAGACAGGTTCATCTCCCCCCGCAGGGTCATGCATTCTTCCCCCAGTAGGGTCAGTTAATTTTCCCCAAGAGAATCCAGCCATCCCCAGCGGAGTTCTCTTTTCAGCAAATGTTCTTTCCTTCCAGTGGAATTCGAAGGTCAAGACTCTCCAAAACAGAGTTGATATTGGATCCTGTCATTTATTTTGTCAGAGATACTGGTGATATCGGTTCACATTCCAGCAGAAAGTCCGATCGTGCTGTGCGCATCTGCTATTCCTCAGCAAAGTCATATTCCCCAGCAGGGGGTTACTTCAACAAGACGTGTGGTTTGAGTTCCCAACTTCCCAGCAGGGTCGACTTCATCCTACCAGCATTTATTTTGCTGGAATAATTTTGTAGCATCAGGCTATCCCCGGCGAGTCGGCGTTATCCTTTTAGCATTTATTTTGCTGAAGCAGTTCAGGTGGAGAGAGCTCTTGCTCAAATAAATTACCGAACAGTCAAGATCTCGGCAGGAGATATTCAATGATAATGTCAGTTTCGGCGGTATTCCCCCACAGAGTTATCATGATAAAACTCTCTTTGTCTCCAGCAGAGTCATTTATGCAAATGTATCTTATTTTCCCCAGCCAGAGTGGCCAGGATAAGAATCTCCTTATTCCCAAGCAAAGTTCGTTTGTCATCAACGGGTCGCATGAATCAGAATTTCGGAGGCCACCGCCGGTTATCAGAGCAGGCGTCCGATAGTTGGTTCTCAGACATCCCCAGTAGAGTCCGTCTCGAAGTCGCTGTCACGTCAGTGCTGAGCAGTTTGTGGGTAAGGATCATTGAAGAATTAAGTCCTGACGTGGACAATTTACTCCTGGAATGACGGGATTTCTTCAGAAGGGGGCGTCCTAACGTGGACAGGTTTGTTTTACCGGATTGGTAAGGTGTGTTAATCCTGACGTGGATAGATTCGGTCTCTCG
The DNA here is from genome assembly GCA_963859935.3 of Lathyrus sativus. Taxonomy (NCBI): domain Eukaryota; kingdom Viridiplantae; phylum Streptophyta; class Magnoliopsida; order Fabales; family Fabaceae; genus Lathyrus; species Lathyrus sativus. Next base: position 285,443,175 of record OZ012738.1, read on the forward strand.
AAATTTGGAGAAAGGGAGGTCATGACGTTGACAAAAAGATTGGTTACTCTTCGTGTTGGTGTCCTGACGTGGATCATTTGTTTCCAGCAGATATCTTTATTCGTAATGGTGAAATGTGCGTCCTGACGTGGACAAGTTTGTAGTTCTTTGTGATGACAAGATACAAGAATCCTGACGTGGACAAATTTATCCTTCTTCGTGTTGTTGGCAAAGTGTAAGTCCTAACGCGGATATTTCCCCAGTGAGTCGAAGGTGTGAGTCCTTACGTGGACAAGTCTTATTTCCTCAGCAGGTCGAAGACGCCTGAGTCCTAACGTGGACGAATCAAGACGAGATCAGTGTCCTAACGCGGACAGATCAAAGAGATTATTATTCCTAACGTGGAAAGATGCAGTCCTTACGCGGACATATCAACAGAAGTGATTCCTAACGTGGAAAGACGGAGATTCCTAACGCGGAAAAGATGGAGTCCACACGCGGACATATCAGAAGATAGTTTCCTTACGCGGAAATGACTGTATTCCTAACGTGGAAAGAAGAAAGTCCTTACGTGGACAGATTGAGATGATTCCTTACGTGGAAAAAGATGAATTCCTTACGTGGAAAAATGAGTCCTGACGCGGACAAATTGAGAAAGAATTGATTCCTGACGTGGAAAGATCGGAGTCCTAACGTGGACATATCAAGAGCATTCCTTATGTGGAAGAAAAATGGTTTCCTTACGTGGAAAGATGAGTTTATTCCTAACGTGGGAAGATTGAGTCCTCACGCGGACATATCAAGATTGATTCCTGACGTGGAAAGGAATGGATTATTCCTGACGTGGAAAGAGAGTTTAGTCCTGACGCGGGCAGGTCATATCAAGATATTCCTAACGTGGAAGAAGAAGTTTATTCCTTACGCGGAGAAATTGGGGTCCTGACGTGGACAGATTCGAGAAGTTGAGTCCTGACGTGGACAGGTTCAGTACCAAAGTTGTATTCCTTACGCGGAAAGGATGGAGTCCTGACGCGGACATGTCAAATGGCATTGGAGTCCTTACGTGGACAGATTGATGTAGTTCTCCTTATGTGGAAAGAAGATTGCTTCCTAAAGTGGAAAGATAAGAGCGTTACTCCTAACGTGGACGATGTGATTCCTATCGTGGACAGGTGTTATTCCTAACGTGGGAGAGTTTTTCCTAACGTGGACGATTCAGTTATGTAAATGCAGATGAATTATCCCCAGTGGAGTTGCCGAGATTTTCCTGGGTTGACAGTAAGTGGAGTCCTAACGTGGACAGGTTCTAGTTGAGAGTTCTTCGTATTGATGACAGACAGAGTCCTAACGTGGACAAGTAAGCAAACAAGTTGTGATGACAGAATCCTCTTCAGAGCGATGAAGACAATCCCCAGCACGGTCGCGCAAGATCAGTGGGTTACTCTAACAGTCAGATTCAGCTGACGAATGTCATTCCTCAAGCAGGAGCGCAGTGTATTTCTGCAGTTGGCAAATTTCTGGTTTCACTAGTATTCAACCGTCTCGTACCGCGAATGTCTGAAGGCTCCGGGCTCTTCATCCAATCGGGTCCAAGTCGCTTGAATAGGGGCAGCTGTTGCACCCTAAAATTTGCTCAACCTTATTCCTTGGATTTATGTTTCATTATCATTAGCATTTGCATATAGAGTCATGTACATAGACTAACCATCTGCATAGCATAAGCATAGCAAGTCATTCAACAGGGGACCAATCATTACTTTCATCTCTAGAGGCCTAGCAAGGGGTTATCATCATAATTCAGTCATATTCAAGTCATCAGGAAAGAATTTGAAAGCAAAGAGTTCAGCAGATCAAGCCTTGAGTCCATCTCCTAGCTGAGGGTATCTGAGGATCAACAAGAGGGTTGTGAGCTGTGGAGTGAAGGTATGGAGAGCATCTAGACATCTTGAGAGACTTATAAAGTCATTTGGAGAAGAAAACAAGTCATTGATGAAGGCACAAGAGCTATAGTGGAAGACAGTCAACTAGGGTTTCATCTGGGTCAACCCTAGGTCAACCCTAGGTCAGTTGACTGACTTAAGAGGGCATTCAAGTCTATTGGAGAGATGTGGGGATCAACATTTGACATAAGAATAAAGATATGGAGATATGACAAGGAGAATTCAAGAGAAATCAAGGAGAAGAGGAGTTACTAAATTAGGGTTTCTCTGTAAAATCCCCTAGTTTAGGTCAAATTTCCAAGCAAGATAAGTCAAAATGCTAGCTTCAAATGGCTTCTTGGCCAACATGAAACTTGTAGAGGATCTCAAGACCTTTAATTTGAGTGGTGGAAGACCTCAAGGAGATTTATAGAACTCAAGTTATGGTCCTTACAAGTTACAGGTCATCTGGGGTGTCTGAATTTTTGTCTGTGAAAGTGACTTGACTTCCAAGCTAGTTTTGCCCCTCAAGGAGATTTCAAATGAATCCTTGGTCAACATAAGAATTGTTCCTCATTGTCTTAGCTTTCTAGAATGGTATGGCATGCCTTCATATGATGTGTAGAACTCAACTTATGGTCTTGGCAAGCAAAGGGTATTTTGGGCATTTGTGAATTACAGGTCATTTTAACCTATGTCCAAAACTCATACAAAGAGGCCTCAAATGGAAAAACTTACAACATCAAACTTGCTCCAAATGGGATTTTAAGTCTAGAAAGAAGGTCACAAGTTATTGGAGAAGCTCATAGCATGAAGTTACATAATTGGTCAAAACATGAACTAAAATGGCTTATAAAGTGACTAAATTCAAGATGGAAAATGGTTTGGGAGATTTACAAGTCCAAATGGAGACTTCCAATATATGATTTTGAATGGAAAAACAATTCTAAGAACAATGGTTCACACATTTTTTTGAGTTTAGAAGGAAAAAATGAAGTTATCCATGGTTGCTTACCTTTTAAGAAACATAATCAAAAATGAGCCAAAGTTTGAAAACAAGGGAATGTGCAAGATGGATCTAGAATGTACCATTGGGGTCTATATATTCATGAAAGATGAATTTGGCAAGGGTTGGCCTCATTTGCACCAAGAATTTCACAAGATTTCTCATTCTTTTCATTGAAGTTTCATTGCAATTCTCACAAATTCTTCACCAAATCTTCATCATAATCAACCTTCTCATACTGATTCATCACCATATAGTATAATTCAATCAAGAACAAGGTGGTTATCATCCATTTTCGAGCACTTTTTTCAAGAGCATCAAGATTGAAGTTGCAAGTGGACAGCATAATGCAAGCAAGGAATCACCAAAATACTGCATACAGAATCAATGCCTGAGTAATTTGATCAAGATTCAAGCCTTAGAAGCCTCAGATCCTCAATCTCCATAGCTGTTTTCAAGTTTTTTGCACCAGGTGAGTTTTCAATCACACTGCTCGATCCAGTTAGTTAGGCATGATTTTGTTAGTGTAGACTTGATCTAGGTGGTTAGGAGATTTAGTTAGATGATTTTGGAAAGGATTGGTGATGGTTAATGACAGGTGCAACCAACTGTTAGTGCTTGAATCCATTAGGTTAGTGCATTAGGATGTTGTGTTGATAGCTCAGATTAATCACCTTTAGTTATAGGTTAGATTAGGGTAAGTTTGATGGAGAATTGTTGTGGTGCATATCAGTGCATTTCCATGGTGATCAGAAATTGATGCTATCGGGTTGAGGGATTTATTGAGTTTCAGATTGAATTAAGACCACAGGATTGAAGAGGGAGAGATTTAGCATGATTTTCATGTTTATAGCATGGTGATTCGTGGCCTGGATAAGGAGAACAGTTGAGTTGAACTTGCTCGTGCATGGAGGTTTCATGGTGAAACCCTAGTTTCTAACAGAGCCATTGGAGAAGATGCAATCATGGCCGTTTATCTGTTGTTGGACCTTTGACTTGTGAGGCCATCCTAGGGCTGAGATTCAATTCAGAATGTGGAGGGAAACGAGTTGGCCAAAACGCGCCGTTTCATTAATTGAAACGGGCGGGCCTGAGTTTGTGTTGTTATCCCCACCCCCCAGTCATAGGCCCAATTGCATTTCAACGTGATTTCCATTCTATTCTCACCCCCCAGCGTGTGTGGTATTCTGAGTAACTCTGGGCCTTGTCCAAAACGCTACCAGCACCCCCCTGTTTGCTGGCCCAATGTATTTGAACTGGGGCGAGTTCCTATTCTGACCCCCCTCTCTCTTATTTTAATTCATTTCATTTTTTAATTCCATTTTAATTTTTCATCATTTTCATTAATTCATAATAAATTCATAAAAAATGCATTCTCATCCATTCTTTTTACCATATTTTCATTAAAATGTCTAGAATATTATAGGAAAAGAAAATTTCATTTTTAGTTTTATTTCATATTTTTTTCACATTTTCTAAATAAATGTCCCATTAAATAATTCATTTCATGCATCATTTTTATGATTTTTGTTCTCTCACATGCTTTGATATTTTTTGATCATTCTTTTCATATTGTTTAGATGAGACATTCAACTTATAGAAATATTTTAGTTCCCATTTTTAGAGGTTAATTTTAGGTGATTAATAAATGCTTGAATATCATGAACAAAACTAGGGTTTTTTTAGGTAACAACTTAGGAAGTTCAATTTTCTCCCTTAGGACTTAGGGTTTGAATAGGTTAGTTATGGGACTATATGGGCTATGGGTAGCTATTAGATCCCTTAGAAAAAGTTAGGATTCCCCTACTGATATTATTACTGTCTGTATATCTGATTGTCTGGTGTGGTGTGCCCTCTGGGGTTTATTGATTGTTTGTATGGGTATTGGGTTTGTATGGGGCCCTGGGGAAGCTGAAGATTTGTGGAGATGAAGCCTATTGGAGATTCAAAGATTGAAGATCAACTGTCAGAGTTGAGGAGGTGTTTCTTGCCAGCAGCTGCTGAGGAGACTAGGGTTTAGGAGCTAGGCAGAGCTCTAGATTAGAAATTTTGTTTCTCAAACATGGATTGCCTTGTCTGCATCCATTCTTCTCTGTGATTCAGAGTCTCTCTAAGACACTCACCCCCTTCCTTTGGAAGGCTTGGTGATAGTGTCTATGAGATAGAACTCTTGAGAGAAAATGTCTCTTGTGTTAGAAGCAGTCTGTTCACCACCTTTGGTAGTCAACTGATTGCTTAACACCCAATTCACTCTTGTGACTAATCCCTCATCCTGGAGGTTTGAGCTTGAAGAAAAGCCATTGCAGATGGAAGACTGATGATCAAAGCCCTTGCCTGAAGGTCATGAAGATGGAGATTGATTGGAGATTATTTGAAGCCAGTTGTTGATTCAGAGCTGCTGATGCTGTTTCTTTTGTTGTATTTCATTTGCTGATGTATTGATTGGTTTTCTGGACTGTATTGTTTGCTGTTTACCCTGCTGGGTTGAAAGTGAAGCCTGTTCACTTTTGCCTATTGTTTTCCAGGTTCGAGGTTGAGTGGGACTCCCTTGCCTCGCTTGTATTGTTGCATCCATGCATTTTACTGTTTTACTGTATATATCTGATATTGTTTCTGTTTCTGCCTATCCCGTAGGATCTCTGTTTCTCTCTGTGCAAGAGAGGAGCATGATAGACACTAGGTCTTAACCCATGCATGATAACATTAGGTTAGTTTGATTCCCTTCGCAACCGTAGGTTAGAGTTCTGTCTCTTTCTTTCTCAAAACAAACAGAAAAACACATAAAGACTTCAAACACAATAAAAGACACTTCTTTCGTAAAAGAATGTGAACTCATCAAAACGTCATTTTTGTCCGCTTGGACCGCTAATCAGAAAACCTTTTTCAGAAAGAATAAAATCAACCAAGACAAGCTTGTGTCTTCCGTGGCCCGAACTACGTTTGCTCTGATCTTTCATGCTGTATGAAAGTACGTAGGCATAGGATGCGATATCCTAGCGAGCAACCTTCCCCTCCTTTCCCGTAGGTAGGCGAACTACGTTGACTCTGATTTCTCGTTTCAGACGGGAATACGTAGGCATAAAGTGCGATACTTTGCCGAGTCATTTTTTTTATTATTTTCATTTTTCTTTTCTTTTAACCCCAGACCTTTAGCGTAGATAGAATAACAATCCATACCCGAAAACAAGCGTGGATCCCGTCGAGTACGACGGACGTGAGGGGTGCTAATACCTTCCCCTTGCGTAACCGACTCCCGAACCCAGGTTTTGGTTGCGATGACCATACCTTTCCCGTGTTGTGCGAGGTTTACTCTGAGCGTTTCCTTTCCCTCCCGTGGGATAAATAACGCACGGTGGCGACTCTTCTGTTCAGCCGGCGCCGATTTTCGCAGTAGCGACAGTATGCACTAATAACAAACATGACATACATACACGCTCTAGTGTTTATGCCACAAAATGCAGCCAATCAAGAGTACTTACAAAGGATATAATGGTCAGCCATTTATCATCCTTAAAGTATGTTGAGGTGGACGGAGAGATACATGAAACCCTTTGTCAGGCCTTCGAGGCAGTTAAGATTAAAGACAAGTCTCCTGTTGTGAGCAAAGCGCCAGAAGTGGCCATGTCTTCTTTTAAAGAGGCTCAAGCAGTGGTACAGACTGGGGCAGTGAAGGGATGGGGCCAAGTAATGGAGATTCCCCACAAGCAAGACAAATTTGGTTTAGGGTACCTACCATAATTCTCCTCTCCTTCATCCTCGCAGAGTGCGCCACGCTATAAAGGACCTGTGCAGTTCACTAAGGGGGGAGTTATCTTCGAAAGAATCAATGTTGTGTCAGACAAAGACGGAGATAGTGATTGTGATATGGACGCCTGGATCAAGCTGTGTACTCCAGGACAGAGCCTCCGCAACTGGTCCATTGAAGAATTCGTTCAAGTGACGACATAACAGTAATGCTTTGTTTTTTCCGATTATTGTACTACCCTATGCTCTACTCGGAGCATAGTGGTATTTTATTTCAGGGCCTTATTGTTTATGTATGAACATTGTTTTATCAATTAATCAAAGGGCGTTTTCTCATTCAATTTTTGTGATCTTTGCCTTTCTTATTTTTACTTTCACAATAAAATGGCATTGTGGTTTGTATTTGTTTGCATATTGTTTGAAAGATTTAACCATTTTTATTGCAGGATTCCTATTGCAGATGACATCGATTCAGAACCTCCTATGACTCGCTTCGACTTTGATCAACCGATATATCAAGCTGAAGAAGAGATTGATGAGGATGAAGACCTGCCTGAAGAGTTAGCTAGACTCTTGAAACAAGAAGAGAAGATCATTCTGCGTCATCAGGAGGAAATCGAGGTTATCAATCTGGGTTTTGAAGAAGTTGTCAGAAATGTTTGGATAGGGGCTGCGCTACAGAGTGACATCAAGCAAAGACTGGTCGAGATGCTTCAAGAGTATAGTGACATCTTTGCTTGGTCGTACGAAGATATGCACGGGCTTAACACCAACATAGTGGTTCATCGCTTGTCGTTGCGTGAGCAATGTCTGCCGGTCAAGCAGAAGCTTAGAAGGACAAGACCAAATATGGCTGTAAAAATCAAAGAAGAAGTTCAAAAGCAGTTAGACGCTGGATTTTTAGCTGTAACCACTTACCCTCCATGGGTCGCCAACATTGTACATGTACCTAAGAAGGACGGTAAGGTACGGATGTGCATAGATTACAGAGATTTGAATAAGGCGAGCCCAAAGGATGAATTCCAGCTCCCTCACATTGACGTATTGGTTGACAATACTGCTCAGTACTCCGTATTTTCCTTTCTGGATGGTTTTTTGGGTTATAACCAGATAAAGATGGCACCGGAAGATATGGAGAAGACGATGTTCATTACGCCGCGGGGGACATTTTGTCACAAGGTAATGCCTTTTGGGTTGAAAAACGCAGGGGTAACTTACCAGCGGGCTATTGTCACTTTGTTTCATGACATGATTCATCATGAGATTGAGGTCTATGTTGATGACATGATAGCAATGTCGCAAACGAAGGAGGAGCATCTAGTCAACTTATTGAAGCTGTTTGAGAGGCTCAGGATGTTCAGATTGAGGTTGAATCCAAATAAGTGCACTTTTGGAGTTCGGTCCGGAAAGTTATTGGGGTTCATTGTCAGTGAAAAAGGAATTGAGGTCGATCCTGCAAAGATAAAAGCTATACAAGATATGCCAGCGCTGAAAACAGAAAAGGAGGTCCGTGGTTTCTTGGGGAGATTGAACTACATTGCTCGGTTCATATCTCATCTCACGGCCACATGTGAACCAATGTTTAAATTGTTAAAGAAAGATCAGGCGGTCGTCTAGAATGAAAATTGTCAAAAAGCATTTGATAAGATAAAAGAATACTTGTTGGAGCCTCCGATATGGATACCCCCAGTAGCTGGAAGGCCTTTAATCATGTACTTAACGGTTCTTGAGAATAGTATGGGTTGTGTTCTCGGTCAACATGACGAGACTGGAAGGAAAGAGCATGTGATCTGTTATCTGAGTAAAAAGTTCATAAACTGTGAGTCCCGTTACTCAATGCTCGAGAAAACATGTTGCGCACTTGCTTGGGCTGCCAAACGTTTGAGACAATATATGCTTAATCACACAACCATGCTGATTTCGAAGATGGATCCGATCAAGTATGTCTTCGAAAAGCAAGCGCTCTCAGGAAGAATTGACAGGTGGCAGATGGTACTAACATAGTAAAATATACAATATGTTTCCCAGAAGGCCATCAAGGGAAGTGTTCTATCAGAATACCTTGCTGAGCAACCAATTGAAGATTATCAACCAATGAAGTTTGAATTTCCTGACGAGGATATCATGTTCGTCAAGGCGAAAGACTGTGAAGAGTCGTTTCCTAACGAAGGTCCAGAGAAAGGTTCTCAATGGCAGATGATATTCGATGGCGCTGTCAACTCCTATGGTAGTGGAATCGGGGAAATTATTACAACTCCTCACGACACTCACATACCCTTCATGGCCAGGTTGACATTCCCTTGCACTAATAACGAAGCCGAGTACGAAGCATGCATCATGGGTCTGGAAGAGGCTATTGATTTGAGAATCAAGAATTTGGATGTATATGGCGATTCAGCGCTAGTGGTTGATCAGATCATGGGAGAGTGGGAAACTCGTCAGCTAAATCTAGTTCCTTACAAAGATTATGCAAGGAGGTTTTTACCCTTCTTTGACAGGGTAGAGTTTCACCACGTGCCGCGAGCAGAGAATCAGATGGCAGATGCTTTGGCAACACTATCTTCAATGTATAAAGTGAATTTTTGGAATGATGCTCCCAGAATAGTCATTTCTCGCCTGGATAGGCCCGCTTTAGTATTCGCCATTGAAGAGGTTGCTGATGGCAAACCATGGTTTTACGATATACATAACTTCCTCAAGAAGCAAGAGTATCCACCAGGGGCTTCGGCTCAGGATAAGAAGACGCTGAGGAGGTTGTCTGGCAACTTTTATTTAAACCCAGATGGTGTGCTTTACAGAAGAAACCATGAGTTGGTGTTGTTGAGATGTGTGGATGAAAAGGAAGCAACGTTGCTTATGGAAGAGGTCCACGAGGGTACTTTCGGTACACATGTCGTCGGGCATGCCATGTCTCGGAAGCTACTACGAGCAGGGTATTATTGGCTAACCATGGAGTCAGATTGTTTCAAATTTGCAAAGAAATGCCATAAATGCCAGATTTATGCAGACAAAATTCATGTACTGCCGTGCCCATTGAATGTTATGGCGTCCCCGTGGCCTTTCTCCATGTGGGGCATTGATATGATTGGTAAGATTGAGCCAACCGCATCCAACGGTCATGGTTTATCTTGGTTGCCATTGATTACTTCACCAAGTGGGTTGAAGCAGCCTCGTATGTTAATGTCACAAAGCAAGTCGTAGCTCGGTTCATAAAGAAGGACATCATCTGCAGATATGGAATACCCGAGCGAATCATTACTGATAATGGTTCGAATTTGAACAATAAGATGATGAAGGAATTGTGCCAGAATTTCAAAATCGAGCATCACAACTCATCGCCCTATCATCCGAAGATGAATGGCGCTGTTGAAGCGGCCAACAAGAATATTAAGAAGATAATGCAAAAGATGGTTGTCACTTACAAAGATTGGCATGAGATGTTGCCTTTTGCTCTTCACGGTTATCGTACGACGGTACACACATCAACCGGGGGAACTCCTTTCTCACTGGTATATGTTGCACCCCAAATTTTGACCCCTTAGATCCTCATCATCATTGTAGGATCATACTAACTTGATTATCTAACCTTAACCCATTTTCAGTTTATCTTTGTTAAGATGCAGATGAATTAGGGTTTCGTACCGTCAAAATCGAGATTTCGGCGGTCTGATCAATCAATGTTTTGGATTGATTCAATTTCAAATAAGTCTCCACAAGATCAAGGATAATACATTTGAACAAGAATGAGTGCAATTTGAGGTGATCACCCGGGGATTGAGAACAGTGCAATTTGAGATACCCGATTAGGGTTTTCGATCAGAAAAAGTCAATTGTAGTTTTACTTTTGATTCAAAGAGTATTTCAATGGTGAGATCAAGGTCCATTAAGCTCTTATGGCTTAGTAAAGTCCATCCAAAGAGTTTCAAGTCCTCAGGATGTCCAGATCACCAACGGGCGACTCGGTAGACACCGATCGATCGAATGGTTGACCGAAAAGTCAACTCTTCAACAATAAGGAATTTGACTTCAAGGTGTGAATCAAAAATGTTCCTTATATCATATTACACCTCCCCATAAAATTTCATGACCATTGGATCAAGGGTTAAGAAGTAATTGCAAAAATCGGGAATTAGGGTTTCGAAAGGGGCAAGACCATAACTCCTCAACCACACATCCAATTGAAGTGGTTCAAAGCTCATTAGAAAGCTCTTGAAAAATCGTACAAAAGCCTCAAAGTGGTCCATGATCAAAAAATGCATGGAATTGGAGTTATAGCAAAATTCATTTTTGAAGGGGAAATAACTCAGAAAATTTCTAAGTTATTTAACACTTGTAAGTGATTTTTTCAGAACTTTGATGGGTTTTTCAACCTAGTTCCATCAAGAATTTGGAAATTCCCAAAACATGAAATTTGTAGAGCTACTTAAGGGCTTTCCAAATTATGGTAGAACTCCTCAATAGCATGTTTGAGCAGGAAGTTATGCACCATAGAAGTTGGGCCTGTCAACACTTGAAACCACACTCCAACACTTCCCAAAAATCAGTTTTTCACAACTTGGACTATCCTCAACCCTTAGATCATGATTCAATATGATATTCAGATGTGTAGAGGAATGAAAATGCAGAGAAATAAGGATTTTGAAGAGATAGGCAAGTGGCAAGCCACTTGTGTAATAAAATATTCAAATGTAAGAAGGAGAGAGAAACTTTTTCACTCCAAAACTGTTGCAGCTGCTCTCCCTACCTCCATAGATCATCTCAGTCACTTCATGTCCATCTCCACTTGATTTTTCTGATCTCCATTGAACCATGGAACTGATAGGAGAAGATTTGGCAAGATTTGCTTGAAAAATCTCAAATCTCCCTCCAAAAGTGGTAAAAAACCAAATCAGCCCTCACCCTCATTTCTCCTATAAATAGAGGCCTCCTCTATGAGCTCAAACACACCAGAGCAATATCAAAAAACCAGAGCTTTCACTCTCCTCTCATTCATCAAGAATTCTAAAGTTTTTTTCAAAATTTCCATTTCCACCAAAAAATTGTCTTGAGCAAAACTCTGCTCAAGACCAGTTCCATCCTTTCCAAACCTCTAAAAACCACTCATACAATCTTTAAATGTCATATAGAAGGTGTTCATACCTTTAAATCTTCAAAAACTATCAAATTGCTAAAAGTCAACTTTCACACTAAGAAAGTTTGACCACAACCACCAAAACTTGCCAAATCTTGGTCTAAGCTTTTCCTTGTTGATCTAACCATCCACACACCTCCCATACATCATATTATAATTGTCTAAGGCATTACAAACCAGATGGAAATCCATTAACTCCACCTGTCCTAAAGTTTGGTTTGGTTGCTTCAAGAGGAAGCAAGTCTCATATCATTGCAAAAGAAGAAGATCTCTGGGTTTCTAAGCTTCTTAGCTTGCTCAAGACTTGTCTACAAGAGGTATATGACATTCAAACTCTCTATTGATCATACATTATCATGTTGTATCATTTTGAGGTGATTTTGTGAAAATGTAGTCTTGCTGCCCCATTTTAGTTCTTTGTCAAGAACTCATGGCTTATGATTATGTTACTTGTTTTAATAGTGTATTTTCATTTGTAAGTGATATATTGGTGATGTGTTACAAAGATTGTACTTAGATATCATGCTTAACTTGTTTTTGAAGATTTGGTCTATATGGTAGTTTTTGAGAATCCAACATGGAAATATGAATGAGTTTGCCCTAGGCCTATCAAACCTAGTTCATTAGTGATTTTGGATAACTTATAAGTTATTTATAGGACCCCCTGCCCTAGATCATGTTTGAATCTATTGTGGCATTTTGTCTTCACTTATGTTATTTTTGTGCCATCTTGCTTATCATTACCATGAGTTGTGTATTAAGGACTGTTGTGCCTACCATGATTGTATCTCATTGTTTTAAATCATTGTTTAATGCTTACATGATCTTGCTCATGATGTTTGTTTGGTTAAAATATGAGAAACATGAGATTTGAACCTTGAGGCTTGTTGTGAGATTCTTTGTTGGTTTTACTGTCAAAATTGGGTAGACATGTCATTTCTGGTTTGGAGCAGTTGATGCTTGTTTTTAAGTGATAGACTCATTTGATAATGTGTTTTGAGGATGTGTATGCTGCCTATATGCTCAAATCTCCATTATGTGTTCAAACTGTTTTGGCACCTTCACTTGCATTTTCAAATATCATGATACCACCAACACCTCATATTCTGTTTCAATTGCATTTATACATGATCTATATGCACAATATCACGTCTTTACTCATTTGAAATGTGTGTATGATGTCAAAAGCTTCAAACCGTCATGGATGTTGCTGGTTGCATATTAAGGTTGTTTGTTTTTACATATCATGAGTTTTAAAAGGAGATTTTTTGTTTGGTCAAGTTTTCCTCCATTTCTCAAGCATGTTTTCATTTGTTAATCTCATTATGATGTGTGTATAGCTTAGGATTCATCACAAACTTCTCAATTTGAAAAATGCCCTGCTGCCACATAAACTCACCAAAGACAGTTTTTACCATTTCCTACCACAACATGTTTTTCTTTTCCAATTGTCATATGCTCATTCTTGGAGTTGAAACTCATTTCTTATCATATTTTTGATGTGTGCACAGTGTTAATTTGATCTATTATTGCCTGCTCCCTCAATTTCACTTCCAATTGCATTTCATACTAGAATATGCCATGAGCATGCCATTTGCTATTTTAAGTGTTTTTTGTTTGGATTTCTTGAGCTCATCTCATTTGTTATTGCATATATGACATATGTAAACCATTGGCTTGACTTGAAACCTTTGCTTTTCAAATTTCACCTACTGCCCTAACAAGACAGTTTTTTTCACATTGTCACAAAACTTACCAATTTCTGTTTTGGGTGCAATATGCTAAATTTTTGAATTCAATCTCATCCATTGTCACATATATGTTGTGTGTGTGCTTTTGTCTTGGTTTGAAACCATTTCCATTTGCAAAGTCCCCACTGCATAATCAAGATTGTCTTTGATATCCCACCAACATGTCAATTTCTATTCTAAGTGCATTATGTTTGATTTTCTTGGTTCATCCTATCTGTCATCATGTATATGATATGTGTGTGCTTTTGTTTTGGTTTGAAACCTCATAGCTAGAAAACTCATTTACTGCATCATCAATCCAAAACTGTTTGCATTTCCACTAACATGCTATTTGTTGATATGATCAAAGTATGCCTCAGTTTTGAATTCAATATCATATATCCTCATATGCATGATGTGTATACCTTATTTCCATGACTTGATTGCAACTGAATTGATGTTTCCATGATGTACTACCCATGTGTATTTTGCATTTTTCTGCCACAGTCTACAATACATTACCACTCCCTTGATTAAACATGATTTTACTTGATCCATGAGTTTAGAACCATTAGCCAACATATTTGAGATTTGCATTTGCTGTTTGTATGGACATAAACCTGCTCAATTTGGAATTCCACAACTAGGCATCATGCATTGTTTTGTTGAATTTGCAAGTCATTGATCAACTGCCTGTTTCACTTAATTCATGTTGGCTCTTGAGTGTGAAAACTTTCTGTTAATACATTTCTAGTGTATGTATAAAGCTTGTCTAGCCTGAATCAGTTCCATATGTGTTTTGGTTTCTCAAATGCATCATACCATGCACACATTGCAACTCATATACCAGTTCTAATCTCAGGCCTGCTCTACATCAATTTCTTGTTAGAACACTTTCTATATCACATTTGTGGTTTGCTCAAGTGGTTTTTCAGCCCTAATCCCCACTGTTTCAACTTATGGTCATCAATATGCATTTTAAACATCACACTTGTAGTTACTATCGTGTTTTGATTTACATGCCTCATCTTGAAAAATTAATGGTACTACCTTAATCCTTGTTAAAATCCACGCAAGATAGACTCAAAGTTTGTTAAAATTGATGAAGTTTTGGCCAAGTTGTGAATCAAAATGCATTTCTGTCCATCCTTGTTCTTGCTGCCTTTCATCTTGCCCAGAAATCCTTGAATTCTTGCCATATATACTTATGGGGGTGGCTATATCAACGGATGTATAGCCACCCCAGTGGTAAGAACCTTTCCAAAAATGCACCTTGTACCCCTTGAACCTAGGTTCGATCGCTGAGGAGGATCAACCTTTTGTTTTTTTTTTCATTTTCTCACACGCGTGCCTGATTAGGCCAAAGGGCGTGGGTTCAACTCCCACCCCTTACATTTTTCTTTTAATTCTTACTTATCATTTTTGTTTTGCATATTAAAATTCATAAATTTCAAATGATCACAACTCTTTCATTTTTCATCCTTTTTTGCCCATTCTTTTTGCAACATGTTTGTTATAATGTCTACTTTTGTATGACGTGAAAATATTACTTTTTGTCATAAATTGTGATATACTTTGCTCATATTGAAAATTGTTCAGTTATTGTAATTAGTGATCTAATTTACAGTTGAATTCCTCTGAGCATGATTGAATTTCTTGTAATATGTTTATTCCCCTTGTTAGTTAACATGTTAGGGTACCCCCTTTGGTTGTCACCATGATCTCATATTATTTTCCTCCTAAATTATGAGGTTTAAACTGATTTAATTGTGTTTGATTGTCATCTATGTACATTGTCGTCACATTTACTATGCTTTGAATTTATGACATGCCTACTTTCAAATTGTGATTTGTTCATATGATTGTTACTTTTATCATGCTTCAAATATTTGTTAAGATATGCCCTAAATCTTTGTTAAGATGATTGATTATTGGTTGTAACCCTTGATATCATTTGAAGTATATGCTCATTGTAATTTGCATGCTTACTTGTCTTGATCTTATCTCATATTGCTCATTTGAAATCTGACTTTGTTAAGTATTGCTTCCCCAAGTGATGGAACTTTCTAGTTCTCATCCAAGTTGTCTCCCCCTCTCTCCTTCCAAAGGAAAAGTCTCTCCCTTGACTTTTATGTCATTGGATAGCTCATTTACCCCTCCCTTGACTTTGTGAAGTCATCTTCAATCCTAACTTAGTTAAGTTAGAACATTTAAACCATTAGACTTTGCTTTAAGTCTAGAAAACTCACCTACACTAGGAGTGTTCTCCAATTAGAGCCCTAGGATAGAGTTTGTAAACTCTATGTAAGGATCATAATAATGATTACTTACTCCCCTTTCTTGAGAAGTTCAACATAGATCTAGAGAGTTTTTTAAAACTCTATACAACCATTGTTATGTTTGTTCCCCTCTGAACCTTGATCATAATCTAATGTTCTTCATCCCTTGTGAGGTGAACTACGATTGCTCTGATTCTATCCTAATTAGGATACGTAGGCAGAAGACACGACGTCTTTGCGAGCAAACTTAGAAACTATCTTTAGGTTTTAACCTACACCTTTTACCTAATCCCAAACCTTAGCAAACATTTACCAACTTAGCATGAAATCAAACAAAAGGTTCCTGTAGAGTACTACATATGTTTAGGATGTGAAATACCTATCCTATGCATAACCAACCCCCGATCCCCGAATCTCTTAGCGTTGTTGTTACATCGCGCAAAAGGTTCTTTCTTTAGACCTTTCCTTTGGATAAATTAAAGTCCGGTTGTAATCTAAGAATTAAAGATTCAAGTTAATTCAATAGCTTGGTATCACGATTCTCACCGCAACAATATATGGTATGGAAGCTGTCCTACCATTGGAGGTCGAGATTCCTTCTTTAAGAGTTCTGGTCGACGTCAAGCTTGATGAGGCAGAATGGATAAAGAACAGATTGAATCAGCTCAGCCTGATGGATGAGAAGAGGCTAGCGTATATCGCATACGGTCGGTTGTATCAGAGCCGGATGAAGAAAGCTTTCGACAAGAAGGTGCGCCCTCGAAGCTTTCAGACGGGCGATCTTATGCTGAAAAAGATTCTCCCACCACAATCAGATCACTGGGGCAAATAGACTCCTAACTATGAAGGTCCATATGTCGTTCGAAAGGTCTTCTCCAGAGGAGCCTTGTTGTTATCCACCATGGATGGTGAGGATTTTACATCCCCTGTGAGTGCATACGCAGTTAAAAGATACTTTGCTTAAGAGAGACCCGCTGGACACAAAAAGAAAAGTCTAGGCAAAAATGGGGCATCCCGACGAACCATAAAAAAGAGAATAGGTTCGGGCAAAAATTAGGGATAAAAATGAAAAGATGTAAGCCCGCAAAGTCGAAAACCTGAAAAGGCGACTTTGGAAAAAATGGGTATCCCGGTGAATCGAAAACCTGAAAGGGCGGTTCAGGCAAAAGTTAGGGATTGAAAAGCAAATGACTGCGATCTGTGTTAGAACTGCATTGCTTAGTGGATTGGGAGAACCTAAGGGCCATTTATCTTAATCAATCTCTTTTGAAGACAAACCGTCGGAAAAGCATCAGGGTCAGACGAGTCATAGAGGGATCAGCTCATGGTGTTTGTCTATGCCACATTACCGACATTTTTGTACACTTTTGTATATTTCTGTGCATATCTGTATCATTTTTGCGCAGCTTCCTCTTTTCAGGAGTTGCATTTGTTGTAAAACTTTGCCTATTTACAGGCCATTTATCAATAAACATATATTATTTAGTGTCTCGTTTTGTTTTGTTTAACTTTTATTATTTTGTTTGTGGAAAACGCGCAATGTTTTTATAAACTTGCACGTACATAAACTTGCAGGCCTTGGCCAATAATTGTTAAAACTTTGAATTAATTGAACAGCGTCATGAATGATGACTGAGATAGTTCCGTTTGCGTAGGATATCTTGTCTATTTGTTCAGTTTTGCAGGGTCGTTACCCTTGGGGCAAAGAGGTGTGGATGAAGTTCATTCTATTCCCGGCCAGAGTCTTATCCCCAGTAAACGAAGTTTGCATCTCTTTCTCTAGTGTAGGTTTATGCAATTTGAGTGAGCAGGTAGCGTGTACACTTTCCTTCAGCAGTTGGTGCCCGTTCAATCCCCACGAAGTGCGTGTTCGTACTCCCTAGTGAGTTATGATTGAATTTTCTTCCCACTTGAGTAATCTACATCCTGGGTAGGTTCGTCCCCCTAGAGGCCAGCAAGGGCCTGTCTCTCAGCATAAGTCCAATTGTTATTGGCATGAGTAGGTTGTTTCCCCCAGCAGGGTGTTTTCTGTATCTCTAGCATTTATTTTGCTGATTCAATTCCGTTGCATCTGCATGCGTGCATAGCATCTACCCAAAAGCATAGTATTTCCATTTCGTATGGAGCATTACACCATTTTCAAATATATGCATGCGAAACATAAGCCAGGTTGTTATCTCTTTGCTTCAGGTGTATCTTCGGAGGTTTGATCTTTTCCCTTGGTATCCAGACCATGTAAATTTTTGGCAGCCCGCGAGGTATCCAGACCCCGGCTCATGTTATTCCCCAGCAGTATCTTCGGATCTTAGCGGATCATGATAAGTATTTATGATGAATTCTTTAGTCCGTTGAGTATCCAGACTCCGGTCCATTCCCAGTTAATGGGGTTTTCCTTTTTCCGTTGAGTATCCAGACTCCGGTAAAGATTGTTGTGGTATCCAAGCCATGATGATTGATATTATTGTGCTTTTTTTCTGTTGAGTGTCTAGACTCCGGTGAAGACAGTGTGGTGTTCAGATTTTGACGGGAATATTTGTGATATTTTCCCTTCGTCTGTTAAGTATCCAGACTCTGGTCAATGTCGTCGAGTATCCAGGCTCCGGCAAATTTCCAATATGTGATGTACTTCTTACCCCCGTATGGTATCCAGACCATGGTAATTCGTGATGCGGTTCATCTTGTTCGTTGAGTATCCAGACTCCTGCAACTTAAAATGGTATTCTTAAAACTCCAACGGTACCCAGATCCCAATGAATGATTCTTCGTCCATTGAGTATCCAGGCTCCGGTCAATCTCTGTTGAATATCCAGATTCCGGTCAATTTCCAATTTATGGTATTTTTCTTTTGTCCGTTGAGTATCCAGGCTCCGGTCACCTACGTTGAGCATCCAAGCTCCGTCTTCTCCGTTGAGTATCTAAACTCCGGTGAATTTTCAATTCGTGACGTATTGCTTCTTCCGTCGAGTATCCAGACTCCGGTAAAGTCAACTGGGTATCCAGACCTTGATAAGTTTTGTGATTATACTCCTTCTCCGTTGAATATCCAGATTTCGGTGAATTTCCAATTTGCCGTATTTTGTTTTGTCCGTTGAGTATCCAGGCTCCGGTCAATTTTCATTGAGCATCCAGGCTCCGGCTCCTCCGTTGAGTATCCAAACTCCGGTAAGTTTCATATGGCGGTGATTTCTTTTTATTCGTTGAGTATCCAGGCTTCAGTCAAGTTTACGTTGAGCATTCAGGCTCCGGCTTTTACATTGAGTATTCAGACTTCGGTTATTACGTTGAGCATCCAGGCTCCGACTTTTACGTTGAGTATCCAGGCTCCGGTTTGTTACGTTGAGCATCCAGGCTCCGGTCCCTATGTTGAGTGTCCAGACTCCGACAATTTTATTGACTCATTTTGTTCGTTGAATATTCAAATTCCGGCAATTTGAAGTATTCCCTTTCTTATTATCTTTCCCCAAGCAGAGTTACTCATTAAGTTTCTCTTTTCCCCAGCGGGGCATGTTTGTAATCAGAGCGGTTATCTCCAGAGATTCTTGTTTGCATTTTTATTTTCTGCGGTTGGCAAATTTCTGGGTTCTTTGGTATTCAATCGTCTTTTACCTTGATGGTGTGAAAGCCGTTCCCTTTTCACTCATTCAGGTTCAATTCGTTTGAATATGGGCAGCTGTTGCACCCCAAAATTTGACCAACCTTTTTCTTAACCTGGTTTATGTTTCATTTCATTTTCTTCTAGCATTTGCATTGCAATTTTTCATTGAATAGGGGATTAAGAGGTTGTGCAATAGCAAGAGGAAGTTGCTCAGAGTGTTGAGCCTAGGCAAGGGGTTTTACTCAAGCATGAATGGTCATCAGGTCATCAAGAAGTGGTCATTGCTCTTTGAAAAAGTTGATGGGTGTATGTGAGTCAGTTCCTAACTAGGAGGCCATTTGAAGATAATTAGAGGGTTGTGAATTCATGATTATGGATATGAGATGTTGAGGAAGCTCATTGAAATCTTTGAGAGCCATGGTGGAGCTTGTTCAAGTTGTTGTGTCATGTGGAAGAAGCCACAGTCAAGAATGTTGCATCTAGGGTTTTCATCTAGTTAATCCTCAGTCAATTGTGAAATTGAAAGAGATTAAGACTCAATTCCAAGTCTCTATGGTCATGGGATTTTCTGTTGAGATGTCTAATATATCATTTCAAGATCAATTAATCAAGAATCAAGAGTGGGAGAAGTTACTAAATTAGGGTTCTTAGTGTAAAATCCCCTGTTTAGTGCCCAACTTCAAGACCACCTATCTCAAGATACAAGTCTCATCTCATCTTGACCCTAACATGAAACTTTTAGATCATGTTTCTAGATTTCTTTTGAGTACTAGAAGTCATTCATCTGATTTCTAGAACTCATGTTATGATGCTAACAAGTTACAGGTCCTCAGATGAATGTGATTTTGGTCAACAAAAGTCAACCAACTTCCAAGCCACTTTTGACCTAGAAGGATCTTTCTACTCACCTTGACCAAAACATGAAAGTTGTTCCTCATGATCTTAGCTTTCTAAATAATACTAGAAGTCCATCATCTAATTTGTAGAACTCAAGTTATGAGGCTTGCAAGGCAAGGGTATTTTGGGAAAGTAAGATTACATGTCATTTTCATTATAGGTCCATTTCACCACTTTGCTTACTTCAAATGAAAATATTTCCAACATAAAACTTGCTCCAAATGGGGTCACTCTCTCAACGAAACATCAAGGAGTCATGGATTTGGCTTGAATTAGAGAATTGATGTGTAACTTTTTCATGAAGAAAGTTTAGAATCACAAAATGGAATTAATTCATTTCTAACCATTTCAAGGCATGTTTATGCATTTTTTGAGTGAAAAGAATGTAACAAACAAGACGCCAATTTTGGATTTCATTTTTGGTGACATTTTCATGTGTTTTTCAAAGGCATTTTCAAGTGAAATTTTGATAATCAAATGCCAACCATGTGATCAAACCAAGGGACAAATCACATCCACATGATCAAATTAAGTTCCCAGCATGGATTTTGAATGAAAAAACAAGGGAATTGGTGCATCTTCACGTGTGCATGATTATGGCAAAGTGAGATTTGGGCATTTCAACATTTGGCACAATCAAGCTGCAATTGGGCCTCCATTTGCTGCTGAGTCCATCATATATAAAGTTAAGATCATTTTTTGAGACTTCATTCATGCTAATTCGTGCCCTATAAGCTCAAGAACAGTTGGAGCAGTCAAGTGAAATTCAAAAATCGTGAATTATAATTGAGGAGTTTTCAGAGTAATTCAAGGCCAAATTCATCTCCAGCAAGTTTCATTGAGTGATTCTGGAGAGTTTCATCAAGCTTCTTCAAGTGTAGAAGGCTCAGTGGAAGCTCTCCACTAGGTAACTTTCAAATCAACATTTCTCTCTGTTTATGATGCATTTGCTTGCCATTTTTGCATGATTGAGACCTAGGAACTGTGTAGATAATTTATAACTAAAATGGACTAGCATTGGCGATGATTTGTGTTTGAAGCTCCAAATTGTTTCTCTTCGATTTGGTTTGTGTGTGCATGATTAATGAAAACTAATGGCATATTTGTGATCTACGTGAGATGTAGATGATTTTTGACCTAAATTTTGTATGATTTGGTTGAGTTTTATGTGTGCCTTGCCCGAGCTTCGTCGGAGAAGACTACCGGAACAGTGTTTCCGGCTGTCTGGTTTGGGTCCCCTTCATTTTCAATTTCAAATGAGGAAGATGGCCACGTGTGCGTGTATGTGCCATTGGATCTGCTTACTTCTGTTTGTGTGGCCATGATTAAGACCTACTGTGGGTCTTGTTTGACTTGCCTTACCTGATCTCTAGTGAAACTCTGTGTTTCATTTAATTTCCAGCCCTGGCCACGTGTTTGTTTCTAGACCTTTTGATGTGTTGACTTGTTTGATCCAATGAATCCTGATGCGTTTCACAATGCACGCTTGTTGACCTTGTTTCACCCAATCATTCTGAGTCCAACGCCTTGTTTGGACCTGGGCCTATTTATGCTATTCCCACCCCCTGCTTGAGCCCAAACTGGATTTCAACGTGATCTGTTTGCTAAATGCACCTAGCTTTTATTCTCTTTCTTTTTATTTTATTTTCATTTTTATTTTGTATCTGTTTTGAAATAATTCCAATTAAAATGCTTCCAAGTTTGATAAAATTCCAGAAAAATATGTTTTAGACATTTTAGGATGTCTTTTATTTTTAGGAAATATTTATTTTATTTTTTGGTTTTATTTTCAATTAAAAATGGAATTAATCATTGGAAGAGTTTTATTGGACTTATTTCTTGACAGGGTTTGTTCTTGATTTTGTTTTAGCATTTCCTTTATGGTCCAATGACTGAAAATTGATCCTCATATCCATGATGAGTTGACCAATTTTTGGGGACCATTTTGCCCCTGTTGGTTGACTTTTGAGTTGAATTTTGTTGCTTTTCATTTGACCCTCGACAATCCTCATTCACAATGGAACACCCTTGTGAATCAATTTCTTTGGTGGTGTTGTGAATTGATTTTGATTGTGATTTCTTGGCCCCTGTTTGCCAACATGTTTAGGTACTTTGTGCATTTTATTTGATCATTTTTGAACCATTTTCCTAATTTTGAGGTAACTTGCAAGTCAAGTTACCTCCAAGGGAGGTTTATACATACACATTGACCAAGTTGCCTTGGAGATGACATTTTTTGGATCCTTTGAGCCCCAATGCCTTTTGATTAATGTTTTTAACATGTTAAGGATGATGCTTGCTCATTTTTAGGTCATAACATTTGGTTTTTGCTTGTTCATTTGGTTGTTTTATTTTGAGCTTTTAATTAGGGTTTGTAAATGATGCATGCTTTCTTTCTTTGGTGTGTATGCTTGTATTTTCCTTTGATTGCTTTGCTTTTTCTTTTGAGCTCTCTTCTCTCATCTCCCATTCTGTCCCATGACCTTGGAGTCTCATTTAAGGTGTCTTGGTCCCTCCCTTGGAGGTATTTGAAGTATACCTAAAGTGATGAATCCTTGAGGACTTTCTTTGTGTTCTTTGTGCTTCTTTGCTTTTGGTTGGTGATGCTTATGGTTGAGTGTGTATTATGAGGTCCTTGCTGTCCTCATATAGTCTCCCATCCTCACTTTGTTTTAGGTTTGCTTTATATTTCATTTGTTTTTGGTTTTTGCATTATGGTTGATGTTGTTTGGTTTAGGTCATTTCATCCCATTTTTGTTGCTTTTGTGTGCTTGTTTCTTTGTGCATCTTATTCTCTTTTCTTCTTTGCATTTCTCATGTGCATGCTTGGTTGAGATGAGCTTGTGGTGGCTACTGCCCCACACTATTTTCCTCCCACTTTCATTCTACTTGTGCATCTTATGTTTGCATTTTCATTTGCATGTTCTTTCTTCTTCTTCTTCTTCTTTTGCTTTTCTTTGCCATGTTCCCCATAAGTTCTCTAACCTTTCGAGGTTATGATAGATATTAGGTGCCTAACCATGCATGATAACATTAGGTAGTTCCCTTGTGTATCCCAACTTTAGGTCCACTTTGCATGACAACTTCTAGGATTGATTAGTCTCCCATTAGTGTCCTTTCTTCTCTTCTCATCTTCAAACATACATAAAACACTTAATAAAGAATGACAAGTGTTGTACGCTACGAGTCTTAAGCTACTTGAGAAATGGTGATTGGGGGGCTTCCTCTCAATGACCTAGAGTGTGTAGTGTACACCCTTTGGGTGATATACGACACATTCATTCTTAGGTCATTGTCTCTAGTGCGACATGAGTTATAAATCAAACTTAAAACACTTCTTCTCTAAAAAACACAAAAACACTTCAAACATTTTTCATCCTTCGGGATTCTAATCAGGAAAATCTTTTCAGATAAAAGAGTGTTGTTAACTCTTAGTTCTACCGCAAACGGTATCGCCTCAGTCTCCAATGGTTGAGCTGCATACACCAACTGCTAGAACTACTTATTAACCTTACTCGGTCCTAAAAAAACTTTTGAACCAGTCTGTGGTCTTTTTAGCCCGAACTATGTTTGCTCTGATCTTTCATACCAGATGAAAGTACGTAGGCACAAGACGCGATGTCTTGGCGAGCAACCTTCTCCCCTTTGCCCGTAGTTAGCCGAACTATGTTGACTCTGACTTTCCCATTGCACGAGGGAGTACGTAGGCCCAGAGCGGCGATGCTCTGCCGAGTCTCTTTTTCTTTTTCTTTTGCCCATTGACCTTTAGTGTAGATAGATTGATCACCCTTTTCTAGATAGACAACAATGCATGGATCCCGTCGAGTACGACGAACGTGAGGGGTGCTAATACCTTCCCCTTGCGTAACCGACTCCCGAATCCAGACTTGGTTGCGATGACCTCGTCATTTCCCTTTTCCGTCAGGTTTTTCCGATCGTTTCCTTTCCCTCTCTTTGGGATAAATAACGAAAGGTGGCGGCTCTTCTATTTTTCGCCGGGTGTTTTTCGGAGTTGCGACAGAGAACTAAGGGGAAAATGAAGGAAGGTTGCTCGCCAAGATCTTGCAATCTTGTGCATACATATGCTCATAATTCAATGAGGTAATTAGAGCTCCGTAGTTCATGGAACTAAAGATGGAAAGACAAGTGGTGTCATAACCAAGAGAAGGAAAGAAAGAGTTGATTGATTTGTAAGGAGCTTGCTTAATTGAAAAAGTGTTGTGAATTGAGGAAAGCTCTATCTAAGTAGGAGACTAATAAGATAGACATGAGAGGAAAAGAGAGTTGGCTAAAGCTTGGGACTAATAAGGCCGATTTGTTCGATGGTAGAATAGAGTCACCACTGATCTTTATTTATTCCAAAAGGAAAGGGAAAATATCGATAAAACCCAAGGGAAAGAGAAATGGTTAAGGGATTCCATTATGTAATGGGAAGGTATTAGTATCCCTAAATCTGTCATACTCGACGAGAACCATTTTGTTTGTTTTTTGCTTAGATTAGTACTACTATATAAGGATTATTCGCGAAATACGGAAAGAAAAGGTTTTAAATTAGAATGCTCACAGAGGATTGAGGCCCTCGTGCCTACGTATCCTCATTGTGCAATGAGGAAATCAGACCTCCGTAGTTCAGAGAACTAGGGGGAAAATGAAGGAAGGTTGCTCGCCAAGGTCTCGCAAACTTGTGCCTATGTATGCTCAGAGTGTAATGAGGCAATTAGAGCTCCGTAGTTCATGGAACTAAGGATGGAAAGACAAGTGGTTTCATAACCAAGAGAAGGAAAGAAAGAGTTCATTGATTTGAAAGGAGTTTTCTTAAATTTTAAAAGTGTTATGAATTGAAGAAAGGTTTATCTAAGCATGAGACTAACAAGATAGACATGAAAGGAAATGAGGGATGGCCAAAGCATGAGGCTAACATGGAAATCGGGAGAGATAAAAGAGGTTGCCAACGCATGAGACTAACATGACAAACACGAAAGGAAAGAGACTTTCTAAAGCATGAGGTTAACATGGAAAATATGAGATAAAAGAGCTTGCCAAAGCATGAGACTAAAATGACAAGAGAGGGAAGACATATGCCTAAGCATGTGACCAATAAGGCAGACTTGTTCGATAGTACAACAGAGTCACCACCGAAATTTAATTACTCCAAAAGGATAGGGAAAATATTGATAAAACCCAAGGGAAAGAGAATTGGGTAAGGGAGTCGACTATGTAAGGGAAAGTATTAGTATCCCTCAAATCTGTCATACTCGACGGGAACCATTTTTCTTTTTCTTTGCTTGGATTGATAGTAGTATTTAATGATTACTCGTGAAAGAGGGAAAGAAAAGGTTTAAAACTAGAATGCTCACGAAGGATTGGGGCCCTTGTGCCTACGTATCCTCATAGTTGAATGAGAAAATCAGAGCTCCGTAATTTAGAGAACTAGGGGAAAATGAAGGAAGGTTGCGTGGTGCCTACGTATGCTCATAGTGCAATGAGAAAATTAGAGTTCCATAGTTCATGAAACTAAGGATGGAAAGACAAGTGGTGTCATAACCAAGAGAAGGAAAGAAAGAGTTGATTGATTTGCAAGGAGCTTGCTTAAATTGAAAAAGTGTTGTGAATTGAGGAAAGGTATATCAAAGCATGACTAACAAGATAGGCATGAAAGGAAAATAGGGTTGGCCAAAGCATGGGACTAACATGGAAATAGGGAGAGAGAAAAGAGTTTGCCAAAGCATGAGACAAAGATGGCAAACACAAAAGGAAAAAGACTTTCTAAAGCATGAGACTAACATGGAAAATATGAGATAAAAGATTTTGCCAAAGCATGAGACTAACATGACAAGATAGGGATGAAGTTTGCCTAAGCATGTGACAAATAAGGAACACTTGCTTGATGGTACAATAGAGTCACCATAAAAATTTATTTATTCCAAAAGGAAAGCGAAAATACCGATAAAACCCAGGAGAAAGAGAAACGGGTAAGGGAGTCGGTTATGCAAAAGAAAGGTATTAGTATCCATCACATCTATCATACTCGATGGGAACCATTTTGCTTGTTTTTTGCATTTATTGGTGTTACTATCTAAGGGTTACTCGTGAAAGAGGGAAAGAAAAGGTTTATGATTAGAGTGCTCACGGAGTATTGGGGCCATCGTGCCTACGTATCCTCATAGTACAATGTGGAAATCAGAGCTCTGTAGTTCGGAGAACTAGGGGGGAAATGAAGGAAGGTTGCTCGCCAGGATCTCGCAATCTTGTGCTTATGTATGCTCATAGTGCAATGAGGAAATCAGAGCTCTGTAGTTCATGGAACTAAAGATGGAATGACAAGTGATGTCATAACCAAAAGAAGGACAGAAAGAGTTGATTGATTCGCAAGGAGCTTGCTTAAATTGAAAAAGTGTTGTGAATTGAGGAAAGGTCTATCTAAGCATGAGACTAACAAGATAGACATGAGAGGAGAAGCGATTTGGATAAAGCATGGGACTAACATTGCGATCGGGAGAGAGAAAAGAGTTTGCCAAAGCATGAGACTAACATGGCAAACATGAAAGGAAAGAGACGTGCCAAAGCATGAGATAAACATGGAAAATATGAGATAAAATAGATTACCAAAGCATGAGACTAACATGGCAAATATGAGATAAAAGAGATTTCCAAAGCATGAGACTAACATGACAAGAGAGGAAAACGTCTGCCTAAGCATTTAACTAACAAGGCAGACTTGCTCGATGGTACAACATAAACACCACCAAAATTTATTTATTCCAAAAGGAAAGGGAAAATATCGATAAAATCCAAGGAAAAGAGAAACGGGTAAGGGAGTCGGTTATGCAAGGGGAAGATATTAGCATCCCTCACATCCGTCGTACTCGACGGGGATCATTTTGCATGTTCTTTTGTTGGATGGGTGTTACTATCTAAGGATTATTCGTGAAAGAGGGAAAGAAAAGGTTTATAATTAGAGTAATCTCGAAGGATTGAGGCCCTTGTGCCTACGTTTCCTCATATTGCAATGAGAGAATCAGAGATTCGTAGTTCAGAGAACTAGGGGGGAAAATGAAGGAATGTTGCTCGCCAAGAAGTCACAATCTTGTGCCTACATATGCTCATAGTGCAATGTGGAAATAAGAGCTCCGTATTTTATGTAACTAAAGATGGAAAAAAAAAGTGGTGTCATAACCAAGAGAAGGAAATAAATAGTTGATTGATTTGCAAGGAGGTTGCTTAAATTGAAAAAGTGTTGTGAATTGAGGAAAGATTTATCTAAGCATGTGACTAACAAGATACATATGAGAGGAAAAAAAGGTTGGCAAAAGCATGGGACTAACATGGTGATCGTAAGAGAGAAAAGAGTTTGCCAAAGCATGAGAATAACATGGAAAACATGAAAGGAAAGAGACGTGCCAAAGCATGAGACAAACATGTTGTCGCAACACTAGAAACAACAGGCGGAGAAATAGAGTAGCCACCACATGTTATTTATTCCTACGGGGGAATGGAAACAATCGAAGAAACCTCAAATAGGTAGAAGACAAGGTCTCGCAACTAAATCCTGAGTTCGAGAGTCGATTATGCGAGAGGAAGGTATTAGCACCCCCTCGCGTCCGTTGTTCTCAACGGGATCCACTCTCGATGTTCTAATCAAATGATGTGTTTATCTAAATCCTATTTGCTAAACGGAGACTGAACAAAAGATGACTCGATAGGACATCGCTATCCTATACCTACGTATTCCCTCGTGTAATGGGAAAGTCAGAGTTAACGTACTTCGGAGGACTACGGGTGAATGAGGGGATTATGCTCGCCAAGACTTCGTCTTCTTGTGCCTATGTATCCTCATTCGGACGAGAATGAAGAATTCAGAGCGATTGTAGTTCAACCTATCACAGGTTGGTTCAGTGTCTTTTATAAGCGACGATAAACTCGCGTTCCAGCAGTTAGGGTCGATGCCTGTTTGCGGTAAAACGAAGGTGACATGTCCTTTTCTTACCGGATGATCAGTCAGTTGTTTGCCGTTGTAATTGTCTGCGTTCAGTTTTTCTGGATAGTTGTTCCCCAATGAGTTTTGCAATTTATTTCTACAGTTGGCAAATTTTCGGGTTCTTTGGTATTCAACCGTCTTTTACCTTGATTGTTTAAAAGCCGTTCACTTTTCATCCATTTAGGTCCAAGCCGTTTGAATAGGGGCAGCTGTTGCACCCCAAAATTTGCCCAACCTTTTCTTAACTTGGCTTATGTTTCATTTCATTTCTTTCTAGCATTTGCATTGCATAGCATAGTTCATTGAACAGTGGATCAAGAGTTTGTGCACATCAAGAGGAGTCTAGTCAGAGTATTGAGCCTAAGCAAGGGGTGGTACTCAAGTTTGGATGGTCATCAGGTCATCAGGAAATGGACATTGGTCTTATGAAGAAAGGATGGATGTATGTGGGTCAGTTCCTAACTTGGAGGCCAGTTCAAGATAATCAGAGGTTTGTGAATTCATGGTTATGGATATAAGAGGTTGAGAGAGCTCATTAAGTGCCTTGAGGGTCATTGTGGAGCTTATGCAAGTGGTTGTGTGAAGTGGAACAAGCCACAGTTGAAAGTATCGCAGTTAGGGTTTTCATCTGGTAAATCCTCAGTCAACTGTGCAATTGAAGAAGATAGAAACTCAATTCAAAGTCTCTATGGTCATGGGATATTGTGTTAAGATATATGAGACATCATTTCTGAAGGTGAGAAAAACACTTAGAAGGGGGGGTTGAATAAGAGTTTTAAGAAATATGGCAATAAAACAACTCAAGATTTTTATCCTGGTTCGTTGAACTCAACTACTCCAGTCCACCTTATTAAAGATGATTTGCCTTTCTCCATAAGGACTTAATCCACTATTAATCAATTGATTACAATAGTAAGCACTAAGAACAATTGTCTTAGTCTTCTTAAGAACTACTGACCACACCTTGGTCTTCTTAAGGAACTTCTTACAAATTAATGTAAACTAATAAGTGTTTGATTGCTTCTAATAAGCTGTATCACAACTGTGATATTTACACTTAAGATTAAGTACAAATAAAACTATACAGTTTTATGAAAGAACAAATGAATAAGATCTTTGTGAGATTTTCACTTTGATGAATCAAGCGTGTATGAATATTTCTTTCTGAGTGAACTAGCAACTTCTAAATGTTGTAGAAGTTCTCCTTTTATAGCTTTTCCAAATTGCTTTGAGTGATGTGCAGCTGAATATTATATTAGAATATAAGACTTTTCATTACCAAAAAGTATGGGCAGAGATATGCTTTCTGCAGGAAAAGTATGGTTGTAGAAGCCTTGGGATTTGCACCACGTCACTTCTTTGGACAAAATAGTCGTTGGTTACTTTGGAAGTAGCACCACGTCCAATTAAGTTTACAGCTTCTTCAACAAGCTTCCTTCAGGATGAAGTCTTCATAATCTGCACTTCAGAACTTGTAGCAAAAGGAATGAAATACTTTAAGATGATCAGAGCTAAAATGATTGAGATGTTCAGAGCCTTGATAGATGATCAGATCTTAATATATCAGAGTCTTAATCTTGATCAGAGTCTTCATCAGAGTATGCAGCAGTATGTGCTTGAGCGTGAATATTAATGATAAGAGTCTGATTATCAAAGCCTATGTTCTTGCAGTGAAAAGAACTTCAGAGTCTGATTAGATTAAAGCTTTCAACTCTTTGTACACTTCTTTCATTAACGCTTCAGATCATTCTGTAGCTTCTGCTTCAGATCCTTCTGGTAGCGCTTCAGAATCTTCTGATAGTCTTGCATCTGATGCTTCAGAGCCTTGCATAGTTTCTTGTACTTATGTATTTTGCTTCTTTAAGAGTTTTTAATTTAATACCTGAAACAATAATACTTGAACAAAATTTAGAGTATATATTTTCTTAATACAAAATTCCATAAGAGTTATCATCAAAACATAGAGATATAAGAAACACCAATCTGTGTTCTAACAATTTCAAGTTCAATTCGTCAAGGGTTAAGTGTGTGAGAAGTTACTAAGTTAGGGTTCCCAGGGTAAAATCCCCTATTTAGTGCCTGACTTCAAGACCACCTACCTCAAGATACAATTCTCATCTAAATTATTGGCCAACATGGAACTTGTAGAGCATGTTCTTAGATTTAATTTGAGTACTAGAAGTCCTCGATTGGATTTATAGAACTCAAGTTATGATCCGGACAAGTTACAAGTCATTTGAGGTATGTGATTTTGGTCAACAAAAGTCAACCAACTTCCAATCCAGTTTTGACCTAGAAGGGTGTTTCTCCTTAACTTTTGGTCAACATGAAAGTTGTAGGTCTTGATCTTAGCTTTCCAAATTGTATTAGAAGTATTTCATCTGATTTGTAGAACTCAAGTTATGAGGTTTACAAGTCAGGGGTATTTTGGGAATGTAAGATTACAGGTCATAAAATTACAGGTCCATTTCACCAACTTGCACACTTCAAATGGAAATCTTTTCAACACGAAACTTGCTTCAAATAGGTCCATTTGCACTACCAAACCATCTCTTGTCATGGTGGGGGCTTGAATTGAGAATTTGGGAGTTTGAATTTTTCATAAAGGAGGCTTAAATTGAGAATTTGAGAATTAATGGATTTTAAACTTTTTCAAGGCAAGTTTGTGCATTTTTTGATAGCAAATAACTATTCAAAGACATTGCCATATTCACATTGGAATTTTGAAGTCTCAAAATGGGCCATTTTCATGGTTTCTTCCTCTTGAAGTAACAAAATGAAAATCAACCATAGGATCAAAATTAAACCTCCAATCTCATTCCTTTAATCTACACAACTGATTTGTAGTGGATTTGGATCAAAAAACCAGTTGGTGTAGTGGTAAAAACGAGCATGGTATTTTCAAAAAGTGTTGAAATGTGAATTTTCAAAGTGGGTTGTTTTGCTTGAATTAAAGCCCCATTTGATCATAAACCCATTATATAAGTATTCTAGATGAAATATGAGGCAGAGCTAGGTCATTTTGCTGCATGAACAACCATTTCACATTTTCAAAAAGTGGTGAAAAACTCAAAATCCAATTCTCATATTCAACCATTTTCAGACCAAATCAAGCTTGCAAACACCTCAATTGAAGTTCATTGAGTGATTTTGGACATTTTTCGTTAAGCTTCATCACCATTTCAAGGCCTAGTGGAGGCTCTCCACTAGGTAAACTTTATTTCAACTTTACACTCTTAATACTCCATGATTTTCCACCATTTTCGTTGCATTTGAACCTTTGAAATACATAGATAATTTCTGGATCATTGTTGTTTGTGTTTATGACATTTAATTTTTTGAGCTCAAAGTTGTGTTGTTTCTTTTTTTTTATGGATTTTCATGGTGTTTTGCTTTAATTTTCATGGATTCTTACTCCTTGTAACATGTAGATGATGTTTGGACCTTTTAATTTAAGTTTTGGTGAACTTTATTTTTTGGCACGTTTGCTTGTTGTTTGATTTATGAAGTGGTTGTTGAGAATTAATGAAATTGGAGGTTGGATTCTTGTTCCTCTCGGAGAGTAGATGAATTTTCATTTAAAATTTGTAAGAAACGGTTGAGATTTGATGAAGCTATGGTGGGGAAGATGATCCGCGGCGGCCGGCAGTGAGGATGGCGGTGGCCGTCGCTATTTCGGCGAGCTGGTTCGGCCGGAGCTCCTTTGGAGAAGATGACGATGACGTGGCGGCTTGTGGTTCGTCCGTTTGTGTATTTTCGGATCGTGTGTTCCAAAATAAGACCTATGTGTTCCTTCTTTTGCTCATGTGCATACAATTAATACCCCAATTCATTAATTGAGGTGGCACATTCTGGTGCCTTGGATCCTTTGACTAGTATGCTGATCGGATGGCTGTGCTTTTTTCTGCATTTTTTTTTCTCTATTTGTTTTCCTTTATTTCTTTTATTTGTTTGTTCTTTAAAAATTCATAAAAAATATCAAAAAATGTTTAAAAATTCTGAAAAAAAGTCATGAACATACTTTAACATGTCTTTTAATTTTGTGCATTTTTAATTTCGTTTTTTATGCATTTTCCATTTATTTTCATATTTTCCTTTTAAATAGTCATTTAATGATGTGAAAAATATGTGTTGTCTTGTTGATTTTATTTCTTGCTCATGGTATGGATTAAACTTCTAATTTTTTTTAGCATTGTGTTGACATGTTAATTGATCCTTGGATATTTTTTCCATGATTTTTGAGTGTTGTTTCCATGTGGTTTGAGTTGCTTTTTGTTCCCTCTCCATTTCTGCCTTGTTTTGGGACACTCTTGGTGTTTGCCTTCTGTTGAGGCACTTCCCTTTTGGTTTTCAATCTTCCCTTTTGAACCCTAGTTCCTAATACCTTGGGGGTCCTCTGAGATTTTATTTGGAATTTTTAGATGCATTTTCTTATTTTTCATGTATTTTACAAGTTGATTGATGTTTATGAATCTTTGTTGGTGTACTTGTTTTGTTTTGCTTCCAAAAGCTTGGTTGTGCATTATGGATGAATCTAATTCTGATTGTTTCTTGTTAGGGACTTGTTATAGGTCTTGTGTGTTAATTCATAGGTCTTTACCTTATGCATAAGTTGTTCATTTGGTCTCATGCTTTCATGTTTGCATATTGTGTTTCCATAAGTGATGTTTGCTTGCATTCTTTGATGTTATTGTTGGCATTTGCATGTGATGTTTTATTTTAACTTTTGAGATCTCTTCTCCTCATCCCCATTCTGTCCTATGACCTTGGAATACTACTTAAGGTTGTTTGGTTCCTCCTGAGGAGGAACCTGAAGCTTGCCTAAAGTAATGAATCCATGAGGACTTTTTCTCATTGTTTTTGTTACTTGTTTTTATGCATCTTCTTCTCCTTTCCTATTGTGTTTATTCATACCATGGCTTAAGGTTAAGATGAGCTTGTGGAGGTTCCAGCCCCACACATATTTCCTCCCTCACTTGCATTGCATCTTTGTCTTCCTTGTTGCATTTGTGTTTGCATTCTACATTTGCATTGTTTCTTCTTATTGTTTCTTCTTCTTTTGTCTTCCTTCCCTTAGGATTTCTAACCTCTCTTGTTCAAGAGAGGTTATGATAGACATTAGGGTTCTAACCATGCATGACAACATTAGGTAGTCCCCTTTCAAACTCAACTTTAGGTGCATCTTGCATGACAACTTTTAGGGTTTGGTCTAGTCCCCCTTAGTTCGTCCTCTTTCTCTTCTTATCTTCAAACAACTTCAATCCACTTAATAAAGCTTGACCATTGTTGCACGCTACGAGCCTTGAGCCATTTTGGAAATGATGATTGGGTGGTTGCTTCTCAATTATCTAGAATGTTAGTGTATGTCCTTCGGACGATATACGAAGCATTCGCTCCTAGATCATAGTCTCTAGTGTAGCATGAGTCGCAAACCAAATTCAAAACACTTCTTTCTTAAAAAATACAAAAACAATTCAAACTCTTTTTCACCCCCTGGGGTCTTAATCAAGAAACTCTTTTCATAAAAAAGAGTGTTGTTAACTTTCAGTCCTATCGCAAACGGTAACGCCTAAGTCTCCAAAGGTCGAGCTGCATACACCAACTGCTAGAACTGTCTGTTAACCCTACTCGGGTAAAACTTTGAACCAACCTGTGGTCCTTTGAGCCCGAACTACGTTTGCTCTGATCTTTCGTACCAGACGAAAGTACGTAGGCACAAGACGCGATGTCTTGGCGAGCAACCTTCCCCCTTCTTTAGCCGTAGTTAGGCGAACTATGTTGACTCTGACTTTCCCATTGCACGAGGGAGTACGTAGGCCCATAGCAGTGATGCTATGTCGAGTCCTGTCTTTTCTTTTTCTTTTGTCCTTAAGCCTTTAGCGTAGATAGTTTACACACCCTTTTAGCTAGACAACACATGCGTGGATCCCGTCGAGTACGACGGACGTGAGGGGTGCTCATACCTTCCCCTTGCGTAACCGACTCCCGAACCTAGGACTTAGTTGCGATGACCTCGTCTTTTCCCGTTTTCGTCAAGTTTTTTCCGATCGTTTCCTTTCCCTTCTCTGGGATAAATAACGATAGGTGGCGAATCTGTTAGTCATTGTCGGCCTCTTTTTTCGCAGTAGCGACACATACGTAGTATGAAAAGTTTTCTTTGGCGGAGCCTTATTACTATCAACCATCGACGATGAATATTTCACGCCCCCTGTAAACACAAACATGGTCAAAATGTACTTTGCTTAAGAAAGAGACCTGTTGGACATAAATAGAGAGTCCAGGCAAAAATGGGGCGTCCAGGCGAACCATAAATAGGTTCGGGAAAAAAATTAGAGATAAAAGAAAAATGAATAAGCCCGCAAAGTTGAAAACCTAAGAAGGCGACTTTGGCAAAAATAGGCATCTTGGTGGATCAAAAACCAGCAAGGGCGATCAAGGCAAAAGTTAGGGATCTTAAAAGAAAAAGACTACGGTTCGCGTTTGATCTATGAATGCATTTTGATTCTTAGAGATCCCGAAGGGTAAAGTCAATCAAATCAGTCTCTTCAGAAGGCATGGCATTAGTGAAGCATCAAAGACATACGGGTCATAGCCGAATCAACACATGGTGGTTGTCTGCTTTCACATTGCCGACATTTGTATATTTTATTATTGTACTTTTTACGCAATTTCCTCTTTTCAGGAATTGCATCCGTTGTAATTTCCCTATTTACAGGCCCTATTAATCAATGAAGTATTTTTCACAAAGAGCTTTCCATTTCTTGTTTTACTTGTACTATTTTGTTTCTGAAAAAGGGGTCCGGTATTTTTGACAAACATTGCATGTGAAAACTTTGGGGCTTTGCTAATCATATTAAAAATGAGGATTTACTTGGGCGGTGTCATGGATGGTGGCCAAAATAGCCATTCTTGTATACAAGACACGCTTTTTATTTACTTGTCATTTACAAGATGACTGATCCTTTTCCCAGCAGAACTCTCTTTGCAGAGTATTGTCTTCAAACCAGAAACATCTCACCAGCAATGATGTGTACTTATCCCCAGCAGGGTAAGATTGAGATTATACCCCAACAGCAGGGTAAGCTTAGTGTAGTTCCTCGTCAAGGTATATGCCATTAACTTCTCTCCCCAAGCAGAGATTGATGATGATTCCCTCAACGAGTAAATTAGAAATGGTTGATATCCGTAACAAAGTATAAAGGTCTTTGGTATTCTTCAAAGTCAGAGCTTTGGGATGACTTCCCGAAGGATGTTTTTTCCAATTCCAGCAAAGTGGAATTTATTTCTATGGAAGCCATTCAATGGGCCTTCTGCAACAGAGTTTCTTTGTTAATTTTCTTCTCAACACTTATCCCGGTGGTGTTCTTTTGCATATCATTTGCATTGCATCTTCCCAAATGCGTAGCATTTCCATTTTGTATGGAGCATTACTCCATATTCAAACATTTGCATCCGAAGCATAAGTCAGGTTTGATACCTTTGTGGCCAGACATCTCTCCAGCAGATAATGGCATAACTTAGAAGATTTTGTTATCTTTACCCTCAGCAAAAATCATTGATAGATGTTTTCATCTTACTTTTATTCCCCGACAAAGTTTTCTTGTTTAAGTTTCTCTATCCCCAGCAGAGTTTTATTTTCAGGTTGTAAGTCGGTTGATTCTACTTCCTGCCTATCCCGGATGGTATTTCAACTTTTGGTTGGTAGCCATCTTCTTGCTTGGATGTTATCCTAACTTTTGGTTGGTATTCCGTCGTTTCTTGGATGTTATCCCAACTTTTGGTTGGTAGTCCTCTATTGTTCTCCTGCGGAGCCTTCATCCCAACTTTTGGTTGGTAGGCTTCCTTTTCGGTGATCCTAACTTTTGGTTAGTAGCCTTCATCCCAACTTTTGGTTGGTAGTCTTCCTTTCCGGTGATCCTGACTTTCGGTGAGTAGCCTTCATCCCAACTTTTGGTTGGTAGTCTTAGTTTTTGGTAAATTCGCATTCAGTAGGCGTCCTGGTGATTCCAACTTTTGGTTGGTAGCCATCTGTTTATATGTTGACATTCCTAAATTTTGGTTGGTAGTTTTCTTCTGGTGATCCTAACTCTTGGTTAGTAGCCTTTGGTCCAACTTTTGGTTGGTAATCTTTTGGACGATCCCAACTTTTGGTTGGTAGTCTTTATCGTTTGTGTATTCGCTTTCGGTCGGAGTCTACCTGATCCTAACTCTTGGTTAGTAACCTCTTTCTCACAACTTCTGGATATAACTCTATGGCTTTTGGTTAGTAGTCGTTGTTATCATCTTGATCGGTTACCGTGTCGGTTATCCCAACTTTTGGTTGGTACCCGCTAATTTTAAGTCCACCTTCGGCTGGAAATCATTTTATCCTGCATACATCCCCGTAGGTTGCAGAATTTTTGGGTTCTTTTTTGGTATTCAATCACCTTTTACCTTGAATATTTGAAAGCGTTTGCTTTTCATCCCTTCAGGTCCAAGTTGTTTGAATAGAGGCAGCTGTAGCACCCCCAAATTTGCACATCTTTTTTCCTTATATCTTGGCTTATGTTTCATACCATCTTGCATTAACATCTATACATAACATTGATCTTAGATAGGGAATCAAGGTATCTTATCCAACAATTAAGGGTTAAAGATCAACTTTGTGTCAATTTCAAGTCATAAGGTCTTTATCATCATCAAGATATGTTAATCAACCACTTGGGTCAAGAACACAAGCATTGGTTCCCCTCCTCCAATCACATGGATAACTGGCTAGGGTTTTGGTTCAAGGGCGGTTTGTGGTTAGTTATTTGAGCAAGACATGATTCTAAAGCTCAAAACACACCCTAGGGGCTCACTATATGGATTATGAGCCATCACAAACCATCACAAAAGCCTCAGTCAATGGGATTGGTCTTAGGATTTCATCTGGTTAACAAAAGTCAATTGTGGTTCAAAGAGGTCTAAATCTTGGATCTCAAGGTCAACTAAGGGAATAATAGTTGTTTTCAAGGGATTTCATGTGTTTGGAACAAGAAAAATCAAGAGGAAACATAAAATCAAGAGATTGGGTGAATTAGGGTTTTGATAGAGATTTTTCTAAGTGTGAAAAACCCTAATTCTAGCCATTTTGCAACTTCCATAACTTTCTCATTTTCTATCCAATGAGGCCAAACTAGCTATCAAATTGAAGAGGACATCATGAACTACAAGTTTGTTGAAGAAAGCATGTTCAAAAGATTCATGGTTTGAGAAATATGATGAGTCAAAGTTTGGAAAAAAGAGATTATGACATTTCTACACTTAGAAATTTTTCAAAGTATAGCAATTCAGTTTCATGTGCCTACTTTCAAGCCCATGTTCCATGGTGATACAAGCTTCATTTGAATTTTCCTACAAAATGAAAGTTGTAGAGCATCATCCGTGCTTTCTTTTGAGTACTAGATCATCTCCATAGGATGTGTAAAGCTCAAGTTATGATGCTCCCAAATCAAGGTCCCAAAGATGTCAAGTTTGGCAAGTTGTTAGGACGATTTCTTAACCACGTTTCCAAGGCATTTTTAAATAAGTTCTTGATCTCATTTGTATTTTCCTACAACATGAAAGTTGAAGATTGTTATTCAAGCTTTCCATTAATTACTAGATCATCCCCACTGGACCAAAACTCAGCAAGTTATGTGGCTTCAAAATCAGGATTCCAAAGTTGCTAAATTTCAATAACTTAGAAATATTTCAAAGTTACTTGGGACATTTTTGTGCACTCAACTTTAACTCCATTTTTCTTATGGATCCAAGGTTTGTTTCATTTTCCTTACAACATGAGATTTGTTCTTTAGTCTCCCAACTTTTCATTGAGCCAAAGAAGTCATCAATTGAAGCAATATTCATGGAGTTATGGTGGTTTAAAGATAGCCATGAGGAGATGTATTTCATGCTTGAGGTCTTGCTATTTTTTGCACCAAACATGAGCCAAGGTTGTAGCATCACTCTTGCTTCCAAATCACACATACAATACACTCTTTTGCCTTGCAAAACTTTTCCATTTCAAACCAAACATGATATGTCTTTGCCTTGTACCATTTGAAACAAACTTGCCATAATGGGGAAGTTGGAAACTTGCCAAACAAGATTGTCATCCCACACATTCTCTCACCCATATTTCATGTTGTTATTTCTGATCCCTTTGGTGACAATAATACAACAACACAACCATGAAAGAGAGCATGCTCGTGCCTCTCATCATCCACCCTCTAGTTTCACTTTTTTCTGCCAAGTCATTAACTAAGCCTCTAACCATAGTAATTCTCATTTTGACCACATATAACCTTAGTATATAAGCAAAAAGCCCTAATAGAGGCAACCACGACCTCATTTCCTGAAGATTAGAACCGTAAGAGCCATTTTCTCCCTCAAACTTTTCTCTCTTTGAGTCCTATTTTGCAAGGCCGGTTTCTTCATTTTCTCTTCACTATCATCACCTACTAAGCTTTGACTTGCTTCTGTACGGAAAGAACACCTTCTGTAACCACCATTGAAAGCACTACAAATTCATATTTTCTCACCACAAGTTTGAATCTGGTTGGAGCTTTTTAGCAACTTTCTTAGCAAAGCAAGCTTCGATCTACACTCCTCAAGAGATTTCAAAGCTTTCCACATCATTTTCCAGTTCTATCTCTTGTTTAGAAGAGGCAACAGACTTCCTCCTTTAGGTAAACTTTCAACTTCCTTTTCTCTCATGCTAGACCTATTTTAGGATCATCTTGGATGCATCTGAAGTCCTACTCATGGTAGGCAATGTTTGCCATAAGTGCTGTGTTGTTTTGCTTGAGTTTCAGTCTTGATGTTCAACTTTCGTGCTATTATTTACCCGTGCTATCTTGTTTATTAATAGAAAATAAGGTTAGATTTGGAACCAACATGAAATTCTGAGTGGAGGGGTGGTCATGTTTCACTTTTCTAGGTGGTTTGTAGTGGCTCCGGCGAAGAGTTGGCCGGAGAAGACGTCCGGAGCTAGGGCTCCGAAGTCTGAAGGTTGAAGGAGGGCTGATGTGGCATCTGGCACCACTTTTTAAATTTAAATGCTTTGAGGTGGCTTGATCTGAGCTGTTTGTGTTGCTGATTGGGAGCCACCTCAATTAAGGAGGTTGAGGTGGATGCCATGCATGCCTTTTTTTTATTTGATTTCAGATTTTAATTGGGCTGAGCCTGGTATCCTGTTGCTTTTCACACCCCATGTATTCTGGCCCACACGCCATGACACTGAACTCATGTTGTCCTATTTTTGCTATCACACCCTCACCCTTTTAATTCTTCTTTTTATTCTATTTTGTTTCTATTTACTTTTAGTTTTAGTTTTAATAGTAAAACTCTTTCAAAAATTCCATAAAAATACTTTTCAGATATTCTCATATCTTATTTAATTTTTCATATTTTTTATTTTCATTTTTATTTTATTTTAATATTTTATCTTGAATTTTTATTGTGTGTTTTGTTTAACCTAGTTTAAGACATGACTCCAATTTTTGCCTTTTCCAATTGACTTTTGATCCAATCTTTTTCACACACTTAGACATCTATTTGATGAATGTTTAAATGTTGGTTGAAGGCTTTTATGACTACCCTTTGCATGATTTCCATTTGATTTTGCTTGGCCCTTGATTGTTGCTCGACTAGTTGCTTCAGTTGCCTTGTTTGGTGCATTTGATGATGTTCTCTTATTACTCTTGTTTTGATGTTCTTCTTTTTGATTCATAACACACATGAAATGATATTGAGAATTTATTTGGATTTTATTAAGTCATTATCCTATTTTTGATTGATGCTTAATTGTGACTTGACTTTAGGTTGTGCATGTGTAACACCATTTTCTACCCCACAATTATTATGGAAAAATAACACAGATATCAGAGTAAAATAATAAAATTCAATAAAAGACACCACCAAAAGGGTGTAAATTTCCCAAATCCTCGAAATAGGTCAAGGCTCCGTAAACAACGGGTTTCCCAAAATACATCAAATTGCACAAAGCAGCGGAGCTCAAAGGCATAAATTAAGGTTTTCCTCATACGGGAAGATAATCAAAATAAACTCAAATAAAATATGGTTTAACTCAAAAGACCCCAACCCGATGTTACATATCAGAGCAAGACCCTCTAAGTTAACCAAAAAGGCTAACGACTCAAAACTTCAAAAATATCCTCGACGACGCCCACGGCTAAACTCGGTCATCTGCATGTTACCCATGTGGAGGTAACATTCAAACAGGCAGGGTGAGTAAAATGATTCATAATAATCAATGTATAAAAATCAACATATAAAATAGCGTCATATTCATATTCAACAGATTGATATCCTTCAATAGGCCTCAAAGGCCACAACATCACAAATTATTCCAAATGACTCGTAAATGCAAATGCAACAAGACTCACTGCATGGGGTACCAATCATCACAGCACGATGGACACTGGGCCATCAACCCTCCATAGACCCCCATCAATAGGATCGATTCTACTTGAGAACCGGAGCACATCAAAACACTTCACATCCGTACAATGGGATTAAAGCCAAAGTAATCGAGGTCCTGAACCGAAGTCCTGATGCACACATCAATAATCATCCTCATAATAAAAGCATGGTGCATCATCATTCATCATCATCACAATCATCATCATATCTCATGTCATCATATAATTCATCAAAGTCATGGTAATATCATCATAGTTTTCCAATCAATACATCATAGAAATCATCTTGTAATCATGTACACATCACAAAAACTCATAGTCATACTCATGTTAATTCGTCAAAGAAATCACAAAATAAAACATCAAGGCATCGTTGCACATGATCAACATTCGCGAAACTCTGCTACGTTCGCTGGCATGTTCGCTAGGCGAGTCTGGGGCGAGTTTCTTCGTTAGGCAAAGGATTCTTTGCTAGGCGAGTCTGGGAACAACATGGTTCTCTAGGCGAAACATTATTCCCTACAATTATCTCAAGGCATTAGAGTTACTCATTATCTAATATTCCTATCCCTTCAGGGTTAGACAAATAACAATTCATGGTTTTGGCCACGAAGGCCTAACTTTTCCTTTTCCCCAATGAATTCCATGGTTAGATTCACAATAATATATTTAGGCCACGAAGGCCAAAGATCATTATTTCTCATATCCACCCTCAAAATCCCCTAAACCTTAAATCGACCTTAAATACATTGAAAGTTACACATGGAAAATCATGAAGGTAATACTCCCCATACCTTAATCGTCGATTCAAAGCCTTCACAAATCTTTTAGGGAATCTCTCAAAGCTTCTGCCTCCAATCCTCTCCTCAGAGCTCTGGCCTCAATACTTTTCACGGTCTAACAAATGAATCCTAATCCCTTTTCAATTTTCTTTTTGTTAATCCTAGTCTTGGGCCTCACAATTGGGCTTTCTCCATAATACCCTCACTAACTCCTCTGAATTGTCCCAATTGCCCTTATTCATCTTATATTTATTTTAATTCATAATAATATTAATAAATTCATATTACATACTATTATT
This sequence comes from Lathyrus sativus, assembly GCA_963859935.3. Lineage (NCBI taxonomy): Eukaryota > Viridiplantae > Streptophyta > Magnoliopsida > Fabales > Fabaceae > Lathyrus > Lathyrus sativus. The sequence goes on from OZ012738.1 coordinate 285,484,960, forward strand.
CAAAATAAATAACCCCAAAAATGCACAATTCTCAATAATCCACAAATCCACCCAAAATCGCCGAAAAATGAATATTCTCAATTAAATAAATAAATTAAAATATTCCAATTAAATTTGGGGTGTTACAGCATGCATGCGGTTTTACCTAGTTTGAGTCTACTTTGCCTACTTATGTTTGAATGAGTTTTGAATTGATTAGTTGATGTGATAACATGCTATCTTAACTTGGTTCGAGCTTTGGTTTCACTTCCATTTGATAATTTTGCAATTTATGATTGAATTCTTAAGTTGAGTTTGTTTTGAGCTTGCTCCTTGGTTGTTTTTTTACCTAATTCCTTGAGTTGATTTCTTGTATGACCTAATGGATGTTTGTGAAAAATTGTGTGATTTATATGACATGTTTGAGGGCTTTCTTTGCATTATTTGATGTCTATTGTATGATTATTTCCCATCTTTCTCTTCACATGAACTCTTTGTTCTTGTTTTGAATGATTTGAATGATGTTTGCCTAGCCTTTTGAGCATGATGCTTATTGAACTTGTGTGATATCTCAAGAATGAATGTGATGTGAATCATTCGAGTGTACTTCTGACCTTGAAATTGTGGTGTGCATTAATTGACCATTTATGCCTTGTACCATTCTTGTATACATGAAGATGATCATAGTTGATATTTGTCTAGTCTTGGTGCATTCTTTGAGCTTGATGTTTGAGATTTCTTTTTGTGATTCATATGCTAATGATGGATTGACATACATGTTCATGTTGCTGCCCATTTGGATTCATGCCTTGAGTTTACATGTTTACTCTTGTGAGGTGTGTTTGTTACATGCTTATTTTGTGTGGCCATTGATTGTGTTTTGATAAGATGTGTGCCTGACACTCTTGTGTTTATTTTCTAATCTTTGAATTGAATTGAACATGATATGATGTTGCTACTGCCCTACCTTGTTTTACATCTCATTTGACTTTATCCCATTTTATTTGATGATTAATGATGCCTATTGTTAGACATTGAGTCACTTGTGCGTGTTTGGGCACCTTGTCTTGTCACTTTGCTTTAACCTCTAATCTTTAGGCATGGCTTGACATATATGCATTCTCATTTCACCTTGACATGATGTTTATGTATGCTTTGTGTGTGATTGATTTTAATGCTTACTTTTGTGTTTATTTTGTCATTTGAGTTGAACTTCCTTGAGAAGTTGTTTATTGTTGCTTATTCTCCTCCATCTTTTTCTCCTTTCTTCTCTTTCTTTTGCCTTGAGAGTTGTTTAAGTGTTGAGTTTTTATTTTCATTTGTGATTGAATTGGATAGTGTTTACTTGTGTTTACTCACATGATCCCTTAGGATTCCTAGTCCCTCTGTTTAAGATGGGAGTAGGAGAAATATTAGGCTTTCAATCCTTTGTATGATAACATTTAGGTAGTATTCCCTTTCATCCTAGCCTTAGGACCATCTTGTGTGATAACATTAGGATTTCAATTTCCCTTTAGTGTTTCCTTTATGTCTTCCTTTCTCATCTTAAACAATTTTAAGACACTTAATAAAGAATGATGAACATTGTGTGCCACGAGCCCTAAGTGCATGGGAAATGATGAGTGGGGAATTTCTCCTCACTTGTCTAGAGTGTTTAGTGTATGCCCTTTGGGCGATATGCGACGCATTCGCTCTTATGTCATAGTCTTTAGTGCAACGTAAATCTCGAACAAATTCAATTCACTTCTTTAAAACTCTTAAACCAAATTCAAACCTTTTTTATCCCTTGGGATTGTTCTTCAAAATCATTTTCAGAAAAGAGTAGGTTATTTTTCCATTCTACTGCAAATAGGCATCGACCCTAACTGCTGGAATGGAAATTTAACGTCGCTCATAAAAAACACTTAACCAACCAGTCGTCTAGTTTACCCGAACTACGTTTGCTCTGATTTCTCATACCAGATGAGGATACGTAGGCACAAGGCGGCGATGTCTTGGCGAGAAACCTCCCCCCATTACCCTTAGTTTTTCGAACTACGTTGACTCTGACTTTCCCATTGCACGAGGGAATACGTAGGCATAGGGCGGCGATGTTCTATCGAGTTTTCTTTTCCCATCCCCATTTAGCAGTAGCTTTTAGATAACTCACACCATTTTGATTAGACAGCAAGCGTGGATCCCGTTGAGTACAACGGACGTGAGGGGTGCTAATACCTTCCCCTTGCGTAACCGACTCCCGAACTCAAGATTTGGTTGCGATGACATTGTCTTCTCCTTTCTCTTAGGTTTTCTTCGATCGTTTCCTCTCCCTCTCTTTGGGATAAATAGCGTTCGATGGCGACTCTTATGTTTGTTTCCACCGGCCCTTTTTATAGTATGCGACACATGGTCAACATAAAACACTTGTGTATTGAAATCACTTGATCATGGAAGAGAAACACATGCTAAGGGCAAGGTAACAACCAAAGTTTCAAGGAGTTTTAAAAATGTATTCACATATGGACATAAGCTTGAAAAGTTAATAATAACCAAGTGAGGTTCATACAAGATGCATAAGGTTCATACAAGTCAAAATGTGCAAGGAAAATCAAAAGGATCATTTAAAAGGATCAAAAGAAATTCTAAAAAAACCTAAAAATGTCACATACTTTGAACATGAATAAGTGTAAGACAAATAATTCTTTTTGGAAATTTCTTGACATTAATAAAAAAATAGACATTAGCATGAACAAAATGCAAAAAGAATGAGATCAAAACGATAAAAATTAAGAAAGTTATGATCAAATTAAATGTGAAGGAAACCATGAAAATTAAGTATTAAAAATGAAGAGGATGCGCTTAATGAGGTTTGAACCCACGCCTTGACCCCTCATGTAGAAATCTAATACCAATTGGACTACACGCGTAGTGTAACAAAGAAATGCAATCATATAATAATATATAAAAAACAAGTGTTTAGTCTGAAAAGAAAAATAAAAAGAAACAAAAAGGTCTTGGGAGGGGGGGGGGGGGGCGTCGAACCCTATAACTTTCGGTCCACACAACATACAAACCTCCTCCATGGACTAGCGGTGCTACGCTCTCATCCATTCATAATATGCTTCCAATTCATTTTATTTTAAGAAAAAACCAAAACGCCTACCTTAGTGCCATATCACACCTAGTCACTTCCACTTTAGATCCCACTCAACTTCATCTTCTTCAGCCTCGCCTCCATCATTTTCTCTCTCTTCATGCCCTAAACCACTCTATAACCAGAACTTTCTCCTCCTCTAACTCCTCCATCTCTCAATCATTTCAAATTATGTAAAAAACAAAAATGAAGTATTTTTCAAGGGGGACATGAATATGTTACTTGTTTACCCTAAAACTCAATGTATCAATCACACCATACCCATTAACAGTGCAACATCAAAAATATTCAGCACGTTAAAACATCCAATATTCAAACAAGATAAAGCTAATAATGGTTCAAGACAATAAAGAACATCATACACTACATCTGTACTATTCAAATGACATCAAAGTAGTGTATGAATATGAAGATTTCCAAGGTCAAAAATCTTACCTCTTGGAGAAAATCCAAGGTTTCTTCTCAGTTATCACAGTTACAAGATATTGATCCTTAGAGCCTTCTTGAGCCTTTTAGAGCTTGTTGGAATGGTTAGATAACTTGGAACAAGTCTGAGGAACAGAACACGGTCCTTTTGCTAAGATGGGGGTTGAAAATGGTATGAGGTGTTTGGACTGTTACATAATTGCTTCAATGGTTTGGATGAGTTCTAATGGGTGTGTAGGGGTGTGGCGCAACTGCAAAAAAGGAGCCGGCGGAAACAAACATAAGAGTCGCCACCTAATGTTATTCATCCCAAAGAGAGGGAAAGGAAACGATCGAAGAAAACCTAAAAGAAAGGGAAAAGACAAGATCATCGCAACCAAATCTTGGGTTCGGGAGTCGGTTACACAAGAGGAAGGTATTAGCACCCCTCACGTCCGTTGTACTCAATGGGATCCAGGCTTGTTGCCTAATCTATGGGTGAAAGTTATCTAAAAGCTACTGCTAAACGGGGGATGGAAAAGAAAAAGGAGACTCGATAGGATAAAAGACATGAATTTGGTTTAAGAATTTTAGTGAAGTGGATTGAGTTAGTTTAAGACTCACGTCGCATTAAAGACTATGACACGAGAACGAATGCGTCGCATATCGCCCAAAGGGCATACGCTAAACACTCTAGACAAGCAAGGAGAAACCCCCACTCTTCACTCCCTATGTACTTAAGGCTCGTAGCGTACATCGTTTATCGTTCTTTATTAAGTACCTTGAAGAAATTTGAGATGAGAAAAGAGAGACGCACGAAATGTCCAGGGGAAACTGAACCCAAACCGTTATCATACAAAGTGGCCCTAAAATTAGGGTTAGAAGGGAAACCTACCTAATATTGTCATGCTTGGATTGAAAACCTAATGTCTCTCCTACTCACATCTTAAACAGATGGACTAGGAACCTTAAGGGATCATATGAATACGGGGGTAAACAACAAGTAAACATGAAGCACCGCAATCACGAACAACATCAAGTATCTAAACTTAAAATTAAAATTTACGGAAAGTATGTACAAGTATCATTAAAGAAATATTTATAGACGCACCCGAGAATTAAGAATTAATACATAATTGAAAGAGTTAATCAAATTAAAATTGAAATCAAAGATCTAATCCTATGTTAATTCAAAAATTAAATTCTAATCTAAATCTAAATTAAAACTAATTCTAAAACTAAATAATACTAATGTAAAAATCTAATTTTCTAAGATTAAACCCTAATTCTAAAATTAAATTAAGTCTAATGCTAAATAAGTTTATCATGGTAATCTAAACTAAGCTATCTTAAACTAAACCAAATTAATCTAATTAAACTTAAATAAAACTAAATTATTCTGATTAAAGCTAAACTAAAATAATTAACCTTAAAATCACAACTAAGTGAAAAATCTAATAATTAATCAAAATCTAATTAAATAATAAATTCTAAAAATAATATCTTATCCTAAGAATGTGATCTAATTAGTAAAATTAAACATAACTAAACCATAATTGAATTAATTAATGAAAATAAGCAAATAAAAGCAAAAGGGGGTGCAGAAAGAAAAAAAATGGGGTAGAAGGGAATTGGGGCGCAGGCTCTTCTCATGCCAGGCCCAACGTTGAATAAAAACATCGGGGAAGGGGGGTGCCATGTGAAAACGGTGTGTGAAATAGCTATGGGCCCGAAGGCCCAGTCCAAACTAACCTAAAAAAGGAAAACTGTAAACCTAGAACACATCTGCCGCTTCCACTTTCCCCTCACCCTCTCACCAAAACACTGTGATCCCTTCTCTCTCTGTTCTTCCTTCTCTCCACTCTCAACGTCCTCCTCACGCCGGTGACCTCCATCTCCCACCAAAACACAGTACCCTCTGGTAACGAAACGTTTTGGAAAAGAGTTCTAATCTGAGGGTTACGATGCTCCTTCCTCGAGACTACATCGTTACGGCGGCTTACGCGAATCAAAGGAAGAGAAAAATAAAAGATTTACCTCCTGGAGTAGCTCCGACGGCTTTTCAAGATGTTGGTGTTGATCACGAAAGTTCACGCTCCTCTATTTCTTCAGGTAAGCTTCATTCCGTTGTTCCGATGATGCTTGAATGATTTCCTTCTTCTTCCTTGCGATTTCGAGATTGCTTCTTGTTGTTGCTAATTCTGCAAAATCACTTGCTCAAACTTGTGTAATGACTTGTTTTGGGATTCTTGCAGGTGGTTCATGAGCGAAGGTTGGTGCAGAAGATTGAAATGAAGAACGAATTGCAGAATGTTGATGTTATGAATTGGCAGGCTGTAGCTGCAGGTCGATGAGTCGTGAGTTTTTTTTGAAGGTGGTTTTCTGATTTCTTTCTTAATTGCAGGTTATGATTAGAGCTATTGAAGATTGAGGTGTGAAGAATTTTTGGACTTGATGGAAGGAGAGTATTGAAGCTAGAACGTGGTTTCTATTGGTGAGGTTTTTTTGGAGTCCGAAAAACATGAGGGTCCTCAGCTAAAGGGGCAGTGTTGTCTATATATCAGAAGTCTTGGAGGATAGGATAGGGTTTTCCCTTTGAAACCTGTTAGGGCTGTGTATTATTTGTGAATTATAGAAAGTTTATTATGGGACAACAGGTACAGTATGGTGAAAGTTCATTTTTTCCATTCTTCTTCTGTCTACTGTTGTACAATACATAATTCTGTGGTGTTTGACACATATTTTTACAGGTTGTACAGTTGCTGCTGGGGAGGATTGTAGTAGTTGCATTGTCATTTTGTGGTCTGGTGTGGATGGCAGGTTTTGGGAGGTCTCATCTTAGTGAAAACATTGTAGCAGAACATCTGTTTTTTGCAGGTGTGGGTTTTTGGCTTTTTGTGAAGATTTTGTTTTGAGACAAAGGTGTGCTCCTGTTTTGGAGTTGTAACTTGTATTCTTGCTGTTTTTTATCCAAATTGAACATCAATTGATTTAGGGTTTCCAATCTCAATATCCTCCTATTCACATGTGCGAAATCCATTTTCAGAAACGACTATAGGGCAAGCTCATGTTGGTTTATTCAAGTCTATCGACATTCCAAGTTCTCCCCACCTGCAGCTTTGCGATCTCCAGTAGTTACTGATTTAGATGCTCTAGATAACATACCATTCTCTTGATTCGTGGATGGATGAAGAGATTGGTTTACAAGACAAGAGTTAGTAATACTCGTGCTCAGACAATGGTGGTTATGTGGGTGCTTGGTACAAAACAAAATTGTACTAATTCTCTCCTCTCTCTTTTTTTTGATGCCTTTCACTTTTTGTTATGTTTTTATACCCAAGCTTGTTCTCTCCCTCTCACAAACTTGTTTCTCTTTTTCTTTCTGAAAAACTCGTCTTTGTGTGGGTTTGTTCTCGTACAAGTTATGCGTAACAGGTGAAGTTTTTTTTTGTCGTATATTGAGCAAAGAGGCTTGGTTAATGACCAGGTTTTGTGGTCCCTGTAGTGTTGTAGCAAGTCATGGCAAGCTGTTATTGTTTGGCAGTTTTTTTGAAAGTTTATTTTCTGTTACCAGCTTGGTTAAGGAGGCATGGCTTAATGCCTTCAAGTGTTGGCTACATGAAGGTGCAGGGCGCGGTACATGTACGGACTGTGCAAGTTACTTGCAGGTTTGGAGATGATTATGTGGGTGACGCGTGAGAGGGGCTACAGTTTGGCCTGCTGTTTTGGGGTCTTAAAAAAAGAATCATCCTTCATCACATGTATGGACTGTGCAAGTTACTTGCAGGTTTGGAGATGATTATGTGGGTCACGCTTGAGAGGGGCTAGAGTTTGGCCTGCTGTTTTGGGGTCTTTAAAAAAAGAATCATCCTTCATCACAATTTTTCCCCATTATTTTATACATTTTCTTGTAATGTTATAAAATTTAATAGAATTTAAGTTGGGTAAAGGACTTTGAATTCTTTTTACTTCTTCATGAATTTCCTAATGGGCTTTTTGTACAAATGTTTTGAGGAAATTTTACCCCATTCCTCTACAATTATATCCATACCCCTATATTAAAATTTTTTTTATTTGTTTATCGGAAGACTTTTTCACATTTTTTTTGTTTATATTTTTTTCCGTTTACCTGAAGATTTTTTTGCTGGTTCATGTTTAAGATTTATTAATTTTATATAAACACTATTTTAGTAAATTTTTATCTATTATGCTTAATATATAAAAATTCTATAAATAGAGAATTTTTTTTAGAAATATTTTCTATTTACTATAATTATCATAATATTATCACATTAGTATTATATAATTAGAATTTGCAAACAAATCTTACTAAACTTGCAAATTTACCGTATTCAATATATTTAATCAAATGAAAACATACGTGATAAATCAATAATGTATTTTAATTTAAAATGATAACAATAATATAACTTTCAATTAAATAAATCAACCAAATTAAAATATAACCAAATTAAAATATAAATAACAATTTCACTTTATTTAATATTTTTAAAAAATAAAAATATAAGATATAAATAAATAATATATTTTATTTAAAGCACAGTATAGAACATGCAAAAAAGTTATAAATAAAAAAAATCAAACAAAAATGAAAAACAAATAATAAATTTATATTCTTAAATTTTTTTAATTAAATAAAAATACGGGTAATAAAACAATATTGTTTTATATTTATAATTATGTGAGTTTTAAAATATAGATTAAATACTATATTCATAGTAGTATTCAAAATTAAATAATCAATAAAACTATATCAGTCCTATAAATAAAACACATTATTTGCGTGTTCTATTATTGTGATTATTTTAAATAAAATATATTATTAATTTATTACTTATATTATTTTGAAGTTAACTTATTGTAATCATTTTAAGTTAAAATACATTATTGATTTATCACATATGTTTTCATTTGATTAAATATATTGAATAATGTAAACTTATATCTTATATTTAAATTTATTTTATTTATTAATTTTCAAGATTAATAAGATATTTGAAAAAATTCTACGATTATGATCATTTAAAATAAATGATTTTAATCTCATAGTATTCTAATAATTATAGCAAATAGAAAATATTATGAAAATGATTCTTTATTTATAGAATTTTTATATATTAAGTATAATAGACAAAAATTCACTAAATTGGTCTTTATATAAAATTAATAAATCTTAAATATTAATTAAAAATTAAAAAAAAAACATGAACGGAAAGACTTCCAAAAAGTCTTCCGATGAAAAAACGAAAAAAATATAAACCGGAAGACTTGCAAAAAGTCTTTCGGTGAACAAACGAAAAAAAATACGAAAAAAATATGAACGGAAAGACTTGCAAAAAGTCTTCAGGTGAACAAATGAAAAAAATTATAAATTTTTGGATATTTTGGTCCAAAAAATTTTAGTGTAGGGGTATGGGTAATTGTAGGTGTATGAGGTAAAATTTCCATGCTTTGTTTAGGATTATGGATAGTAAAAAACAAGAGTAAATTGGATTGGATGAATTTGGATATGATAAACAAAATTGATTAAGAAACGGATTAGAAAAATGAATTGGTTTTGAAATGGGGATTAATAGTTAATGTCTTGAGAAATGGATATCAAAAGTAAATTATGGTTTATGGACATGACTTGGTTAATTGGAAAAATTTGTAAATGGACCTTATATGGGCTTTAAAATGGTTGAAAAGAAAATTGTTTGAAATGGATTTAAAATGGCAATGGATAAAAAATGGATATTGAATCAAATTTAAATAGAATTTGGAAAAGAGTTTAATATGGCTTTGACTATAGGAACATGGTTTGGGAATGAATTAACACCTACAACCAAATCAGAGGCAACAAACAAATTTGACTATAGGAACATAGTTTGAGAAAAATTTGACTATAGAAACATAGTTTGGGAATGAGTTATGATGAGAAACATGAATTAACACCTACAACAAAATCACAAGCAACAAACAAATAAGAAATTGATAGGGCCTTACTGCACTTTCCACAATTATGAGTCTCTTTGGCCCTTGCTTATGAAACTTGAATTTGAATGATGACGAAAACCTTATGAAACTTGAATTTGAATGATGACGAAACTTGCATTCTCAATGAAAACCCTAATTTTAATATTCTAACCACAAATGACTTGCATCACCGACAATAATGCCTTGTATACAATGAATGTCTTGCCTCATGATCCAATGCTCCTTGATATGAAACTCCAATAAGCCATGCACACACCAGGACATATGCCTCAAGTGACGATGGAATACCCTGAATGATAAGATTTACTCTTGAGGAATCATGATAAAGATGAATCATGTAGCTTGATAAATCCTGATAAAGAAGATGTATATGATGATAGGAATTCAACTCATGTTTCAAGCCTGAACGAAACAACCTCAAAATGAATAGGAAAACCTGATTCAAAGAACCTCCCTTAGATCCCATGTCTTGGAAGACCAGTGCAACTGCATGATTATGAGCTCATGAACTAATGGATATGTAGATGAACGTGAGACACACGCCAGTTAAAATTAGAAAAAGGCAGGGCAAATTTTGGGGTGCAACAACTGCCCATATTAAATCGACTTGAACTTGAAGGGATGGAAAGAAACCGCTTTCAAACATTCAAGGTAAAAGGTGGTTGAATACCCAAAAGAAACCAGAAATTTGCAACCTGCGGGGATGGACACAGTACTGATTTCCAGTCGAAGATGGACTTAAAAACAGCGGGTACCAACCAAAAGTTTGGATAACTGGAATGGTAACCGATCAAGAAGATAACAATGGATACTAACTAAGAGTCAGGATCACTAGAGAATTATATTCGAAATTTATAAGGGAAAGGCTACTAACCAAGAGTTAGGATCGCCCAAGCGCCGACCGAGGGCGAATACACAAACTATAAAGACTACCCACCAAAAGTTGGGATCGTCAAAAGATTACCAACCAAAAATTGGAATGAAAGCTACTAACCAAAAGTTAGGATCGCCTGAAACGAAACAACCGAAAAAAAGTCGGGATTGTTAATAAATAAACTGATAGCTACCAACTAAAAGTCGGAATTGCCAGGACGTCTACTGAATGCGAACTTGCCCAAAAAACGAGGTCTACCAACTAAAAGTTGGGATACTAATTCTGCGGGGAATAAAAGAAGACCTACCAACCAAAAGTTGGGATGAAAGCTACTAACCAAAAGTTAGGATCACCAGGAAAGGAGACTACCAACCAAAAGATGGCATGACGACTCCGCATGGGAACAAAAAGAGGATTACCAACCAAAAGTTGGGATGACATCCATAAAAGAGGGACTACCAACCAAAAGTTGGGATAACATCCACGGGATAAGCAGGAAGTAGAATCGACGATTTACAACCTGAACAGAAAACTCCGATGGGGAAAGAGAAACTTAAACAAGCAAACTCTGCTGGGGAGCAAAAGTAAGATGAAAACATCTACCGATGATTTTACTAGGATCAGGTACCAAAGGGCCCCATGAACTACGCAGTTATCTGCTGAAGTGAGGTCCGACAATAAAATGTATCAAACCTGGCTTATGCTTCGCATGCATATGTTTGAATATGGCGTAATGCTCCATATGAAATGGAAATGCTACGCATTTGGGAGGATGTTATGCATAATGCAAATGCAAAAGAACACCACCAAGAAAAGGTGCTGAGAAGATCAACAAACAAACTCTATTGAGGAATCTGCCCAGGACGACTTTCGTGAATAGAATTCTTCTGGGGAGAAATCCAATCTACTGGGAATTGAGAATAACATCTACCGGGAAGTCATCCCAAAGATCTGACTTTGAAGAATACCAAAGAACTTTGGACTTTGTTGCAGATGTCAATAATTTCTGATTTACTCTTTTGAGGGAATCAACATCAATCTCTGCTTGGGGAGAGAAGTCAATGACATAGATCCTATCGGGGAACAAAACTGAGCTTACCCTACTGTTGGGGAATAATCTCGATCTCACCATGCTAGGGATGAGTACACACCATTGCTAGTGAGATATTTCTAATCTGAAAATAGTACCCCGTGGAGAGAGTCCCGCTGGGAAAAAGATCACTTATCTTGTAAACGACAAATAAACAAGAAGTGTGTCCTGTATGCAAAAATGGCTATTTCGGTCACCATCCATGACATCATTCAAGTAACTCGTTGTTTTAAATATGATTAGCAAAAGCCCCAAAGTTTTAGTATGCAAAGTTTATCAAAAATAACAGACGTCTTTTCGCAAACAAAACAGTAAAAGCAAAAACAAGAAATAAAAAGCTCTTTGTAGAAAATAATCCATTGATTAAAAGGGCCTGTAAATAGGCAAATTACAACATATGCAATTCCTGAAAAGAGGAAATTGCGCAACAAGTACAATGGCAAAGTATACGAATGTCGGCAATGTGGAAACAGACAACCACCATGTGTCGATTCGGCTATGACCCGCATGTATTTGATGCTTCACCAATGTCCTGCCTTTCGAAGATAATGATTTATTAACCCTCGAGATCTCCAAGAATCCAGCTGTGTTCACAGGTCAGACGTGGACCGTAGTCGTTTGCTTTTAAATTCCTAACTTCTTCCTGAATCTCCCTTACAGGTTTTCGATCCACCGAGAAACCCATTTTTTTTGCCAAAGTCGTCTTTTCAGGTTTGTTCATTTTTCTTTTATCCCTAATTTTTGCCCGAACCTATTCTTTTTGTGGTTCGCCTAGATGCCCCATTTTTTGCCTGGACTTTCTTTTTATGTTCAGTAGGTCTCTTTTTCAAGCAAAGTATTTTTTGACTACGTCTGTGTTTACAGGAGATGTAAAATCTTCACCGTCCATGGTTGATACCAATAAGGCTCCTCTAGGGAAAACCTTCCTTACTACATATGGACCTTCATAATTGGGAGTCCATTTGCCCCTGTGATCTGTTTGTGGAGGGAGGATCCTTTTCAACACCAAGTCACCTACCTGGAAATGCCGAGGGCGCACCTTCTAATCGAATGCCTTCTTCATTCTTCTCTGATATAGCTGGCCATGGGCGATAGCTGCCAATCTCTTTTCATCAATCAGACTAAGTTGATTCAACCTAGCCTTTACCCATTATGCTTCATCAAGCTTTACAATAGACAATACCCTTAGAGAAGGAATCTCAACTTCTAATGGTAGGAAAGCTTCCATACCATATACCAACGAGAAAGGTGTTGCCCTAGTAGATGTACGCACCAAAGTACGATAGCCATGTAAAGAAAAGGGCAACATTTCATGCCAATCTTTATAAGTCACAACCATTTTCTGCACGATCCTCTTGATATTCTTATTTGCTGCCTCAACAACACCATTCATCATTGGACGGTACGGAGAAGAGTTGTGGTGTTCAATTTTAAAATTCTGGCACAATTCTTTCATCATCTTATTATTCAAATTCGAACCATTGTCAGTAATGATTCATTCTGGTATTCCATATCGGCAGATGATGTCTTTCTTTATAAAGCGAGCAACTACTTGCCTAATCACATTGACGAAGGAAGATGCCTCTACCCACTTGGTGAAATAATCAATTGCTACTAAGATAAAACGATGCCCATTGGAGGTGGTCGGTTCAATCTTCCCAATCATGTCGATGCCCAACATTTCAAAGGGCCAAGGAGATGTCAATACATTTAGAGGGCTTAGTGGTACATGCATCTTGTCAGCATAAATTTGACACTTATGGCATTTCCTGGCATACTTAAAACAGTCGGACTCCATGGTCATCCAGTAATACCCTGCTCCCAATAGTTTTCTACACATCGCATGCCCTCCAACATGAGTACCAAAAGAACCTTCGTGGACCTCTCCCATCAGCGAACTTGCTTCATTCTCATCCACACAATGCAACAACACCATGTCGAAGTTTCTTTTGTATATCACATCATCCTTGTTTAAGTAAAAGTTTCCCGACAGCCTTCTCAGAGTCTTCTTGTCTCTACTTGATGCCCCAGGCAGATACTCTTGAGTCTTGAGGAAATGTTTGATGTCAAAATACCAAGGCTTCCCATCCAACGCTTCTTCAACTGCAAATACAAAGGTCGGCCTGTCAAGGCGCATGATAGTGATTATTGGAGCTTCATTCCAAAAATTCACTTTATACATTGATGATAATGTTTCCAAAGCGTCTGCCATCTGATTTTCAGCCCTCGGTACATGATAAAATTCAACCCTGTCAAAGAAAGACAACAGTCTTCTCGCCTAGTTCTTATAAGGCACCAGATTGGTTTGACGGGTTTCCCACTCCCCTTTGATCTGATTGACGACTAAGGCCGAATCACCATACATATCGAGATTTTTTATTCTCAAATTGATAGCTTCTTCTAGACCCATGATGCATGCTTCATATTCAGCTTCATTGTTGGTGCAAGCAAATGTTAATCGAGCAGTGAACGGTATGTGAGAACCGTGAGGAGTTGTAATAATTGCTCCGATTCTGTTATCATATGAGTTAACAACATTGTCGAAAACCAACTTCCATTGAGAACCAAATTCAGGGCCCTCGTCAGGTAGAGGCTCATCACAGTCCTTCATCTTCAAAAACATTATATCTTCATCGGGGAACTCAAACCTCATTGGTTGAAAATCCTCAATCGGCTGCTCTGTAAGATATTCTGACAACACACTTCCTTTAATGGCTTTTTGAGAAACATATTGAATGTCGTACTCTGCCAGAACCATCTGCCATCTAGCAATTCTCCCGGAAAGTGCTTGCTTCTCAAACAAATATTTGATCAGATCCATCTTCGAAATCAACATGGTTGTATAGTTTAACATGTATTGCCTTAAGTGTTTAGCTGCCCAAGCAAGTGAACAACATGTTTTCTATAGCATCGAGTATCTTGACTCACAATCTGTGAACTTTTTACTCAATTAGTAGATAGCGTGCTCTTTTCTACCTGTCTCGTCGTGTTGACTGAGCACATAACCCATTGAATTCTCAAGAACTGTCAAATACATAATCAGAGGTCTCCCTGCAATTGGAGGCATCAATATCGGAGGTTCCTGCAAATACTCTTTTATCTTCTAGAAAGCCTTCTGACAGTTTTCATTCCAAACCACCGCTTTATCTTTTCTCAACAATTTGAAAATAGGCTCACAAGTAGCTGTAAGGTGAGATATGAATCTCTTAATGTAGTTCAATCTCCCAAGGAAACCACAGACCTCTTTTTCTGTTCTCGGCTCAGGCATCTCTTGAATCGCTTTTATTTTTGCAGGATCCACCTCAATTCCTCTTTCACTGACAATAAAACCTAGCAACTTCCCCGCTCTCACCCCGAAGGTGCATTTGTTAGGATTTAACCTTAGCTTGGACTTCCTTAACCTTTCAAACAACTTTAGAAGATTGACCAGATGTCCTTCCTCTGTCTGTGACTTTGCAATCATGTCATCAACATACACTTCGATCTCATGATGAATCATATCATGAAAGAGAGTTACCATTGCCAGCTGATAAGTTGCCCCTGCATTTTTTAATCCGAAAGGCATAACTTTGTAGCAAAAAGTCCACCATGGTGTGATAAAAGTAGTTTTCTCCATGTCCTCTGGGGCCATTTTGATCTGGTTATACCCAGAGAAACTATCCATGAAGGAAAATACATAGTATTGAGCAGTATTATCAACCAAAACATCAATGCGGGGTAACGGGAAATCATCCTTCAGGCTTACTCTGTTTAGATCTCGATAATCGACACACATCCTGACCTTCCCATCTTTCTTAGGTACAGGAACAATATTAGCGACCCATGGAGGGTAGTTAGTGATGGCAAGGAAACCAACATCCAACTGCTTTTGGACTTCTTCTTTGATCTTGACTGCCATATCAGGTCTAGTCCTCCTCAATTTCTGCTTTACAGGTGGACATTCTTCTTGAAGAGGTAGACAATGCATCACTATATCATTATCCAACCCTGGCATATCCTTATACGACCAAGCGAAGACATCTCTATACTCATGGAGCATATCTACCAGTCTTCTCTTGACATCGTCTTCCAATACAGCCCCAACTCTAACTTCCTTCTTGTCATCTTCTGTGTCCAGATTGACGACTTCAACGTCCTCCTGATGAGGCAAAATAACCCTTTCCTCTTATTTCAAAAGTCTGTCCAGCTCTTCAGGTAGGTCACAATCTTCATCAATCTCTTCTTTGGCTTGATAAATAGGATTATCAAAGTCATACCGGGCCATAGCCAAATCTAAATTGATGGTATCTGAGATGTGAAACCTGCATGATTGATGTTTTATGCTTATTATGATATGCAAACAAACACAAACACATTGCCATTTTTCTGTTTTGTTAAAAATATAAAAAAGAAAAACAAGGATCAAAACATTTGAATGCAAAAAGGACGTCTTTCATTCATGATAAAAATTTGAAAATAAACAGAGGGGCCCTACGAGGAAAAGCCACCACGTCTTGGGCAGAACGTAGGACTAGACATAATAAAAAACAAATGAAAATTACTCTTCTGATGTAACTTGGATGATTTCCTCCACAGTCCAGTTACAAAGTTTATGTCCGAAGACACATGGATGAATCCAAGCATCCATATCGTAATCACTGTCTCCTTCATCATTCTCAACAGCATTGATCCTGTCGAAAATAACCCCACCGCTGGTAAACTGAACATGTCCGCTGTACTTTGGAGGATCCCTTGAAGAAGATGGGCTATACCCCATACCAAACTTGTCGTGTTTAGCAGGAACATTGAGCACTTGGCCCTATTTATGAGAAGACCCAGATTCCACTATAGCATGAGCTTCCTTGAATAATGATATCGAGACCTTTGGACCTTTAGCTTCTATAGAAGGCTTCTCCTGAATCTTCACAGTTTCAAAAGCTTGGAAAAGCGTCTCGTGGATCTCACCATCCACTTCCACATACTTGAAGGATGACAGATGACTAATCATAATATCCTCCTCTCCACAAACTGTAACAACCTTCCCCTCCACCATATACTTCAATTTCTGATGTAGAGTCGAGATGACTGCCCCAGCAGAGAGTATCCAAGGCCGACCGAGCAGACAACTATAAGCAGGTTGGATGTCCATGATATATAAGACTGCATCAAAGATCTCTAGACCCACTTGAATTGGCAACGTGACTTCACCGAATACTGACCTCCTAGTTCCATTGAATGCCCTCACCACCAAATCACTTGGAGTGCAGATTAAGCCTTGAGTGTCTAGCTTCATTAATGCTTTCTTTGGAAACACATTGAGCGAGGATCCCGTATCAACTAGAACATAGGATAGAATATCTCCCCTGCACTCTATGGATATGTGCAGAGTGTGGTTGTGGTTTCTCCGGGCAGGAGTCAAGTCCAAATCAGTAAAACCCAATCCATTACCAGCATTAACGTGAGCCACCATTCCTTCCAATTGATTAACAGAAATCTCATGTGGTACAAATGTCATATTCAAAATCTTCAACAGAGCGTTTTGGTGTGTCTCTGAGCATAACAACAATGATAGGATAGAGATTTTAGAAGGCGTCTGATGTAAGTGATCTACGATCTTGTAATCACTTTTATGAATAAGTCTCATGAATTCTTCAGCATCTTTAGTCAAAAAGTCTTTCTCCCCTTGCTGTTGAACCTCTCCTTCTACCGCAACTTTACCTTTACCCTTGTCGTTCTTTCCAATATTAGTTTTAGGTGGAGAGAAAACCCTGCCACTCCTAGTTATTCCCCCTGATTCAACAATATTGTCAAGAGAATTGCCTCCAAATGATGTATCCAACAACTCTTATTTTTGCCCATTGCAGAACACCTCTTCCCCATTGTTCCAAGAATGGACTTGGTGCTCTCATAGGGTATCGGTCCTGGCGTAGTAATAATAACAGGAGTTGGCTTTGGTGGCGCTGAAATGTTAATTGTCCAGTATGGGATTGAAACCTTTGCGACCTCATCCTGCCCATTATTAACTTCCTTCATCTCTCCTTCTCCCACAATCCTGCCGAATTATAAATTACCTTCGTCAATCAAACTCTGAATATGACTTCTCAAAGCAACACAACCCTCTAGATGCACACCACATTCTACACAACCTTCCAAACAACCCAGATAAACACCACCCTTTAGCAATCTGTCTTTTACATAGCTCAACGACATCTTCAATTCTGCAACATTAGTTATCAAGTTTAACCTCTCTTCCTCATAGTATGTTCCTGGCAAGGTCGCCATGAACATGTCAATTAATTCACGTTCCACCATTGGGGGCTAAACTCTGACTGCTAACTCTCGCCCCCTCTGGGAGTACTCATTGAATCCCTCATTATTCCTTTGTGACAAATTCTGCAATTGCACCCTATTAGGCGCCAAGACACTTTTGTACTGGTAGTGACGCACAAATGCTTCTCCCAACTCTCTCCAGCTTCTTATATGTGTCCTTTCCAGACCCATATACCATTCCAGAGAAGGACCCGACAGACTGTCCTGAAAGAAATGCATTAAACGTTTCTCATCATCCGAGTATGCTGACATCTTTCGAAAATAAGCCCTGAGGTGTACTCTAGGACAAGTTGTCCCTTTGTACTTGTCAAAATATGGTACTTTAATCTTGGGGGGAATCTTGACCCCTGGCACTAGTCCCAGATTCGACATATCGAGTCCCAAAGAATTTTGGTTCTCGAGGCTTTTCATCCTCTCTTCAAGCAGCTTGAATCTCTTGTCAGCTTCTGCGGGGAGACCCATATCCAAGTCTCTCATTGAAAATACATCGTCCTGATCATCCTCTTCCCAGTGGGGACCTGCAACTCTGTGTGCAGCACCCACACTGCCTCCAGCACCAGCTATATGAACTCCTCCCTAATGACCTCCACCTGGAAGGTTAACTACAGCTGGAACAACATTGGCCTGAGGAATGCTGCCATAAACTAGAGGAGGGAAATTAGTAGTCCCTCCATGTAGAACACCATTACCATCCACCCGTGCTATCAGTGGTTGAACCAAAGTTCTCAAGTGCTCTTGCCCATTGGCCACACCTTGCATCATCTCCATGAATTGTGTCATTCTGACCCTGACCTCCTGTAGCTCTTGTTGTAATTAATCCATGACTCTATTGATTCCCTCTTATAGAATATCTATGGAAAATTGGATCTGCTATCCTGTTAATCTGGTGAAGAAAACCAAGCAGAGATAAGATTGAAGGCCCCAAGAACACCTGTTATGCAAATGAGAATGATAATGCAAAATGCAAGCATGTATATATGATTCAAGGAGATCTCCCCCCTGATTCTAGTTTCACGAATAAATAGCAAAACAGGAGAATAAAGGTAGAATCATAAGCCTTCTCTCATAAATAAAATGAGAATGGAAGTTAGCGTACACAAAACAATGACAAGAGATACAACTGCAAACAACTCTACGACCCCATCCAACAAGTCTGGTGGTGACCATAATTTAAGACAAGAAATAAAGAGAGACTAAAGGAAAATTGTATCAAATAACTCTCTTCAGCCACTGTAATGAGTCTGAACTTCCTTTAGCAACTCCTTTTTGTTTGGATGTTTAGGCCTTGCAATCAGGTCCTGTATGAGCAGGTCTCTTCTGCAGATAACATCTTTTAAGCTTTGAGCGTATTCTTCCCAAGCATCGTCTCCGAAGGCATCTTCAAGTCTCGGTTTCTTCAATTCCACCCTCGCCTTGAACTCTTCCAATGCTGATAGGGTTTCTTGTAACTTTCGATCTCTTGCATACCGGCGAGATGATTCCATTTAAACTTCTCCATCTTTGACTTTGAGTTGTATCTTCAATCTGTCTATTTGTCTACGAAGCTCATCTTCCCTTCCTTTGTTAGCAGTTAATGCAGCGTTTCACTGACCATTGAACTTAGATATCTCCAAGTACACTTTATCAAGTTCTTTCTTCTTATGCTTAAGGATACTATTAGTGCTCTTCAAATCTTGACCGACTCGTCCTCGCACTCGAATCTCCTCAGATAACTCCTTTTCTACCTTAGCCAAAACTTCCGTCTTTGTCCTTGCTAAGTAAACAACTTCATTCTTATCACTCTTTAACTGACTAATTTCTTTTTTCAACTCTTCATTCTCCTTACGCAATTCTCTTTTTTCCGTCCATAACTTATTGTATCTTTGAATATCAACCGTCGTAGGCTCTTCAATGACTAAAGGATATAAAGGTTCTCTGACAGGGAAAGGTAGCAACATTTTCTCCACCCTCTTCTGGATCCAGTCCAAGTAAGGTCCATAAGCTCTGCAACCACCCTTGCCAACGAAAGTTTCCCTCTTCTATGAACTCTTCCCCAAGCTTCCTTTATCTTGGCCAAAGTATCAAAGTCAGCTACACCTGTAAAATACAGAGATTCCTGCACTTCTTCTTCCTTCGGGGGCCCCTTCAAGGCATAACCAAACTGTCTGATAGCGAGAGAAGGGTTGTAGTTAATCCCACTTCTTCTTCCTATCAAAGGCACATTAGGAAAACTCCCACATCTAAAGATGATCTCCATACTGATCAGATCTCGATTAAAGCAGATAATATTCTTAGATGTCAAGCCCATAAGCGTTTCTGACCATTCAGACGTATCTCTTGTATCGACAAAGGCTCCGACGCAAGGAAGATGATCCATGAACCACTTGCGGAGGAGTGGTGCACAACAAGAAACATTTCCCCCCCTCCTCTTTTCATTTTTGTAATGCACTTAATGATACAAATCTCCCAAAAGTGTAGGTACAAGATTCTTGGAGGCAAGGTTGTGAAAAGCGTCCATAACAACAAAATCTGGTATGTTGGGAAACAGAACAATACCATATATACACAGTGCCAGAATAGCATTGAAAACTACCCAGCACCCTCCCTTAGCAAAATACTGAGCCTTACCCACCAAGAAGGACAAAGGAAAACCAGAAGCTTCATTCCTATACGCCACATCACCCTCCAATTCAGATTTTCTCAAATAAAGAGCGTTGGCTAACTTCTCGAGGTCAGATTCCTCCTCGGAATGAAAGAAAGGCATTTCTTCTAAGACTGGAACTCCCATCAGAAAAACGAACTCCTTTAAAGTAGGAATTAGAACATAATCAGGGAATGTGAAACAACGTAGCTGAGGGCCATAAAACAGTAGTAGATTGTGGATAGCTCCTTGTTCGTAACTTGTGACGTTGTGGACAAAACTCAATATCTTCCCATAGTCTTTTTTGAAATCCTCCATGACACGAGAACCAACCATGGAAATAAGACCAAATAAAGGTCTTAACTCTGGCAGCGGGAACTTGTAGATGATAATCTTCTTCAATTCAGGCTCCATGTTGACAGCAGATCAGATTACCAGAATTAAAGGGAAGACGAGAACCTAAGATCACACGTACATGCAAATGTTAATATGCAAATGAATATGCAAATGCAAAAAGGGGATCAAGACATCCAAAACTGTTGTGCGGTTGACTTCACTCTGATAAGAAACCCAGAATACCAAAACACTTAGGACCGAAAATCTGCTTTGACGGAAAACCGGGTCAGTTGAAAGGCAAGGTTTCTTGCAAAACCCTTCCCACTCAAAGGTAGGACCTAGTCTTTGAAAAGGTACGACATCCTATGCAGGTCGTCAGTATCACAGACTCTCAGGTCGAGAAATGATGATACATTCACCATTTATGGTTTGGCATCATGGTCAATCAAGGAGGTCTCAACTGACTTCCCAATGAACGATCTCCAGAGTCGTTAGTTTTCAGATCCAACACCCCCTCAATTGTCCAAGATGCGCAGGATAGGATGTCTTCAAAGAAAACCTCGTCTGGACGCTAATTTCATGAGGGTTCGTGCATGCCAAACATGAAATCCCGCACTACTCTCCACACTAAAGCTAGGTGTATACTCGAGCGGGTATTGGGCTTATCTCTCAATGGAACACCCCACCCAACAACACAACGGCAATATAATAATAATGATAAAGTGTGGAAAATAAAATGCAAATGCAATAATATACAAAAAAAACATCATAAAAATACAACATATACACACAAACATACACACCCTAAAAATATAAAACACACAAGCGCTAGGAGTGACTCGCATAGGGAAACAGATTTCCCCAGCAGAGTCGCCAGCTGGCACAACTGCGAAAAAGGAGCCGGCGAAAACAAATAAAAGAGTCGCCACCGAACGTTATTTATCCCAAAGAGAGGGAAAGGAAACGATCGAAGAAAACCTAAAAGAAAGGGAAAAGACAAGGTCATCGCAACCAAATCTTGGGTTCGGGATTCGGTTACGCAAGGGGAAGGTATTAGCACCCCTCACGTCCGTTGTACTCAACGGAATCCACGCTTGTTATCTAATCTATGGGTGAAAGTTATCTAAAAGCTATTGCTAAACGGGGGATGGAAAAGAAAAAGGAGACTCGATAGGACATCGCCACCCTATGCCTACGTATTCCCTCGTGCAATGGGAAAGTCAGAGTCAATGTAGTTCAGAAAACTGTGGGTGATAGGGGGGAGCTTGCCCGGCAAGACATCACCGTCTTGTGCCTACGTATCCTCATCTGGTATGAGAAATCAGAGAAAACGTAGTTCGGGTAACCTAGACCACTGGTTGGTTAAATGTTTTTTATGAGCGACATTAAATCTCCATTCCAGCAGTTAGAGACGATGCCTGTTTGCGGTAGAGCGAAAAAAAAACGTACTTTTTTCTAAAAATGAAGTTTGAAGAGCAATCCTGAAGGATAAAAGACTTGAATTTAGTTTAAGAATTTTAGTGAAGTGGATTGAGTTAGTTTGAGACTCACATCACACTAAAGACTATGACACGAGAACGAATGCGTCGCGTATCGCCCAAAGGGCACACGCTAAACACTCTAGACAAACAAGGAGAAACCCCCCCCCCCCCCCCCCCCCCCACTCATCACTCCCTATGTACTTAAGGCTCGTAGCGTACGATGTTTATCGTTATTTATTAAGTACCTTGAAGAAATTTGAGATGAGAAAAGAGAGACGCACAGAAAGTCTAGGGGAAACTGAACCCTAATTGTTACCATACAAAGTGGCCCTAAAATCAGGGTTAGGAGGGAAACCTACCTAATGTTGTCATGCTTGGATTGAAAGCTTAATGTCTCTTCTACTCCCATCTTAAACAAAGGGACTATGAACCCTAAGGGATCATGTGAATATGGGGGTAAACAACAAGTAAACACGAAGCACCACAATCACAAACAACATCAAGTATCTAAACTTAAAATTAAAATTTACGGAAAATATGTACAAGTATCATTAAAGAAATATTTACAGACGCACCCGAGAATTAAGAATTAATACATAATTGAAGAGTTAATCAAATTAAAATTGAAATCAAAGATATAATCCTATGTTAATTAAAAAATTAAATCCTAATCTAAATTAAAATCAAAACTAAAAGGAAAACTGTAAACCTAGAACACATCCTCCGCTTCCATTTTCCCCTCATCCTCTCACTAAAACACTGTGATCCCTTCTCTCTTTGTTCTTCCTTCTCTCCACTCTCTACGTCCTCTTCACACCGGTGACCTCCATCTCCCTCCAACTCAACTCCATCCAACCTCGTCATCGCACAGTACCCTCTGGTAACCAACAAGTATATAAAAAAATGATTTGGAAAAGAGTTATAATATGAGGGTTACGATGCTCCTTCCTCGAGCTTACATCGTTACGGAGGCTTACGCGAATCAAAGTAAGAGAAAAATAAAAGATTTACCTCCTGGAGTAGCTCCGGCAACTTTTCTAAATGTCAACATTGATCACGAAGGTTCACGCTCCTCTATTTCATCAGGTAAGCTTCACTCCTCTTGCTCTAACGATGCTTGAATGCTTTCCTCCTTCTACATTACGATTTCGAGATTGCTTCTTGTTGTTGCTAATTATGCGAAATCACTTGCTTAAACTTGTTTAATGACTTGTTCTGGGATTCTTGCAGGTGGTTTATGAGCGAAGGTTGGAGCAGAAGATTGATTTGAAGAACGGATTGCAGAATGTTGATGTTATGATTTGGCAGGCTGTAGCTGTAGGTCGATGAGTCATGAGTTTTTTTAAGGTGGTTTTCTGATTTCTTTCTTAATTGTAGGTTATGATGGGACAACAGGTACAGTATGGTGAAAGTTCACTTTTTCCATTCTTCTTCTGTCAACTGTTGTACAATACATAATTCTATGGTTTTTGGCACATATTTTTATAGGCTGTACAGTTGCTGCTGGGGATGATTGTAGTAGTTGCATTGTCATTTTATGGTCTGGTGTGGATGGTAGGTTTTGGGAGGTCTCATCTTAGTGAAAACATTGTAGCAGAACATCTGTTTTTTGCAGGTGCATGTTTTTGGCTTTTTGTGAAGATTTTATTTTGAGACAAAGGTGTAGTCCTATTGTGGAGTTGTAACCTATATTCTTGCAGTGTGAAATCCATTTTCAGAAATCCTCCTGTTCACATGTGCAAAATCCATTTTCAGAAACGACTGTAGGGCGAGCTCATGTTGGTTTATTCAAGTCTTTCGATATTCCGAGTTCTCCACCTGCAGCTTCGTGATCTTCAATAGTTACTGATTTAGACGCTCCAGATAACATACCATTCTCTTGATTCGTAGATGGATGAAGAGATCAGTTTACAAGACAAGAGTTAGTAATACTCGTGATCAGACAATGATGGTTTTGTGGGTGCTTGGTACAAAACAAAATTGTACCAATTCTCTCCTCTCTCTTTTTTTCGATGCCTTTCATTTTTTTTAATGTTTTTCTACCCAAGCTTGTTCTCTCCCTCTCACAAACTTGTTTCTCTTTTTCTTTTTGAAAAACCTGTCTCTGTGTGGGTTTGTTCTCGTACAAGTTATACGCAACAGGTGACGGCAGGCTGGAGAAAAACGTGTTCTTGGTCATTGTGGTTTGGAGTTTAGCAGAGGTGAAGTTTTTTATCTTATATTAAGCAAAAAGGCTTGGTTAATGACCAGGTTTGTGGTCCCTGTAGTGTTGTGGCAAGTTATGGCAAGCTATTATTATTTGGCAACTTTTTTGAAAGTTTATTTTCTGCTACCAGTTTTGTTAAGGAGGCATGGCTTAATGCCTTCAAGTCTTGGCTGCATGAAGGTGCAGGGCGCGGTACATGTATGGACTGGGCAAGTTTATTGCAGGTTTGGAGATAATTATGTGGGTCACGCGTGAGAGGGGCTAGAGTTTGGCCTGCTGTTTTGGGGTCTTAAAAAAAGAATCATCCTTCATCATAATTTTTCCCCATTATTTTATACATTTTCTTGTAATGTTATAAAATGTAATAGAATTTAAGTTGGGTAATAGACTTTGAATTCATTTTACTTGTAAAGAAATGACCAGTTCTTCATGAATCTCCTAATGGGCTTTTTGTACAAATGCTTTGTTTAGGATTATGGATAGTAAAAAACAAGAGTAAATTGGATTGGGTCAATTTGGATATGATAAGCAAAATTGATTAAGAAAAGGATTAGAAAAATGAATTGGTTTTGAAATGGGGATTAATAGTTAATGACTTGATAAATGAATATCAAAAGTAAATTATGGTTTATGGACATGACTTGGTTAATTGGAAAAATTTGTGAATGGACCTTGTATGGGCTTTAAAATGGTTGAAAAGAAAATGGCTTGAAATGGATTTAGAATGGAAATGGATATAAAAAATGGATATTAAATCAAATTTGAATAGAATTTGGAAAAGAGTTTAACATGGCTTTGACTATAGGAACATGGTTTGGGAACGGGTTATGATGAGAAGCATGAATTAACACCTCCAACCAAATCACACCTCCCTCCTTAAATCGATACCAACTTGCACCACAAGCAACAAACAAATAAGCAATTGATAGGGCCTCACTGCACTTTCCACAATTATGAGTCTCTTTGGCCCTTGCTTATGAAACTTGAATTTGAATGATGACGAACACCTCAAATAGACACTTGACTGAATACTCAACAAAAATTCTCAACCTTTAATGAAAGTCATCTTGCATTCTCAATGAAAACCCTAATTTTAATATTCCAACCACAAATGACTAGCATCACCTGACAATAATGACTTGTATACAATGAATATCTTTCCTCATGACCCAATGCTCCTTGATATGAAACCCCAATCAGCCATGCACACACCAGGACATATGCCTCAAGTGATGATGGAATTCCCTGAATGATAAGATTCACTCTTGAGGAATCATGATAAAGATGAATCCTATTGCTTGATAAACCCTGATAAAGAAGATGTATATGATGATAGGAATTCAACTCGTGTTTCAAGCCTGAATGGAACAACCTCAAAGTAAATAGGAAAGCCTGATTCAAAGAACCACCCTTAGATCCCATGTCTTGGAAGACCAGTGCAACTGCATGATTATGAGCTCATGACCTAATGCATATGCAGATGAATGTGAGACATAAGCTAGTTAAAATTAGATAAAGGCAGGGCAAATTTTGGGGTGCAACAAGGTGGTTTGTGGAGTTAGTTGTGGAACTACACGAGTGTAGTGGATGTTTGAAGTGTTTTTGCAAAATTTGGATGGTTTTGCAAAAGCAAGTGGTTCTGAATATGCAGAGAGTTTTGAGGAACTATCATAGGGTATTTTCTGATGATTTGCAATGAGATTGACTTAGTATTTATAGGAAAAGTGGGAGGCTTGAAGTGTGGTCAAAATTCAACTTCTTGTTAACCATTCATTTGCATTTTCAAACTAAATGTGATGATGGTTTTTGTGTTGTTCAAGGAATCAAGTACAAGGTGGTTAATCTTGGGCATGCTTCTGCAGATGAACCTGTACTTGGGAGGCTTTGGGAGTGGCTCTATGCTAAAATGAGGGGAAAGACCATGCTTTTCAAAAATGGAAGTGAAACCTTTATGCCAAAAATGGCATAATCACTTGGTTCATGTCTCATCCTTGTGTAATGACTTGAATTTTCGTGTAATACTCTGCTTAAGGAGTATTTTGCAAGTGAACAACCTAAAACACCAAGGTTTGCAACAAAATATTGGCTTTGTAACATGTCATATCAAGTGGGAACCTTGTCTTTCAAGTTTTAAGCCCTAAACTTCATATCTTCAAAACTTCTCGCTCACTCAATGGATTGGAGATTTCTTGTACTTTTTGAAAAGCTATAAACATCCTCTACTGTCGCTACTCGAAAAAATCGTGCAACGATGGGGAGGCGAGAAGAAAGACAGAAGAGTTGCCACCGAACTTTATTTTGTCCCATGAAGGGAAGGGAAAACATCGAGAAAACCCTAAGAAAGAAACGGATAAGATGGTCTCGCGACCAAGATCGAGTTCGGAAGCCGGTTATGCGAAGGGAAGGTATTAGCACCCCTCGCATCCATCGTACTCGATAGGAACCATTTGTTTGTCGACGTGTGAAGGTATCTGCTAAAAGTTAGTGTTATAAAGAGTGTTCCAACGGGGTAAAGAGAAGGGTTAGAAGCAAGGGAAAAAGAGGTAAAGGGGAAGAAAGGACTCGGTAGGACTTTGTGGTCCTAGGCCTACGTATTCTCAACAGATATGAGAAAGTCAGAGTCGACGTAGTTCGGGGAACCACTAGTATAGAGGGGAATGTGCTCGGCAAGGATTGTGGCCCTTGTGCCTACGTATCTTTACTTAAAAGAATTAAGAATCAGAGCCGTCGTAGTTTGGCCTACTATGGGTAAAAGAAAAGAAAAGGGGTGCTCACCAAGACATCGCCATCTTGTGCCTATGTATTCCCATCTGGTATGTGAAACAGATAGGAGGTGAATACGGATATATACAGGAAACAGATAATATACAGGATATATAACCAACAGCCCACCAATTTAGGGTTTTATGGTTTCGATATTGGTTAAGTGTTTTGAATAAAAATAAGAGAATAAGGGGGTGGATGACAGTATGTATAATATGAAAGTATGAAGTATGAACAATGATGATAATATGAACAAGATAATGGACAAGGTAATATCAATAGAAAATGCAAAAAGAAAATATGTGCGAGAATATAAAACAGTGAGATATTAACAAAATTTAAAGTCGGGAGTTAGTAATTAGTGAAACGGAAAAGGATCAAAGGGAGTGGGGTCTCGTCTTAATCATAAACTCACGTCGATTAGTCAAAGGTAATCTCTCACGATCCCAAAGTATAGAAAAATGATTCAAATGATCATTTTCTATAGATTTGAAATCATGAAGATTAGCGACTTCGATAAATCGACATTTACAAATGTAAAGACTTCATCGACCGTAAAAAGTAGGTTGAGATCGAATTAAATTCGAAAATAAAATTAAACATCGTCTTAATCGCAAACTTCATGTTAATTAATCGAAGGGAACCTCTCACGATCTCAAAGTAGAGAAAATGACCCAAATGGTCATTTTCTTTAGATTTGAAATAATGAAGATTTCAACATCCTCGAGGATTAACATTTGACGAATCAGAGACTTCATTGGCTCGAACAAAAAAATTGAAATGATGAAGAAACGAGGAGAGAAAAAGTAGGTCTCGGACAAAACGTCATCTATCAATTATTTGACCGTCAATGTCTTAGAGGTCTTGTCATCGACCAAAAACGATAAAAAAGATAAAAATAAAATCTCAAAAATAAAAAAACTCTAAAAAAGCTAAAGATTAGAAAGAACTCTAAAAAAAATACTAGAAAAATAAACATATAAATTTAAAAATAAATTTAAAAAATAAATATTTACAAAAACATTATAAAAATTAAAACCAACTAGTTCATACAAATATTTTAACAAACTAATTAATAATTAAAACTGTTTTTTTAGAAAAAAAATAAAAAAAGGGCTGTAAATATGAAATGGAGAGGATCATTTGGGCTAAGCCCATCACCTCTCCCTAACTTGGACGAAGGGTGTATCCATTGGGGGGGGGGGGTGATTGCCCTGAAGAGTGAAACGGGATTGAAGCCCATAAGTCCAATGAAAAAACAAAAAAACAACATAGAAACCCCTCCAACACGGTGGACAAGAGGGTCCATTAGAAACCCAAATCTGGGTTTTCTCATCCAACAACAAAGTATTTTCAGAAAGAATTAAAAGGAGATGGGAAAAAAATCTAAAAGCATTTTTAACGCAAAACAAGATCCATGTGTGTTATCCAACCTTCTTCTTCGTCTAGCTCAAGATAATCTTAGATTCACTCTCGATTTCAAATTGTTCGTGATCACACCTCACTCAAGTTTGTTATTCACTTTTGATTCAAGTTTAAATCAAATCACCTTCTTTCTTTATGGGTCATTTCCGTTTCGATTCCAGTTTCATGCTTGGTTTTCGGATTTGGTTTAATGGAGTGATGAAGGGTTGCTTTAATGGTTGTTGTTGGTTCAGAGGATTTGGAAGGTGTTGTCTGCGAAAATGGAGGTTGGAGGAGAACGAAAATGGCGGATGTGAGGGTTTCGTGGTTGAAGAAAGGTGATGGTGATTCTGTTGATGAAGAGAAGAGAGGAAGATGATGTTTGAAAGAAGATGATGAAGAATGGGTTTAGGTCGTTTGTGAAAGGTTAGGTTTTGCGGTTTCGAATGAAGAGGAAATAAGAGGTTTGACGGCGGCTAAGGGAGTGGTGCGGCGGCGTGTTCTTAGGGTTGTCTGGGTTGATGATGATGATGAATAGTAGACAGGAGGGTGGAAATTTTCCGGTGGCTAGGGATCCAGAATCTTGATGAAAATGAACAAGAACCGGGGATTTATACGCTGGACACGTGGCCAGCTTGCTGCTTTGTTGTTTTTTTTCTTCTTTTTGCGGTACTATTTTGGTTTAAATTAAAATGATAATTAATTCTAACTCTAACAAATTCAATTAATATAAATAAATCTAAACTAAATAATTAATCTAATGTAAAATTCTAATTTCTAATCTAATCTTAATTAACCTAATTCTATTTAAAAATCTAATTACATTCTAAACCAAATAAATTCTATTCTAGACTAAAAATCTAATTAAGTTCTAATTCTATTTTAAATCCTAAATCCTAATTAAAACTCTATTTTTTTAAAAAACTATTTCTAAATTCTAAATAAAATTAAAATTCTAATTAAGTCTATTTTCTAAACTAATCAATTAAAAATTCTAAATCTAGACTATTCTATTAAAAATTCTAAATGAAACTAAATAATTAAAAATTCAAGTTCTATTCTAAAAACTACTCCTAATTAAATATATTCTTAATTCAAATTCCATTTTAAAAACTAATTTCTAAAAATCTAATTAAAAAGATTCTAAGTAAATTCTAAACAAATAAAAATAAACCTAAATAAAAATTAACTAATAAATGAAATGAAATTAATAAAAAAAACCATGAAATAAAAACGGAAAAAACGGGCGAAAACCGAAGCGCGACAAAAATTATCAGCATGGCCTGAACCAACAGGAAGAGAACAACTTTCGTTCTATTTCGACATAAATCTCATCATTTGAACTGATTTAAATTGTCTAAAACGCGAACAAAACGGGTGTACTCCCGATACATCCATTCCGGATGATAACAGGGACAATACGCGAGAAATGATCGACCTAGATGATATGTAGATGAAATGCGAAGCAAAAGCCAACCAGAGTAAGAAAAAGGGTAGGCAAATTTTTGGGTGCAACAGCTGCCCATATTCAAACGACTTGGACCTGAAGGTATGGAAAGTAACCCCTTTCAAACATTCAAGGTAAAAGATGATTGAATACAAAAGAACCCAGAAATTTGCGACCTGCGGGATAGTAAAATGTAGAATTTTCCAACCAAAAGATCAGGATCACCAGGGAAATATATCTGAAAGCTATGAGAAATCAACTACTAACCACAAGTTAGAAAGCCTCGACACAAAGTCGAAACAACAACTACTAAACAAAAGTTAGACAGCCTCGACACGAAGTCAAAACAAAAACTGTTGAACACAGCCTCGACACAAAGTCGGAACAAAAACTGTTAAACACATCTTCGACACAAAGTCGGAACAAAAATTGTTAAACACAACCTCAACACAAAGTCGGAACAAAAACTGTTAAATGTAGCCTCGACATAAGTCAGAACAAAAACCGTTAAACACAGCCTTGACACAAAGTCAGAAAAAAACCCGTTAAACACAACCTCGACACAAAGTCGGAACAAAAACTGTTAAATACAACCTCGACACAAAGTCGGAACAAAAACTGTTAAACACAGCCTCGACACAAAGTCGGAACAAAAACTGTTAAACACAGCCTCGACACAAAGTCGGAACAAAATCCGGGATAAGCAGGAAGTTGAATGAACTGATTTACAACCTGGAAAATGGGAAATCCGCTGGGGAAAGAGGAACTTAAACAAGTAAATTCTGTTGGGGAGCAAAAGATAAGATGAAGACATCCACCGATGATTCTTACAAGGGTCTGGTACCACAAAGGCTCATGAATTATGCCGTTTATCTGCTGGAGAGATGTTTGGCAACAAAAGGGAATAACCTGGCTTATGCTTCACATGCATATGTTTGAATATGGCGCAATGCTCCATACGAAATAGAAATGCTACACATTCGGGAGGATGCTATGCAAAAACACAAATGCAAAGGACCACCACCGAGAAAAGGTGCCAAGAGAAACGACAAGCAAACTTGCTGAAGAAAATGCCTTGAACGACCTTCTGGAATAGAACTCTTCTGGGGGCAATTCCAATCTGCTGGGAATTGAGAAAAACATCCATCAGGAAATTGTCCCAAAATCTCACTCTGAAGAATACCAATAACCACTGGATTCTGTTGCGGATGTCTATCACTTCCAAAATATTCATCGAAGGAATCAGCAATAATCTCTGCTTGGGGAACTGAGTCAACGACATAGACTATGTGGGGGAACAACACTGAACTTGCCTCATGGCTGGGGGAATAATCCCAATCTCAGCTTGTTGGGGATAAGCGCACACTACCATTGGTGAGGCACCTCTGAGTTGGAAACAGTTCTTGGTGGAGGGAACCCTGTAAATGGCAAACAAACAGCGTGTCCTGTATACAACATTGGCTATTTCGGTCACTGTCCATGACACCGTTCAAATACATCATTGTTTCAATTATAATTAGCAAAACCCCAAAAGTTTATGTATGCAAAGCTTTATCAAACATATCATGCGTCTTTTCGCAAACAAAACAGTAAAAAAGAAAAAACAAGCATAGAAAAACTCTATGTGGAAAATACTTCATCAATTAAAACGGCCTGTAAATAGGCAAATTACATCGGATGCAACTCCTGAAAAGAGAAAGTTGCACAAAAATACAAATGAAAAAATATACAAATGTCGGCAATGTGGAGACAGACAACCATCATGTGTCGATTCGACTATGACTCACATGACTTTGATGCTTCACCAATGTTTTGCTTTCTGAAGAGACTGACTTATTAACCCTCGGGTCCTCCAAGAATCCAACTGCGCTCATGGGTCAGACGCGGACCATAGTCATTTGCTTTTAAATCCCTAACCTTTGTCTGAGTCGCTCTTGCGAGTTTTCGCTTCACCGAGATACCCGTTTTTTCCAAATTCGCCTTTTCAGGTTTTTAGTTTTGCGGGTTTATTCATTTTTTCCTTTTTATCCCTAATTTTTGCCCGAACCTACTCTTTTTATGGTTCGCCAGATGCCCTATTTTTTCCTGGACTTTCTTTTTATGTCTGGTGGGTCTCTTTTTTAATCAAAGTATTTTTTGACTACGTCTGCATTCACAGGGGACGTAAAATCTTCACCGTCCATGGTTGACAGTAACAAGGCTCCTCCAGAGAAAACCTTCCTTACTACGTATGGACCTTCGTAATTGGGAGTCTATTTGCCCCTGTGATCTGTCTGTGGAGGAAGGATCCTTTTCAACACTAAGTCACCTACCCGAAAATGTCGAGGGCGCACCTTTTGATCAAATGCCTTCTTCATTCTGCTCTGGTAAAGCCGACCATGGGCGATAGCCGCAAATCTCCTTTCATCAATTAGACTAAGTTGATTCAACCTAGATTTTACCTATTCTGCTTCATCAAGCTTCACATCAGACAACACCCTTAGAGAAGGAATCTCAACTTCTAATGGTAGGTGTTGCACCCCAAAATTTGCCCTCTTTTTATTAGGATATTCAAGATTAATATTCCTAAGGAACATGAAGTGCAAGGCCTAATTCAAGATTTTTTCCATCCAACTTTTTTTCGAACTCCATTTTCAAGTGGAGTTCAAAGATCACCAATTCATAATTCAAGACTTCATCCCTTGCAAATTGATTGGCATAAGGGAGACCCATTGTTCCAAATTCAAGGTTCATGGAATTCAAGACTAAATTCAAGATTTTTTACAAAGATAAATTTCATGACATTTACAAGAATGTCACATTTGTTACAAAGTTTCAAACTCTTAGTAATGCTTAGAAAATTAAGCTATTTCTAGTCTTAATTCAAGCTTATAGATAACTTCATGCCATGGTACCCTTCATGCCCCATCAAGTCCAAATGATACTCTTTGTGCTTACACACATGCAAGGAAAATATTTAAGAGTTAATTCAATGTTGGAATATTTCAAGATCAAGGCTATGCATGTATTCATAGGCAATTTTAATATGTTCCAAAATAGCCCTATGCAAGAAGTGACAATTTGTATCATATCACAAAATCTATACATGTCACAAGACCAAGAGAATAGCATATGATAATGCATCTAAATATCAGAATTTGAAATTCTGTCCAAAAAGTAGTAGCATTGACCACAAGGGTATGTCCAAGCATAAGCCAACAAGAGATCACAAGACACAAAATGCTGCAAAAAAAAGGCCTAGCAATAGTGCAGAAAATACAGCATATCAACATACATGGAAATGGAAAGAAAGAGAGTGACATGAAGAAAGTTGCCTTGGACATTTCTAAGTAAGGATTTGAAGTCTTGAAGGAAGAGTAAACCCTAGTGTACTGAGATAAGAGAGGAGAGGGGGCTGCAAACACATTCATTCACACACATTAACAGATAGAGAGATATTGAGAGCAAGAGAGAAACCCTAGAAAAACCAGAAAAATAGAGAGGAAGAAAACCAAAAAAGTTAAGAGAGTTACATAGAAACACAAGAGAACCTTTGAGAAGAAGCACCTTCAAAACATAGAGGGAAAAGGGAAGAGAAATACCCAACCAAAATCAGTTGAGGCTTAACAAAGAAGGAGAACAACTCTTTGGTATCCATTCCTTCAAACTTTTCTCTCTTTTATATTTTGTACTTACCATTTATTATCATTGTTACGTGTGTTTGTGTTATGTACCTTGTGTAAGGTCCCAAGGAGGACCAAGAAACCTTTTTTAGGAACCACAAGAAAGAAAGAAAAGCAAAGAAAAAGTTCAGTTTTTTACCCAGCATGGCTAACACGGGCCGTGTCACCTGACACGGGCGGCCGTGTCAGCCTGCTGTTTGAGTTTTCTTTGTGCATGTCCCCCAGACCTTCTGACACGGGTCGTGTCACACAACACGACCAGCCGTGTCACACCCCTGTCTCGCCTCAAAAATCCATGTTGTAGGCACCTTCTGACAAAGGCCGTGTCAGGCCCCTGTTTTTCCCCACTTTTTGTGATATTTACCTTCAAAAATTCATGCCTTTTTTTTGTGTGTTGTGTTGTTTTAAGCTGACTAACCCGTTGTGTTTGTATGATTTTTGTGCGTATTTATTGTTGGTCATTTTTTACCTTTGGTTCCAAAAACTATTTTCAAGAAAACAAACTCTTGATTCACATCGAGCCATTTTTTGACCTTGTAAGTCGATTGCCTTGTGTATCGCCATCAACCTTGTTCGCCTCACCTTAAACTTTTTAAGCAATCAAACCCTTGATCCAACGTCAAGCGGATTTTATCAAACAATTGTTGAACCAATTCGCCATCTTTAATAAAAGGATAAAGTTCTCTTTGTATTGAACTAAAGAGAGAGGATTGAGTGTAGACTTCTTCCTCTCCGAGTGTCGGGATACTCGCTGTAGAGTGTGTGGTCTTGATACTCGTCTTTCAACATGAAGACGCTACGTTCGCCACACCATTTCATAACAAAACCTAATCTTTCAAAAAAGGATATGTTACGTCCGTTCCACCGCAAATAGGTAACGCCTAAGTCTCCAATGGTCGAGCAACAATATGCCTAAACTGCTAGAATGCGCACGATAGCATCATCCATGAAAACATCGGTTAACCTTAATCCCAAACTACGTTTGCTCTGATTTCTCATGCCAGATGAGGATACGTAGGCACAAGACGGTGATGTCTTGGCGAGCACATTTCCCCCTATATTCGTAGTTCCCCGAACTACGTCGACTCAGACTTTCTCATATCTTTTGAGAATACATAGGCCTAAGACCACGAAGTCCTACCGAGTCCTTTCTTCCCCCTTTACCTCTCCTTTTCTGGTTTCTAACCTTTCTCTTTATCCCCTAGAACGCACTCATTTATCAATAAACTTTAAAGCAAATGTTACCACACGTCGACAAGCAAATGGTTCCCATCGAGTACGATGGATGCAAGGGGTGCTAATACCTTCCCCTCGCATAACCGGCTTCTGAACCCATTCTTGGTCGCGAGACCATCTTATCCATATCATCCCTAGGGTTTTCTCGATGTTTTCCCTTCCCCTCATGGGATAAATAAAGTTTAATGGCGAATCTTCTGTCTATTCTTTCGTCTCCCCGTCGTTGAATTTTTTCGAGTAGCGACAATAGGACATCTTCCACACCATATACCAACGAGAAAGGAGTTCCCCAATCGACGTACACACTGAAGTACGGTAACCATGTAACGCAAACAGAAACATCTTGTGCAAATATTTGTAAGTCACCACCATTTTCTGCACAATCTTCTTGATATTCTTATTGGTTGCCTCGACATCACCATTCATCTTTGGATGGTACAGACAAGAGTTGTGGTGTTCAATCTTAAAACTCTGGCACAATTATTTCATCATCTTATTGTTAAAATTCGAACCATTGTCAGTAATGATTCGTTCTGGCACTCCATATCGGCAGATGATGTCTTTCTTTATAAAGTGGGCCACTACTTGTCTGGTCACACTGGCGAAGGAAGCTGCTTCCATCCACTTGGTGAAATAATAGATGGCCACTAAGATAAAGCGATGCCCATTGGAGGCGGTCGGTTCAATCTTGCCAATCATGTCGATGCCCCACATAGAAAAGGGCCAAGGAGATGTCAAAACATTCAGAGGACTCGGTGGTACGTGCATTTTGTCAGCATAAATTTGACACTTATGGCATTTCCTGGCATACTTAAAGCAGTCAGACTCCATAGTCATCCAGTAATAACCTGCTCTCAACA
The DNA here is from genome assembly GCA_963859935.3 of Lathyrus sativus. Classification (NCBI taxonomy): domain Eukaryota; kingdom Viridiplantae; phylum Streptophyta; class Magnoliopsida; order Fabales; family Fabaceae; genus Lathyrus; species Lathyrus sativus. The sequence continues at coordinate 285,520,762 of OZ012738.1, forward strand.
ATTTTTTGGACATCGCATGCCCACCGGCGTGAGTACCAAAAGAACCTTCATGGACTTCTTCCATTAGCAAACTTGCTTCACTTTCGTCCACACAGTGCAACAATACTAGGTCGAAATTTCTTTTGTACAACACATCATCCTTGTTCAAGTAAAAGTTTCCCGACAGCCTCCTCAGAGTCTTCTTATCTCTACTTGACACCCCAGGCAGATACTCTTGATTCTTGAGAAAATTTTTGATATCAAAATACCAAGGCTTCCCATCCGACACTTCTTCTACTGCGAATATAAAAGCTGGTCTATCGAGGCGCATGATAGTGATCATTTGGGCTTCATTTTAATAATTCACTTTATACATTGATGATAATGTTGCCAAAGCATCCGCCATTTGATTCTCAGCCCTCAGCACATGATGAAATTCGACCCTGTCAAAGAAAGGCAGCAATCTTCTTGCATAATTCATATAAGGCACCAGATTGGGTTGACGGGGTTCCCACTCTCCTGTGATCTGATTGACGACTAAAGCTGAATCACCATATACATAAAGATTCTTAATTCTTAAATCAATAGCTTCTTCTATACTCATGATGCACGCTTCATATTCAGCTTTATTGTTGGTGCAGGCAAACGTTAATCGGGCAGTGAATGGTATGTGAGAACCGTGAGGAGTTGTAATGATTGCCCCCAATTCCATTTCCATACGAATTAACAGCACCATCGAAAACCATCTTCCACTGAGAGCTAATTTCAGGACCTTCAGCTGGTAGAGGCTCGTCACAGTCCTTCATCTTTAAAAACATTATGTCTTCATCGGGAAATTCAAACCTCATTGGCTGATAAACCTCAATTGGTTGCTCTGCGAGATATTATGACAAAACATTCCCCTTAATGGCTTTTTAGGAAACATATTGAATATCGCACTCTGTCAGAACCATCTGCCAGCTAGCAATTCTTCTGGAAAGCGTTTGCTTTTCAAAAACATACTTGATCGGATCTATCTTCGAAATCAACATGGTTGTATGATTTAACATGTATTGCCTTAGGTGTTTGGCTGCCCAAGCGAGTGTGCAAAATGTCTTCTCTAGCATCGAGTATCTTGACTCACACTCTATGAACTTTTTACTCAAGTAGTAGATAGTATGCTCCTTTCTGCTTGTCTCGTCGTGTTGTCCGAGCACACAACCCATTGAATTCTAAAGAACCGTAAAATACATAATCAAAGGTCTCCTTGCAACTGGAGGCATCAATATCGGAGGTTCCTGCAAATACTCTTTTATCTTTTCAAAAGCTTTCTGACAATTTTCATTCCAAACAACCGCTTGATCCTTTCACAACAGCTTGAAAATGGGCTCACAAATGGTGTAAGGTGAGATATGAATCTCGCAATGTAATTTAGTCTTCCAAGGAAACCACAAACTTCTTTCTCTGTTCTCGGCTCTGGCATCTCTTGGATAGCCTTTATCTTTGCAGGATCGACCTTAATTCCTCTTTCGCTGACGATGAAACCCAACAACTTCCCAGATTTCACCCTGAAGGTGCACTTGTTAGGATTCAACCTCAACTTGAACTTCCTTAACCTTTCAAACAACTTGAGGAGATTGACTAGATGCCCTTCTTCTGTCTGTGACTTCGCAATAATGCCATCAACATATACTTCGATTTCATGATGAATCATATCATGAAAGATAGTCATCATCACCCGCTGATAAGTTGCCCCTGCATTTTTCAATCCAAAAGGCATAACTTTGTAGCAAAAGGTCCCCCATGGCGTGATAAAAGTAGTTTTCTCCATGTCCTCTAGGGCCATTTTGATTTGGTTGTACCCAGAAAAGCCATCCATGAAGGGAAACACAGAATATTGAGCGGTATTATCAACTAGGACATCAATGTGGGGTAACGGGAAATCATCCTCCGGGCTTACTCTGTTTAGATCTCGATAGTCGACGCACATCCTGACCTTCCCATCTTTCTTAGGTACAGGAACAATGTTAGCAACCCAAGGAGGATATATTGTGACGGCAAGAAAATCGGCATCAAACTGCTTTTGGACTTCTTCTTTGATCTTGACTGCCATATCTGGTCTGGTTCTTCTTAACTTTTGTTTCACAGGCGGACATTCTTCCCGAAGAGGTAGACGGTGCATCACTATGTCAGTGTCCAACCCTGGCATATCTTCATACGTCCAGGCGAAGACATCTCTATACTCACAGAGCATTTCTACCAATCTTCTTTTGACATCGTGTTCCAATGCAGCCCCAACTCTGACTTCTTTCTTGTCGTCTTCGGTGCCCAGATTGATGACTTCAACATCATCCCGATGAGGCAAAATAACCCTTTCTTCTTGTTTCAAAAGTCTGGCCAGTTCTTCAGATAGGTCACAATCTTCATCAGTCTCTTCTTTGGCCTGATAAATGGGATTGTCGAAGTCATATCGAGTCTTAGCCAAATCTGAATCGATGGTATCTGAGATGCGAAACCTACATGATTGATGTTTTTATCCTTATTATGATATGCAAACACAAACACATTGCCATTTTTCTATTTTGTTAAAAAATTATAAAAAAGAAAAACAAGGACCAAAAAATTTGAATGCAAAAAGAACGCCTTTCATTCATGATAAAAAGTTTGAAAATAAACCAAAGGCGGCCCTACAAGGAAAAGCCACTACGTCTTGGGCAGAAAGCAAGACCAGACATAATCATAAACAATGGAAATTACTCTTCTGAAGTGACTTGGACAATTTCCCCCACAGTACAGTTGCATAGTTTCTGTCCGGGAACACATGCACGGATCCAAGCATCCATGTCGCAATCGCTATCTCCTTCATCATCCTCCACAGTGTTAATTTTGTAAAAAATAACCCCACCGTTGGTGAACTAAACGGGTCCTCTGTATCTCGGAACACTTTGAGAATAAGACGGGCTATACCCCAGGCCAAACTTGTCTTGCTTGTTAGGAACATTGAGAACTTGGCCCCACCTCTGCGACGAACCGGATTCTATAATAGCACGGGCCTCTTTAAACGAGGACATCGAAATTTCTGGAACTTTGTCTTCAACAAGAGGCCTCTCTTGAATCTGTACTGCTTCAAAAGCCTGACACAATGTCTCGTGAGTCTCATCATCCACTTCTACGTACTTGAAAGATGATAGCGAATGATCATGACATCTTCCTCTCCACAGACCGTGACAATCTTCCCATCCACCATATACTTCAGTTTCTTGTGCAAAGTTGAGGTAACTGCCCCAGCAGAATGTATCCATGGACGGTCTAGTAAACAACTATAAGCAGGCTGGATATCCATGATATAAAATACTGCGTCAAATATCTCTGGTCCTACTTGAATCGGTAATGTGACTTCACCAAACACTGACCTTCTGGTCCCATCAAAAGCTCTCACCACCAAATCACTGAGAGGGCAAATCAAACCCTGGGTGTCCAGTTTCATCAATGCTTTCTTGGGCAACACATTGAGTGATGACCCTGTATCAACCAATACATGTGACAGAACAACCCCCTACACTCTACGGATATGTGTAGGGCATGGTTATGATTTCTCCGAGCGGGCATTAGATCCAAATCAGTGAAGCCCAAACCGTTACCAGCATTAACATGAGCCACTACCCCTTCAAGTTGATTGACAGAAATTTCTTGCGGTACATAAGTCGTGTTCAAGATTCTCAGCAAAGCATTTCTATGTGCCTCAGAGCATAACAATAATGACAAGATCGAGATCTTAGAAGGTGTCTGCTGTAAGTGATCCACAATTTTATAATCACTTTTGTGAATGAGTCGCATAAGTTCTTCAGCATCTTTGGCCAAGGAGTCTTTCTCCCCCTGTTGCTGACCACATTAGTCTCCGGCGGAGAGAACACACTACCAATCCTAGTCACACCTCTTACTCCAACAACATTATCAACAGGCGATCCTCTAGATGATGTCTCTACCAACTCTTTTTTATATCCATTGCAGAATACCTCTGCCCCATAGTTCTAAGGAATGGCCTTGGTGCTCTCAAAGGGTACCGGTCCGGAGGTGCTGAAAAATTGATTGTTCGGTATGGGATCGAAATCGTTGCAATTTCATCCTGCTCATTATCAACTTCTTTCACATCTTCTTCTTCTACTACTCTGTCAAATTGTAAACTGCCCTCATCAATCAAACTTTGAATATAATTTCTCAACTTAACACATCCCTCTGTATGCACACCACATCCCTCTCAGCCTTCTAAACAACCAGGAAAAACACCACCCTTCAGCAATCTGCTTTTCACATAGCTCAACGACATTTTCAACTCTTCTACATTAGTTATCAGGTTCAACCTTTCTCCCTCGATAATAGCATTAGTTCTGGCCAACTCATGGTTCACCATAGGATTTTGATTCACATTCGAGGTTTCATTTGTAAAATTGATCGCTTTGGAGTCAAGAAAATCTTGCACTTTGTGCTTAAAAGCTTTACAACTATCAATGTTATGACCCGGAGCACCAGAATGAAAATCACATCTAGCATTGGCGTCATGGCCCAGTGGAGGCATGCCAGTAAGCGGCGCCAAAGTTCTTTTCTGAACAAGTTGTAACTGTAGCAGATGTTGCAATAGTTGAGAGTAAGGCATGGGAGGCGTATCAAATTTCCTGTTGACCACCCTTCCTCTGTCTTGAAATCGGCGCGGTGCAATGGTTGGTTGCTGAGGTACAGCTGAAATGACTATATTAGCAATTTGTTGTTGATGTTGAGGTTGGTACTGTCGTTGGTGTCGTGCTCGATTTCTGTTTCTGTAAGCTGATACAACATTCGTGTATCCTTCCCTTTTCTTCGGGTTCCCATATGCCTTCCTTGTCCCTCTTGATGTAGACCCCTCTCCACCCTGTATCTTTCCCAATTTTATTCTATTTTCCACTCTTTCACCTGTTATGATTAAGTCAGAAAAAAATCCCAGACATGCTCCCAATTAACTTCTCATAGTATATTCCTGGCAGGGTTGCCACGAACATGTCAATAAGTTCCTGCTCCACCACCGGGGTTTGAACTCTAGCTGCTAGTTCCCGCCACCTCTGGGAATATTCCTTAAATCCTTCATTGTTTCTCTATGATAAATTCTGTAATTGTACTCTATTTGGTGCCAGATCACTGTTATATTGGTAGTGACGAACAAAAGCTTCCCATAAATCCCTCCAAATCCATATATGCGTCCCTTCTAGACCCATATACCATTCTAGGGAAGGACCTGACAAGCTGTATTGAAAGAAGTGCATTAACAATTTCTCATCGTCTGAATAAGCTGACATCTTCCGGTAATAAGCCCTGAGATATACTCTAGGACAGATCATCCTTTTGTACTTGTCGTAATCTGGAACCTTGAATTTAGGGGGAATCTTGACCCCTGGTATTAATCCCAGATCTAACATGTCGAGTCCCAAAGAGTTTTGGTTCTCGAGGCTCTTCATCTTCTCTTCAGTCATCTTAAATCTTTTGTCAGCCTCTCTTTAGAGACCCATGTCCAAGTCTCTTATTTAAAATACATCATCTTGATCGTCCTCTTCTCAGTGAGGACCTACAGCTCCATGTGCAACACCCACGCCGCCTCCTACACCGGTTATATGAATTCCTTCCTGGTGACCTCCACCCGGAGGGTTAACGACAGTAGGAATCACATTGGCCTGAGGAATGCTACCATCAGCTGGTGGAGGAATAATTGTAGTTCCTCCATGCAAAACACCACTGCCATCCACTCTTTCTATCAATGGTTGGATCAGAGTCCTCAATTGTTCCTGCCAGTTGGCTACTCCTTGCATCATTTCCATAAGTTGCGTCATCCTGTCTCTGAACTCCTGTAGCTCTTGTTGTACCTGGTCTATGATTCTTCGTTGATTCCCCCTTGTGTTGTACAAATGTATGGAAGTCAGCTTGCTCTAGTTCTGAAAGGGAAAGCGGTGTGTAAGGTCGGGTTTCAGGGAATGCGAAAATGATGCCCAGGTATATGCAATGCTCGAATGATGTTCAAGAGACTTTCAAGACTTATGATTATCAATGGTATTATAGAACTGCAAATAAATAGCAAAGCATGCACAATTGAGACCAAAAAGAAACTTTCATTAATTTTGAGAGAAGATCTAATACAAATGATTGTTCAATAGGCTGAATATAATAACTCATGTAACAAGAGAAAGAGCTGAATAACTAAAAAGCCTTCTTTCGGAGACGCTATTCAAGTTTCTTCGACTCAACCATGAATCTGCTAACCATCTGATCACAAAGCTGGATGAAGTGATGAACTGAAGGAGGAGCATCGTTCCCTTCCAAGTCTTGAATCACACTCTCCAACCTCCATGGAATATCATGAATCATGAGGTTACAGTGTTCTACTAGATCATTCTACTTAGCACGACACATGTCTATAGTTGGCTGATAATAACGGAGAGAATCCACATCTGTATCCAAAAGTTCATTGAGCTGAACCTCCTTCTTGAGCCACTGTGAACTATCCCTTTTTAGGGCATCGAAACGATTCTTCCACAGAGTGGCTACTTCCTGAGCGTTCTCCAACTCTAAGCATTTGTTGTTCGACATGCCAGGATTGACATATGAAGCTCTCAACACTTCTTCCTTGAGTCGTCATTCATCTTCAGCTAGGGTTAAAGCACTTCTCAACTGCTCTTCGAGGTCCTCAATGTCAGTCGTAAGTTTCTTCCTTGTCTTTTTCTTTTCAGCAGAAGCCAATTCAAAGAAATGCCATGCTTTATCACAAGAGTCTTTAGTTTCCTTTAGACGTTGTCAGAGAGTTTTTACTGATGCATCGGCTTCTTTGAAACCATTTTGATACACGGCCCTCAAATCCATCTCTAGCTTCAACTTTTTGCTGCTTTCAGCCAATTGGTCTTGTTCAACCTCTATCTTCCTCTTGTATTGGCCATTCTCCACACCTGCTTGGTGAACTTCAGCCTGAAGGTCTTGATTATCTTTGGTCAACCTTTCTACCACTAGCTTCATCTTCTCATACTCTTCCATAGATACGTGAATGGGAGTAGGAGGTTTTTCTTGCATGGAGGGTTCTAGAGGAAATGGTAGCAACTTTTCAGCTACTCTAGCTTGCAACCATCGATTGTATGGCTCTTTAACCACACAATTCTTCGCTTTCAGCTCTCTTCTCCACTTTGTATGAATTTTGGTCCATGATTTAGCAATTTTCCTGACAAACGCAGGATCTTCAGTTGTTGTGAGTAAAAAGAAGCTTTGAACTTTTTCTGCTTCGGGCTCGTCCTCCATAGCAAAGCCCAACTGACGCAATGCCATGACTGGGTTATAATTGATGCAACCAACCCTACTAACCAGAGGCACATTACCAAACTCTCCACAACTAAAAATGATCTCCACGTTGTAGTATTCATGGGAATACCAAGAAATACCATCAGCTGCTAGAGACATAATGCATTGAGACCATTTCAACTTCTCCTTGTTTTCTACACACGACCCTTCCTTCGGCAGATGAGTGTTGCGGGGAGAATCGTGATACCAAGCTATTGATTAACTTGAATCTTTAATTCTTATATTACAACCGGACTTTAATTTATCCAAAGGAAAGGTCTAAAGAAAGAAAAACCCTTTTTGCGATGTAACAACAACGCTAAGAGATTCGGGGATCGGGGGTTGGTTATGCATAGAGTAGGTATTTCACATCCTAAACATCCGTAGTACCCTACGGGAACCTTTTGCTTGTTTGTATGCTAAGTTTCGTAAAATATTTGCTATGGTTTGGGTATTGGGTAAAAGAGATGGGGTATGATAGATGAAGACCTAAGATTGTTTCTAAGTTTGCTCGCAAAGACATCGCGTCCTCTGCCTATGTATCCTAACTAGGATAGAATCAGAGAAATCGTAGTTCACCTCACTAGGTTAAAGAACACTTGATTACGATCAAGGTTCCAAGGGGAACAAATATATCCATGCTTGTGTAGAGTTTTCCAAAACTCTCTATGTCTATGTTGTAACACTCAAAGGGGGAAGTAAGTGATCATATCCATGATCCTTACATAGAGTTAACAACTCTATCCTAGGGTTCTAGTTGGTAAACACTCCTAGTGAGGGGGAAGGTTGCTCGTCAAGATATCGAATCGTGTGCTTACGTATTCTCATCGAGAAATCAGAGCGGTCGTAGTTCGGGCTCGAACTAAGGATCAATTGGTTCTTTCCAGACCAAAAGAGGGGAAGGTTCTATCCAGACCTATGAGTTTATATCCTATTGGTTCTATCCAGACCAAAAAGGGGGTTAAGGCTCTTTCGAGGCCTATGAGGGTATTGAGCTATCTATGACCCAAGGGTCAATAGAGAGACTTTCCTTTGGAAGGGAGGAGATGAGGCAACTTGGATGAGAACTAAAAAAGTTCCATCACTTGAGGAAGAAATAATTAACAAAGTAATCAATACTTTAAACAAAAGGGGCATGGTTACAACCAAAGATCATGTATCTTAACAAAGATGAAAGCATATCTTAACAAAGATTAAAGGTATATCTTAACAAACATTGAAGGTAACAACCACATGTATCGATGACAATCAAATACAAGAAAATTAGTTTAACCTCATAATTTAGGAGGAAAGCAATATGAAATCATGGTAACAACCAAGGGAGAGTACCCTAGCATGTTAACTAACATAGTATAAATGAGAATGAGTGAATATCATAACACAAATGATCACGGTGAAAAAGAAATTCATCTGCATACGCGAGATAACGATCTCAATACAAAGGCAACTTACAAGCAACCAAAAGGCATGAAAATATGAACAAACATGGAATTAAAAAATATTACATGAAAGTAGGCATCAATACAAACACAATGCAAAAAGAATGAGTTCAAAATGATGAAAAATGGATGAGTTATGATTTTTTGAAGTCTGGATGAACAAAACATGAAAATCTAAATGGTAAAAGGAATAAAATGCACATGGTAAGACAATGAATCAAACAAATTTGATTATTTAAACATGTTAAAAAAATTTTAAGAATAATATAAGATCAATCTCACAAGAAAAATCAAGTTACAAGTTGAAAATTTTCAAGATCATCATGTTAAAAAAAACAGTCATGGTAACATGTGGAATGCAAGTGGAAAGTTCACATTTATGAGTTTTAGGTTTACCTCTTGAAGCAAGCTTAAGCAATAAGAAAACCAGAGATCTTGAGAGCTCTTCCAAGATCTTGTTACATAAGTGTGGAAGTTACTTGGATAGCTTCAATACATCATACTTTATGTGTTTGAAGTGTTTCTTGAGTTGGAAGAAGTTTGGAAATGGTTTTGAAAGGTGTTTTTCAAAAGCAAATTTTGAGGGATTTTGGAAACTTAATGAGATTTTGTAAGAACTTGTGATTGTGTAAGGAAGAAAGTTCTAGCTGGTTTCTAGCATGGAACTTGTGTGTTTTTGATGTATTAAGTGAGTTCTATTTATAGCCAAAGGCCTTGAATCAAGGTATGGGCAAAAGTGAAGCAAATTGTCAATTTTAACCTTCCATCATGAAAATCTTTGAGTTTTCCAATGAAATCGTCACCTTTATCTTTAAGCCACTCTACTAAGATATTCCTCATGCCCTATAGATTTTTTTCATCATGCTTCATAGGATAGGAGGTGACTTGTTGAATTAGAGTTGATGATTTGACAATGGTAGCCACCTTTTTTCTCTTTCTTCACTATTCACTTTTGCAACTTGCATTAAATAATGATTTCCTTTAATCTTTGTGCCATTTTCGTGGGAATTGATGTAAAAATGTTAATTATCAATATAAACATCATAAATGAGGCTTAGTCTTTAATTAGCATCGATTTGGAGAGGTTTTGGAATCAAAAAAAAAACTCATGCTGACCTGGTTTTTCCAATATGAGTTTTTGCCAACTTGTGGACCTTGGTTCTCTCTAAACAGGAAGAGTTATGGAACCCACTTGTACTTTTTAAAAAGCCCCAATTAGGTACTACAATGTTGATGCTTGTGTTAGGAACTCATTCCTCTTGAAACTAGGTCAAAAACCCTTGTGTGGTTAAGGAGTTATGACTTTGCCCTTTTCAAAACCTTGATTTCCCAACTTTTTTATTACTCCTCAATCCTTGATCCGATGGCCATGAAATTTAATTGGGAGGTGTAATATGACATAAGGAACATTTTTGATTCACATCATGAAGTCCAATTCCTTAAGATTGAAGAGTTGACTTTTCGGTCAACCGTACGATCGATCGATGACTATCGGACCGTCTGTTCTTGTTTCGGGACTTCCAAGACCTTGAAACTCTTTGAGGGGACTTCACTAAGCCTTATAAACTTGTTGGACCAAAGTTGCATCATTGAACCTTCCTTTAAATCCAAAGTCAAACTATGGTTGACTTTTCCTACTCGAAAACCCTAATCGGGTACCCTGAACTGCACTGTGCTTGATCTGGGGGTGACAACCTCCGATTGGATTAAAACATGACCCAATGTGATATCTTTGACTTTGTTTTATGGATAATCAATCCAAAACATTGATTGATCATACTGTTGAAGTCTCGATTTTTGACGGTGCGGAACCCTAATTCGCATGTATCTTGACAAAGACAACTTGAAATAGGTTATGGTCAGATAATCAAACGAATATGACCCTAAAATGATGATGAGGATCTAAGGGGTCAAAATTTAGGGTGCAACAGTTGCCCCTATTTAAATATCTTCACTAGATGGCAATGAGAGATGACAATCCTCATAGAATCGTAGTGAAAGGTATTTAAATATAGAAAGCCAAAAATTTTGTCCCTTAGATCCGGTGGTATGCAAAAGGACAAATGTGAATATGCCATGAATCTAAATGGTGCTTTATGATGTTTGAATGCAAGCCAGATGCAGACACACGGGCAAAAACAAAATAATGGTCGACACAACGAGTAACTACTCACAAGGGACCCGACACACTGGGGAAAGATTTAAGGCAAAGTGAGCAAGATAGTTCAAACATGACTAACGATGCTGTTCAAGGGAATCTTTCACACAGGGGACATGGATTCCACCAGGGATGACACATCTTCACTGGGGAAAAAGAGGCACACCGTCGGGGAAGAAGACAATTCTTCACTAGGGATACGAAAGAAAAGAAGCGCAAACTTCACTGGGGAAGAAACCCACTGGGGAAAACTTTGCTGGGGAATAATTCCACTGGGGAAGTACATCTTCACCGGGGAAAAGACGGAACAGAGACACGAATCTCAACGGGGATAACCAGATGAGAAATTTCCTATAATAAAGAGTTCAAACGGGATCTTTAGGAAAAGGTTAGAAACAAGACTGGACGCGCCGGGGAAGCTAGTATCCACTAGTTCTCCGAGACTTGACTGGAAAAGCAAAAGCTTCAATGGGAAAACCGGTGACGACCACAACAACGAACAACTTCAACTAGTGTTAGTCTCCATTAGACTTACTGAGGATGATGGTGATGACCAATCCAACAAACAGTTTCCAAAAAGTGCTAAATACCACTAGACTTCCTGGGGATATGGTGATGACCAAATCAAAGTTCCAATTACAATTGGGAAATCCAAACAATATCGATAAAACACAGGACTTCGGCTGGGAATTGGTAACAACCGACTAATAACGATTAGTTTTCAAGCAATGCCAGTAACTACTGGATATTAATTACCAGATTTTCAAAGAGTTTGGTAACGACCAAATCTTCAAACAGGAAGCACCGATATATCCCTCAATACCTTAGGAACAAAAGCTAATACCCTCAATACATTAGGATATAGCAGAGACACAACCCTCAACACACTAGGAATGGACGAAGACCCTCAAAACTTTAGGATCAAAAACTAATACCCTCAAAACATTAGGATATAGTAGAGACACAACCCTCAACACATTAGGATTGGACGAAAGCCCTCAAAACTTTAGGACCAAAAACTAATACCCTCAAAACATTAGGATATAGTAGAGACACAACCCTCAACACATTAGGATTGAAAACTAATACCCTCAAAACATTAGGATATAGTTAGAGACACGACCCTCAATACATTAGGTCCGAAAAGAGATACAACCCTCAACACATTAGGATTGAAAACTAATACCCTCAACACGTTAGGATATAGTTAGAGACACGACCCTCAATACATTAGGACCGAAAAGAGATACAACCCTCAACACATTAGGATTGAAAACTAATACCCTCAACACGTTAGGATATAGTTAGAGATACGACCCTCAATACATTAGGTTCGAAAAGAGATACAACGCTCAACACATTAGGATTGAAAACTAATACCCTCAACACGTTAGGATATAGTTAGAGACACGACCCTCAATACATTAGGACCGAAAAGAGATACAACCCTGAACACATTAGGATTGAAAACTAATACCCTCAACACGTTAGGATATAGCAGAGACACGACCCTCAATACATTAGGATCAAAAAGAGATACAACCCTCAACACCTTAGGATTGGACGCAGACCCTCAAAACTTTAGGATATAGATCACCTCATGCAAATGCAACCATTTTAGTTTCTGGGAATTTCTGAACTCAGGATTCAAATTATACATCTCCAAAGGTACACAACCTGTGCTCGGGATGGCAACAAACATCTATCTCCAAAGGTAAACAACCTGTGCTCGGGATAGAAACAAACATCTTCCAAAGGTACAAAACTTGTGCTTGGACAGATACATCTTCAAAGGTACGAAACCTGTGCTTGGAATCAAACGATACATCTCCAAAGGTATACGACCTGTGCTTGGAATGGCAACAAACATCTATCTTCAAAGGTACACAACCTGTGCTCGGGATAGAAACAAACATCTTCCAAAGGTACAAAACCTGTGCTTGGAATCCAACAATACATCTCCAAAGGTACAAAACCTGAGCTTGGAATGAAAACCATCGTGACTTAGTTTGGAATGATACACAACCGAATTGTTAGTATCCGTCGTCCGTTGATTTTCATAATGCCGGTTACCAACAGGCCTTACTTGAAATATGATTGGTCACCACCAAATGACTTATACCAGTATCCACTGGATTTTCAAACAATGCTGGTTACAACTGTGCGTCGACTTTAAGATAAACTTCTTAAATGAGACTGCCACTTATTGCTGAAGACGATTAAACTTCTCCGAAGAGACTGCCATTTATTGTTGAGGACGATTAAACTTCTTCGAAGAGACTGCCATTTATCGTTGAAGACGATTAAACTTCTCCGAAGAGACTGCCATTTATCGTTGAAGACGATTAAACTTCTCCGAAGAGACTGCCATTTATCGTTGAAGACGATTAAACTTCTCTGAAGAGACTGCCATTTATCGTTGAGGAAGGTTAAGCTTCTCTACAGAGACTGCCATTTATCGTTGAAGACGATTAAACTTCTCCAAAGAGACTGCCATTTATCGTTGATGAAGGTTACGCTTCTCTACAGAGACTACCACTCACCTGTTGAAGACGATTAAACTTCTTCGAAGAGACTGCCATTTATCGCTGATGAAGGTTAAGCTTCTCTACAGAGACTTCCACTTATGGATAAGCTTCTCTACAAAGACTGTCACTTATTGATAAGCTTCTCTACAGAGACTGCCACTTATCGCTGAGATGAATAAGCTTCTTGCCAAAGATTGCCACTTATCTGTATCACAATGTAAAATGTTCTTTTTGATAGATAGTGCAAAATAAATGCACGTCCAGGTAGGTTTGGCGACCGACAAGGACCAAAGTTCAATCTAGAATATAGCTAAAAAGAAACTGTCAAACAAGACTCCAACCATTGAGAAATGAACTCGAATGGTGACTTACCTTATCCAATCATGGAAAAAGATAATTGAAGCAACCATCATCCACGAGGATTAAACTCTGTGGGGAATTGAGAAAGGATGGACATTTTATGCTTAAGGGTTGACAACTCTATTAGAGAGAGACAACACACCCAATCACTAAGGAGGGTACCAAAGTGAAACAGGAACAGGTAACAACCAGAGATAGCAAAAATGCACAGATATTATGCATATGCTTATGCCATGCTTATGTTTATGCTGATGAAACAGACAAAACAAAACAGGAGATGAAATGAACATCTCAACACGGAGACCTAACCAACTTCACCAAAATTGGACATCAAAGGGATGATCATGAAGAACAATAATTCCACTTCAAGGTTACCACCTTCTTTAGGAGAGAGTAATCTTCTTAGGCCAAAACATCATGACTTCACTTGGATTGCCATCATGAGCTTGAATTCTTTGCTGAAGGAAAATCATATCGAGAGATTCCCAGATCAACTGAAGTAACAACTTAATCGGAGAGCTGACAAAGGGTATCATGAGACCAAAATCCTTCTGCCCCCTTGATAGTATAACAATCCTCTTCAGTGAGCAACGGCTCTTGCGACAAACAATCTTCAACTCTTTCTGCCCCAAATTACATGGTCTGTGGGAAGAAACCATCAAGATAACTAGCATAAAGATGCTTCAATGTCTTTAAACTCTTATAGAGAGAGATTTACAAATCTTGACGTAATTGCCCCAGTTTAACGGTGCTTGCACAATAAAGTCCCGAACTGTGGAAGTAACGACTGAGGAACAAACTTGCCCCTGCTAGCTGGTAACTGTAACAGAGTTGCCCCAGACTAAACCGCTCTTTCAAGAGATTCAACTGATCTTGACCTGGTCGGCTCTGATTAACTGAATGTTATGACAAATGATTAATAAATCCTTCAAATTGGTTGCCCCAGGCTGAGCTTCCTTTATCAAGTCAAATTCCCTAGCTAACAGCGTTTGTTGGGATTCCTTTGACATTGGATCGTTTTGCACGCAATGTTGTTCATTAAAAATTGGCAATTTTCAATGTAAAATTCATGCAATCTTTTGAAAACATATTTGATGAAACACACACGGCGGAGTGATCAAGTGATCAAAGTGAAAGTGATCCAATAATTTTACAAATGATGGATAAAGTGATGAACACACACAATTAACAAAGATCATTAGGAGTCAGGTTATCCAACCTTGCTGTAATATGCTTTCAAAACAACCTTACCTCAATTAGGTCTTTTAAGGGTTGTAACGTGGCTTAGTTCACGGTTCATGAAACAAAGGATAAAGGCTTAAGGTTATTTGGTCCCACCCACTCTCCATGATGAACTCCAATCCTACGCTTAGTTAACTCAAACTATACATTCAGGTTCTTACAGGCTTAAGATTTGAACTGATGATAGTTGGTGATGGTTTACAAACCTAGGGTAGTCACAACTCCCTTACAGCATTTGATAGCTTTTTGCTATTTGAGGATTTTTAAAAGTGAAGAATCTTACAAAACTCCTTTCTTTTTATCCCTGACTTTTGTCTCTTTTGAACACACAGTCAGCGGGATGCCCCATTTTTGCCTAAGTCCCTTTCATAGGTTTTGACTTAGCGGGCTTTTCTTTTTTCATTTTTTCTTCTTCTCTTTTTTTTTTTGAAAGGAGGTGACTACCTTGTTTAATGATTACGGTGAACCATCATCGTCCTTTAAGCTGAAAAGCATCTTCGACACTTTCTTGTTGTGTGCGAAGAAAAACCTGAATGCACCACTCTTATATGAAAAGTGTCTTGTATGCACATATCTCCGAGTTAACTAAGAACTACCCGCCCCAGGTTTGAGATGTAAGGTTTTGTTTTTGTAAAGAAAGAAACTCCTACTTCTAGGCTCGAAAGGGTTAACGAGGGATTATCTTCCTTATTTCTCCAGTGTTTAGGGATCGAAAAAAATGCCTTACATCATCGGCAAATTTAAATTGAAAGCATATCAACAGCAATTATGGATATAGTTTTCATCATCCTCCTCAATCTTTGTTTTAAACAATAGTTTAGTAAACAAAAGAAATTTTCTTGCATTTTTGGTATTTCATAACAATGAAAAAAGAAAGAGTGAAACAAATGGACTTAATCAAAAGATGCACAAACATTTCATTAAATATTGCCAAATTCAAATAAACAACAGTTTACAAGCAATTCAAATGCAAAGAAAATGCAACGAAATGCTGAAACAGTCTACAACTGCCAATCTTAGGGAATTAAGATTGTTTAACAAAACAAATTTCAAATTTCAGGCCCATGCGGGGAAACACCTCCAACCACCACTTGCTCCTTGTGATATAGAATTATGAGGGGTCTCGTAGGTCCTTTGCCTCTTGCTTCAAGAGCTAAGTCACTGGTGCTTGGTGTACCTTCTTGAGGTTTTAACAGCTCCAACAAGCTTTGCACCTTCAACCTAAAATCTTTGCACTCTTCCACCAGATGCCCCATCGTCCCAGTATGATACTTGCATTCAACTTCTGGGTGATCTTCTTCAAGAACCAGGTGTTTGTCAATGATCAGCTCTTTAACAATGAACCCTAATGCTGGACATGCATCTAGGTTGTGTCCTTCAGCTCCTTTATGAAATTCACATGTCAGGTTCGCATTATGCCATGGTCCTGGCACAGGTTTGGCTAATCGCGGAGTCACTAGCGAATTCTGAATCAATAGCGGGTAAAGTTTGCTTAACGGTACTGGAGTTGGTCTACCGTAAGTCTTATTTTTCCTGACATGATCCTTCTTGCTCAATCTCCGGCTTTGAGAACCTTGAGGAGGAACACACACCGACTGGTGAGAGACTTTAGTTGAACGCCCTAGTGCCCCAGTATGATAGTCCTTTTTAGCGTTAGTACCACAATTCAGAGGATGAGGAGGAATTACTGGTTTCGGCTCCTTCGGTATTATCAATTCGCCTTGGATCAAATCTGGCAATATCTGACCGTATGACATTGGAAACGAACTCTCTGGTTTCCTTGGTCTTTGCTGAGTGTGCTGACGCAGTTGACGGTTATCTGGTGGTTGGTACTGAGAATGTCCTTGAGTTGGGGGAACCGTCGAAGATGATGCATCCCTGGTTTCTCTGGACGCCACATGGTCGGAGTGACCCTCTTTTTTCATCATGTTCTGCAATGTCTCTAGAACCCAATTCATTTGACCTTTGAGGAATTTGATTTCCTCCTTCAGGGCTTCTTGTCCTTTCAAAAGCTTGTTCATTGTTTCCATTGGTCCCGAATGCGTGCTAGGTATCCCTCTCTCTCTCTCTCTGAACAAGAGGTAGACAAAGACGCAAGGCTGAGAAAAGAAAATGCATAATGCAAAATGCAATGCAAAGAGAAAACTGGTTTTACAAAACTCGGAAGATTGATTGGGTCAAAACCTTCATTTCATCAATCGTTGGAAAAAAGTTACAACTTTTTTTAAAAAAAATACCAGAGATCGACTGAGTTTTACAAAACCAGTTGCGACATGATATGCTTATGATGATATGATGAGATGATGCACACACCATACAAAGGCAAGTATTCATAAATACAATGCATATACACACACAAAGACCTCCTAGGCTTGAAGTAAAAGCTTGGAGTCAAAGGTCTAACCATCCCTAAGAGGTGTGTACTATGGGTTAATTTGTACCTGCCGAACGAGTTCTAACAGAGTTCCCAGAGTCAACAACCCATCTTTCGGATATTACCAATTTCCTAAATTACTCGGTAATCGATAATATTCTCAAGAGAGTCTCGTCCAAGTGTAATATCGCGTATCAACTACTTCGGGACTACTCCCTCATAGTCATCGCACTACGTCCTAATAAGGCCAAAGTGGGGTAAAGAGGTAATCTAAAGGTCCACAGTGTCAACGGCTCCTTTGTTGAGGGTAGTAATGTTTTCATGAATACTCATTCAACATCACTAACTCTCAAAAGGGCCTACACTGAGCGGTGGTTTCTCAAGTTAGCTTGGTCGGGAATCAACTCCCTATAAGCCTTCTTGAATATACCACCATCCTACCATAAGTGCACTCAAGTTCAGGTATAGGACTGTCTCACCACTCAAAGCACCCAACACACAAGCATATATATTAACAAATATACATGTTGAGCAAATATTCACAAATATAGCATACAATCAAACAAAATAGGCTAAACCCTCAAGTTTAAGTTTCCCCAGTGAAGTCGCCATTTCTATTGCGGGGAGAATCGTGATACCAAGCTATTGATTAACTTGAATCTTTAATTCTTAGATTACAACCGAACTTTAATTTATCCAAAGGAAAGGTCTAAAGAAAGAAAAACCCTTTTTGCGATGTAACAACAACGCTAAGAGATTCGGGGATCGGGGGTTGGTTATGCATAGAGTAGGTATTTCACATCCTAAACATCCGTAGTACCCTACGGGAACCTTTTGCTTGTTTGTATGCTAAGTTTGGTAAAATATTTGCTATGGTTTGGGTATTGGGTAAAAGAGATGGGATATGATAGATGAAGACCTAAGATTGTTTCTAAGTTTGCTCGCAAAGACATCGCGTCCTCTGCCTATGTATCCTAACTAGGATAGAATCAGAGCAATCGTAGTTCACCTCACTAGGTTAAAGAACACTTGATTACGATCAAGGTTCCAAGGGGAACAAACATATCCATGCTTGTGTAGAGTTTTCCAAAACTCTCTATGTCTATGTTGTAACACTCAAAGGGGGAAGTAAGTGATCATATCCATGATCCTTACATAGAGTTAACAACTCTATCCTAGGGTTCTAGTTGGTAAACACTCCTAGTGAGGGGGAAGGTTGCTCGTCAAGATATCAAATCTTGTGCTTACGTATTCTCATTGAGAAATCAGAGCGGTCGTAGTTCAGGCTCGAACTAAGGATCAATTGGTTCTTTCCAGACCAAAAGAGGGGAAGGTTCTATCCAGACCTATGAGTTTATATCCTATTGGTTCTATCCAGAACAAAAAGGGGGTTAAGGCTCTTTCGAGGCCTATGAGGGTATTGAGCTATCTATGACCCAAGGGTCAATAGAGAGACTTTCCTTTGGAAGGGAGGAGATGAGGCAACTTGGATGAGAACTAAAAAAGTTCCATCACTTGGGGAAGAAATAATTAACAAAGTAATCAATACTTTAAACAAAAGGGGAATGGTTACAACCAAAGATCATGTATCTTAACAAAGATGAAAGCATATCTTAACAAATATTAAAGGTATATCTTAACAAAGATTGAAGGTAACAACCACATGTATCGATGACAATCAAATACAAGCAAATTAGTTTAACCTCATAATTTAGGAGGAAAGCAATATGAAATCATGGTAAAAACCAAGGGAGAGTACCCTAGCATGTTAACTAACATAGTATAAATGAGAATGAGTGAATATCATAACACAAATGATCACGGTGAAAAAGAAATTCATCTGCATACGCGAGATAACGATCTCAATACAAAGGCAACTTACAAGCAACCAAAAGGAATGAAAATATGAACAAACATGGAATTAAAAAATATCACATGAAAGTAGGCATCAAGACAAACACAATGCAAAAAGAATGGGTTCAAAATGATGAAAAATGGATGAGTTATGAATTTTTGAAGTTTGGATGAACAAAACATGAAAATCTAAATGATAAAAGGAATAAAATGCACATGGTAAGACAATGAATCAAACAAATTTGATTATTTAAACATGTTAACAAAATTTTAAGAATAATACAAGATCAATCTCACAAGAAAAATCAAGTTACAAGTTGAAAATTTTCAAGATCATCATGGTAAAAAAAACAGTCATGGTAACATGTGGAATGCAAGTGGAAAGTTCACATTTATGAGTTTTAGGTTTACCTCTTGAATCAAGCTTAAGCAATAAGAAAACCAGAGATCTTGAGAGCTCTTCCAAGATCTTTTTACATAAGTGTGGAAGTTACTTGGATAGCTTCAATACATCATACTTTATGTGCTTGAAGTGTTTCTTGAGTTGGAAGAAGTTTGGAAATGGTTTTGAAAGGTGTTTTTCAAAAGCAAATTTTGAGGGATTTTGGAAACTTAATGAGATTTTGTAAGAACTTGTGATTGTGTAAGGAAGAAAGTTTTAGCTGGTTTCTAGCATGGAACTTGTGTGTTTTTGATGTAGTAAGTGAGTTCTATTTATAGCCAAAGGCCTTGAATCAAGGTATGGGCAAAAGTGAAGCAAATTGTCAATTTTAACCTTCCATCATGAAAATCTTTGAGTTTTCCAATGAAATCGTCACCTTTATCTTTAAGCCACTCTACTAAGATATTCCTCATGCCCTATAGATTTTTTTCATCATGCTTCATAGGATAGGAGGTGACTTGTTGAATTAGAGTTGATGATTTGACAATGGTAGCCACCTTTTTTCTCTTTCTTCACTATTCACTTTTGCAACTTGCATTAAATAATGATTTCCTTTAATCTTTGTGCCATTTTCGTGGGAATTGATGTAAAAATGTTAATTATCAATATAAACATCATAAATGAGGCTTAGTCTTTAATTAGCATCGATTTGGAGAGGTTTTGGAATCAAAAAAAAAAAACTCATGTTGACCTGGTTTTTCCAATATGAGTTTTTGCCAACTTGTGGACCTTGGTTCTCTCTAAACAGGAAGAGTTATGGAACCCACTTGTACTTTTTAAAAAGACCCAATTAGGTACTACAATATTGATGCTTGTGTTAGGAACTCATTCCTCTTGAAACTAGGTCAAAAACCCTTGTGTGGTTAAGGAGTTACGACTTTGCCCTTTTCAAAACCTTGATTTCCCAACTTTTTTATTACTCCTCAATCCTTGATCCGATGGCCATGAAATTTTATTGGGAGGTGTAATATGACATAAGGAACATTTTTGATTCACATCATGAAGTCCAATTCCTTAAGATTGAAGAGTTGACTTTTCGGTCAACCGTACGATCGATCGATGACTATCAGACCGTCTGTTCTTGTTTCGGGACTTCCAAGACCTTGAAACTCTTTGAGGGGACTTCACTAAGCCTTATAAACTTGTTGGACCAAAGTTGCATCATTGAACCTTCCTTTAAATCCAAAGTCAAACTATGGTTGACTTTTCCTACTCGAAAACCCTAATCGGGTACCCTGAAATGCACTGTGCTTGATCTGGGGGTGACAACCTCCGATTGGATTAAAACTTGACCCAATGTGATATCTTTGACTTTGTTTTATGGAGAATCAATCCAAAACATTGATTGATCATACTGTCGAAGTCTCGATTTTTGACGGTGCGGAACCCTAATTCGCATGTATCTTGACAAAGACAACTTGAAATAGGTTATGGTCAGATAATCAAACGAATATGACCCTCAAATGATGATGAGGATCTAAGGGGTCAAAATTTAGGGTGCAACAATGATAGGCATATCATTTTAACAATAAATGAGAACAGCATTAGACCATTCCTGTCTTCTTTTCACTCCTCCAATGAATAGAGTGGTAAGTATCAGTGGAGAGTAGGAATGGGATTCTTCTGCATGAAGAGAGTAATGGCAGTGATGTCTATGAAATTATCTATGTTTGGGAAGAGAACAATCCCATAGATCATCAGGGCAACAACAACACCAAACCTTTCCCAATCCCCAACAGTCTTATAATGGGCGGCTTTGTCTAGTAAAAACTTCAAAGGAAATCCTTGAGTACCTCCCTTTTTGGCTAGACCATCTTCGACTTCTCCCTTAGTCATATGGAGAGCAAGAGCAATGGCGGAAGGCTTCGGTTCTTCTTCCAGACCGGTGTAGATAGGCTGATCTTTAATCTTGATGTTTAATAACTGAGAATATTCTTCAAGAGTAGGAGCCAACTGATAGTTCTGGAAAGTAAAGCATATGAGAGGTGCATCATAAAATTGAGCCATAGAAAACAAAGCCCAAATGTCCACTCTAGAATAGAGAAGATCAAGCAATTTCCCATGCTTCCCTTGAAAGTTGATCTTGATAGTCTTCTGCACATCAATCAAAAGATCTTGAATCAACCCCAACTTTGGTTCTCTGAACTTCAACGAATTTGTGCTTCTTTTTCTTTGATCAGCCATTTCGTTCACGAATACCTGAGATAATCACAGTCTCTTAAGTCCCTTGATATGCAATAATGCAATGTAATGCAATGCTTTATGAATGCATATGATAACAGAACAACAACAGGGTCAAGGTCATAGGTTTTGCAAGGTAATGCAACAAGATATCTCTCACCTCGGGCGGGCAATCTAATGGTTTGTAAGAGGGCATCCCAAAGGCTTTAAACAAAGTTCGATGCACTAACCCTCAAACGTTTCCCATCATAACAAAGGTGCGTAAGACGGTAATCCCTTCAAAGGATGAACACAAAGTTATGTCTTAGTAACCTTTATAATAAGGTTCTATAAAAGGTCCTCAGAGTCACCTGGATTGTCTGTACTTCCGAAGAAGTACAGACCACAACAACAGCAAAGGGGTGAGAATCACGATCAAATATAATGGTATGATAGTACATGAAATGAAAGGCAGAAATCAATAATAATACTATTTCATATACATATCATCCGGACTCACGGTCCCACCATCAACCACAATACACAATCACGTAACAACGCATCCACACAACTCTAACCATACGATACCGACTCACAATCACGATGGGTAACAGGCCATCAACCCTCCACACAGGAGCACATAGCAACGATGGGCACTTGGCCATCAACCCTCCACTCAGGGAGCACACCACACTGATGGGAAACTGGCCATCAACCCTCCACAATGGGAGCACCACAACAATACCGATGGACACCTGGCCATCAACTTCCACAACGGGAGCACATCTCCGATGGACACCTGGCCATCACCCTCCACAACGGGAGCACATCTCCGATGGACACCTGGCCATCACCCTCCACTACGGGAGCACCTCATCAACATCGATGGACACATGGCCATCACCCTCCTCGCCGGGAGCACACCAACAATACTGATGGTCACTGGGCCATCACCCTCCACTACAGGAGCACGTCAACAATTAATATCGATGGACAACTGGCCATAACCCTCCACTACAGGAGCACACAACGATATTCACACGCATCAAACGTCTAGCACACCAAGTGCACACCGATCTTATTGATCCACCCCTCACACAACATATACATATACACGACGCACAAGGCGTATCGATCCCACGGATCCACTCACATCATAAAATACATACATAACAAGCACACACAGTGCGTCGATCCCACGGATCCATTCACCACACAACTTATCACATACAATGCACACAAGGCATGTTGGTCCTACTGACCCAAATATATCACACAGCCGCACATAAGTGCATCGCATAATAAGCGTACCGATCCTCACGGATCCACTCACCACAACACGCCAACACAACGCACTCAAGGCGTAACGATCATACTAATCCTCATATCTCGCACACAACACATCAATACCACGCGCACTAGGCGTAACGATCCTACTGATCCAGTCCTCATACTACAGTATGTAAACGCAACGCACATAAAGCGTATCGATCCTACGGATCCACATCCATCTCACAACATACAAACACAATGCATAACGAGCGTATCGATCCTACGGATCCACATCCATCTCACAACATACAAACACAATGCATAACGAGCGTATCGATCCTACGGATCCACATCCATCTCACAACATACAAACACAATGCATAACGAGCGTATCGATCCTACGGATCCACTCATCACCACACATCACCACACATAGCACATAGTGCATACATATCACATACACATCCTTACACATCCATACACACCCATACTTATCTAGACTTAACACATAATCCACCGATTATGTCAAATGCGATGAACGCCAGCCACACGGCCCTCCCACACCTCAGCATACTCTTAACACCCAGCTATCATCGCAACACATCAATCCAATCGCACTCATCACCCTTATATCACCATATACATGTATCTTAACATACACTGACGCAATCTCTCGAATTAAGTGAATATCAAGGAGTTCACATCCTGCACTACACAACATACATGTATCATAACATACCCCAATCCACATATCATGATCTCACGAGTACCACAATCGTCACGTCCCGACGCCACACATACACTCACCTTAGCTCTTCAGCAAGCTCCTCATCATACATGACCAACAAGGGTCCAAAACCACAAGGGAAGCCAATAGAACAGCAGTAGAAACACAAACTGCTGTCGGGCTCGCTGGCACATTCGCTTGGCGAAGCCCCGCAGCGAACACTCGCTGCCATTCTCCTGGAGAAACCTCTGGCGAAGCCAGACAAAAGCTTCTGCCAGCACTCGCTGGCTAGTTCGCTCGGCGAAGCCTGGCGAAGGCTCGCCCCTCATTCGCCCAGCGAATACCTACGTACTCAGAAAAATTCTGAGCTGCAGAGTGTTATACCCCAAATTTGTCCTACCTTTTTCAAAATTTTCATTTTCCCGACTTTGTTTTTAATTTACCTCGCTTATACAGAGTATCGTATTTTTCAGCAAAAACGAGCATTTTCACTTTTTTAGCCCAATAAAAACGTGCCATGTGGCATTTGTTTTTGTATATATTTATTTTATAATTTCTTTTTTATGATATGTAATATATATTTTTTTGATATTAATTAATTAGTTTAGATTTTAGAGGTAAGATTATTTAGAATATAATTTAGAATTATTTAGATTTTTATTAAAATAAATTGTTTTAATTAAGATAAAATGTTTTTTATTATTATTATTATTATTAGAATTAAATTAGAATTTTGCTTTTATTAGAATATAGAGTTATAGAATTTTATTAAAATAGATTAGAAATAAGTTTAGATTAATTAACTTAGAAAATAAAATTAATTGGTTTTTTATTTAGAATTTATATTTAATTTGTTTAGAAAATAGAATTATAATATTAATTAGAAAATTATATTTAAAAACCATTTAGTTTAATTATATTGTTTTAAAAATAGATTAGAGTTATTATTATTATTTTTGTTAATTAGATCAATTAGGATTTAGTTAGTCTTAAGATTAATAATTTAGAATAGTTTGTTTCAATTATTAGTGAATCTTTTTAAATAAAAATAAGGAAAAGGGTCATAAAGATGAAAAAATGGAGGCCCACACTTAACGGCCCATTAGGTTTGTTAGGGTTGGAGTCAGCACGCTATAAAATGGAGAGGAATTCAGACAAAAAAAAACCAGAACCTACTGTTCATCTCTCCAATTTCCCCAAATTGACGGCCGCTCCATTTTTCAAGAAAACCCTAAAATCCATCTTCTTGCCTCATCATCAAAGACGGCGCCGCTCAAATCAAAACTTCACAATCCTTCAGTTTCCTCAACGAAACCCTCTGACCCTCTTTCTCATCGCCCTTCATCGCCTTCTTCAACTCTTCATCATCTCGACCACACCTTTTCTCCTTCACAAGAACGATTTGCCGCCATCATCTTATGATGGATCCACCCAACAACCACAATAATCTGTTCACCATGTAAACCAACGAGGCAACACTACAACAGTAATGCGACAACGGTTCGGTTTCGATTAAGATATTCGACTCACTCTCGCATTTCGAAGACAACGATGAAAGCTCCGACAATCTCACGGTAGCTCGTGCTACCACAACAACAACTATTCTTGATAACCCAACTCTTTTTCCCATTTCAGTTTCACGAAGAGTTCGTTGTTTTTGTCTATGATTTGGCTATTATGCAGGTGTGAAGTTGAATCCAAGATCCAGACTCAAGTTTGTTTGTCACAGTTTTTTTTTTGTATTGAAGAGATGGATGCCGGTCTCCTGCCTTCGAGAAGCCGACATTACTAACACTGAACAAAAGTACGCAGCCATGTTACGACACCCCATTTGACCGTAGGTATTAATTTCAGGTAACAACGATCCACGCCTTGTCGTTAACAGTTCCAAATAGCTGACGGAAACGTTGATAGCATGCTAGCGGTACCGAGAAAGAAGTGGCAGTGAATTAATTCTAGTTGAGTGTCTCAGATTTCATCTTCAAGTTAAGACTCTGATTGAAACTCGATATCGTCAGAGGTAATGGTTGAACCAACTTTTTGGCACTATTTCATGTTTTGACTTTGGTACTTAATGTTCAGGTATCAATTTTCATTCTAAACATGTTGTGATTTTTGAGATTTAGTAGTTATCTGGCTGGATTGATTGATTCTGTTGTGTATTATCCACGAGTTATTTTAACTTGATTCATGTTTGTGCCGATAATATGTTTTCTGTGTTGAGTTTTGTCCACTCCTTGTGTTGATCTTATTAAAGCTCAAAGTTTCAATTCATTTGTTTTGATGATCGAGTTTTACGGATGGCCAATTCTGGTTCTTGAGAATTTGGTTGATTAGATTCAGCCCTTGGCTATTAATGTCACGGTTACGGTGTTCAAATTCCGGAAACATCATAGACTCAATTCAGCAGCAGAACTTGATACTTCAAGCGGGTTCGCTAGCAACCAACTCCGCAATTACGGAACAACGTCTTCGCATTATGTAACTACTGTATATTACTTGTATGCTTGATTTTATTTCTGTTTAATGTCTTTATGATGTGGGATTAACATTATGTAACTACTGTATATTACTTGTACACTTGAATTTCAGTTTCAATTTTTTTTACGAAATTATACTTCATTGAAATCCAACTTGTTTGTTGATATTTCAAATTGAACTTTGGGGTTGTAATGGCTCTGCAGGTTCATAGATGAGAAGGATGAATTATGTTTAGAGGTGTTTTGATATAGGATTGTTTTGATAAAAATTGTCATGACAATATTTGATTGTTATAGTAATATGAGTCTTTCTTTTGCTGATCTATTTTGGAATTGATTCAAATGCTAAAACACTGTTTGTTTATTTTGAATAGAAAATTATTCTGGTACTTATTTAGTGATGTTATTTGATATAAGATTGAACACCCTGGTACTGTTTTGAGGTAACTTTTGTGAATGAGTTTTTTTTAATTCCTTTTTGGCATAAGGATTGAGTGAATTCCTACTGGTTTCCAATGAAACTGCTTACCGTGATTTATGCTTTTATGGCTTGATAGAATGGATTGCACAGGTTTTGTTCATTCATTATGTAGAAATTGGTTGATTGCATTTTTCATGATATCTCTTGCATAAAGAAATAGGTGTGTTTCTACAGGTTGTTTAGAAGTTTTTTTCTCACGATTGAAAACAAATGCTTGTGAGTTTCGGTTAAAAGTGTTTTTTTTAAAGTTTTTAAAAAAGTAAATGAAGAAGAAATGGTTCAGACATCATAACCTTATCAAAGTTTTAGTAATATTTAAGGTTTTAATGAGTTCATACCTTTTACTTTGTCCTTGATACCATATATATGCATGATTATAGCTTTTTTTAGAATGATAACTCTTCCTTGAATCATAAAAAATATGGATTAGATAATTTTGCAATTTCATTTTCCTATCTACAATAGATAGAGAAGTCTTGAGTGCTTGAAGAATTAAGTATTGGTTTCTAACAATTGGCCTATTTCCTCTTTTCAAATTTTTTCATAAATCATTTCTAATAAAAAATCACCTTTTATTAATTATATTGTTTTTATAAGAAAATTCAATTTATTCTTTTTTTTATATAAAAAAAAATCTCAAATTATTACAAAAATAATATTTTAAATATGATTAAACAATTTTCAATGCAATTAAACAAATGTTTTTCGGACTAATAATGAAAGTAGTGGATTCTTGGAGTCTAGCACTCCTTGGACCCTTGAGCGAATGCTCTCGAAGCGCACGTTTCAGGTTGTGTTCGCTCCGTCTTTCATCTCTAAAGTTTTTTATCAATTTGGATCTTTTCTCGAACTAAAATATTAAATCTTTAGAAAATTATACTTTATTAGTTGAGTTAAAACTTTTCTAAAATATTAAACTTTTCTCAAATCAAAATTGTTTACAATTGATTAATTTATTTTATATGAAAATTAAAACTATTTTTCTTAATTAAATTAAACTATTTTCCTAAAACAAATTTCAAAACAATTGAATTCTTGGATCTTGCCTTCCTTGAATTTCCGAGGGACTACTCTCGAGGCGTACGCCTTGAGTTGCGGTCGTTTCGTTGTTCATTTTTAAAAATGCTCAATTCTTTTTAAAACCTTTAAATCCTTTTCAAAAATAAATTCTCGATTCATCGAATCACTTTCTACCTTTGCACCATACACAACATTTTAAAGCTTAATCCTGGGCTTCCTTACAGTGACACCTATTTGATCAATTATTTCTAGTTGGTCACTTAGAAGACTAGCCCACTTTGTTAGTACACACGCCTAAAATTCAAATTTAAACCTTGACTTACCTCGAGTATTTTTCCTCAAAATTATTCTTTTCGATTAAACAATGTAGATATCGAGCTCTTGAGGTCTAGCACTTCTTGGGTTCTCGAAGGATTGCTCTCAAGGTGCACACCTTGGGTTGTGATCCTTTTGATCTTACATTTCTAGAATACCTAGCGCGCCTAGTCCGAGTACGCTAATCCATTCAAATTATTTTCTAAATTAAATCACGAAAGAATTGAGTTTTTGGGGTCTTGCACTCCTTGAATTCATGAGTGACAACTATTGAGGCGTACGCCTCGAGCAGCGTGTCATTCAAACTTTCGTTCTTAAAACACTTCCCATGATTATTTGGACAAGTACATTCACTGTCCAACAAACACTTTCATAATTAATGAAATGGAAAAGATGTCGTTGGGATCTAGCATTCCAACGTTATCCCGACTAATTGGTCACGAGGCTGACGTCTCGTTTATTGAATAGTCGTCATTCTCCATCAAATAACCTAACCAAATTCCTCTTTCTCGCCCCCGCGCGATCGAAACCCTAAATACATGTTCAGCCATTCCAACTCTTTTTTTCGCCCCTCGTGCGATTGAAACTTTCTCAAACATATTTCGAATTTAGTCGAATGAAAAAGGTGTCGTTGGAATTTAGCATTCCAATAATGCCCCGATTAATTGGTTGCGAGGCTGACGTCTCGTTTATCGAGTAGTCGTCATTCTCCCTTAAAATATTCTATTCAACTCTCTTTTCTCGCCCCGTGCGATTGAAACTTTCTCAAACACCAATTTCGAAGTTAGTCGAATGAAAAAGGTGCCGTTGGAATCTAGCATTCCAATAATGCCCCGATTAATTGATTGCGAGACCGACGTCTTGTTTATCGAATAGTCGTCATTCTCTATCAAATTACCTAACCAAATTCCTTTTTCTCGCCCCCGTGCGATCGAAACCTTAAACCTATTCAAATCCATTCTCTTTCCCAAACCAAAACATCCAATACGATAAACCTAATTCCTCGCCCTCGTGCGATTTCCAGCCCAAACACTCTTAGAAAGAACATTGTTTAGTTCATTCTTCCGCGCATAACAAACTCGTGCTTCAGCCTCCCCTAGCGAGCAGACAAGCCAATGTTTAGCAGTTAGAATGCGACCTAAACTCTCGTTCGAATCTCATACACCTTTTCCTAAAGAACATTGTTTAGTCCCTTCTTCCATGCATAACAGACTCGCGCTTTAGCCTCCCCTAGCGAGCAGACAAGCCAACGTTTAGCAGTTAGAATGCGACCTAAACTCTCGTTCTTTCCAAACACAAACCTTTTACCGTAGTCAGCCGAGCTACGGCTGCTCTGATTCTTCATTCTCTTTCGAATGTAAGATACGTAGGCATAGGATTGCGATGATCCTAGCGAGCACTTTTCCTTCTTTCCCACCTTTAGGTTCCTATACCTTTTACCAAAGAACATTGTTTAGTCCCTTCTTCCGCGCATATGAACTCGTGCTTCAGCCTCCCCTAGCGAGCAGACAAACCAACGTTTAGCAGTTAGAATGCGACTTAAACACTCGTTCGTTTACCAACCCTTTTACCGTAGTTAGCCAAACTACGGCTGCTCTGATTCTTCATTCTCTTTTGAATGTAAGATACGTAGGCACAAGATTGCGATAATCTTGGCGAGCACATTCCCCACAATCCCCTCCTTTACCCGTAGTCCCACGAACTACGAATGCTCTGATTTTCCACTTCTTATAAGTGAAGATACATAGGCACAAGGGCCCCGATCCTTGGCGAGCACCCTATCTTAAAACCACCCATTTCCCTATAGGAGAAACCTTAGAAGAAAACTAACAAGCGTAGTTAACTTTACTCTTGAATCGAATCAAGAGGTTCACGTTGAGTACAACGGACGTAAAGGGTGCTAATACCTTCCCTCTGCGTAACCGACTCCCGAACCTAGAATATTGGTTGCGATGACCATATTCTTATCTCTCTTAAAGGTTTTATCGATATTCTCCTATTCCATCCTTGGAATGAATAAAGTTCGGTGGCGACTCTGTTCGAACATATTTTCCGCGTCCATCGCGAGGATCGTATTTTTCGAGGTACGACACAGAGTCACCCCCACACACCGATTTCGCCCGATTAAATCGAAACCCACAACCAACCACATACTGCAACTTAGTTATAAGGTCTATTCTCGATTCTATCCGATAATTCATCAACTCTGTTCTCAAAACCAACTTCCGGCTCAACTTCGAAATTACCCGAAAGCTCCCAATTCATTCAACCATCATTCTACAGCACATGCATATGAAATTAACATAATCTAACACAATAATCTCAGTAACAATAACATGCAATATCATCAATTCATCATCATTCATCATCAACACGCAATATATTCATACATGGGGTTAGGGATTTCCCTTCTACCATCATTCATGTAAATACCAATTAACCGATATATCCCCCCTTACCTCGAATTCGTTGCTGATGATGAAGGAGCTTCACAAATTCGCAGCTTTGAGGCACTCCTACTTGCCCTTGATCGTTCATTTTGATCGTTCCTCCAACTTGATTCCACTGTGCGTGTGTTCTTTTCTCTAGTTTTCCCAACAATGCCAAAGTTACCCCTCATCCCAAATAAATCTCTTTTAATCCCAATAAATCATATTCTCATAATTCTTTTAATCCAAAAATCCAAATAATAATAATAATAATAATAATCCTCTTATTTCTTTTAATTCACAAAATCCACTTAATTCCAAAATTCCATTTAATTATATTTTTCTCATATATTAATATTAGTAATAATAATGATAATAATTAATAATAATATTACATTACTATCAACTATCACATTTTTATTACCATATACCAATATCATGAGTTCTTGATCCTCCAAATAATTTCTCAAAACACATCCGCGAATAAAATAACTCTGAAACCAAAAATAATTAAAATGGGTGTTACAACTCTCCCCCACTTTAATTATTTTCGTCCTCGAAAATACCTGATGGAAACAGCTCGGGATACGCTTCCCGCATCCTGCTTTCCAATTCCCAGGCCACACTGCCTCTTGCATCACCTCTCCAAGCCACTCCCACCAAAGGTTTCTCTTTTCCCCAGAGTTGTGTCTCGTTCGGCGATCCGAACTAGCAATGCCTCAACCATCAAATTATTCCTCTCTTGCGCATCATTCATCTGATTCAAGATACCCCCTCCATGAAAACACATGAATACATCATGTCAACTCATAAGCGACAGCGGCAAAACAGTCTAACCTGCTGCTTTTCCCACGCTCCGCTGCGCTACTCTGACACCGACAAACCAAACACAGAGTGTGCTTCCGAGACTCCAAAGTTCGACCAACACCAGCTACCATCATAACTCTCAAAACACATCTTTTCTTGGATCCTCTTGATTTCCTCAGTCGTCTCATGCACAATTCTCAGATCTGAGCATAACACTTCCGCTCAATTCATTCCAACTCAAGTGAGTCCTACACTTCCTATCTCAAAAGGCCCCATACAATGCCATTCTGATACTAGAATGGTAACTGATACTGTAGGCGACTCAATCAGCGGTAATTAACCATCCCACGATCCACCTTGATCCAACACACAAGCTCTCTCCAAATTCTTAATATAAACCTCCAAATCAAAAACCAACTTCCGGCTCAACTTCGAAATTACCCGAAAGCTCCCAATTCATTCAACCATCATTCTACAGCACATGCATATGAAATTAACATAATCTAACACAATAATCTCAGTAACAATAACATGCAATATCATCAATTCATCATCATTCATCATCAACACGCAATATATTCATACATGGGGTTAGGGATTTCCCTTCTACCATCATTCATGTAAATACCAATTAACCGATATATCCCCCCTTACCTCGAATTCGTTGCTGATGATGAAGGAGCTTCACAAATTCGCAGCTTTGAGGCACTCCTACTTGCCCTTGATCGTTCATTTTGATCGTTCCTCCAACTTGATTCCACTGTGCGTGTGTTCTTTTCTCTAGTTTTCCCAACAATGCCAAAGTTACCCCTCATCCCAAATAAATCTCTTTTAATCCCAATAAATCATATTCTCATAATTCTTTTAATCCAAAAATCCAAATAATAATAATAATAATAATAATCCTCTTATTTCTTTTAATTCACAAAATCCACTTAATTCCAAAATTCCATTTAATTATATTTTTCTCATATATTAATATTAGTAATAATAATGATAATAATTAATAATAATATTACATTACTATCAACTATCACATTTTTATTACCATATACCAATATCATGAGTTCTTGATCCTCCAAATAATTTCTCAAAACACATCCGCGAATAAAATAACTCTGAAACCAAAAATAATTAAAATGGGTGTTACAACTCTCCCCCACTTTAATTATTTTCGTCCTCGAAAATACCTGATGGAAACAGCTCGGGATACGCTTCCCGCATCCTGCTTTCCAATTCCCAGGCCACACTGCCTCTTGCATCACCTCTCCAAGCCACTCCCACCAAAGGTTTCTCTTTTCCCCAGAGTTGTGTCTCGTTCGGCGATCCGAACTAGCAATGCCTCAACCATCAAATTATTCCTCTCTTGCGCATCATTCATCTGATTCAAGATACCCCCTCCATGAAAACACATGAATACATCATGTCAACTCATAAGCGACAGCGGCAAAACAGTCTAACCTGCTGCTTTTCCCACGCTCCGCTGCGCTACTCTGACACCGACAAACCAAACACAGAGTGTGCTTCCGAGACTCCAAAGTTCGACCAACACCAGCTACCATCATAACTCTCAAAACACATCTTTTCTTGGATCCTCTTGATTTCCTCAGTCGTCTCATGCACAATTCTCAGATCTGAGCATAACACTTCCGCTCAATTCATTCCAACTCAAGTGAGTCCTACACTTCCTATCTCAAAAGGCCCCATACAATGCCATTCTGATACTAGAATGGTAACTGATACTGTAGGCGACTCAATCAGCGGTAATTAACCATCCCACGATCCACCTTGATCCAACACACAAGCTCTCTCCAAATTCTTAATATAAACCTCCAATTTCCATCCGACACAATCTTCGACCGTATCTCACACAACTTCACCACTTTCTCAATATGCATCACATAAATCCTCAACATAGAATAGTCAATCCACTCACAATAACCCAAATTAAAATTATATTTTTCTAATTCTTTGTAAATCTCAACACCCAAATTCACAAAAATACCACCCCATTTCCTCTCTGGAATATTCAACGGCCGCGTCAGACTCAACGGTCTCTGACGTTCAATCTTCGACTTTCGGTAACTCTAACCAGTATACACAACCTCAACCACTCCTGTCTATCTCTATGGTCACTAAAACAATTTAATCAAATTTTGTCACTTCTCCATAGCACCGGGATGGATACTCCATCTACCTCAATATATTCTTCCAGAGTACTCCTACTCCTCTCAACAACCGCTGACGCACAAACTCTACCATAACACATCATGGTACTATTTCCACAAATCCGTCAATCAACTCTTCGACTCTGGTTTATCAAATTCAACTGATCCACCTACTCAATCCAGATTTCTGACTTTCTCGATTCTCTTCAAGGATACAACCAGTCCGTTCTAACAATAAAAGCTTGACTCCATAAGAAGTCTCTTCACCCACCAAACACATTTTTACAAAGTTGCTCAATATTGGTCACTGGGTCATCACTCTCCACTACGTGAGCACACCAACAATTAATATCGATGGACAATTGGCCATCACCCTCCACTACAGGAGCACACAATGATATTCACACGTATCAAACGTCTAGCACACCAAGTGCACACCGATCCTATTGATCCACCCCTCACACAATATATACACAATGCACAAGGCGTATCAATCCCACGGATCCACTCACATCATAAAATACATACATAACAAGCACACACAGTGCGTCGATCCCACGAATCCATTCACCACACAACTTATCACATACAATACACACAAGGCATGTCGGTCCTACTGACCCAAATATATCACATAGCCGCACATAAGTGCAACGCATAATAAGCGTACCGATCCTCACGGATCCACTCACCACAACACACCAACACAACGCACTCAAGGCATACCGATCATACTGATCCTCATATCTTGCACACAACACATCAATACCACGCGCACTAGGCGTAATGATCCTACTGATCCAGTCCTCATACTACAGTATGTAAACGCAACACACATAAAGCGTATCGACCCTAAGGATCCACATCCATCTCACAACATACAAACACAACGCATAACGAGCGTATCGATCCTACGGATCCACATCCATCTCACAACGTACAAACACAACGCATAACGATCGTACCGATTCTACGGATCCACGTTCATCTCACAACATACAAATACAACGCATAACGAGTGTATCGATCCTACGGATCCACTCATCACCACACATCACCACACACAGCACATAGTGCATACATATCACATACACATCCTTACACATCCATACACACCCATACTTATCTAGACTTTACACATAATCCACCGATTATGTCAAATGCGATGAACGCCGGCCACACGGCCCTCTCACACCTCAACATACTCTTAACACCCAGCTATCATCGCAGCACATCAATCCAATCGCACTCAGCACCCTTATATCACCACATACATGTATCTTAACATACACTGACGCAATCTCCCGAATTAAGTGAATATCAAGGAGTTCACATCCTGCACTACATAACATACAAGTATCATAACATACCCCAATCCACATATCATGATCTCACGAGTACCACAGTCGTCACGTCCCGACGCCACACATACACTCACCTTAGCTCTTCAGCAAGCTCCTCATCATACATGACCAACAAGGGTCCAAAACCACAAGGGAAGCCAACAGAACAGCAGTAGAAACACAAACTGCTGTCGGGCTCGCTGGCACATTCGCCTGGCGAAGCCCCGCAGCGAACACTCACTGCCATTCGCCTGGCGAAACCTCTAGCGAAGCCAGACAGAAGCTTCTGCCAGCACTCGCTGGCTAGTTCGCTCTGCGAAGCCTGGCGAAGGCTCGCCCCTCATTCGCCCAGCGAATACCTGCGTACTCAGAAAAATTCTGAGCTGCAGAGTCACCCCCCACACACCGATTTCGCCCGATTAAATCGAAACCCACAACCAACCATATACTGCAACTTAGTTATGGGGTCTATTCCCGATTCTATCCGACAATTCATCAACTCTGTTCTCAAAACCAACTTCCGGCTCAACTTCGAAATTACCCGGAAGCTCCCAATTCATTCAATCATCATTCTACAGCACATGCATATGAAATTAACATAATCTAACACAATAATCTCAGCAACAACAACATGCAATAGCATCAATTCATCATCAATCATCATCAACATGCAATATATTCATACATGGGGTTAGGGATTCCCCTTCTACCATCATTCATGTAAATACCAATTAACCGCTATATCCCCCCTTACCTCGAATTCATTGCTGATGATGAAGGAGCTTCACAAATTCGCAGCTTTGAGGCACTCCTACTTGCCCTTGATCGTTCATTTTGATCGTTCCTCCAACTTGATTCCACTGTGCGTGTGTTCTTTTCTCTAGTTTTCCCAACAATGCCAAAGTTACCCCTCATCCCAAATAAATCTCTTTTAATCCCAATAAATCATATTCTCATAATTCTTTTAATCCAAAAATCCAAATAATAATAATAATAATAATAATCCTCTTATTTCTTTTAATTCACAAAATCCACTTAATTCCAAAATTCCATTTAATTATATTTTTCTCATATATTAATATTAGTAATAATAATGATAATAATTAATAATAATATTACATTACTATCAACTATCACATTTTTATTACCGTATACCAATATCATGAGTTCTTGATCCTCCAAATAATTTCTCAAAACACATCCGCGAATAAAATAACTCTGAAACCAAAAATAATTAAAATGGGTGTAACAACTCTCCCCCACTTTAATTATTTTCGTCCTCGAAAATACCTGATGGAAACAGCTCGGGATACGCTTCCCGCATCCTGCTTTCCAATTCCCAGGCCACACTGCCTCTTGCATCACCTCTCCAAGCCACTCCCACCAAAGGTTTCTCTTTTCCCCAGAGTTGTGTCTCGTTCGGCGATCCGAACTAGCAATGCCTAAACCATCAAATTATTCCTCACTTGCGCATCATTCATCTGATTCAAGATACCCCCTCCATGAAAACACATGAAATACATCATGTCAACTCATAAGCGACAACGGCAAAACAGTCTAACCTGCTGCTTTTCCCATGCTCCGCTGCGCTACTCTGACACTGAAAAACCAAACAAAGAGCGTGCTTCCGAGACTCCAAAGCTCGGCCAACACCAGCTACCATCATAACTCTCAAAACACATCTTTTCTTGGATCCTCTTGATTTCCTCAGCCGTCTCATGCACAATTCTCAGATCTGAGCATAACACTTCCGCTCGATTCATTCCAACTCAAGTGAGTCCTACACTTCCTATCTCACAAGGCCCCATACAGCGCCATTCTGATACTAGAATGGTAACTGATACTGTAGGCGACTCAATCAGTGGTAATTAACCATCCCACGATCCACCTTGATCCAACACACAAGCTCTCTCCAAATTCTTAATATAAACCTCCAATTTCCATCCGACACAATCTTCGACTGTATCTCACAC
This sequence comes from Lathyrus sativus, assembly GCA_963859935.3. Taxonomy (NCBI): domain Eukaryota; kingdom Viridiplantae; phylum Streptophyta; class Magnoliopsida; order Fabales; family Fabaceae; genus Lathyrus; species Lathyrus sativus. The sequence goes on from OZ012738.1 coordinate 285,557,636, forward strand.
AACTTCACCACTTTCTCAATATGCATCACATAAATCCTCAACATAGAATAGTCAATCCACTCACAATAACCCAAATTAAAATTATATCTTTCTAATTCTTTGTAAATCTCAACACCCAAATTCACGAAAATACCACCCCATTTCCTCTCTGGAATATTCAATGGCCGTGTCAGACTCAACGGTCTCTGACGTTCAATCTTCGACTTTCGGTAACTCTAACCAGTATACACAACCTCAACCACTCCTCTCTATCTCTATGGTCACTAAAACAATTTACTCAAATTCTGTCACTTCTCCATAGCACCGGGATGGATACTCCATCTACCTCAATGTATTCTTCCAGAGTACTCCTACTCCTCTCAACAACCGCTGATGCACAAACTCTACCATAACACATCATGGTACTATTTCCACAAATTCGTCAATCAACTCTTCGACTCTGGTTCATCAAATTCAACTGATCCACCTACTCAATCCAGATTTCTGACTTTCTCGATTCTCTTCAAGGATACAACCAGTCCGTTCTAACAATAAAAGCTTGACTCCATAAGAAGTCTCTTCACCCACCAAACGCATTTTTATAAAGTTGCTCAATATTGGTCACTGGGCCATCACCCTCCACTACGGGAGCACGCCAACAATTAATATCGATGGACACTTGGCCATCACCCTCCACTACGGGAGCACACAACGATATTCACACGCATCAAACGTCTAGCACACCAAGTGCACACCGATCCTATTGATCCACCTCTCACACAACATATATATATACAAGACGCACAAGGCGTATCGATCCCACGGATCCACTCACATCATAAAATACATACATAAAAGGCACACACATTGCGTCGATCCCACGAATCCATTCACCACACAACTTATCACATACCATGCACACAAGGCATGTCGATCCTACTGACCCAAATATATCACATAGCCGCACATAAGTGCAATGCATAATAAGCGTACCGATCCTCATGTATCCACTCACCACAACACACCAACACAACGCACTCAAGGCGTAACGATCATACTAATCCTCATATCTGGCACACAACACATCAATACCACGCGCACTAGGCGTAACAATCCTACTGATCCAGTCCTCATACTACAGTATGTAAACGCAACGCACATAAAGCGTATCGATCCTACGGATCCACATCCATCTCACAACATACAAACATAATGCATAACGAGCGTATCGATCCTACGGATCCACATTCATCTCACAACGTACAAACACAATGCATAACGAGCGTATCGATCCTACGGATCCACATCCATCTCACAACATACAAACACAATGCATAACGAGCGTGTCGATCCTACGGATCCACTCATCACTACACATCACCACACATAGCACATAGTTCATACATATCACATACACATCCTTACACATCCATACACACCCATACTTATCTAGACTTAACACATAATCCACCGATTATGTCAAATGCGATGAACGCCGGCCACACGGCCCTCCCACACCTCAGTATACTCTTAACACCCAGCTATCATCACAGCACATCAATCCAATCGCACTCAGCACCCTTATATCACCACATACATGTATTTTAACATACAATGACGCAATCTCTCGAATTAAGTGCATATCAAGGAGTTCACATCCTGCACTACACAACATACAAGTATCATAACATACCCCAATCCACATATCATGATCTCACGAGTACAACAGTCGTCACGTCCCGACGCCACACATACACTCACCTTAGCTCTTCAGCAAGCTCCTCATCATACATGACCAACAAGGGTCCAAAATCACAAGGGAAGCCAACAGAACAACAGTAGAAACACAAAATGCTGTCGGGCTCGCTGGCACATTCGCTTGGCGAAGCCCTGCAGCGAACACTCACTGCCATTCGCCTGGCGAAGCCAGACAGAAGCTTCTGCTAGCACTCGCTGGCTAGTTCGCTCTGCGAAGCCTGGCGAAGGCTCTCCCCTCATTCGCCCAGCGAATACCTGCGTACTCAGAAAAATTCTGAGCTGCAGAGTCACCCCCACACACCGATTTCTCCCGATTAAATCAAAACCCACGACCAACCACATACTGCAACTTAGTTACGGGGTCTATTCCTGTTTCTATCCGACAATTCATCAACTCTGTTCTCAAAACCAACTTCCGGCTCAACTTCGAAATTACCCGGAAGCTCCCAATTCATTCAACCATCATTCTACAGCACATGCATATGAAATTAACATAATCTAACACAATAATCTCAGCAACAACAACATGCAATAGCATCAATTCGTCATCAATCATCATCAACATGTGATATATTCATACATGGGGTTAGGGATTCCCCTTCTACCATCATTCATGTAAATACCAATTAACCGATATATCCCCCTTACCTCGAATTCGTTGCTGATGATGAAGGAGCTTCACAAATTCGCAACTTTGAGGCACTCCTACTTGCCCTTGATCGTTCATTTTGATCGTTCCTCCAACTTGATTCCACTGTGCATGTGTTCTTTTCTATAGTTTTCCCAACAATGCCAAAGTTACCCCTCATCCCAAATAAATCTCTTTTAATCCCAATAAATCATATTCTCATAATTCTTTTAATCCAAAAATCCAAATAATAATAATAATAATCCTCTTATTTCTTTTAATTCACAAAATCCACTTAATTCCAAAATTCCATTTAATTATATTTTTCTCATATATTAATATTAGTAATAATAATGATAATAATTAATAATAATATTACATTACTATCAACTATCACATTTTTATTACCGCATACCAATATCATGAGTTCTTGATCCTCCAAATAATTTCTCAAAACACATCCGTGAATAAAATAACTCTGAAACCAAAAATAATTAAAATGGGTGTTACAATTAGCACCCCTCGCATCCATCGTACTCGATGGGAACAATTTGTTTATCGATGTGTGAAGGTATCAGCTAAAAGTTAGTGTTATAAAGAATGTTCCAACAGGGTAAAGAGAAGGGTTAAAAGCAGGGGAAAGGGAGGTAAAGGGGAAGAAAGGACTCGGTAAGACTTCGCGGTCCAAGGCCTACGTATTCTCAACAGATATGAGAAAGTCAGAGTCGACGTTTTTCGGGGAACCACGAGTTTAGAGGGGAATGTGCTCGGCAAGGATTGTGGCCCTTGTGCCTAAGTATGTTTACTTAAAAGAAGTAAAGAATCAGAGCAGCCGTAGTTCGGCCTACTACGGGTAAAAGAAAAGAAAAAGGGTGCTCGCCAAAACAGCGTCGTCTTGTGCCTACGTATTCCCATATGGTATGAGAAATCAGAGCAATGTAATTCGTGAAACTGTTAACCGGTGTTTTGTGGATGATGTTAACATAGTGCATTTTAGCAGTTAGATGTATTGCTAGAAATCCCTCCAACACGGTGGACAAGAGGGTCCATTAGAAACCCAAATCTGGGTTTTCTCATCCAACAACAAAGTATTTTCATAAAGAATTAAAAGGAGATGGGAAAAAAATCTAAAAGCATTTTTAACACAAAACAAGATCCATGCGTGTTATCCAACCTTCTTCTTCGTCTAGCTCAAGATAATCTCGGATTCACTCTCGATTTCAAATTGTTCGTGATCACACCTCACTCAAGTTTGTTATTCACTTTTGATTCAAGTTTAAATCAAATCACCTTCTTTCTTTATGGGTCATTTCCGTTTTGATTCCAGTTCCATGCTTGGTTTTAGAATTTGGTTTAATGGAGTGATGAAGGGTTGCTTTAATGGTTGTTGTTGGTTTAGAGGATTTAGAAGGTGTTGTCTGCGAAAATGGAGGTTGGAGGAGAACGAAAATGGCGGAAGTGAGGGTTTCGCGGTTGAAGAAAGGTATTGGTGATTCTCTTGATGAAAAGAAGAGAGGGAGATGATGTTTGAAAGAAGATGATGAAGAATGGGTTTAGGTCGTTTGTGAAAGGTTGGGTTTTGCGGTTTCGAATGAAGAGGAAATAAGAGGTTTCACGGCGGCTAAGGGAGTGGTGCGATGTCGTGTTTTTAGGGTTGTCTGGGTTGATGATGATGATGAATAGTAGACAGGAGGGTGGAAATTTTCCGGTGGCTAGGGATCCAGAATCTTGATGAAAATGAACAGGAACCGGGGCTTTATACGCTGGACACGTGGCCAGCTTGCTGCTTTGTTGTCTTTTTTCTTCTTTTTGCGGTACTATTTTGGTTTAAATTAAAATGATAATTAATTCTAACTCTAACAAATTCAATTAATATAAATAAATCTAAACTAAATAATTAATCTAATGTAAAATTCTAATTTCTAATCTAATCTTAATTAACCTAATTCTATTTAAAAATCTAATTACATTCTAAACCAAATAAATTATATTCTAGACTAAAAATATAATTAAGTTCTAATTCTATTTTATATCCTAAATCCTAATTAAAACTCTATTTTTTTTAAAAAACTATTTCTAAATTCTAAATAAAATTAAAATTCTAATTAAGTCTATTTTCTAAACTAATCAATTAAAAATTCTAAATCTAGACTATTCTATTAAAAATTCTAAATGAAACTAAATAATTAAAAATTCAAGTTCTATTCTAAAAACTACTCCTAATTAAATCTATTCTTAATTCAAATTCCATTTTAAAAACTAATTTCTAAAAATCTAATTAAAAAGATTCTAAGTAAATTCTAAACAAATAAAAATAAACCTAAATAAAAATTAACTAATAAATGAAATGAAATTAATAAAAAAAAACCATGAAATAAAAACGGGAAAAATGGGCGAAAACCGAAACGCGACAAAAATTATCAGCATGGCCTGAACCAACAGGAAGAGAACAACTTTCGTTCTATTTCGACATAAATCTAATCATTTGAGCTGATTTAAATTGTCTAAAACGCGAACAAAACGGGTGTACTCCCGATACATCCATTCCGGATGATAACAGGGACAATACGCGAGAAATGATCGACCTAGATGATATGTAGATGAAATGCGAAGCAAAAGCCAGCCAGAGTTAGAAAAATGGTGGGCAAATTTTTGGGTGCAACATCTTCCCCTATTCAAACGACTTGGACCTGAAGGTATGAAAAGTAACCCCTTTCAAACATTCTAGGTAAAGGATGATTGAATACAAACGAACCCAGAAATTTGTGACCTGCGGGATAGTAAACTGTAGAATTTGCCAACCAAAAGATCAGGATCACCAGGGAAATATATCTGAAAGCTATGAGAAATCAACTACTAACCACAAGTTAGAAAGCCTCAACACGAAGTCGAAACAACAACTGCTAAACACAAGTTAGACAGCCTCGACACGAAGTCGAAACAAAAATTGTTGAACACAGCCTCGACACAAAGTCGGAACAAAAACTATTAAACACAGCCTCAACACACAGTCGGAACAAAAACTGTTAAACACATCCTCGACACAATGTCTGAACAAAATTTGTTAAACACAACCTCAACACAAAGTCGGAACAAAAACTGTTAAACGTAGCCTCGACACAAGTCAGAACAAAAACTGTTAAACACAGCCTCGACACAAAGTCGGAACAAAAATTGTTAAATATAACCTCGACACAAAGTCGGAACAAAAACTGTTAAATACAGCCTCGACACAAAGTCGGAACAAAATCTGGGATAAGCAGGAAGTTGAATCAACTGATTTACAACCTGGAAAATGGGAAATCCGCTGGGGAAAGAGGAACTTAAACAAGTAAATTCTGTTGGGGAGCAAAAGATAAGATGAAGACATCCACCAATGATTCTTACAAGGGTCTGGTACCACAAAGGCTCATGAATTATGCCGTTTATCTGCTGGAGAGATGTTTGGCAACAAAAGGGAATAACCTGGCTTATGCTTCACATGCATATGTTTGAATATGGCGCAATGCTCCATATGAAATGGAAATGCTACACATTCGGGAGGATGCTATGCAAAAACACAAATGCAAAGGACCACCACCGAGAAAAGGTGCCAAGAGAAACGGCAAGCAAACTTGCTGAAGAAAATGCCTTGAACGACCTTCTGGAATAGAACTCTTCTGGGGGCAATTCCAATCTGCTGGGAATTGAGAAAAACATCCATACGGAAATTGTCCCAAAATCTCACTCTGAAGAATACCAATAACCACTGGATTCTGTTGCGGATGTCTATCACTTCCAAAATATTCGTCGAAGGAATCAACAATAATCTCTGCTTGGGGAACTGAGTCAACGACATAGACTTTGTGGGGGAACAACACTGAACTTGCCTCATGGCTGGGGGAATAATCCCAATCTCAGCTTGTTGGGGATAAGCGCACACTACCATTGGTGAGGCACCTCTGAGTTGGAAACAATTCTTGGTGGAGGGAACCCTGTAAATGACAAACAAACAGCGTGTCCTGTATACAACATTGGCTATTTCGGTCACCGTCCATGACACCATTCAAATACATCATTGTTTCAATTATAATTAGCAAAACCCCAAAAGTTTATGTATGCAAAGCTTTATCAAACATATCAGGTGTCTTTTCGCAAACAAAACAGTAAAAAAGCAAAAACAAGCACATAAAAACTCCATGTGGAAAATACTTCATCAATTAAAACGGCCTGTAAATAGGAAAATTACATCGGATGCAACTCCTGAAAAGAGATAGTTGCGCAAAAATACAAATGAAAAAATATACAAATGTCGGCAATGTGGAGACAGACAACCACCATGTGTCGATTCGACTATGACTCGCATGACTTTGATGCTTCATCAATGTTTCGCTTTCTGAAGAGACTGACTTATTAACCCTCAGGTCCTCCAAGAATCCAACTGCGCTCATGGGTCAGACGCGGACCGTAGTCATTTGCTTTTAAATCACTAACCTTTGCCTGAATCACTCTTGCGGGTTTTCGATTCACCGGGATACCCATTTTTGCCAAATTCGCCTTTTCAGGTATTCAGTTTTGCGGGTTTATTCATTTTTTCCTTTTTATCCCTAATTTTTGCCCAAACCTACTCTTTTTATGGTTCGCCGGATGCCCTATTTTTTCCTGGACTTTCTTTTTATGTCTGGTGGGTCTCTTTTTTAAGCAAAGTATTTTTTGACTACGTCTGCATTCACAGGGGACGTAAAATCTTCACCGTCCATGGTTGACAGTAACAAGGCTCCTCCAGAGAAAACCTTCCTTACTACGTATGGAACTTCGTAATTGGGAGTCTATTTGCCCCTGTGATCTGTCTGTGGAGGAAGGATCCTTTTCAACACTAAGTCACCTACCCGAAAATGTCGAGGGCGCACCTTTTGATCAAATGCCTTCTTCATTCTGCTATGGTAAAGCCGGCCATGGGCGATAGCCGCCAATCTCCTTTCATCAATTAGACTAAGTTGATTCAACCTAGATTTTACCCATTCTGCTTCATCAAGCTTCACATCAGACAACACCCTTATAGAAGGAATCTCAACTTCTAATGGTAGGTGTTGCACCCCAAAATTTGCCCTCTTTTTATTAGGATATTCAAGATTAATATTCCTAAGGAACATGAAGTGCAAAGCCTAATTCAAGATTTTTTCCATCCAACTTTTTTTCCAACTCCATGTTCAAGTGGAGTTCAAAGATCACCAATTCATAATTCAAGACTTCATCCCTTGCAAATTGATTGGCATAAGGGAGACCCATTGTTCCAAATTCAAGGTTCATGGAATTCAAGACTAAATTCAAGATTTTTTACAAAGATAAATTTCATGACATTTACAAGAATGCCACATTTGTTACAAAGTTTCAAACTCTTAGTAATGCTTAGAAAATTAAGCTATTTCTAGTCTTAATTCAAGCTTCTAAATAACTTCATGCCATGGTACCCTTCATGCCCCATCAAGTCCAAATGATACTCTTTGTGCTTACACACATGCAAGGAAAATATTTAAGAGTTAATTCAATGTTGGAATATTTCAAGATCAAGGCTATGCATGTATTCACAGGCAATTTGAATATGTTCCAAAACAGCCCTATGCAAGAAGTGACAATTTGTATCATATCACAAAATCTATACATGTCACAAGACCAAGTGAATAACATATGATAATGCATCTAAACATCAAAATTTGAAATTCTGTCCAAAAAGTAGTAGCATTGACCACAAGGGTATGTCCAAGCATAAGACAACAAGAGGTCACAAGACACAAAGTGCTGCAGAAAAAAGGCCTAGCAATAGTGCAGAAAATACAGCATAGCAACATACATGGAAATGGAAAGAAAGAGAGTGACATGAAGAAAGTTTCCTTGGACATTTCTAAGTAAGGATTTGAAGTCTTGAAGGAAGAGTAAACCCTAGTGTGCTGAGATAAGAGAGGAGAGGGGGCTGCAAACACATTCATTCACACACATTAACACATAGAGAGATATTGAGAGCAAGAGAGAAACCCTAGAAAAACAAGAAAAATAGAGAGAAAGAAAACCAAAAAAGTTAAGAGAGTTACATAGAAACACAAGAGAACCTTTGAGGAGAAGCACCTTCAAAACATAGAGGGAAAAGGGAAGAGAAATACCCAACCAAAATCAGTGGAGGCTTAACAAAGAAGGAGAACAACTCTTTGGTATCCATTCCTTTAAACTTTTCTCTCTTTTATATTTTGTACTTACCATTTATTATCTTTGTTAATTGTGTTTGTGTTGTGTACCTTGTGTAAGGTCCCAAGGAGGACCAAGAAACCTTTTTTAGGAACCACAAGAAAGAAAGAAAAGCAAAGAAAAAGTTCAGTAGGGCTAACACGGGTCGTGTCACCTGACACGGGCGGCCGTGTCAGCCTGTTGTTTGAGTTTTCTTTGCGCATGTCCCCCAGACCTTCTGACACGGGTCGTGTCACACAACACGGCCAGCTGTGTCACACCCCTGTCTCGCCTCAAAAATCCATGTTGTAGGCACCTTCTGACACAGGCCGTGTCAGGCCCCTGTTTTTTTCTCCACTTTTTGTGATATTTTACCTTAAAAAATTCATGCCGTTTTTTTGTGTGTTGTGTTGTTTTAAGCCGACTAACCCGTTGTGTTTGTATGATTTTTGTGCGTGTTTATTGTTGGTCATTTTTGACCTTTGGTTCCAAAAACTATTTTCAAGAAAACAAACTCTCGATTCACATCGAGCCATTTTTTGACCTTGTAAGTCGATTGCCTTGTGCATCGCCATCAACCTTGTTCGCCTCACCTCAAACTTTTTAAGCAATCAAACCCTTGATCCAACGTCAAACGGATTTTATCAAACAATTGTTGAACCAATTCACCATCTTTAATAAAAGGATAAAGTTCTCTTTATATTGAACTAAAGAGAGAGGATTGAGTGTAGACTTCTTCCTCTCCGAGTGTCGGGATACTCGCTGTAGAGTGTAAGGTCTCGATACTCGTCTTTCAACATGAAGACGCTACGTTCGCCACACCATTTCATAACAAAACCTAATCTTTCAAAAAAGGATATGTTACGTCTGTTCCACTGCAAATAGGTAACACCTAAGTCTCCAATGGTAGAGCAGCAATATGCCTAAACTGCTAGAATGTGCACGATAGCATCATCCATGAAAACATCGGTTAACCTTAATCCCGAACTACGTTTGCTCTGATTTCTCATGCCAGATGAGGATACGTAGGCACAAGACGACGATGTCTTGGCGAGCACATTTCCCCCTATATTCGTAGTTCCCCGAACTATGTCGACTCAGACTTTCTCATATCTTTTGAGAATACGTAGGCCTAAGACCACGAAGTCCTACCGAGTCTTTTCTTCCCCCTTTACCTCTCCTTTTCCGGTTTCTAACCTTTCTCTTTATCCCCTAGAACGCACTCATTTATCAATAAACTTTAAAGCAAATGTTACCACACGTCGACAAACAAATGGTTCCCATCGAGTACGATGGATGCGAGGGGTGCTAATACCTTCCCCTCACATAACTGGCTTCTGAACCCATTCTTGGTCGCGTGACCATCTTATCCATTTCTTCCCTAGGGTTTTCTCGATGTTTTCCCTTCCCCTCATGGGATAAATAAAGTTCGATGGAGACTCTTCTGTCTATTCTTTCGTCTCCCCGTCGTTGCCTTTTTTCGAGTAGCGACAATAGAACATCTTCCACACCATATACCAACGAGAAAGGAGTTCCCCATTCGACGTACACACTGAAGTACGGTAACCATGTAACGCAAACGGAAACATCTTGTGCCAATCTTTGTAAGTCACCACCATTTTCTGCATAATCTTCTTGATATTCTTATTGGCTGCCTCGACAACACCATTCATCTTTGGATGGTACAGACAAGAGTTGTGGTGTTCAATCTTAAAACTCTGGCACAATTATTTCATCATCTTATTGTTAAAATTCGAACCATTGTCAGTAATGATTCGTTCTGGCACTCCATATCGGCAGATGGTGTCTTTCTTTATAAAGTGGACCACTACTTGTCTGGTCACATTGGCGAAGGAAGCTGCTTCCACCCACTTGGTGAAATAATAGATGGCCACTAAGATAAAGCGATGTCCATTGGAGGCGGTCGGTTCAATCTTGCCAATCATGTCGATGCCCCACACAGCAAAGGGCCAAGGAGATGTCAAAACATTCAGAGGACTCGGTGGTACGTGCATTTTGTCAGCATAAATTTGACACTTATGGCATTTCCTAGCATACTTAAAGTAGTCAGACTCCATAGTCATCTAGTAATAACCTGCTCTCAACAATTTTTTGGACATCGCATGCCCACCGACGTGAGTACCAAAAGAACCTTCATGGACTTCTTCCATTATCAAACTTGCTTCATTTTCGTCCACACAATGCAACAATACCAGGTCGAAATTTATTTTGTACAACACGTCATCCTTGTTCAAGTAAAAGTTTCCCGACAGCCTCCTCAGAGTCTTCTTATCTCTACTTGACACCCCAGGCGGATACTCTTGATTCTTGAGAAAATTTTTGATATCAAAATACCAAGGCTTCCCATCCGACGCTTCTTTTACTGCGAATATAAAAGCTGGTCTATCGAGGCGCATGATAGTGATCATTTGGGCTTCATTTTAATAATTCACTTTATACATTGATGATAATGTTGCCAAAGCATCCGCCATTTGATTCTCAGCCCTCAACACATGATGAAATTCGACCCTGTCAAAGAAAGGCAACAATCTTCTTGCATAATTCATATAAGGCACCAGATTGGGTTGACGGGGTTCCCACTCTCCTTTGATCTGATTGACGACTAAAGCTGAATCACCATATACATAAATATTCTTAATTCTTAAATCAATAGCTTCTTCTATACCCATGATGCACGCTTCATATTCAACTTCATTGTTGGTGCAGGCAAACATTAATCGGGTAGTGAACGGTATGTGAGAACCGTGAGGAGTTGTAATGATTGCCCCAATTCCATTGCCATACGAATTAACAGCACCGTCGAAAACCATCTTCCACTGAGAGCTAATTTTGGGACCTTCGGCTGGTAGAGGCTCGTCACAGTCCTTCATCTTTAAAAACATTATGTCTTCATCGGGAAATTCAAACCTCATTGGCTGATAATCCTCAATTGGTTGCTCTGCGAGATATTCTGACAAAACATTCCCCTTAATGGCTTTTTGGGAAACATATTGAATATCGTACTCTGTCAGAACCATCTGCCAGCTAGCAATTCTTTTGGAAAGCGTTTGCTTTTCAAAAACATACTTGATCGGATCCATCTTCGAAATCAACATGGTTGTATGATTTAACATGTATTGCCTTAGGTGTTTGGCTGCCCAAGCGAGTGTGCAACATGTCTTCTCTAGCATCGAGTATCTTGACTCACACTCTATGAACTTTTTACTCAAGTAGTAGATAGCGTGCTCCTTTCTGCTTGTCTCGTCGTGTTGTCCAAGCATACAACCCATTGAATTCTCAAGAACCGTAAAATACATAATCAAAGGTCTCCTTGCAACTGGAGGCATTAATATCGGAGGTTCCTGCAAATACTCTTTTATCTTTTCAAAAGCTTTCTGACAATTTTCATTCCAAACAACCGCTTGATCCTTTCACAATAGCTTGAAAATGGGCTCACAAGTGGCTGTAAGGTGAGATATGAATCTCGCAATGTAATTTAGTCTTCCAAGGAAACCACAAACTTCTTTCTCTGTTCTCGGCTATGGCATCTCTTGGATAGCCTTTACCTTTGCAGGATCGACCTCAATTCCTCTTTCGCTGACGATGAAACCCAACAACTTCCCAGATCTCACCCTGAAGGTGCACTTGTTAGGATTCAACCTCAACTTGAACTTCCTTAACCTTTCAAACAACTTGAGGAGATTGACTAGATGCCCTTCTTCTATCTGTGACTTCGCAATCATGCCATCAACATATACTTCAATTTCATGATGAATCATATCATGAAAGAGAGTCACCATCGCCCGCTGATAAGTTGCCCCTGCATTTTTCAATCCAAAAGGCATAACTTTGTAGCAAAAGGTCCCCCATGGCGTGATAAAAGTAGTTTTCTCCATGTCCTCTAGGGCAATTTTGATTTGGTTGTACCCAGAAAAGCCATCCATGAAGGGAAACACAGAATATTGAGCGGTATTATCAACTAGGACATCAATGTGGGGTAACGGGAAATCATCCTCCGGGCTTACTCTGTTTAGATCTCAATAGTCGATGCACATCCTGACCTTCCCATCTTTCTTAGGTACAGGAACAATGTTAGCAACCCAAGGAGGATATATTGTGACGACGAGAAAATCGGCATCCAACTGCTTTTGGACTTCTTCTTTGATCTTGACTGCCATATCTGGTCTGGTTCTTCTTAACTTTTGTTTCACAAGCGGACATTCTTCCCGAAGAGGTAGACGGTGCATCACTATGTCAGTGTCCAACCCCGACATATCTTCATACGTCCAGGCGAAGACATCTCTATACTCACAGAGCATTTCTACCAATCTTCTTTTGACATCGTGTTCCAATGCAGCCCCAACTCTGACTTCTTTCTTGTCGTCTTCGGTGCCCAGATTGATGACTTTAACATCCTCCTGATGAGGCAAAATAACCCTTTCTTCTTGTTTCAAAAGTCTGGCCAGTTCTTCAGATAGGTCACAATCTTCATTAGTCTTTTCTTCGGCCTGATAAATGGGATTTTTGAAGTCATATCGAGTCTTAGCCAAATCTGAATCGATGGTATCTGAGATGCGAAACCTGCATGATTGATGTTTTTATCCTTATTATGATATGCAAACACAAACACATTGCCATTTTTCTATTTTGTTAAAAAATTATAAAAAAGAAAAACAAGGACCAAAAAATTTGAATGCAAAAAGAACGCCTTTCATTCATGATAAAAAGTTTGAAAATAAACCAAAGGCGGCCCTACAAGGAAAAGCCACTACGTCTTGGGAAGAACGCAAGACCAGACATAATCATAAACAATGGAAATTACTCTTCTGAAGTGACTTGGACAATTTCCCCCACAATACAGTTGCATAGTTTCTGTCCGGGAACACATGCACGGATCCAAGCATCCATGTCGCAATCGCTATCTCCTTCATCATCCTCCACAGTGTTAATTTTGTCAAAAATAACCCCACCGTTGGTGAACTGAACGGGTCCTCTGTATCTCGGAACACTTTGAGAATAAGACGGGCTATACCCCAGGCCAAACTTGTCTTGCTTGTTAGGAACATTGAGAACTTGGCCCTACCTATGCGACGAACCGGATTCTACAATAGCATGGGCCTCTTTAAACGAGGACATCAAAATTTCTGGAACTTTGTCTTCAACAAGAGGCCTCTCTTGAATCTGTACTGCTTCAAAATCCTGACACAATGTCTCGTGAATCTCATCATCCACTTCTACTTACTTGAAAGATGATATCGACTGATCATGACATCTTCTTCTCCACAGACCGTGACAATCTTCCCATCCACCATATACTTCAGTTTCTGGTGCAAAGTCGATGGACGGCCTAGTAAACAGCTATAAGCAGGCTGGATATCAATGATATAAAATACTGCGTCAAATATCTCTGGTCCTACTTGAATCGGTAATGTGACTTCACCAAACACTGACCTTCTGGTCCCATCAAAAGCTCTCACCACCAAATCACTGAGAGTGCAAATCAAACCCTGGGTGTCCAGTTTCATCAATGCTTTCTTGGGCAACACATTGAGTGATGACCCTGTATCAACCAATACATGTGACAGAACAACCCCTTACACTCTACGGATATATGTAGGGAATGGTTATGATTTCTCCGAGCGGGCATTAGATCCATATCAGTGAAGCCCAAACCGTTACCAGCATTAACATGAGCCACTACCCCTTCAAGTTTATTGACAGAAATTTCTTGCGGTATATAAGTCGTGTTCAAGATTCTCAGCAAAGCATTTCTATGTGCCTCAGAGCACAACAATAATGACAAGATCGAGATCTTAGAGGGTGTATGCTGTAAGTGATCCACAATTTTATAATCACTTTTGTGAATGAGTCGCATAAGTTCTTCAGCATCTTTGGCCAAGGAGTCTTTCTCCCCCTGTTGCTGACCATCTTCTACTGCAGCTTTACCCTTACCTTTATCGCTTCTTTCCATATTAGTCTCCGGCAGAGAGAACACACTACCAATCCTAGTCACACCTCTTACTCCAACAACATTATCAACAGACGATCATCCAGATGACGTCTCTATCAACTCTTGTTTATATCCCTTGCAGAATACCTCTGCCCCATAGTTCTAAGGAATGGCCTTGGTGCTCTCATAGGGTACCAGTCCGGAGGTGCTGAAAAATTGATTGTTCGGTATGGGATCAAAATCGTTGCAATTTCATCCTGCTCATTATCAACTTCTTTCACATCTTCTTCTTCTACTGCCCTGTCAAATTGTAAACTGCCCTCATCAATCAAACTTTGAATATAATTTCTCAACTTAACACATCCCTCACATCCTTCTAAACAACTAGGAAAAACACCACCCTTCAGCAATCTGCTTTTCACATAGCTCAACGGCGTTTTCGACTCTGCTACATTAGTTATCAGGTTCAACCTTTCTCCCTCGATAACAGCATTAGTTCTGGCCAACTCATGGTTCGACATAGGATTTTGATTCACATTCGGGGTTTCATTTGTAAAATTGATCGCTTTGGAGTCAAGAAAATCTTGCACTTTATGCTTAAAAGCTTTACAACTATCAATGTTATGACCTGGAGCACCAAAATGAAAATCACATCTAGCATTGGCGTCATGGCCTAGTGGAGGCACGCCAGTAAGCGGCGCCAAAGTTCTTTTCTGAACAAGTTGTAACTGTAGCATATGTTGCAATAGTTGAGAGTAAGGCATGGGAGGCGTATCAAATTTCCTGTTGACCACCCTTCCTCTGTCTTGAAATCGGCGCGGTGCAATGGTTGGTTGCTGAGGTACAACTAGAATGACTATATTAGCAATTTGTTGTTGATGTTGAGGATGGTACTGTCGTTGGTGTCGTGCTCGATTTCTGTTTCTGTAAGCTGATACAACATTCGTGCCTCCTTCCCTTTTCTTCGGGTTCCCATATGCCTTCCTTGTCCCTCCTGTTGTAGACCCCTCTCCACCCTGTATCTTTCCCAATTTTATTCTGTTTTCCACTCTTTCACCTGTTATGATTAAGTCAGAAAAAATCCCAGACATGCTCCCAATTAACTTCTCATAGTATATTCCTGGCAGGGTTGCGACGAACATGTCAATAAGTTCCCGCTCCACCACCGAGGTTTGAACTCTAGCTGCTAGTTCCCGCCACCTCTGGGCATATTCCTTAAATCCTTCATTGTTTCTCTGTGATAAATTCTGTAATTGTACTCTATTTAGTGCCAGATCACTATTATATTGGTAGTGACGAACAAAAGCTTCTCCTAAATCACTCCAACTCCATATATGCGTCCCTTCCAGACCCATATACCATTCTAGGGAAGGACCTGACAAGCTGTATTGAAAGAAGTGCATTAACAATTTCTCGTCGTCTGAATAAGCTGACATCTTCCGGTAATAAGCCCTGAGATATACTCTAGGACAGATCGTCCTTTTGTACTTGTCGAAATCTGGACCTTGAATTTAGGGGGAATCTTGACCCCTGGTATTAATCCCAGATTTAACATGTCGAGTCCCAAAGAGTTTTGGTTCTCGAGGCTCTTCATCTTATCTTCAGTCATCTTAAATATTTTGTCGGCCTCTCTTTAGAGACCCACGTCCAAGTCTCTCATTTAAAATACATAATCTTGATCATCCTCTTCCCAGTGAGGACCTACAACTCCATGTGCAACACCCACGCCGCCTCTTACACTGGTTATATGAATTCCTTCCTGGTGACCTCCACCCAGAGGGTTAACAACACTAGGAATCACATTGGCCTGAGGAATGCTACCATTAGCTGGTGGAGGAATAATTGTAGTTCCTCCATGCAAAACACCACTGCCATCCACTCTTTCTATCAATGGTTGGATCAGAGTCCTCAATTGTTCCTGCCCGTTGGCTACTCCTTGCATCATTTCCATAAGTTGCGTCATCCTGTCTCTGAACTCCTGTAGCTCTTGTTGTACCTGGTCTATGATTCTTCGTTGATTCCCCCTTGTGTTGTACGAATGTATGGAAGTCATCTTGCTCTAGTTCTGAAAGGGAAAGCGATGTGTAAGGTCGGGTTTCAGGGAATGCGAAAATGATGCGCAGGTATATGCAATGCTCGAATGATGTTCAAGAGACTTTCAAGACTTATGATTATTAACGGTATTATAGAACTGCAAATAAATAGCAAAGCATGCACAATTGAGACCAAAAAGAAACTTTCATTAATTTTGAGAAAGAGCTGAATAACTAAAAAGCCTTCTTTCGGAGACACTATTCAAGTTTCTTCGACTCAAACATGAATCTGCTAACCATCTAATCGCAAAGCTGGATGAGGTGATGAACTGAAGGAGGAACATCGTTCCCTTCCAAGTCTTGAATCACACTCTCCAACCTCCATGGAATATCATGAATCATGAGGTTACAGTGTTCTACTAGATCATTCTAATTAGCACGACACATGTCTAGAGTTGGCTGATAATAACGGAGAGAATCCACATCTGTATCCAAAAGTTCATTGAGCTGAGCCTCCTTCTTGAGCCACTGTGAACTATCCCTTTTTAGGGCATCAAAACGATTCTTCCACAAAGTGGCTGCTTCCTGAGTGTTCTGCAACTCTAAGAATTTGTTGTTCCACATGCCAGGAGTGACATATGAAGCTCTCAACGCTTCTTCCTTGAGTCGTCATTCATCTTCAGCTAGGGTTAAAGCACTTCTCAACTGCTCTTCGAGGTCCGTAATGTCAGCCGTAAGTTTCTTCCTTGTCTTCTTCTTTTCAGCAGAAGCCAATTCAAAGAAATGCCATGCTTTATCACAAGAGTCTTTAGTTTCCTTTAGATGTTGTCAGAGTGTTTTTACTGATGCATCGGCTCCTTCGAAACCATTTTGATACACGACCCTCAAATCCATCTCTAGCTTCAACTTTTTGCTGCTTTCAGCCAATTGGTCTTGTTCAACCTCTATCTTCCTCTTGTATTGGCCATTCTCCACACCTGCTTGGTGAACTTCAGCCTGAAGGTCTTGATTCTCTTTGGTCAACCATTCTACCACTAGCTTCATCTTCTCATACTCTTCCATAGATACTTGAATGGGAGTAGGAGGTTTTTCTTGCATGGAGGGTTCTGGAGGAAATGGTAGCAACTTTTCAGCTACTCTAGCTTGCAACCATCGATTGTATGGCTCTTTAGCCACACAATTCTTCGCTTTCAGCTCTCTTCTCCACTTTGTATGAATTTTGGTCCATGCTTTAGCAGTTTTCCTGACAAACGCAGGATCTTTAGTTGTTGTGAGTAAAAAGAAGCTTTGAACTTTTTCTGCTTCGGGCTCGTCCTCCATAGCATAGCCCAACTGACGCAATGCCATGACTGGGTTATAATTGATGCAACCAGCCCTACTAATCAGAGGCACATTACCAAACTCTCCACAACTAAAAATGATCTCCACGTTGTAGTATTCATGGGAATACCAAGAAATACCATCAGCTGCTAGAGACATAATGAATTGAGACCATTTCAACTTCTCCTTGTTTTCTACAAACGGCCCTTCCTTCGGTAGATGAGAGGCATACCATTTGAACAATAAATGAGAACAACAATGGACCATTCCTGTCTTCTTTTCACTCCTCCAATGAATAGAGTGGTAAGTATCAGTGGAGAGTAAGAATGGGATTCTTCTGCATGAAGAGAGTAATGGCAGTGATGTCTATGAAATTGTCTATGTTTGGGAAGAGAACAATCCCATAGATCATCAGGGCAACAACAACACCAAACCTTTCCCAATCCCCAACAGTCTTGTACTGGGCGGCTTTGTCTAGTAAAAACTTCAAAGGAAATCCTTGAGTACCTCCCTTTTTGGCTAGACCATCTTCGACTTCTCCCTTAGTCATATGGAGAGCAAGAGCAATGGCGGAAGGCTTCGGTTCTTCTTCCAGACCGGTGTAGATAGTTTGATCTTGAATCTTGATGTTTAATAAGTGAGAATATTCTTCAAGAGTAGGAGCCAACTGATAGTTCTGGAAAGTAAAGCATATGAGAGGTGCATCATAAAATTGAGCCATAGCAAACAAAGCCCAAATGTCCACTCTAGAATAGAGAAGATCAAGCAATTTCCCATGCTTCCCTTGAAAGTTGATCTTGATAGTCTTCTGCACATCAATCAAAAGATCTTGAATCAACCCCAACTTTGGTTCTCTGAACTTCAACGAATTTGTGCTTCTTTTTCTTTGATCAGCCATTTCGTTCACGAATACCTGAGATAATCACAGTCTCTTAAGTCCCTTGATATGCAATAATGCAATGTAATGCAATGCTTTATGAATGCATATGATAATAGAACAACAGTAGGGTCAAGGTCATAGGTTTGCAAGGTAATGCAACAAGATATCTCTCACCTCGGGTGGGCAATCTAATGGTTTGTAAGAGGGCATCCCAAAGGCTTTAAACAAAGTCTGATGCACTAACCCTCAAATGTTTCCCATCATAACAACGATTCATAAGACGGTAATCCCTTCAAAGGATGAACACAGAGTTATGTCTTAGTAACCTTCAGAATAAGGTTCTACAAAAGGTCCTCAGAGTCACGGACTCCCAGGTCGGAAATAAAGACGCCATTACGACTACTCGTAAGACATAATCATCCCAAAGGGGTCCCATCTGAGCGATGGAATTCAAACCAACTCAACGAGTCCTAAGTCTCGCAAATTAGAAAGAAACCGCCTCCTAATCTTAGTGTATACTAGAAAGCTCGAGTCGAAGGATTTCATCCTCACAAACCATCCCAATAAACCCAACCGTTTAGAGGAACAAAACACAAAAAATAAATAAAAGCAAATACATCAAACATACGACAAAAAAACTAGACTTGGCTTGCTAGGTGTCCCCAGCAGAGTCGCCAGCTGTCGCTACTCGAAAAAATCGTGCAACGACGGGGAGGTGAGAAGAAAGACAGAAGAGTCGCCACCGAACTTTATTTATCGCATGAGGGGAAGGGAAAACATCGAGAAAACCCTAAGAAAGAAACAGATAAGATGGTCTCGCGACCAAGAACAGGTTCGAAAGCCGGTTATGCAAAGGGAAGGTATTAGCACCCCTCGCATCCATCGTACTTGATGGGAACAATTTGTTTATCGATGTGTGAAGGTATCTACTAAAAGTTAGTGTTATAAAGAGTGTTCCAACGGGGTAAAGAGAAGGGTTAGAAGCAGGGGAAAGAGAGGTAAAGGGGAAGAAAGGACTCGGTAAGACTTCGCGGTCCAAGGCCTACGTATTTTCAACAGATATGAGAAAGTCAGAGTCGACATTTTTCGGGGAACCACGGGTTTAGAGGGGAATGTGCTCGGCAAGGATTGTGGCCCTTGTGCCTACGTATGTTTACTTAAAAGAAGTAAAGAATCAGAGCAGCCGTAGTTCGGCCTACTACGGGTAAAAGAAAAGAAAAGGGGTGCTCGCCAAAACATCGTCGTCTTGTTCCTACGTATTCCCATATGGTATGAGAAATCAGAGTAATGTAATTCGTGAAACTGTTAACCGGTGTTTTGTGGATGATGTTAACATAGTGCGTTCTAGCAGTTAGATGTATTGCTGCTCGCTCGTTGGAGACTTAGGCGTTACCTATTTGCGGTAGAACGGACGTAACATATACTTTTGAAAGATTAATTTTCGCATATCCAGGCAAGATGTCACATTTGATTTGTGGGTTTTGTTTTTAGGGGTGAAATAGGTCCTCGGATAGTAACCCCTTACGGGTAGTACCCAATTCTTTATCTCAAAGTTTTGTTATGAAAATGGTGTGGCGAATACAATCGTCTTTGTATTAAAAGATGAGTATCGGGACCATACATTCTATAGTGAGTATCCTGACACTCGGATAGGAAGAAGTCTACACTCAATCCTCTCTCTTTACTTCAATACAAAAAGAACTCCATTCTCTTATTAAAAGTGTTTTGGATCTTGAATGGTAAGTGCTTTGCGACAGTGAACCCTAACGGTAATGTCAAGCACTCAGGATAGGAGAAAGCCTACACCTAACTACTCCACGACCATTCAAGTTTTATTGAGAAAAGAGTTTGAAAATGCACTCGGTACGAGACCGAGGTTATTAGGAGAAAGGAGTTTGGAAAAGAGACGTTTTGACAAGAGATGTGAAACAGATAAGAGGTGAATACAAATATATATAGGAAACGAATAATATACAGGATATATAACCAACAGTCCACTAATTTAGGGTTTTATGGTTTCGATATTGATTAAGTGTTTTGAATAAAAATAAGCAAATAAGGGGGTGGATGACACTATGTATAATATGAAAGTATGAAGTATGAACAATGATGATAATATGAACAAGATAGTGGACAAGGTAATATCAATAGAAAATGCAAACAGAAAATATGTGCGAGAATATAAAACAGTGAGATATTAACAGAATTTAAAGTCAGAAGTTAGTAATTAGTGAAACGGAAAAAGATCGAAGGGAGTGGGGTCTCGTCTTAATCATAAACTCGCGTCGATTAGTCAAAGGTAATCTCTCAAAATCCAAAGTATAGAAAAATGATCCAAATGATCATTTTCTACAGATTTGAAAACATGAAGATTAGCGACTTCGATAAATCAACATTTACGAATGTATAAACTTCATCATCCGTAAAAGGTTGGTTGAGATCGAAATAAATTTGAAAATAAAATTAAACCTCGTCTTAATCGCAAACTTCATGTTAATTAATCGAAGAGAACCTCTCACGATCTCAAAGTAGAGAAAATGACCCAAATAGTCATTTTCTTTAGATTTGAAATAATGAAGATTTCAACATTCTCGAGGATTAAAGTTTGACGAATCGGAGACTTCGTCGGCTCGAACACAAAAATTGAAATGACGAAGAAACGAGGAGAGAAAAAGTAGGTCTCGGAAAAAATGTCATCTATCAATAATTTGACTGTCAACGTCTTTAGAGGTCTTGTCATCGACCAAAAACGATAAAAAAGATAAAAACAAAATCTCAAAAATAAAAAAAAACTCTAAAAAAGCTAAAGATTAGAAAGAACTTTAAAAAAAATACTAGAAAAATATACATATAAATTAAAAAATAAATTTAAAAAAAAAATATTTACAAAAATATTATAAAAATTAAAACCAATTAATTCATACAAATATATTAACAAAAGAATTAATAATTAAAACTGTTTTTTTTAGAAAAAAATAAAAAAGAGGCTGTAATTATGAAATGGAGAGGATCATTTGGGCTAAGCTCATCACCTCTCCCTAACTTGGACAGAGGGTGTATGTATTGGGGGGGGGGGGGGGGTGATTGTCCTGAAGAGTGAAACGGGCTTGAAGCCCAGAAGTCCAATGAAAAAAAAACGACATAGAAACCCCTCCAACACAGTGGACAAGGGGGTCCATTAGAAACCCAAATCTGGGTTTTCTCATCCAACAACAAAGTATTTTCAGAAAGAATTAAAAGGAGATGGGAAAAAAATCTAAAAGCATTTTTAACGCAAAACAAGATCCATGCGTGTTATCCAACCTTCTTCTTCGTCTAGCTCACGGTAATCTCGAATTCACTCTCGATTTCAAATTGTTTGTGATCACACCTCACTTAAGTTTGTTATTCACTTTTGATTCAAGTTTAAATCAAATCGCCTTCTTCTCTTTATGGGTCATTTCCATTTCGATTCCAGTTCCATGCTCGGTTTTCAGATTTGGTTTAATGGAGTGATGAAGGGTTGCTTTAATGGTTCTTGTTGGTTCAGAGGATTTGGAAGGTGTTGTCTGAAAAAATGGAGGTTGGAGGAGAATGATAATGGCGGAGGTGAGGGTTTCGCGATTGAAGAAAGGTGTTGGTGGTTCTGTTGATGAAGAGAGGAGAGGAAGATGATGTTTGAAAGAAGATGGTGAAGAATGGGTTTGGGTCGTTTGTGAAAGGTTGGGTTTTGTGGTTTCGAATGAGGAGGAAAGAAGAGGTTTCATGGCGGCTGAGGGAGTGGTGCGACGACGTGTTCTTAGGGTTGTTCGAGTTGATGATGCTGAGGAATAGTAGACAGGAGGGTGGAAATTTTCCGGCGGCTAGGGTTCCAGAATCTTGAAGAAAATGAACAGAATTCGGGGCTTTATACGCTGCAAACGTGGCCAGCTCGCTGCTTTGCTGTTTTTTTTCTTCTTTTAGCTGTACTATTTTGGTTTAAATTAAAATTATAATTAACTCTAACTCTAACAAATTCAATTAATATAAATAAATCTAAACTAAATAATTAATCTAATGTAATCTAATCTTAATTAACCTAATTCTATTTAAAAATCTAATTACATTCTAAACCAAATAAATTCTATTCTAGACTAAAAATCTAATTAAGTTCTAATTCTATTTTAAATCCTAAATCCTAATTAAAACTCTAGTTTTTTTAAAAACTATTTCTAAATTCTAAATAAAATTTAAATTCTAATTAAGTCTATTTTATAAACTAATCAATTAAAAAATCTAATTCTAGACTATTCTATTAAAAATTCTAATTGAAACTAAATAATTTAAAATTCACGTTCTATTCTAAAAATTACTCCTAATTAAATCTATTCTTAATTCAAATTCCATTTTAAAAACTAATTTCTAAAAATCTAATTAAAAAGATTCTAAGTAAATTCTAAACAAATAAAAATAAACCTAAATAAAAATTAACTAATAAATGAAATGAAATTAATCATAAAAAACCATGAAATAAAAACGGAAAAAATGGGAGAAAACCGAAACACGACAAAAATTATCAACACGACCTGAACCAACAGGAAGAGAACAACTTTCGTTCAATTTCGATAAAAAGTCAAAGGCACATTTGTCTTTTTCTGATAAAACCCTAATTTGGGGCCAAATGAAATTGAGCTTCAACAAACTTGTAACAAGACCAACTTGCACTTGATTCTTGATGAAGAGAGGCATATTAAGTGTATGTAAACTTGATATGTTGATGATCAATCCAAGACATTGACTGATCAAGTGAAGATCCTCTTGATTCTCTTGGTGCAAAACCCTAATTCATGGAAACAAACACAAAAAGCAACTTGAACAAAATTAGGGTTAGAAATGAAATGTGATATGCTCCTTATTAAAAAAAATACAAAAGTATGTGTTGTTTTATCTTTTTTATTGTACAAGGTAGGGACTTGCAATCAATGGATCAAGTTTGGTTTCTAAATTAGGGCTTGGATTCTCAAAGTCAAAGTTTGGTCAACAAATGGTCCAAAAGAGCTTTAACTTTAAGGCATGGCTTATAATCTTAGGCCATACTCATTTCAAGCTTCATCCAACATCATTTTATCAAGAGAAATTCAATTTTGGTGCATGTTTTCAAAATTGTTTCAAGTATGGTTCATGTGTTTATTTTCATGTCATCTTCATCTAATTCTCAAGAAATCATCATATA
This sequence comes from Lathyrus sativus, assembly GCA_963859935.3. Taxonomy (NCBI): domain Eukaryota; kingdom Viridiplantae; phylum Streptophyta; class Magnoliopsida; order Fabales; family Fabaceae; genus Lathyrus; species Lathyrus sativus. The sequence continues at coordinate 285,581,573 of OZ012738.1, forward strand.
TTATTCAAGGGATAATCAATACTCATTTATTTGGTATTCACTTGTTTATCATTGGGCCTTTGGATGCAAGAAAATAGTAAGAAGTCACAAGTCGGCGACACGTTTTTGGTTGACCTAAAGTCAATTATGGCATGTCATTTGGTCCAAACACTACAACTTTCTCATTTCTTAATATTCTTTTAATCTACTTTGAGACAAAAGTAACATTTGAACTCTTCTACAACTTTTTTTCATGGGTTAGACATCAACTCAACCTCTAAGTCCACCAATTTTGAGATTTGCAGAGCTGCCCATGTGTGCACAAAAGTAGGCCCAAGACTTGGTCGACCTAATGCCTGACCTAAAATTTCAGGCCATGACCCAACTTTGAATCAATGCCATTTTCAATCCAAGCATACTTTTGATGTGATTCTTTTTGCATTTGATTCTTTGCAACAAGAAGGTCATTTAACACAAAGAAATTTCTAAAACACACGAGTAGATTTCATTTGGCCTAGCTCCAAACATGGTACCTTGAGCTCTACTTCTTGGTCAATTTTAGGTCATGATTTTCTTGCCAATTCTCAATTTTGGGACCAACTGCACATGTATGAACCTTTTTTACAACCAAAACGCGTGCAAACAAGTGCTAAACGACCATTTTCTATGATTGAATCACACATTTCACCCTTGCCCTCACACGGGTTGCAAATATAAAAAATCAACATGGTTTACACGTATTTCAGATTCATTTCAGATGTGTGAGCTTATAAACACTTTCCCTATAAATAGAGGGTTGTTTTTCCTTCATTTGGAAGCTTTAAAGAGCAAAAAAACCACAACTACACTTGAGCTCGAAAGCACCAAAAACTAGTTAACCATTTCATCAAACCAAGCTCGATTTTCTTCAAATCATTGCCCATAATCACTCGCCGTCCTCCTCTGAAGCTAAGTGAAGCAGTTTCTTGGCTTGAAACTTCCTGCAACCTTAAACTCGATTCCACCATTGTTGGCCTCTAAAGCTTCAACTGAAAAGGTAGCTACGAGTAAAAATTTTGAGCAAACAAGTTACCATTGTGTTCGTCTTGATTCAGTGATCAAAAGCTCTCACTTATAAGGAATTTATATTTTGTATTAGTCATTTAGTTTTACTTTGAATAACTAGGGTTCTTTATGTTCTTGAGCAAATTCTCTCTGCTCAGAGCCAATCTATGGCTCTGATGTAGAAAAACATGAACGATGAAGTGTTTAGAAGCTAAATCCATGCTTAATTCATTCTAAAAACAACTCAAGTTTAGACTGCCTTCGCGCGTTTGAAAAACTAGCCGTTGGCGCCATTTTTCAAATATTTTCTATTTTTTAAAATTTTATTTCATTTTCTTTTATAACTTTATTTTTTTAATGATTTTTAATCCTTTTTTACTCCAATTTTTTTTCTTCATAAATCCATAAAATTTCTATCACATACATTTTTTGCATAATTTTTAAAAATCATTTTCAATTTAATTGATATTTTCCTTTTATTTCCATTTAATATTCATTTTGCATTTTATTTTTAACCATTTTGAAACATCTTTCACTTCAATTTTTGATATCTTATTTCTCATAATATTCTTGACTTTCCCTAATTTTCTTAATTATTTATTTGATATTTTGATGCATCTTTTGAATTTCCCTTTTAAGTCATTTTATTTGATTTTTTATTGTTTTTTAATTCTTTTTTTTTTGAATATTTTGATTTGTCTCTTGATGATTGCTTGGTTGATCATGCCATCAACATTTCAAATCTTTGATTGATGGTTCCTTGGTTGATTCAGCCTTCTTTGGTTCAAACATGCTTATGAGTGATCATCTGATCATTGTTGGCACTTTGCATCAGAGATAGGTTATCCCTAATGAGATCATGCCTTGAGTATTTCGTTTGTTGATATATGATCAATACATGATGACCTTAGCTCTTTTCTCCTTTATCCTCTTCTTCTCTTGCCTTTTGTTTTGACTTTTGTGTAACATTGTTTTAGAAGAATTATTTTGTTTCATTTCTCTAACATGTTTGACACATAAATTGTTATTGACCGACCTCAGATAGGTGTGACTTTTACAGAAGTCCACTTATGATTGTTAACATATCGCTAAATTATCCCAACTCGATTGAATTCTCATTAACACTAATATTGACGTATTAATTGTGCTAACATTTAACATTTACTTTTATGCTATTTACATTTATGTCATTTATCTTATGTCATTTTACATTCTCGCCTTCTATTTTTGCTCTTTACTTTATGCTTTATTGCTTTCTCATATCAAAAGAACAAAAACACTATAAAATGGCCAAAAACCTAAAAAACTTTAACTTAATCTTATGGACTTTGTGTTACTATCTTTTACTTGATGAGTATTTTGGACCTTGGTGTCGCTGCTCGAAAAAAAAAATCGTTCAACAACGGGGAGGCAAAAAGAAAGACAGAAGAGTCACCATCGAACTTTATTTATCCCATGAGGGGAAGGGGAAACATCGAGAAAACCCTAAGAAAGAAACAGATAAGATGGTCTCACGACCAAGAACGGGTTCAGGAGCCGGTTATGCAAAGGGAATGTGTTAGCACCCCTCGCATCCATCGTACTCGATGGGAACCATTTGTTTGTCGACGTGTCAAGGTATTTTCTACATGATTATTGCTATAACGTGTGTTCCAAGGGATAAAGAGAAGGGTTAGAACCATGGAAAGGAAAGATAAAGGGGGAGAAGAAAGACTCGGTAGGACTTCGCGGTCCTAGGCCTACGTATTCTCAACAGATATGAGAAAGTCAGAGTCAACGTAATTCAGGGAACTACGGGTAGAAAGATGGGAACGTGTGCTCGGCAAGGATTGTGGCCCTTGTGCCTACGTATCTTCACTTAAAAGAAGTGAAGAATTAGAGCAACCGTAGTTCGGCCTACTACGAGTAAAGGAAAAGAAGGGGGTGCTCGCCAAGACATCGTCGTCTTGTGCCTACGTATTCCCATCTGGTATGAGAAATCAGAGCAATGTAGTTCGTGAAACTATTAACTTGTGTTTTTGTGGATGATGCTATCGTACGCATTCTATCAGTTTAGATGTATTGCTGCTCGCTCGTTGGAGACTTATGCGTTACCTGTTTGCGGTAGAACAGACATAACATATCCTTTTTGAAAGATTAATTTTCGCCATGCGAGGCAAGATGTCTCATTTGATTTGTGAGCTGTTTTTAGAGGTGAAATAGGTCCTCAGATAGTAACCCCTTACGGGTAGTACCCAATTCCTTATCTCAAAGTTTTGTTATGAAAAGGTGTGGCGAATACAAGCATGTCTTCATATTGAAAGACGAGTTTCGAGATCACACACTCTACAATGAGTATCCTGACACTCGGAGAGGAAGAAGTCTACACTCAATCCTATCTCTTTAGTTCAATACAAAGAGAACTTCATTCTCTTATTAAAAATGTTTTAATTTCGAATGGTAAGTGCTTTGCGATAATGAACCCTAAAGGTAATGTCAAGCACTCGGGATAGGAGAAGGCCTATGCCTAACCACTCCACGACCATTCGAGTTTTATTGCGAAAAGATTTTGAGAATGCACTCGGTACGAGACCGAGATTTTAGGAGAAAAAGTGACTTGGTTTGAAAGTTGGTTGAGAAAATCCGCTTGACGTTGGATCAAGGGTTTGACTTGTATTTGCGTGAAAAAACATGGTGGAAGTGGGTTTGCAAATAGCTCAATTACGGATCGAGAATTAGTTTGAAAACAGAATATTCTAGTCCCTGGGGGTGCTCCTAAACGATATGCCGCAATCAAAGAAATACAAAATACGTACATCGGAAACGAGAGAGGGATACATGCAAATTACACGGGATTGCACAAAAATAACAAGTCTCATTGTCAGGTAGTCCAAGAGGAAGCCGTGTGTGTGCAATGTGTCTTAAGCTATGCCTTCGAGCGAAAGTCAGGCTCAACTCCATGCTTGGGTTCCTGAAAATATCCAAAGATTCGACACTCGAATAAACAAACAACAGTCCACCAATTTTGAGTTTTATGGTTTCGATAATTTATTAAGTGTTTTGAAAGAATGTACAAGATGAGATGAATATATACAAGATAAATAACAATATATACAAGAATATCCACAATAATATTTGACTAAAATTAAAGCAATTATATATTTGACGGAAAGTAAAGTCAGTAGTTAGTGGTTAGTTTTGTTGGTGAATTGAATCGGGACAAATGTGACGCTAAACCATCGTAGCTCGACTTATGATGAAAGTCAAACTATAGGGTGTAACGCCCCATATTGCTTTCAGGATTACCGACTGACCCCACAAACCAACACGGGTCTTTTCAGCATGCTTTTTCCTCACTCACATGCTTTCCGGGAAACTTCCCAGAAGGTCACCCATCCCAGAATTGCTCCAAGTCAAGCACGCTTAACTGTGGAGTTCTTATGAACGAGCTACCGAAAAGAAGATGCATCTTGTTTGTATAGGTAGTACCAATTAATCCTTATAAGTCGTCATTCAACCATGCAGTCCCATACTGGCATAGCCTCAGGATCCCTCTCATTCGGATGTGAATTCAGTTTTCCCCTAGAAGCTGCTAGGAGTGTCTCATTGTCATGCCTCATGACACCGACAACCACTCCCTCGCCCACGGGTGTTACATGTAACCACCGTCCTCTTTCACCTCAGGTGTTACATAGGGGGTCGTGTGGATTAATATCCATGCTAATACAAGATAGAAAAATGGTATTGAGGACCATTCTCTAATTTAATCGTGTTGCACGGACAATAGAAAGGATGGGATCTCGTCTTAATCGTAAATATTATGTCGATTAATCGAAGGTAGCCTATCACAATCCCAAAGTAAAGAAAATGACTCAAATGGTCATTTTCCATAGATTTGAAATCGAGAAGGTTATCGACTTCGATATAACGGTGTTTACGAATCGAAAGACATCATAGATCGAAAAAATTAATAAAAATGGAAATGAAGAAGAAAATGAAATAGAAAATAAAAATAGTCTCGAATAAATTATCATCTATCAATAGTTTGATCGATAATAATTCTTAAAAATTCGTCATTGACCAAAAAATTGATAAAAAGAAATAAAAAGAATAAAAAATGGATAAAAATAGAAAATGAAAATTAAAAGAAAGTACGGTCTCGGGTTTATCGTTTCTCATCAATAATTTGACAGAAAAACAATTTCGAAGTCTCTTCATCGACCATAAGCAATAATGAACCAAATCTTAATTCAAAACTCCTCACAAAATTTAGTTAAAAACTAAAAAAAATAAATGGAAATAAAATAATTAATTGAAAAAAAAACTTTACAAAAAAAGAAACATATAAAAAATGAGGGTGTCAAAAAACTAATAAATGTAGAATCATATGGGCTTCAAAAAGAAGCTCATCATCCACATTAATGCCCGCTGCAAACAAAATAGGGGGGGAAGTAATACAAGCCCAGCTCATTACATCAAACCCTCTCCAAATTCCAACATAAGAAGCAATGCAAAAGAAAGGGTATTTTCTCGAAAAAACCAAAACAACAATAGCGAAAAACCGGTGATGAAGGGTGTTCAACCTTCTCTCACATCCGTGAGTCACTTTCTTTTGATCTCAGATTCGTATTTACTCAATCGTATTTTTCCTCTGTTTTGATTCCTTTATTCTGTTCTTCTCATCTCTTCTTGTTCCGAATCTGGGTGTTTCTTTGGGAAGGAAGAGTTTGGTTATTTATGGGTTTGCGTTGATGAAGAGTGAAAGAAGACGAGAAGGCGAGCTGGGGGTCGGAAAAATGGGCTCCGTTGTTTGTAGGTGGAAGAGTTTGAGTTGGGTGTTGTTGTTTGGTTGAAGTTTTTTGTGAGAGTTGATTGAGGGTGATTTAACACAAAGGGGAAAGATTGGAGATGGTAGTTCTTGGGTTTTTGATTTGAAGAAAGTTGAAGACAGATTAGAGTGAGAGGGATCGAGGTTCTGAGATGGAGGTATTTTGGTTTGGAAGAGGATTTGTGAGATTCAATGTTGATTCGCTTTCTCCTTTTGATGTCTGCAAGTTGCTCCTTCTTCGGCGCCATTGCTGAGTGAGGCTCTGAGGTTACGATTGGGTTTGGAGGAGAAGGAGGTTACGCGGTTGGGGTTACGATATGTGTTTGAGTTTTCCGTGGAAGAAGGTGTTGAATGGAGGTTTGGGGTTGAATTCGCGAGGAAGGTTTGATGGAGAGAAGGAGAAGACGGCAGCAGCTGGGAGGAGAGGAAGATGGGGACGAGTGGCAGCTAGGTTAACATGGGGAATGAGATAAATAGTAACTTTATACTGTTGAGAAACCACGTGTCTTGTTTCTGCTGTTGTCCTTTTTTATTTTGGTTTTTAATTAATTCTGATTAACTAATAAAACTACTCTAATTCTAACTTATTCTACATTTAACCCTTAATTTAACTATTTCTAATCTAATTAAATAATGAAACTTAAATCTAATTAAATTAAATCCTAATTCTATAAGAAAAAGTTAATCTAAACTAATTCTAAATAACTAAATAATCTAATTCTAATTAAATCTAATATAATTAATCAATATAAATTAATATAAGTAATTCTAAGTTAAATAATTAATCTAATGTAAAATTCTAATAATCTAATCTTAACTAAACTAATTCTATTTAAAAATCTAATTACATTCTAAACCAAATGAATTCTATTCTAGATTAAAAAAATATAATTAATTCTAATTTTTAAATCAAAACTCTATTCTAATTCTAATTGTTAAATCTAAAATAAAATTTTATTTTAAAAAAAAATTATTTTCTAAAAATCTAATTGAAATTTTATTTCTAAAAAAACCTAATTTCTAATAAAACTAATTAATTCCTAAATCCTAACTTTATTCTAACTTAATAATTAAAATTCTAAGTCTTATTCTATTTTCTAAATAAAAATTCTAATTCTAAAACTATTTTTAAAAAATTAACTATTTCTAAAAATCTAATTTAACTCTAATAAAAATAAAAATATATTCTAATAATTCTATTTAAAAATCTAATGTCTATTAATACTATAAAAAAGAAAGTAAAGCAAAAATAAATCACAAAATGCCACAAAATAAAAAAAGGGCGACCACCGAAACACGACAAAATTACCAGCACAGACTGAACCACCAGGAAGAGAACAACCTTGGGTCGATTTCGAAATAAATCTCATCATTTGAACTGGTTTAAATTGTCTAAAATGCGAGTAAAACGACTGTAATCCCAATAAACCCAATCCGGTTGATAACATGGACAGTATGCGAGAAATGATCGACCTAAATGATATGTAGATGAATGCAAAGTAAAAGCCAATCAAAGTTAGAAAACGCGAGGGAAAATTTTGGGGTGCAACACTTGGACATTAGGACTTAGTGTTTCCCTTTGCTTAGAGTGGTATCTGATGCTCATTGATTCATCTGAGACTTAGTATTTCCTCTGGACTATTGTGATCTTCATTCAAAGACTTGGATGCTATTTATGGCTTGGTGATATTGGTTATCCATCGGGATTTTCTTTGATATTCATATGTGCTTGTGCTTGTTCATCTTGTGGCTCAATCTAAAGGGAATGGAATACTTGTTTTGACCAATATCAAATGCTTGCTTCATCTTGTGGTTATTACACTTGCACACACAAAGGATTTCTCTTGGGCTACCTTACAATGAGGCCATTTATTTTATGCTTTAGGATAATCTCTTCATCTCCTTCCCACTTCTTAAATTTTCAAAACTTCTCCCTATTTCAATTTTTTTTTTCAAATTTCACCTCTTTCTTAATAAACCTAGATTTTGTCAAGTGATCTAGAAAATCTTTTTCTCAATAAATTCTAAAACACTTAAGCATATTAAGACTCTCTTCAAAACTTCTAAAAACGATAAACCTCATTAAACTCATTTTTGTGCCTTTGTGCACTTTTCTTTAAAAGCCTTTTTTCAAAAGATTTGATATTAGTCTATTCTTGTAGTGATACGAACCACTACACTTCTACAAGATGTTGAGAAATGATTGAAATTTCCCCTTGAATGTTGAGATGTACTTGTAAAAAAGTCCAAGTAAAAGTTATCCATATCCAGATGATGCAAATGCTCATTTCCTCATACTTGTTGTAGTAGTTTGAGTTTTCCACTTGAATACGATAAAATGTATTTTCAATTAAAATCAATTAAAAAGCAATCCAGCTTTTTTTTTGTATAAAAACATATATGCAAGTGGTTCTCGTTGAGTACAACGGATGTGAGAGGTGCTAATGGCTTCCCCTTACATAACCAACCCCCAGATCTCTATGTTTTTTATTAAAACCTTTTTGTGGGTTTTGTTCGACCTTTTCCCTTTTCCCTTTGGAAATAATAAAGTTCGATGGTGACTCTTGCTTTTCAAGTTAAGTTAATCAATAAATTAATCTCAATAATTTTCCCGCCGCGACACCACCAATAATCTGCTAGGGAGTAGTCTCTAAGAGGGTTAAGCCTAGCTTTTTTTATCTGTTGTTATATTATTGCTTTTGTTTGTTGTATTTATTTTTGGGTGCTTGGTGATCTCTGTGCGGTGAGATAAGTCTCCTACCCGGACTTGAGTTCACTTAAGCTAGGATGGTGGTATAATCATGTTGACATTATGGGCGTTAAGCCTTGTTAGGTTGGCATGAGAACCCCGATCAGACGAGGCCCCTTTGGAGGTACTAATGTTCTGCGAGTTGTCGTAATGGCGTTATTATTTTCGAACTGGGAGTCTAGGATTCTGAGAGACCTTTAGAACATTTAAACCCCTCTGGCCTTCTAGGATGTAGTGTGGCGACCTTCCTGGCGTAGGCCTGGTATAGTTGATACACGATACTACACTCAGATGAGGTTCTCTTGAGAATAATATTGGTCTATGAGCAAGTCGTTAAACCGACAATATTCAAAAGATAGATTTATGATTCTGGGAACTTTTGTAGAACCTGACAACTATTTAAGACATCCAAAGGTATAGAACATACCATATGGGATTGTTGTTACCCTGTCCACCTGGCTCCGTGCTCGTGATGTTGAACCTTTGAACCCATAATGTTTGTGATTGTTGCATAATCATGCACTCATGCATTCATAAACATCTCTTTTTCACTTTGTTTTCAAGGAACTTAGGAACTCTATTTACAAATATCGTAGGTAATTTGAGTATGAACTCTAGAAGGAAAAACACCCATCGATTCTGTTTCAAGCAACCTGAATTGAAAGAGTTGGGGAAGCTAGGATCTTTGGTAGTTTGTCCTTCTGATTTCAAAGATCGGTATGGAAGACTTTTGGCTGTTTTGGATACTGATGTAGAAGAAAGAGTTCTAAACACCTTGGTCCAGTTCTATGGTTCACCGTATAAGTGTTTCACTTTCCTTGATTACCAGCTTGCACCTACTTCGGAGGAGTATCCTTATCACGTAGGATTGTCTGTATCAGATCAGATACTATTCAGTGGTCTATAGGAGATTCCTATGTCTCATATCATTGGATAGGCTAGGCACTTGAGGAAAGGGGAGATTGATGCTAATTGTCGCATCGCTGCGAAGAGGGGCTGACAAGGACAGAAGAGTCACCACCGTTCGTTATTTATCCCAAAGAGAGGGAAATGAAACGATCCGAGAAAACCTACGAAAAGGGAAAAGACAGCTCATCGCAACCAAATCTTGGGTTCGGGAGTTGGTTACGCAAGGGGAAGGTATTAGCACCCCTCACGTCCGTCGTACTCGACGGGATCCACGCTTGTTGTCTAATCAAAGGGTGTTAATCTATCTAAGCTACAGATTTTAGGACGAAAGAAAAGAAAAGAGACTCGATAGAGCATCGCCGCTCTATGCCTACGTACTCGCTCGTGCAATGGGAAAGGCAGAGTCAATGTAGTTCGGAAAACTATGGGTGAAAGTGGGGGAAGGTTGCTCGCCAAGACATCGTCGTCTTGTGCCTACATATCCTCGTCTGGTACGAGAAATAAGAGCAAACGTAGTTCAGGCTGACACGACCATAAATTGGTTCAAGTGTTTTACCCGAGTAGGGTTAAACCTTAGTTCTAGCAGTTAGGCATATTGTTGCTCAACCATTGGAGACTTAGGCGTTACCTGTTTGCGGTAGAACCAAGAGTTAACAACACTCTCTTTATGAAAATGATTTTCCAATTAATTCCGAAGGATAAAAAGATTTGATGTTTGTTTTTGAGTTTATTATGAAGAAGAAGTGAATTGAATTGTGTTTATAATTCATGTTGCACTAAAGACTATGACTTAGGAGCGAATGCATCGCATATCGTCCAACGGACATACGCTAAACACTCTAGACATTTGATAGGAGGCCCCCCAAACATCATTTCCCAAGTACTTAAGGCTCATAGCGTACAACACTTATTATCCTTTATTAGATGTTTTGAAGAAGTTTTGAGATGAGAAGAGATAACACAAGACTAAGGGGAAACTAACTCAACCCTAATGTTATCATGCAATATGCTCCTATGATTGAGATTAAGAGGGGAAAATCTACCCTAATGTTAGCATGCTTGGATTGAACATCTAATGTCTCTCCTACTCCCTTGGGACTAGGAATCCTAAGGGATCATGGCAAAGGAACCAATAAAACACAAGATAAGTTAATCACAAATTAGAAAGAAAGAGATGCAAACATGAAATGCAACACAAAGAAAAGAGGGAGGAAAAAAGTGTGGGACAACAGCCACCACAAGCACATCTCAACCTCTTGAAAACAAACGAAAAGATGCAAAAGAAAAGAAAAAAGCAAGCAAAAGAACTTAAACAAGTCCAAGCAAAAGTGAGATGAAATGGGAGAAGCGAGCTCCTACAACCATCGACCATCAATCACCGAAGAAAAGTGGGAGGAAAAAGTGTGGGACAACAGCCACCACAAGCACATCTCAACCACATAATTCTTCAAACTCAAACTAAACAAATGAACACTCATTACTTTGAACAACATCCATAAAAGTATGCATTCAAGTGAAAATCGAACACGCGTATCCAAGAAATCATGATTAAACAATCAAGAACAACAACACAATATCAAAAACATCTCACTCAAATGTATCATACTGATCCATGAAGAGACAAAGTGAAATGATACCCAAAACAAGCTCAAAAACAGCAAATATGACATTCTGGTTCAGTGTTAATCGGTTAACACATATGATTAACCGATTAACCAGTTAAAAATGTTTGAAAATTTGAAAATTTGCACTGGTTAATCGATTAACCAGTTTGCACTGCAACTGGTTAACCGATTAACACTGTACCAGAGGCAGAAAACAACAGCTCAAAAGCACTTTTCAGCAGTTAATCACTTCTCCAATCATCCAGATGATTATATAACCAATTAAGCACAAATTTAAACTAGAAAACAGTGATCCAATCAACATCTAAACACATTCAAACAACAACATCATGAATAACATAATCAAACATCAACAAAATCAATCAAAAATGAAGATCAACATGATGATTATGCAAATAAGCTCAAAGACATAATCGGATCTAGAATTTCCAACCTACAAAGCGGAGCTTTACTTTGGTGAGTGTTGATTCACTTGAAATGAGCAGATCCGAGCTAGAAATCCAGAATTCCTTCAAGATCCAAGTGTGTTCTTGTAGTAGAAATGAAGATCCACCAAAATTAAGCAAGAATTATCCAAATGAGCTCATCTAGATCAACTTCAAAGATCAGATCCAAACTAACATGAAAATTGAATGGAGAATTGGAGATAATAAGGATGAAGGATAAAGGTTTTAGCTCTAGAATTCAATGATTCCAATGGAGAATCAAAGAATTCAAGGTGAGGAGAGCTTTAATGGAGTTTTTGGAGATGGAGAAGTTGAGAGCAAAACTCAAGAGTGAGTGAATTCTGAAAAATGAAATGGAATTATGAGGATTGTGTGAGATTTGGAGAAAAAAAAGTTTAAATATGCTCTTGGTTAGGATCCAAATGTGGTTTGGAGTGTGGTTTGTGAAAATTGGAATGGGATTAGGAATGGGAAATTGGAGGGAATTTGAATTAATTTGAAAACTAATCAAAATTCAAAGTGGTTCTAGATCCTTCCTTTGGTGTGAAATCAATTTCTCAAGTGACCAAAATGGACCCCAAAGTGACCTCAATTGAAAACTCACGTGCAGAGCTGAAATTGCCTTGGTTAATCTGTTAACCCTATGGGTTAATCGATTAACACCTTCAAAAAATTCAAATTTGACCTGATTTTGCATTGGTTAATCGGTTAACACCTTAGAAATTTAAATTTTGGCGCCTTTTGGAGGGAAAAGTCCACATTTGTCTGTTTTCTTCCATTCTAAGCCCTGTTCAGCCTCTAAACCTTGCTCTTGAATACTACAACCATGAGAATGCTTGAGATAGCCTGAATGCTCTTGAATAACTGATTACCAAACCAGAAAACCTCGACACATAGTCGGAAGAAACATCTTCTAACGTGCAGGCAACGACACTAAGTCGGAAAGATCATCTGATATCACCATCAAGCATCTGTTTGAACAAACCAGGCATCGAACCCGAGGGCCGGCTTAAAACGAAGTTGAGAATAACATCTGACCTCGCAGTTAGGCATCGAACCCGAAGGCCGACTCAACACAAAGGTGATAACATCTGCTAACCAGCAGGCATTCGCCAAATAAAAGCGAGCATCGAACCCGAAGGCCGGATCAACCCGAAGTTGATCATCTACTAATCCAAGCAGGCATCAAACCCGAAGGCCGACTCAACACGAAATTGAGAAGAACATCTGACCTCGCCGTTAGACATCTGTTAAATAAAAACAGGCATCGAACCCGAAGGCCGGGTCAACACAAAGTTGATAACATCTGTTAATCCAAGCAGGCATTCGCTAAAAAAAAGCGAGCATCGAACCCTCAGGCCGGATCAACACGCAGTCGATTAGTGAATCTGACAACAATTCACAAGAAAACTCCGCTGGGAAAAGAGAAACTTATACAAGCAACTCTGTTGGGGAACAAATGGTAAGATAAACACATCTGTCAAAAGATTTCGCCATGGTCTGGATACCACAAGGGCTCCAGAATTAACTGATAATATGTCAGGTCTAGATACCGTGCGCTACAGGAATATAATACCGTTTGTCGGGGTATGGATACCGCCAGAGCGAGAGAAGATTTTATAATCTGCCAAGGTCTAGACACCCTATAGGCAAAATGAATGAACTGGTGGGAGCCGGGTTCTGATACCACACGGGCTCGGGAAATAACCAAAATCAGCCAGGGTCTGGATACCGCACATGCTAACGGAATAATCCGATGTGGGCCGGGGCTGGATACCACATGGGCTCGAGAACGTCATTAACCAACATCAGCCAGGGTCTGGATACTGAACATGCTAATGGAACAATCCGATGTGAGCCGGGGTCTGAATACCACACTGGCTCAAGAACGTCATTTACCAGGGTCTGGATACCACACAGGTTAATGAAAATAAACCAGTGCGAGCCGGGGTCTGGATACCACACGGGCTCGAGATAGTCATTAACCGGGGTCTGGAAACGACATGGGTTAATGAAAATAAATTGGTGCGAGTCGGGGTCTGGATACCAAACGGGCTCAAGAAAGTCATTAACTGGGGTCTGGGTACCACACGGGTTAATGAAAATAAACCGGTGCGAGCCGGGGTCTGGATACCACACGGGCTCAAGAAAGTCATTAATCGGGGTCTGGATACCGCACATGTTAATAAAAATAAACCGGTGTGAGCTGGGGTCTGGATACCACACAGGCTAACTGAAATAACCGGAGGAAGCCAGGGTCTGGATACCGCACGAGCTAACTGAAATAACCAGAGGAAGCCGGGGTCTGAATACCGCACATACTAACTGAAATAACCGGAGGAAGCCGAGGTCTGAATACCGCATGGGCTAACTGAAATAACCGGAGGAAGCCGGGGTCTGGATACCACACGAGCTAACTGAAATAATAGGAGGAAGTCGGGGTCTGGATACCGTACAAGCTAACTGAAATAACCAGAGGAAGCCGGGGTCTGGATACCGCACAGGCTTGAGCCAACAAAATCGTTCTGTTGGAAATACACCTGAAAGCAAGAGATAACAACCTGGCTTATGTTTTAAATGCATATGTTTGAAAATGGCGTAATGCTCCATATGAAATGGAAATGCTACGCGTTTGGTGGATGCTATGCACAATGCAAAATGCAACGACCCCGAATTAAAAAAATAAATACTGAAAACACAAAGCCAACTCCGCCGGGGAGAAGTAGTACGTGCCAAGTATGATTATACTAAAGCTGGGAAAACAAGCCCTGGATGGCCTCCTAGAACAGAAATTTTCGGGGTAATACTGTTCTGACGAGAACAAAAATCCACTCCACTGGGGATTAACTCAAAACCTGCTGAGGAAAGCACCCTGAACGACCTTCCAGAGTACAACTCTTCTAGGGAATAAACGACCTAACTGGGTGAAAACACCCAACCAACTGGGGTCAAATCCAACCTAACGGGGAAATCAACGACTCTGCAGGGGATAACAATCAACCACTGAGATTAATTTTGCTTCACCGGGGAAATCAGCCATGAGTGGCCTCCTAGAACACCAAAGTCCTTCTAGGGTACACAATACGCATCTGGGAGCAACTCCGTTCTGCTGAAGATCAAAAAATACAACCTGCCAGCGATTACTCAGCTGGGGATAACTAAACAAGATTTATCGAGGAACTCCCTCAAACTCTCTCCGCTGAGGATAGAGAATAGTAATCTCTGAATCAACTCTATCTGCGGGGAAGAAATAACTGCTCTACTGACTTCTCTGGGGAATTAAGCAAGAGGGAAAACAACCTCGACCTCTTCTTGGGGACGGACTAACCACTTTAAGCTCTGAGTGGATACAAAGTCACAAATTTGGACTCTATAGGGAAAAAAAATCCTAAACTTACTCCGCCATTGGGAAAAGTTCCAAACTTGCCTGGTGGAGAAAAATCCAGTCTCGACCTGTTGGGAAGTAAGTGTGTACCTACAATTCGCTGGGGATACGGGCACCTACCTAACCTGCATGGGGTATATCAATTTCGACCCTCTGGGAATTACTTACTCCGCCGAATAAACCAATCTTGAACTGCCGAGGAATGAGTGCATACAGACATTCTGCTGGGGATACATGTACACACTAAACCGGTAGGAACAGACCCTTGCTGGGGAAAATAGGTGTGCCAAGTACAGTTGGACTTTTCCTGGAAAAACAAGCCCTGGATCTGCATTAGACAGGTCGGGCGAAAACTGACAACCATGCGAGAATTGGATTCCAAAAATAGGTCACACGAGAACTGGGTT
The DNA here is from genome assembly GCA_963859935.3 of Lathyrus sativus. Classification (NCBI taxonomy): domain Eukaryota; kingdom Viridiplantae; phylum Streptophyta; class Magnoliopsida; order Fabales; family Fabaceae; genus Lathyrus; species Lathyrus sativus. The sequence continues at coordinate 285,596,924 of OZ012738.1, forward strand.
CTGCAGAAACGAGTCAGGTGAGAACTGGAGTTCTTCAAAACAAGTCAGACGAGAACTGACTACCAGGCGAGAACTGGAGTTCTTCAAAACAGGTCAGACGAGAACTGACTACCAGGCGAGAACTGGAGTTCTAAAAACAAGGTCAGGCGAGAACTGACTACCAGACGAGAACTGGCTACCTCAAAAATGGGTCAGGCGAGAACTGACTACCAGACGAGAACTGGAGTTCTTCAAAACAGGTCAGACGAGAACTGACTACCAGGCGAGAACTGGAGTTCTAAAAATAAGGTCAGGCGAGAACTGACTACCAGACGAGAACTGGGTTCCACAAAAACGGGTAAGGCGAGAACTGACTACCAGACGAGAACTGGAGTTCTTCAAAATAGGTCAGGCGAGAACTGACTACCAGACGAGAACTGGATTCTTCAAAACAGGTCAGGCGAGAACTGACTACCAGACGAGAACTGGGTTCTACAAAAACGGGTCAGGCGAGAACTGACTACCAGACGAGAACTGGTTTCTACAAAAACGGGTCAGGCGAGAACTGAGTACCAGATGAGAACTGAGTTCTACAAAAACGGGTCCGGCGAGAACTGACTACCAGACGAGAACTGGGTTCTACAAAAACGGGTCAGATGAGAACTGACTACCAGACGAGAACTGAGTTCTACAAAAACGCGTTAGGCGAGATCTGACTTCTAGCTTTAGGTATCAGACGGGCACTGATTTTAGTTTTGGATATCAGACAAGAACTGATTTCTGGTTTGCCAGACAAGAACTGGACTTTGAAACTGTTGCCAGACGAGGACTGGTTTGAAGGTTTGCCAGGCAAGAGCTAGGCTTTGGAAATTGATTTCGGTTACAAAGCTCTGAAAGGTAACAGGTTTCAGGCTATGAGATGAGGATCCAACAACAGAAAGGCCTTTTCGAAAGGTTCAGGTTATTTGATGAGGTGATGGCATGATTCCCCGACACTCAAACTCTTGCCGACTAGAATGAACTCGCTTGAGTAACTGCCCTAGTGTAGTCTAACTTGCCCCAGTATGATCTCTGGGAAAGTTCACCTTGAAATGAAAAGCTTTCCATGAGACGACCTCGAGATGGCTTTCCCCAGAATCTGTACCATGAAAGGACTCGTCCCGGGTTGACTTACTATGATAAGCTCTGAAGATATGGAGAGGAACAAATTATCTGCTTTCAATTTTGCCCCAGCCTGTGGGATCTATGTAAAAACTTCCTCGAAAGGAGATCTGAAATTTCTGTACCCTGCTGGTTTGACATGAACTACTTCAGCATTCCAAACTTTGAAGAGGTGCTTCAAGTTAATTGCCTTCTAGATAAGAATAACTCTTGGGCTCTCGGGGTGGCCTGCCCCAGCCATGCAATGACTTTGCCCCTGATTGGCTGATTTATGTAGCATTACCCCTGACTTCGAGAGATTTGTCGAATCTTGACCTGATTGCCCTCAGATTAATTGACCTTCGAATGGATGACTCCCATGATATGATCATTTAATATAGCTTGCCCTTGCTCAATGGAGTACTCATGCACTCTGCATCTTATCCTGATTAACTTTCCACTGTGGAAACTTTCCTGATGTCAAGTGCTTACTCACATGTAAAACAACTTGTTCTACACAAAAGATATATTAATGCAATGCATATGACAATTTTGAAATCCAAGTCTGTCCACTGGAAAACAGTTGTGACATATAGTGAACGAATCACTTATCAGAATGTCAACCTTAATACCGACATGGTAAGAAGAATCCTTTTAGGAGTCAGTTTTGACGCGATCTTTACCGAAGTATGCTTTCGAAATAAACCTGCTTCAATTAGGTCTTTTGAAGGTTGTAACTTGGTCAGGTTCACGGTTTGAAAGAAAGGATATAAGGCTCAAAGTTTATTTAACCCACCCATTCTCCTTGATATTCTCCAATCCTATGTTCAGCTAACTCGACACAAGCGCTCACCTCTTAAAGGTTGAATGACAGGAGTGATGGTTCAGGAAACCACAAGTTTCTTTAGAGTGACAGTCACTCGCTTTTCGTCTTTGGTGCTTGGAGTCACACGACTTGTTTTTCTCGAGGATTTATCTTTTGTAATCCTTTTCGCTTTTCTGCTTTTCGTTCTTTTATTTGTTTTCTCCCTAACTTTTGCCTAGACTAATTCTTTTGAATTTTCGATTTTGAAGTCCAGCGGGATACCCTCATTTTTTCCTAAGTCGCTTGTTTTCAAGATTCGACTTAGCGGGCTTCTTCTTTTGATTCTTTTCTTTTTCTCTTTCTCCTCTTTTTCTTTGAAACAAGTCGTGTGACACTGGTTGTCTTGATTTCTCCGAAAGGATTATGACTATCACATTTCTGATTGGTGAGGTTTAACCACTGTGGATTTTTAGGTACGACCTCTATAGGTGTGATTGATCCTCGAACGGGAACACTCCTTTTGCGATTTGGACGCTCGGTCAAATTAACTGATACTTACCCTACCCCGGGTTAATATTGTGGGTTTTTCGTTTTCAGAAAGAAACTCCTACTACTAGGCTCAAAGGATTTGACAAGGGATCATCATCCTTATATCTCCGGTGTTTAGGGATTTGAAACAATGCCTGTACATCATCAGTAGAGATTTCATTCAAAAGCATACAATCGGAAGCTTTGCATCTTTCAATTTCGTCATCCTCCCTCAGAACCCGCTTAAACAAGCGTTTGACATCAATAAAAACATTGAGTGAACACAAATGGATTTAATCAAAAACCTGCATATTCATTTCATTATCATTATCAATTGAAAACAACAAGTTTTATAAATGAAATTTGTACTTAAACAGGAAAGAAACTACAAATGCAAAGAAATGACATGATAAAAAAGATTGCCAGCTTCGGGGAACCGGGCTTTCAAATTTGGATTTTCCGCTGGAGGATGTGACTCTTGAAGTCTTCAAACTCAAATAGACGAGAGGTTGACGTGGACGACCAAATTTCCTTCGGGAAAGGATATGTACTCTCTGTCCATCAACTGTTGCACTTTGGCTTGAGAGGCTTTGCAATCTTCAGTTGAGTGTCCCATGGATCCTCCATGATATCCATATTGAACGCTGGGATCATACCCAGGAGGGTATGGCTCTGGAAACGGATTGAGAGTCTTAGGCTCCACCAATGAGTTCTGAATCAGATGTGGCAGAAGCTGACTGTATGACATAGGAACTGGATGAAGAGGAGCATTCCTTCTTTCCAAATTGTTGCGAGGCCAATTCTGATTTTGGCGCCGATAGTTTTGCCGCTGAGGAGCATAAGGTTGTTGGTACTAGGATGACTGCAGAACAGTTGTAGCATTAGCTTCTCCTTCCTTCCCAACATAAGGCTTCTTTGCATCTTTATAAGAATCAAGAGCAACTTGGATATTTCCCATTTTGATACCGCTTTTGACTCTTTCTCCCGCCCTTACCAGATCTGAAAAACTTGCAGACATGCAACTTATCAGCTTCTCATAATACACTCCAGGCAGTGTAGCCATGAACATGTCAGGCAGTTCTCTCCCCACCATAGGAGGTTGTACTCTCGCTGCTAAGTCTCGCCATCTCTGGGCGTACTCCTTGAAGCTCTCAGTACTCTTCTGCGACAAACTCTAAAATTGTACCCTATTCGGGGCCAGATCACTATTTTACTGATAGTGACGCACGAAAGCCTCAGCCAATTCTCTCCAGCTGCGGATATGAGTTTTCTCGAGTCCCATATACCATTCCAAAGACGCTCCTGCCAGACTGTCTTGGAAAATGCATTAGCAGCTTTTCATCATCGGAATAAGCAGACATTTTCCTGAAATATGCCCTAATGTGCACTCTCAGACAGGTCGTCCCTTTATATTTGTCGAAATCGGGTACCTTAAACTTGGGAGGAATTCTGACCCCAAGAACCAGACCAAGACCTAACATATCGAGACTCAAAGAGTTCTGATTCTCATAAGACTTCATTTTCTCCTCGATCAGTTTAAACCTTCTGTCTGTTTCAGTTGGCAAACCACCCTCCATATCTCTCATGGGACAAACGTCATCCTGGTGATCTTCCCAATGAGGGCCAGCAGCCCCGTGCACAACGCATACACTTCCACCAGCAACATTACCATTTTCGTTCGCAGCATCCCCACCCGGAGTAATAATAACGCCTGCACCACCTCCACCCGGAGGAAAGACAATGCCAGTACGACCTCCGCCAGAAGGATGACAACACCAGCACCACCAGGATGGACCACTCCATTGTCATTGACTCTGGGAGCGTCAATGAGGGGCTGAACTAAAGTTCTCAGATGCTCCTGCCCACTGGCAACATTCTGCATCAGCTCCATGAACTGGGACATGCGAGCTCTGACTTCCTGCATTTCAGCCTGAACCTGGTCCATTACTTTTTGCTGATTCCCTCGAGTTGGATATCTGTGGAAACTGAACTCCTCAATCCTGTTACTCCAAAGCCAAGCGGAGATAAGAACACGAGGCCATTGAGAACAACCTGCGATGCAAATGAAAATGTAGGATGCAAAATGCAAACATGTTATGATGATGCAGATGCAAAGACGACGGATCAAGGCTGCTATGTTGCTGACTGAGCTGAACCAGAGTTTCGTTTTGACGAGAAAATACCACAACACTGATATAAGGACCCACTGTATAAAGGATCAAAAGTTCACACTGACGAGAAAACCGGGTAGGTTGAAGGTCAAAGTTTCCTGCATAACCCTCCCCACTCACAAGTATGAACCTATCTCTGATAAGGTCTGGCATCATATGCGGTCGTCAGTGTCACAGACTTTCGAGAAACGATGATACATTCACCATTTTTGGTTTGGCATCATAGTCTAACGAAGCGGCCTCACTTAGCTGACTCCCAAATGATCGGTCTCCAGAGTCGGCAGTTTCCAGATCCAACACCCTTTCCCGACCAATGTACAGGATAGGACGCCTTCAAAGAAAACCTCGTCTGAACGCGGATTTCATGAAGACTATTGCACGCCTAGCGTGCAGATCCTCACTACTTTCCACTCTAATGCTATGGTTATACTCAAGCCTGGGTTTTGGCTTATCACACAATTGAATCAACCCCACCCAACGACACAGCAATAACATGATACAATGCGGGAAAGTAAAATGCCAATGCGATAAAATTCTGATACAACACAAGAGCACATATATACACACCCAAAGATAAAACATACAAGCGCTAGGATTGACTCGCATAGGGGATGGGAAAGGGTCCCCAGCAGAGTCGCCAGTTGTCGCATCGCTGCGAAGAGGGGCCGACAAGGACAGAAGAGTCCCCATCGTTTGTTATTTATCCCGAAGAGATGGAAAGGAAACGTGTTAGACTAAGGCACGGATCTAGAAGGGGGGGTTGAATAGATCCCTTTTAAAAATTTGAGTGGCGCTACCAATAAAATTGGTTTTCAAAATTGTTTTCAAATGCGGAAGCGGCCTTGGAAAATATAGTCTAAAACGAACAACTATTGGAGAGCCGGATATGCGTCAAGCAGATGAATTTAAGACGATAACGGATAGTAAATCACTACACACTTTTATGCAAAACTCAGATGTGATTCACTCGTACTATTTCCTTATTCCAATGATCAAAAATTACACCAAAACTAGCAGCAAAATTAAGGCAATTTTAGTTCAGCACTTTTGTCGAACAGTTGGTGTGCACAAATACCTTAAATGATATTTGTGTTGAATGAGTGATTGAAAAAGCCTTAGTACAGTATTTCTATTGTACTTAGAAAAAAAACAGTGTTTCACCAACTCACTCAATCAATACTACAATTTGACAAAATCACTTATTCTAGAATCACTTAATTTTTAAGCTGTAATTGAAAATGCAGAAAATAAAGGAACACAAGATTTGATGAGGCAGTTCCCCCAGTCGTCCTCGCGTTGGGGTACGTCTGCCCTCAATTCTACAATGAGAATTGAGATATGTATTGAATAGATATCACCTGTTTGGTAGAACAGTTATACACAAGAATCGATAGACAATTGATACAAACAATCTCAATGTTGCTGATAATTTCTACCACTTCTTGCCCCTTGATTCAAGATGAATCAAGTCCTCCAATTTGATGTGAATGACCTCCGATTGCAGCCACCTTATTGACAACTCTTCCGTTGATCAAACCTTCGGCACGGCTGATCTTAGACACACCCAAATTGAACCCGGAACGTCTTCAACCTTTCAACGCCCTAGCTACTAGATTGATCAACCTTCCGCTAATCAATCACCTTCGCACTCGCTTGATTGTTGAACCGACGATTCCGTAACAAAAGCCTTCAAAACCTGTAGTCTTGATAGGTAAAACCTCAAAGGTTTTCTCCCAAGAAACACCTGCACCAGCTTCCACTCGAACCGGATCTTCAATCACGCGTTCGAACCTTATCACCGTCGAGCAAACCACAAACCGCAGCAAAAAAAAAAAAAAATTGATTATCTGTAATTTGAGGATTTGTGAGTTGATTGAACGATGAAGATGAAGAACACTGATGCACCTCTTTCACGTTTCTTGACCTGAACACTTTCTCACAATGCTTTCAAAAATGTTAGTTGTTAAAATTGAAAAGACAGCTATTTATAGTAATATACAAAACGGACAGTTGACAGATCAATGAAACATAGCAGAATTTCTGTTTCTGCGCGCGAACGGTCGACCATAGGGTCGGCGTGCGCTGAGCCGTGTGACACTCAAACTGTCATGCGCCGAGTCAGAGGTCGACGCATGATCTTCATGCGCTGAGCCGTCTGATTCTTAAACCTGCATGCGCCAAGTTAACGGTCGACGCATGACCTTCATGCGCTGAGCCGTGTGAACTGAATGAAACTGTGTGCTGACGGTATGGTCGGCTCATGGTTCAAAAATCTGCAAAAACATAAATTTCTACAGCTTTTTGTGCATTACGTCATTGTAAAAATTGAATCATAAGTAGCGTGAATGATTTAAACGAAAGAAGGATATCTCTTAGCAAGTTGTCATCATCAAAAACCAGAGGCACGCTTGTGTTGGTAGATACTTTGCCTTCACATTCTCCCCCTTTTTGATGATGGCAACCTACTGTTGCGCAACACGTGATAGGTATAGGTATGCTCCCCCTTTCTTTTACAATTATAGCGGTCGTAATCATCGTCTATCTACTGCTCGGTTCTCCCCCTTTGACAACATCAAAAAGAGGTAAACTCGTGACACAATAACAACACATTGAATCATGCATAAATGAGATACCAACAGATGAGAAGTAAACAACAGTTATACATACGATGGAGATAACAGTTAATAGATTACAGAACCACAAAAATGTCATGATAGCAACATAGAAGTAAGCAACAATCATAGTGAGTTTGGGCAGAAAAGCAAAACACAACAAACAAAATGAATGCAAGCCAAAACAGGAAACAACAAATGACATATGAGCGCATGCTAATAGCCCCGTCCACGTCCGCGACCACGACCACGCCTGTCATAGTAATGAGGATGGCGTTGGGGATGAGCTAGATCAGTAAATTCTTCTGTGATGTTATTCAAAAAGTCAAGACTGTCGACAATGGCGCGCTCTTCAGCTTGATGACAGTGAGTTAGAGTCTCGAATCGAGCGTCCAGCTGAGTCGACATTCCACTGATCCGTTCATTTTGGTTATGCAGTTCAGAACGAATTTGTGCCATTCTTTCATTTTGATCCCTCATGAATTTTTGCTGTTGTTCCTGCATATTGGTCATAAAATTTCGCTGTTCCAACTGCATCGACTGCATCATTTCTAAAATCTCCGAATTGTTTGACGGTTGTTGAGGAGAAGGTGGGTCTGCAGTGCTTGGTTGATACGGCTGATAGAATTTGTCAAGGGTGGTCCACCCGGTGTATTGCCATTCACCCCAGCCTTGGTTATTCTCCTCATCCTCATTTTCCTGTTGGTTTGAGTAGGCAGACCAGTTATTGTGTTGATTGTCATCTTGATATGTTTGTTGATAGTTTTCAGAAGGCACGTATGGTTGATGACCTTCATTAATATCGTGGTCCAGCTGAGTCTCATCAGCGGTTTCTTGTGCCTCTCCTGCATTGTCACCTTGATTGTCTTCATCTTCACTTGAGCTTCCTTCTGCTTCTTCATCTTCTCCACCCTCTGACTCATCAGCACTTTCTTCACTCGAGGAGGCAGCTGCAGCCATGGTTGAGCGCCGATAAAATCTGTACTTTTTGAGCGACTGATCCCACACATATCCCATCATAGCAAAGACCTTTGAACTGAACTCTTTATCGGAAGAAATTGGAGTATACGGAAAAGACGGGTAATTGATACCTGCAGAGTTTAAAGCTTCCTGAATGAATGAGCCATAGGCGAGCGCGGTGCCTCGCTTGGAGTCTCTTAGTTCATACATCCGGCTTGTAATATAGTACGGCCAGTTAATTTTAATGCCGTGACCTAGTATATGGATGAGATGCACTTCAGCTTGTTCGACTCTTGACAAACCACCTTGTTTAGGCCGCAGAATGCGCGCCACAATCCATTGAAGGATCCTTGGAGATGATCTGAGTTTTCCGGATGTGACGGACCTCGGAAAAGCCGCACTGTTTACAATGTGCTCCGGATAAGGCCTCTTGAGCATATTATTCAGTGCTTTGTTATACTCATAACCTTCAAGAGTTTTAGAATCGGTCACTTCGGCTAGGGGAGGTTCACCATCCTCTACAGACATATCAAAATACTTACTCCAGAATTCAGTATTTACAGTCACTTGAGTTGTTCCAATATGGGAATGAAAGTTTTCTCCGTGAAATTTATCATTCAATTCAGAGTAAAAGACACGCACCAGATCTTCGCTATATTGTACATTGCATTCAACAAATCGTTCAACACCATGATAAGTAAGAAAGTTCATGAACTCACCCAGATGCATGCGTTCAGCAACCAGTTCATAGAAGGCGTGTTGTCGAACCACTTTCCTCTTACCAATGTCTTTGTTAAAGTTTTCCCGACGAGACGGATGAACCAGGGATTCTGCAGTGATTGGCACTGTTCCGGAGGTTGACCCTCTTGATCTCTTTCTTGTAGGTCTAGAGGAAGAAGTCATGGGTATAGTTTTGTGGGTACAAGGAACTCTTTACCAATGTGATGGAGAATGAAGAGAGTTAGTAGGGGTAGTAGGTGTGGGTTTCTAGTAATGAAGATAAATGCAAGTGTAACTGCCCAAAAAAAAACTGAACCGTCAAGTAATCAGGAAAACTGGGTTTTTGCGCGAGCCGTCGACGGTAGCTTCTGCATGCGTCGACGCATGCTTCAGATTTTTCACCAGATACAAAAGTTAACAGGGTGCGCCGACCGCTGCCCTGTTATGGTCGACTCAATATGCAACAAACAGCAGATTTTTGTATTTTACCATATTCAGAGGTACATGCTATGCAAAAATGATGTCATGACATATAAGAAAAAAATATCTATATACATATGCAGTAGATGTCATACAAATTTAGCGTAGTATAAGCGATATGATTTGAGATCAACAGGATTATCAAACAAAGAGAGAGAGAAAGAACAATATCACCTTGATGCCTGATTTGCTTGATACACAACATACTTATACTTACACGAATATCAAATTGTTAGAAGTACAACAGCATGATTATTTGAATGAAATAAGATAACATCAGCAAATATTATTCCCGTTCCGAAATGTCGAGGATGCCAAGTTCTCGGCGGATATGAAAGAAAGGTTCCGTTGCTAGCGGCTTTGTGAAAATGTCCGCTAGTTGGTTTTTAGTGTCAACGTGTTCAAATACAACATCACCTTTCTCAACATGGTCCCTAAGAAAATGGTGTCGAATTTCTATATGTTTAGTGCGAGAGTGTAATACGGGATTTTTGGTAAGGTTAATAGCGCTAGTGTTGTCACATAGGATAGGAATACGTTCAAGTTTAAGATTGAAATCTAGTAGTTGTTGCTTAATCCACAGAATTTGAGCACAACAACTACCAGCGGCAACGTATTCCGCCTCGGCCGTTGATAAAGCAACTGAAACTTGTTTCTTGCTATGCCAACTAACCAAGGAGTTTGAAAACAAATGACATGTACCACTAGTGCTTTTCCTATCCGATTTGCACCCGGCAAAGTCGGAATCGGAGTAACCTACCAACGAGCAATCACTACCCTTAGAATACCACAATCCATACTTCGGGGTACCTGACAGGTATCGAAGAATTCGTTTAACAGCTTTTAGGTGGGATTCTTTGGGACATGATTGGTATCGTGCACACATGCACACACTAAACATAATATCAGGACGTGACGCAGTAAGATAGAGAAGTGAACCAATCATACCTCTATATCGTTTTACCTCTACGTCCTTGCCATTTTCATCTTTATCCAAATTTACGCATGTAGGCATTGGGGTGTCTATGGCCTTGGATTTTGCCATGTCAAATCTCTTGATCAAGTCCAAACAATATTTTGTTTGGCTCACGAATGTCCCTTCTTGGAGTTGTTTAATTTGCAGGCCGAGGAAGTATGTGAGCTCCCCCATCATACTCATCTCGAATTCGCCCTGCATGAGGTCAGAAAACTCTCTCACGAGATTCATGTTAGTGGATCCAAATATAATATCGTCAACATAGATTTGCACCAAAATCAAGTGCTTTCCTTGACGTTTAATGAAGAGTGTAGTGTCAACCTTTCCTCGTGAGTACCCCTGATTAAGTAAAAACTTACTTAGTCGCTCATACCAAGCTCTAGGAGCTTGTTTGAGACCATATAAAGCTCTTTTTAACTTGTAAACATGTTCAGGGTATTCATGAGATTCAAAACCGGGAGGTTGAGACACATATACTTCTTCATTTATGTGACCGTTAAGGAACGCACTTTTAACATCCATTTGAAATAACTTAAAATCCTTTGCACATGCAAAGGCGAGTAAAAGGCGTATAGCCTCGAGTCGGGCAACCGGCGCATAAGTTTCCTCATAGTCGATGCCTTCCTCTTGGTTATACCCTTGAGCGACCAATCTCGCTTTATTACGGGTTATTACCCCGTTTTCGTCCAACTTGTTCCTAAACACCCATCGGGTGCCGATTACTCGATGGCCTCGCGGAGGAGGGACAAGGTCCCATACCTCGTTTCTTTTAAACTGATTTAGTTCCTCTTGCATCGATAAAAACCAGTGCTCATCGAGTAGGGCCTCTTTGGGGTTTTTAGGCTCTATTTGTGAAACGAAAGCGAAGTGATAACAAAAGTTACTTAGCTTAGATCGAGTGGTGACTCCCTTTGTGATGTCTCCGAGAATATTGTCAATTGGATGATCTTTACACGACTTCCAAGCTTGAGGGAGATCATCGTTTGTAGGCGGATGAGCTTCCTCAGTTACCTCATGGTGTGCATCCTTATCCTCCTCAATTTTGACTCTATCGGGTTGATCAATCCCCGTTTCGCCACCTTTGAGTATGTCTTCTGTGGATGTACCTGCACCATGAACAACACTATCCTTTCCGACATTTCTCGGATAGGACTCATCAAACGTAACGTGCACAGACTCTTCAACAGCTAGTAATCTTTTATTATAAATCCTATATGCTTTACTTGATTGCGAGTACCCTAGAAAAATGCCTTCATCGGCTTTTGAATCAAACTTGCCCAAGTTTTCCTTTCCATTGTTTAATACAAAGCACTTGCATCCAAAAACATGAAGGTGAGAAACATTAGGCTTTCGCCCTTTTAAAAGTTCATACGGAGTTTTGTTTAGAATGGGGCGGATGAGTACCCTATTCAAAACATAACATGCCGTACTAATGGCGTCGGCCCAAAAGTATTTTGGTAAACCACTATCATTAATCATTGTTCTTCCCAATTCTTCTAAAATTCTGTTTTTACGCTCCACAACCCCATTTTGTTGAGGAGTTCGTGGAGCCGAGAAGTTATGATCGATGCCATGGTTACCGCAATATTCTTCAAATAAATGATTTTCAAATTCACCTCCGTGGTCACTTCTTATTGACACAATGTTTGTATTTAACTTATTTTGGGAGAGCTTGGCAAATCTCTCAAAAGCGGCAAACGTGTCACTTTTACTCACTAAGAAGATGGTCCAACAGAACCTAGAAAAGTCGTCCACTATTACGAATCCGTAATAGTTTCCTCCTAGACTTTTGATCCTAGACGGCCCAAACAAGTCCATATGAAGTAGTTCAAGAGGTCTCGTTGTTGAAATAATCTTTTTGGATTTAAAGGAGATCCTCGTTTGTTTTCCTTTTTGACAAGCATCACAAAGGTGATCCTTGGTGAACTTAATTTTGGGAAGTCCTAGTACTAGATCTTTTGAGACAATCTTATTGAGTAAGTCAAAGTTGACATGCGCTAAGCGCCTATGCCATAGCCATGAGTCTTCACTCATAGATATGAGACATTGATCGCTTGTTGGGGATACCACATTCAAGTCAAGCATATACACATTGTTTACTCTAAAACCAATAAACACATTCTTCTTATCACTTTCATGCACAATTTTGCAGCAATCTTTTGAAAAGGAAACATTGTAACCTTTGTCGCATAATTGGCTAATGCTAAGGAGATTATGTTTAAGGTTTTCGACAAGCAACACATCGGAAATTGTAGTAGAGGAGGGATTACCTATACTACCTTTACCTAGTATCGCTCCGCGGTTGTTATCACCGTATGTTACATACCCTTTCTTCTTAGCCATGAAGTCTATGAATAAGGATATGTCTCCAGACATGTGCCTTGAGCACCCACTATCAAGAACCCATCTTCTCTCGGTGGACTCGACACATTTCACCTGTTTCTTTTTCTTTTTCTGATTTGCGGAGAGACATAGATTCACGGACTCTTCTTCATCACTAGAGCTTTCATTAGAGGAGGAAGAATCACTGTCGCTTTCCCACGCGATGTACGCCCTCCTAGGCTTTGATGCTCTCTTACGTGACTTCGATTGTTCCTTTTCTTTTCCCTTGTTGTTTATTGGACAGTCCGGTTTGTAGTGACCGGGCTTTCCACATTTATAGCACGTTCCTCTAGTCTTTTTGCCTTTTTGATTGTCATCTTTGGAGAACCTTGATTGCCTTCGGAAATTTACCAGGTTCTTCTCCGAATGTTGGATTCCGTTCTTTCTCACGTACCGGTTATACCGTTTAACGAACAGCCCCATGTCCTCATTTATGTCTTCTTCTTCGTCGTCGCTTGAAGAATAATCACTTTGCTCTTTTGCTTTAGACTTCGAGGAAGAAGCCTTAAGAGCTATGGACTTCTTTTCACTCATCTTTACTTTGTCCTTCTTTTCTTTCCTTTCATGTTGGTCAAGACTCAAGAGTACCTGTTCATGCTCTTGTAGTTTGCCAAACAATGTAGTCAGGTCTAATACCGTAAGATCATTTGCCTCTTTGATGGCGGTCACTTTCGGCTGCCATTCCCTGCTAAGACATCTCAAAACTTTATTAGTAGCAAGATCATTGGAAATAGGTCTTCCTAGTGAATGTAATCTGTTTATGAGATGAGTAAATCTCTTTTGCATGTCAGCAATGGTTTCCCCTTGCTCCATGAAAAAGAGATCAAACTCTTGTATAAGAGTGTTGATTCGAGCCAACTTAACATCGTTTGTCCCCTCATGGGCAATTTGTAGTGCATCCCACATAGTCTTAGCCGTAGGGCAATGGGATACACGGTAGTATTCATCTACACCTAATGAGGAGATTAGAATGTTCTTAGCTTTCCAATCGTAATTATACTTTCGCTCATCGTCGTCGGTCCATTGTGCTTCGGGCTTTGGCACAACTTCGTTATTCTCATTTGTCATGGTTATTTCAATCGGACCATTGAGAATAACGTTCCATATCTTTCTATCTATGGAATTAATGTGCACCCGCATACAGTCTTTCCAATAGCTATAATTTTCACCGTTAAAAACGGGAGCTCTATTGTACGCCCCTTTTGGTTCGTTAGCCATTATTCTATCAATGTTGTATTTGAAGCACCGGAGAACCAGGCTCTGATACCACTTGTTAGACTAAGGCACGGATCTAGAAGGGGGGGTTGAATAGATCCCTTTTAAAAATTTGAGTGGCGCTACCAATAAAATTGGTTTTCAAAATTGTTTTCAAATGCGGAAGCGGCCTTGGAAAATATAGTCTAAAACGAACAACTATTGGAGAGCCGGATATGCGTCAAGCAGATGAATTTAAGACGATAACGGATAGTAAATCACTACACACTTTTATGCAAAACTCAGATGTGATTCACTCGTACTATTTCCTTATTCCAATGATCAAAAATTACACCAAAACTAGCAGCAAAATTAAGGCAATTTTAGTTCAGCACTTTTGTCGAACAGTTGGTGTGCACAAATACCTTAAATGATATTTGTGTTGAATGAGTGATTGAAAAAGCCTTAGTACAGTATTTCTATTGTACTTAGAAAAAAAACAGTGTTTCACCAACTCACTCAATCAATACTACAATTTGACAAAATCACTTATTCTAGAATCACTTAATTTTTAAGCTGTAATTGAAAATGCAGAAAATAAAGGAACACAAGATTTGATGAGGCAGTTCCCCCAGTCGTCCTCGCGTTGGGGTACGTCTGCCCTCAATTCTACAATGAGAATTGAGATATGTATTGAATAGATATCACCTGTTTGGTAGAACAGTTATACACAAGAATCGATAGACAATTGATACAAACAATCTCAATGTTGCTGATAATTTCTACCACTTCTTGCCCCTTGATTCAAGATGAATCAAGTCCTCCAATTTGATGTGAATGACCTCTGATTGCAGCCACCTTATTGACAACTCTTCCGTTGATCAAACCTTCGGCACGGCTGATCTTAGACACACCCAAATTGAACCCGGAACGTCTTCAACCTTTCAACGCCCTAGCTACTAGATTGATCAACCTTCCGCTAATCAATCACCTTCGCACTCGCTTGATTGTTGAACCGACGATTCCGTAACAAAAGCCTTCAAAACCTGTAGTCTTGATAGGTAAAACCTCAAAGGTTTTCTCCCAAGAAACACCTGCACCAGCTTCCACTCGAACCGGATCTTCAATCACGCGTTCGAACCTTATCACCGTCGAGCAAACCACAAACCGCAGCAAAAAAAAAAAAAATTTGATTATCTGTAATTTGAGGATTTGTGAGTTGATTGAACGATGAAGATGAAGAACACTGATGCACCTCTTTCACGTTTCTTGACCTGAACACTTTCTCACAATGCTTTCAAAAATGTTAGTTGTTAAAATTGAAAAGACAGCTATTTATAGTAATATACAAAACGGACAGTTGACAGATCAATGAAACATAGCAGAATTTCTGTTTCTGCGCGCGAACGGTCGACCATAGGGTCGGCGTGCGCTGAGCCGTGTGACACTCAAACTGTCATGCGCCGAGTCAGAGGTCGACGCATGATCTTCATGCGCTGAGCCGTCTGATTCTTAAACCTGCATGCGCCAAGTTAACGGTCGACGCATGACCTTCATGCGCTGAGCCGTGTGAACTGAATGAAACTGTGTGCTGACGGTATGGTCGGCTCATGGTTCAAAAATCTGCAAAAACATAAATTTCTACAGCTTTTTGTGCATTACGTCATTGTAAAAATTGAATCATAAGTAGCGTGAATGATTTAAACGAAAGAAGGATATCTCTTAGCAAGTTGTCATCATCAAAAACCAGAGGCACGCTTGTGTTGGTAGATACTTTGCCTTCACAAAACGTTCAGAGAAAACCTACGAAAAGGGAAAAGACAAGTCATCGTAACCAAATCTTAGGTTCGGGAATCGGTTATGCAAGGGGAAGGTATTAGCACCCCTCACGTCCGTCGTACTCGACGGGATCGCTTGTTGTCTAATCAAAGGGTGTTAATTTATCTAAGCTACAGGCTTAAGGACGAAAGAAAAGAAAGAAAAGAAAAGAGACTCGATAGAGCATCGCCCCTCTATGCCTACGTACTCCCTCATGCAATGGGAAAGTCAGAGTCAACGTAGTTCAGAAAACTACGGGGGAAGGTGGGGGAAGGTTGCTCGCCAAGACATCACCGTCTTGTGCCTACGTATCCTCGTCTGGTATGAGAAATCAGAGCAAACGTAGTTTGGGCTGACACGACCACATATTGGTTCAAGTGTTTTACCCGAGTAGGGTTAAACCTTAGTTCTAGCAGTTAGGTGTATTGCTGCTCGACCATTGGAGACTTAAACTAAACAAATGAACACTCATCACTTTGAACAAAATCCATAAAAGTATGCATTCAAGTGGAAATGGAACATGCGTGTCGAAGAAATCATGATTAAACAATCATGAACAACAACACAATATCCAAAACATCTCACTCAAATGCATCATACTGATCCATGAAGATTCAAAGTGAAATGATACCCAAAACAAGCTCAAAAACAGCAAATATGACATTCTGGTTCAGTGTTAATCGGTTAACACATATGGTTAACCGATTAACCAGTTAAAAATGTTTGAAAATTAGAAAATTTGTACTGGTTAATCGATTAACCAGTTTGCACTGCAACTGGTAAACCGATTAACATTGTACCAAAGGCAGAAAACAACATCTCAAAAGCACTTTTCAGCATTTAATCACTTCTCCAATAATCCAGATGATTATATAATCAATTAAGCACGAATTTAAACCAGAAAACAGTGATCCAATCAACATGTAAACACATTCAAACAGCAAGATCATGAATCACATGGATCAAACATCAACAAAATCAATCAAAATGAAGATCAACATGATGATTATGCAAATAAGCTCAAAGACAGAATCAGATCTAGAATTTCCAACCTACAAAGCGGCGATTTGCCTTAGTGAGTGTTGATTCACTTGAAATGAGCAGATCCGAGCTAGAAATCTGGAATTCCTTCAAGATCTAAGTGTGTTCTTGTAGTAGAAATGAAGATCCACCAAAATTAAGCAAGAATTATACAAATAAGCTCCTCTAGATCAACTTCAAAGATCAGATCCAAACTAGCACGAAAATTGAATGGAGAATTGGAGATAATAAGGATGAAGGATGAAGGTTTTAGCTCTAGAATTCAATGATTCCAATAGAGAATCAAAGAATTCAAGGTGAGGAGAGCTTTAATGGATTTTTTGGAGATGGAGAAGTTGAGAGCAAAACTCAAGAGTGAGTGAATTCTGAAAAATGAAATGGAATTATGAGGATTGTGTGAGATTTGGAGAAAATCATTTAAATATGCTCTTGGTTAGGATCCAAATGTGGTTTGGAGTGTGGTTTGTGAAAATTGGAATGGGATTAGGAATGGGAAATTGGAGGGAATTTGAATTAATTTGAAAACTAATCAAAATTCAAAGTGTTTCTAGATCCTTCCATTGGTGTGAAATCAATTTCTCAAGTGATCAAAATGGACCCCAAAGTGACCTCAATTGAAAACTCACGTGCAGAGCTGAAATTGCCTTGGTTAATATGTTAACCATATGGGTTAATCGATTAACACCTTCAAAAAATTCAAATTTGACCTGATTTTGCATTGGTTAATCGGTTAACACCTTAGAAATTTGAATTTTGGCGCCTTTTGGAGGGAAAAATCCACATTTGTCTGTTTTCTTCCATTCTAAGCCCCGTTCAGCCTCTAAACCTTGCTCTTGAATACTACAACCATGAGAATGCTTGAGATAGCCTGAATGCTGCCTCTTCATCTGAAAATATCCTGCAAAATAAAACAAAATTGGCCGCTCGATCGCCGGGCAAAATAAATGGCGTAGCTTCTGATTCTCGCTGTTTTGTCTCGCACCGAAGAAAACCCTGAGCCACACAAAAACCTTGATCCCCTGGCTCAAAAATAGATTCTATGCTATGCAAAAATGAAATGAATCATAAGCCCAGTACAAGAAATGGTTGGTCAAATTTTGGGGTCTAACACTAATCTTGTGACTAAAGGAGGTATTCTCGGTCTACTTACTAAGTTCTTGATGGAGAGGGCTGCTACTTTTACTAGTGCGGGGAGTATGGTTGCTTTCGAAGCTGTTCTCGCTTTGCTTATCTTTGGCATAGTTATGTTCCATAATATTGACAATTTTATGGACATAAATGCTATTTGTATCTTTCTAATTCGGAATCCAGTTCCTACTTTGCTTGCAAATACCTACTATTCTATCCATCACAGGACTCAAAAGAATAGAGGAATTATTATGTGTTGTTCACCTTTACTGTACAAGTGGTTTATTTCGCATTTGCCATAGTCCAACTTATTTAAGGATAATAAAAATTGTTTGATGTGGTCTCAGATTTTACTTGGTATTCTAGATTATTGACAGTTGCGGTGAATTCCCTAATGTACCTCTTCTTGGTATAAAAGGAGGTATTAACTTCAATCTGATTTTGGCTTGACGTCAGCTTGGATATGCTATGAAGGATAAACCAAGCAACATACTTTTGGAAGTTTTCTTCATTAAAGAAGGAATTGATAGCAAGGGTTTAAAGGAGAAGATCGCCCATGCTTGGCATAAGATTCATAGAAAAGGAAAGGATGAATTAGGAACAAAAGATTGTGTTGCTTTGGAGCCTTACACTCAGTGGGTGCAAGCAAGAGCCGCTAAGATCAGAATGCCTTATCCTCCTAAAGAACCTATGTTCCCTAAAGGCATAGGATACATTCTTGTTCCAATTGAAGATATGGAAGGACTCCAAGTTACTTTAGCCTAGATGAAGCAAGAAAGAGTTGCTTGGGAGAACAAGTTTGATGTTTCAAATGCAGAGAAGTTAGGGTTGGAAAGGCAATTGAAATAGAAAGGTGATCTACTTGAACATGATGGAAAGAAAGGAAAAAGAGAGCAAGAAGCTAAATCTGGCGCTTGAAAAGGTGTTGTTGACAAGATCTTGAAAGAGAAGTCTGAGATTAAGACTGATTTTATAGCTCATATTAGGAAGCTCAATAATGAAAATTGTAATCCTTTCAGATGTTTCAATGAGATGAAAATTCAAGTTTTCCTCTTAATGTGTTATTACTTATGATGTTTGCGATATGTTTGTAAGTACTTAGTCCCTTGAAAATTAAGAAACTTAATATTCATTTGCACATGCATTTCACACATCATTTTCATCATTTAGTGTTGTTTTCTGCTGGTCTTTCGAAGTCTCATTCATTTACTTCGTCTTTATAGAAGACAAGTTGACACAGCGGTACCATACTCGTGCCAACTCAAAACGAAAGATGGAGACAATTAAGCAAGAGCAAAGGGAACTTTGCGAGGATGTGAATTCATTGAATACGAGAATGGACATAAAGACTGCTCTGTGGAATCCTTGGCGGTAGCTCAGAATCAGCCTCCACCTCTGTCTCAACCTCAAGTAATTGTTATCTCTGAGATTGCAACAACCCCTTTTATATCTGTTGTGCCTACGAAACCTCCGTGTCAAAATTAGATGCCCGCTGGTTATCCTTGGGGTATGCCTCCCAACTCTATGCCAGAAAATTTCAACCCTGCTACTAAGGCTCCTTTGGTGAGTCGGGTTCCTCCAGTTCAACCCGTGATGGATACCGTTCCTCTGGTTGTGTATGTTATGCCACAAATAGAGGATCCTATTTTCTACACTGCTCCTAGTGAGAATCTGGATGTTTATGAGAGAATGGATGAATTCCAAGACTTGTAGAAAGATTTGAAAGCTATGAAGGGGAAAGATCTGTTTGATAAGAACACTCATGATTTTTGTTTGGTACCTAATTTCAAGATCCCTGTCAAATTCAAATTCTCTGACAAAAGAATCAATTATTTTTGGTACCTAATTTGAAGAATAAAGAAGGGGATACCAATGTTATTTCTCAAGTAGGAAGGCAGCGGAGACCCAGGACCAGAGGTGGTCAGTAGAACCAATCTCAATAATAATATTATCAACAACCTCATATTGTCGCAGTTACTCTGGTGGTCAGTCCAACTATTCTCGTTCAAACTTATCAACAACAGAATCAACAGTCTAATTAGAATCAACAAGCTCTTACTCCTAGCGAGGCTCAATTTGACCTTATTCCTATTATTCATACATAATTATATCCTGCTTTGTTGTAGAAGGGGATGACTGAAACTATAGATCTACCAGCCGTTACGAATCCACTTCCATGGTGGTATAAACTTGAAGCTCATTGTGCTTTTCATCAGGGAGCATCGGGGAATGATCTTGAGACTTGTATCTCTTGAAATCAAAAGTTCAGAAGCTTGTCAAGAATGGTTTGTTGAAGTTCTGAGAGGTTGGACCTAATGTGAAAGTTAATCCTCTACCAGAGCATGGTGGACCTGTTAGAACACAGATTGGTTCTTAGTTATATCTCTATGTTTTGATGATAACACTAATGAAATTTTGTATTAAGAAATTATATACTCTAAATTTGTTCAAGTATTTTTGTTGCAGATATTAAATTTAATATTCTTCTGAAAGCAAAAATGAATCTGAATATTGAACTACACAAGGCTCTGAGCGTCAGAAGCATCTCGTTAGAAGACTCTGAGCGCTGCCTACAGAAGAATCTGAAGCAGAAGCTACAGAAGTATCTGAAGCGAAGCTGAAGACTTTGTATAAAGAGTTTCAAGCATTGTTTTTCAGAAGACTCTGATAGTACTGTTCGCTGCAAGTACTGAGGATCTGATCTCCAAACTCTGCTCTGATTATTACTCACGCTGAAACACACTTTCTGCAACACTCTGATACAACAAACTCTGATAACATCAAGACTCTGATCACTCAAGGTTCTGATGTTGATTGCTATGAGATAGAAGCTTGTTGAAGAAGATTATTCAAAGTTATATCTATTGGCATATTCCAAACGTCTCTTTCCTCTTTTATGCTAGACACAAGAACTCAGGCAAAAAGGATTTCTCTGAACATTCTACTTCTAGGAAAGGTCAAGTCATGTGAAGACAAAAGGCTGCAGCTACTTTGCAGTACACGGTCTTCAAGCTTGCAACGTCTTGGAAGTCTTTGTCTATAAAAGCAAGCCTTCAACATCTTTCTACAGTTGACGAAAATTGACAAAACTATTGAAAGCTCTCTCAAAGCTCTCATACAAATTATAATTCTTTGTTGAATAGTTTCATTCGTTCTTAATCTTAAGTGTATAAATCACAGTTGTGATATATCTTTCACAGAAGCATTTTAAACACTTGTTTAGTTTACATTTGATTGTAAAAGTTCCTTAAGAAGACCAAGTTGTGGTCAGTAGTTCTTGAGAAGACTAAAACAGTTGTTCTTAGTGGTTGACATTGTAATCCGTTTGATTATAGTGGATTAAGTCCTTGTGGAGAAAGGCAAATCACTCTTGATAGGGTGGACTGGAGTAGTTGAGTTCAACGAACCAGGATAAAAATAATTGTGTTTTTATTACCATATTATTTTCTAAACCCTTATTCAACCCCCCCCCCCCCTTCTAAGTGTTTTCTCACCTTCAGTTGGCATCAGAGCTCCGGTTCTGTGTGTGATATCACTTCACCGTGAACAGAAAAGATCCAGTTGAGAAAACTCTTGATATATTTTGGTTGATACATTATGACTGAAGCTTCAACATCCAACAACAATAGATATGAAGACATAGATAGAATCAGCACTAAACCCCCTATGTTTGATGGGGAAAAGTTTGACTACTAGAAAGACAGGATTGAAAGTTTCTTTGTAGGATATGATGTTGACCTTTGGGATTTAGTTATTGATGGATATGTTCACCCCACTGATGGGGATGGCAAAAAGATAGATAGAAAATCTATGATTGAAGCTCAGAAGAAAGAATTCAGGAATCATCATAAAGCTAGAACCATACTTCTAAATGCTATATCTCATATTGAGTATGAGAAGATTACCAACAGAGAAACAGCATTTGGAATGTTTGAATATTTGAAGATGACTCATGAAGGGAATTATCAAGTCAAGGAGACTAAGGCTCTGGCGCTGATCCAGAAATATGAAGCCTTCAAAATGGAGGAATCATAATCTATAGAAGTTATGTTCTCTAGATTCCAGATTCTCACAGCTGGCTTGAAAGTTCTGGACAAGGGTTACTCCACTGCAGATCATGTTAAAAAGATCATCAGAAGTTTGCCAATCAGATGGAGACCAATGGTCACTGCTCTGAAGCTAGATAAGGATCTGAACAAGATCACATTGGAGGAACTGATCAGCTCTCTGAGGAGTCATGAGATTGAATTAGAAGAAGACGAACCCCAGAAAAAAGGTAAGTCTATTGCTTTAAAGTCTAACAAATCTGCCAAAGCTTTGCAGGTTTTAGAAGAAAGTTCTGAAGAATTTTCTTCTGAAGAAGAAGATGAATTGTCCATGCTGTCCAGAAGAATCAACAAACTCTGGAAGCATAAAGGAAAGAAGTTCAGAAACTTCAAGAAGCCAAATCAACGTAAAGAGTCCCCTGGACACAAAAGATCTAGAAAGAAAGAGGTTGTCTGATATGAATGCAAGGAACCTGGTCACTACAAGAATGAATGTCCAAAGCTTCTGAAGGAAAAACCAAAGAGGAAGTTTGACAAAAAGAAGAAGGTTCTAATGGCAACCTGGGATGATTCCGATGAATCTGAATCTTCATCAGAATCAGATGAAGAATGTGCCAACATGGCACTGATGGCAGGAGTGGAAGATCAGGATGAAGGAACATCTGGATCTGAATCTGATTCTGAATCTGACTCAGAAAAGGTACTTTCTGATCTCTCTAGGGAGAACTTATTGAGGTTTTATCAGAAGATCTGAACAACTTTAACCAGATTAAGCTCAAGTGCAAGAAGCTTAAATGCAATCTTGAATCTGAGAATAGTCTGTTAAAGTCAGAAGTTGTTGAGCTCAAAGAAAACAATTTGAAAATGAAAAATAATTTTGAAAAAGCTCAACAAGACTCTGAATCTGGAAGTCAAAATGTAAAAATATTTTAGAAGAATATGACTACAGTTTTCAGAAGTTTCTGGCTAAAAGCATAGATAGAAGCAAGATGGCTTCAATGATCTATGGAGTTAGCAAAAACAACAGGAAGGGAATTGGATATGAATCTTCCTCTGGAAAAGATTTAAATCCAATACTTGTTGATACACTTATCATTAAGAAGACTCCCTTATATTCTAATTTTAAGTTTGGTCATCTGAATGATATTAAACACACACGTTTTGATCAGAATGTTCCTGTGTTTAAACCGGAAGTTAGTCAGAACAAACCTGTTGTAAAAAGACAAAAGTTCAGACAAACTTTTAAGGCAACTAACCCAAAAGGACCCAAAAAGATCTGGGTACCTAAGGATACGATAATATATGTTGCATATGTATTTAGCAGCAAAGTCAAGACGCCAATCATGGTACCGGGACTCTGGCTGCTCACGTCACATGACGGGAGAAAGGTTTATGTTCCAAAGCCTGGAGCTTAAATCTGGAGGAGACGTCAAGTTTGGAGGGAATCAGAAGGGCAAGATAACTGGCTCTGGTACTATTGGCAATGGTAACCTTCCCTATATATCTAATGTTTTACTTGTAGAAGGATTAAAACATAATCTATTGTCCATAAGTCAATTAAGTGACAATGGTTATGGCATAATCTTTAATAAAAAATGTTGCAAAGCTGTCAGTCAAAAGGATGACTCAATCCTATTTAATGGAAAGAGGAAGAACAACATTTACAAAATCAATCTTTCAGAACTTAAGGTTCAAAATGTAAAATGCCTTATGTCTGTTAATGATGAGCAATGGGTCTGGCACAGAAGATTGGGACATATTAATATGAGACGTATATCTCAGATTAATAAACTCAATCTGGTCAGAGGACTTCCTAAGTTGAAGTTCAACTCAGATGCTTTTTGTGAAGCATGTCAAAAAGGAAAATTTTCAAAATCTTCTTTTAAAACTAAAAATGTTGTTTCAACTTCAAGACCATTAGAGTTACTTCACATTGATATGTTTGGACCAGTGAAAACTGCATCCATCAGAGGTAAGAAGCATGGATTAGTCATTGTTGATAACTGCAACAGATGGACGTGGGTGAAATTCCTAAAACACAAGGATGAGTCACATTCTGTGTTCTTTGACTTCTGCAAACAAGTCCAAAATGAAAAAGATTTTAAAATTGTTAAAGTCAGAAGTGATCATGGAGGCGAATTTGAAAACAATTTTTTTGAAAAATATTTTAATGAAAATGGCATTGCTCATGATTTCTCTTGCCCTAGAACTCCACAACAGAATGGAGTTGTAGAGAGGAAAAATAGAACATTGCTAGAAATGGCCAGAACCATGATCAACGAGACTAATCTGGCAAAGCATTTTTGGGAAGAAGCAATAAACACAACTTGTTATGTTCAGAACAGAGTGTCTGTAAGACCTCTTCTGGAGAAGACTCCCTATGAATTGTGGAGGAATAGAAAACCCAACATTACTTATTTTCATCCTTTTGGATGTATATGTTATATGTTGAACACTAAAGAGAATCTGAACAAGTTTGATTCTAAAGCACAGAAGTGTTTCATGCTTGGCTATTCTGAACGCTCTAAAGGCTACAGAGTATACAACACTGAGACACAAATTGTGGAGGAATATATACATGTTAGATTTAATGATAAGCTTGGCAATCAAAAGCCAAAGCAACTTGATATTTCTGCAGATAGACAAGTAATTCTCACAGACTCTGAAGACTCAGAGGCAGATAAGGCTCAGGTGAAGGAATCAGAAGCAACGCCAGATGCAACTCCCTTGGCTGCTCAAATGAATAATTTGAATATTTCTGAAGAACCTAATGTTAAAGGATCATCTTCCTGAACCAAGGCCTCTCACCTAGAGGATGTGATCATTGGAAAGAAGGATGACCCTATAAGAATAAGATCCTACCTCAGATCATCTGAAGCATCATTATTTGGTTTGGTGTCAATTATTGAACCAACTTCTATGGATGAAGCTCTGCAAGACAATGACTGGATAATTGTCATGCAAGAAGAGCTCAATTAATTCACAAGAAATGACATTTGGGATTTGGTTCCAAGACCAAAAGGATTCAATATAATTGGAACTAAATGGGTCTTCAGAAACAAACTTAATGAGCAAGGAGAAGTTGTAAGAAACAAGGAAATACTAGTTGCTCAGGGTTATAGTCAGCAAGAAGGAATTGAATACACAGAGACTTATGCTCCTGTGGCTAGGTTAGAGTCTATTTGTTTACTCATTTCTTTTGCTGCACAAAAGAACATCACTCTATATCAGATGGATGTTAAGAGTGCCTTCTTAAATGGGATTATAGAAGAGGAAGTCTATGTTCATCAACCTCCTGGTTTTGAAAGTGATAAATTTCCAGAACATGTTTTTAAACTTAAGAAATCTCTTTATGGTTTAAAACAAGCTCCCAGAGCTTGGTATGAGAGACTAAGTAATTTTCTTCTGGAGAAAATTTTTATCAGAGGCAAAGTGGACACAACTCTCTTCTGTAAAACATTTAAGAAAGATCTATTAATTTGTCAAATATATGTAGATGATATTATATTTGGATCTACCAATATTACGCTGGGAAGGGAGTTTGCTCTTTCTATGCAGGCTGAATTTGAGATGAGCATGATGGGAGAATTGAGATTCTTTCTGGGAATTCAAGTCAACCAAACTCCAGATTACACTTACATTCATCAAACTAAATATGTAAAAGAGTTTCTGAAGAAGTTCAACATGACTGATAGTAAGTTAGCAAAGACTCCAATGCATCCAACAAGCACTCTTAGTAAGGAAGAGGTAAGTAAGAAAGTAGATCAGAAACTCTACAGAGGTATGATTGGATCTCTTCTATAATTAACCGCTTCTAGACCTGACATTTTATTTAGTGTATGCTTGTGTGCTAGATTCCAATCAGATCCTAGAGAATCACACTTAACAGCTGTTAAGAGGATTCTAAGGTATCTGAAAGGTACTACTAATGTGGGTTTGTGTTACAGAAAATCTGATGAATTTAAACTAGTTGGATTCTGTGATGCTGATTACGCTGGAGACAGAGTTGAAAGAAAAAGTACTTCTGGAAGTTGCCAATTTCTGGGAAGTAATTTAATCTCCTGGTACAACAAGAAACAACCTACAATTGCTCTATCAACTACAGACGTAGAATATATTGTTGCTGCTGGATGTAGCACACATATGCTCTAAATGAAAAGTCAGCTAGAAGATTATCAGATCTTTGAGAGTAATATTTCTATATTCTGTGATAATACTTGTGCTATATGCTTATCTAAAAATCTTATTTTACACTCTAAAGCTAAGCATATAGAAATTAAACATCACTTCATTAGAGACTATGTTCAGAAGGGTATTATAAATTTAGACTTTGTTGATACAGATCATCAATGGGCTGATATTTTCACAAAACCCCTTGATGAAGATATGTTTAAGTTTATTCTGAAAAATATTGGTATGGAATTCTGTCCAAAATAATATTTATCAGAAGCAACTTTCTCAGATGCAAAATGTTTAAACTCTGAAGTATTTCATCTGTCATTTATTTAATTTCTTGAATTATTATTTCTGTGTGTATCTGAACTAACAAATCTCAGAGGATCTAAACGTTGGCTAACGTTTCATTTCTCAAAGAGTTTTCAAAAGCACATGCAAGCAAACACGTGTAACTCAGAATCTGAAAAGATGGAGTACACAATACTGAAAAGACGTTTGAGGTACTGTTTTGAATATTTGGTTTCTCGTTTTCCCCCCAAATTGTCAGAATCATTAATGCTTGAAATGATTAATTTTTTTTATTAAATGCAATTAAATGCTAAATGTGTATGTGCTAAACGTGTGACCTTCTGTGTTCCCTAATTTGTCTCTATAAATTCCACAACTCACAACATTTCACACTTTTCACTCTCACGAACACTTGTATGCATTTCTGCTTGCTCCACTATTTTCATCTAAACCCAAACCCAAATCCGTTCGTAACCCCAATCCTTCAACTTCTTCATCAATGGCTACTTCATCTTCAACCTCTGCAGAGTTCCAATCTACCATGGTAGCTGTATCATCTTCTAATATGGGTGTTGTTCCTTTCAAGGAACCTGTTAGAACAAATCTCACACCTGTTGAGAAACTGGAAGTTTTGTGTGAATCCTTGGTGGATCTTGCTTCATTGGCTGAAAATGGATTTAATCTGCGTTCTATCATTGATGCTCAAGGATGGACAAAGTACTTTGATAGACTGTTTGGGCCAGTTTATCCAGTTTTGGTAAAAGAATTATGGATTCATGCTCATGCATATCCCAAGTTCATTGTGTCATCTGTTCTGGGAAAAGAAATTGTGATTACTGAGGATCTTATAAGGAAACTGATGGAGTTTCTCATCTGACTGGGCGTGTCAATATGAAAGCTGTTTATGAAGAGGTGATTGCTTATGGAGAACCCTCTAACAAGTTCAAATATTTGAAGCCAAATTACAAGATCTGGGCTAAAATCTTCATGGGTTGCACCCATCACAGAAAGTCTACCAACTCTCCTGACTATGTGAATAATGATCAACTTTACTTCATGTTCTGTCTTAGTCAGAGCACAAAGGTAGATCTGCCTCATCTGCTTTTCTCTCATCTATGGAATCATGTTAAGGCATCCAGAGAAGACATGAAGGCAAAACAGGAAAAGGGTAGAAATTGGATCCCTTGTGGATGATTGATTTCAGACATTCTGACAGAGAATGGTCTGGTGGAGCATCTGCATGTGGCTGGACTGAAAGAAGAACTTACATCCATTCTTGGAAAAGTTCTGAATGCTAAAATTTTACAGAGGCTGAAAGTAATAGATGAACTTACTTCTGTTCCTGACAAACTCAATACAGAAGAAGTAAGCAAACGAAGAATTCTGGTAGAAAATTTTCCAACGTTTTATGCAGAAGAACCAAAGGAAGTTCTGATCAAGTTTATTGGATATTGTATGGAACAAGGACTTCCAGTTCCAGAAGGATTTCTAAACCATGAACCTATGCCAGATCTCTATGGAGAACATAAGAGGCAAAGAACACATGATTTAGAAGTAGAAGAAGCTGCAGGCACACAACAGAAGAAGCAGAAAACTTCTGAAGAACCTCAGAAGAAGAAGAAAAGAAAAGCTTCTGGAGAAGCTCCTTCTGCTCCTACCAAACGCATTAAGAAAAAAGGTACTAAATCATCTTTACCTATTATTTCTGAAATTGCAATAAAATCATCAACAATTAGCTCTGTTCCTGAACCCGCATCTTCCCAAACTCAAACCACTTCTGTACCATCTCATTCATCTATGCAACCACCTCCATCTTCTAAACAAACTGCATCTGATACCACACCGTTACAATCATCTGAACCCATAACTTCTGAACAATCTGAACAACCAAACACCTCTGAACCAAAACAATCTAAACCTCAAGATCAAACACCACCAGAAAAACCAACTCCACAACAACCAGAACAATCCACTCCTTCTAATCCTGAACCAGAACCTATCCAACCCTCTGAACCTTTCATACCTGATTCAGAAATTCTGGATATCCAACCCCTCAAAACTCTCTTTGACATTTCTTCGACATCATGTCATTCATCTGAATCATCTGATTCATTTGAATCTGATGTACACCCTGAAGTTAACTCACCACCATCTCTTCGTGGCTATGAACCAAGATCATCTGATTTTGTTTCTCTTGCCTCCTTGAAACCTCTACCATCTGATCCCCTTCCCTCTGGTTTAAAACTCAAACACTTTGTGATAAAACCAAGGAAATCTGCCTTCATTCCATATTCTTTTAATCCCAGAACTATTATTCCATCCATACGCAGAATAAAGCCATTCTTTTGCCTCATGCCTGCTCAATCAAAACCACCATATCCTCGTCCTCTGTTCATTATCCCAACCTTTACCATACCATCCCCACCAGTTCAATCCAAACCATCAACTCTTGAAGCCTTTCTTAAACCTAAATCTAGGCTAAATGTTGATGTTTTATTTGCTACTTTCAAGAAAGAAATAAGGATGAGTTTAGACTCTGTGAAGAAGAGATGCCTCTCAAGTGTGAACTCAGATGACTCTAATGCTATTTGGAATAACTTCATCTCCAGATTCAACACTGTTGCTTCAAATCTGAAGAGTGTCTGCTCTGATGATGCGAAGATCAAATTCGCTGAGACTGCCAGAACCAGGCTATGGAATGTGAAAAGATCTCCTACATTGCTTATTGAGGATGCACCTTCAACTTCTGGAGTGTCTGCTACTTCTGAGACCCTTGAAGGATCTGCTTCTGAAGTCATTCTGGAAGAAAATCCTTTATCTCTGACGATTGTGGACCAACCATCTGAATCTGTGGCTCCAGAATCTGCAACTGTAATGGATATTGACTCTGCTCCTACTCCTGCTTTTGAATCTGCTCCCTCTACTTCTTCTGAAGTTAAGAAAGAGAATCCAGACTTAGAAGACAAGATTGCTGTGCTGGAAGCTAGTCAATCTGAGATAAAATCCTGGATGGCAAGGCAAGATCAGAAGACTGACAACATTGAGAAATGGATGTCCAAGCAAGAACAATCTTCATCTGAGATTACCAACCTTCTAAAGATGCTTCTCTCTAAACAATCTTAGTTTTATGTTTTTTATCTGATGTTTGAGCACTTGTTTGCATTTCTGATGTCTTTTCTATCTGAATATTTTACTGAATGAATCTATGAAAGTTTCTTTTTGATTATGACAAAAAGGGGGAGAAAATGAAATTCTGAATGTTCAAATAAACTCTACCTGAATGGAATTCAGACATATCAAATCATAACTAACATGAATTTTTAGTCTTTCAGAACTATAATGATAAATCTGACAAAATTCATTAAAGTAACTCTGAGATCCCCAAATCAAGTTTTAACCAATCAGGCTCTGATTCTGAAACGTTCACCCAAATCAAGCTCTGATTCTAAAAAGAATACTCATACAAAAAGGGAATTTTCTATTCTTTCTTAGTATTCAATTCAGGGGGAGATTCATTATCTCAGGGGGAGTTATAATTATCTCTTTATTGAACAAAATTTCCAATGTTTTTGTCATCATCAAAAAGGGGGAGATTGTTAGAACACAGGTTGGTTCTTAGTTATATCTCTATGTTTTGATGATAACACTAATGAAATTTTGTATTAAGAAATTATATACTCTAAATTTGTTCAAGTATTTTTGTTGCAGATATTAAATTTAATATTCTTCTGAAAGCAAAAATGAATCTGAACATTGAACTACGCAAGGCTCTGAGCGTCAGAAGCATCTCGTAAGAAGATTCTGAGCGCTGCCTACAGAAGAATCTGAAGCAGAAGCTACATAAGCATCTAAAGCATAGCTGAAGACTTTGTATGAAGAAATTCAAGAATTGTTTTTCAGAAGACTCTGATAGTACTGTTCGCTGCAAGTACCGAGGATCTGATCTCCAAACTCTGCTCTGATTATTACTCACGCTGAAGCACACTTGCTGCAACACTCTGATATAGCAAACTCTGATAACATCAAGACTCTGATCACTCAAGGTTATGATGTTGATTGCTATGAGATAGAAGCTTGTTGAAGAAGATTATTTAAAGTTATATCTGTTGGCATATTCCAAACGTCTCTTTCCTCTTTTATGCTAGACACAAGAACTCAGGCAAAAAGGATTTCTCTGAACGTTCTACTTCTAGGAAAGGTCAAGTCACGTGAAGACAAAAGGCTACAGCTACTTTGCAGTACACGGTCTTCAAGCTTGCAACATCTTGGAAGTCTTTGTCTATAAAAGCAAGCCTTCAACATCTTTCTACAGTTGATGAAAATTGACAAAACTATTGAAAACTCTCTCAAAGCTCTCATACAAATTATAATTCTTTGTTGAATAGTTTCATTTGTTCTTAATCTTAAGTGTATAAATCACAGTTGTGATATAGCTTTCATAGAAGCATTTTAAACACTTGTTTAGTTTACATTTGATTGTAAAAGTTTCTTAAGAAGACCAAGTTGTGGTCAGTAGTTCTTGAGAAGACTAAGAAAGTTGTTCTTAGTGGTTGACATTGTAATCTGTTTGATTATAGTGGATTAAGTCCTTGTGGAGAAAGAAAAATCACTCTTGATAGGGTGGACTGGAGTAGTTGAGTTCAACGAACTAGGATAAAAATCATTGTGTTTTTATTGCCATATTATTTTCTAAACCCTTATTCAACCCCCCCCCCCCCCCCCCCTCTTTCTAAGTGTTTTCTCACCTTCAGGACCTTCTGCCAGCATGGTATAAGCTTGTTCCGTAGAGTATTTGATTTCTAATGTCAACTTGGTGAAGACTCCTCTGGCTGAGGTGCATACCAAGTTATGTAAGGTTGGTTTGTTTGGAAGTGATCATTCAAATTGCCAATTGTGTGAGCAGAATTCTGAAGGGTATGCGTTAGTGAAGAAATATATTTAGGGCTTGATGGACCAGTGTATTTTACAAGTCAGTACTAAGTGTAAGGAAGATGAGGTAGCTATTATCATTCCTCATTTTGGTATTCCTGATCCTTTGGAAGTCACTTACCAGAGTAATGGAAGTGTTGTGGATCCCTTGATAGTTTGTTTGCCGAAGCTGTTTCTGTATGAATTCGACAAAGCTTTTCCTTGGAGGTATAGTGTTACTTGGTCCGAAGATGGTAAAGAGGTAATGATTGAATCAACACAGTCATTCATAAATATAGCAGATGTTAGTGGTATGACTATAAGTGGCCGTATGTTTACTCTAGCAGCTCTCTGAAAGGTTGATTTTGTGTCAGCAAGTAAGGAAGTGCATGGTAAGGATCCTGTTGTGGTTAATCAAGAACCTGCGGTTGTTGGTTCTTCTGATGAACCTAAAAAGAATGTTGATGCTATATATTTGTTAAGATTAATCAGAAGAAGTGGTTACAAATTGGTAGATCAACTCCTTCAGACTCCGTCAAAAATATCAGTGTTATCTTTGTTGTTGAATTCCGAGGCTCATTGGAAATCTTTGATGAAAGTATTAGAACAAGCCTATGTGGATCATGATGTGATAGTAGATCAATTTTATGGCATAGTAGGAAACATTATGGCCTATTATGTCTTGAGCTTCCCTAATGAGGAATTGCCCCCAGATGGTAAGAAACATAATTATGCTTTGCATTTATCTATAAGGTGTCGTGAGGACTCTTTTCCAATGTCTTAGTTGATACAGGTTCTTTGCTCAATATTATGCCAAAAGAAACTTTGTATAAGTTGGCTTATCAAGTGGCTCCTATGAGACACAATGGGGTTGTGGTCAAAGCTTTTGATGGTTCCAAGAGGACATTAATTGGTGAAGTAGATCTCCTGATGACGATAGGTCCATAGACTTTCCAAGTCATTTTTCAAGTGATGGACATTTACCCGACGTACAGTTGTTTATTGGAAATATCATGGATACATGATGCTAGGTCAGTAACGTCAACTCTTCATCAGAGACTCGATTTGTTAAGAATGGTAAGCTGGTAATTTTATGGTGAGAAGGCCTTGTCAGTTAGTCACCTTTCTTCTTTCTGATATACAGACGTGCATATGGAAGCTGTTGAGACTCATTTTGAAGTCCTTGATACAATCAATGATGTTTAGAAGAATGGGGCATCTATTGCTTCGTTAAGAGATGTATAGTAGGTTGTGAAGAGCGGTCAAGAAGAAGGTTGGAGACAAATTATTGAGCTTCTCGAGAATAAGAACAGAGTTGGTTTAGGGTTCTCACCCTATGCAACCATAAGAGCATTGAAGCATGAAGCTGTTATCAGACATATCTAAGAGGTGTTCCACAGTACTGGTTTTATTCACCCTAGAAATCAAGTTGTTGCTGCCATTGATGAAGATGATTCATAATGGCCTTGCTTTGTGACACATGGAGAGACTAGTCAAAATTGGACTACCGTGGATGTTCCTAGTGTCGTTCAATTGTTAAAGTAATTTGTTTTGTTTTTTCAAATAATACCTTTCGCTCTGCCCAAGGTGAAAGTAACATTGTTCGGGCCCCTTTGCTTCAAATTTTAAGATCATTAATAAAAGACGTTTTGTTATCCACATGTTTTAATTTTTGCATTTTTTGTGTGGAAAATGGTAACTACAAAACCTGTTAAAAACAATTTCATTTATTGCATATCACTTTCACATTTGTCTGTTTTCTAAAACAAAGCATAAATCATGTGCAGATTAATAAGCAATAAAGCTATTGAAAATTATGACCCTGCGCCCTCTCCCAATTTTGAATTCCTTGTATTTGAAGCGGAAGAAGAGGGTGAGGAAGACAATGATATTCCAGAAGAAATTACTCAGCTGCTTGAGCACGAGGATAAGACTATTTAGCCATATAAAGATCATGTAGAATTAATCAACTTGGTGAAGATGTCAAGAATAGGCTGGTAGAGTTGTTGAAACAGTATGTTGATGTATTCGCTTGGTCGTATCAAGATATGCCAGGATTGGATACTGATATTGTAGAGCATCGACTGCCGCTTAAACCATAATGTCCACTAGTGAAGCAAAAGTTAAGAAGGACTCATCCTGAGATGACTGTCAAGATTAGAGAAGAAATGCAGAAACATATTGAAGTCACTTTTCTTGTCACATCTATTTATCCTCAATGGGCGACAATTATTGTCCAGTTCCAAAGAAAGACGAAAAAGTCAGAATGTGTGTAGATTATAGAGATATGAATAAAGGAAGTCTAAAAGATGATTTTCCTCTATCGCATATTGACATGTTGGTAGACAATACAACTAAATTTAATGCTTTCTTCTTTACGGATGGCTTTTCCAAATATAATTAAATTAAGATGGCACCTAAGGACATGGAAAAAAACAAAGTTTATCACCCCTTGGATAACATTCTGCTATAGAGTGATGCCCTTCAACTTGAAGAAAGTTTGTGTTACGTACCAGAGGGCTATTACTACTCTATTTCATGATATGATGCACACAGAAATAGACATATATATTGATGATATGCGTAGCTCTGGTTTTTGTGACGCGATCACTACCGCATTTTTTTCCACTTTTGAATTTCTAATATTTATCCTATGATGCTTAAAAGGAACGAGAATGAATCTAAACTGACCCTGCGTGCAAATGTTTTCCTTAGAAATGCAAAGAGATATAGAATCGAGGGTTGGTTAAACAAAGGGAAGCTATTAACACCCTGAGTATCTATAGTAATCTATAGGAACCTTGATCGTATTTTCTACTGTTGAATTACTTGCTTAGGTTTGTCTATTGTTTAATTCGGATGGTTTCTCCTTTGTGAAAATCGAGGGTATGTTTTTGTTTGGTGTTTCTATGGTTTATGGAAGGTATCGGGATCTAAGGGTTTTTTATTAGTGTGCTCGCTAAGATCACCCAATCTTATGCCTACGTATTCTAAAAAAGGAAATTGAGAAATCAGAGCATTCGTAGTTCCTCCTAATCTATGGGAGGAAAAAGCTTATTTTGTATCTTGTTTAAAGCCCAAGATGATGAAGCTAAAAAGAG
Organism: Lathyrus sativus; assembly: GCA_963859935.3. Taxonomy (NCBI): domain Eukaryota; kingdom Viridiplantae; phylum Streptophyta; class Magnoliopsida; order Fabales; family Fabaceae; genus Lathyrus; species Lathyrus sativus. The sequence continues at coordinate 285,631,377 of OZ012738.1, forward strand.
TGTTGGAAATATTTGACGAATTGTCATCTTTAAGGGAGAGATCTCACCTATTCACTACAATCATATGAGAATGATATCATAAGGGAAGAAAGCTTTGAACTTATTATGTTTAAGCAATGCCACTTTTTCCTTTATGAATTCTTTGCATACTAAGAGAGGGGCCTTAACTTGGATATAGGATCGACAAGTGTGCCACTTACATCAGTTATATGAAAGAAAGGTTTTTGAGCCATGATAAGAGAAGGACTCCATCTTGGAATTTGAATCAACAAGTGTGCCACTTACATCACTTATATGGAACAGGGTTTTTAATGTTTGATTTGAATTGTAGTGATTAGAAGAGATTTCTTCCTACAAAGATGACTCAAAGTATCATCTGTGAGGAGATTTATTTATGTATCTTGATTGAAGCCCAAGATATGAAGCTAAAAGATTGAAAACTGACTCAATTAGGGAATTTTATCTGTCTTGTACAAAGCCCAAGATTGAGGCTGACTGACTGGAGAAATTATTTGTTATAAAAAAAGCCTGAGAGGAGGCTAATGACTGTTGAGGAAATTTGAAGAGACTAACTCAATACTGAGGATTTGATTGACTCTTTTAGGGATTTTTATTTGTATCCTATAGAAAGCCCATGATGAATGAGGCTAAAATAATTTATTTGTATCCTGTACAAATCCCAGGATGATGAGGCTAAAAGAACTATTTGAATAGTTTACTAAGACTTGACTTATGCTTTTGAGAAGTTTGAGGGTCCTTGTATAAAGCCAAAGAGAAGGTTGTGGGGAACTGAATGATACTTCCCAAGTATCCTTGTATGAAGCCCAAGAGGAGGTTGTACTTTTTGGGGGATTCTTTGTATGATGCCCAAGAGGAGGCAATGATGCTTGTATAAGGCCCAAGAAGAGGCCAGGGAACCAGTTGTTTGAATTAAGTTGTGATTGAAGAGATCCTATTGTTTGACCTATGTCTAAACTAAGGATGATGTAAATGTCAATACAAACTTAACAAAATATGAACAAACATGATTGAAGATTCACAAGTATAGACATGTTTGAATTCATGGAAGATTGCACATCTTTTAGGGTTTGATGTGTTGAATGACTCTAAGCAGAGGTCCTAGAATTATTCTATGTACAAAGGTGTTGGGTCTTACACTCTAAGAAGAGGTCCAAGATTTATTGAAAATAAAAGAAAAGGTGGTGGGTCTTACACTCTGAGTAGAGTCCCAAAAGAGTTTAAAAGTTGAATGCCACTAGGGCTGTGTTTGATGAAAGTTGAAGATTTGAGTTTTGGAAGATTGAAAGCTTTGATAAATTGAAGAAAGTTTTGAGAAGAGGGAAGGGACTTACACTCTAATAGAGGCCCATGTATTTTGATGATTTGAAAAATTAAAAAGGGGTTGGGACTTACACTCTAGCAGAGGTCCAAATAGTTTTGAAAATGTAATTGAATATGCATATAACAAAGAGATATATTCATCATGGTATGAGTTTATGAAGGAAATACTTGAACATTTAAGCAAAGGTTTAAGCCATAGAAGCAATTATTGCGAAATTCAAGCAAGGATACAAATTGGACATGTTAGTAACAACCAAACATGGATATTAGGGTTCAAACATGGTTTTGGACAAAGTGGAAACATCACAAAGGTTCACACAAACAAACATGTACATAAAGGTATTTTCAAGGCAAAGTTCAAGTGTTTTAGGAGCACATAAACATGTTATAATCAACACAACTAAATATTTACATATCAAGGTGGTATAAACGTGGAAGGGAATCAACATTTAAGGTAAAAGATCAAGCAAGAAATTCATGGCATGATTGAAAGTTAAACATTCATTTACATGTAAACATACACTTTAAAATGGACCAAAACTAAGTAACGACAAGGATGTATAAATTTACAACATCATTTAAAGTTCATACAAGATGCATATGGTTCAAACAAGTCATTGTAGGCAAGGAAAGGCAATGAACCATTCAAAAGAATAAAAAAGAAGCTTAAGAAACCCTAAAAAAGTCACATACTTTAAGTACTCATAAATATGAGAAAATAAATTATTTTTTATATTTCATTTTCACAACTAGAAAATAGAAATTATCATGAGCAATTTTCAAAAAGGATGGGTTAAAAATTGATAAAAAATGAGAAAGTTATGATAGTTTGAAAATGTGAAGAAAATTAAGAAAATAGGTGTTTAAAAAAAGGGGAATGGTCCCCATGGGTGTTGAACCCATGACCATTCACTCACAACATAAAACACTAACCAAACCAACCATATACGCATGGTGACTAAAGGGTGGAAGATGGTTATTATATGTGTTAGCTATTTGAAAAATCAGAAAAATAAAAGAAACTGGGGCGAGAGGGATTCAAACCCCAGTTTCAAAACTTCAAAGGACACAAGGCGCACAGGTTTAACCACTAGGGTGGTGATACATCTGTGTATTAAACCACACCCATTAAATGATAAGGGTGAAATTGACATAGGTCTGGCCAGAACAAAGTCGCCATGATCTGGTTCTTGCCCAAGAAAACCTAGTTTTCTTCATTTGCATGAAGGGCATAACTTCTTCATTTCTCCATGAAAATGGATGAAACAAAGATAGATCCTATCTAGAATTTCATGAGGAACTTAATGGTGGTTTTATATTTTTCTAAAAATTCTTACAATTTAAAACCCGATAGTGGTTCCTAAAAGGCTTCAAATTTGCAAGTTGTATGCTACAACTATATACAATCAGTGTACATCAAAGAAAAGCACATTTCTTAAAGTTCAAGTTCTTTGGAAGCTTACCTCTGGAAGCTCCCTTGCCAATTTCCAAGAAACTTGCTACAGAAGTAAACTAATGCTTTGGACACCTCCAATATGCCTTATAGAAGCTTCTTGGATGCTTAAAACCAGATGAAAACCTCTAGGACATAATCTAGCTCCTTCTTGCAAATTTGTCAAAAGTGGAAAAAATGGAAACTCCACCAAATGATGTTACAGTTGAGAAACTTTCGTTGGAAGAGTTTAACGTTGTTATTTAGAGTCTGTTTGAAGTGTCAAATGATTTTGAAATAGACAGAATCAAGATATGCCTTTGAAACATGCAAAAAGTCAAAGTTATGAGGTTTTGAGAGTTGACTTTTTGATTTTGGTGGTTTGTGTCGCAACTGCGAAAAGGGCCGACAGAAACAAACATAAGAGTCGCCACCAAACATTATTTATCCCAAAAAGAGGGAAATGGAAGGATCAAAGAAAACCAATAAGAACGGGAAAAGACAATGTCATCGTAACCAAATCTTGGGTTCGGGAGTCGGTTACGCAAGGGGAAGGTATGAGTACCCCTCACGTCCGCTGTACTCAATGGGATCCATGCTTGTTGTCTATCAAAGGGGTGAGTCATCCAAAAGCTACTGCTAAACGGGGGATGGGAAGAAAAAGGAGACTCGATAGGACATCGCCTCCCTATGCCAACTTATTCCCTCGTGCAATGGGAAAGTTAGAGTCAACGTAGTTCGGAAAACTACAGGTGATGGGGGGAAGGTTGCTCGCCAAGACATCACCGTCTTGTGCCTAAGTATCCTCATCTGGTATGAGAAGTCAGAGCAAATACAGTTCGGGTAAACTAAACCATAGGTTGGTTAAGTGTTTTTTATGAGCAGCGTTAAACTCCTATTCCAGTAGTTAGGGACGATGCCTGTTTGCAGTAGAACGGGAAAACAACGTATTCTTTTTTGAAAATGATTTAAGAACTATCTCAAAGGATAAAATGGTTTGAATTTGGTTTAAGAGTTTTAGTGAAGTGATTTGAGTTTGTTTGAGATTCACGTTGCACTAAAGACTATGACATATGAGCAAATGTGTCACATATCTCCCAAAGGGAATACACTAAACACTCTAGACAAGTGAGGAGAAACCCATCACTCATCATTTCCCATATACTTAAGGCTCGTGGTGCACGACGTTCATCATTCTTTATTAAGTGTCTTAAAGTTTTTTAAGATGAGAAGAGAAGACACAAAAGAAAACACTAAAGGGAAATTGAAAACCTTAATGGTGTCATGCAAAATGGTCCTAAGGTTAGGATAAAAAGGAAGTCTACCTAATGTTATCATACAAATGATGGACCTAAAGTTGAGATGAAAAGGGACTATCCTAATTATTATCATGCAAAGGATTGAAAGCCTAATGTCTCTCCTACTCCCATCTTAATCATAAATTAAAAGGGACTAGGAATCTTAAGCGATCATGTGAGAAAACACAAGTAAACACTATCCAATTCAATCACAAATGAAAACAAAGAATAAAACTTAAACAATTTAAAAAAAAGGAAGAAGAATGAAGTAGACAAATAAGAAATCATCATCAAACCAAGATGAAGACAACACACATTCATTCCAATCTCAAACAAAGTAAGCATCAACATCAAGTCAATCATCAACAAACATGCACAATCCCAAAGCAAGATGAGATGAAGTCAAGTGGAACAAGAATAAATGGTAGGGCAGAAAGCACAACATAACATACTCAAATCATAACAATGATCAAAGAGAGAGCCCTAGGCAACAAGTCATGCATACCATTCATACACAAATCAACACCATACCAAACTAACATACATACAAACAATCCCCAAAGGGAAAAGCATATGAACTGAGCACAAAAAGAGATCGTAACATCAACATGATCAACAAGTTTAACAATCAAACATGAGCACACAAGAGAGATCACACAAATGGAAACTGAACATGCCTCAAGAAGAAGTTAAACACCACAATCAACACAAAAGAGAAACAAACATAAAAAAAACACCAAGCCTCAAATGACTTGATAAAAAACAACAAGGCACTGAATCATGAATTAAAAACAAAATCACATCATTTTGCAATTTTAAATTCAATTAAAAACAAATAAAAAGGCAAATAAAACCTACAAAACCGGAAAGAAATGGCTAGAACACAAATGGGAACCCAAGAACATCAACATAGGTCAAGGACCATCCTAGGATCATATGATAATTTCCTCATAATTTTAAATGGCTAAAAAATAATTTTAAAATAATTAAAATTAACCAAATAATCCAAAAATACATGGAAAAAAGCAAAACCAGAAATAAAAATCAAAGAAAATCACCATAGGTTCAAAACCATCATAGGATCAAATAATATTTTTTTTCATAATTTTAAAATGTCTAAAAACAATTTTAAACTAATTAAAATTGGCTCAAACAAATCAAAATTCAAGAAAAATAGCAAACTAAAAAATAGAAATGCACAAAAATAAAAATTAGAAAGAGAAAAATAAAAGGAAACTTTATAAAATATTTTGGTATTTTTCTTATTACAAATGAGTTTTCTATGAATTTATGAAAATAAAATGAATTTAAAAACAAATTAGAAAAAGAAAATAAAACAGAAAAACAAGATGCGTTGGATCTGAGCTCATTAAATGACGTGGCTAATCCAAGGGCCAGAAAGCACACACCCACGGTGGATCTGAGTCAATCTCATCATTTCCTACCAGCGAAAGTCAAACAAACAAGATTAGAACAAGTGGCATGATGGACGGTGAGATCATCATCTTCAACCTCCAGCCATTTGAAAATCTCAGAGAATTGCATAAATTCAAAGCTCAAAATTCAAACCATAACCATTGGAGCTCATAATGGTTTCATCTGATGCGTCTTTTCAAGACGATCTCAACCATATCATCGCGTCATATTTCTTTAAACCATAGCTCACTCAATTTAAAAAAACCAGAAGAAAAAGCAAACACGGATTTGAATATTAAACATCAAAACTCAACCAAAACTAAAATATAACAATCCTAATAGCATCAACACATCAAGGACTACATCTTAGCAACAAATTTGAGTTAAAATGGTTGAGAATTGTACCTGTTGAAGTTCAACTTTAGAGCTCTGAAAATGGAGTCCTCAAGCTTGATTCAGGCCACGATCCTTCAAGTTCTTGAGCTGGTTAGCTTCACTGAATGTTGGTGAAGCTAACTGAATGGAGAATTTGAGTGTTAAGGTGTGGAAATGAAAAATCAAAGTTCAAGCTTAAGAGTTCAAATGGGATCTCAGCAGGGTGATTCTGGCTATCAAAGCATGTGAAAATGAGTGGAATGAGTCCCTTATTTATAGGAGAAGCTTTCTGAATGTTGAGGGAGGGTGAATGATGCAATTTGAGGTGAATTCATCCACACCTGCAGCATGAGTAAAATGTGACTTGAAAATTGTCAAAACTCACTCAAACCTTGCATTTCAATGCTCTAATCAATCCGGGCTGTAAGAGCACAGATTGTGTCTTAGTTATATCTCTATGTTTTGATGATAACAATTATGAATTTTGTATTCAAGAATTATACACTCTAAACGTGTTCTAGATTGTTTGCTACAGGCACTAAAGTAAATTTTCTTAAGAAAGCAAAATTGCATCTGAACATTGTTTGTATGAAAGACTTCATAAGTTCAAGAGCATCTTAAGTGAAGATCTGAACTTTGCTCCCAGAAGAATCTGACTACTGTCTCTTGAAGATTCTGAAGAAGGAGCCTCTAAAGCATAGAAGACTCTGCTCTGAAGGATTTACACGCTCAAGCACACAAGCTGCACATACTCTGATTCAGCTCAATCTGAAGAACTTTCAAGACTCTGAAGATCCAGATGATCCGTGATCAGAAGACTCTGAAGATTCAGATTCTTATGTTGAAAGCTGAACTCACTTTGAAGAAGATTTAAATATGTACGTTGGTCTTTCTCAACAGCTCTTTCCTATTTTGTGCTAGACACAAGGACACAGACAAAAAGGTTTTATCTGTGCATTCCATTCTGAGGAAAGTATTCTGCAAGTGAAGACAAAAAGCATCAGGCCTGTTTCAGCACAGCCTCCAATGTGAAGACAAAAGGCTCTAGGCTTTTCTGCACAGCCTTCAACGTAACAAGACTTCTTGGATCTTAGTGCCTATATAAAGAAGTCCACTCCATCTTCTTCAGTATCGAATCTCTAGCAAAATCACTCCTCAAAGCAAATCTCAAAAAGCTCTTTATCATATTACTTTGCTTTATCTTTATTCTTAACTTAAGAGAAATATCACTGTTGTGATAACAGCTTATTAGAAGCATTCTTACTCTTGTAAAAGTTTTACTTTGTTTGTAAAAGGTTTTCCTTAAGAGGATCCAGTTGGGATCAGCTGCTCTTGAGAAGACTAAGAACGGTTGTTCTTAGGTGTTGCTATTTGTAATCTGTTTGATTAAAATAGTGGATTAAGTCCTTGACAGAGAAAGGCAAATCACTCTTGAGAGGGTGGACTGGACTAGTTGTTTTCAACGAACCAGGATAAAAATATCTGTGTTCTAATCTTTGATTTTTAGTCTTACTTATTCAACCCCCCCTTCTAAGTAATTTTCTCACCTTCAGTTGGCATCAGAGCTCCGGTTCTGCGTGTGCTCCACTTAACCGTGACAGTTAAAGATCCTGTGAGAAAGATACTTTGATATTTGTGTTGTTGTCATTATGGAAACAGCTACATCAACTTGCAACAACAAATATGAAGGAGATAGGATCAGTACCAAGCCACCCATGTTTGATGGAGAAAAATTTGACTATTGGAAAGATAGAATAGAAAGTTTTTTCCTCGGGTATGATGCTGATCTTTGGGATATGGTCATTGATGGATATAAACATCCTACTGATGAGGATGGCAAAAAGATTGATAGAAAGTCAATGACTGAAGTACAGAAAAGAGATTTCAAGAATAACCACAAAGCCAGAACTATATTGCTTAATGCAATCTCTCATACTGAGTATGAGAAGATTACAAACAGAGATACTGCTCATGACATGTTTGAGTCACTCAAAATGACTCATGAGGGAAATTCTCAGGTTAAAGAGACCAAGGCGCTGGCGCTCATACAGAAGTATGAGGCATTTAAAATGGAAGAGTCTGAAAATGTAGAAACTATGTTTTCTAGATTTCAGATTCTTACTGCTGGTCTGAAAGTTCTGGATAAGGGCTACTCAACGTCAGATCATGTCAAGAAGATCATCAGAAGTCTTCCCACCAGATGGAGACCAATGGTGACTGCACTGAAGATGGCAAAAGATCTGAATAAGATCTCCTTAGAAGAACTTATCAGTTCTTTGAGAAGTCATGAAATAGAGCTGGAGGAAGATGAGCCCCAGAAGAAAGATAAAGGTAAATCCATAGCTTTAAAATCTAACAAACCTGTTAAAGCTTTGCAGGTAAAAGAAGAAAGTTCTGAAGAATCGTCTTCTGAAGAAGAAGATGAACTGTCCATGCTTTCCAGAAGAATCAACAAGCTCTGGAAGCACAAGGGAAGGAAGTTTAACAACTTCAGGAAAGCTGACCACAGGAAGGAATCTTCTGGACACAGAAGATCTGGAAAGAAAGAGGTCACATTCTATGAATGCAAGGAACCTGGGCACTACAAAAATGACTGCCCCAAACTTCTCAAGGAGAAACCCAAGAGAAAGTTTGATAAAAAGAAAAAGGTTCTTATGGCAACTTGGGATGATTCAGATGAATCTGAATCTGAATCTGAAGCAGAAGAAGAGTGTGCCAACATGGCATTAATGGCTGGAATAGAAGATCAGAATGAAGAATTATCATCTGAATCTGAGTCAGACTCCGACTCTGACGCTGAAGAGGTAATGTCCAAACTTACCAAAGATGAACTTATAAAGGTGTTATCTGAAGTTTTGAAAATCTACAATAATATCAAACTCAAGAACAAGAAGCTGAAAAGCAATCTTGAATCTGAGATTGATAATCTGAAAACAGAACTTGTTGAGCAGAGAAAAATAAATTTAAAAATAAAAAATGATTTGGAAATTGTTCAACAAGAATCTGACTCTGAAGCTAAGTCATCTGAAAATATTTTGGAAAAATATGACTCTAGTTTTCAGAGGTTTCTCACTAAAAGCATAGACAGAAGCAAGATGGCTTCTATGATCTATGGAGTTAGTAGGAATAAAAGAAAGGGAATTGGATTTCAATCTTCTTCTCTTGAAAAAGATGTAAGACCAATACCTGTAGATGATCTGATTATTAAGATAACTCCTTTATACTCTAATTTTAAATTTGGTCATTTAAATGATATTAAACACACGAGCTCTGAAAAGAATACTCATGTGTTTAGATCTAAGGCAAGTCTAAACAAAAACTATGTTGAAAAACAAAAGTTTAGACAAACCTACAAGGCAACTAACCCTAAAGGACCCAAGAAGATCTGGGTACCTAAAGACAAAATAATCCCTGTTGCAGATGTCCTTAGCAGCAAAGTCAGGACACCAATCATGGTACTTGGACTCTGGATGCTCACGACACATGACGGGAGAAAGGTCTATGTTCCAAAGTCTGGAACTTAGATCTGGAGGGGACGTGAAATTTGGAGGGAACCAGAAGGGCAAGATCATTGGCTCTGGAACTATAGGTAATGGCAACCTACCCTCTATTTCTAATGTTCTGTTAGTTGAAGGATTGAAACATAATCTATTGTCCATAAGTCAATTAAGTGACAATGGTTATGATATCATCTTTAATAAAAAATGTTGCAAAGCTGTATGTCAAAAGGATGGTTCTATCCTATTAAATGGAAAGAGGAAACACAACATTTATAAAATTAACCTTTCAGAACTTAAAGTTCAAAATGTAAAATGCCTCTTATCTGTGAATGATGAGCAATGGGTCTGGCATAGAAGATTGGGGCATATTAATATGAGACGTATATCTCAGATTAATAAACTCAATCTGGTCAGAGGACTTCCTAAGTTGAAGTTCAACTCAGATGCTCTGTGTGAAGCATGTCAAAGAGGTAAATTTTCAAATTCTCTTTTTAAATCAAAAAATGTTGTTTCTACCTCCAGACCATTGGAATTACTTCACATTGATCTGTTTGGACCAATGAAAACTGCATCCATCAGAGGCAAGAAGTATGGGTTAGTCATTGTAGATGACTACAGCAGATGGACATGGGTAAAGTTTCTAAAACACAAGGACGAGTCTCATTCTGTGTTCTTTGACTTCTGCAATCAAGTCTAGACTGAAAAAGATTGTAAAATTATTAAAGTCAGAAGTGATCATGGTGGAGAATTTGAAAATAAACATTTTGAAAAATACTTTTCTGAAAAAGGCATTGCACATGATTTCTCCTGCCCTAGAACTCCACAACAAAATGGAGTTGTAGAAAGGAAAAATAGAACATTGCAAGAAATGGCCAGAACCATGATCAACGAGACAAATCTGGCAAAATATTTCTGGGCAGAAGCAATTAACACAGCTTGTTATATTCAGAACAGAGTGTCTGTAAGACCTGTTCTGAAAAAGACTCCCTATGAATTGTGGAGAAACAGAAAGCCCAACATTGCTTATTTTCATCCTTTTGGATGTATTTGTTATATGCTTAATACTAAAGATAATCTGAACAAGTTTGATTCCAAAGCACAGAAGTGTTTCATGCTTGGTTATTCTGAACGCTCTAAAGGCTACAGAGTATTCAATACTGAAACACAGATTGTGGAAGAATCTATTCATGTCAGATTTGATGATAAGCTTGGCTCTGAAAAGCCAAAGCAGTTTGAAAGTTCTGCAGATAGAGAAGTAATTCTCACAGACTCTGAAGGCTCAGAGGCAGAAAAGGCAAAGAACAAAGAATCTGATGCAACCCTGGATGCTACACCTTTGACTTCCCAACTAAACAACTTGCATATTTCTGAAAGACCAACCGTCAGAGGATCTTCTTCCAGAATCAAAGCTTCTCATCCAGAAGATGTGATAATTGGAAAGAAAGATGATCCCATAAGGACAAGATCATATCTCAGAACTTCTGAATCTTCCTTATTTGGCCTAGTGTCAATAATAGAACCAACATCTGTAGATGAGGCTCTGGAAGATAATGAATGGATTATAGCTATGCAAGAAGAGCTGAATCAATTCGCCAGAAATGAAGTTTGGGATCTGGTTCCTAGACCTAAAGGATTCAATGTCATTGGAACAAAATGGGTCTTCAGGAATAAGCTGAATGAAAAGGGAGAAGTAGAAAGAAATAAAGCAAGGCTGGTTGCTCAAGGATATAGTCAACAAGAAGGTATTGATTACACTGAGACATATGCTCCAGTGGCAAGGTTAGAATCTATTCGTCTTCTTATTTCGTTTGCTGCACAGAATAACATCACTCTGTATCAGATGGATGTTAAAAGTGCTTTTCTTAATGGTATTATAGAAGAAGAAGTATATGTCCACCAACCTCCTGGTTTTGAAAGTGAAAACTTTCCAGATCATGTTTTCAAATTAAAGAAATCCCTTTATGGATTAAAACAAGCTCCCAGAGCTTGGTATGAGAGGTTGAGCAACTTCCTTCTGAAGAAAAATTTTATCAGAGGAAAAGTGGATACAACTTTATTCTGTAAATCTGTTAAGAAAGATCTGTTGATTTGTCAGATTTATGTAGATGACATTATTTTTGGATCAACAAATATTACGCTTGGAAAGGAGTTTGCTAAATGTATGCAGGAAGAATTTGAAATGAGCATGATGGGAGAATTGAGATTCTTCTTGGGAATCCAAGTCAATCAGACTCCAGAATGCACCTACATACATCAAACCAAATATGTTAAAGAGCTTCTGAAGAAGTTCAACATGGTTGATAGCAAAATGGCAAAGACTCCAATGCATCCTACAAGCACTCTAGGTAAGGAAGAGGTAAGTAAGAAGGTAGATCAAAAACTCTACAGAGGTATGATAGGATCTCTTCTATATTTGACTGCTTCTAGACCAGATATTCTGTTTAGTGTCTGTTTATGTGCTAGATTCCAATCAGATCCTAGAGAATCACACTTAACAGCTGTTAAGAGGATTCTGAGGTATCTGAAAGGTACTGCTAACATGGGTTTGTGTTACAGAAGATCTGATGAATTTTCATTAGTTGGATTCTGTGATGCTGACTATGCTGGAGACAGAGTTGAACGTAAAAGCACTTCTGGAAGCTGTCAGTTTCTTGGAAGTCATCTGATCTCATGGTACAGCAAGAAGCAACCTACCATTGCACTATCAACTACAGAGGCAGAATACATTGCTGCTGCTGGATGTTGTACTCAGATGCTCTGGATGAAGAGTCAATTAGAAGATTATCAAATCTATGAGAGTAACCTTTCTATCTTCTGTGATAATACTTCTGCTATATGTTTGTCAAAAAATCCAATCTTGCATTCTAAGGCAAAACATATAGAAATTAAACATCACTTCATCAGAGACTATGTTCAGAAGGGTGTAATTAATTTAGCTTTTGTTGATACAGATCATCAATGGGCTGACATTTTCACAAAACCCCTTGCTGAAGATAGATTTAAGTTTATTCTGAAAAATATTTGTATGGATTTATGTCCAGAGTAATATTTCTCAGAGGCAACCTCTCAGATGCAAAATGTTTAATAATCTGAAGTATTTCATCTGTCTATTTTATTCATTTATATTTATTTGATTATTTCGTTTTGGGTAAAACTCTGAACTAACTAGCTCAGAAGATCTGAAAGTTGGAAACGTTTCATTTCGTGAGAGAAATCAAATGAGCCAACAAAGCAAACACGTGGCATTCAATTTCTGAAAAAATTGAGTGCTTAACTGATTTGACGTTTGAGGTAATGCTTTGAAAATCTCACTTTTCTTGTTTTTCCCCCAGCTGTCATAATTTAATGTGAAATGATTACTTTTCATTTAATGCTGTCCAAACGTGCGTAAGTGTCTTTTGTGTGCCCTATGTTTTTTTTTGGTTTCCTATATATATCACCTATCACACTTCTATCACACTTTCCACATTCACTTCATTCATGCGTTTCTGCTTCCTTTTCAATCTTTTCCAAAACCCTAAACCGAAACCAAGGTATTCTTCTTCTTCAATGGCGTCAACTTCAAACACTGCTGCAAAACCTAACAAGACCATCATGTACAAAGAACCTGAACGAACCTTATTCACTCCAGTGGCTGATCTAGAGGTACTCTGTGAAAGCTTCATTGACCTCGACTCTTTAAAGGAAAATGGGTTTGATCTCATTTCTGCCATCAAAGCTCAAGGGTGGGAAAAATATTTTGAAAGGCTAATGGGGCCTGTTTTCCCAACACTGGTTAAGGAATTTTGGATACATGCAAGCGCTGGTCCCAAGTTTATACATTCTTCGGTTCTTGGAGTGGAGATAGTCATCACTGAAAACCTGATCAGACAACTGTTTAGCTATACTGAGTCTGATGGTGTTTCAAATCTTGCTTCTTCTCGCATCGATATGGCTAGGGTTTATGAAGAAGTTACTATTGCTGGTTTGCCGTCAAGTAAGGTTAAAGATTTAAAACCCATTTATAGGATCTGGGCGAAAATCTTTATGAGTACGTTTTTCCACAGAAAACCTTCAAACTCTCCAGATTATAAACCAGAGAGGAAGTAAGGGCGAAAGCTGGTAAAGTAAGGACATGGATACCCCTGGGAAGGTTGATTTCTGATATACTTGTTGAGAACAAGCTGGCTCAACATCTGACTGATGCGAAGATTACAGAAGATCTGACTCACATCATTGGCTCTGAAATTAATGGACTCAATCTGAAGAGGATGAAAATCATCTCAGAATTGAAAGGACAACTCAGGAAGATCAACTCTGACGAGATTCAAGGTAGAAGAGTTCCTGTGGAAGATTTTCCACTGTTCAGTGCAGATGAACCTAAGGAATTTGTCTGGCTGTACATTACTGAATGCCTAAAGGAAGGAATCCCTTTACCTGCCAATCTCGTTCAGAAGCCTGGAGAAGAATTGCCTAATCAGATGAAGGAAAGGCGCAGTAAGAGGAAGGCTGACGAAGAATCCGTTCAGAAGAAGAGAAAAGCTCCTGAAGCATCAAGAAAGAAGAGGAAAGAAGGAAAGAAAGCCAGAAGCAGTCCAAGAGAAGCTACTCTGGAAGAAATCAGAGACACCATTCAACAGGTATTAGCCTCTGATCCTACTCCTACTGTTCATTCTCCACTATCTTCACCACAACTCTCTCCAAGCCTCATACCAAGAACTTCAAAATCTAGAAAGTCTGTCAATATCTCATCCGAACCACTATCCTCTGAATCAGTAAATTTACAATCATCTCCAGCACCAATTCCATCTAATCCACAACATCAAACTATTCAAACAGAAATTCCACCACCAGAACCAATTTTATCTGAAAACTCTCCAACAATAACTCCACCAGAACAGACTCAACCAGAAAATTCTCCAAAACCAACTTTGTCGCAACAAGAGAATCCCCACATAGAGACTCCCCAACCACAAATAATTATTTCAGAACAAAATCATCCAGAGACTGTTCAAACTGAACACTCTGAACAAGCAATTCCCTCAGAAGATCCAAATCTTTCTGACAATATTCTTGATATTCCACCCCTCAACCAAACAATTGAAATTTCGTCTACATCTGTTCACTCAGATGAATCCTCTGATTGATCTGATTCATCTGACTATGTTTCAGAATCACTCAAACAAGCTCGCTCTGAGAGTGTTATGAAGAAACATCTTAACATTGCTTTGTTTCATACCCCACCAAACTCTCCATCTCAACAACCATCTGAAGCTCAACCCTCTGACACTCAAACAGCTGAAAACCAAACCATTCCACAACCACCTGAAACTAATCCATCTGAGAATCAAACTCTTCCTCACTCAGCTGAACTCCCTCAATCTGTCATCCACACATCTCAACCACCCACACCTCAACCACAACCATCTGAACCTACTCCTGCTAACACCCCTAATCCTTTTTCCTCTGGTCAGAATGAACAGTCAGATTTAGGATCTTGTGTTAATGCTATGTTTGATATTTTCAAAAAGGAGTTAGATTCTGAATATGATCGTGTTAAGGCTGTATGTATGTCTAGTTTGGACCCAAATGTTTCAAATACTGCGTGGAAGCGCTTCATCTGGATGTTTAACAAAGCTGCCCTAAAAGTTAGAGCAAAATGCTCTAAGCTTGCTAAGACTAAATTTGCTGAGTTAATAAAGGTGACACTGATGAACATGCCTCCTCCTCCTCCTATGTTACTATTGGAAGCTGCTCCTCCAGTTGTTCCTGATTTTGAAATGGTTGAACAAGCTTCTGTTGAAAACCAATCTGAAGGGAACCCTGCTGCTGCTGCATCTGCTCCGTCTTCATATGTGGTTTCGGAACTTGTGAATGATGTGAAGGATATCAAGGACTGGATGATCAAGCAAGAGAAAACAACCGATGAAATCAAGACCTGGATGTCTAAGCAAGAAGAGTCAGCTGCCAAGATGACAGAGCTTCTGACCCTCATTGCCTCTCGCCAGACCTAGTTTTATTTGTTGTTTTGCACATGAACTGAGTTTTTGACCTCTGCCTGTTTTATTGTGTTATGTGTTTTTTTTTGGCCTCTGCCTGTTTGTCTGTGAACTTTGGTTTGTTTTGTTTTAATTGCATGCTAACATGGTTTGCTCCTATTTTGCTTCTTCTCTTTTTATTTCTTTCTGTCTTTGAAAATCTTTTTGATTATGACAAAAAGGGGGAGAAAAAGAGAAACTGAGTGTTCAACCTATAAGCATTTACCAAAACTAAAATTCAGACATTTTATTAACTTATTTGAATTTAAGTCTTTCAGATTACACTGTTATATCTGACTTAATTCATTGAAGTTACCCTGAGACTGTGTCAACCAGAACCTGATTCTCTAAAGAAAATCTGAGTATTCAATCAACTCTGATATCTTACTCTGATACATTTATTCAATCATCTGGCATCAAGATTTGACTCTGAACTCATTCATCAGGCTCTGAATCTGAAATATACTCAATCAGAAAGGGAAGTATTCTATTCTATTGTAGTATTTATTTCAGGGGGAGATTGTTTATCTCAGGGGGAGTTTCTAATTCTTACTCTTTATTGAACAAAATTTTCTCATGTTTTGTCATCATCAAAAAGGGGGAGATTGTAAGAGCACAGATTGTGTCTTAGTTATATCTCTATGTTTTGATGATAACAATTATGAATTTTGTACTCAAGAATTATACACTCTAAACGTGTTCTAGATTGTTTGCTACAGGCACTAAAGTAAATTATCTTAAGAAAGCAAAATTGCATCTGAACATTGTTTGTATGAAAGACTTCATAAGTTCAAGAGCATCTTAAGTGAAGATCTAAACTTTGCTCCCAGAAGAATCTGACTACTGTCTCTTGAAGATTCTGAAGAAGGAGCCTCTAAAGCATAGAAGACTCTGCTCTGAAGGATTTACACGCTCAAGCACACAAGCTGCACATACTCTGATTCAGCTCAATCTGAAGAACTTTCAAGACTCTGAAGATCCAGATGATCCGTGATCAGAAGACTCTGAAGATTCAGATTCTTATGTTGAAAGCTGAACTCACTTTGAAGAAGATTTAAATATGTACGTTGGTCTTTCTCAACAACTCTTTCCTATTTTGTGCTAGACACAAGGACACAGACAAAAAGGTTTTATCTGTGCATTCCATTCTGAGGAAAGTATTCTGCAAGTGAAGACAAAAAGCATCAGGCCTGTTTCAGCACAGCCTCCAATGTGAAGACAAAAGGCTCTAGGCTTTTCTGCACAGCCTTCAACGTAACAAGACTTCTTGGATCTTAGTGCCTATATAAAGAAGTCCACTCCATCTTCTTCAGTATCGAATCTCTAGCAAAATCACTCCTCAAAGCAAATCTCAAAAAGCTCTTTATCATATTACTTTGCTTTATCTTTATTCTTAACTTAAGAGAAATATCACTGTTGTGATAACAGCTTATTAGAAGCATTCTTACTCTTGTAAAAGTTTTACTTTGTTTGTAAAAGGTTTTCCTTAAGAGGATCCAGTTGGGATCAGCTGCTCTTGAGAAGACTAAGAACGGTTGTTCTTAGGTGTTGCTATTTGTAATCTGTTTGATTAAAATAGTGGATTAAGTCCTTGACAGAGAAAGGCAAATCACTCTTGAGAGGGTGGACTGGACTAGTTGTTTTCAACGAACCAGGATAAAAATATCTGTGTTCTAATCTTTGATTTTTAGTCTTACTTATTCAACCCCCCCTTCTAAGTAATTTTCTCACCTTCACGGGCAAGTTTGTTAATCATCTTTAAAGAGAATTCGTGGCTTAATTTGGTGATTAGATGCCATTTCAACCAAATTCAATTCTGACTTGAAGTGAAATTTCAGCTTTGAAATTCAACCTTTGCCACCATGGTTCTCACAATGTAGGAGACTTTATGAGATGATTCTTCTTGCATTGGATAAAGGATGATACAATATTTGCAATGTGAAAAGAAAGTATTGATTTGGCAATCTGAGTTGAGAGATATGATCCTTCAAAGTAGATTGCATGAAAAAGTTCAAAATTGCAAAACACTTAGAAAAATTTCAAGTCTTTTAGGGACCAAAAATGACCTATAATGTTTTGATAAAAACCAAGACCTTCCATAGGTTTTTAGCACTTCCACCTTGAATCAAATTTGTAGAGGACATATTCAAGTTCATTCTGGAAAATGAATGGGCTTCCAATTGTGAAAATTGACCAAGTTATGACCTTTTGAAGTTGACTAGAAAATCCTTCTAAAACCCAAAATGACTTATAATGTATTCAAACCTTGATGACTTTCCAAGCTTAATTGGATCTTTCCTTGCAAATAGAACTTGTTAGGGATGATAAGGAGACTTCGTTAGAAAAAGAACCACCTCAAGATGTTGAAAAATGAAGGAGTTATACCCATTTGATCATAGCATCCATAACTTGCTAAATTAGGTCAAACACTTTGAACCAACTTTGAATCTCTTGATTATTTCTTGCAAACCAAGACATGGTGAACCCCATATGATCTTGAAATGAAGTTTCCTTGAGTCATACTTGAAAATGAGGGACCTTTAGGAGCTTGAGAATACCATAAAAGTCAAGAAGAGAACCTTGCTTGAGGTTGAAGAAACATGCTCCTCCTATCTTGAGAAACAAGCCATGATGCCTTGATATTTTGTCTAAAACAATGCTATGCAAAAATGAATATGAAAATGCAATGAAGCATAAGCCAATGTCCAAGAGAAAAGATGGGCAAATTTTGGGGTGCTACAACTGCCCTTATTCAAACAACTTGGACTTGAAGGGATGAAAAGAGATCACTTTCAAACATTCAAGGTAAAAAGGTGATTGAATACCAAAAGAACTCGAAAATTTGCAAACTATGGGGATATCATAATGCAAAGATTTCCAGTCGAAGGTGGACTTAAAGAACAACGGGTACCAACCAAAAGTTGGGATAACCGAAAAGGTAACTGATTAAGAAGATAACAACGACTACTAACCAAAAGTTAGGATCACCAGAGAGTAATATCCAGAAGTTGTGAGAAAAAGGCTACTAACCAAGAGTTAGGATCACCCAGACATCGTCCGAAGGCGAACACACGAACAATAAAGATTACCAACCAAAAGTTGGGATCGTCCAAAAGATTACCAACCAAAAGTTAGGATGAAGGCTACTAACCAAAATTTAGGATTTTCGGAACTCCAACCGAGGGCGAGCACACCAAAATGAAGACTACCAACCAAAAGTTGGGATAACGACTTCGCAAGGGAGTTCAATTGAGGACTACCAGCCAAAAGTTGAGATAACATCCAACAAACAGACAGACTACCAACCAAACGTTAGGATAACATCCAACACGCAAAGGACTACCAACCAAAAGTTGGGATAACATCCAAGAAACAAACAGGCTACCAACCAAAAGTTGGGATAACATCCAACGAACAACGGAATACCAACCAAAAGTTGGGATAACATCCAACAAACAATGGACTACCAACCAAAAGTTGGGATAACATCTAACAAACAACGGACTACCAACCAAAAGTTGGGATAACATCCAACGAGCAACAGACTACCAACCAAAAATTGGGATAACATCCAACAAGAAAAGGACTATCGACCAATAGTTGGGATAACATCCAAGAAAAAGCAGATGGAAACCAACCAAAAGTTGGAAGCACCGGGACACCGACCGAAGGCGCACTTACCAAAAACGAAAACTACCAACCAAAAGTTGGGATAACGACTCTGTGGGGATCAAAATAAGATGACCAACCAAAAGTTGGGATAAACCAGGTATATAGGAAATAGAATCAAACAACTTACGCCATGAAATAAAAACTCCGCCGGGGAAAGAGAGATTTAAACAAACAAACTCTATCAGGGAATAAGATGAACACATCCACCAATGTTCGCTGGGGTAAAGATAACGAGATCCTAGGACATGCCAATATCTGCTGGAGAGGTGTCTGGAAATAGTGATATCAAAACATGGATTATGCTTCGAATGCATATGTTTGAAAACGGTGTAATGCTCCATATGAAATAGAAATGCTACGCGTTTAGGAGGATGCAAATGCAAATGATATGCAAAAGGAACCCTACCAGAAGAAGCGCCGGAAAGAACCAACAAACCAAACTCTACTGAGGAGAAAATGCCCTGGGTGGCTTTCTGCTGAGGAACACACCCTGAATGACCTTCCTGAATAAAACTTTTCTGGGGAAAGATCCACTATTGAGAATTGAGAATATCATCTGTTGGGGAGATACTCCAAAAATCTGACTTTGAAGAAAACCGAAGATCATTGGACTTTACTGAGGAAATCAGCCACCACTGAGATAACTGCCGAGGAAATCAACGTCAACCTCTGCTTGGGGAGAAAAGTCAATGATACCAATCCTGTCATGGAATAACCTTGATTTGAAAACCATGTTATGTAAAGGAACAACAATCTCTGCTACAAATTCCTGACTGCATATCACACCCTAACTGATGTAATCAACCCCTAAAAACTCAACGGAGAGATAAGCTCTACTTGGGAGAAAGATCATGTCATCCTGCAAACAAACAACGAACAACAATAATGGCCTGTATGCAAATGGATGTTTTGGTTACCATCCATGACATCGATCAAGTAAATTCATTCTTTTCAATATGAATTGTAATGCCCCAATGTTTTCACATGTAAATTTTAACAAAATATCAGACGCCCCTTTTTGCAAACAAAACAGTAAAAGTAAAAACAGGAAATGGGAAGCTCTTTGAGTGAATAATACTTCATTGATTGAAAAAGGCCTATAAATAGGCATGTTACAATTGGATGCAATTCTTGAAAAGAGTTAATTGTGCAAAAAGTACAACAAGAAATATACAAATGTCGGCAATGTGGAAACAGACAACCACCATGTGTCGATTCGGCTATGAACCGTATGTTTTTGATATTTCGCCAATGTTATACCTTCTAAAGAGACTGATTGGACTGATTTTTACCGTTCGAGACTTCCATGAGTCAAAACCGCATTCAAAGATCGAACGCAGACCGTAGTCATTTGCTTTTAAATCCCTAATGTTTTCCCGGATCGCCCTTGCGGGTTTTCAATCCACTAGGATACCCATTTTTTCCAAAGTCGCCTTTTCAGGTTTTCGACTGTTGCACCCCAAAATTTGCCCAACCTTTTCCTTCTTGTTTTTGCATTAGCATAACATCATCATATCATTATCATAGCATTGCAGTAGCATTTATGCAGGGGATCAAGTGTGATATACATCAAGAGAAGCCTATCTAGAGGTTTTATTCGAGCTTGAGGAGTCACTAAAGTCACCAGGAAGTGGTTCATGCCCTTGAGAAGTTCAGATGCTTGTGTGGGGTTCATCCCCTGACTTAGAGGCCAACTGAAGGTTATCAATGAGTTGGGAAACTATGATTACAGGTCATAAAATTACAGGTCAAGTTCAATACTTTGCATAACTCAAATGGACTTTTTTCCAACATGAAAGTTGCTCCAAATGGGGTCATTTGGTCAACTAAACCTCAAGGTTTTAATGGGCTAGCTCATGGTTGAAGATTGATGAAAGTAATTTTGGTGAAAACATGTGAAAAGGCCTAGTTTGGTATTTTGTCAAAATTTAATCAAACAAGTCCATATTTGTACTTATTTTGAGTGGAAACTTCATTTTAAGAATATTGGCATTATTACATTTTTCATTTGAAGCTTTTATCATTGCCCATTTCAAGCTTTCTTCATTCTTAAGCAACACTTTGAATCTAAGCCCTTAAGATTGAAACAAGGGCTAATTTTGGACCATTGATCATTCTTACAATGCAACATATATAAAAATTTCAAGCCAAGGAAAAAGGGGATTCATGGTCATTTTTCTCACCTTCTTCACCACTTTCCATTTTCACCATAATCCAAAAAAAAATCTCAAAAATCAATATCATTTTCTTCTCATTTTTTGTGCTTCTTTCCATCACAAATCCCTTCTACATCATTCATACAGTGAATTCCACCATTGTTTGGCCATAATTGGTGCAAAGAATAGTTTGTAGTAATTGAAAAAAGTGGTGATCAAGTCAATTTCAAATTTGCTTTTTTACCTCATTTCAGTCCAATTCTTCCATCCCAACACCTCCAGCAAGGTTTATTGAACATTTCCACATAGTTTCTTCAAAGTTTCAGTGGATATTTGGAGCTCTATAATGCAAGAAACAGAGGTATACAACTTTCAAATTATCTCATCATTCATGAGTCTTTATGTTGCCATTGTTGTATCTTTAGAATCCCCTTAAGGAATAGATCGTTTCTGGTAACAAAAGAGGCATTTTCATGACAATTTTATGTTCTTGAGGTTTTAAGATCCACACACGGTTTCTGTGATAGAGAGGGTTTCAACAAAAATAATGGTATATTTGGATTCCCCACGAGAAACTACACAATTTTCATTCAAGAATCGTTGGATTTGGTTGAGTATTGAGTGAGATAGGTTCACTTGAAGTTTTCCGGCCATTGTCATTTCCAGCTGTCGTTCCCGCGTGCACGTTGCTGTCCAGGAAAAGCTCAAACGAGGAAGACGACCACAAACCGTCGGATCGCGCCAAGACCTTTGACCGGACTTCTCATCACGCGGCCAAAATTGCTCCACGTACGCAACCCAGTCAGCTTTCATTAAAACACATGGCGCGCCACCTCAGCTTGAGGGAGCCCCATGACCCCTGTTCGATTCTTGGCTATGCACCTTTCCATTATTCCACATTATTTCTTTCATTTAATTTATTTCTTTTCATTTTCTTTTATTTTCTTTTTCTTCATGCTTATTCTAAATATCATAAAAAATAGTAGACTTAATCTTTTCGATCCCCATTTTTTTGTGCTGAATCTTTGAGATGTCCAGAATTTTATAGAATTGGAATTATAATTTTACTATTTTTTGACATTTTCTTCGAATTTTTTACATTTGGGGTGTCATAAGAATGTGAATACTTGTGTCATGATTTTGTTGATTTTCTTTGACCTATCAATACATCATTTAAATACCAAATCTTTTGCAGGGTAATCATATAGATATTGAGGTACCTAGATATATTTTTACTTGATTTTTAATGTACCATTTTGAAGGGTTTTGAAGGTCTTTCTTTACCATGTGCTAGTTTGGCTTCTTTTTGGTACACTTGACATAGTTTCAATTTGATTGACTAGTTCCTTTGGGATATTTTGAATATACTTTTCACCCCTGGTTTGTGACATGTTGTAGGGAATTTTAGATTTTATTTGGAATTTTTTGATACCATTTACTATTTTCCCCATATTTTTGTAATTGGACTCGTAATATGGACTTTCGAGCGGACATTGGTTTTATGTCGGCTCCAACGGCCTCGAATTGTTTGTGTGATGAGCGCTATGGTTCCTATTTATTATTGTAGACATTGTATAGGACTTGTAGATCATTGGATGGCTATTTTTATCATACATAACTTGCCCATTAGGTACCATACTTTCATGATAGTGCATTATGATTCCAAATCGTGGTTCATGTACGTCATTCATAGGTTTCTGTTGCCTTGTATCTCTTTATATTCACTTGTGGCCAAGATTGCATGTTTAGAATAGGCCAACTTCCATTCATTATGGGCTTGAGGTTGAGATGACTCGCCTCCCTCACTTGCATTCCATGTTTACTGTTATGAATCTGCATTTCCTGTATGCTGTTACTTCATCTGTTTTCTGTTGCTTCCTTTGCCTTTCCCTTAGGATCTCCATTCTTTCTTGTTGAAGATAGAATGTGATAGACATTAGGCTTTTCAACCATGTATGACAACATTAGGGTAGTCTTCCCCTTTGCAAACTTCAACCATAGGACGGACATTGCATGATAACATTTAGTGCTGTGTAGTTTCCCTTAGAGGTCTGTTTTTCTTTCTCATCTTCAAACATTCTTAAAATACTTAATAAAGGTTAACACGTGTCGTGCGTTACAAGCCTTAAGCTACTTGAGAAAGAGTTATGGGAGGGTTTCCCTCACATAATTTGAATGTTTAGTATGACACCCTTTGGGTGACATGCGACACATTCACTCTTAAGTCCAAGTCTTTAGTGCAACACGAGTTACAAACAAAACTCAAAACACTTTTTCATAAAAGACATAAAAACAAACATTCAACTCCTTTTTGTCCTCTTGGACCTTTAATCATTAGAAACCATTTTCGTAATGAGAGTTTCGTTAACTCTCGGTTCTCCCGCAAACGGTAATGCCTAAGTTTCCAAAGGTCGAGCTGCATACACCAAACTGCTAGAACCGATTGTTAACCCTACTCGAGTTAAAACACTTGAACCAAACCCGTGGTCTTGTTAGCCCGAACTACGTTTGCTCTGATCTTTCATACTAGATGAAAGTACGTAGGCACGAGATGCGATTTCTCGGCGAGCAACCTTCCCCCCTTTTACCCGTAGTTAGGCGAACTACGTTGACTCTGATTTCTCATTTCAGACGGGAATACGTAGGCATAGAACTGCTGTGTTCTGCCGAGTCACTTTCCTTTTCTTTTGTCCTTAAGCCTTTAGCTAGATAGTATTAATCAACCCTTCGAGATAAACAATTAAGCATGGATCCCATCAAGTACGATGGACGTGAGGGGTGCTAATACCTTTCCCTTGCGTAACCGACTCCCGAATCCAGGACTTGGTTGCGATGACCATTCCTTTCCTTTTTCGTTAGGTTTTCTCTGAGCATTTCCTTTCCCTCCTTTGGGATAAATAATGCACGGTGGCGACTCTTTTGTCATTGCCGGCGCCATTTTTCGCAGTAGCGACAGCTGGCGACTCTGCTGGGGACTGCGATGGTTCCCTATGCAAGTCTCGCCTTGGATTTTTTTCCTAGCTGTCTGGGTCATCCCCAGCAGCTGGCGACTCTGCTGGGGACCCAACGTTCCCTATGCGAGTCAGTCCTAGCGCTTGTTTGTTTATCTTATGGGTTTTGTACATACCTGTTGTACCTTAGCTTTACTTTCCCGCATTTTATTTTCCCGCAGTTTATTTTCAGCATTACATTATATCCTTATTATGTTGTTGTAGGAGGGGCATTCTGATGAGTGATGAGCCAAAACCCAGGCTTGAGAGCATATACCTAGCATTAGAGTGGAGATTAGTGATGGACCTGTATGCTTAGCATGCACCAGTCCCCATGAAATCCACACTCAGACGAGATTCTCTTTGATGACCTCTGGCCTGGCCCTTTGGGCTCGACTAGTTGTTGGATTTGAGGGTTGTAGACTTTGGGAACTGATCATTTGGGATTCAGCTAAGTGAGGCCGCTTCAAGAGATGATGATGTCACACCTTCTAGGTATCGTATCATCGCTCTTGAAAGTCTGTGACACTGATGACCGCATAGGATGCCATACCTCGTCGGCGAATTATGTCCATACCTGTGAAGGGGATTGGGTTATGCAGGAAACCATAGCTCCAGATCACCCGGTTTTCTCTACAGTGTGAACTTTTGGTTTGATATCAGAGGTCTTCAGTATCAGTGATCTATGTTGTGCAGTGATCTATGTTATGCAACGGTAGAGCTCTGATTATTCTCCGACAACAGCACAGCTACCTTGATCCCCTGTAGCATCTTTGCATTTTTGCATTTTTCATCTGCATTGATTACATGACATGCATTAACATTGCAGGTGCATATTTCCTTTGATTCTAGCTATCTTGCTTTCCATTTCGGACACGGAAACCCTCAAGAAGAAAGTTGCCTACAAGTTCTCTTCACTTGACATCCGTCCCCTTTTGAGTTTGATCGCTCTAGCTGATCCAAAAGTAACAGAAGATTGCTCAGTGTGGTGACCCTCAGTTGAGATGCTTCGTCTTTCCTGATTATATCTTGGCAATTACCCTGGAGGAGTACGTTGCGCTGCCTGGAATTCCGATATTGGATCAGATGCCATATGTTCATGCTGAGCCTAATCTGGTTAAGCTTGCTGAAGTTGGTTGTCTAGATGTTTTTGAATTCTCGGGAAGATTGGATAAGCTGAACGGAGCATATGTGTATCATGTATTGTACTTGGTTGACAAGGTTGTTGCTTATGTTGTATCAACCATCACCAGTTTTGGCTGAGGTCTTTCCATTACTCGTGCTCAGATACTTGTGCTTGTAACTACCTATGTGGTCTTCCATCTGTATATGAGGAGTTTTTTACTATTGCTGTCTGAGGGGTTTCCATTGTCATGTGTTTCACTCGGAACTAGAATCAAGGGAAATATTCCATATGCATATATACATTGTTAGAATTTTGCATATTTTTCTTTGTGTTTACAGGTATGTTCTTAAGCCTCGTTCTGATGTTCTGTTGTCTTTTCAGAGTTGTTTCAGGATTGCTGACCAGAGAATTCACCGGTATCCTACTAGAAACAATCTCAAGAAAGCCATGGATCACGTTCAGACTGAGATGCAAGAGATGAGGGAGCGCATGACTCAGCTCATGGAAGTCATGCAAGGTATGGCTCAAGAATAAGAGCAACTGAGAACAATGGTCCAACCCCTGGTAGCTAGGGTTGATCTTAATGGAGTTCTTCACGGAGGTATTGATGCTAATACTCCCCGCAACGATACAGAGATTCCTAACGCCACTGTTGTACCTACCGGATGCACCCCAACTGCTGCAGGGGCCGGGAACGGTAGTGATGTTGGCGTCCGCCACGCTGGTCTGGGTAATGATGCTGGTAATGCAGGTTTGGGTAATGCTAGTAATGCAGGTCTTGGTAATACTGTTAACTTGGGTTGTGGTAATGGTACTCATAATGCTGGGTTTGGACCTGGTACTGCTAACCATGGTCTGGGTAACGCTAGTTATGGTTACAATGTCAATCAAAACGTCTATGGTCCGGAGGGTGCCTATGCTGGGTATGGCAATGGGGACCAACAATGGAATGAAGATCGTCAGGACGACGTGTTCTCTATAAGGGATGTGGGTGCCGAGCTGCCTGCTGAAGCTGATCGAAGATTCAGGATGCTGGAAGAGAAGATGAGGAATATAACAAATTAGGACTCCATGGGGCTCGACATGGCCAATTTAGGGCTGATCCCTGATTTACGAGTACCGTAGAAGTTCAAAGTTCCTACCTTCGATAAATACAAAGGCGTCACTTGCCCGAGGGTGCACATACGTTCATATTACAGAAAAATGTCAGCCTATTCAAATGATGAGAAGATGCTCATGCATTTTTTCCAGGATAGCCTGTCAGGGCCGTCGCTCGAGTGGTATATGGGTTTGGAACCCTCTCATGTTCGCAGTTGGAAGGGTTTGGCTGAAGCATTCGTGAAGCATTACCAGTACAATAGTGACCTTGCTCCCAACAGGGTCCAACTTCAGAATGTCGTCCAGAATAGCGGGGAATCTTTTAAAGAGTACGCCCAAAGGTGGCGTGAGCTTGCAGCCAGAGTGCAGCCTCCAATGGTAGAGAAAGAGTTGATTGACTTGTTTGTATCAACATTATCTGGAATGTACTATGAAAATCTCGTCAACTGTATGTCCGGGAGTTTCTCTGACCTTGTGATCACCGGTGAGCGTATAGAAAATGGCATTAAGATTGGGAAAATTCAGGCCGTAGAAGTACCTTCGTCAAATGGAGGGAAGAAAATGTTCGGAAACAAGAGGCGTGAAGGCGACGCCAACTCTGTGTCAAGCTCTCGGGGTAGAGGCAGAGGCCGATATCAAGATCAGTGTCATCATCATCAGGCTGCGAGTGTCATCATTCCGATACCACCACCGCAACAACAACAACAGCAGCAGAATCAGCAGGGCTACAGGAAGTACCAAAATTCGAGAGGGGCAAACAGAGTATTCGATACGCCGCCAATGTCGTACTCCTAGATGCTTCAGACATTACTACAACTGCAGTTAATTCAAAAGAGAACCTTGGCCCCTTTGACAGGCCAACCACCACATGGATATGATGCAAATGCCCGCTGCGAAATCCCTTCGGGGGCACCCAGGCACAGCATTGACGATTGTAAGGCTTTTTAAGCACAAGCTGCAAGATTTAATTGACAGTAAAGCCATAAACTTCTCGCATGAAGCGCCCAACATGGTACAGAGTCCTCTGCCAAACCACGGACAAGCCGGAAGCAGCTGAGTCGCCCATAAGTCAAGACACAAGAAGCCCAGTTCTCAGAAGCTGGAAATCTGCATTTTGCATGTCATTGCTTTACATTTGTAGTTTCTTTCCTGTTTAATTGCACATTTCGCTTGTAAAGCTTGTTGTTCTCAATTGATATTGAAAATGAAATAAATATGCATGTTTTGAATTAATCCATTCATGTTTGCTTTATTGCTATCTTTTATTTCAAACGCTTGTTTAAGTGGAATCCGGGGAGGATGACGAAATCGAAGGACGTGTAAGCTTCTGATTGTATGCTCTTGGATAGAAAAACTTGTTGACGATATACAGGCATTGTTTCAAATCCATAAACACCGGAGATATAAGGAAGATAATCCCTTGCCAACCCCTTTGAGCCTTGTAGCAGGAGTTTCCTTCTGAAAATGAAAAACCCTCAATCTTAACCTGGGGCAGGGTAGGTGTCAGTTAATTTGACCAAGCGTTCAATTTGCAAAAGGAGTGTCCGTTCAGGGATAAATCACACATGTATAGGTCGTACCTAAAGGACCACAATGGTT
Organism: Lathyrus sativus; assembly: GCA_963859935.3. Lineage (NCBI taxonomy): Eukaryota > Viridiplantae > Streptophyta > Magnoliopsida > Fabales > Fabaceae > Lathyrus > Lathyrus sativus. Next base: position 285,659,397 of record OZ012738.1, read on the forward strand.
AAACCTTGCCGATAAGGAGTGAAACAGTCACAATCTCTTTTAACAAGTCAGACAAGCCGATGTCACATGATTTGTTTAAAAAGAAAAAATCAAAAGAAAAAACCCGCTAAGTCGAATCTTGGGAATAAGCGACTTAGGCAAAAATTAGGGTATCCCGCTGAACTTCAAAATCAGAAACTCAAAAGAGTTAGTCCAGGCAAAAATTAGGGAGCGAAAAAACGAAAAGGATTACAAGAGAAAAATCCTCAAACAAGAACGAAATCGTGTGACTCCAGGCACTATAAAGACGAAAAGCGAATGACTGTCACTCCAAAAAGTAGTGAGTTTCCTGAACCATCACTCCACCTTTAAGAGGTGAGCGCTAAGGTCGAATTAGCTGAACATAGGATTGGAGAACATCAAGGAGAATGGGTGGGTTAAAATGAGTTTTGAGCCTTATATCCTTCCTTGTTAACCGTGAACTTGACCATGTTACAACCTGAAAAAGTCCTAATTGAAACAGGTTTAGTTCGAGAGCATACTTCGGTAAAGATCACATTGAAACTGACTCCAAAAAGGATTCCTCTTACAGCGTTGTATTAATTTTGACACTTGATTCGTTCATTATATGTCATAAATATTTCCAGTGAATAGGATTGGGTTTTGAAAAAACCGTCATATGCATTGCATTTAATATATCTTTTATGCAGAACAACTTGTTTTACTTGCGAGTAAGCGCTCGACCGCAGGAAAGTTTCCACAGTGGAAAGTTTGATCAGGATAGAATGTAGAATGCCTGAATACTCCGTTGAGTTGTGGCCAACTATTATCAAATAATCCCCAGTAAGGTCAGCCGTCCAAGAACCAGTTAATCTGGGGCAATCAGGTCGAGATTTGGTAAATCTCTCGCAATCGGGGGTACCGCTCCGCAAACTAGTCAATCAGAGGCAAAGCCATTACAAGGCTGGGGCATGCCACCCTATGAGGAAAAGAATTTGTTCTTCTCCATACCTCTAGAGCTTATCCGAACTATTCAACCAAGGATCCTCTCATGGTCCAGATTTTAGGGCAAGCCATCTCGGGGTCGTCTCATGGCGAGCTATTTTCTTCTCAGCGTAGACCTGCCCAAAAAATCAGACTGGGACATGGGCATTACGCTTGGGGAAAATTCTCAGAGAGATTCGGATGAAGCTCATTTTTCCAACAATCAAAGATCATTCCCTAACATATGGAAGTTGCGTCTTTACCCCCAGCAGTGGGTCAGGCGTACCCCTAATCCTCACAGAGTACGAGTATGGGTTTGTTCCCCAGCGAGTCGAGATCAGATTTCTCTCCACCAGGCATATGTGGAATATCCTCCAGCAGGTCGCTCGTGACCCCAACAGTGTAAGATGTGTTCCAGGGAGGTCTTGCAGGACCTTTACCCCGTCCCTCAGTAAGAGTTGCTCATCACCAGCAGAGACTTTTTCATCTCTAGTAAATTTTGTAACTCCAGGTTTGTTGGTATGTTCCTTAGCAGAAGTCGCTCATCCCCAGCAGAGAGTTGTTCATTTCCAGTAAAGTTTGTAACTCCAGGTTTGTTAGTATACCCCTCAGCAGAGTTGGGATCGTATCTTTCAAAGTTGTTCAGAGTTCTTCTCCCCAACATGGAATTGTGGTATTCAGACATCAGTTTTTACGTTGAGTATTCAGGCTCCGGTCAGTACGTTGAGTGTTCAGACTCCGGTAAAATCAAGCAAGGGCCCAGACCCCTATTAGTGTTCGTGGCTATTCCGTCGAGTATCCAGGCTCCGGTAAATCTCCAGTTTGTATTGATTCTTTCTCTCGTCGAGTATCCGGACTCCGGTAAAGATTTTGTAAGGTGATCTTGATAAGTATTTGTAGTATTCTCTTTCTAATTTGTATCTTCATCGAGTATCCAGGCTCCGATTTGTTTACTTCATCGAGTGTTTATGCTCCGATGTGTTTGCTTCGTAGAGTGTTCAGGCTCCGATCTGTTTGCTTCGTAGAGTGTCCAGGCTCCGATCTGTTCGCTCCGTCGAGTATCCAGACTCCGGTTTGTTGCTTCGTTGAGTATCCAGGCTCCGACGCGTATTCGTCCGTCGAGTATCCAGGCTCCGGTTTGTTGTTCCGTCGAGTATCCAGGCTCCGGTTTGTTGTTCCGTCGAGTATCCAGGCTCCGGTTTATCGCTTCGTTGAGCATTCAGGCTCCGGTGTGTTTTCGTTGAGTATCCAGGCTCCGATTTGTTTGCTTCGTCGAGTGTTCAGGCTCCGATTTGTTGCTTCGTTGAGTATCCAGGCTCCGGTGCATGTTTGTCCGTCGAGTATCCAGGCTCCGGTTTGTTAGCTTTGTGGAGTATCCAGGCTCCGGTGCGTTTTTGTTCGTCGAGTATCCAGGCTCCGATTTGTTGCTTCGTCGAGTATCCAGGCTCCGGTTTGTAGCTCCGTCGAGTATCCAGGCTCCGGTTTGTTGTTCCGTCGAGTATCCAGGCTCCGATTTGTTGTTCCGTCGAGTATCTAGGCTCCGGTTTATTGTTTCGTTGAGCATCCAGGCTCCAGTTTGTTGCGTTGAGTGTTTAGGCTCCGGTATGTTTTCGTTGAGTGTTCAGACTCCGATTTGTTGCGTTGAGTTGTCAGACTCCGGTGTGTTTCGTTGAGTGTTCAGACTCCGATGTGTTACGTTGAGCGTTCAAGCCCCGGTTCCTCCATTGAATATCCAGATTCCGGTGAAATTTCTAATTTGCAACGTTTTGCTTTGTCCGTTGAGTGTTCGGACTCCGATAAAGGCAGTTGGGTATACAGATCCTAGTAAGTGTTGCGATAGTACTCTCTCTCCGTTGAATGTCCAGATTCCGGTGAATGTTCGGTTTGTGATGTATTGCTTCGTCCGTCGAGTATCCAGGCTCCGGTAAATCCCCAGTGAAATCACCAGTTACGTCGAGCATCCAGGCTCCGGTTAGTGCGTTGAGTATCCAGATTCCGATAGATTTTGATGTGGCCCTATCGTGCGTTGAGTATTCAGATTCAGACCATGGCCACTTACGTGTTTCCTGAAGCAGAGTTACTTGATTAAGTTTCTCTTTCCCTTGGTGGGATGTTCAAGATGTTCATTATGTTCGGTTTCTTCGGAGATTCTATCCCAATCAGAGTTTGCAGTTTATTTCCGCGGTTGGCAAATTTCCAGGTTCTTTCGATATTCAACCGTCTTTTACCTTGATTGATTGAAAGTCGTTCACTTTTCACTCATTCAGGTCCAAGTCGCTTGAATAGGGGCAGTTGTTGCACCCTAAAATTTGACCAACCTTTTCCTTCTTGTTTTTGCATTAGCATAACATCATCATAGCATTATCATAGCATTGCATTAGCATTTATGCAGGGGATCAAGTGTGATATACATCAAGAAAAGCCTATCTAGAGGTTTTATTCGAGCTTGAGGAGTCACTAAAGTCACCAGGAAGTGGTTCATGCCCTTGAGAAGTTCAGATGCTTGTGTGGGGTTCATCCCCTGACTTAGAGGCCAACTGAAGGTTATCAATGAGTTGGGAAACTATGATTACAGGTCATAAAATTACAGGTCAAGTTCAATACATTGCATAACTCAAATGGACTTTTTTCCAACATGAAAGTTTCTCCAAATGGGGTTATTTGGTCAACTAAACCTCAAGGTTTTAATGGGCTAGCTCATGGTTGAAGATTGATGAAAGTGATTTTGGTAAAAACATGTGAAAAGGCCTAGTTTGGTATTTTGTCAAAATTTAATCAAACAAGTCCATATTTGTACTTATTTTGAGTGGAAACTTTATTTTAAGAATATTGGCATTATTACATTTTTCATTTGAAGCTTTTATCATGGCCCCTTTCAAGCTTTCTTCATTCTTAAGCAACACTTTGAATTTAAGCCCTTAAGATTGAAACAAGGGCTAATTTTGGACCATTGATCATTCTTACAATGCAACATATATAAATATTTCAAGCCAAGGAAAAAGGGGATTCATGATCATTTTTCTCACCTTCTTCACCACTTTCCATTTTCACTATAATCCAAAAAAAAATCTCAAAAATCAATATCATTTTCTTCTCATTTTTTGTGCTTCTTTCCATCACAAATCCCTTCTACATCATTCATACAGTGAATTCTACCATTGTTTGGCCATAATTGGTGCAAAGAATAGCTTGTAGTAATTGAAAAAAGTGGTGATCAAGTCAATTTCGAATTTGCTTTTTTACCTCATTTCAGTCCAATTCTTCCATCCCAACACCTCCAGCAAGGTTTATTGAACATTTCCACATAGTTTCTTCAAAGTTTCGGTGGATATTTGGAGCTCCATAGTGCAAGAAACAGAGGTATACAACTTTCAAATTATCTCATCATTCATGAGTCTTTATGTTGCCATTGTTGTATCTTTAGAATCCCCTTAAGGCATAGATCGTTTCTGGTAACAAAAGAGGCATTTTCATGACAATTTTATGTTCTTGAGGTTTTAAGATCCACACACGGTTTCTGTGATAAAGAGGGTTTCAACGAAAATAATGGTATATTTGGATTCCCCACGAAAAACTACACAATTTTCATTCAAGAATCGTTGGATTTGGTTGAGTATTGAGTGAGATAGGTTCACTTGAAGTTTTCCGGCCATTGTCATTTCCAGCTGTCGTTCCCGCGTGCACGTTTCTGTCCAGGAAAAGCTCAAACGAGGAAGACGACCACAAACCGTCGGATCGCGCCAAGACCTTTGACCGGACTTCTCATCACGCGGCCCGAATTGCTCCACGTACGCAGCCCAGTCAGCTTTCATTAAAACACATGGCACGCCACCTCAGCTTGAGGGAGCCCCATGACCCCTGTTCGATTCCTGGCTATGCACCTTTCCATTATTCCACATTATTTCTTTCATTTAATTTATTTCTTTTCATTTTCTTTTATTTTCTTTTTCTTCATGCTTATTCTAAATATCATAAAAAATAGTAGATTTAATCTTTTCGATCCCCATTTTTTTGTGCTGAATCTTTGAGATGTATAGAATTTTATAGAATTGGAATTATAACTTTACCATTTCCAGACATTTTCTTCGAATTTTTTACATTTGGGGTGTCATAAGAATGTGAATACTTGTGTCATGATTTTGTTGATTTTCTTTGACCTATCAATACATCATTTAAATACCAAATATTTTGCAGGTTATTCATACACACATTGAGGTACCTAAATACATTTTTACTTGATTTTTACTGTACCATTTTGAAGGGTTTTGAAGGTCTTTCTTTACCATGTGCTAGTTTGGCTTCTTTTTGGTACACTTGACATAGTTTCAATTTGGTTTACTAGTTCCTTTGGGATATTTTGACTATACTTCTCACCCCTGGTTTGTGACATGTTGTAGGGCATTGGATATTTTATTTGGAATTTTTTGATACCATTTACTATTTTTCCCATATTATTGTAATTGGACTCGTAATATGGACTTTCGAGCGGACATTGGTTTTATTTCGGCTCCAACGGCCTCGAATTGTTTGTGTGATGAGCGCTATGGTTCCTATTTCTTATTTTAGACATTGTATATGACTTGTAGATCATTGGATGGCTGTTTTTATCATACATAACTTGCCCATTAGGTACCATAGTTTCATGATAGTGCATTATGATTCCAAATCGTGGTTCATGTACGTCATTCATAAGTTTCTATTGCCTTGTATCTCTTTATATTCACTTGTGGCCAAGATTTCATGTTTAGAATAGGCCAACTTCCATTCATTATGGGCTTGAGGTTGAGATGACTCGCCTCCCTCACTTGCATTCCATGTTTACTGTTATGAATCTGCATTTCCTGTATGCTGTTACTTCATCTGTTTTTTGTTGCTTCCTTTGCCTTTCCCTTAGGATCTCCATTCTTTCTTGTTGAAGATAGAATGTGATAGACATTAGGCTTTTCAACCATGTATGACAACATTAGGGTAGTCTTCCCCTTTGCAAACTTCAACCATAGGACGAACATTGCATGATAATATTTAGGGTTGTGTACTTTCCCTTAGAGGTTTGTTTCTCTTTCTCATCTTCAAACATTCTTAAAATACTTAATAAAGGTTAACACGTGTCGTGCGTTACAAGCCTTAATCTACATGAGAAATAGTTATGGGAGGGTTTCCCTCACATAATTTGAATGTTTAGTATGGCACCCTTTGGGTGACATGCGACGCAGTCACTCTTAAGTCCAAGTCTTTAGTGCAACACGAGTTACAAACAAAACTCAAAACACTTCTTCATAAAAGACATAAAAACAAACATTCAACTCCTTTTTGTCATCTTGGACCTTTAATCATTAGAAACCATTTTTGTAATGAGAGTTTCGTTAACTCTCGATTCTCCCGCAAACGGTAATGCCTAAGTCTCCAAAGGTCGAGCTGCATACACCAAACTGCTAGAACCGATTGTTAACCCTACTCGGGTTAAAACACTTGAACCAAACCAGTGGTCTTGTTAGCCCGAACTATGTTTTCTCTGATCTTTCATACCAGATGAAAGTACGTAGGAACGAGATGCGATTTCTCGGCGAGCAACCTTCCCCTCTTTTACCCGTAGTTAGGCGAACTACGTTGACTCTGATTTCTCATTTCAGACGGGAATACGTAGGTATAGAACTGCTGTGTTCTGCCAAGTCACTTTCCTTTTCTTTTGTCCTTAAGCCTTTAGCTAGACAATATTAATCAACCCTTCGAGATAAACAATTAAGCGTGGATCCCATCGAGTACGACAGACGTGAGGGGTGCTAATACCTTCCCCTTGCGTAACCGACTCCCGAACCCAGGACTTGGTTGCGATGACCATTCCTTTTTCCTCTTTCGTTAGGTTTTCTCTGAGCGTTTCCTTTCCCTCCTTTGGGATAAATAACGCACGGTGGCGACTCTTCTGTCATGGCCGGCGCCGATTTTCGCAGTAGCGACATCGACTTTGTGAGTTTATTATTTTTTCTTTTTTATCCCTAATTTTTGCTCGAACTTTTTCTTTTTATTGTTCGCCGGGATGCCCCACTTTTTCCTGGACTTTCTTTTTATGTCCAACGATTCTATTTTAAGCAAAGTATTTTTAACTGCGTCTATGTTCACAGGGGACGTAAAATCTTCACCGTCCATGGTTGATAGTAATAAGGCTCCACCAAAGAAAACCTTTCTTACTATGTATGGACCTTTATAATAATGAGTCTACTTGCCCCTATGATCTGTTTGTGGAGGGAGGATCCTTTTCAACACCAAGTCACCTATCTGGAAATTCTGAGGGTGTATCTTCTGATCAAAAGCCTTCTTCATTTTGCTCTGGTATAGCCGACCATGGGCGATAGCTTCCAATCTCTTTTCATCAATCAGACTAAGTTGATTCAACCTAGCCTTCACTCATTCTGCTTCATCAAGCTTCACATCAGATAATACCCTTACAGAAGGAATCTCGATTTCTAATGGTATGACAGCTTCCGTACCATATACCAGCAAGAAAGGTATTTTCCCAATCGATGTACGCACCGAAGTATGATAACCATGTAAAGTAAAGGGAAACATCTCATGTCAATCTTTATAAGTCACCACCATCTTCTGCATGATCCTCTTGATATTTTTATTCGCTGCCTCAACATCACCATTCATCTTTAGACGGTATGGAGAGGAATTATGGTGTTCAATTTTGAAACTCTAGCAAAGCTCCTTCATCATCTTGTTATTCAAATTCGAACCATTATGAGTAATGATTCATTATGGTATTCCGTAACGGAAGATGATGTCCTTCTTTATAAAATGAGCAACCACTTGTTTGGTGAAATTGGTAAAGCAAGTTGTCTCTACCCACTTGCTGAAATAATCAATTGATACCAAGATAAAGCGATGTCCATTGGAGGAAGTCGACTTAATTTTCTCGATCATATCAATGCCCCACATAGCAAAGGGCCAAGGAGATGTCAAAACATTTAGAGGGTCGGCGGCACATGCATTTTATCAGCATAAATTTGGCATAATTAAAACAATCGGACTCCATGGTCATCCAGTAATACCCTGCTCTCAATAGTTTTCTAGACATTGCATGCCCACCGGCATGAGTACCAAAAGAACCTTTGTGGACCTCTTCCATCAGCAAGCTTGCTTCATGCTCATCCACACAATATTGTAACACCATGTCAAAGTTTCTTTTGTATAACACATCATCCTTGTTCAAGTTGAAATTGTCTGACGGCCTCCTTAGAGTCTTCTTGTCTTTACTTGATGCTGCAGGCGGATACTCTTGAGTCTTGAGGAAATGTCTGATGTCAAAATACCAGGGCTTTCCATCTGACGCTTTTTCAATTGCAAATATGAAGGTTGGCCTGTCAAGACGTTTGATAGTGATTGCTGAAGCTTCATTACAAAAATTAACTTTATACATTGATGATAACATTGCCAAAGTGTCCGCCATCTGATTTTCAGCCCTCGGTACATGGTGAAACTCGACTCTATCAAAGAATGGCAACAATCTTCTTGCATAGTTCTTATAGGGCACCAGGTTGGCATGGCGAGTCTCCCACTCTCCTTTGATTTGATTGACGACTAACGCTGAATCACCATACACATCTAGATTCTTGATTCTCAAATCCATAGCTTCTTCTAGACCCATGATGCATGCTTCATATTCAACTTCCTTATTTGTATAGGAAAATGTCAACTGGCAGTGAACAGTATGTGGGAACCATGAACGGTGTGATAAAAGTAGTTTTCTCCATGTCCTTTCCATGTTTCTTAGGTACAAGAACAATGTTAGCGACTGATGGAGTGTAATTAGTAACAGCAAGAAAACCCACATCTAACTGCTTTTGGAATTCTTCTTTGATCTTGACTGCCATATCAGGTCTGGTCCTTCTCAACTTCTGCTTCACAGACGAACATTCTTCTCGAAGAGGTAGACGGTGCATCACTATATCGGTATCCAACCTTGGCATATCCTGATAAGACCAAGCGAAGACATCTTTAGACTCTCAAAGCATTACAACTAGTCTTCTCTTGACATCACCTTCCAATGTAGCCCCTATTCTGACTTCTTTTTTCTCACCATCGGTACCCAGATTGATGACTTCAATATCCTCCTGATGAGGCACAATAAAGTTTTCCTCTTGTTTCAAAAGCCTGGCCAATTCCTCAGGTAGGTCACAATCTTCATCAGCCTCTTCTTCAGCTTGATAAATAGGATTATTGAAATCATACCGAACCATAGCCAAACTAGGGTCGATGGTATCTAAGATGGGCAACCTACATGATTAATGTTTTATATTGGTTATGATATGCAAACAAACACAAAACACATTGCCATTTTTGTTTTTAAAGTAAAAGCAAGAAGGAAAAATAGGGATCAAAATATTTGAATGCAAAAAAATGGACGTCTTTTATTCATGATAACGTTAAAATGTTAAAATAAGGCCCTACAAAATAAGTCACTACGCCTTGGGGAGAATGTAAGAGCATTCATAATAAAAAACAAAAGAGAAAATTATTCTTCTGATGTGACGTGGATGATTTCCTTTACAGTCCAGTTGTAAAGCTTCTTTCTAGGGACACACGGACGAATCCAAGCATCCATATCACAGTCGTTATCTCCTTCATCATCACCAACAACATTTACCCAGTCGAATATAACCCCACCGCTGATAAACCAAATAGGTCCTTTGTACTTTGGAGGGTCTTTTGAAAAAGAAGAGGGACTATACCCCAAACCGAACTTGACATGTTTAGCAGGAACATCAAGTACCTAGCCCCATTTCTGGGAAGACCTGGATTCCACTATAGCACGAGTTTCCTTAAATGAAGACATCGAGAGCTCTAGACCCTTAGTTTCTACATGAGGCTTCTCCTGAATTTGCACAGTTTTGAAAGCTTAGAAAAGTGTCTCGTGGATTTCACCATCCACTTCCACATACTTAAAAGATGATAGCTGACTCACCATGACTTTTCCTCTCCACATGTAGTAACCACTTTCCCCTCCATCATATATTTCAGTTTCTGATGCAACATTGAAGTGACTGCCCTAGCAGAGTGTATCCAAGGTCGGCCCAATAGACAGTTGTATGCTGGCTGGATATCCATAATATAAAACATTGCATCAAAAGTTTCCGACCCCACCTATACGGAAATAGTGATCTCACCAAACACTGATCTCTTAGAGCCATCAAAAGCTCTCACAACTAAGTCACTCGGCGTGTAAATCAACCCTTGAGTATCCAGTTTCATCAAAGCTTTCTTTGGCAGTACGTTAAGGGATGATCTTGTGTCTACCAGGACATGAGACAAAAGAGACTCTCTACTCTCTATGGATATATGTAGAGCATGATTATTGTTCCTTCAAGCAGAAGTTAAATCCAAATTTGTAAAACCCAGACCATCACTAACGTTCGCATGAGCTACCACTCCTTCTAGTTGGTTTACTAAAATATCTTGCGGCACAAATGCCGAATTCAGAATTTTCAACAATGCATTTTGGTGTGCTCCAGAGCACAATAACAGTGACAAAATAGAAAATTTTGATGGCGTCTGGTGCAAATGGTCTATAGTCTTGTAACCGCTTTTACGGATAAGCCTCATGAACTCTTCAGTGTCCTTCACAAAAGAATCTTTATCAACTTTTTGTTGAACATCTTCTTTTACCACGACCATTCCCTTACCCTTATCACCTTTATCAGCACTAGTTCCAGGAGAAGAGAAAATCCTTCCACTCCTTGTAATACCTCTTGTTTTGACGATGTTTCTAACTGAAATACCTCCATATGATGACCCTGCCAACTCCTGGATAAGGTTCTCTTCTGGATAAGCTGTAACTGTAATAAATTCTGCAAAAGTTGAGAATAAGGCATATGGGGTGTCTTGAATTACCTGTTAACCATCCTTCCTCTGTCCTGGTACCGGCGATGCGCATTACTTGTTGTTGCGGTACAGCCAGAATGGTTATACTAGCAACTTGTTATTGATGTTGAGGTTGCACTCAACCTTTGCTTCTGTAGGATGATATTTCATTTGCGTCTCCTTCTTTCTTCTTTGGGTTTCCATTGTATCGATTCTTCATCCTTTCTGATGAAGATCATGCTTCACTTGGTATCTTTCCTGTTTTAATACCATTCTCTACCCTCTCTCCTGCCATTACCAAATATGAAAAACTCCCCGACATACATCCAATTAAATTTTCATAATATGTTCCTAGCAAGGTCGCCATGAACATATCAATCAGCTCCTGCTCCACCATTGGAGGCTGCACTATAGCTGCTAACTCTCGCCACCTCTAGGTATACTCTTTGAACCCTTCGTTATTTCTCTGTGACAGATTTTGCAATTGCGCTCTATTCGGCGCCAGGTCAATGTTATACTGATAGTGACACACAAAAGCTTCCCCCAGTTCTCTCCAGATTTTTATGTGTGTCCTTTCCAGACCCATATACCACTCAAGAGAAGGACCTGACAGACTGTCCTAAAAGAAATGCATCAATAACTTCTCATCGTCTGAATAAGCAGACATCTTCCTGAAATATGCCCTGAGGTGTACTCTAGGACAAGTTGTCCCTTTGTACTTATTAAAATCTAGTACTTTAAACTTTGGGGGAATCCTGACCCCTGGCACCAATCCCAGACCTGACATATCGAGTCCTAAAGAATTTTGGTTCTCGAAGGCTTTCATCTTTTCTTCAATCAATTTGAATCTCCTATCAGCATCTGTGGGGAGCCCCACATCCAAGTCTCTTATTGAGAATACATCATCTTGGTAATCTTCTTCTCATTGGGAACTAACAGCTCCCTGAACAGCATACACGCTAGTCCCAACTACATCCTGATTACCTCCACCCGGAGGGTTAACAATTGTCAGAACACCGTTGCCATGAGGAATATTGCCATCAACTGGAGGAGAAATAACAACAGTCCCTCCATGCAGAATACCATTACCATCAACCCATGATATTAGCGTTGAACCAAGGTTCTCAGTTGTTCTTGCTCATTGGCCACACTTTGCATTATCTCCATAAATTGTGCCATTCTGTCTCTGACCTCTTGTAGCTCGTGTTGTACTTGATCCATAATTCTTCGTTGATTTCCTCTTGTAGAATATCTGTGGAGAATTGAATCTGCAATCCTGTTAACTGTTGAAGAAAACCAGGCAAAGATATAAGATTGAAAGCTTCATGAACACCTGTTATGCAAATGATAATGATAATGCAAAATGCACACATGTATATATGTTCCAAGGAGATATCCCCCTCGATTCTAGTTTCATAAATAATAACAGAACAATAGAGATAAACCTAAGAACCAGAAAACCATCTCATAAATAAAATGATAACAATAGTCAATGTATACAAATCACCAATAGGAAATACAACTGCATACAAGCCTATAACCCCATCCAACATATCTGATGATGGTTAAAATATAAGAAAAGAGAAAAGATAACACCGGGCAACCTTCAACTACTGTAGGCCCTGTACCAAGTCTGAGCTTTCTCTAACAACTCCTTGGTATCTGGGTGCTCAGGTCTTGCAATCAGCTCCTGAATGAGGAGATCCCTTCTACAAATGACATCTCTCAAGCCCTGAACATAGTCCTCCCAAGCATCCTCTTCAAAGGAATCTTTAAGTCTTGGTCTCTTCAGTTCTGCTCTCACCTTGAGCTTCTCAAATGCTGACAAGGTTTCCTGTAGCTTCTGTTCGCTTACATACCTACGGGATGATTCCGCTGAAACTTCTCTCCCTTTGACTTTGAGTTGTGTCTTCAAACTCTCAATCTGTCTATGAAGTTCATTCTCTCTTCCTTTGTTGGCAGTCAATGTAGCGTTCCATTGATCATTGAACTTAGATATTTCCAAATAGGCTCTATCTAATTATTTCTTCTTATGCTTTAGGATGCTATTGTTGCACCCAAAATTTTTACCCCTTAGATATTCATTATAATTCTAAAGACATCATCATGGTTTATCTAACTATAACCTAATCCAGAGTTTGTCTTTGTCAAAACACAGGTGAATCAGGGTTTCATACAGTCAAAAATCGAGGTTTCGATGGTTTGATCAGTCAATATCTTAGATTGATTCTCCATGAAACAAGTCTCTACACCATCAAAGATACTACATTAGATCAAATATGAATCCAATTTGAGGTTGTCACCCAAAGATCAAGAACAGTGCAGTCCAAGACACCCGATTAGGGTTTCTGATTAGGAAAAGTTAACCGTAGTTTGAATTTTGATTTTAAAGGTGTTCCAATGATGGAATAATGGTCCATGAAGCTCATATGGCTTATTCAAGTCCACCAAAGAAGTTTCAAGACTTTAGAAGACCTATAACATCAACAGTCGATTCGGGGTTTTTCGATCGATCGGTCCGTTTAACTGAAAAGTCAACTCTTTGACCATAAGGAATTTGACCTCAAAGCTTGAAGCAGATATGTTCCTAATAACATATTACATCTATTAATGAATTTTTGTGACCATTGTATCAAATATTGAGGAGTAATCGAAAAAGTTGGGAATTAGGGTTTTGAAAGGGGCAAGACCATAACTTCCTAACCACACATCCAAATGAGGTGGTTCAAAGCTTGTTGGAAAGGTCTTGGCAAACCCTACAAAACTGTAAAGGTGACCCATAGGCAAAAAATGCATAGACTTGGAGTTATAGTCAAAATCATCACAAGAGGGAGAGAACACTTAGAAAAATTCTAAGTTTTTGGCTTTTTTAGACATGTTTTCAGCCAACTTTGAGGGATTTTTTGACCTAGTTCCACTTGGAATTTGAAAATTCAGTAAACATGAAAGTTGTAGAGAATAATGAGGGCTTTCCAAAAAGTACAAGAAATCCTCCATAGCCCTTGTGAGCTGAGTTTCGAATTGGGCAAGTTGGGCCTAAACATTTGATTGTCATCATGTCAAAACTCAACATAAACTTGATTTCCAACCATGTACTTCATTTCTAACCATGGAATGACCTCTAATATGATGTGTTAAGGGAGAAATGAACTAGATCAGAAGATCATCCAAGCAAAACCAATGTTCCATCCATAATCCATTAGTTTAATGAAGAAAGTACAAAAGGTACACCATGAGAGAGAGTATTGATGGTTGCAGCATGGAGGGTGTCCTTGTGCACTTTAAGATCACTTCTCATAGATCATTTCTAGATGGTTTTAGAGGTCTATGCACCTTGGGAGCAAGCAAAACCAGCAGAGAAACCATCACCTAGATTCATGAGAGGTTTTCAACAAAACCACCATTGAATACCACTTGGACAAATCTACCCCAACCTCTCACTTGGCCTATAAATAGAGGATTTATATCATGATATCAAACACACCAGAGCTCTCCAAAACACAAGAGAAGCACAAATCTCATTCCGTCAATCTTTGCTTGTAAGTGAAGAAAACCATAAAACACCAAAACTGTCTCTTTGCAATTTTCACACCAGGACTATTTCTAAAAATTCCACCACCCTAAAAATTATCCACACAAACTTAAAATGACCATTTGAAGCTATTACCACCATTAGTTTTATCAAAAGAATCATGAATTAAAAAGTCAACTTTCCACACACCATAATTTGACTTTTTTGCAAGTTTCACACCAAATCACTACCTAAATCATTTTCCATCATTGTAACACTTAGAACACCTCATATTCATGTTATACTAGCTGTCTAAAGTCTCAAACCACAATAAGAAGTTCATTTTTTTAAACTTTCCATAAGATTGCATTGTTTCTTCAAGAATAAGCAATATTCACAAGCTTGCTTAAAGGAGGGAATTCTTGTTCTTGCAGCTAGTTTAGTGTGTGAAGACTACAAGAGGTATGTCATTTTAAGCTTATTCATTAATATGCCTCATGTATGTATTGATTGGCTTGTTAAATGGTTTACACATTGTCATGGTAACTATGCTGTTAAAAGTTGTGTGAGGCCAATACCATGTGCATTTACTGTTAGGTTGTCATTAAGATAAGGTGTGTATGTTGTTACTTTTATGAAAGTAGGTTATTGAAATACATGGTGAGTATAGGCTTGACATTTTTATGATGATTTTATATTCTTTGACACCAAAACTGATTTGAGTTTTAAAATTTATCAACATGAAAAGGTCTAGGTGTTGCACCCTAAAATTTGACCAACCGGTTCTCCTATCTGGTTCGTGGTTTAATTCGTATTCGCATATCAGATGCATGGCATTTGTACACAGACAGAGGATGTCAGGGTTACAGTTTGGTTTTCACCTATAGGACGTCTCAGACCGGTTCGGGTAATCGGAGGTTATTTCGGGAAATTGCGCACTTCCTGGGCGTTTTCGGATTACGCAGTGATTTTGGAGTTTCTGGGTGTCCGGGTTTACTGTGTGCTTCGATCTGGTCTCGCACTCTCCTTTGTGTGGGCTATTGGCTTTTGTTTGCATTTTTTAGGATTTAATAGCCTCTTGTAGATTTTAAATAGATTTTATAGATTTTTCAGAATTTAAATAGTTTTTTTTTATATTTTTAATAGTTTTAAATCATTTTAGAATTTTATAGAGTTTTTAATAGGTTTTAATAGTTTTTTATAACAGATTTTCTTTTAAATAGATAATAGGTTTAATAGAAATTTAATAGGTTTTCTCTTTTATAGAAACTAATAGTTCTTTTAAAAAACCTTTTAGAATATTAATTGAATAGTTTTTGTTATAGATTGAATAAACAATTAATATAGGTTTCTTGGGATTAATCTGGGTTTTAAATGGATTAAAATAGTCTTTTGATTGAATAGATTTTATTAGTATAGATTTTATTTTAGATTTTATAATATTGTTTTATTTGAATAGATTTTAATATGGATATTAGTTAGATTAATGGTTTAGTTTTAATAGATTTCTTTTATTAGGATTTGTTGGTTTAGACTAGTTTAATCTTCAGTTTTAATCATTAAGGTTGACTTTCATTAACTTTCGTTTTATTATTGGCTTAGATATTAGTTTAGTCTTAATCAGTTGTCATTTAATTTTCGTTTTTAGTTAATTGTCCTTTAATCAGCATTAATAGTGGTTTAAGTCATTAATAGTTGTTTTAGTCCAGCTTTATTATGTTAATTGTCTAGTCCTTGGTATCAGTCTGTTGGTAATGGGCCAGGTATCCACTTCGTGGGGCCCAATTCATGCCACTTGTCCTATAAAAGAGGGCCCCACGCGTCCTCTTCTCTCTCTTCACACACACTGCCACGTTTTCACCCCACTACTCTCTCCCTCTGCCAGCGCATCATTCCACTATCCTCCTTTCTCTCACACGCGTCCACCTCTCAACCTTCCCCGGTGCCACTTGTCTTCGCCTCGCATCTCACCGGAAAACCCACCGGTCGGCATGCAAGGAACTCCGGCCACCTCCTAAAACCCTCCGACCACCGCAACTGTTGCCGGATTTCGCAATCTCGCCGGAATCTGGATTTTCTCCAGAAAATTGTTCTAACAGTGTAAATCTTCCTCTACTAGCTCAATCTCCTTTTCGCCGGAAAACATCACCCCGCCGGAAACTTCATCTAAGCACATATCCACCGGCGATTTTCTCAGATCTTCTCAGAGAACCTGCAAGATTCTCCATAGTTTCGCTTTGCTTTCCAAGAACAATCAAAGCCTACGCCCAGACCTTCGTCCCCGATCTTCATCCACCTTCAAGTATCTTCAAGATTCCCAGAAAGAATTCCAGGACCTTCATACACCTTCTTCAAGGATATCGAGGTCAAGAACTTCATCGTTGCTTCTGTCAGAAATTACTGAGGTGTTCTCCATTTCTCCGTTCAAGATCATCATCGAGTGTGGTCCCAGGCTTCACGTTGATCTTCTCCGTCCAAGATCTTCATCTTGCATGTTCGTCCAGAGTACTGTGTTCGCCCAGATCTCCAAGATCTTCAAGTTTTTCAGTGATCCTTGAGAACCTTCATCAAGACTCCTTGCGTAACGTCTTGAGATTATCCAGTCTTCTTCAGCAAAGGAACTCCACGAGTTGTTCGTATTCCATGTCCAGGTACGTGTTCATGCGATTCTGGTTGCGTTTTTCCTTCTGATTGCTGAAATTTTCTGATTTCGTTTTGATTCAAATAGAGTCTAGGTTAGGGTTGAATGGATTTGAGTTTGGGAATGGTGGTTTGTTTGAGATTTGTGAGAGTTTGAGAGTTTCAGAAGAGGGTTTGAGAGAGAATCTCAGAGAACGACGCAGCTAGGGTTTGGTGTGATGAACAGTAGACGGGTTTGTGAGAGGAGAGTTTGGTTTTGTTGGCTAATAGTTGGGTTAGGGTTTGGATCGGGCTAGGCCCAATCAGAAATTGCTAAGATCACCCCCTCATTACTCGTTGCCCCCCTGATTGTGAGAATGCTGAGTTTGGTTTGGGCTTAGGCCCCAATTGCTACGCGCACCCCCCCATATTTGGGCCCATTCTGAACAACTAGGGTTTTGCTATCGCCACACCCCCCTTTTGTTTTATTTTCTTTTTAATTTTCTTTGCTTGTCCATGTTAGGAAATATTTCATAAAAAATAGTAGGATTATCCAATTAATTCCCTTCTTTTTTCTATAGATTCATAATTCAATTTAGAATTTTATGGTGCAAAAATATTGAATTGATCATGCATTTTCATTTTTATTTGCATTTTTGTATTTTAATTGGTATTGGATAATTGGTTTGTGATGTGTCTGCCTTGTTAATTTTAGTTCTTTCATTTGGTAATGAATTTTGCTTTAGTTTTTTAGTATGTTGTACTAGACTAATGCATGCTCCCCATAGATTTTTCATAGATTTTTTAGAAATTGATTGGTGTTGTTTTAGGGTTAGAGAGTAGAGACCTCCTAACTTGCTGGTTAACCCTTGACCATTCACATGTTAGGGATTGTTTAGTAGCCTTAGAAGTTGACTTAGGCTTTGAGATTTGATTTTGGGATCATAGAGGCATGTAGGTTTCCCCTAAAATTTTGGTAGATTTTTAGGGAGTATTCTGTTATTTTTGTTTGAGCCTGAGAATAGGAGAAGTCTTAAGGGCTTCTGACTTTGAAGTTCAACTGTGGTTGAACTTTAGAGATAGTTTCTTTTGGGTTGAGGGCCTGTGGTTTCTTCTTGGAGATGGAGGCTGGATGAAGTCTTGTTGGAGCTTGCAAGGATGCATGGATTGAAGACCTAGTCTAGGAGCTTGCTATCTTTTTGTGAGGTTTGAGATCCTGAAGTTTGAGGGAAATTTATGGTACTTTCCTGAGGAAGGCACTATGGAGGCCTTTCATTCTTTCTTATCACCTCTTTCTCAAGTATCCAATGATGTTGGAGCCTTCATGTGAGTTTAGTTTCTCCTAAGGAGGAATGTAAACCGATCACAGTTGTTGAGCCACATGGGATATGATTCCTAAGTGGAAGCCCCCTAGTATTTTCCAGAGGAAGGCACTAAGGGTCTGTTCACTTAGCTCCCTTAGTTCACGTAGAATTTCTTAAGTATCCAATGATGTTGGAGCCTTCATGTGAGTTTAGTTTCTCCTGAGGAGGAATGTAAACCGATCACAGTTGTTGAGCCACATGGGATATGATTCCTAAGTGGAAGCCCCCTAGTATTTTCCAGAGGAAGGCACTATGGGTCTGTTCACTTAGTTCCCTTAGTTCATGTAGGATTTCTCAAGTATCCAATGATGTTGGAGCCTTCATGTGAGTTTAGTTTTTCCTGAGGAGGAATTTAAATCGATCACAGTTGTCGAGCCACATGGGATATGAGTCCTAAGTATAAGCCTCCTAGTACTTTCCTGAGGAAGGCACTATGAGTCTGCCTACTTAGCTCCCTTTCTTTGGTGAGCTTGTCTTGAAGCTTGAAGACTGGGATTGATTTCTCTTGTGTAGGGTTTTGCTTTAGGGCTTTGCTTAGAGATTTGAATAAGGTTTTGTGTAGGGCTTTTGCTCAGGGATTTGATTAGGGGTTTGCTTTAGGGTTTTGCTTAGGGTAGATTAGGGTTTTGTTTTAGGGTTGTTTAGGGTCCTGCTCAGGGGTAGTTTCTTGCTTTTGGATAGGAGTTTGCCAGACTGGTTAGCCTTCTCTGTGTGTTGTTTGACTTTTGTGGTGTTGTGCTGCATTAGACTTAGGGGTTCATCTAGATAGTTCTGAGATAGGTGCATCTTAGAAATAGGCTTTGTGTGCATGAGAAGTTGAGGTGGTCCTCCTTCTGCTTGATTGTTATTGAGTGGCTTTGCTTGCTGGTATTTGGTAGAGCTGAGCTCCCTTGCCTCTGTGGTGTGTGGCCTTTGTGCCTTGCTTGTTTGGTTGTTGCATTCATGCATATTTCCAGTATTTCTTTACTTTGCAATGATTCCTGTTTGCTGTTTAGTCCTGTTGCCATGATCCCTTAGGAGCTCTAACTTCTCTGCTGTGGAGGAGTTATGATAGACATTAGGTTGGTTAACCAGGCATGGTAATATTAGGTAGATTCCCCTTTTCAACCATAGTTTTAAGGTGTCTCTTTCCTTTCTCAAAACAACAGAAAAACACTTAATAAAGGATAAAACAAAAGTGAATTCATTTCTTCCGTCAAAAGATTTGAACAAACATCAAAACTTTTTGTCCTCCTGGACTGTGAAAACCCTTGGTTAAGGTGCATTTTCCCATAAAAAAAACACTTGAACAGCTTGTGTCGTGCGTAGCCCGAACTACGTTTGCTCTGATCTTCCATGTCGTGTGGAAGTACGTAGGCACAGGACGCGATGTCCTGGCGAGCAACCTTTCCCCCCGTCTAGACGTAGGTAGTCGAACTACGTTGACTCTGACTTTCCCATTGCACGAGGGAGTACGTAGGCCCAGAACAGCGTATGTTCTGTCGAGTCCTGTCCTTTTCTTTTCTTTTCAGACTGACCACTAGCGTAGATAGATAAACACACCCTTTTCCTTGTAAACACCAAGCGTGGATCCCGTCGAGTACGACGGACATGAGGGGTGCTAATACCTTCCCCTTGCGTAACCGACTCCCGAATCCAGGTTTTGGTTGCGACGATCATACCTTTCCCGTTTTTTCGAGGTTTACTTCGAGCGTTTCCTTTCCCTCCGTTGGGATAAATAACGCACGGTGGCGACTCTTCTGTCATGTCGGCGCCGATTTTCGCAGTAGCGACAGCTGGCGACTCTGCTGGGGACTTGTAGCATCTAGGGACTTTTCCCATCCCTTATGCTGGGACCGTTTCCCATCCCCTACGCGAGTCAATCCTAGCGCTTGGGTGTTTGTTTGTTGGGTGTTGTGCATATGTGTTTTACCTTTCCGCACTCTACTTTTCCGTACCTTTACCTTTCCGCATTTACTTTCAGCACTATATTATTATTGTTGTGGGAGAGGGAGGTTACTATGAGTGAGAAGCCGGACCTGGGCTTGAGTATGCACCTAGACATAGTTGTGGAGAGTAGTAGACGAACCTGTTTGCTGAGCAGACACCGTTCCCTACGAAATCTGCGCTCAGACGAGGTTCTCTCCGAGGTGCTCCTTTCCGATCCTGAGGATCTGAGGGGAGTCCAGACGTGAGGATTGTCGACTCTGAGGACCGATCATTTGGAAGTCGGCTAAGTGAGGCCTCTTCATGACTTGATGATGCCACTCCTTCTGGGAATCGCATCGTCACTCATGAAAGTCTGTGACGCTGATGACCGCATAGGATGCCGTACCTTTGTCCGTGGATTAGGTCCATACCTGTGAGAGGGATTGGGTTATTGCAGGAAAACTGGCCTTCAGAAACCTTGATTCAGTATTTATCAAATGGTTTTCTTGGCTCGTTAACAGGTGTTGTTGTTTGGATCAGATGGATTTCTTGTCTGAGGTTGATACTATTATCAGATGGTTTTCTCGTCAGAGACAGAGGTTCAGATGGATTTCTTAACAGGGTATTGGTATTTTGGGTGTCAGATGATAGTCAGTGTCATGAGGTTCTGGTGACTGTGGTGGTTTTCTGTCCTTGACGTCACAGAGATGTTCCTCTTCAGGCTACAGCATGGCCTCTGTGTTCATTGATTGCATCATTTATCATATTGCATTATTGCATTACCATGTGCATCCAACTAACGTGTGTGTATTGCAGGTACATATCTTCCCTCCCAGTTCCGGTGGTTGTTTCCTAGCAGACATGGAAGCCATGAAGAGAGTGTTACCCTACAGATTCCCGTCTCCAGATATCAGTCTGTTGTCAGAGTTAATTACTATTGCTGGGAAGAAGGTGATGGGAGATTTCAGGAAGACATATGGGAGGATCCTGACTTATGTTTACCAGCCCTCGGCTTATGAGATCAGCGGTATTTACACCCTGTTGCAGTTTTATGATGCTGAGCTCAGGTGTTTCGTATTTCCTAACTTTGTCTTGGCTCCTACCCTGGAGGAGTATTCTGCACTCTTGGATATACCGATTCGCGAGCAGATGCCTTTCTATCACACGGACGCTAAGCCTAATCTGGCTAAGCTTTCTGCTATTCTGTACTTAGGAGAGTTTGAGCTGACAGGGAAGATGATCAGAAAAGGAGATGCGTGGGGATTCCCGTTGGTTGTTTTGGTAGAGAAGGCTCGGGAGTATGCTAAGAAGGGTGGCTGGGTTGTTTTTGATGCCATCCTTGCTGTGTGTGTTTATGGCATTGTATTGTTCCCAAACCAGCCTGATTTTGTTGATGCGGATGCTTTCTATATTCTGGCTGCAAAGAACCCAGTTCCTACCTTGCTGGGAGATATCCACCATTCTACTCACTACAAAAATGAAAAACGGCGAGGGAAGAATGTCTCTTGCTGTGTACCTCTACTGTGCAGGTGGTTTACTAGTCATATGCCGAAGTCAGGGCCTTTCGTCACTTCTATTAATTCTTTAGGATGGCCCGAGCGCTTGATGGGGTTGACTTCCGAGAATGTGGTGTGGGTTAATGAGGAGGTGTTAGGAGTTGAGGTCATATACAGATGCGGAGGATTCCCTAATGTTCCTTTGATAGGAAGGAGAGGGTGTGTCAATTACAACCCTTCCTTATTAATCAGGCAGTTTGGGTATGCACCTCAGGAAGCGCCGAAGCCCGAGGAGATACAGGAATCTCTGTATCTTACTGGGGCAATAGAGGAAGAGATGTTGATCAAGCTTAAGAAAGCATGGAAGAACCTGCATAAGAGAGGAAAGTCTTCATTTAGCAAAGGGGGTACTCGAGTTCTTGGTCCGTATGTGGAACGGATTCGTGAACGAGCTACGAAATTCCTTATGCCTTATCCTGCAGTTCAGCCATTGCATCCTTCTCCGGTGGAGGAGCCCACCACTATAGACATACAGGTATACAAACAGCTGATGGCGGAGAAAGAAGAGTTAGCAAAGGCTAAAGAAGCTTTAGAGAAAGAGAACGCCCAACTTCGTCATGAAAAGATTGAAACAGGATATTTTTCCAAGCAACAAGCCGAAACTTTGAGACATCTGAAGACTACTTTATTGGAGTTGACTGAAACCAAGAAGCGTCTGGAGTTAGATGTAGACTCAGTTAGCAGTGTATTGGCTACTAAGAAGCAAGAGCTGGAAAGGGCCTACACGAAGTTAGCTAAGTTCAGAGAGCATTGGGACCTTACTATGGCCAAACGCAAAGAGCAGGAAGAAGAGCTAAAGGTACAGGTTGCGCAGTTGACAGAACAGGTTAAAAGGAAGACTGAAGAGCTTGAAGAAGAAGCATGTCGTCGATACGAGGCCGAACGCAAACTGATCGATGCCATGAAGAATCTGGAAGACTGTCAGCGCAGAGCAGACACCAAGAGGCCCAAACCTGAGGATGGTGCTCAGGATAAGGCTTGGGAAGATTTTGTCAGAGATATCCAAGGAACGGTCAGGAAAAGGGATCAGTTGATAGAAGGCTTGATTTATTGACCGGATCACCCAGAGACGAAGAAGCTGGTTGAGGATTTCTGCGATCGTACTCGCACGTGACTGCTTTCTTGTATTCTATGTGTTGAGATCACCGCCAGACATGTTGGTTGGGATCCTCCTTTATCATATCAATTGTATGGAACATAGTTGTGTAATGCCTTGACGAGACTGTTTTTCCAATATATGAGGGTTTTTCTAAATATTGTCTTTATGGTTTCTCTTGTCTTGCTACCTTGACACTGGAATTGGAGGGGAAATATCCCCAACGCACACATGCACGTTAGCTTTTTTTTGCATTGTTGTTTGCATAAATCACATTGCATTACAGGTTTGTGATCCATGTTCCTTATCATTCTTCATCCATATATCCAGGTATTTTCAGGATTGCAGAAAAGCGGGTCCACCATTACTCTACCAGAACTAATCACAAGAAGATCATGGACAACGTGCAGAGTGAAATGCAAGAAATGCGTGACAGGATGGCCATGCTTATGCAAACCATGGAGACTATCGCCAAAGGACAAGAGCAGCTGCAGAATCTGGTTCAACCGATAGTCGCACGGGCTGAAAACAACGGGACACCGCATGGTGAAAATATTGCTGCTTCTCCCCGAATTGAGAATCGTCAAAGTGCTGATGCTATTCCCGTAACCGGTTTGAATGCTGGAGAAACTGGTCCTGCAGGCGGAGGTGGGAACGCCGGTAATATGAATGCCAATACAGATACTGCTGGAGTATTTGTGGGTAATGTCAACCAGGGTTTCAATGGGGGCGCTGAGAATGTCGGAATGAATGGTAATAATGGTAACCAGGGCTTCAATGGTGTGAACATAGGGTATGGCAACATTGTTGGCCCCAAGGCTGGGTTTGGTGACTATGGTTATGGTAATCTGGGATATGGAACTGGTGCGTACAACGCTCAAGAGATGGGCAATCTGAGGTACGACCCCAGGTACTTCCAAACGGGTCCGGGCCGTGATGAAGATTATGTTGGATACGATGCAGTACCTCGCTAGGAGGATCGTCAGGAGGATGTGTTCTCTGGTCAGAATGAGGGTTATGAAAGAACTAGGGATGACAACCATCGGATGAGATTGCTAGAAGAGAAAGTGAACGGATTAGCCAGCCAGAATGCTCTTGGGCTGGATATGTCAAATATGGGGCTGGTCCCAGGGTTGAGGGTCCCGCTGAAATTCAAAGCGCCGTCATTTGATAAGTACAAAGGGGATACATGCCCTAGGGTGCATGTGCGCGCGTTTTACAGGCGTATGTCCGCGTATTCTGAGGATGAAAAGATGCTACTGCACTTCTTCCAGGATAGCCTGTCAGGGCCATCGCTGGAGTGGTACATGAGCTTGGAGCCTACTCAGATCAGGAGTTGGAAAGAGCTGGCAGAGGCTTTTGTTCGGCATTATCAATATAATAGTGATCTCGCCCCTAACCGAGTCCAGCTACAGAGCATGTCTCAAAAGTCTAGAGAGAGCTTTAAGGAATACGCCCAGAGATGGCGAGATCTGGCTGCTAGGGTACACCCTCCGATGGTGGAGCGCAAAATGATGGATATGTTCATAGGGACTTTTTCTGGAATGTACTATGACCGGTTACTCAATTTTTCAATGAGTACCTTCTCTGAATTGATCTTGATGGGGGAGCGCATTGAAAACGGGGTAAAGATTGGTAAAATTCAAGCGAGTGAGTCCAGTTCCGCAGGAGGTAATAAGAAGACGTTTGGTGGGAAAAGGCAGGGTGATACCAACGCTATACACAATGCTCGACGGAGAAATAGAGGTCAGAACTGGCATCAGCAATCGCAGGTTGCAAGTGTAACCATTCCAGGGCCTTCTCAGCAACAGAGACAACAACCTCAGCAGCAAGCTCAGCAGCGGCCAAATAATGATCAGCGTAGATTTCAGAACCCACGACCGAGGAGAGTATTCGAGGTACCGCCGGTATCATATGCAGAACTCCTTCAAACTTTGTTGAAATTGCAGCTAGTCGAGAAGAGGACCTTAGCACCACCAACCGGCCAGCCACCAGTCGGGTATGATATTAATGAGCACTGTGACTTCCATTCGGGTGCACCAGGGCATAATATTGAAAATTGCCTAGCTTTCAAGCATAAAGTACAGGATTTGCTTGATAGTACGACTATTAACTTCGGGAAGGACGGTCCCAATATCAAGAAACAGCCAATGCCCAAGCATGGTGGGGCTGGGGCCAATGCAATCCTGACAGATGATGAGTTGGACTTAGTTTCGGAAGTGAGCAAGCTGAAAACCCCTTTGAGTCATGTAAAGCAGCGCTTATTGGAGGGAGGTGTCTATCCCGGATGCGGTGAAGAGTGTGCTGACTGTTTGGTTCAACCTGGGGGCTGTGAGAAGTTGAAAAGGGGAGTTCAAGGTTTGATTGATGAAGGAATCCTGCAGTTTGACAGGTCTGTGGGGCGAGAGAAGTCTGTTGAGACAGAATCTGGAAAAGAGCGCAGTGAGGTCGCTACGATCACCATTCCGTTCAAATCAGTGACGATTTCGACATCATCGAAAAGGCCGACCGTTACTATTACCAAGGCTAAACCAGTCCCTTATGAGAGCACGAAGGCAGTCCCGTGGAGCTACGGTGCTGAGGTGTATTGCGATGGGGAAAGGATTGACTTGAATGATCCGCCAGCGGGATCCGTAGATAACGTAGTGGGAGCGGGTGGTATAACCCGGAGCGGGAGGATTTTCACTTCACCTGAGGTCGAGGCAGAGAGGCTCGCCAGGGGTAAGAACAAAG
The DNA here is from genome assembly GCA_963859935.3 of Lathyrus sativus. NCBI lineage: Eukaryota > Viridiplantae > Streptophyta > Magnoliopsida > Fabales > Fabaceae > Lathyrus > Lathyrus sativus. The sequence goes on from OZ012738.1 coordinate 285,685,005, forward strand.
TTGTTGAGGGGGAATCTTCGGGGAGTAAGGAGAAAGAACCGATAACCAAAGATGTGGAAGAATTCATGAGATTGATTCGCAAAAGTGACTACAAGATCGTAGATCACCTGCAGCAGACCCCATCAAAGATCTCCATATTATCGTTATTGTTGTGTTCAGAGGCGCATAGAAATGCCCTGTTGAAGGTACTTGAGACATCCTTCGTGCCGCAAGAGATTTCAGTTAATCAGCTGGAGGGAGTTATGGCACATGTGAATGCTGGGCACGGTCTGGGATTCATGGATTTTAACCTAACGCCTCGAGGGCGTGATCACAATAATGCCTTGCACATCTCTATCGAATGCCGGGGCACTATTTTATCCCATGTGCTGGTAGACACTGGGTCCTCGTTGAATGTGTTACCAAAGAAAGCCCTGTTGAAATTGGATACCCGGGGGTCACACCTAGCGATTTGGTGGTGAGGGCCTTTGACGGAACGAGGAGGTCGGTATTCGGGTCAGTAACGTTACCCATCTAGGTAGGACCGGAGGTGTTTGATACAGTGTTTTACATCATGGACATCCAGCCTGTATATAGCTGTTTGATCGGGAGACCTTGGATTCATGCCGCTGGGGCAGTAACTTCCACACTCCATCAGAAGCTGAAGTATATGGTTGAGGGGAGTATTGTGACGGTGTGTGGCGAAGAGGATATCTTAGTCAGTCATTTGTCTTCCTTCAAGTACGTGGAGGTAGATGGAGAGATTCATGAAACGCTGTGTCAGGCGTTCGAAGGGGTGAAGGTTAAAGAAGAAGCTCCGGTGAAGAGTGAAGGGCAAGAGGTGGTCGTCTCCTCATATAAAGAAGCCAAGGCGTTGGTGCAAGCAGGAGAGACTCAGAAGTGGGGGCAGGTTCTGGACATCCCAGTGAAGCAAGATAGGTATGGCTTGGGGTACCGCCCATCTCCCTCACAGAGCGCGCCTAAGTACAAGGGACCTGTGGTGTTCACGCCCGGAGGGGTTAGCTTTGAAAGGATTAATGTCGTGTCTGATACGGAGGAAGTGGATAGCGACTGCGACATGGATGCATGGATTCGAACCAGCACGCCGGGGCAAAGCCTATGCAACTGGTCCATCCAGGACGTCATCCAAGTCACCAAACAGTAACGCGTTGTTTTTTGTTTTTTCAATCATTGTATGATCACATGCCTTGCCCGGGGCATCGTTGACCTCGTCTTAGGGCCTAACTGTTTACCTGTATGTTTGTATGATCAATAAATGACGACGTTTTTACATTCAAATGTTGTGATCCTTTTCTTTCTGTTTTTTATTTTTCAATAAAATGGCAGCGTGGTTATGCATTTTGCTTGTATATCATTTTGAAGCACTTAACCGTTTCCCTCGCAGGGTTCATGAATTTTCAGATGACATCGACCAAAGACTTCCTATGACTCGTTTAGACTTCGAGCATCCGATCTTCCAAGTTGAGGAGGAGATTGTTGAGAATAGTGACTTACCAGAAGAGCTGAGTCGGTTGTTGAAGCAAGAGGAGAGAGTCATTCTGCCTCACCAGGAAGAGATTGATATTGTCAATTTAGGGTCTGAAGAATGCGTCAGGAATATCCGTATAGGGGCCGCGTTGCAGGTTGACATCAAGCAAGAGCTCATTGAGATGCTGCGTGAATACAGTGATATATTTGCTTGGTCCTACGAGGACATGCCAGGTTTGGATACCGATATGGTCGTTCATCGTCTGCCGTTGAGGGAAGATTGCCCGCCTGTGAAGCAGAAACTCAAAAGGACTCGTCCTGACATGGCTGTAAAGATAAAGGAAGAAGTGCAGAAGCAATGGGATGCTGGATTCCTAGCTGTCACCACTTATCCCACTTGGGTCGCTAATATCGTGCCTGTGCCAAAGAAAGATGGCAAGGTTAGAATGTGTGTTGATTATAGGGTTCTAAACAAAGCGAGCCCGAAAGATGATTTCTCGCTGCCGCATATTGACGTGTTAGTTGACAACACAACTCAGTTTTCGGTATTCTCTTTCATGGATGGATTTTCGGGGTACAACCAGATCAAAATGGCTCCGGAGGATATGGAAAAAACGACCTTTATCACCCCGTGGGGAACCTTCTGTTATAAGGTGATGCCCTTCGGTTTGAAAAATGCTGGGGCAACGTACCAGCGGGCTATGACAACGCTCTTTCACGACATGATGCACAAAGAGATTGAGGTGTATGTCGATGACATGATTGCCAAGTCTCAAACGGAGGAAGAACATCTGGTTAATCTGCTGAAGTTGTTCAAGAGGCTGAGGAAGTTCAGGCTGAGGCTGAATCCTAACAAGTGTACCTTCGGAGTGAGATCCGGGAAGCTACTGGGGTTCATTATGAGCAAGAAAGGAATCGAGGTCGATCCTGCAAAAATAAAAGCAATACAAGAGATGCCAGCACCGAGAACAGAAAAAGAAGTCCGTGGATTCTTAGGGAGATTGAACTACATTTCTAGGTTCATCTCTCACCTAACGACCACGTGTGAACCTTTGTTCAAACTGTTAAAGAAAGATCAAGCGGTGGTATGGAATGACAATTGCCAAAGGGCATTTGAAAAGATAAAAGAATACTTGCAGGAACCTCCGGTGTTGGTACCCCCAGTAGTAGGACGGCCGCTGATTATGTATCTGACGGTTCTTGAGAACAGTATGGGTTGTGTTCTCGGTCAACATGACGAGACAGGACGGAAAGAGCATGCAATTTACTACCTGAGTAAAAAGTTTACGGATTGTGAATCTCGATACTCTATGCTCGAAAAGACGTGTTGTGCATTGGCGTGGGCTGCCAAACGTCTAAGACAGTACATGCTGAACCATACAACCATGCTGATATCGAAGATGGATCCGATCAAGTATGTTTCCCAGAAGGCCATTAAGGGAAGTGTTCTGTCCGAATATCTTGCTGAACAGCCGATTGAGGATTATCAGCCTATGAAGTTTGAGTTTCCTGATGAGGACATAATGTACTTGAAAGCTAAAGATTGTGATGAGCCGTTGCCTGGTGAAGGTCCTGAGCGGAGTTCCCAGTGGCAATTGATTTTTGACGGGGCTGTCAATTCGTACGGTAGCGGGATCGGGGCAATCATTACAACTCCCCACGGGTCGCACATCCCGTTTACAGCCAGATTGACTTTTCCAGTGACGAATAACGAAGTCGAGTACGAAGCTTGTATTGTGGGGTTGGAGGAGGCTATCGATCTGAGGATCAAGAATCTGGATGTATATGGGGATTCAGCTTTGGTTGTGAATCAGATTAAGGGAGAGTGGGAGACACGCCAACCTAATCTGGTACCGTACATGAATTATGCGAGAAGGTTGTTACCTTTCTTTGATAAGGTGGAGTTCCATCATGTGCCTCGGGCGGAGAATAAAATGGCAGACGCCCTTGCAACATTATCCTCGATGTATAAGGTCAACTACTGGAATGAGGCTCCCAAGATTGTCATATCTCGCCTTGATAGGCCGGCCTTTGTGTTCGCCATTGATGAAGCATCTGACGGCAAACCTTGGTATTTCGACATACAGAATTTCCTGAAGAACCAGGAATATCCGGCTGGGGCATCCAGTCGTGATCAGAAGACCCTAAGGAGATTAGCAGGCAACTTCTATCTGAATCCCGACGGTGTTCTGTATAGAAGGAACCACGATTTGGTACTCCTCCGGTGTGTAGACGAGAAGGAAGCCAATTCACTCATGGAAGAGGTTCATGAAGGAACTTTTGGTACACATGCTGGTGGGCATGCTATGACCCGAAAGTTGTTGCGAGCGGGGTATTACTGGTTAACGATGGAAACAGACTGTTTCAAATTCGCCAAGCGGTGTCACAAGTGCCAGATCTATGCTGATAAGATCCATGTGCCACCCAGTCCACTGAATGTTATGGCTTCTCCGTGGCCTTTCTCCATGTGGGGAATTGATATGATTGGCAAGATCGAGCCTACTGCTTCTAATGGGCATCGCTTCATCCTGGTCACGATTGATTACTTCACCAAGTGGGTGGAAGCAGCATCTTACGCCAATGTGACGAAACAGGTGGTGGCCATATTTATCAAGAGGGATATAATCTGCAGATACGGTATTCCTGAACGGATCATTACTGATAATGGTTCGAACCTGAACAATCAGATGATGAGGGATCTTTGTCGGGAGTTTAAGATCGAGCATCATAATTCATCTCCATACAGACCCAAGATGAATGGCGCTGTTGAAGCGGCCAACAAGAACATAAAGAAGATTGTTCAGAAGATGGTGGTAACGTATAAGGATTGGCATGAGATGTTGCCGTTTGCTTTGCACGGTTATCGCACGACGGTGCGTACATCAACCGGGGTAACTCCGTTCTCATTGGTGTATGGCATGGAGGCAGCCCTGCCATTGGAGGTTGAGATACCATCTTTGAGGGTTTTGCTTGATGTTCAGCTTGATGAGGCAGAATGGGTGAGAAGTAGATTGAATCAACTGAGCTTGATAGATGAGAAGAGACTGACATCAATTGCACATGGTAGGATGTATCAGAGCCGGATGAAGAAAGCGTTTGACAAGAAGATTCGACCTCGAAGCTTTCAGACGAGTGATCTTGTGCTGAAGAAGATTCTCCCACCGCAATCGAATCACAGGGGCAAATGGACTCCCAATTATGAAGGTCCGTACGTCATGAGAAAGGTCTTCTCCAGAGGTGCCTTATTGTTATCCACCATGGATGGTGAAGACTTTTTGTCCCCTGTGAACTCGGACGCAGTCAAAAAATACTTTGCTTAAAAATTGACCCGCTGGACAGTAAAAAGAGAGTCCAGGCAAAAATGGGGCATCCTAGCGAACCAAAAACAGAATAAAAGGTTCGGGCAAAAGTTAGGGATAAAATGGAAAAAATGTACACCCGCGAAGTTGAAAACCTACACTGGGCGGCTTCGGCAAAAAAGGGTATCCCGGTGAATTGAAAACCCGCAAAGGGCGATTCACGCAAAAGTTAGGGATTTGAGAAGCAAATGACTGCGGTCCAAGTTTGATTGTTCAGTGGTTTGGGAGCATCCGGGGGTCGACTATCCAAAGCAATCTCTCCCGAAGACAGAGATCAGGAAAGCGTCAGAGTCCGGCGAGTCATAGGAGGATCAACTCATGGTGTTCGTCTGTAACACGTTGCCGACATGTGTACAAATTTTATTTTGTATCTTTGTACATTCCTGCATTTTGTTTATGTGTGACTACCTCTTTTCAGGAGTTGCATCTGATGTAAAAATCTTGCCTATTTTCAGGCCGTTATCAATAAAGTGTGTTATTCAGTGTAGTGTGTGGCTTTGGTTTTAACTTTTACAGTTTTGTTTGTAAAAAACGCTGATGTTTTTGATAAAACTTACATGTGTGTAAACAGGCAGGCCTCGGCCGATGATTGTTAAAACCGGAAATTACCTGAATGGTTGTCATGGATGATTACCAAGATGTTTCTTTTTGCATAGATTGTCTTGTGTTTGCTTGTCGACTTTTGCAGGTATTCAAAAGCTCGCATAGTTCCCCGCCAGAGTCCATGGCAGGCTAGTACCCTCTCCAGAGGATGAATGTTGTGTCTTTCTCCAGTGAAGTCGCCCCAGGCAAATTTGAATGTTGTCTCCCCAGGAGAGTGGAGATTGCATCGAAGGAAAAGATCAATGTATCTTCAGTAGTTCAGAATTGGCTTATCAAGCAGAGCAGAGTCCTCCCCAGCGAAGGTCGAGACGGATATGATCAACTCGCCCAAAAAGTTTCTTGTGCGGTGCGAAGTAGAGCACACCGGTCAATCCCCAGCTCAGTGATAGCAGGATGAATTATCCCCACAGGGCGTAATCAGAGTGGATACCTTTTGAAAGCAGTTTCCAGGATTGCTTTTCTCTTTCCCCAACAGGTTGATCCTTCCTCGTCAGGACGTTCATTTTCAGCAGAGTTTGAAGTTATGAGTTTGTGAGTTACTTTCCCAGCCGGGTGGTTATCCCCAGCGGAGTTAGTTCATCTTTCCAGCATTTATTTTGTTGGAAGCATATCGGTAGTATTCCGGTTATCCCCAGCGGATCCAGTTTGTCTTCAGCATTTATTTTGCTGAAGTAACTCTTTGCATAAGCATGCATCATAAGCACTTGCATTTTACACGAATACGTAGCATTTCCATGCAGTATGGAGGCATTACGGCATTATCAAACATGTGCATTTGGAAACGTAAGCAGGATTGATTACCCGTCCAGCCTCAGGCATTTTCTCTGTTGATAAGTGAGGTCGTGGTTCGCAAAGATGTGCATATGTTTTGTCTGTGGCACAAGACGCGCAGTGATCGTGTTTTCTCCTGTCAAGAGAATTGTGGCGCAGGGCACGCAGTGATCGTGGTCATCGTTATGTTGTGGGGATTTGTGGTAGAGTACGCAGTGATCGTATTCGTCCTGTATGTTTTGTTTGTGGCACAAGACGCGCAGTGATCGTGTTTTCTCCTGTCAAGAGAGTTGTGGCGCAGGGCACGCAGTGATCGTGGTCATCGTTATGTTGTGGGGATTTGTGGTAGAGTACGCAGTGATCGTATTCGTCCTGTATGGTTGTTTGCAACGCCAAGACGCGCAGTGATCGGGTTTCCTCCTGTCAAGAGGGTTGTGGTGTAGAATATGCAGTGATCGTGTTCATCTTGTTATGGGGATTACGTGGGGGGGCAGACACGCAGTGGTCATGTTCGTCATGTCATATTCCCCCAGCCGAGTTTGCTTGGTCAAGCACCTTTTTCCCCCCAGTTGAGTCCTTCTCAGGATGCTGTGGTGTCAGCATTGGAAGACGGAAGTGCAGATTTTTGGGTGGTTACCCGTAGTCTCCCCAGCAGAGTTATATTCCCAGCAGGGTGTTACTTCAACGAGTTGCTTGGTTAAGTTCCTCATATTTTCCAATAAAGTTATCCCCGTCAAGTGGCTTGGTTAAGTTCTCAATTTCCCCAGCGGAGTGTTTTCAGGATACCTATCGCCAGAATAGGTGTTTGACGGCCGTCGTCAAAATTGTCCTCTCAGAGTTGCTTGATTAAGTTTCTCGTGTCCCCGCAGGGCTGCTCGTTCAGGTACGAACGGAAGGTTGGTAAGTGAAATCAACATTTTCTCGCTGTTTAGTGGATGCTCGTTCAGGTACGAACGGAAGGTTGGTAAGTGAAATCAACATTTTCTCGCTGTTTAGTGGATGCTCGTTCAGGTACGAACGGAAGATTGGTAAGTGAAATCAACATTTTCTCGCTGTTTAGTGGATGCTCGTTCAGGTACGAACGGAAGGTTGGTAAGTGAAATCAACATTTTCTCGCTGTTTAGTGGATGCTCGTTCAGGTACGAACGGAAGGTTGGTAAGTGAAATCAACATTTTCTCGCTGTTTAGTGGAGGCTCGTTCAGGTACGAACGAAAGGTTGGTAAGTGAAATCAACATTTTCTCGCTGTTTAGTGGATGCTCGTTCAGGTACGAACGGAAGGTTGGTAAGTGAAATCAACATTTTCTCACTGTTTAGTGGATGCTCGTTCAGGTACGAACGGAAGGTTGGTAAGTGAAATCAACATTTTCTCGCTGTTTAGTGGATGCTCGTTCAGGTACGAACGGAAGGTTGGTAAGTGAAATCAACATTTTCTCGCTGTTTAGTGGAGGCTCGTTCAGGTACGAACGGAAGGTTGGTAAGTGAAATCAACATTTTCTCGCTGTTTAATGGATGCTCGTTCAGGTACGAACGGAAGGTTGGTAAGTGAAATCAACATTTTCTCGCTGTTTAGTGGATGCTCGTTCAGGTACGAACGGAAGGTTGGTAAGTGAAATCAACATTTTCTCGCTGTTTAGTGGATGCTCGTTCAGGTACGAACAGAAGGTTGGTAAGTGAAATCAACATTTTCTCGCTGTTTAGTGGATGCTCGTTCAGGTACGAACGGAAGGTTGGTAAGTGAAATCAACATTTTCTCGTTGTTTAGTGGATGCTCGTTCAGGTACGAACGGAAGGTTGATAAGTGAAATCAACATTTTCTCGCTGTTTAGTGGATGCTCGTTCAGGTACGAACGGAAGGTTGATAAGTGAAATCAACATTTTCTCGCTGTTTAGTGGAGGCTCGTTCAGGTACGAACGGAAGGTTGGTAAGTGAAATCAACATTTTCTCGCTGTTTAGTGGATGCTCGTTCAGGTACGAACGGAAGGTTGGTAAGTGAAATCAACATTTTCTCGCTATTTAGTGGATGCTCGTTCAGGTACGAACGGAAGGTTGGTAAGTGAAATCAACATTTTCTCGCTGTTTAGTGGATGCTCGTTCAGGTACGAACGGAAGGTTGGTAAGTGAAATCAACATTTTCTCGCTGTTTAGTGGATGCTCGTTCAGGTACGAACGGAAGGTTGGTAAGTGAAATCAACATTTTCTCGCTGTTTAGTGGATGCTCGTTCAGGTACGAACGGAAGGTTGGTAAGTGAAATCAACATTTTCTCACTGTTTAGTGGATGCTCGTTCAGGTACGAACGGAAGGTTGGTAAGTGAAATCAACATTTTCTCGCTGTTTAGTGGATGCTCGTTCAGGTACGAACGGAAGGTTGGTAAGTGAAATCAACATTTTCTCGCTGTTTAGTGGATGCTCGTTCAGGTACGAACGGAAGGTTGGTAAGTGAAATCAACATTTTCTCGCTGTTTAGTGGATGCTCGTTCAGGTACGAACGGAAGGTTGGTAAGTGAAATCAACATTTTCTCGCTGTTTAGTGGATGCTCGTTCAGGTACGAACGGAAGGTTGGTAAGTGAAATCAACATTTTCTCGCTGTTTAGTGGATGCTCGTTCAGGTACGAACGGAAGGTCGGTAAGTGAAATCAACATTTTCTCGCTGTTTAGTGGATGCTCGTTCAGGTACGAACGGAAGGTTGGTAAGCGAAATCAACATTTTCTCGTTGTTTAGTGGATGCTCGTTCAGGTACGAACGGAAGGTTGATAAGTGAAATCAACATTTTCTCGCTGTTTAGTGGATGCTCGTTCAGGTACGAACGGAAGGTTGATAAGTGAAATCAACATTTTCTCGCTGTTTAGTGGAGGCTCGTTCAGGTACGAACGGAAGGTTGGTAAGTGAAATCAACATTTTCTCGCTGTTTAGTGGATGCTCGTTCAGGTACGAACGGAAGGTTGGTAAGTGAAATCAACATTTTCTCGCTGTTTAGTGGATGCTCGTTCAGGTACGAACGGAAGGTTGATAAGTGAAATCAACATTTTCTCGCTGTTTAGTGGATGCTCGTTCAGGTACGAACGGAAGGTTGGTAAGTGAAATCAACATTTTCTCGCTGTTTAGTGGATGCTCGTTCAGGTACGAACGGAAGGTTGGTAAGTGAAATCAAAAATTTTCTCGCTGTTTAGTGGAGGCTCGTTCAGGTACGAACGGAAGGTTGGTAAGTGAAATCAACATTTTCTCGCTGTTTAGTGGAGGCTCGTTCAGGTACGAACGGAAGGTTGGTAAGTGAAATCAACATTTTCTCGCTGTTTAGTGGAGGCTCGTTCAGGTACGAACGAAAGGTTGGTAAGTGAAATCAACAATTTTCTCGCTGTTTAGTGGATGCTCGTTCAGGTACGAACGGAAGGTTGGTAAGTGAAATCAGCATTGTCTCGTTTGGTTAAGCGTTTGCTCGTTTCTTCAGGATACGAAAGGTTGATAAGAGAGATCAACAATTTCTCACTGGTCAGTGTATGCTCACTTCTTCGGAATGAGATGGTCTATGGACAATATCAGATTATTTCATAAACAGGTTGATGGATAGGTGCTTAGTTGTCGCTGTGGCAACGAAAATCAGTTCCCTGGTTAATTCTCCCCAAGCAGTGGTGTGCGCAATTTATTTTTGCGGTTGGCAAATTTCAGGGTTTATCGGTATTCAACCGTCTCGTACCTCGATTATCTGAAGGTCGTTCTCTCTTCATCCAGTCGAGTCCAAGCCGTTTGAATAGGGGCAGCTGTTGCACCCTAAAATTTGACCAACCGGTTCTCCTATCTGGTTCGTGGTTTAATTCGTATTCGCATATCAGATGCATGGCATTTGTACACAGACAAAGGATGTCAGGGTTACAGTTTGGTTTTCACCTATAGGACGTCTCAGACCAGTTCGGGTAATCGGAGGTTATTTCGGGAAATTGCGCATTTCCTGGGCGTTTTCGGATTACGTAGTGATTTTGGAGTTTCTGGGTGTCCGGGTTTACTGTGTGCTTCGATCTGGTCTCGCACTCTCCTTTGTGTGGGCTATTGGCTTTTGTTTGCATTTTTTAGGATTTAATAGCCTCTTGTAGATTTTAAATAGATTTTATAGATTTTTCATAATTTAAATAGTTTTTTTTATATTTTTAATAGTTTTAAATCATTTTAGAATTTTATAGAGTTTTTAATAGGTTTTAATAGTTTTTTATAACAGATTTTCTTTTAAATAGATAATAGGTTTAATAGAAATTTAATAGGTTTTCTCTTTTATAGAAACTAATAGTTCTTTTAAAAAACCTTTTAGAATATTAATTGAATAGTTTTTGTTATAGATTGAATAAACAATTAATATAGGTTTCTTGGGATTAATCTGGGTTTTAAATGGATTAAAATAGTCTTTTGATTGAATAGATTTTATTAGTATAGATTTTATTTTAGATTTTATAATATTGTTTTATTTGAATAGATTTTAATATGGATATTAGTTAGATTAATGGTTTAGTTTTAATAGATTTCTTTTATTAGGATTTGTTGGTTTAGACTAGTTTAATCTTCAGTTTTAATCATTAAGGTTGACTTTCATTAACTTTCGTTTTATTATTGGCTTAGATATTAGTTTAGTCTTAATCAGCTGTCATTTAATTTTCGTTTTTAGTTAATTGTCCTTTAATCATCATTAATAGTGGTTTAAGTCATTAATAGTTGTTTTAGTTCAGCTTTATTATGTTAATTGTCTAGTCCTTGGTATTAGTCTGTTGGTAATGGGCCAGGTATCCACTTCGTGGGGCCCAATTCATGCCACTTGTCCTATAAAAGAGGGCCCCACGCGTCCTCTTCTCTCTCTTCACACACACTGCCACGTTTTCACCCCATTACTCTCTCCCTCTGCCAGCGCACCATTCCACTATCCTCCTTTCTCTCACACACGTCCACCTCTCAACCTTCCCCGGTGCCACTTGTCTTTGCCTCGCATCTCACCGGAAAACCCACCGGTCGACATGCAAGGAACTCCGGCCACCTCCTAAAACCCTCCGGCCACCGCAACTGTTGCCGGATTTCGCAATCTCGCCGGAATCTGGATTTTCTCCAGAAAATTGTTCTAACGGTGTAAATCTTCCTCTACTACCTCAATCTCCTTTTCGTCGGAAAACATCACCTCGCCGGAAACTTCATCTAAGCACATATCCACCGGCTATTTTCTCAGATCTTCTCAGAGAACCTGCAAGATTCTCCATAGTTTCGCTTTGCTGTCCAAGAACAATCAAAGCCTACGCCCAGACCTTCGTCCCCGATCTTCATCCACCTTCAAGTATCTTCAAGATTCCCAGAAAGAATTCCAGGACCTTCATACACCTTCTTCAAGGAAATCGAGGTCAAGAACTTCATCGTTGCTTCTGTCAGAAATTACTGAGGTGTTCTCCATTTCTCCGTTCAAGATCATCATCGAGCGTGGTCCCAGGCTTCGCGTTGATCTTCTCCGTCCAAGATCTTCATCTTGCATGTTCGTCCAGAGTACTGTGTTCGCCCAGATCTCCAAGATCTTCAAGTTTTTCAGTGATCCTTGAGAACCTTCATCAAGACTCCTTGTGTAACGTCTTGAGATTATCCAGTCTTCTTCAGCAAAGGAACTCCACGAGCTGTTCGTATTCCATGTCCAGGTACGTGTTCATGCGATTCTGGTTGCGTTTTTCCTTCTGATTGTTGAAATTTTCTGATTTCGTTTTGATTCAAATAGAGTCTAGGTTAGGGTTGAATGGATTTGAGTTTGGGAATGGTGGTTTGTTTGAGATTTGTGAGAGTTTGAGAGTTTCAGAAGAGGGTTTGAGAGAGAATCTCAGAGAACGACGCAGCTAGGGTTTGGTGTGATGAACAGTAGACGGGTTTGTGAGAGGAGAGTTTGGTTTTGTTGGCTAATAGTTGGGTTAGGGTTTGGATCGGGCTAGGCCCAATCAGATATTGCTAAGATCACCCCCTCATTACTCGTTGCCCCCCTGATTGTGAGAATGCTGAGTTTGGTTTGGGCTTAGGCCCCAATTGCTACGCGCACCCCCCATATTTGGGCCCATTCTGAACAACTAGGGTTTTGCTATCGCCACACCCCCCCTTTTGTTTTATTTTCTTTTTAATTTTCTTTGTTTGTCCATGTTAGGAAATATTTCATAAAAAATAGTAGGATGATCCAATTAATTCCCTTCTTTTTTCTATAGATTCATAATTCAATTTAGAATTTTATGGTGCAAAAATATTGAATTGATCATGCATTTTCATTTTTATTTGCATTTTTTTATTTTAATTGGTATTGGATAATTGGTTTGTGATGTGTATGCCTTGTTAATTTTAGTTCTTTCATTTGGTAATGAATTTTGCTTTAGTTTTTTATTATGTTGTACTAGACTAATGCATGCTCCCCATAGATTTTTCATAGATGTTTTAGAAATTGATTGGTGTTGTTTTAGGGTTGGAGAGTAGAGACCTCCTAACTTGCTGGTTAACCCTTGACCATTCACATGTTAGGGATTGTTTAGTAGCCTTAGAAGTTGACTTAGGCTTTGATATTTGATCTTGGGATCATAGAGGCATGTAGGTTTCCCCTAAAATTTTGGTAGATTTTTATGGAGTATTCTGTTATTTTTGTTTGAGCCTGAGAATAGGAGAAGTCTTAAGGGCTTCTGACTTTGAAGTTCAACTGTGTTTGAACTTTAGAGATAGTTTCTTTTAGGTTGAGGGCCTGTGGTTTCTTCTTGGAGATGGAGGCTGGATGAAGTCTTGATGGAGCTTGCAAGGATGCATGGATTGAAGACCTAGTCTAGGAGCTTGCTATCTTTCTGTGAGGTTTGAGATCCTGAAGTTTGAGGGAAATTTATGGTACTTTCCTGAGGAAGGCACTATGGAGGCCTTTCATTCTTTCTTCTCACCTCTTTCTCAAGTATCCAATGATGTTGGAGCCTTCATGTGAGTTTAGTTTCTCCTGAGGAGGAATGTAAACCGATCACAGTTGTTGAGCCACATGGGATATGATTCCTAAGTGGAAGCCCCCTAGTATTTTCCAGAGGAAGGCACTATGGGTCTGTTCACTTAGCTCCCTTAGTTCACGTAGAATTTCTTAAGTATCCAATGATGTTGGAGCCTTCATGTGAGTTTAGTTTCTCCTGAGGAGGAATGTAAACCGATCACAGTTGTTGAGCCACATGGGATATGATTCCTAAGTGGAAGCCCCCTAGTATTTTCCAGAGGAAGGCACTATGGGTCTGTTCACTTAGTTCCCTTAGTTCATGTAGGATTTCTCAAGTATCCAATGATGTTGGAGCCTTCATGTGAGTTTAGTTTTTCCTGAGGAGGAATGTAAATCGATCACAGTTGTCGAGCCACATGGGATATGAGTCCTAAGTATAAGCCTCCTAGTACTTTCCTGAGGAAGGCACTATGAGTCTGCCTACTTAGCTCCCTTTCTTTGGTGAGCTTGTCTTGAAGCTTGAAGACTGGGATTGATTTCTCTTGTGTAGGGTTTTGCTTTAGGGCTTTGCTTAGAGATTTGATTAAGGTTTTGTGTAGGGCTTTTGCTCAGGGATTTGATTAGGGGTTTGCTTTAGGGTTTTGCTTAGGGTAGATTAGGGTTTTGTTTTAGGGTTGTTTAGGGTCCTGCTCAGGGGTAGTTTCTTGCTTTTGGATAGGAGTTTGCCAGGCTGGATAGCCTTCTCTATGTGTTGTTTGACTTTTGTGGTGTTGTGCTGCATTAGACTTAGGGGTTCATCTAGATAGTTCTGAGATAGGTGAATCTTAGAAATAGGCTTTGTGTGCATGAGAAGTTGAGGTGGTCCTCCTTCTGCTTGATTGTTATTGAGTGGCTTTGCTTGCTGGTATTTGGTAGAGCTGAGCTCCCTTGCCTCTGTGGTGTGTGGCCTTTGTGCCTTGCTTGTTTGGTTGTTGCATTCATGCATATTTCCAGTATTTCTTTACTTTGCAGTGATTCTTGTTTGTTGTTTAGTCTTGTTGCCATGATCCCTTAGGAGCTCTAACTTCTCTGCTGTGGAGGAGTTATGATAGACATTAGGTTGGTTAACCAGGCATGGTAATATTAGGTAGATTCCCCTTTTCAACCATAGTTTTAAGGTGTCTCTTTCCTTTCTCAAAACAACAGAAAAACACTTAATAAAGGATAAAACAAAAGTGAATTCATTTCTTCCGTCAAAAGATTTGAACAAACATCAAAACTTTTTGTCCTCCTGGACTGTGAAAACCCTTGGTTAAGGTGCATTTTCCCATAAAAAAAACACTTGAACAGCTTGTGTCGTGCGTAGCCCGAACTACGTTTGCTCTGATCTTCCATGCCGTGTGGAAGTACGTAGGCACAGGACGCGATGTCCTAGCGAGCAACCTTTCCCCCCGTCTAGACGTAGGTAGTCGAACTACGTTGACTCTGACTTTCCCATTGCACGAGGGAGTACGTAGGCCCAGAACAGCGTATGTTCTGTCGAGTCCTGTCCTTTTCTTTTCTTTTTAGACTGACCACTAGCGTAGATAGATAAACACACCCTTTTCCTTGTAAGCACCAAGCGTGGATCCCGTCGAGTACTACGGACGTGAGGGGTGCTAATACCTTCCCCTTGCGTGATCGACTCCCGAATTCAGGTTTTGGTTGCGACGATCATACCTTTCCCGTTTTTGCGAGGTTTACTTCGAGCGTTTCCTTTCCCTCTGTTGGGATAAATAACGCACGGTGGCGACTCTTCTGTCATGCCGGCGCCGATTTTCGCAGTAGCGACACTAGGTTAGTTGCTTGATCTCGAACATTTTTATGTTTGGTGTTTATCCTTTGTGAAGTTTAAACTTTGTTCATGAATGGATTTGTCCAGTATATATGTTTTACATTAATTAATGTCATTGGAGTTCTTTTTTGCATGAGGGCTGCTGTTAGAGTTTGTGTTGAGTTTGAACCTGTCAACTCATGTTGACATGCTTAGAGTTGGTGACTCTTTATTTGAGTATACATGGTTCTTGATTGGACATTATAATGTCAGTTCTAAGTTAGTTTCCTTGAGTTGTGACTTCATTGCTGTGAGTTTATTTTGATAGATTGATTTGGGATTTGACAATGCTTAGGTTGAAACCATGTTGTCAATGATTATTTTTAAGGGCTGAGTTTGTCAACTCATACCTGGTTGTTGTTAATTATTTTCTCATATTAGAGGTTGGTTCTACTTTGATTTTCATCTAAGGGGTTTAGGTTGATGACTAGGTTATTGTTGTCATAAGAGTTTTGGATTAGCTATTGCAATCAGCCATCTGCATATGATATGTCTGTTGTATGCCTCAGGTTAGCTAAGCATTAATAAGAGGTGTTTTAGGTAGGCTAAGTAAGGCTAGGATGATAGGACTCAAGAGAGTTCTATGCTGGTGTGATTTGATGAGGAGAGGGTTGTTATTATATGTCTGTTTGAATTCATGCCAGGTTGGAATTTCAACTTTGTTGACATAGTGTGATATTGTTTTGATATTGTGCTTGCTGTCCACAATTTTGTTGGGAGGTTTATCAACTTGGATTCTTATCAGATTTGCAATTGACCTTTTAGAATTCACTTAGATTTAACTCATGTTTTGGCTGAGTTAGTTTGGTTTGTGAGACTTCTGTTTTTGCTTCGTGTGGCTGTAAAGCCATTAATGAATAGGTTGGTGCATTGATTTACTATCAGTCCATTGTCTTGAGATTTGATTAACCTCTATTGTCATTTAAAGCTTCATTTTTAACTATTGGATTTTTGTGTATTGAGTGCATGGCTTGTGGCATTTTGGATTGAGAAGTGATTGCTGCCATTGTGCATTGCTTTAACATTGTAATAATACTACATAATCTTTTTTAAACCATTTCACTCAATTGACAACTTGATCCATGGTAGAAACTGAGTTATTCCTTTAGATTTGTCCATGATAAATGTATTTACAAATTGAATAGAACCTTGCTTGATCTTGAAAAACCTGTTTTGATCATCTTGTGTTGGTCATGGTCAACTTATGTTCATCATTGCAGCTCATAGGCCTCATTTTTTTCTGATGACAGTTTGGATTATCTTGAAGTTAAGACTTGATCCATGTTACATTAAAAACATGTGCATATCTTTCTTTCAACCTGTTTGCATCAGTTTTAGTCATCATGCTTCAAAATACATTTTAAAATCTCTTCTTGCATGTTCAATCGTGTTTTGATTTGTGGGGTTTATTTAAAAATTTGGTTGACACCATCTTAATCTTCATGAAAAAACAAGCAGTTTAGACTTTCCTTTCCCCTTGGCTTTTGTTAAAGTCATACCTTAGTCGTGTCCGAACTACGGACGCTCTGATTTCTCATTTGTTAATGGGAATACGTAGGCACAAGATGCAATATCTTGACGAGCACACCCCTAACTTAGTCTTGTAATCTTAGAACTTTAAGACAGAGTTTGTTAACTCTATGTAAGAATCATAGTGATGATTACTTACTCCCCTTTTGGCTTTTGTCAAAGTCAATCATCTTGAGTGTACAACTTAGAATAGAGAGTTTTGTTAAACTCTATACAAATATTGTTATGTTTGTTCCCTTTTGAATCTTGATCATAATCAAGTGTTCATCTATCCTCAGTAAGGTGAACTACGGTTGCTCTGATTCTATCCTAGTTAGGATACGTAGGCAGAGGATGCGATATCTTTGCGAGCAAATTTAGAAACTATCCTTAGGTCTTTACCTTCAACTTATACCCAAATCCCAAGCCATAGCAAACATTTAGCAAGTATAGCATACAAACATATAAAAGGTTCCTTTCACAATTCTTCTATCTCTACCCGAAGCTTATCATATCTCAGAATGTCAACTGTTGTAGGATCTTCAATCATCAGGGTATACAAGGGTTCTTCAACAAGAAACAGTAACAATATCTTCTCCACCCTCCTTTGAATCCACTCTAACTAAGGATCATAAGCTCTGCAGTCACACTTTCCTAAAGAAATCTTCCCTTCTTATGAATCCTTCCCCATGCTTCAACAACCTTGGCCAGAACATCAGGATTAGCTACATCGGTATAGTACATAGATTTCTGTACTTCTTCATCCTTCGGAGGTCCTCTCAGTGCATACCCAAACTGCCTAACAGCGAGAGGTGGGTTATAATTAACTCCCCCTTTTCTCCACATTAGAGGTATATTTGGAAAACTACCATAGCTGAAAACAATCTCCACACCAAGCAGATCCCGATTGAACCAAGTAATGTCTTTAACAGTTAAACCCAAAAGCCTCTGAGACCACTCATGTGTATTCCTCAAGTCAAAGAAAGCTCATGTGCGAGGAAGATGATCTATGAACCATTTATGGAAAAGTGGGTTGCAACAAGAAACAACCTTCCCTCTTATCTTTTCATTCTTGTAATGTATTGAGTGATATAGATCTCCCAGGAGAGTGGGTATAGGATTTCTGGATGCGAAAATACTGAAAACGTCCATATCCATCAAGTCAGGTATGTTTTGGAACATCACAATACCATAGATGCACAAATACAAGATAGAACTAAAGACCACCCAACAGCACTCTTTGGCGTGCTTCTGGGCTTTGTCCACCAAGAAAGACAAAGTGAAGCCAGAGACCCCATTCCTAGTAACCACACTTCCTATCAACTCAGATGCATGCAGAACCCCAAAATTTGCACATCTTTACTTGTGTTCTTGGATTATGTTTCTTTACATTATCATATTCATGTTTGCATAGCATTTTTTCTTGGCATGGGATCAAGGTATCATGGTTTGTTTCTCAAGGAAGAAGGTTGTGTTTCTTCAAGTTCAAGCAAGGTATTATCTATGACTTTGTGGTAATCTCAACCCTAGAAGTTCCTCATCATCAAATATGGTTCAAGGAAACACCATCCCAACAACATATATGGTTCATCATGGCCTAAGGTGCAACAAGTTATCAAGAGATTCAAAGTTGTTTTGAGATGCTTGACCTAATTTGGGCAAATGGTGGATGCTATGATCAAATGAGTATAACTCCTTCAATTTTTAACATCTCGAGGTATTTATCTTTCTATTTAACTCTTCTCATCATCCCTAACAAGTTCTCTTTTCAAGGAAAGATCAAACTATGCTTGGAAGGTCATCAAAAGTTTGAAGACATTATAGGTCCTTTTGAGTTTTGGAAGGTTATCTTAGTCAACTTCAAAAGCGCATAACTTGGTCAATTTTTATCATTTGGAGCCCATTATTTTTCTAGAATAAACTTGAATATGTCTTCTACAACTTTTATTCAACATGGAAGAGCTAAAAAATTATGGAAGGTCTTAGTTTTCATCAAAACATTATAGGTCCTTTTTGCTAATTAAAAGACAAAATTTTTCTAAGTGTTTTATAATCTTGCACTCTTTCATGGAGGTTACTTTGAAAGATCACATCTCTCAATTAAAGTTGCCAAATCAATAATTTCTTTTCACATTGCAAATATTGCATCTCCCTCTATCCAATGCAAGAAGAATCACCTCAAAAAGCTTCCTACATTGTGAGAACCATGGCTGCAAAAATTGGATTTCAAAGATGGATTTTCACTCCAAGTCAGATTTGAATTTGATTGAAATGGCTTGTAATCACCAAATTAATGCACGAATTTCACTTAAACATGTTTAACCAACTTTCCTGAAGTGATTAACATCTTGAAACACATGATTTGAGTGAGTTTTGACAGATCGCTAGTCACACTTTGCTCATATTGCAGGTGTGCATGAATTCCATCCAAATTGCCTCATTCACCCTCCGTTTTGATTCACAAAGCTTCTCCTATAAATAAAGGTTTATTTCCACCCATTTCCACATGCTTTTGATAGCTAAAACCACTCTACTAAGATCCCATTTGAACTCTTAAGCTTGAACTTCGAATATCCATCTCCACACCTTAAACACTCAAGTTCTCCACTCAGTTAGCTTCACCAACATTCAATGAAGCTAACCAGATCAAGAACTTGAAGAATCGTGGCCTGAATCAAGCTAGGGAACTCCATTTTCAGAGCTTCAAGGTTGAGCTTCAACAGGTATAATTCTCAACCATTTTGATCCAAAATTGTTGCTAAGATGTACCCCTTGACATGCTGATGTTGTTTGTATAGTTAGTTGTTAGTTGTAGTTGAGTTTTGTTGTTGAATTTTCAAATTCGTGTTTGAATCTTATTTTGGTTTTTTTCAAATAGAGTAAGTTGTGGTTTAAAGAAATTCGGCGCGATGATATGGTTGAGATCGTCTTGAAAAGACGCATCAAATGAAACCACTATGAGCTCCATTGGTTATGGTTTGAGAGATGCACGATTTTCTACAAATCTCTGGTTATTCCAAGTGGCTGGACGTTGAAGATGATGATCTCACCGTCCATCATGCCACTTGTTCTAATCTGGTGCTTTCGACTTTGTTTGGATCTATGTGGGTGAGCTGACTAGTGTCCATCGTGGATGCACGCTCTCTGATCCTTGGATCAGCCATGTCATTTAATAAAATGAAATCCAACGCGCTGTGTTTTTTCTGTTTTATTTTCTATTTCTAAAATGTTTTTAATTCCTTTTTATTTTCAGAAATTCATAGAAAATTCATTTTTAATCAGAAAAATACCAAAATATTTTCTAATTTTCTCTTTTACTTTTCTCTTTCTGATTTATATTTTTGAGCATTTTTATTTTGCATTTTTGTATTTTTCATGATTTTTATTCGTTTTGGTTAATTTTAATTGGTTTAAAAATATTTTTGAGCCATTTAAAATTATGGAATTTTTATCATGTGATCCTATGATGGTTTTTAACCTATGGTGATTTTCTTGGATTTTATTTTCTGTTTTGGTTATTTTCATGTACTTTTTATTTATTTGCTTAATTTTAATTAGTTTACAATTATTTTTGGAAATTTAAAAATGATGGAGAAATTTTCATGTGATCATATGATGGTCCTAGACCTACGGTGACATCCATGAGTCTTCACTCATGCCTTGGTCTCCTCTTTCTCTCTTTTAGGGTTTTTCATTCTTTTTTTATTTGTTTTTATTTTGATTTAAATTGCTATTGGGTGAACAAATGATTTTGATCCATTGCAAGGTGATTTCTGACTTCTCTTTATTCCATTTGGATCTTTGATGTTTGCTTTGGTGTGATCCCTCATTTGTTCATGTTGATGATGACTGATTCACTTTGAAGTTTGACTTTGAATTTCAAACTTATGTGATCCCTCTCACATCATCATGATTGGATGTCAACTTGTTGATCATGTTATGTTGCTTCCCCAGCTTGCTTCTTGGGTCATCTGGTTTCATCTTGCTTTAATTCCTGTTTGGTTTTGATTCCTTGTGAGGTTTTTGATTCATTTAATTGAGCATGTGACCGGTAAATTAGCAAGTGTACTAACTTTTAGCGATGTAATAATAATTGGGGTTTTCCCAGAGTCGATCTCCCGAGGACTACGTGCAATTTTGAAGTACAGATATTAACTCAATTAAAAAAAATATCCTTGGGATATTGTTTGGGGTTTTTTTAAATAAAAAGTAGGATGATAAAATTAATTTAACGAATATGAGAAAATATGCTAGCTGTCGCAACTGTGAAAAACACCCGGCGAAAAACAGAAGAGTCGCCACCTTTCATTATTTATCCCAAAGAGAGGGAAAGGAAACGATCAGAAAAGACGAGGTCATCGCAACCAAGTCCTGGATTCGGGAGTCGATTACGCAAGGGGAAGGTATTAGCACCCCTCACGTCCGTCGTACTCGACGAGATCCACGCTTTGTTGTCTATCTAAAAGGGTGTGTTGAAACTATTTGCGCTAAAGGTCAAGGGACAAAAGAAAAAGAAAGGAGACTCGACAGAGCATCGCCGCTCTATGCCTACGTATTCCCTCGTGCAACGAGAAAGTTAGAGTCAATGTAGTTCGGCTAACTACGGGTGAAGGGGGGAAGGTTGCTCGCCAAGGCATTGCGTCTTGTGCCTACGTACTTTCATCTGGTATTAAAGATCAGAGAAAACGTAGTTCGGGCTGACAAGAACACCGGTTGGTTCAAAAGTTTTTAGGCCCGAGTAGGGTTAAGAAGCAGTTCTAGCAGTTGGTGTATGCAGCTCGACCATTGGAGACTTAGGCGTTACCGTTTGCGATAGAACTAAGAGTTAACAACACTCTTTTATCTAAAAATATTTTCCATTATTAAGATTCTGAAGGATGAAAAATATTTGAAGTGTTTTTGTGTTTTTTAGAGAAGAAGTGTTTTGAATTTGATTTGTAACTCATGTTCCACTGGAGACTATGACTTATGAGCGAATGCGTCGCATATCACCCTAAGGGTGTATACTAAAAACTCTAGGAAATTGAGAGGAAGCCACTCAATCACCATTCCCCAAGTAGATTAAGGCCCGTAGCATACAACACTTGTTATTCTTTATTAGGTGTCTTGAAAGTGTTTGAAGACGAGGAGAGAAAGGACACACTAAAGGGAGACTAACTCAATCCTAAAAGTTGTCATGTAAAGTGGACTTAGAGTTTGGATACAAAAGGGAAGTACCTAATGTTATCATGCATGGTTTAGCACCTAATGTCTATCATAACCTCTCTTGAAGAAGAGAAGTTAGAGATCCTAAGGGAAGAAAGACAAAAAGAAGAGAAGAAGAAATGAACGAGAAAATGAAATTATGCACACATAGAATGCACAAATAGGATGAAAGTGAGGGAGGAAATAAGTGTGTGGAAGTAGCCTCCACAAGCTCATCTCAACCTCAAGCATGCATATGAAAATGCAAAAGAAGAAAAGAGAAAGAAATGCACAAGATGAAATCACACAACAAGAGGAAACCAAACAAAAATGCACCAAAAGTGGGATGAAATGACCTAAGCCAAACAACATCAACCACAAGTGCCAAAAGCCAAAACAAAAAGAAAGGAAAGCATAAAACAAAGTGAGGATGGGAGGCTATATGAGGACAACATGGAACTCATAATGTGCACTCAACCACAAGCATCACAAACAAAGT
This sequence comes from Lathyrus sativus, assembly GCA_963859935.3. Taxonomy (NCBI): domain Eukaryota; kingdom Viridiplantae; phylum Streptophyta; class Magnoliopsida; order Fabales; family Fabaceae; genus Lathyrus; species Lathyrus sativus. The sequence continues at coordinate 285,707,201 of OZ012738.1, forward strand.
GCAAAAGAAAGCACAAAGAAGTCCTCAAGGATTCATCATTTTAGGTATGCTTCAAGTACCTCCTCAGGAGGGACTAAGCAACCTTAAATGAGACTCCAAGGTCATGGGATAGAAGGGAGGATGAGAAAATAATGCTCAAAATAAAAAGGAATCAAACCTAAAGAAAATGCAAACACTAACACAAAGGAATGCAAACATGTCACATATGGAAAACCTAATTAAGAACTCAAAAGGGAACACAAGTTTGAACAAGCAAAACACAATAACATGACCTAAAATTTAGCAACTAGCAACCTTAACATGTTAGAAACATGAATCAAAAGGAATTGAAGGCTCAAAGGATCCATCAAAGTCATATCCAAGGCAAACTAGGTCAATTTGTATGTATGAACCTCCCTTTGGGGTAACTTGACTTGCAAGTTACCTCAAAATTAGGAAAATGATTCAAAAAGGGCCAAATAAAATGTCACAGGCTCATAAACATGTTGGAAAACAGAGGCCAAGAAATCATAACCAAAGTCATCTCAAATCATCATCAAAGAAATTAATTCACATGCATGCACCAATTTGAGAGAGGGTTATCGAGGGTCAACAAAAGAAAAGTCAAAGTCAAACCAAAAGTCAACCAAATAGGGGCAAAATGGTCCTCAAAAATAAATCAACTCATCATGGATATGAGGATTGATTTTCAGTCATTGGATCAAAAGGAAAGGTGAGAAACAAATCAAGAACAAAACAATGTCAAAAATTAATCCAAACAAAACATCTCCAATTAATTAATTCTTTTTTTTTAAATGAAAAATGATTCAAAAAATAAAATAAAAAATTCTAAAAAATAAAGACATGTCAAATTATCCAGAAAATATTTTTGGGGAATTTAATTAATTAGAGAAGCAATTTTAATTGAATTAATTCTAAACAGATATGAAATAAAATAAAAAAAGAAAAGAAAATAAAATAGAGAAAACAATGGTGTGAAAAGCAATCCAAATACGTGTAAATGCGTTGGGCTTGCGTGCAGGAGGTGCTAAAAGCAAAGAGGGTCCAGTCCACTCAGAATTTCACTAAGCGCTCAGTCAACCGCTGAGACCAAATCTCAACCATCCAATTCAATTACCAGACAGGCTAACCAAAGGCCACGATGCAAGCTGCAATACGCAGCGTTTCATTAAAGCAAAGTCAAACACTGAAAATAAGTCCTGGCCATGGGATGTGAGTGAAGTCAAGTGATCCTAAGGTTTTAGTGATGCCACGCATGCCTCTGAGTTTTAAACACAAAATGAAATGAAATTGTGACCATTGGATGAGTCCAAGTCAAATGTTCAACCAAGATCTGAAGGCCACTATCAAGACACGTATGAGTCTGAAACTTAAACATGAAACGGGAGGGAAACTTGCAGACGGTGGCCGGAGCAACTCCAGTCATCTTCAACCTCTAGCATGAACAGTGGTGTTTCAAAAATGTTCACGAAACTCACAAATCTTAACATCAATCAACTGGTCAGGTTTAATACAACACGAATCCATGGTTTATTTTCACTTTTAGTCCATAAATAAGCCAAATCGAAGCCATGAAGTTTGAAGCTCAAATCACAAAAGTGCACAAACATGAACAAGAATTAAACAGAATCCATCTATGAAGTTCAGAGATCACAAACACACAAAAATGGCGTGCAATTACATCATGGATTGTGAGAATTTATGAGAAGTAAGTTACCTAACAGAATATCTCCGTTGGACCTTCAATTGCTGATGAAGCTTGATGAAACTCTGCAAATCCACTCCTTAGAGCTTGAGGAAGATGAATTGGAAGTTGAATTTCCTTGAAAACAGCTCAATTAAGATTTACGATTTGGAATTTTGCTTTGCTTGCTTCAACTGTTCTTGAGCCTTCTGAGCATGAAGTAGCATGAATGAATGCTCAAAATTCATTTTAACCTTTTATATGATGGATTGGGAAGAGTTTGGAGGCCCAATTGTGGCTCAATTGATTGCAATTCAAAAATGCCCAATTCTGATTTTTCATGATCATGCACACGTGAAAATGGAGCCAAATGCCTTGTTTTTTCATTCAAAATGCTTACTGGGAACTTAATTTGATCATGTGGACTGAAAACATCCCTTGTTTGATCAAATGGTTGAGATTGGATTGTTGAAATTTCACTTAAAGTGTGTTGCACCCCAAAATTTGCCTAACCTTTTCTTACTTGGTTTATGTTTCATTGCATTAGCATTGCATTGTTCTAGCATTTTCATAGCATAGAATTACTCATTTAGCAGGGGATCAAGTGTGGTTTATATCAAGAGGAGCCTATCTAGAGGTCTCATTCAAGCTTGAAAAGGCACCAAAGTCATCAGGAAGAGGGTTGTGTTCTTGAGAAGATTAGTTGTTTGTATGTGGTTAATCTCCTAACCTGAGGACCAATTGAAGACCATCAGTGGATTGTGAGGCCTTGATCATGGATAGAGTGTGGATAGATCTCATGGAGTGCCTTGAGGGTCATGGTGGAGCTCAGTCAAATCATTATGCTAAGTGTGAAGAGCCACTGTTGAGAGTGTTGCAATTAGGGTTTTCATCTGAGTAACCCTAAGTCAACTGTACAATTGAAGAAGGTCAAAACTTATTTCTAAGTCTTTGTGATCATGGAAAGTTGTGTGGAGATACATGAAGTGATATTCCAAGACCAATCCAAGAAGAATTCAAAGTGTGAGGAGTTGCTAAACTCAGGGTAAAATCCCCTATTTAGTGCCTAACTTCAAGATCACTTATCTCAGGATGCAAGTTTCATCTCCACTTTTGGTCAACATGAAAATTGTATAGCATGCTCTTAGCTTTAATTTGAGTACTAGAAGTCCTCCATTGGATTTATAGAACACAAGTTATGATCCATACAAGTTACAGGTCATCAGATGAATGTGAAATTTGTCTGCAAAAGTCAACCAACTTCCAAGGAATTTTTGACCTAGAATGGTGTTTCTCCTTAACTGTTGGCCAACATGAAAGTTGTAGGTCTTGATCTTAGCTTTCCAAATTGTACTATAAGTCTTCCATCTGATTTGTAGAACTCAAGTTATGAGGTTTACAAGTCAGGGGTATTTTGGGAAAGTAAGATTATAGGTCATTTGGCATTATAGGTCATTTTCACTATCTTGCAAGCTTCAAATGAAGTTTTGTTCAACATGAAATTTGCTCAAAATGGCATTTTTAGGTCAACCATGTATCAAGGATGAATTGATTTGGCTTAGGGTGAGACTTGGTTTGCAAGAAATTGACAAAAGGGGAATTTAAAGGCATTTAAGTGAAAAATTCAAAATTAATTCATGTGTGTTCAAACAAGACCAAATGTGTGCTCATTTTAATCAGAAAAATCATTTTGAACACATTGGAAATAGTGGAAAATGCATTTGAGGCATAATTCATAGGGTTTCACTTTGTTGCTTCATAAATAAGTAACATATCCAACTTTGATCATATGATGGAATTAAGGACTCAAATTGATCCATACTCTCTCCATAGCCCATAAGCAAGGGAATTGAAGCTTCTTGGAGAAGTTTTAAGCTCAGATTCGTGTACACCATAGTTGGAAATTTCAAGCAAAAGTGAAAATTGGATCTCACTGATTGGGTCTCCAACTCATCAAAATCACTTCTATATAAGTCCAGAGGAAGGTTTTGATCAAGGTTGGTGATTGTTTCGTGCCATAGCCAGAGATTGCAGAGTGAATTTCAAAGCTCCAAGTGAAAATAGTGTTTTCAGATTGAGTGCATTTCAGAGCAAATTGTGGTTTCTAGAAGCTTTATCATTCATCAAGGAAGGAATCTGCATCATCTGGAGGCTTGAATCATAGAGGATGTGCTCCAATTGGAAGCTTCAACTCAGGTATGCAACTTTCAAAATTGCTGTAGATTCATGATGATCTAACATGTTTTAGCATGAGGATAAGGTTTAGGAAGATGATTAAATGGATTTTAGATCAAAATTTGGAGGTTTAGAGACAAATTAAGATGCAACATGATTTCTGTTTGGATGCGAATTGGCCTGATCTTAAGGATTTAGCATGAATGGAATGGTTTAGGATGATCCATGAAGTGTAAGGAGAAGATCTATGGCTTTGGATTGAGGTTTAGTGATGATCAAGAACTTGACATATTTTCTGTTTGCTATCGTATTTTAAAATGCGTGAGGAATTAGGATAATTGGAGTTGAGATTTGAGATCTACGTGAAAGATGGAGTGGAACTGTGTAAAATTTGTTAAGGTTTGGTGACCTGTAACTATTGGCTCGCCGGAGAAGACGGTGGCTCAGCCACCGGAGCCACCGTCTGGTTCACCTGAGATTCTCCCTCCATTTCCAGTTCAAATGAAGAAGACAACTCCACATCCGTTGGATCAGTTTGAGAGAGAGACTTTGTAATCAAAACCAACGCACGAGATTCAATTTCAGAAGTTGGACTTTGACTGCAGCAAACGTTGCGTTTCATTAATCTGACTTGGCAAGTGATGTGGCGCACGCATGTTCCTTGGATGAGCTTACTTAGTCTTTAGATCCAACCATCCTGATTTAATTCCAGCATTTTATTTCTTTTAATTGATTTTCTTTTTTATTTTAATTGCTTTATTCATTTTTAATTCACAATAATTTCAATTTTGATCAGAAAAATACCATAAAAATATGAGCATGATCTAGATTTTATTCTTGATTTTCTGATGCTTTTAGATATCATTTTCATGCAATTTTCGATTTAATGTGATTTTTTGCATTTTTATTAATTCCCTAATTTTGGCTTAATTCTTCATGTTTTTGCTGAATTTTGATTGGCTGTTTGGTATAGAATTTAGGGCTGAATTTTGGCTTGTAGGTAGATTAGAGATGCATGATCCCCTAGGATTTAATTCAGATTTTTTAGATAACATTAGGTTCTGTTTAGGACTAGTTCCCTTGACCTCCCATTTGTAGGGTTTCTTTTGAGCTCTTTGGCTTTTAGGATTTCTTTAGGTGCTTTCCCTTTAGATTAAGGCTCTGATCTTTTTCCCATAGATCAATAACATGCTTAGGATCCCTTATAAAATTTGGTAGAATTTTATAAGGTGTTTTAGGATTTTAAGTAGATTTAACATTTAAGGTGTTGATTAGGGTGCTTCTAGTGTAGCTTTTCCCTTAGTTGAATCTCAAAGGTGGATTTTAGTGCAAATAAGCTTCTAAATCTCTTGTGGTGGTTCATTAGACATCTTGAGGTTTCTTTACCTTGAATACCTAGGCTTGAATTGTTGCTTTGGTCTTATTTTAGTAGCTTGCTTGTAGCTTATTCAATTAGGGTTTAGGAAGAGCTTAGTTTGGCTTCTCTTTCTTCAAATAAACATGGATTGTCTTGATTGCTTTCCATTCCCATCCTATGATTCAAGGTCCCTATGTGGAAGCATCATATTTCCTTTGGAAGGATGTGTGGCATTTCACAAGAGGTAGAACCTTTGAGGATGCCTATCTCAGATATATGGTTGAGTGACAGGATGGATTCCCTTGGTTTCCATCCTGCTTCCCATCATCTTGCAATAATCTTGATGTTAACTTTCTTCTCTCTTGTTGGAGCTTGTTGAAGCATGAAGATAAAGACTTCTCTTGAAGATGGCTTGGACTTGGAGTTGTTTGCAGACTGTTTGGTTGTCTTGCTGTTTATCTGCTTTGCTGTTGAGTTGTTTGTCTGTTGTTCTGTCTGCTGTCTTTCTGATTGCTTTGTTGTTGCTGGTGTGACTGCTTGGTGTGCTGTATTAGAATAGGTTCTCATGTAGATGTTCCTAGGCCTAAGTGCATCCTTAAGGGTGAGCTTTCCTCCCCTTGCTTGTCTGCATCTAGAGGTTAAGTCTGGCTCCCTCTGCTTGACTGTTATTATCTGGCTTTGCTTGCTGGCTTAAGGTTGAGTCTGTCTCCCTTGCCTGTGTTTTGTGTGTTGCCTTTGGGCTTGCTTTCTCTAGAGGTTGAGTTTGGCTCCTTCTGCTTGTCTGTTGCATTGCATGCATTTTATTTACAGTTGTTTCTTTACAGTTATTTCTTTTGCTATTGCTTTCCTTTGCCATGTTCCCCTAGGAACTCTGACTTCTCTTGTTCAAGAGAAGTTATGACAGACATTAGGGTTCTAACCATGCATGATAACATTATGTAGTTCCCTCCTAACCTCAACCACAGGATCAACTTTGCATGACAACTTTAGGATTGAATCAGTTCCCCTTTAGTGCGTTCTTTCTCTTCTCATCTTCAAACAAATCAAGATACAGTAATAAAGGTTAATTGATGTCGTATGCTACGAGCCTTAAGCTACTTGAGAAAGGGTTGTTGGAGAGTTTCTTTCCAACAGTCTGGATGTTTAGTATGGCACCCTTTGGGTGACATGCGACGCATTCACTCTCAGGTCATAGTCTCTAGTGCGATATCAGTTGAAAACCTCCATAAAAGACATTTCTTCTAAAAAACAGAAAACAAAGATCAAACTCTTTTTGTCCTCTTGGACCTTTAATCCTCGGAAACCCTTTTCAGAAGGAGAGTTCTGTTAACTCCCGGTTCTACCGCAAACGGTAAACGCCTAAGTCTCCGTCGAGCGAGCTGCATACACCAAACTGCTGGAACCGTCTGTTAACCCTACTCGGATAAAAAAGAAAAACATGTGTCTCTTGTTGTCCCGAACTACGTTTTCTCTGATCTTTCACACTGTGTGAAAGTACGTAGGCACAAGACGCGATGTCTTGGCGAGCAACCTTCCCCCGTAACCCGTATTTAGGCGAACTACGTTGACTCTGATTTCTCGTTCCAGACGGGAATATGTAGGCATAGAACTGTTGTGTTCTGCCGAGTCATTTTATTTTCTTTTCAGACCAGACCTTTAGTGTAGATAGATATAACAAACCCGTCAGGTAAACACAGCAAGCATGGATCCCATCGAGTACGATGGACGTGAGGGGTGCTAATACCTTCCCCTTGCGTAACCGACTCCCGAACCCAGACAATGGTTGCGATGACCTTGTCTTATACCTTTTCGTCAGGTTTTTTCCGATCGTTTCCTTTCCCGTTCTGAGGGATAAATAACGAAAGGTGGTGACTCTTCTATTTTGCCGGCACCTTATTTTTGCGGTAGCGATAGCTGGCGACTCTGCTGGGGACTTATAGCTCCTGGGGACTTTTCCCATCCCTTAGGCTGGGACCGTTTCCCATCCCCTATGCGAGTCAATCCTAGCGCTTGTGTGTTTACCTGTTGGGTTTTATTTATCGCACTTTACTTTCCGCATTTTATTTTCAGTATGATATCATTATTATTGTGCTGTTGTGGGAAGGGACTCTGATGAGTGAGAAGCCAGACCCAGGCTTGAGTGTACTTAGCATTAGTTGTGGAAATTAGTGGGCGCGTGCTTGCTTTGCAGGAACTAGTGTCTCATGAAATCCACGCTCAGACGAGGTTCTCCCGGTTGACTTCTTTTCCGGCCCTTTGGGCTTGAGGGGTTGTTGGTTTGGAGGATTGTCAACTCTGGGGACCGATCATTTGTGACTCAGCTGAGTGAGGCCACTTCAAGAGATGATGATGCCACACCTTCTGGGTATCGTATCATCGTTCTTGAAAGTCTGTGACGCTGGGAAACGCATAGGATGCCATACCTTGTCTGTGATTAGGTCTATACCTGTGAGCGGGGTCGGGTTATTGCAGGAAACCTTAACCTCCAAACTACTTGGTTTTCTTGGCAGTGAATCAGTGTTGTTGGGTTCAGAGGGTTCTTATCATCAGAGATGTGGTTGTTCTCGACAGGGCATATTTATCGGTTCTCTTCAGGGTTGTGCTATCAGAGCAGTGTTGTGATTGTGTTGGATTAGAGCCTCGGTCTCCTCAACAGCACAGTCTTGATCCCCTGTTGCATGTTTGCATTTTGCATTTTGCATAATCATTTGCATATCATTAACATGTGTCTGTGTTGCAGGTGCATATTATCCCCCAGTTCTGGTTTTCTTGCCTTCTGTTGTGCTATCATGGGATCTCTGAAGAAGAATGTTGCCTACATGCTCCCCACACCAGATGTTGCTCTGTTGTCCAGTTTGATTACCTTGGCAGATGATACAGTGAGAGGGGAATTCAGAAAATCTTATGGGAAGCTGCTCAGTCTGGTGCGTAATCCTTTTATGTATGAGTTAAATGGGTTGTATGCCTTGCTGCAATTCTATGATCCTCCTATGAGATGCTTCACTTTTCCGGACTTCATTCTTGCACCTACATTAGAGGAGTATGTTGAGTTGTTGGGTGTACCTATCAAGAATAAGATGCCATTTGTTCACATGGATGCTAAGCCTGATCTGGCCAATCTAGCTCTTTCTCTTCATCTGGATGCCTCTGAGTTGATCTTGTCCAGTTGGAATGGGGTTCCTAGATTTTCTCTGCAGTTCCTAGTTGGGAAAGCCCAACAGTGTGCCAAAGACGGTTGTTGGATCGTATTCAACGCCATTCTTTCCCTCTGTATATATGGCATCATTTTGTTTCCCAACATGCCTGATTTTGTAGACTTGGATGCCTTCCATATCTTTGCGTCAGGGAATCCAGTTCCTACCTTGATTGGAGATGTATATCATTCCGTCCATTACAAGAACGAAAATAGAAGGGGTAATAATGTATCGTGCTGTGTGCCCTTACTCTACAGATGGTTTGATAGTCAGCTGCCTAAGAAGGGTCTCTTTGCTTCATCTGCAGCCACAACTGAGTGGTCTGAGTGCTTGATGAGTTTTTCAGCAGAGAGCATTGTGTGGTTTGATAGAGATATGTTGGGTACCAAAGTCATATTTAGCTGCAGTGGTTTTCCAAATGTGCCTTTGGTTGGAAGAAAAGGTTGTATCAACTACAACCCTTCTCTACTTGTCAGACAGTTTGCATATGCTTTGAGGGGTCCGCCAAAAGATGAAGAGGTGCAGGAATCTCTGTACCTCACATGCCTTCTAGAAGGGGATATGTTGGCTAAGCTTCAGCATGCCTGGAATGACGTCAGTAGATGAGGGAAATCATTGTTGGCCTTTATGCCTTGTTTGTTTAGAAGTTGAGCTTGGCTCCTTCTGCTTGTGTGATGCATAGCATGCATTTTTATTTACAACATTTTATTTACAGTAATTTCTTTTTAGTTATTTTGTTTACTGTTTGTTTTCCTTTGCCATGTTCCCCTAGGAACTCTGACTTCTCTGGTTCCCGAGAAGTTATGACAGACATTAGTGTTCTAACCATGCATGATAACATTAGGTAGATTCCTCCTAACCTCAACTGTAGGTCCATTTTGCATGACAACTTTAGGTTTGGATCAGCTCCCCTTTAGTGCGTCTTTTCTCTTCTCATCTACAAACAAAATGAAAATACAGTAGTAAGGTTAATTGACGTCGTACGTTACGAGCCTTAAGCTACTTGAGAAAGGATTGTTGATGAGTTTCTTTTCAACAGTCTGGATGTCTAGTATGGTACCCTTTGGGTGACATGTGACGCATTCACTCTCAGGTCATAGTCTCTAGTGCGATATCAGTTGCAAACATCCATAAAAGATACTTCTCTAAAAAACAAAAAACAAAGATCAAACTCTTTTTGTCCTCTTGGACCTTTAATCTCTCGGGAAACCTTTTTCAGAAGGAGAGTTCTGTTAGTTCCCGTTTCTACCGCAAACGGTAAATGCCTAAGTCTCCAATGGTCGAGCTGCATACACCAACTGCTGGAACCATCTGTTAACCCTACTCGGATAAAAAAGATAAACCTGTGTCCCTCGTGACCCGAACTACGTTTGCTCTGATCTTTCGCGCCATGTGAAAGTACGTAGGCACAAGATGCGATATCTTGGCGAGGAACCTTCCCCCGTAGTTAGGCGAACTACGTTGACTCTGATTTCTCGTTCCAGACGGGAATACGTAGGCATAAAGTGCGACGCTTTGTCGAGTCATTTTCTTTTCTTTTTAGACCAGACCTTTAGTGTAGATAGATGTAACAAACCCGTCAAATAAACTAACAAGCGTGGATCCCATCGAGTACGATGGACGTGAGGGGTGCTAATACCTTTCCCTTGTGTAACCAGCTCCCGAATCCAGACAATGGTTGCGACGACCTTGTCTTATACCTTTGCGTCAGGTTTTTCCGATCGTTTCCTTTCCCGTTCTGAGGGATAAATAACAAAAGGTGGCGACTCTTCTGTCTTGCCGGCCTCGTTTTTTGCAGTAGCGACAACTGGCGACTCTGCTGGGGACTCCAACGGTTCCCTATGCGAGTTAATCCTATCGCTTGTGTGTTTACCTGTTGGGTTTTATTTATCGCATTTACTTTCCGAATTTTATTTTCAGTATGATTATTATTATTGTACTGTTGTGGGAAAGGGATCTGATGAGTGAGAAGCCAGACCCAGGCTTGAGTGTACTTAGCATTAGTTGTGGAAATTAGTGGGCGCATGCTTGCTTTGCAGGAACTAGTGTCTCATGAAATCCACGCTCAGACGAGGTTCTCCCGGTTGACTTCTTTTCCGGCCCTTTGGGTCTGAGGGGTTGTTGGTTTGGAGGATTGTCGACTCTGGGGACCGATCATTTGTGACTCAGCAGAGTGAGGCCACTTCAAGGGATGATGATGCCACACCTTCTGGGTATCGTATCATCGCTCTTGAAAGTCTGTGACACTGGGAAACGCATAGGATGTCATACCTTGTCTGTGATTTAGGTCCATACCTGTGAGAGGGGTCGGGTTATTGCAGGAAACTTTAACCTTCAGACTACCTGGTTTTCTTGTTAGTGAATCAGTGTTGTTGGGTTCAGAGGTTCTTATTGTCAGAGATGCGGTTGTTCTCGACAGTGTGTATTTATTGGTCCTCTTCAGGGTTGTGCTATCAGAGCAGTGTGGTGATTGTGTTGGATTAGGGCTTTGATCTTCTCAGCAGCCATCTTGATCCTCTGATGCATTGCATTTTGCATTTTGCATACTCATTTGCATATCATTAACGTGTGTCTGTGTTGCAGGTACCTTATCCCCCGGTTCAGGTTTTCTTGCCTTCTGTTGTGCTATTATGGGTTCTCTGAGGAAGACTGTAGCCTATAAGCTCCCTACTCTAGATGTTGCTCAGTTGTCCAGTTTGATTGCTTTGGCAGATGATACTGTTAGAGGTGAATTCAGAAGGTCTTATGGGAAGCTGCTCAGTTTGGTCCGTAAACCTTTTGTGTATGAGTTGAATGGGTTGTATACCTTGCTGCAGTTCTATGATCCTCCTTTGAGATGCTTTACTTTCCCGGACTTCATTATTGCACCTACATTAGAGGAGTATGCTGATTTATTGGGTGTGCCTATCAGGAGTCAAATGCCTTTTGTTCATATGGATGCTGAGCCTAATTTGGCTAATCTTGCTCTTTCTCTTCATCTGGATGCCTCTGAGTTGGTCTTGTCTAGTTGGAACGGGGTTCCTGGGTTTTCTTTGCAGTTATTAGTGGGAAAAGCCCAAAAGTGTGCCAAAGACGGTTGTTGGATTGTGTTCAACGCCATTCTTGCTCTCTGCATATATGGTATCATTTTGTTTCCTAATATGCCTGACTTTATGGACTTAGATGCCTTTCATATCTTTGCATCAGGGAATCTGGTTCCTACCTTGATTGGAGATGTCTATCATTCCGTGCATTACAAGAACGAGAATAGAAGGGGTAAGAATGTATCATGCTGCGTGCCCTTGTTCTATAGATGGTTTGATAGTCACCTACCCAAGAAGGGTCTCTTTGCTTCATCTGCAACCACAGCTGAGTGGTCTGAGCGCTTGATGAGTTTATCAGCAGAGAGTGTTGTTTGGTTTGATAGAGATATGTTGGGTACTGAAGTTATATTCAGCTGCAGTGGGTTTCCGAATGTGCCTTTGATAGGAAGAAAGGGTTGTATCAACTATAATCCATCTTTGCTTGTCCGACAATTTCCTTATGCTTTGAGGGATCCGCCAAAGGATGAAGAGGTGCAGGAATCTCTGTACCTTACTGGTCTTCTAGAGGGGAATGTGTTATCTAGGCTTCAGCATGCTTGGAATGATACTAGTAGACGAGGGAAACCATTGTTTGGAAAAAGTAATAGCCAAGCCTACGCTCCATATGTGACCTAGATCAGAGCCGGAGCAGAGATTATAGGGATGCCTTTTCCACCTGCTAAGCAGGAATGCCCTCTAGTGGTGGAAGAGCCTACTACCGTGTCTATTCAGCAGTATAATCAGGTGTTAGCTGAGAGAGAAGAGCTGAAGAAGGAAAATGAAGAGTTAGAGAAAAAGTTGGCACAAATCAGAAGCGACAGAAACGAAGCCGTCCACTCCTTCAAGAGGCAAACAGAGTTGGTGAACAGGTTAGGTACAGATGTAACTAAGCAGATAGCTGAGCGTGAGCGTTTGGGTCGGGACTTCAAATTTGTCAATGACGTACTGGCCACTAAGAAGCATCACTTGGATGAAGCGTACCGAAGAATATCCAAGTTTAATCAGCAGTGGAATGCCACCATAGCCAACAACAAAGAGATGGAAGATAAACTAAATCAGCAGATCTCCACATTGAGGGCTCAGGTGAAGGCTAATGAGAAGAGTTTTGATGAGGAGACCGCTCGCAGATACGCCACTGAAGATTTGTTGAACAAAGCTCTCGCTAACTTGAGGGATCGCAAGCAGAGGTTTGAGTCCAAGAAGCGAAAGCTAGAGGATTGCTTTGGCCAGGGAGCATGGGAAGATTCTGTTGAGGGTCTCCAATGTACTATCATGCAGAGAGAGTTTCTTGTTGAAGGGTTACTCACTCGTCCTGATCACCCCGAGACTAGAGAGTTGCTGGAGGAGTTTCGTGCCCGCGGTCGCACTTGATTATCTTGGTAGCTCTTTGTTTTTTTTATTGTTGCTGGAGGAGTTTCGTGCCCGCGGTCACACTTGATTATCTTGGTAGCTCTTTGTTTTTTGATTCTTGTTGTAGGCTGACCATCACCGGGCTTGTTGGTCGAGGTCATGCTATTGATTCTCATTGTATTCGTTGACTTTGTACTACTGCCTTGTAGGCCTTATCTATATATGAGATGTTATTCCAGTGGCTATACCCGGACTTCATGTTATCAACACTTGCACTCTGGCACTCGAATCGGGGGAAATCTCCCTAACACGCAGACACACGTTTGCATTTGCATAAATCATTCGCATAGCAGGTACCTTGTACTGTTCTTTTAACTCTCTGTTGATGCAGGTTCCAGAATTGCCGACCAGCGAATTCATCGCTATCCTACCAGAAGCAACTGTAATAAAGTCATGGACCAGATGCAGACTGAGATGTAGGAGATGCGTGACCGTATGGCGCAGTTCATGCAGGTGATGGAGACTATGGCTAAGGGCCAGGAGCAGTTGCAAACTTTGGTGCAGCCTCTGATTGCTAGGGTTGATAGTCAGGGTGTGCTACATGGCGATTTTGCTAATCATCCTTCTCGAGTCGGGACTCCGCGAGCAGATGACACGGTGCCGGTGGTTGTCCTCAATACGACTGAGAATGATAACAGAGCTGAGAATGTGGATGTGACGGGGAGTGCTGGTTTCAATGTTGGCATTGGGAATGCTGGTCTCCGTGCTAGGAATACTGGTATGGGTATTGGCAACGTTGGTTTTGGTGGTAATCAAGGCTATGGCAATCAGGGTTATAGGAATCCGGGTTACAGTAATCAGGGCTTCGGTAATACAGGCTTCGGCAATGCAAACCACAATGGTATGGGAATGGGCGTTCATAATGCTGGTTTTGGGCCAGGCGCTGGAAATCAAGGTTTCGGTAATATGGGATACGGTCCCAGGATCAATCAGACTGGTTTTGGTCCTCATACTGCTTATGCTGAATATGGTAATGAGGATTCTCACTGGGGTGAAGATCGCCAGGAAGATGCTTTCCCTCCTCTAGGAAGGGATTTTGAGGCGCCCGATGACAATTATAGAAGGTTCAGGTTGCTGGAAGAGCAGATGAGGAATCTTGCTAATCAGAACGCTACGGGGCTGGACGTGGCTAACATGGGATTGGTCCCTGGCTTGAGGGTACCAATCAAATTCAAAGCGCCCATATTTGACAAGTACAAGGGGGATACTTGCCCGAGAGTTCACGTGCGATCTTACTATCGGAGAATGTCCGCCTACTCTGATGACGAAAAGATGCTGATGCATTTTTTCCAAGACAGCTTGTCGGGACCGTCATTGGAATGGTACATGGGGTTAGAGCCTACTCAAATTGGTAGCTGGAAGGAACTAGCAGAAGCTTTTGTCAAACATTACCAATACAACAGCGACCTTGCGCCAAACAGGGTCCAGCTCCAAAATCTCTCTCAGAAGAATAACGAGAGTTTCAAAGAATACGCCCAGAGGTGGCGTGAGCTAGCTGCCAGGGTGCACCCACCTATTGTAGAGCGGGAGTTGGTAGATATGTTTATGGGCACTTTCTCTGGGCTGTACTATGACCGGCTCATTAATTGTACGACGGCTAATTTTTCCGAGTTGATACTCTTGGGGGAACGTATCGAGAATGGTGTTAAGATTGGTAAGATTCAAGCGGGTGAGTCAACCTCAGCTGGAGGTGGTAAAAAGGTTTTTGGGAACAAGAGATAGGGAGATACCAATGTAGTATATAGTGATCGGAGAAGGGATAGAAGTCGGAATTGGCATAGGCAGCAGATTGCCGGTGTGACAATTCCTGTGCCTCAGCAACAATAGCCACAACAGCAACATGGACGACAGGACGCTGCTCCACAAAGATATCAAGGTCGGGATAGGGCTGTGAAAAGAGTCTTTGATGCACCTCTGCTACCTTATGCTCAGCTTCTTCCAACATTGTTACAGTTGCAGCTTGTTGAGAAAAGGACGCTAGCTCCGCCGAAGGGCACGCCTCCTTATGGGTATGATGTTAATGCACATTGCGACTTCCACTCCGGGGCACCCGGTCATACCATCGAGAATTGTCAAGCGTTCAAGCACAAGGTGCAAGATTTGATAGATAGCAAAGCTATAAACTTTGGTAACGAAACACCCAATATTGAGAAGAATCCTATGCCGCCTCATGGAACTGCAAAGGTAGGTGTTGTGTTGGAGGATGTTAGTCTGAATTTGATTATGAATGTGGACGAATTGAAAACGCCTTTGGGTTATGTCAAAAGCAGATTGCTGAAAGGGGGGGGGGGTTCCCTGGTTGTGACGCTGATTGTGTTGATTGTTTGGCCCAGCCTGAGGGTTGTAATAAATTGAGAAGAGGTATTCAAAGAATGATCGACGAAGGTACGCTGCAATTTGATCGCACTACTGAAGATAAGCCTGTTGAGGCAAAAGCTAAAAAGCAGGGTGAAGTTGCAACGATTACAATACCGTTCAAAACTATCACGATATCAGCACCTCTTAAGAGGCCGCAGTGGCAGAATCTTTACATCGCCAGAAGTAGAAGCTGAGAGAATTGCAAAGGGGAAAGGTAAATTCAATGAGGAAGGACCGTCGCAGGAGAAAGAAAAAGATGCTTTGACTAAAGATGTAGAAGAATTCATGAGATTGATTCGGAAGAGCGATTATAAAATCGTCGATCATCTGCAGCAGACGCCTTCCAAAATATCAATTTTTTCATTGTTGCTTTGTTCCGAGGCTCACCGGAACGCGTTGTTGAAAGCTCTGGACGCTGCCTATGTACCCCATGAGATATCTGTGAATCAACTCAAAGGATTGTTTGTGCACGTGAATGCGGGGCATGGACTTGGCTTTACTGACTTTGATTTGACGCCCAGGGGCCGCAATCATAATAGTGCGTTGCATATTTCTGTCGAGTGTAGGGGCACTGTTATGTCCCACGTCCTTGTCGACACTGGTTCATCCTTAACTGTCTTGCCCAAGAAAGCATTGTTGAAGTTAGATACCCGGGGAGTAATCTGCATGCCAAGTGATTTAGTGGTGAGAGCATTTGATGGGACGAGAAGGTCTGTATTTGGAGAATTGACTTTGCCGATCCAGGTCGGTCCAGAAGTGTTTGACACTGTGTTTTACATCATGGACATACAGCCAGCTTATAGTTGTTTGCTTGGACGACCGTGGATCCATGCTGCAGGGGCTGTGACATCGACGTTGCACCAAAAGCTTAAGTATGCGGTCAGTGGTGGTATTGTCACTATCTGTGGGGAGGAAGACATTCTGGTCAGTCACCTATCATCGTTTAAGTATGTCGAAATGGATGGTGAGATCCACGAAACATTGTGTCAGGCCTTTGGAGGAGTGCAGATCAATGACAAATCTCCTGTCATCAGCAAGGGGCCGGAAGTGGCTATATCGTCATACAAGGAAGCCCAAGCGGTGGTGCAAGCCGGTGAGGTTAAAAGATGGGGTCAGGTTCTGGAAATTCCTGTTAAGCAGGACAAGTTTGGCTTAAGGTATCGCCCGTCGTCATCGTCTTCACAGGGCAAGCCAGGATTCAAAGGGCCGATTGTGTTCACTCCAGGAGGAGTCAGTTTTGAGCAGATCAACATCGTGTCTGACAGTGAAGAAGGCGATAACGACTGTGACATGGAGTCGTGGATCAAGCCCAGCGAGCCAGGACAGAGCCTATGCAACTGGTTTATCCAGGACTTTGTTCAAGTGACGCCGAAACAGTAATGCCTTGTTTTTTGATTATTGTACAATCCTGTGTCCTACCCGGGGCATAGTGATTTTATTTCAGGGCCTACTTGCTTATGTGTATGCTTTGTTTTAATCATTAAATAAAGGCGTTTTCCTCATGCAAATTTTGTGATCCCTGTTTTTCTATTTTTTATTTTTACAATAAAATGGCAATGTGGTCGTGTGCTTCGTTTGCATATCATTTGAAGCATTTAACCCTTTCTCTTGAAGGATCCATATTGCAGATGACACCGATCAATATCTCCCTATGACTCGCTTCGACTTTGAGCACCCGATATTTCAAGCCGAAGAAGAGGTGGCTGAGGATGACAACTTACCAGAAGAGTTGACTCGTCTATTGAAACAAGAAGAGAGAATCATTTTGCCTCATTAGGAGGATATCGAGATCATTAATTTGGGTTCGGAAGAGATTGTCAGGAATGTCCGGATAAGGGCTGCGCTACAAAGCGATATCAAGCAGAGACTTGTCGAGATGCTTCGAGAGTATAGTGACATCTTTGCTTGGTCTTATGAAGATATGCCTGGGCTAGACACTGATATTGTGGTCCACCGCTTGCCATTTCATGAAGACTGTCCGCCGGTCAAGCAAAAGCTCAGAAGAATGAAACCAGATATGGCCGTAAAGATTAAAGAGGAAGTGCAGAAACAGTGGGACGCTGGTTTCCTAGCTGTTACAACTTACCCTCCTTGGGTCGCCAATATAGTACCTGTACCAAAGAAGGATGGTAAGATACGGATGTGTGTTGACTATCGGAATCTGAACAAGGCGAGCCCTAAGGATGACTTCCCGCTTCCTCATATTGACGTGTTGGTCAACAACACTACTCAATTCTCTGTGTTTTCCTTCACGGACGGCTTTTCAGGCTATAATAAGATTAAGATGGCGCCGGAGGATATGGAGAAAACAACTTTCATTACCCCGTGGGGAACGTTCTGCTACAAAGTGATGCCCTTTGGTTTGAAGAACGCTGGGGCAACATATCAACGTGCTATGACGACTCTCTTTCATGACATGATGCATAAAGAGATTGAGGTCTATGTTGACGATATGATTGCCAAATCCCAGACGGAGGAAGAGCATTTGGTGAATCTTTTGAAATTGTTTGAAAGGCTTAGGAAATTCAGGTTGAGGCTGAATCCTAATAAGTGCACCTTCGGGGTGAGATCCGGTAAGCTATTGGGGTTCATTGTTAACAGAAAAGGAATAAAGGTTGATCCTGCTAAAATAAAAGCAATACAAGAAATGCCAGCACCGAAAACAGAGAAAGAGGTTCGTGGTTTTTTGGGGAGGTTGAACTACATTGCCCGGTTTATATCTCACCTAACTGCCACGTGTGAGCCAATGTTTAAATTGTTGAAAAAAGACCAGGCAATTGTCTGGAATGAAAATTGTCAAAAGGCATTTGAAAAAATAAAAGAGTACTTGCAGGAACCTCCGATTTTGATACCCCCAGTAGCCGGGAGACCACTGATCATGTACTTGACGGTTCTTGAGAATAGTACGGGTTGTGTTCTTGGTCAACATGACGAGACTGGACGAAAAGAGCATGCGATTTATTACTTGAGTAAAAAGTTCACAGAATGTGAGTCTCGTCACTCAATGCTTGAAAAGACGTGTTGTGCACTTGCTTGGGCTACCAAACGTCTAAGATAATACATGTTAAATCACACAACCATGCTAATTTTGAAGATGGATCCAATCAAGTACGTCTTTGAGAAGCAGGCACTTTCTGGAAGGATTGCCCGATGGCAGATGGTACTGACAGAGTATGATATATAGTATGTCTCGCAAAAGGCTATCAAAGGTAGCATACTGTCAGAGTACCTGGCTGAGCAGCCAATCGATGATTACCAGCCGATGAGGTT
This sequence comes from Lathyrus sativus, assembly GCA_963859935.3. Lineage (NCBI taxonomy): Eukaryota > Viridiplantae > Streptophyta > Magnoliopsida > Fabales > Fabaceae > Lathyrus > Lathyrus sativus. The sequence continues at coordinate 285,725,711 of OZ012738.1, forward strand.
TAATTTTCGGGACGAGGATATCATGTACTTAAAGATGAAAGATTGCGAAGAGTCGTTGCATGGTGAAGGTCCTGAGACGGGTTCCCAATGGCAATTGATTTTTGACGGTGTTGTGAATTCGTATGGAAGTGGAATTGGGGAAATCATCATGACTCCCCATGGGACGCACATTCCGTTCACTGCCAGATTGATGTTCGCAGTTGCTAATAACGAAGCTGAATATGAGGCGTGCATTATGGGTCTCGAGGAGGCTATTGATTTGAGGATTAAAAATCTTGATGTATATGGAGATTCTGCGCTAGTCGTGAACCAGATCAAGGGTGAATGGGAGACACGTCAGCCCAATCTGATACCGTATATGAATTATGCAAGAAGACTGTTACCTTTCTTTGACAGGGTAGAGTTTCATCATGTGCCACGGGCAGAAAATCAGATGGCTGATGATCTTGCAACATTGTCTTCCATGTATAAGGTTAACTTCTAGAATGAGGCTCCCCGAATAGTTATCTCTCGCCTTGATAGGCCCGCCTTCATATTCGCCATTGAGGAAACTTCCGATGGCAAGCCGTGGTATTTTGATATCTAGAATTTCCTAAAGAACCAGGAGTATCCGACTGGGGCATCCATCCGCGATAAGAAGACTCTTAGGAGATTGGCTGGTAATTTCTACTTGAATCTGGATGGTGTTCTATATAGGAGAAACCATGATTTGGTGCTTTTGCAATGTGTTGATGAGAAAGAGGCTAATTTACTCATGGAAGAGGTCCACGAGGGAACCTTTGGCACGCACCCCGGCGGACACGCTATGTCTCGAAAGTTATTACGGGCGGGGTATTATTGGTTGACAATGGAAAGAGACTGTTTTAAGTTTGCAAAGAAATGCCATAAATGCCAAATTTATGCAGACAAGATTCAAGTGCCGTCGAGCCCTTTGAACGTTATGGCGTCTCCGTGGCCTTTCTCCATGTGGGGCATCGATATGATTGGCAAAATTGAGCCCACCGCATCCAATGGACACCGATTCATCTTGGTGGCTATCGATTACTTCACCAAATGGGTTGAAGCAGTGTCTTACGCCAATGTTACCAAGCAAGTAGTAGCCCAATTTATCAAAAAGGATATCATCTGTCGGTACGGCATCCCTGAAAGAATCATTACTGACAATGGTTCGAACCTGAATAACAAAATGATGAAGGAATTGTGTCAAAACTTCAAGATTGAGCATCACAACTCGTCTCCCTACAGATCCAAGATGAATGGCGCTGTTGAGGCGGCCAATAAGAACATCAAGAAGATAGTTCAGAAGATGGTTGTGACATACAAAGACTGACACGAGATGTTGCCCTTTGCTTTGCACTGTTATCATACGACGGTACGCACATCAACCGGGGTAACACCTTTCTCACTGGTGTATAGTATGGAGGTTGTCCTGCCATTAGAAGTTGAGATTCCTTCCTTGAGGGTATTGCTCGATGTCCAACTTGATGAGGCAGAATGGGTGCGGAATAGGTTGAATAAGCTCAGTTTGATGGATGAGAAGAGACTTGCATCTATCGCATATGGTCGGTTATACCAGAGCCGGATGAAGAAAGCTTACGACAAGAAGGTGCGCCCTCGAAGCTTTTAGACGGGCGATCTGGTGCTAAAGAAGATTCTCCCACCACAATCGGATCTCAGGGGCAAATGGACTCCTAACTATGAAGGTCCACACATTGTGCAAAAGGTCTTCTCTGGAGGAGCCTTATTGTTGTCCACCATGGATGGCGAAGATTTTTCATCCCCTGTGAACTCGGACGCAGTTAAAAAATACTTTGCTTAAAAGAGACCCGCTGGACAGAAAAAAGAGAGTCCAGGTAAAAATGGGGCATCCCGGCGAATCAAAAAGAAAAAAGAAAAGGTTCGGGAAAAAATTAGGGATAAAAATTGGAAAATGTGTACACCCGCGAAGTTGAAAACCTGAGAAGGCGACTTCGGCAAAAAGGGGTATCCCGGTGAATTGAAAACCCGCAAAGGGCGATTCAGGAAAAAGTTAGGGTTTGAAAAAGCAAATGACCGCGGTCCGAGTCTGATACTGCATTGCTTAGTGGTTTGGGAGTACCTGAGGGTCGATTATCCAAGTCAATCTCTTCCAAGGACGAAGTATCGGGAAAGCGTCAGAGTCAGGCGAGTCATAGAAGGATCAGCTCATGGTGTTTGTCTGTACCACATTGCCGACATGTATACAAATTTCTTTGTACCTCTGTACATATCTGTATTTATCTTGTAGCTTCCTCTTTTCAGGAGTTGCATCAGTTGTACAAAACTTTGCCTATTTACATGCCCGTTATCAATAAAACGCATACTATTCAGTACTTGATGTTGTTTCTTGTTTTAACTTTTACTGTTTTGTTTGTGGAAAATGCCGATGTTTTTTGATAAACTTGCACATGAATAAACTTGCAGGCCTAAGCCAATAATTGTTAAAACTTTGAATTGACTGAGCGATTGTCACGATTTTTGACCTGGATATTTCCTTTTGTATAGGGTATCTTGTTGTTGCTCATGTCTTGCAGGGTCGTTACCTTTGCAGCAAACAGCCAAGGGATCGTGTTTCCCCAGCCTGAGTCCCTTAACGTAGGAGCAGGCTCTAGGTGATCTTATTTCTCCCCAGCATATGGAAGTCGCATTTTTATCCCCAGAAGAGTTAGATGCGAGTTAGCAAGCGGTCAGGCAGTGATGTGCATCCCCAGCGGTGGTCGTGTGTACATTTAATCCCCACAGGGTACAACCAGGTTGTCCATGGTTTGAAAAGGGTCGCCCTGCGCAGGGTGGTTCTTTCTGTTTGCCAGCGGGTCATTTTTCCTCTAATAGGTTGATCATCCTCAGTAGAGTTCGTTATTCTGGATCGTAAAGCTAGTCCCCCAGCAGGATTGTTTCTTCCCCCAATGGAGTCGGTGTACCTTTCCAGCATGCATTTTGCTGGAACAGTTCTGTGATACCCGATTATCCCCAGTGGAGTTGGCTTTTTTTTCGGCATTTATTGTGTTGAAGCGGTTATGTATCCATCTTTTCTCCAGCAGCCCGAGCCTGCATTTGCATCTAATCAAATGCGTAGCATTCCATTTCGTATGGAGCATTACGCCATTGTCGAACATATGCATTTTGAAACATAAGCCAGGTTGGTTACCTCTTTGTTTTCAGGTGTTTCCCTGCAGGTTTGGAATTCTTGTTCAGGATGGGTTCGGATGTTCAAATTCTTGACATGAGATATGTGATGATCGCGTTCGTCCTATCATGTGTTCCCTCATTAGAGTTGCTTGGTTAAGTTTCTCTTCCTCCCCAGCGGAGTTTTCCTCGAATTGTTGTTACGTCAGCATTTTAAACCGTTGAAGTCTTTACTTGTCGTCAAGGTAAATGTCTGGTGGTTGACGTTAGAATTTCCCCAGTAGAGTCTTCCTCGGATGGCTGTTACGTCAGCATTCTAAAGGGAAAAATTGCAGGGATTAGATCGTTGAAGTCATTACCTATTGTCAAGATGGATGTCTGGCAGCTGATGTCAGAAATTCCCCGCAGATTTGCTTGTTCAAGTCTTCGGATGCTCGATTCGCTTTTATTTAGCGTGTGCCCATTTCCGAGGAAATGGAAGGTTAGTGATATTGACATTTCTCGCTTTTATTTAGCGTTTTCCCATTTCCGAGGAAATGGAAGGTCAGTGATATTGACATTTCTCGCTTTTATTTAGCGTTTGCCCATTTCCGAGGAAATTGAAGGTCAGTGATATTGACATTTCTCGCTTTTATTTAGCGTTTGCCCATTTCCGAGGAAATGGAAGGTCAGAGATATTGACATTTCTCGCTTTTATTTAGCGTTTGCCCATTTCCGAGGAAATGGAAGTTCAATGATGTTGACGAGATTCGCTTTTATGTAGCGTATACATGTTTCTGTGGAAATGGAGGATCAAGGATATTGATGTCATGCTTTACGTAGTACCCGCTTATCATAGCGTTTGTCGTTGACTCGACACCTGTGGCGTCACGCAGGTGGTTGATATTTGAAATCAGGTTCTTTATCGGATGATTGATCAGTTGTTGCCGTGACAACCGGATTCAATTGTTTGGAAGTGGTGTTCCCAAGCAGTTTGGAGGTTTATTTCTTTGGTTAGAAAATTTCTGGGTTCTCTGGTATTCAACCATCTTCTACCTCAATTGCTTGAAAGCCGTTCGCTTTTCATCCTATCGGGTCCAAGCCGCTTGAATAGGGGCAGCTGTTGCACCCCAAAATTTGCCTAACCTTTTCTTACTTGGTTTATGTTTCATTGCATTAGCATATAATTGATATAACATTTGCATAGCACAACATTGTTCATTCAACAGGGGATCAAGTGTGGAGCCTATCTAGAGATCTTATGCAAGTTTAAGAATTCACCATAATCATCAGGAAGAAGGTTGGGTTCTTAAGAGGTTCATTTGCTTGCATGGGGTTAGTCTCCTAATTTGAGGACCAATGGAAGATCATCAATGGATAGTGAGGTCTTGAACAAGGTGAGGGGGTGTGAGTAGAGCTTATTGAAGTGCCTTGAAGGTCATGGTGGAGCTCAATCAAGTCATTGTGCCAAGTGTGAAGGGCCACAGTTGAGGGTGTTGTAAGTAGGGTTTTCATCTGAGTAACCCTAAGTTAACTGTGCAATTGAAGAGGATAAAAGTTCATTTTTGAGTCTTTGCAATCATGGATAGTTGTGTTGAGACACATGAGATGATATTCCAAGATCTATGCAAGAAGAATTCAAAGTGTGAGGAGTTGCTAAATTAGGGTTCTCAGGGTAAAATCCCCTATTTAGTGCCTAACTTCAAGACCACTTATCTCAAGATGAAAGTTTCATCTCCATTTTTGGTCAACATGAAACTTGTAGAGCATGCTCTTAGCTTTAATTTGAGTACTAGAAGTCCTCCATTGGATTTGTAGAACTCAAGTTATGGTCCAGATAAGTTACAGGTCATCTGAGGAATGTGAAATTTGTCTGTGAAAGTTCACCAACTTCCAAGGAACTTTTGACCTAGGAGGGTGTTTCTCCTAAACTTTTGGCAAACATGAAAGTTGTAGGTCTTGATCTTAGCATTTTAAATTGTATTAGTAGTCTTCCATATGATTTGTAGAACTCAAGTTATGAGGTTTACAAGTTAGGGGTATTTTGGGAAAGTAAGATTATAGGTCATTTGGCATTATAGGTTATTTTCTCCATCTTGAAAGCTTCAAATGCAATTTTGTTCAACATAAAACTTGCTCAAAATGATGTTTTTAGGTCAACCATATACTCATGATGAATTGATTTGGATTTAGGTGAGACTTGTTTTGGAAAATTTTGCAAAAGGAAGAAATTAAAGGCATTTGGTTGAAAAATTCATGATCAATTCATTTGTGCTCAAAATGGACCATGTGAATACTCATTTTGATCAGAAAAACAATTCTAAACACTTTGGCAATTTTAGATTTTTCATTTAAGGTCAATTTCATGATGGTTTGGTTTGTTACTTCACAAGTAAGTTACACATCATAACTTGGTTATTGAATGGATTCAAGTACTCAAATCACCCTAAACTTTCTCACCAGACTACAAAGGGAAAATTGAAAGCTTCCAAGAGAAGTTTCAAGTCAGAACACGCATTCACCATGGTTGGTTTTGTGAAGGAAATTTGAAAATTGGTTTTTCTGTTTTGGGCCTCCATTGGATCAAAAAATCCCACAAACACTTTCTATTTAAGTTCTGTGAATGAATTGGAACGTTTTTGGGGATCATTTCGCACCAGAGCCAAGGATTGGAGTTGGAGCTTGAAGGAGAAATTTGAAAATCGTGTTTTCATTTCCAAGCCAGATCCAAGCAAATTGAAGTTACAAAAGTGTTCCTCATCAAGCATTGAAGCAATCTGCATTGTTTTGGAGCCAGAATCGTGTTCTACATACCTCAATTTGAAGCTCAAATTTAGGTATGTAGTTTTCCAATTTACACTGGTTATAGCATGATCTGAGCATGATTAGTATGTGGATAGGTTTGGATTTAGGATGTAGATGAATTTTGGATCAGAAATTGGCTATTTAGAGACAAATTAAGTGATGACATGATTTCTGTTTGGATGCGAGTTGATCTGATCTTGAGGCTTTAATTCTATTGGAATAGCATGTGATGATCAGTGTTAGATGAGGATTAATTTCGTACCATTAGTTTGAGTTTTGGTGAGAGTTCCGATTGAAGTGCATTTTGAGATATGCTTCGGGTTTTAAAATATGGTAGGATTTAGGAAATTTGAGTGTCATATTTGGAATCAAGAGGAAATTTGGAGTGGAATGATGGTAAGTTTGTTGAATTTTCATGACCTGTAACTACTTGCTCGTCGGAGAAGACGGTGGCGCCACCGTCCAGGCCACCGTCTGGTTTTTGCCCCTCGCCTGAGTTCAGAGGAAGAAGAAAATCTAGGAGCCGTTAGATCTGACTGAAAGTAGGACCTGGTATGGTCATCGTGTGGACGAGATTTGAATTGAGGCTTACCTCCATTGCAAAACGCTGCATTTTCATTAATTGACCTGGCTGCCACCTCAGTGCATCACGTGGACACGCGCTCTGCCTTCAGATCAGGAGACTTAGTCTTAGGATCCAACGCCTGTGACTTTTTCTTGCATTTTATTTGTTTTAATTCATTTCTTTTTTATTTTAATTGCATTTTACTTCTAAAATCATTTTTAATTTCATTATTTTTCAGAAAAATAAAATAAAAATATGCTCATGTTCCTTTTTTAATTTGTGATTTTTCTATGATGTTAGATTTAATTTTTTAAGATTTTTCAATTTAATTCCTATTTTTCTCATTTTAAGTATTTCTTTAATTTTGCATAATTGAGCTGTTTGTTTGTTGATTTTTGTTCTATCATTTGGTTTGGAATTTTGTTGTGAGTTTTTGATAGATGCTAGGTTAGACATGTATGCTCCCATATGAATTTTCTCACATTTTTTAGAAAATCATAGCTTCTGATTTAGAGGTAGGTTTAGAGCCTTTCCCCATTAATGGTTTCCCTTGATACCTTTTAACTTAGGATTTTATTAGAGGACTTAGAATTGGATTTAAGCCCTGATTTATGGACTATAGATCATTAACAAATGCATGTTCGCATAGAAAAATAATTAGATTTTTAGGGTGTGTTTTGCTATTTTAGATACAATATTCAAGTTGTTTGTTTATTTGGTGCTTCAACCTTGGTGATTGTTTTGGAATGGACTCAAAGTGGGCTTTTCTTGCATGTTGGGCTTCTGGTTCCTCTTGGATGATGTCATGGGCATGATGAAGCTTTTGTGGAGTGGATGGTGGAGCTTGGCTTGGAGCTTTTCTTTTCTTTTTGTTAGCTTTTTGTAGCTTATAAGATTAGGGTTTTTATGGGAGAGCTTTAGAAGTAGTTTTTTCCTTCAAATAAGCATGGTTAGTTTCACTTGCCTTCCATTCTCATCCTATGATCCAAAGTCCTCATGTGAAAGTCTCATCTCTCCTTTGGAGGGATGTGTGACATTTTACAATGAGTAGAACTTTTGAGGATGCCTTTCTCTGATGACTGGTTGAGTGTCTGGTGGGATTCCTTTGGTTTCCTTCCTGCTTCCCATCATCAAATACTCATCTTGTTGATTCTATTCATTCTTGGTTGAGTGGTTTGGTAGAGTTTGAAGATGGAGCATCCCTTTTCTTCTCTTGAAGATGGTGTGAACTTGAAGAGCAGTTACAGACTTTGGATTGGATTGATGTCAGAAAATTGCTCTGCTGTGGAGATTGCTGGCTGTTTTCCCTGTTTGTCTGTTTTCTTTTTGTTCTACTGTATTGATATGATTTTCTTGGAGTGTTGCATTAGATTTAGGTTTCATTTAGATGATCATAGGCCTAAGAGCATCTTAAGGGTTGAGCTTCTGCCCTTACTTGTATTGCATTAGAGGTTGAGTTTCTCCCTCTGCTTGTATTTTTACTGTGTGGCTTTGCTTGCTGGTATTTGGTAGAGCTCAGCTCCCTTACCTGTGTGGTGTGTGGCCTTTATGCCTTGTTTGTTTAGAAGTTGAGCTCGGCTCCTTCTGCTTGTGTGATGAATAACATGCATTTTTATTTACAACATTTTTAGTTATTTTGTTTACTGTTTGTTTTCCTTTGCCATGTTCCCCTAGGAACTCTGACTTCTCTGGTTCCAGAGAAGTTATGACAGACATTAGGGTTCTAACCATGCATGATACCATTAGGTAGATTCCTCCTAACCTCAACTATAGGTCCATTTTGCATGGCAACTTTAGGTTTGGATCAGTTCCCCTTTAGTGCGTCTTTTCTCTTCTCATCTGCAAACAAAATCAAAATACAGTAATAAGGTTAATTGACGTCGTACGTTACGAGCCTTAAGCTACTTGAGAAAGGATTGTTGATGAGTTTCTTTTCAACAGTCTGGATGTCTAGTATGGTACCCTTTGGGTGATATGCGACGCATTCACTCTCAGGTCATAGTCTCTAGTGCGATATCAGTTGCAAACATCCATAAAAGATACTTCTCTATAAAAACAGAAAACAAAGATCAAACTCTTTTTGTCCTCTTGGACCTTTAATCCCTCGGGAAACCTTTATCAGAAGGAGAGTTCTGTTAACTCCCGGTTCTACCGCAAACGGTAAACGCCTAAGTCTCCAATGGTCGAGCTGCATACACCAACTGCTGGAACTGTCTGTTAACCCTACTCGGATAAAAAAGACAAACATGTGTCCCTCGTGACCCGAACTACGTTTGCTCTGATCTTTTGCGCCGTGTGAAATTATGTAGGCACAAGATGCGATATCTTGGCAAGCAACCTTCCCCTGTAGTTAGGCAAACTACGTTGACTTTGATTTCTCGTTCCAGGCGGGAATACGTAGGCATAAAGTGTGACGCTTTGCCGAGTCATTTTCTTTTCTTTTCATACCAGACCTTTAGTGTAGATAGATGTAACAAACCCGTCAGATAAACCAACAAGCGTGGATCCCATCGAGTACGATAGACGTGAGGGGTGATAATACCTTCCCCTTGCGTAACCGACTCCCGAATCCAGACAATGGTTGTGACGACCTTGTCTTATACCTTTGCGTCAGGTTTTCCAATCGTTTCCTTTCCTGTTCTGAGGGATAAATAACGAAAGGTGGCGACTCTTCTGTCTTGCCGGCCTCGTTTTTCGCAGTAGCGACACAATGGAGGATCAAAACCTTGTAGTTCATGGTAAAAATAACAAAAATATTTGTTTTGATTTATTTTAAATGGGAAGACAAGTTGTCATTTTATGAAGCTAGCCACCCACAAGTGTATGAAAATGGACCTTTGAATCACCATGAGAATGACTCCAACTTGGATAAAATCAACAAGTATGCCATTAACCCTCTAAGATGGAAAAGAATCAACATCAAACATAACTATGGAGACATGAGAATTATATCTCACTTATAGAAATGACTCATGTCTAAACCTTATAAGAAAGTTAAAAGAAAAAGTGCACAAAAGGCACAAGATGGTTTGAATGAGTTAAGTATTTCTTAAGTCTTTTAAAAATGGTTTTGATATGCTTAATGTTGATTAGCACTTTATTCAAGAAAAGAGTTTGAAATCACTTGACAAAGTCAAGGTTTATTAAGAAAGTGGTACTAGTTTGGAAAAAAAAAGGTTTTGAAAAAGGGAGAAGATTTTGAAAATTTAAGAAGGGGACGAGATGAAGAGGCTATCCTAAAGCATAAAATAAAAGTTAAGGAAGGAATTATCTAACCAAGATAGCAAGCCTTTGACAATTCATGTTATAAGTCTAACTATCATTACAAGCATAATATATGTCATAACTATTATTATGACTATCCCAAATGGATAGAATTTTTGCAAATAGCAAATTATGATTATGTATGTTGTTCACATCTGTTGAATAGTAAGCATGATCATGACTATAACTACAATTTTCACTATTTTTCTTCCAGCTATGAATGTTATTATGCATATCAGTTAAACTAGACGGGTCTCCAGCGTTATTTTCATCAATAAGACCAAAACTATCTATACCAAAACTATCTATTGATTTACTTAAACCACACATGTATTTTAAACCTCTAGTAAACAACATTGAATTGAACAAGCCAAAACTCCCATCGTTTGGACTTAAGCAATAAGATAAGCAGAGAAATAACAAAGCATCAGATGAAACCCAAGTATCCAAGCCAAGTCTTCAAGGAGGTCAACTCAAAATCAAAGTACCATATAAGATCCAATGTCTCAAGTCACAACCCCAAAGCATAGGAAAAAAACCTAATTCTAAGTCCATCATCCAAGCAAAGGATAGTTTCCAAGTAGTCCAAGGAACATTAAGAGTCTTTTAATGGTTTAAGCCTTCATTAATGCCTTAAAAAGAAAAAAAGAAAGTCCAAGTGGACAAAGAGAAAAAGGCATAAACATAAACAATGATAATATGGTATGAAATGATAAACATAAAATAAAGAGCATAAAGATAAATGTGCATAAAAATAAATGGCATAAAATAAAAGTTAGCACAATTAAAGTTAGTGTTAAAGTTAATGGAGAAGACATTTTGTCATTTAAAGTAGATTACTCAACTGATCAACCTAGCAAGTATGAGAACTTTGCATCATCCTTTGAGAAGGGCTCCAACTTGGATAAAATCAATAAGTATGACATTAGCTCTCTTAGGTGGAAAAGAATCTACATACTACAGAGATGGGAGATTTACATCTAAACTAAAAATGACTCATATCTAAAATTGGACCAAATGATCACATTCCGATTAGGGACAAATCTAGCGCTATGTTAAGCAATCGTAGCACAATCTATAAGGAAGGTCATACTATGGGAGGTCGGTCAATAACAATTTATGTACCATACATGTTAGAGATATAATATAAAGATCATACACCTAAAACATGTAGCACAAGTCCAAACAAGGTAGATCAAGACCTAAGTCAAGGAAAGATGGATCCATTATATCAATCAACCCCTTATAGTACTTTGGACAAACTTACGCATCAATTCAAAGTACCTCAATTGATAAAATGATCAATCAAATGGTAGATTTGAAATTATGAAATTTCATCAAGTACCACTCAAGATCTCATGAACAAGATGGCCTCCAATTGATCAAAGGAAAGGTGCAAAAGAAAAAGAAAGGGATGAAGAAGAGAGGATCAAACAAAATAGAAAAATCAAATTGGATCCAAGTGATGATCAAGTTATCATCAAAATCAATCATCCATTTTGGTGGATTATGGTTTTCACCCCATCAACGCCCAAGATCCATTAAGTTTGATGAAACTTGTGGCCAAATTAATTAAGTTCCAAGGCCAACAACAGTCAACATAAGTCAAACAAACATAAGTTTCAATATTGATTTTAAAATGAAATAAAGATGAAAATGCAAATGATGCATTAAATCAACTCACAAATGACCAAGAAAAATCATGTAATTCAGAAACAAGTCAAGAATATTATACAAAATTTTTTAGAATTTTTTAATGCATAAAAATATTTTTTAAACTAATTAAAATGCTTTAAAAAAAAAGAGAAAATCATGAAAAATAGAAAATGATGAAAATAAAATATGAAAAATATAAAATTAGAAAGAGAAAAATAAAAGAGAATTTTAGAAATTATTTTGAGATTTTGTGGAGTTAAAATGAAATTAATATGAATTTTTGAATGAGAATGCAATTTAAAATAAAAATCAGAAAAAGAAAATAAAAGAAAAAAAAGGAGGAGCGTAGGACCTGACTTCATTAATTGACGTGGCAGATCCCACGCTCCTCAGATGATGATGCACAATAGAAATTAGTAGAAAAAACACACAGAACCACATTTGAAATTAGTCAATTAAAACACTTCAAAGTGCCAACGTGGATGACACTCAGGTCACCACCTCCACCTTTCCAATCATCTTCTCCGGTGAGATGCTCACTGAAGATTGCTAAGTGGTAAAGTTAGGGAACGATACCACCATCATTGTAATCGTCTCATCAAGGTGAATTCAACCTCACACTCCATTTTCATTTATTGAAAGAGAGTAGAGAGAATTGTAGAGAAAACTCAGTGAAATGAAAATCACGAAAACAAAAATTAAATGATGAACATAAGTTATCAACACTAGCTAGGTTAGGGGAAACAATCAGAAGGCAAATAACTACATTGTGGTAACTTGTTTAATTGAAAATTGAGCCTCAAACTACCTTGTCCAAAAACGATTGGAGGAGCTCTGAAACTGGATTTGGTTGAAGTGATTCAAGAACTCTTGAAGCTTGATTCTTATTGAAGAAGCTTCAGAGGAACACGATGGAGCTAAGTGAATTCAATAAATTGAGTTGAAACAAGCTAGAAATCAAAACACGATAGTACATTATTGAAGAAAATTTGAGAGTGGAACGGGGTTTTCTGGCTATCAAAAGCTTGGTTTTCAGTGTTGAATGACTCTCTATTTATAGTTGAAGATGATGGAATGCTGAGAGAGGTGAATTGATTAAAACTTGAGTGAATTCGTGTGCACCCTCATCATGAAGAAAGTGTGACTTGAAATTGCCCAAAACTCAGCCAAACCATGCATTTTATGAGTCATTTAACTTCTGGAAACTTGATTGAACGTGTTTAGGTCCAAAATGAGATTGAATGATGCTTAAAACCTTGTACTTTGATATTAGAAGCCATGTTTTGATGATATATCCCTTGGGAATCAATGCTTGACCATGCATTAACCTTGAGGGAGCAAACCCCTAGTTGATGAATCGTGCTTGGTGTTCTTGACATATTTTTGATATTTTGATTAGTAATTAATGAAACATAAAGCACACAAACACAAAGGAAAAAGATACAAAGAAAAGTGCTTGGTGATCTCTGCAAAGCCAAACCCAGGGATAAGAAAGCTAAAGGAGAACCAAGCTTATGATCTTGATGCATTGTGAAGTGCAAATGAGGTGGGATCTTATGGGTAAAAATTAGGGTATGAAAGATGCCCCTATTTAAGTTTCTTCTATTCAGAGATATGAAGATTGACATCTTTATCTTGACAAGATAAAAGATACTTAAATGCAGAAGACCCAATTTTTGTCCCTAAGATACCGCAAAAATGATTGTGATATGATACGAATGCAAACACCAAACTCTGTGGGAAAATTTGTTCCCACTTGAGACAAACAACTGCTGGAAAAAGGTAGCAAAAGAAACTCTGCAGGGGATAAACAAAAAAGATCTAGCTAGAGAATGTAACATTCCACAAGAGATGAAATTACAACTTAGAAATGTTGGGGATCTCAAAGTCATTGCTTTATTGGGGAAAGAATCTTTGGTAGACAGGATTCTCAAATAAAGAGACTTCTCAAATTAAGAGACGGTCATATGTAGGGGATGAAATATTCACTGGATCGCAACAGGATTATCATATGAGGAGATAAACACCTATTCAAAAAATGAACCAAGTCGAATCATAACAGGCTTCCACTATAAGGATATGGCTCAGCTTTTTCTTTAATCAAGTTTAAGACTTGAAAAAGGACCAAATGCAAATTGTATCTACTAAAGGGACTGCTATTTGCAAGGAATTAGGAATCAATAACTCTATCGGGGATCTTTAGAAGTGATACATGCAGTTTAGATAAATTTCACAACAAACTTCTCTGCAGGACTTTTTCGGAGAGATGCCATTTGCTAGAAAAATAGAACTTCACCAAACTTCCCTTCAAGACTTTCTCGGTGAGATGTCATTTGATGGAAAATAACTTCACCAAACTTCCCTTTGAGAATTTTTCAGAGAGATGCCATTTGATGGAAAATGTTTCACAACAAACTTCTATACTGAAGATAAACTAGAGAGATGCCATTTTATAGAAAATGGACTTCACCAAACTTCCCTTCGAGACATTTTCGCAGAGATGCCATTTGATGGAAAAGATTTCACAACAAACTTCTCTGCTGAGGATAAACTAGAGAGATTCCATTTGATAGAAAATGGACTTCACCAAACTTCCCTTCGAGAATTTTTTGGAGAGATTCCATTTGATGGAAAAGGTTTCACAACAAATTTCTCTGCTGAGGATAAACTAGAGAGATGCCATTTGCTGGAAAATGGACTTCACCAAAATTCCCTTCAAGACTTTCTCGAAGAGATTCCATTTGATGGAAAAGGTTTCACAACAAACTTATCTGTTGAGGATAAACTAGAGAGATTCCATTTACTAGAAAATGGACTTCACCAAACTTCCCTTCGAGACGTTTTTGGAGAGATGCCATTTGATGGAAAAGATTTCATAACAAAACTTCTCTGCTAAGAATAAACTATAGAGATGCCATTTGCTGGAAAATGCACTTCACCAAACTTCCCTTCGATACTTTTTCAGAGAGATTCCATTTGATTGAATAGTTGATTGGATAGGGATCTAATATTTCACAATAAACTTCTCTATTAAGGATGAACTAGAGAGATGCCATTTACTGTGAAGATACAAATTAATACTAGAGGACATACAAGTTGCTCAAACAAAAAGATTGTCACTTGTTACCAGGTGAGGTTTACCTTGCTAGGGACATGCAAGCTTCTCAAATAAAGAGATAACCACGTGATGTCAGGTAAATGATCCAAGAGAGTGTCATCTCAACACCGCTGGGGAAACAAAATCATCATATTCTGATGGGGAATCATAAACAAATTTCTGTTGAGGAAAATAAATCCTCAAGAGGCGAAAAATAAATGCCTTCTCAATATCCAAGTTTCACAGCCTAGAGAAATTCAAGATAGTCGCTGCCAGGGACCAAAGTTCAATCCAGGATCAAACTGGAGAGAAACAGTCAAATAAGACTCTACCCAATGTGGAAATAACTCAACATAAGAGTAATTCCATCCATATAAAAGGCTGGGAAGGAATACTAAAATAAAACCTTCCATGAGGAATGAACTCAGTGGGGAAATAAAAAGGATATACACTTTATGATTAAAGGTAGACACTCTAATGGAGAGAATACACACTTTGTGGGGATAACAGCAAAAGAGTGGACAAAAACACCAAGAAATGTAAAATGAACGTGCTTGATGTGTGTATGAATGAATGTATGTATGCATGTATATGCTGACAAAACAAACACAAATGAAATTCTGGCACGCAGATACCAGATGTCGAGACAGATGTCGCAACACTGGGATCAAGACAATTTAAACACTCACAAATATGTAGAAAAAATAAATGACAAAAAGATAAATAACACCAGTATTTGTTAACCTAGTTCGGTGCAACGTCACCTATATCTGTGGGCTACCAAGCCAAGAAGGAAATTCATTATGACAGTATTAGTTCAAAGATAAACTCCCCTGTTTATAACTTATCACCTAATCACTACCTTGTGCAACTTCTACCTAGACACCCTCTATATATGAGATCCCCCTCTCACTTCCTATCAGTCACAAACCAGTGATAATTCAACAACAGCCCAAAATAGAAGTACCAACACTTCCAAGTACAATACTTAGTTTTGCTTAAAAGCTTTAACTAAGAACAATACACTCTTTCTTAAAAGCTTATGAGTGACAATTTAACAATTAACAATCCATCAATTCAATGCATCAAAATTGATACAAGAGTGACATACAAAGAAAACACATTAAACCCTAAAGAACCACCAAGACACAACTAATCCTAATTCGTCAAATCCTCTCATTCTTTAGGTTTAGAAAACCCCTTTAAATAAACATCACGGCTGCATGGGCTTGGGCTCTCAAAATAAAATACAAATCACCAGGAATCAGCTTTAAATCACTTGCATAATATCCCGCACAATAATAGGAACAATAACATAAAGTTCCCAATTTTATTTCTTAAAAAGGATCAACGATCCTTTTTAAGAAATACAATCAAATCTGTCACAACAGAAGTTCCCAAAATATCCTCCCTTGGATAACAATAACATGTGAGTTAATACACATTCAACACTCACTCTTAAAATACCAAATCATTCATGCCCTAACTTTCTGGTATAACATGTCCTAGAACATGTCACAACATCATGCTGAACATGATGTCTAACTCTCATAGTAGAACATTTGGCTTAACATCTTACAAACAGGAGGTTTTACCAAAATGTTGCCAATCCAAAAACCATAAAACTTACAATCTTCCCCTTTGGCAAATTTTGGCTAAAATAACCTTAGAACAAATAAGGAGTATACACAATGGAATCACAAACGACACAAGCTACATCAAACCATGTAAGCTTTATACAGACTACAACTTTGCAGCAACAGACCAGACAGGTTCATAACTCCCCCTTGACACACGTAGACAATACTCCCCCTCAAAGGAAAACCCCAAATTACAATAAAAAACAAATATGAACTATCCAAGTTCACACATCCCTCTCAAGAGAAAACCCAAATCACAAGAAAAGAGAACAAGCTCACAAAACATCACCAAACAACAGCAGCAACTAACTCCCTCTGAATTACATAGCTTATGAATTCAGCAAAGCACGACTAAACATAATGTCGAGACATCTAGTCTGACATCACAGAACAATCAGAAGCACAACACTACCAACACTCCTTCTGAAGATCACAACCTACTGCAAAGAAAGATGGATTCTCCTAGGCAAGAGATACCATTGCTCCTTATCACAAAGAACATTCTGAACTATCTCAAAGACACATGCAGCTAGAAGATCCTTCTTTAAACCACAAGCATGACAAACACTCATGCTCCCCCTTAATAGTTGCATATAACAAGTAACCACAAAGCACACCAAAACATGACATGATGTCATGACATCTGATCCAACATCAGAAACAACAAACATACTAACACTTTACTCCCCCTTCTTAGCCAAAAATTGACAAAAAATAGAGTAAATGTAAACAAACATAAATAGAAGCACACAGTAGCAATGGCAACAAATAGCTCTAATGGAAACACAAATTTAAATCATCTTCAGGTAATCTTCAACATCTTGCCTCTGTCAAAAATCCTTCTACACTCCTTGAAGTTTTCACATGTTTTAGAAGAATTGACATTAAATTCCCTTGATGCATCCTTAGAACATGTCCTCTTTAAGTCAACCCTTCTACCTTCCACATATCTTTTGCTCCATCCCTTAACTATAATCACTTGCTTAGGCTTATCAAGCATCAGAAAATAGAGGGAAGATGCAGTATATGTTGCATCCCTTCATATATGTAATTGCTTTAACTCCTTAATACTGCAAGTTCCAATTTCATACCTTATGTATTCAAACAGATTTACATGTGAGGTTTAAGCACACATAACGGTCAGTTGTTTCTTCGTGCCCACATGCTCCAAAATAACACCCTTTCCTCCAGCAAGATTCCTGATTAGTTGATTATGACTCTCAAGATTCATGTTCCAACCATGTTGAATGAGATCTCTGATAATATTCAGATCTTCACAAAGTAATGGCATGACATCAGGTTTGTCATTATATTCCTTCAGCATATGTTTCATCCATACTAATTGAAGACAAACTCCTCTGGTTTCACCTCTTTCAACTACAACAGTCCACCAGGAAGCACATACTTGCTTCTGATTGATGCAAGCAATCTGACTGTTTGTTGGAGATAAACAATCATACATATCACTAACTCATTCTACCTTACATAGTTTTTTCAACATAATGTTTGTGTTGTAAGAGTAATGCATACCACAATCCCTTGTTCCAGTGATGCAATTCAATATCTTCTTCTTTTGAACAATAGGACTCATCCTTGATTCAGGTTTAGAGACAAGACATGAGTTTGATATTACCTTTGTAGATTCGGTGATGTTTCCTGCATTAGGGTGTCTTCCATTGATTTACTTGGATTATTCTGTATAAAATCTAATAGAGAGGCTTATAGTAACTTAAGAGTTATCTGACACAATGCTAGTGAAATTACATTTTTCCTCTTTTCCTGCTTCATTAGTCTGCCCAGAGGATGTTCCAACATTCATCCTTTGATCAGTAATTGAATCATCAATTACCATATTGAGTGATTGCATTGTCATTTCAGCACTGAAGTTAAAGACTCTATAAGCTCTGATGCTTGATGAGTAACCTAGAAATATTCCTTCATTACTTATGGGATCCATCTCACTCTTTTGATCTTTTTTATCCAAAACATAGCATTTACTTCCAAAAATATGAAAGTATTTGACTGTAGGTCTTTTTCCTTTCCATAGCTCATAGAGAGTAACTGAAGAGCCTACCCTCAAGGTGACCCTATTATGAATATAACATGCAGTATTCATAGCTTTATGTTGCACCCCAAAATTTTCCCTTTATTTTCTAACCTTAACTGGCTTATGGTTCTCATTCATTTGCATCTTCATTAGGTCATAACTTTGCATTCATTCATGTGCATTGAGCTCCTAAAGACATGGATCAAAGCACTTTCTTGTGATGTGAGTTTTCCTTATTCAGAGGTGATTTATCTAGTTATTTCACTCAAATTGAGACAAAGGTTTGAGCTCACAACATCGTGAGTATCTTGCTATTAGAGTTCATCCAGATACGAGGCTTTCCTCTGCCAAGATTCATCAAGTATAAAGTCTATTTGCTTCAATATTTCTCAAGAGTATTAGATGTTATGGATTAGGGTTTTAATTCCTTTCAACATCTCAAGTTGTTATCTTCATCAGTGTTCTTTTGGGGTATCAAGTCAGGAGTGTAGGTAGTCTTGATCAGGGTTCAATGGTTTTGACCTAATTTGTTAGTTAGGCAAGGGCTTATTTCAAGATCAAGGCTAGGGTACATGATTCAAGTTGTGTGTGTGTGTGTGTGTCTGAAGTTTCAGTTAGGGTTTGGTGTCAATTCAAGTTAATTTTGTTTAGACCAGGCTTTCAGATGGTGTCAAGTTATCAGTGCTTCATAATTAAGGATCATCAGAGATCAATACATTTGCAGTCAGGGTTTTGGATAGTACGGTTCATATTTTAAGTCATGTTCCTCTGATTTCAAAGCATGATTATTTCACAATTAAGCTTTTGGTTCATCACGATCAAAGTAGAATTAGTTTAAATTGTGCAAGTTGTGGATTGATTCAGACAGGGATTTATTTGAAAAATCAAGTTGCAGAATATTCAAATTCAATGTATCTGGTATATATCTCAAGTCATTTGTAAGTTCTAATTATATGGTTCATATTCTTGTCATTGATTTGAGGAGAAGTCAAGTAGGCCATTTATTCAAGATGATTGCAAGATCGATCCAATTTCAGTCATATCTAAAGAAATTGGTCAAGAATGGTTAAGATTCAGGAATTGATTCACTTTCAATCATATTCAAAATTAATTCAAGTCCTAGTGAGAATGTCAAGATATTCAATTAGATTCAAGTGTGGTGTTAATTTGGAAAATTCAATCAAGTTCATCATTCATGTTCAAATATGACAAAACAATTCAAGCCAAAATTCAAGAAGGTACCAATAGTACATTTCAAGTCCAAGTTGCAAGCTACAAAGCCCATGATACAAGTAATATTTGCAAAGTCCATTTTCATTTACAAAGGATTAGCCCAAACACCACATGACCAAAAAAAGAAGAATAAAAAGCAAGCTCATGAAGAAAAATGTGGACAATATAATGTAAACATAATGACCCCACAATGTCAGTCGGTTACATTCCATGCCATGATTTCAATACAAGCCTCACCCACAAGAAATACATCCATGGCCCACTTGACAGAAATTCAACACAATAGCTCCTATAATGCACACGCTAATCACAACCAAATCACAATATCAACCAGCACAATACAGTATGCCAAGAAGCTTCATCCCATACACAACTACAAGCCACTCACGCAATCTTCAGCAAAACAAACCTCTTACAAGCCAAATACAATTTCAACTGCAACCCGCACCTTTAATAAACCATTAGCCAATACAGTACTCAAATGAAAATTGTACCTCTTCGCAGAAAATCCATCCTACACATGAAAATAACTCCCCTTCTACACAATAAGATCACCATAAAAAATCACAAAGCCTGCAACCTCAATGTTTTTCCTAAACTGACCCCACACACCATTCCAAACCAAGCTTCAATACACACACTTTAGCCATGATAAAACAAATACAATATACCACATGAGCAACAACCATACCTACATGTTGCACCCCAAAATTTGCCTATCCTTTTTCTATACATAGCTTGTGTTTCATTGCATACATAATAGCATTATCATCTGCATTGCATTGACATGTGTGCAGGAGATCAAGAGGTATGACTACCAACAAATGGCTACACAAGGCTATGAAGCTATCTAAGAGGTTTATTCAAGTATTCAAGGGTTGATATCCTTATCAAAGAAGTTAAAGCTTCTCAGAGAAAGTGGTTGAAGCCAAGTGTGTATATCTCCTAACTTGAGAGTTGTGGAAAGTCATCTGATGATTCTGAATCCATGGAGTTGGACTTGAAGCCTTAAGAGAGCTCATAAGAAGTATTGAAAGTCACTTTGAATCCTAGACAGATCATTATGCAAAGGATAAGAAGCAACTACCAAGATTGGTGCAACTAGGGTTTCATCTGGTCAACCCTAGGTCAACAGATGATTTGAGGAAGGTTGAGACCTAATTTCAAAGCCATATGATCATGGATTGATGTATCAAGATTCCCAAGGGATGATTACAAGGTCAACTCATTATGAATTAAGAGTGTGAGGACTTCCTAGGCTAGGGTTTCTAAGCTTGACAGTGTAAAATCCCTTCGTTTAGTGCCTAACGTCAAGACCACATAACTTAAGATGTGATTTTCATCTCACCTTGACCCCAACATGATTGTTGTAGAGCATGATCATAGATTTAATTTTAGTGCTAGAAGTCCTTGATAGGGTTTGTAGAACTCAAGTTATGAATCAGACAAGTTACGGGTCATCAGAGGCATGTGAATTTGGAGCTTGAAAGTCACCCAACTTGCATGACACTTTTGCCCTAGAAAGATGATTCTCATGAACTTTTGGCCAACATGAATGTTGTTCCTTATCTTCTTAGCTTTCCAGAAAGTACTGGAAGTCCATTATTGGATTTGAAGAACTCAAGATATGAGCTTTGCAAGACAAGGGTATTTTGGTAAATTGAGATTATAGGCCAATTCAAATCAAGATATGAGAAGAGTGTGAAGAAAAATTCATGAAGGAATCATTAAAGGAAGCTTGAAAAGGGCCAATTAAAATCAATTCATTTTTGAACCAAAGCATGTCATATTTGTGCTTGTTTTGAATCCAATTGATGTTTTAAGAACATTGGAAAAATTACAAATAAAGTTTGAAGCCATTTACATGTGGAAATTCATGGTTTCTTCATCTTTAAGAAACATAATGGAAATCAACCATCCATTCACTTCTAAGGCCTCAATCTTATTCACGCATCTTCCTTACATCATAAGAAACCATAATGGGTCATTGAGCAAGCTTGATAGCTCTATTTGGATGAGTTTCACAAAGCTCCATAACCAAAAGAATGGATTTTGAATTGGGCTGCCATAAGCGTCAAATGGGCTTCAAATCACTCTAGGTCCATTGCATATAACCTCTTGGATGATTCCTAACTGCCATAACAAAATTTGGTGGAAGATAACAGAAAAAACAGTAAGAAAAAAGCTCAAGAAAAATTGGAATTCGATTTCTGCGATTGAAGGGCTTTTAGGCCAAATCAAGGATTGCAGAAGCTCAAGGGTGGATCAGTGAAGGATTCTGCAACTTCTCTACAAGTTTGACCACCATTTGAAGACTCATTGGAGGTGCTCCAATAGGTAACTTATTTTTCACAATTACTCCCTGTTCTTGATACAAAGACACGCCGATTTTATGAATTCACATTCCCCTAAGATCATAGATGGATTTAGGATAGATTCCATGGCCATTTGTGAGAATTCTTGACAAAGCATGTTTTATCGTTAGCTTCGGTTAGGGCTCATTATTGACTAAAAACGAAAACAAATCATGCCATGGTGATCTAGGAAGAGAGACGAGTTGTTTGGTATAAGAAATCAAGAGTTTTATTGAGTTTTGCGGGAGGCTATTGTTCACGTCACGAGGTAGAAGATGACCGGCGCTAGGCCGGCCACCGTCTACGTGTGGCCCCAGCCACCGCGTGAAGCTTCCCTCCGTTTTCAATTTAAATGCCAGATTCAATGCCATACGTTAGATCACTCCATCTGATTGACTTTGTATTTCATTTGCGCGACCCAGATTCATTTCACGATGTGGCCATTTCCCATAAGTTGAAATGCAGAGTTTCATTTATTGAAACTCTGGGCTCTTGGACCGCATCACTATTCACACCCCCATCCCCTCACGACCCAAGCGATATAACACGTGAATCACCACTTCTTGCACCCCCTGGCCATTTCCCTTAATGCAAAACGTTGAGTTTCACTTAAGAAACTCAGATGGGCCGTTACACATTTCGCTAACCACACCCATAGCTGCGAGGCCCAAACGGATAACACGTAGAGAAATCACTAACTGCACCTCTCCAGTTTCCCTTTAGTTTCTTTTTCTCTTATCATTCTTTTAATAGTTGTTCCATTTTAATTTATAAAAAATAATAAATAATGCCAATAAAATCTTGAGAAAAATATTGGAGATACTTGAATGTGTGTAGAATTTTGTCATGATTTTTATTTGGATTTTCCATTTATTTTTCATTTAATTTCATATTTCCTCCTTTAATATGTTTTTAATAATTGAAAAATGACATGCCTTGCTTGTTGAATTTATTACTTGCTCATAGTTTAGAATTAAGCCTTAATATTTTGCATGTGTTATCTAGACACCTTAATAGGTTTGTGTGATTTTTCTTGTATTTTTTAGATGATTCTAAGTATGGGTTTGAGATAGGTTTTAGAACCTTCCCCTTATGGATTCCTTTTAATATACCTTGAGGTGTAGAAATTGTCTAGGACCTTTAGAGTTAGGTTTTGACCCTAAATTTTCTACCATGATTCCTTAACACCCTTAGAAAGCTCTAGGATTTTTCTTAGGATTTTTAGAATTGATTTCTTATTTTCCCCACATTTTCCAAGTTGATTTTGGTTTAGGTGATCCTAACTAGGCTTACTTCATAGATTAGTCTTTTAAATGAACTTTAACTAATTCTAGGCTTCAATTTCCTTCTTTATAGAATAGAACTTAGGTAGATACCTCTTTAGAACATTGATTAGACCTTGATAGAGCTTTTGAATCCACTCAGTTTAGGTGATCCTTGTAGCTAATCTGTAGGGTTTCTTAGAAGTTTCTGTGATGTCTTCTTTCCCTTGTGTGGTTTCTTCCCTAGGTTTTGCCCTATCCTCTTTCTCCAAGTCTTGAAGAGGATCCCTCTTGGGAGAGCCTAATCCTTCCCTTGGTTGGATTCTATGCATTCCTCAAGACGTTAAGCCTCAGATTGACATTCATCAGCATAGTACATTCCTTTGGTTTGCACTATCTTTCTCCGTCAAGTCTTGATGAGGAGCCCTCTTGGGAGAGCCTAATCCTTCCCTTGGTTGGATTCTGTGCATTCCTCAAGAGGTTGAGCCTTGGATTGACATTCCTGGCATGGTATATTCCCTTGGTTTATACTATCATCCATCTCCAAGTCCCTTTCTTAGGATCCGTCTTGGGAGAGCCTAATCCTTCCTATGGTTGGATTCTATGCATTCCTCAACAGGTTGAGCCTGAGATGGACATTCTGTGTTGATACACTTTAACCAGATTCCTTAGATTGACATCTAGGACCAACACCCAGTTTCTCTGTCCTATTGACATAGGATCCCTCTTGGGAGAGCCTAATCCTTCCCTTGGTTGGATTTTGTGCATTGCTTAAGAGGTTGAGCCCATGATGGACTCTTGTATTGAAACACATCCAACCTGATCTAGCCTGGGATGACTTCCCTGTTGCTCATCTTGGTTACATTTCTCTTCCTTGTTTGAGATTGCTTGATGCATTAGGATAGTCTCATGTTTAGAGTATTGTAGGTTAGGAGCATGACTGCACTGAAAGGTTGAGCTGAGCTCCCTTTGCTTGTTTGATTAGAGGTTGAGTTTCTCCCTCTACTTGTGTGTTGTTTTCCCCTTTTCTAGCTGATGTGTTTGCATTGAAAGGTTGAGGTGACCCTCCCTTTGCTTGTCTATTTTTGTTTGTTTGTTTGTTCTCTTTGCTTGTTTGCTTAGAGGTTGAGTCTCGCCCTCTGCTTGTATTGCTGCATTGCATTTGCATCTTTACTGTTTGTTTTTCTGTTTTATATGATGTATCATTTTTGCAGTTTGTTTCTGTTTCCCATTGACATGATCCCCTAGGACTCTCACTTCCTTTGATAGCGAAGTGATGATATAAATTTAGGTTGAAACCCTTGCATGATAACATCTAGGAGTTCCCTGTTTCAAACTCAACCATAGGATGAATCCATGGCATGACAACATCAGGGCTTGGCAGTTTCCCCTGTAGAGTTCATTCTCTTCTCATCTCCAAAACAATAGTAAAATACGTAATAAAGGCAAGTCGGTACATTACGTTACGAGCCTTCAGCCACTTGGGAAATGACAATTGAACGGTCTCCCCTCAATCGTCTAGAGTGTTTATCCCACGTCCTTAGGACGATGTACGACGCGTTCGTTCCTAAGTCATAGTCTTTAGTGCAGTATGAATTACAAACATTCATAAAAAAACACTTCCTTCATAAAAGACTAAAAATCAACATCAAACCTCCTTTTGCCCCGTGGGCTCTTTTAATCAGGAAAACGTTTTCAGAAAAAGAGTGTCGTAACTCTCAGTTCTACCGCAAACAGTAACGCACGAGTCTCCGACGAGCGAGCTGTATACACCAAACTGCTGGAACTGTTTGTTAACCCTACTCGGAAAACAGATGAATCAACCCATATTCCGTATTATCCCGAACTACGTAAGCTCTAATCTCTCACACCTGTTGAGAGTACGTAGGCACAATACTGACGTATTGTCGAGCCACCTTCCCCCATCCATCTATACGTAGTTAGCCGAACTACGTTAACTCTGATTTCTCGTTCTCTGACGAGAATACCTAGGCATAAAGCGCGACACTTTGCTGAGTCATTTTTCTTTTCTTTTTAGACCAGTCCTGATAGGTAGATAGTTAAACCAACCCGTCAGATAAACACAACAAGCGTGGATCCCGTTGAGTACAACGGACGGTAGGGGTGCTAATATCTTCCCCTTGCGTAATCGACTCCCGAACCCAGACATGGTTGCGATGACCTTGTCTTATACCTTTTCGACAGGTTTTTCCGATCGTTTCCTTTCCCTCTTGTGGGATAAATAACGAAAGGTGGCGACTCTTCTATTTTGCCGGCACCTTATTTTCGCAGTAGCGACAGCTGGCGACTCTGTTGGGGAACGAACCTAAAGTCTTTGGTTCTCTGGTTCCCTATGCGAGTCAATCCTAGCGCTTGCGTGTTTATCTGTTGGGTTTGCATTTATTTATCGCATTTTACTTTCCTGCACTTTACTTTCAGTATAATATGATTATTTATTGTGCTGTTGTGGGAGGGACTGATTCTGATGAGTGAGAAGCCAGACCCAGGCTTGAGATAAAATATAGCATTAGAGTGGATTAATGGTGGACATGCTTGCTTAGCTTGCATCAATTCCCATGTAATCCACACTCAGACGAGGTCCTCTTTGATGACTTCCTATCAGTCCTTTGGACTCGAGGGGATTTTGGATTTGAGGATCGTCGAATTTGGGGACCGATCATTTGTGACTCAGCTAAGTGAGGCCTCTTCAGGGAGTGATGATGCCAAACCAGAAATGGTGAACGTATCATCATTTCGTGAAAGTCTGTGACGCTGAGGAACGCATAGGACGCCATACCTGTGTTAGTGGATTTGGTTCATACCTGTAAGCGGGGCTGGGCTATGCAGGAAACTTTTACCTTCAGACAACCAGGTTCTCTCTTGACAGTTTGAATCAGTATCAGTGGGTCCTAATTATTAGAGATGTGTTATATTCTCGCGCGAAGCATAATTCTGGTCCTCTTCGGTCAACAACACAACACTCTTGATCCCTTGCTGCATCTTTGCACTTGCATTTGCATTACCATACCATGTTTGCATTTTGCATCTCGCATTCTCATTTGCATTGCAGGTTGTTCCCGGTGGCTTCATGTTCTTATCTCTGCTTGGTTTGCAACAGTGACAGGATTGAGCAGGTCAAATTCCACAGATATCCCACTCGAGGTAATCAACAAAGGGTAATGGATCAAGTTCAAGCCGAAGTGCAGGAGCTCAGGGCTCGCATGACTCAGTTCATGGAAATGATGCAGGGCATCGCAGCAGGACAAGAACAGCTAAGAACCATAGTTCAACCGTTGATAGCACGGGTGAACGAAGAAGGTATTATCCATGGAGGTGCTGGCGTTATCCCTCCTGTTGTTGGCTCTGTTCCACCTCCTATCCCTATTGTTGTTACACCTCCGGGCGGAGGCGCTGAGAATGGAAATGGCAATGTTGCTGGTGGGAGTACCCACCCTGGGCATAGAACCGCCGGTCCTTGCTGGGAAGATCACCAAAGCGATATCTTTTCCATGAGAGATATGGAAGCGGCCATGCCAACTGAAGTTGAACACAGGTTTAAGAAGATTGAAGAGAAGATGAAGGCCTTTGATAATCAAAACTCTTTAGGCCTTGATATGTCTGATTTGGGTCTGGTTCCAGGAGTCAGATTTCCTCCTAAGTTCAGGGTGCAAGAATTCCACAAATACAAAGGGACAACTTGCCCTCGAGTCCACATCTGAGCATACTTCCGAGAGATGTTTGCATATTCTGAAGACGAAAGGCTGTTAATGCACTTTTTCCAAGATAGTCTAGCAGGAACGTCTTTAGAATGGTACATGGAGCTTGAGAGAACCCACATTCGTAGTTGGAAAGAGCTGGCTGAAGCTTTTGTGCGTCATTATCAGTATAATAGTGATCTGGCACCAACCAGGCTGCAACTGCAGAGCTTGTCACAAAAGAGTACTGAGAGCTTCAAGGAGTACGACCAGAGATGGCGAGACTTGGCAGCAAGAGTACAACCTCCCCTGATGTAGAGAGAGCTGAATGGCATGTTCACGGCTACACTTCCTGGTGTGTATTATGAAAAACTGATAGGTTGCATGACTTCAAATTTCTCGGACCTGGTAATAGCAGGAGAAAGAGTCGAAAGCGGCATCAAAATGGGAAAGATTCAAGTTGCTCTTGATTCCACGAAAGAGGCCAGGAAGCCTTATGTTGGGAAGGAAAGAGAGGCTAATGCCGTATCTGCTCCAGTTCAACAGTCAGCCTGTCGCCAACAACCTCGTGCTTCTCGGCAACAAGATAACTGTCAGCGCCAAAATCAAGATAGGCCCTGTAACAACCTGGAAAGGAGGACTGCTCCTCTTCACCACGTTCCAATGCCGCTCAGCCAGAATCTGCCGCATCTGATTCAGAACTCGTTCGTGGAGCCTAAGGATCTCAAACCAAGGCCAGAGCCCTATCCTCCGGGATACGACCCCAGTGTTTAATGTGATTATCATGCAGGATCCAAGGGGCACACAATTGAAGATTGTAAGGCTTTTCAAGCCAAAGTGCAACACTTGATGGACCAAGAATACATTTCCTTTCCCGAAGGAGAGCTGGTTGTGCACGTCGACCTCTCGTCTGATTGAGTTTGAAAACTTCAAGGATTGCATCTCCCTAGTCAGTGGTTCAGATACAAGAAGCCCGGTTCTCGAAAGCCGGCGATCTGCATTTTATCATGTCATTTCTTTACATTTGTAGTTTCTTTAATGCTAGAATGCAAATTTCATTTGTAAAGCATGTTGTTTTTCAATTGATATTGATAATGAAATAAATATGCTTGTTTTGAACTAATCCATTCGTGTTCACTCTATTGCTTTCTTTTATTTCAAACGCTTGTTTTAGTGGAATCTGGGGAGGATGACGAAATCGAAAGAAGCCAGCTTCCGAATGTATGCTTTGAATAAAAACCTGTTGATGATGTACAAGCATTGTTTCAAATCCACAAACACCGGAGATATAAGGAAGATATAAGGAAGATAATCCCTTGTTAACCCCTTTGAGCCTAGTAGTAG
Organism: Lathyrus sativus; assembly: GCA_963859935.3. NCBI lineage: Eukaryota > Viridiplantae > Streptophyta > Magnoliopsida > Fabales > Fabaceae > Lathyrus > Lathyrus sativus. The sequence continues at coordinate 285,753,796 of OZ012738.1, forward strand.
GAGTTTCTTTCTGAAGATGGAAAACCCTTAATCTTAACCCGGGGCAGGGTAGGTGTCAGTTAATTTGACCAAGCGTTCAAATTACAAAAGGAGTGTCTGTTCGAGGATCAATCACACCGCTATAGGTCGTACCTGTTGCACCCTAAAATTTGCCCAACCTTATCACTTGGTTTATGTTTCATTATCATTAGCATTTGCATATAGAGTCATGTACATAGGCTAACCATCTGCATAGCATAAGCATAACAAGTCATTCAACAGGGGACCAATCATTATTCTCATCTCTGGAGGCCTATCAAGAGGTTATTATCCCAATTCAACCTCATTCAAGTCATCAGGAAAGAATTTGAAAGCAAAGAGTTCAGCAGATCAAGCCTTGAGTCCATCTCCTAGCTGAGGGTATCTGAGGATCAACAAGAGGGTTGTGAGCTGTGAATTGAAGGCATGGAGAGTATCTAGACATTATGAGAGACTTAAAAAGTCATTTGGATAAGGAGACAAGTCATTGATGAAAGCACAAGAGCTATAGTTGAAGACAGTCAACTAGGGTTTCATCTGGGTCAACCCTAGGTCAACCCTAGGTCAATTGATTGATTTAAAGGGCATTCAAGTCTATTGGAGAGATGTGGGGTTCATCATTGGACATATAAAGAAGGATATGGAGATATGACAAGGAGAATTCAAGAGAAATCAAGGAGAAGGGGAGTTACTAAATTAGGGTTTCTGTGTAAAATCCCCTAGTTTAGGTCAAATTTCCAAGCAAGATAAGTCAAAATGCTAGCTTCAAATGGCTTCTTGGCCAACATGAAACTTGTAGAGGATCTCAAGACCTTTAATTTGAGTGGTGGAAGACATCAAGGAGATTTATAGAACTCAAGTTATGGTCCTTGCAAGTTACAGGTCATCTGAGGTATCTGAATTTTTGTCTGTGAAAGTGGCTTGACTTCCAAGCTAGTTTTGCCCCTCAAGGAGATTTCAAATGAATTCTTGGTCAACATAAGAATTGTTCCTCATTGTCTTAGCTTTCTAGAATGGTATGGCATGCCTTCATATGATGTGTGGAACTCAACTTATGGTCTTGGCAAGAAAAGGGTATTTTGGGCATTTGTGAATTACAGGTCATTTTAACCTATGTCCAAAACTCATACAAGGAGGCCTCAAATGGAAAAACTTACAACATCAAACTTGCTCCAAATGGGATTTTAAGTCTAGAAAGAAGGTCACAAATTATTGGAGAAGCTCATAGCATGAAGTTGCATAATTGGTCAAAAGTTGAACTAAAATGGCTTATAAAGTGAATAAATTCAAGATGGAAAATGGTTTGGGAGATTTCTAAGTCCAAATGGAGACTTCCAATATATGATTTTGAATGGAAAAGCAATTCTAAGAACAATGGTTCAAACACGTTTTTGAGTTTAGAAGGAAAAAAGAAAGTTATCTTTGGTTACTTGTAATTGAAGAAACATAACCAAAAGGGATCAAAATTGGAAAGCAAGGGAATGTGCAAGATGGATCTAGAATGTTCATATGAGGTCTATATATTCATGAAATGAGAATTTAGCAAGGGTTGGCTTCATTTTGCACCAAGAATTTCACAAAATTCTCTCATTCTTTTTCATTGAATATTCATTCCAATTCTCCAAAACCTTCATCAATTTTCATTCACATCAATTCAATCTTGTTCAATCATCATCCTGGATCATAATTGAAGCAAAGATTTGGTGGTTAGACTCCATTTTCGAGCACTTTCTTCAAGAACATCAAAATTGAAGTTTCCATTGGATAGCACAATTCAGGCCAAGTCTCATCCAAATCTTGCAAACAGAACCAAGTACATCAAGGATTGATCAAGATCCAAAACCTAGAAGCTTCAGATCCACGAGTTCCATAGCTGTTTTCAAGATTTCACACCAGGTGAGTTTTCATTCACACAGCTTGATTCAGTTAGTTAGGCATGATTTTATTAGTTTAGATGCAATGTAGAAGGTTAGTAGAACAGTTAGGGTGAATTTGGAGAGGTTTGGTGATGTTGATTAGCAGGTTGTAGAAACTGTTAGGGTTTAAATCTCTTAGGTTAGTGCATTAGAATCCTAGCTTGATAGCGCAGGTTAATCACCATGATGCATAGAGCAGATTAGGATAGGTTTGAGGGAGAATTGTGATGGTGCATCTCAGTGTATATCCATGGTGATCAGAATTTGCATCGATCGGGTTGAATGAATTGGTGAGTTTCAGATTGAATTAAAACCATAGGATTGTAGAGGGAAGAATTCTGAGCATTTTTCATGTTCACATCGTGTGGATTGGTTGCCTGTAGAGTGAGAACAGAGTGGTGAAAGTGTGCTCGTGCATGGCCACTCATGGCAGAAACCCTAATTTCAGTTGATCCAAGGAAAGAGACGAAATCGTGGCCGTTTATTGGGCGTTGGACTTTTGACTGGATGAGAAATCGTGTGGCCTATATTTGATTCAGAATTGGAGGGAAGCTGTGAGGCCAAAACGCACCGTTTCATTAATTGAAACGGGCGGGCCTCAGTTTGTATTGTTATCCCCACCCCCAGGTTGTGAGCCCAAACCAATCTGAACATGATTTCACTTCTATTTTCACCCCCAGCGTGTGTTTTTTATTTTCTTTAATTCTGAGTGTTTCTGGGCTTAATATAATTCGCTACCTGCACCCCCTGTCTGCCTGGCCCAATGGATTATGAACTGCGCGTGGTTTCTAAATACACCCCTCCCTCATTTTATTTGGTTTAATTGTTTTTAATTCACTTTAATTTTTACCAATTTTCATAAATTCATAACAAATTCATAAAAAATCATTTTCACTTCATTCTTTTTACATCATTTTCTTTAGGATGTCTAGAATATTATAGAAAAATAAAACTGCATTTTCATTTTCATTTCATATTTTTTTTTCATATTTTCTAAATAAATGTCATTTTAAATAGGTTCATTTCATGCATCATTTTAATAATTTTGGTTCTATCCCATGCTTTAATATTTTTTGTTCATTCTTTTTATATTGTTTAGATTAGATGTTAAGCTTGTAGAAGCAATTTAAATCCCATTTTTAGAGATTAATTTTAGGTGATTAAAATAGGTTTGAACATCATGAACAAAACTAGGGTTTTAGGTGACAACTTAAGAAGTTTGATTTCATTTCCCTTAGGACTTAGGATTTAATTAGATTAGTTATGGGACTATAGGGGCTATGGGTAGCTATTAGATCCCTTAGAAAAAGTCAGGATCCCCCTACTGCTATTATTACTGTCTGTATATCTGTTTGTCTGGTGTGGTTTGCCCTCTGGGGATTATTGCTTGATTGTTTGGGTATTGGGTTTGTCTGGGGCCCTGGGGAAGCTGAAGACTTGAGGAAAGGAAGCCATTGGAGATTCAAAGATTGAAGATCAACTGCCAGAGTTGAGGAGGAGATTCTTGCTAGCAGCTGCTGAGGAGACTAGGGTTTAGGAGCTAGGCAGAGCTCTAGATTAGAATGATTGTTTCTCAAACATGGATTGCCTTGTCTGCATCCATTCTTCTCTGTGATTCAGAGTCTCTCTAAGACACTCATCCCCTTCCTTTGGAAGGCTTGGTGATAGTGTCTATGAGATAGAACTCTTGAGAGAAAATGTCTCTTGTGTTAGAAGCAGTCTGTTCACCACCCTTGGTAGTCAACTGATTGCTTAACACCCAATTCACTCTTGTGACTAATCCCTCATCCTGGAGGTTTGAACTTGAAGAAAAGCCATTGCTTATAGAAGACTGATGATCAAAGCCCTTACCTGAAGGCCATGAAGATGGAGATTGATGCTTGTTGAAGCCTGTAGCTGAATGGAGATTACTTAGAGCCAGATGTTGATTCAGAGCTGCTGAAGCTGTTTGTTGTTCTACTGTATTTCTTTTCTTGATGTATTGATTGGTTTTCTGGACTGTATTGTTTGCTGTTTACCCTGTTGGGTTGAAAGTGAATCCTGTTCACTTTCGCCTATTGTTTTCTAGGTTCGAGGTCGAGTAGGACTCCCTTGCCTCGCTTGTACTGTTGCATCCATGCATTTTACTGTTTTACTGTATATATCTGATATTGTTTCTGTTTCTGCCTATCCCGTAGGATCTCTGTTTCTCTCTGTGCAAGAGAGGAGCATGATAGACACTAGGTCTTAACCCATGCATGATAACATTAGGTTAGTTTGTTTCCCTTCGCAACCGTAGGTTAGAGTTCTGTCTCTTTCTTTCTCAAAACAAACAGAAAAACACGTAAAGATTTCAAACACAATAAAAGACACTTCTTCCGTAAAAGAATATGAACTCATCAGAGCGTCATTTTTGTCCGCTTGGACTGTTAATCAAGGAAAACCTTTTCCAGAAGGAATAAAATCAATCAAGACAGGCTTGTGTCGTACGTGGCCCGAACTACGTTTGCTCGATCTTTCATGCTGTATGAAAGTACGTAGGCATAGGATGCGATATCCTAGCGAGCAACCTTCCCCTCCTTTCCCGTAGGTAGGCGAACTACGTTGACTCTGATTTCTCGTTCCAGGCGGGAATACGTAGGCATAAAGTGCGATACTTTGCCGAGTCATTTTTCTTTTCATTTTATTTTCTTTTTCACCCTTGACCTATAGTTTAGATAGAATAACAATCCATACCCGAAAACAAGCGTGGATCCCATCGAGTACGATGGACGTGAGGGGTGCTAATACCTTCCCCTTGCGTAACCGACTCCCGAACCCAGGTTTTGGTTGCGATGACCATACCTTTCCCGTGTTGTGCGAGGTTTACTCTGAGCGTTTCCTTTCCCTCCCGTGGGATAAATAACGCACGGTGGCGACTCTTCTGTTCAGCCGGCGCCGATTTTCGCAGTAGCGACAGCTGGCGACTCTGCTGGGGACCCAACGTCCCCTGGCTGCTAAGGACTGCGATAGTTCTTATGCATTTGGGATCCAACGTCCCTTGAGAGAGTCAATCCTAACGCTTGTTTTCCCGTCGAGGATTTTGTATGGAGTTATTTTTATATTTCTAACCCTGTATTTTCAGCTTTATATATTGTTTATTATTGCTGTATCGGGGTGTGACGGGTGTTCTGATATTGAGAGATAAGTCGGACCTGGGCTTGAGTGCACCTAGAATTAGAGTAGAAATTAGTGGGCGCCCGCTTGCTTTGCTTGCTTTGGTGTCCCATGAAATCTACACTCAGACGAGGTTCCTCTGGTTGGCCTCCTGCCCCTTCCTTTGGTTGGCGTGGGTTGCTGGTTAGTTGGATCGTCGACTTTGGGGACCGATCATTTGGAAGTTGGCTAAGTGAGGCCTCTTCAGGAATTGATGATGCCACTCCTTCTGGGAATCGTATCATCAACCCTGAAAGTCTGTGACGCCGACGACCGCATAGGATGCCGTACCTTGTGCCAGTTATAGGGCCACCCACCTGTGAGGGGATTCAGGGTTATGCAGGTAACCAGACCTTCAGACTACCGGTTTGTTCTCGATCAGGGATCCTGGATATTTATGGAGGGTTCTAAGGTCTGTCCGAGACCAGTTGGTGTATTCTGAGGTCTGTCAGAGACTATTTAGAGATGTGTTCTGAGGTCTGTCAGAGACCAGTGGGAGATATGATTTGAGGTCTGCCAGAGACCATTCAGGTTAGGATTAGGGGTCTATCAGAGACCAGTATTGGAGCTTTGTTTGAGGTCTATCCGAGACCAGGATTGGATGATTTCTGGATGGTCTATCTGAGACCTTTCTTGATTTGGTTTAGGCTATTCAGCTACAGCTTTGGTCCCTGTTGCACGTTACTTGCATTGCATCCCTGCATATCCATCACCATTTGCATTCCACTAACGTGTGTCTGTGCTGCAGGTGCATTTGCATTTCCCTAGTTCTAGTGCCCAGACTTCTGAGTGTTTGATCATGACTAGCTTAAGGAGAACGGTTGCTTACAAATTGCCTACGCCTGATATTGTTCCTTTACTTGGGTTGATCTCTCTTGCTGATGAGGGTGTTTGTAGGAGTTTCCGGATGAGCTATGGTAGACTACTGAGATTAGTGTGCAAACCTACAGAGGTAGAGTTAGATGGGCTGTATGCTTTGATGCAATTCTATGACCCTGCTTTGAGGTGCTTTACGTTCTCTGACTTTATTATGGGACCAACCCTGGAGGAGTACGCTGAGTATGTTGAACTGCCCGTGCAGAACCAGGTTCCATTCATTCATTATGGCGCCAAACCCAAGCCGGAGGAATTGGCAAAAGCCTTGCATGTTGATGCTTCTGAACTTGTGACTACTGTTTCCCGTGGAGTTCCAGGCTTCTCACTTCAGTTCTTAGTTGGTAAAGCCCAAGAGTACGCTAAGAGTGGGTGCTGGGTTGCTTTCAATGCTGTGTTGGCCTTGTGCATTTATGGCATAGTACTGTTTCCCAATATACCGGATTTTGTGGACTTTGATGCCTTCTACTTGTTTGCCGCTGGTAATCCTGTACCTACTTTACTCGGAGATTTCTACCACTCACTGCATTATAAGAATGAGAAGGGAAGAGGAAAGAATGTTCACCTGTGTGTGCCCTTGTTGAGTATGTGGTTTGAGAGTCACCTTCCTAAGAGAGGATCTGCTGCAGAGACTACAGTTCCGGTTGGTTGGCCAGAGTGTCTGATGAGGCTATCGTCGGAAGATATGGAGTGGTTTGATAGAGACCTGTTGGGATCTGAGCTCATCTTCAGTTGTTCTGGGTACCCTAATGTCCCACTGATTGGAAGGAAAGGGTGTATCAACTACAACCCTTCTCTATTCATTCGCCAGTTCGGATATGCACTGAAGAATCCACCTCAGGAGGAAGAAGTACAGGAATCTCTGTACTTCACCGGTGACGTGAAGGGGGAGTTATTAGCCAAGTTGCAACATGCCTGGACGCGTATTAACCGCAGAGGGAAGCCGTTGTTGGGAAAGAATGACTGTCAGGCCTATGCACCTTATAGAGTTTGGATTCAGGAGAGGGCTAGTCAGTTGAGGATGCCGTTTCCAGATGCACCAATTCTTGTTCCCGTTCCGATAGCAGAGCCGACTACTGTTTCTAGAGAAGTCTATGAGCAAATTGTGAGGGAGAAAGAAGCCTTTATGAAGATTAATGAAGGGTTAGAGCAAGAGTTAGCCCAGGCACGCAGTGAGAAAAACAAGGCCGTATATGCTTTCCAACAGCAGATCGAGCTGGTAAACAGGTTAGGAGCTGAGTTGACCGAGGAAAAGAAAAAGCGCGAACGTCTGGGGCAAGAGTTCAGAAGCTCCCATGACATGCTGGAAGCCAAGAAGAAGGCGCTCGACGCGGCACACCGAGAGATATCCTCTTGCAATAAGACTTGGAATGCTACACTCACTAATAACAAGAAGAGGGAAGATAAGCTGAAGCAGCAAATTTCCGACCTCGAAGAGAAGTTGAAGTCTAGCATCAAGAAGTGTGAGGAAGAAGTTATGACCCGGTATAGTGTCCAGCATGCACTGAACAAGGCAATCAAATCCAGAGATGAAGCAGTGTCTCAGAAGCGAAAGCTAGAAGATTGCTTCGGAGAAGCAACATGGGAAGAAACTGCTGAGGACGTACGCCGTGTCCTTAAAAGGAGAAACCAGCTTGTTGAAGGGCTGCTTGATCGACCAAGCCATCCGGAGACCAAGAAGTTGTTAGAGGAGTACCAGACTTTTGGGAGAATTTGATTATCTCATGTAGTAACTTGTATGCTGTATTTGCATAGTGCTGACCATCACCAGGATTGTTGGTTGAGGTCATGCCTTCTTTGTACTCTCAGTGATATTGTACCCTGGGCTTATTGATTCTCTCTGTAATATATGAGGCTTTCTATGATTCAGCTCCGATATTCCTATTGTCAGCACTGTCACTGCACCGGCACCTTCGCACTAGAACTGGGGGAATGAATCACCCTAATGCACAGGCACACACATTGCATTGCATTCATGTTCATATTGCATTACAGGTAATTATTAAATTGTATCTCATCTCCTGTATCCATCAGGTCTTCCAAGATTAGCGACCGAAGAATTCCCTGGCAGCAAGGAAGTCATGAGTCAGGATCTGACCGAGATGCAAGGAGTGCGCGACCACATAACACGGATCATACAGGTAATGGAGGCCATGGCCGAGAATCAGAAGCAGTTGCAGGATACGGTGCAGCCTCTGGTGGCACGGGCTAATGATAGAGCTGCCGACTTTGCTCAGCTAGAGAATCAAGGTTTTCTCCCAGGCCGCATACGCCAACTTGTGGGGGTAGCCGTCAAACGGGTTCAAGCAGAATTAACGGATGTTCGAGGCCAGCTGGAGCAATTCACGAAAGATATGCAAGAGTTGCGCTCGAATCAAGAGACGCTAGAAGAAGAGAACTGCCGACTGAAGGCACAGATAGGGTTGATGGCTGAAGTATTAAGGAACGTACTCCGGAGAGAAGGAGGGCAAATGTCGGAAGACGAGGCTGGCTTATCTGCTCCTCAGGGGTCTGAAGAATCATTACCCACGCAGGATAGGCTTAAGAGACCTTCCCCACGATTCGAGGTTCAGAATTCTCCTCGTCAGCAGTCGCAATTGGTTTTGCAGGATAACCCAAGAAGGTGTGGTAAGAGGATGAGATCTTCTAACAGAGTATTTGATGAGATCCCTGTGGATTATGATCAGCTGGTGCAACTCTTGTTCCAACTTCAACTGGCTGAGCCCCGCATTTTGGTTCCACTGACAGGGCAGCCACCACCAGACTATGACCTGAACGCCCATTGTGCCTTCCACTCTGGAGCACCGGGGCATAACATTGCAAACTGCAAAGCTTTTAAGCATAAGATTCAAGATTTGCTGGGTGAGAAAATAATTGAGTTTGTACAGGGGGGTATAAAAGTTGCAGGGACTGATATTCCCATTTCTCCGCCAGAGGGTGCAGACGAACCGAGGTATATCCCAGAGCCACTGGAAGCTAAGTCTCCATGCCCACAACAGTTGCCGATGCCAGGGTTGAATTTAAGGATGATGACGCGTGAGCCTAAGGAATCGTCCGAGCAAAGCCAGCAGCCTACAAAACGCCAGTATACGACTCAGAAAAGAATTCGGGAAAGGAAGCCAAGGAGGGTGTTTGAGAAGCCTCCCTCAACATACGCAGATTTGTTACAGACACTACTAAGATTGAACTTGGTGGAGAAAAGAACTCTGGCGCCAATAACCGGCACTCTGCCGGATGGCTATGACGCGAGCAGGCACTGTGAATTCCACTCCGGGGCTCCCGGACATGATATTGAAGGTTGTCACGCGTTCAAGCATACCGTCCAAGATTTAATCGACAGCAGGGTCATTAACTTCTCCGATAGGGTCCCCAAGGTGGTGCAAAGCCATAGACAAGCAAAAGCCGGGGTGATGAAAAGGTTTCCCAGATTTGATCGGGCCGGTGAAAGAAGATCGAGACAGCAGTAGACTACCCCTGATGATAGCTTCTGAGGATGGTTGACTCGCCAATAAGTCAGAGTGCGGGAAGTCCAGTTCCGAGACGCCGACATTTTTCATGTTATCCTGTTCATGTCTTCACATTTGTAGTTTCTTTTCTGTGTAATTGCAAATTTCGCTCTTAAAACTTGTTGTTTTTCAATTGATATTAATAAACGAAATGAATATGCATGTTTTGAATTAATCCAGTCGTGTTCACTCTTTGTTTTCTTTAATGCTTAATGCTTGTTTTAGCAGGAATCCGGGGAGGATGACGAAAACAGATGACGAATAATATTCTGATCGTATGCTTTTGGATAAAGAACCTGTTGATGAGATACAGGCATTGTTTCAATCCATAAACACCAGAGATATAAGGAAGATAATCCCTTGATAACCCCTTTGAGCCAGTAGTAGAAGTTTCTTTTGAAAATGAAAAAAAAAACCTAAATCTCAACCCGGGGCAGGGTAGGCGTCAGTTAGTTTGACCAAGCGTTCGAATCGTGAAAGGAGTGTCCGGTTGAGGATAAATCACACTTGTATAAGTCGTGCCTAAAGAACCGCAATGGTTAAACCGTGCCGACAAAGAGTAAAACAGTCACATTACCCCACAAGAAGTCAGACAAACCAGTGTCACACGACTTGTTCAAAAAAAAAAAAAAAAAAAAAAAGAGAGAACGAAAAGCAAAAAGAATCAAGAGCCCGCTAAGTTAAAACTTGAAAACAAATGACTTAGGCAAAAACAGGGGCATCCCGCTGGACTAGAAAATCAAAAGAATCTCAAAAGATACTCAGTCCAGGCAAAAGTTAGGGAACGAAAAAACGAAAGACGAAAAGGATTGTCAAAGAAAAGAACAAATCCTCGAAAAGGACAAAAGTCGTGTGATTCTAGGCACCCAAAGACAAAAAGCAAATGACTGTCACTCAAAAACAAAAAAATGTGTGGTATCCTGAACCATCACTCCTATCATTCCACCTCTAATAGGTGAACGCTGAAGTCAGATTAGCTGAACATAGGATTGGAGAACATCACGAAGAATGGGTGGGTCGAAATAAATTTTGAGCCTATATCTTTCCTTGTTAACCGTGAACCTGACCACGTTACAACCCGCAAAAGTCCTAATTGAAACAGGTTTTGTCCGAGGGCATACGTCAGTAAAGATCTCGTTGATTCTGACTCCTAAAAGGGTTCCTCTTACCAGCTTTCATATTGACATCTTAATAATTGATTCATTACGTGTCACAAAATTTTTTAGTGAACAGACTTGGGTTTTGAAACTGTCATATGCATTGCGTTTAATATATCTTTTATACAGAACAACTTGTGTTACTTGCGAGTAAGCGCATGCCGACAGGAAAGATTCCTACAGTGGAAGGTATGACCGGGATAAAATGCAGAATGCCCAAATATGTCGTGAACTGGGGCAAGCTATACTGATTAATTCAGGTAGAGTCAGTCATCCTAGAATCAGTAAATCTGGGGCAGTCAGGTCAAGATTTGGCAAATCTCTCATAGCTATGGGCAGTACTCTACGACACAGTCGATCAGAGACAAAAGATTGTTGCGAAACCGGGGCAGGTCACCCTAGAAGCACGGAAGTTATGTTCTTGAAACACCCTTCGAGGCCCGAAATGTAGAAGCCGTCCATGTCTGGTCGTCAGGATACAAAGACTGTAGGGTCCATTCCAAAATGGTTGCAGATTCAGGGGCAAGCTATGCAAAATACAGACTGGGGGCACGTTAGTATCCCCGAAGCGGAGTTCTCTCTTTTCAGCAAGTGTTCTTTCCTCCCAGTAGAACTCGAAGATTAAGACTCTCCCCAGCAGAGTTGGTTGTGGGTCCTCGCATTTATTTTGTCAGGGATACTGTGTAATATTAGTTCACTCTCCAGCAGAAGTCCAATCGTACTGTGCACATCTGCTATTCCCCAGCACAGTTATATTCCCCAGCAGGATGCTACTTCAACAAGGTGTTTGGTTTAAGTTCCTAATTTCCCAACTGAGTCGACTTCACTCTTACAGCGTTAATTTTGCTGGAATAATTCTGTAGCACCTGGCTATCCCCAGCGGAGTCGGCATTATCCTTCCAGCATTTATTTTGCTGAAGCAGTTCCTGTATTTTAGCAGTTCAGGTAGAGAGAGTTCTTGCTCAAATGAACTACCAAATATTCAAGATCTCGGCATGAGACATCCAATGATAATATCAGTTCGGCAGTATTCCACACAGAGTTACCAGGATAAGTCTCTCTTTATTCCCAAGCAGAGTTATTTGTCATCAAAAGGTTTCATGAACCAGAATTTCAGAAGTGGCCTCCGGGCATCAGAACAGGCATCCGGTAGTTTGGTTTCCAAATATCCCCAGTGAAGTCCATCTCAAAGTCGCTGTCACGTCAGTGCTAAGAAGTTTGTGGGTTGGGATCAATGGAGAACTAAGTCCTGACAGGGACAAGATTTATTTTCTCAGCAGAAAGGATGTAGTCCTTACGTGGACAAATCAAGACGAGATCAGTGTTCTGACGTGGACAAATCAAAGAGATTATTATTCCTAACGTGGAGAAGTGGGTCCTAACGTGGACGATGGAGTCCTTACGCGGACATATCAAGTTGGATTCCTTACGTGGAAAGAGATGATTCCTTACGTGGAAAAAGATAGTTTCCTTACGTGGGAATGACAGCATTCCTGACGTGGAAAGATTGGAGTCCTTACGTGGACAGATTAAGATGGTGTTCCTGACGTGGAAAGGTGGGTCCTAACGTGGACGATGTTCTCCTTACGTGGAAAGACAATGTTTCCTTACGTGGAAAGAAGATGGTTTCCTTACGTGGAAAGACGAATTTATTCCTAACGTGGAAAGAAAAAGGTATTCCTTACGTGGAAAAATGGTGATTCCTTACGTGGAAAAGAGATTGATTCCTTACGTGGAAAGTTTAGTCCTGACGTGGACAGATCAAAGTTTGGTTCCTAACGTGGAAAGAAAAAGGTATTCCTTACGTGGAAAAGTGTAGTCCTGACGCAGACAAAGCGGAAAGAAGTTGGTATTCCTTACGCGGAAAGATTGAGTCCTTACGCGGACATATCGAAATGGATTCCTTACGGGGAAACAAGTGCGTTCCTAACGTGGAAGAGTTTAGTCCTGACGCGGACAGATGGGAAAAATGGTGATTCCTTACGTGGAAAGATGGAGATTCCTTACGTGGAAAGATTGAGTCCATACGCGGACATATCAAGAAGATTCCTAACGTGGAAGAAGAAGAAGTATTCCTAACGTGGAAAGAAAGCATGTTCCTTACGTGAAAGAGAAAGAACAGTTTCAGTTCCTTACGTGGAAAGATTGAGATTCCTTACGTGGAAAGAGAAAATGATTCCTTACGTGGAAAAGAGACGGAAATTCCTAACGCGGAAAAGATTGAGTCCATACGCGGACATATCAAAAGAGGTGATTCCTAACGTGGAAAGAGCGGAGTCCTTACGTGGACAGATTAAGATGGCATTCCTTACGTGGAAAAATGTAGTCCTGACGCGGACAAATCGAGAAGAAGTTGGCATTCCTAACGTGGAAAGATCAGAGTCCTGACGTGGACGTATCAAGAGCATTCCTTACGTGGAAGAAAAATGGTTTCCTTACGTGGAAAGACGAGTTTATCCCTTCTGTGGAAGGATTGAGTCCTTACGCGGACATATCAAGATTGATTCCTGACGTGGAAAGGAAGAGATTTGCATTCCTCACGTGGAAAAGTTTAGTCCTGACGCGGACAGATCAAAGAAGTTATTCCTAATGTGGAAGAAGAAGATTTACTCCTTACGTGGAAAAATTGGGGGTCCTTACGTGGACAGAGGCAAGAAAAGTTGATTCCTGACGTGGAAGAATGATATACTCCTTACGTGGAAAGTTGAGTCCTGACGTGGACAGGTTCAGAACCAAAGTTGAATTCCTTACGTGGAAAGATTGGAGTCCTGACGCGGACATGTCAAGTGGTATTGGAGTCCTTACGTGGACAGATTGATATAGTTCTCCCTATGGGGAAAGAAGATCGCTTCCTGACGTGGAAAGATGAAAGAGTTAGTCCTGACGTGGACAGATACAGAAGAGATGATTCCTAACGTGGATAGGCGTTGCTCCTAACGTGGACGATGTGACTCCTAACGTGGAAGAGTGTTATTCCTAACGTGGATGATTCAGTTTATGGAAATGCAGACGAACTATCCCCAGCGGAGTTGCCGAGATTTTTTCTGGGTTAACAGCAAATGGATTCCTAACGGGGACAGGTTTTAGTTGAGATTTCTTTGTATTGATGACAGACAGAGTCCTAACGTGGACAAGCAAGCAATCTGTTATGATAGAATCCTCTTCAGAACGATGAAGACAATCCCCAGCACGGTCACACGAGATCAGTGGGTTGCTGTAACAGTCAGATTCAGCTGATGAATGTCGTTCCTCAAGCAGGAGCGCAATTTATTTCTGCGGTTGGCAAATTTCTGGTTTCACTAGTATTCAACCGTCTCGTACCGCGAATGTCTGAAGGCTCCGGGCTCTTCACCCAATCGGGTCCAAGTCGCTTGAATAGGGGCAGCTGTTGCACCCTAAAATTTGCCCAACCTTATCACTTGGTTTATGTTTCATTATCATTAGCATTTGCATATAGAGTCATGTACATAGGCTAACCATCTGCATAGCATAAGCATAGCAAGTCATTCAACAGGGGACCAATCATTATTCTCATCTCTGGAGGCCTATCAAGAGGTTATTATCCCAATTCAACCTCATTCAAGTCATCAGGAAAGAATTTGAAAGCAAAGAGTTCAGCAGATCAAGCCTTGAGTCCATCTCCTAGCTGAGGGTATCTGAGGATCAACAAGAGGGTTGTGAGCTGTGAATTGAAGGCATGGAGAGTATCTAGACATTATGAGAGACTTAAAAAGTCATTTGGAGAAGGAGACAAGTCATTGATGAAAGCACAAGAGCTATAGTTGAAGACAGTCAACTAGGGTTTCATCTGGGTCAACCCTAGGTCAACCCTAGGTCAATTGATTGATTTAAAGGGCATTCAAGTCTATTGGAGAGATGTGGGGTTCATCATTGGACATATAAAGAAGGATATGGAGATATGACAAGGAGAATTCAAGAGAAATCAAGGAGAAGGGGAGTTACTAAATTAGGGTTTCTGTGTAAAATCCCCTAGTTTAGGTCAAATTTCCAAGCAAGATAAGTCAAAATTCTAGCTTCAAATGGCTTCTTGGCCAACATGAAACTTGTAGAGGATCTCAAGACCTTTAATTTGAGTGGTGGAAGACATCAAGGAGATTTATAGAACTCAAGTTATGGTCCTTGCAAGTTACAGGTCATCTGAGGTATCTGAATTTTTGTCTGTGAAAGTGGCTTGACTTCCAAGCTAGTTTTGCCCCTCAAGGAGATTTCAAATGAATTCTTGGTCAACATAAGAATTGTTCCTCATTGTCTTAGCTTTCTAGAATGGTATGGCATGCCTTCATATGATGTGTGGAACTCAACTTATGGTCTTGGCAAGCAAAGGGTATTTTGGGCATTTGTGAACTACAGGTCATTTTAACCTATGTCCAAAACTCATACAAGGAGGCCTCAAATGGAAAAACTTACAACATCAAACTTGCTCCAAATGGGATTTTAAGTCTATAAAGAAGGTCACAAATTATTGGAGAAGCTCATAGCATGAAGTTGCATAATTGGTCAAAAGTTGAACTAAAATGGCTTATAAAGTGAATAAATTCAAGATGGAAAATGGTTTGGGAGATTTCTAAGTCCAAATGGAGACTTCCAATATATGATTTTGAATGGAAAAGCAATTCTAAGAACAATGGTTCAAACACTTTTTTGAGTTTAGAAGGAAAAAAGAAAGTTATCTTTGGTTACTTGTAATTGAAGAAACATAACCAAAAGGGATCAAAATTGGAAAGCAAGGGAATGTGCAAGATGGATCTAGAATGTTCATATGAGGTCTATATATTCATGAAATGAGAATTTAGCAAGGGTTGGCTTCATTTTGCACCAAGAATTTCACAAAATTCTCTCATTCTTTTTCATTGAATATTCATTCCAATTCTCCAAAACCTTCATCAATTTTCATTCACATCAATTCAATCTTGTTCAATCATCATCCTGGATCATAATTGAAGCAAAGATTTGGTGGTTAGACTCCATTTTCGAGCACTTTCTTCAAGAACATCAAAATTGAAGTTTCCATTGGATAGCACAATTCAGGCCAAGTCTCATCCAAATCTTGCAAACAGAACCAAGTACATCAAGGATTGATCAAGATCCAAAACCTAGAAGCTTCAGATCCACGAGTTCCATAGCTGTTTTCAAGATTTCACACCAGGTGAGTTTTCATTCACACAGCTTGATTCAGTTAGTTAGGCATGATTTTATTAGTTTAGATGCAATGTAGAAGGTTAGTAGAACAGTTAGGGTGAATTTGGAGAGGTTTGGTGATGTTGATTAGCAGGTTGTAGAAACTGTTAGGGTTTAAATCTCTTAGGTTAGTGCATTAGAATCCTAGCTTGATAGCGCAGGTTAATCACCATGATGCATAGAGCAGATTAGGATAGGTTTGAGGGAGAATTGTGATGGTGCATCTCAGTGTATATCCATGGTGATCAGAATTTGCATCGATCGGGTTGAATGAATTGGTGAGTTTCAGATTGAATTAAAACCATAGGATTGTAGAGGGAAGAATTCTGAGCATTTTTCATGTTCACATCGTGTGGATTGGTTGCCTGTAGAGTGAGAACAGAGTGGTGAAAGTGTGCTCGTGCATGGCCACTCATGGCAGAAACCCTAATTTCAGTTGATCCAAGGAAAGAGACGAAATCGTGGCCGTTTATTGGGCGTTGGACTTTTGACTGGATGAGCAATCGTGTGGCCTATATTTGATTCAGAATTGGAGGGAAGCTGTGAGGCCAAAACGCACCGTTTCATTAATTGAAACGGGCGGGCCTCAGTTTGTATTGTTATCCCCACCCCCAGGTTGTGAGCCCAAACCAATCTGAACATGATTTCACTTCTATTTTCACCCCCAGCGTGTGTTTTTTATTTTCTTTAATTCTGAGTGTTTCTGGGCTTAATATAATTCGCTACCTGCACCCCCTGTCTGCCTGGCCCAATGGATTATGAACTGCGCGTGGTTTCTAAATACACCCCTCCCTCATTTTATTTGGTTTAATTGTTTTTAATTCACTTTAATTTTTACCAATTTTCATAAATTCATAACAAATTCATAAAAAATCATTTTCACTTCATTCTTTTTACATCATTTTCTTTAGGATGTCTAGAATATTATAGAAAAATAAAATTGCATTTTCATTTTCATTTCATATTTTTTTTTCATATTTTCTAAATAAATGTCATTTTAAATAGGTTCATTTCATGCATCATTTTAATAATTTTGGTTCTATCCCATGCTTTAATATTTTTTGTTCATTCTTTTTATATTGTTTAGATTAGATGTTAAGCTTGTAGAAGCAATTTAATTCCCATTTTTAGAGATTAATTTTAGGTGATTAAAATAGGTTTGAACATCATGAACAAAACTAGGGTTTTAGGTGACAACTTAAGAAGTTTGATTTCATTTCCCTTAGGACTTAGGATTTAATTAGATTAGTTATGGGACTATAGGGGCTATGGGTAGCTATTAGATCCCTTAGAAAAAGTCAGGATCCCCCTACTGCTATTATTACTGTCTGTATATCTGTTTGTCTGGTGTGGTTTGCCCTCTGGGGATTATTGCTTGATTGTTTGGGTATTGGGTTTGTCTGGGGCCCTGGGGAAGCTGAAGACTTGAGGAAAGGAAGCCATTGGAGATTCAAAGATTGAAGATCAACTGCCAGAGTTGAGGAGGAGATTCTTGCTAGCAGCTGCTGAGGAGACTAGGGTTTAGGAGCTAGGCAGAGCTCTAGATTAGAATGATTGTTTCTCAAACATGGATTGCCTTGTCTACATCCATTCTTCTCTGTGATTCAGAGTCTCTCTAAGACACTCATCCCCTTCCTTTGGAAGGCTTGGTGATAGTGTCTATGAGATAGAACTCTTGAGAGAAAATGTCTCTTGTGTTAGAAGCAGTCTGTTCACCACCCTTGGTAGTCAACTGATTGCTTAACACCCAATTCACTCTTGTGACTAATCCCTCATCCTGGAGGTTTGAACTTGAAGAAAAGCCATTGCTTATAGAAGACTGATGATCAAAGCCCTTACCTGAAGGCCATGAAGATGGAGATTGATGCTTGTTGAAGCCTGTAGCTGAATGGAGATTACTTAGAGCCAGATGTTGATTCAGAGCTGCTGAAGCTGTTTGTTGTTCTACTGTATTTCTTTTCTTGATGTATTGATTGGTTTTCTGGACTGTATTGTTTGCTGTTTACCCTGTTGGGTTGAAAGTGAATCCTGTTCACTTTCGCCTATTGTTTTCTAGGTTCGAGGTCGAGTAGGACTCCCTTGCCTCGCTTGTACTGTTGCATCCATGCATTTTACTGTTTTACTGTATATATCTGATATTGTTTCTGTTTCTGCCTATCCCGTAGGATCTCTGTTTCTCTCTGTGCAAGAGAGGAGCATGATAGACACTAGGTCTTAACCCATGCATGATAACATTAGGTTAGTTTGTTTCCCTTCGCAACCGTAGGTTAGAGTTCTGTCTCTTTCTTTCTCAAAACAAACAGAAAAACACGTAAAGATTTCAAACACAATAAAAGACACTTCTTCCGTAAAAGAATATGAACTCATCAGAGCGTCATTTTTGTCCGCTTGGACTGTTAATCAAGGAAAACCTTTTCCAGAAGGAATAAAATCAATCAAGACAGGCTTGTGTCGTACGTGGCCCGAACTACGTTTGCTCTGATCTTTCATGCTGTATGAAAGTACGTAGGCATAGGATGCGATATCCTAGCGAGCAACCTTCCCCTCCTTTCCCGTAGGTAGGCGAACTACGTTGACTCTGATTTCTCGTTCCAGGCGGGAATACGTAGGCATAAAGTGCGATACTTTGCCGAGTCATTTTTCTTTTCATTTTATTTTCTTTTTCACCCTTGACCTATAGTTTAGATAGAATAACAATCCATACCCGAAAACAAGCGTGGATCCCATCGAGTACGATGGACGTGAGGGGTGCTAATACCTTCCCCTTGCGTAACCGACTCCCGAACCCAGGTTTTGGTTGCGATGACCATACCTTTCCCGTGTTGTGCGAGGTTTACTCTGAGCGTTTCCTTTCCCTCCCGTGGGATAAATAACGCACGGTGGCGACTCTTCTGTTCAGCCGGCGCCGATTTTCGCAGTAGCGACAGTACCTAAAAAACCATGATGGTTAAACTTGGCCGATCAGGAGTGAAACAATCATAATCTCTTTAACAAGTCAGACGAGTCGTTGTCATACGATTTGTTCAAAAAGAAGAAGAAAAAAAAAGAAAAGAATCAAAAGGAAAAGCCCGCTAAGTCAAATCTTGAAAATAAGCGACTTAGGCAAAAATTAGGGCATCCTGCTGGACTTCAAAATCGAAGTAACTCAAAATAGTTAGTCCAGGAAAAAGTTAGGGAATGAAAAAAAAACGAAAAGCGAAAAAGGATTACGAAATAAAAATCCTCGAGAAAGAACGAAATCGTGTGTCTCCAGACGCCAAAAGACGAAAAGAAAGTGATTGTCACTTCGAAAAAGTGTAATTTCTTGAACTACCACTCAACCTTTGAAAGGTGAACGCTAAGGTTGAATTAGATGAACGTAGGATCGGAGAACATCAAGGAGAATGGGTGGGTTAAAATGAATTTTGAGCCTTTATCCTTTCTTTCTTAAACCGTGAACCTGACCACGTTACAACCTTTAAAATTCTTAATTAAAATAGGTTTGTTTCGAAAGCATACTGCGGTAAAGATCGCATCGGAACTGACTCCTAGAAAGGATTCCATTTACAGCGTTGTATTAATGTTGACATGATGATGAATGATTTCATACATTTTATGTCACAAATTTTTTTCCAGTGAACAGGAATTGGATTTTGAAAAATTGCCATGCGCATTGCATTTGATATGTCTTTTATGCAGAACAACTTGTTTTACTAGCGAGTAAGCGCTTGACAGCGGGAAAGTTTCCATGATGGAAAGATTTTGATCAGGATAGAACGCAGAATGCCTGAATTCCGGTGAACCGGGGCAAGCTATATCAAATGATCACGGGATGGGAGTCAGCCATCCAGAAGTCAGTTAGTCTGGGCCAATCAGGTCGAAATTCGGTAAATCTCTCGTAGCCAGAGGTATTGCTCCACGAACCAGTCAGTCAGGGGCGGGTCACCCTGAAAGCTCAAGAGCTACTCATGCCAAGAAGGCAGTTAAGCTGAAGCACCTCTTCGAGGTTTGAAATGCTGAGGTAGTACACGTCAAACCAGCAGAAGTATAGAAAGTACAGACCTCCTCACAAGAGAATTTTGCAGAAATCCCACAGGCTGGGGCAAAATTGGAAACGACGGAGTCGCCACTATCCATATCATCAGAGCCAGAAAAGCAAGGATGAGTCCTTTTGTGATACTGATTCTGGGGCAAGCCGTCTCGAGTTTGTCTCATGGCAAGATTGCTTTATCTGCAAGTTAAACTAAGTCGGGGCAGTTCCTCAAGAAGGTATATTTTCGCCCCAGTCAAAGTTGAGCGTCGGAGAATCGGGTCATCACCCTTATCAAATAACTTGAAACTTTCATGGTCCAGTCTTGTCTGGCTAACCCTCAAACCAGTTCTCGTCCAGTATATGTCAAAATGTTGAACCAGTCCCCGCCTGGTCCCTTCTTTTGGTAGTTCGCTGTTTAACCAGTCCTCGTACGGAAAACATAGTTGCAAAGTTCAGTCATGTCTGATCTCCCTAACCCGAAGTCAATCCTGTTTGATATTCGAGCCAGATATCCAGTCCCTGTCTGATATCCATAATCCGGAATCAGTCCTGTCTGATCTCCCTACCCGAACTCAATCTTGTTTGATATTCGAACCAGATATCCAGTCCCTGTCTGATATCCATAATCCGGAATCAGTCCTGTCTAATCTCCCTACCCGAAGTGAATCCTGTTTGATATTCGAACCAGATATCCAGTCCCTGTCTGATATCCATAATTCGGAATCAGTCCTGTCTGATCTCCCTACCCGAAGTCAATCCTGTTTGATATTCGAACCAGATATCCAGTCCCTGTCTGATATCCGAAACCATAAATCCATGCTTATACCCGAGATTATTTCTTGTCTGATAACTTAACCTGTGACCCCAATTCTTGTCTGGTGGTTCACCCTTGAATGCTAGTACTTGTCTAGTACTTCCCCGTTTAAGTCCACTCTAGTTGGTAACCTTACGTTCAAGGTTCAGCTCCAGCTTGGAAAACCGTTTCAGAATCCAGTGCTTGTCTGGCCCACCATTCTTTTGAAGATTAATCCCCGTTTGATAAGTCGTCATGGAATACCGGTCCTCGTCTGGTAGACGACGTTTAAGTCCAGTGCTCGTTCGGCGAACCTTCTCTTCATATGACCCAGCCCTCGACCGGTAGTCAGTCCGCGTGTGACCTGCTCCGTCAAAGTCCATTTCTAGACTGATGTCCAAGTGGTCCATTCTCCCCGGCAGGATATTTCTCTCTCCAGCATTTATTTTGCTGGATCATTTCCCGCATTCCTCTGTATGATTGCATAGCATCTAACTAGACGCGTAGCATTTCTGTTGTGAACGGAGCATTACGCCATTGTCAAACATATGCATGTGAAACATGAGCTAGGTCGTTACTGTTCTTGTGTGAAGGTGTTCCTCAGCAGAGTTGTTTGCTCAAGATGATTCTTGAAGTCCCCAACGAAGTTGTTTGTTCAGGATGATTCTTGAATTCCTCAGTAGAGTTTATTCATCCAGGATGACTTCTGAATCCTCAGAGCAGGGTTACTTGATAATTCTCCAGAATCCCCAGCGGAGATGTGTCATCCCCAGCAGGTTTCAAACAGAGAAGTTGAAATTTCCCTTGAAGACTTGATGATTGAAGTCCGGAAGCAGTGCCAAACTCCCCCTGACTTACTGATGAAGTCCGACCGCGATGTCGAGAAATTCCCCTAGCTGACGCAGAGTGCCCGACGACAGAAGTTTAGATATCCCAATTGGCTCATGATTGACTAAGGATCTTGTTTTCGACTTACTGACGAAGTCCGATAGAGATTGTCAAAATTCCTAATGACCCGATGAGTCCATAGGAATTCTTCTGCTGTCGAGCCGCAGAATTCCTGACGGCAATATCAGCTATGTATCACCAGTTACCGTGTAACCAGTGATCCCTTGATGACTAGAGGAAGAAGCTGTAGCAAAATCAGATGATCATCCTGACAGAGATTTGAGATTAATCCTTCCCAAGTTACCGTGTAACTGGTGATCCCTTGATGACTTGAGGACGAAGATCTACAGTGAAATCAGATGATCATCCTGACGGAGATTTGAGATTAATCCTTCCCCAGTTACCATGTAACTGGTGATCCCTTGATGACTTGAGGACGAAGATCTACAGTGAAATCAGATGATCATCCTGACGGAGATTTGAGATTATTCCTTCACCAGTTACCGTGTAACCGGTGATCCCTTGATGACTTGAAGACGTAGTTCTACAGTGAATTCAGATGATCATCCTGACAGAGATTTGAGATTTATCCTTCACCAGTTACCGTGTAACCGGTGATCCCTTGATGACTTGAGGACGAAGTTCTACAGTGAGATTAGACGATCATCCTGACGGAGATTTGAAGTTAATCACTCACCAGTAAGTTGTCGTGCAACTGTCATTTCAGTTTCAGATATTGTCCCCATCAGAGTATCATTTACTTGTGCAATTGGCAAATTTCTGGGCTTATTGGTATTCAACCGTCTTTTACCTTGATTGTTTGAGAGTCGTTCGCTTCTCACCAAGTCAGGTCAGAGCCGTTTGAATATGGGCAGTTGTTGCACCCCAAAATTTGCCTAACCTTTTTTTGTACATAGCTTGTGATTCATTGCATACATATTAGCATTATCATCTGCATTGCATTGACATGTGTGCAGGAGATCAAGAGGTATGACTACCAACAAATGGCTACACAAGGCTATGAAGCTAGATAAGATGTTTATTCAAGTATTCAAGGGTTGATATCCTTATCAAAGAAGTTAAAGATTCTCAAAGAAAGTGATTGAAGCCAAGTGTGTATATCTCCCAACTTGAGAGTTGTGGAAAGTCATCTGATGATTCTGAATCCATGGAGTTGGACTTGAAGCCTTGAGAGAGCTCATGAGAAGTATTGAAAGTCACTTTGAAGCCTAGACAGGTCATTATACAAAGGATAAGAAGCAACTAGCAAGATTGGTGCAACTAGGGTTTCATCTGGTCAACCCTAGGTCAACAGATGATTTGAGGAAGGTTGAGACCTAAGGTCAAAGCCATATGATCATGGATTGATGTATCAAGATTCCCAAGGGATGATTCCAAGGTCAACTCATCATGAATTAAGAGTGTGAAAAGTTCCTAGGCTAGGGTTTCTAAGCTTGTCAGTGTAAAATCCTCTAGTTTAGTGCCTAACTTCAAGACCACATAACTCAAGATGTGATTTTCATCTTACCTTCACCCCAACATGATTGTTGTAGAGAATGATCATAGATTTAATTTGAGTACTAGAAGTCCTTGATAGGGTTTGTAGAACTCAAGTTATGAATCAGACAAGTTACGGGTCATCAGAGGCATGTGAATTTGGAGCTTGAAAGTCACCCAACTTGCATGACACTTTTTCCCTAGAAAGATCACTCTCATGAACTTTTGGCCAACATGAATGTTGTTCCTTATCTTCTTAGCTTTCCAGAAAGTACTAGAAGTCCATGATTGGATTTGAAGAACTCAAGATATGAGCTTTGCAAGACAAGGGTATTTTGGGAAATTGAGATTATAGGCCATTTTTGATTATGGGTCAATTTCACCATCTTACACACCTCAGATGAAATTTTGTCCAACTTGAAAGTTGTTCAAAATGATGTTATTTGTCCAACCATGCACCAAGAATCCATTGATATGGGTTAGAATGAGAAGAGTGTGAAGAAAAATTCATGAAGGAATCATTAAAGGAAGCTTGAAAAGGGCCAATTCAAATCAATTCATTTTTGAACCAAAGCATGTCATATTTGTGCTTGTTTTGAGTCCAATTGATTTTTTAATAACATTGGAAAAATTACAAATAAAGTTTGAAGCCATTTACATGTGGAAATTCATGGTTTCTTCATCTTTAAGCAACATAATGGAAATCAACCATCCATTCACTTCCAAGGCATCAATCCTATCCACACATCTTCCTTACATCATAAGAAACCATAACGGGTCATTGAGCAAGCTTGATAGCTTTGTTTGGATGAGTTTCACAAAGCTCCATAACCAAAAAAATGGATTTTGAATTGGGCTGCCATAAGCGTCAAATGGGCTTCAAATCACTCTAGGTCCATTGCATATAACCTCTTGGATGATTCCTAACTGCCATAACAGAATTTGGTGGAAGATAACAGAAAAAACAGTTAGAAAAAGCTCAAGAAAAATTGGAATTCGATTTCTGCAATTGAAGGGTTTTCAGGCCAAATCAAGGATTGCAGAAGCTCAAGGGTGGATCAGTGAAGGATTCTGCGGCTTCTCCACAAGTTTGAGCACCACTTGAAGACCCATTGGAGGTGGTCCAATAGGTAACTTATTTTTCATAATTACTCTCTATTCTTGATACAAACACACGTCATTTTTATGAATTCACATTCCCCTAAGATCATAAATGGATTTAGGATAGATTCCATGGCCATTCGTGAGAATTCTTGACAGAGCATGTTTTATTGTTAGCTTCGGTTAGGGCTCATTATTGACTAAAAACGAAAACAAATCATGTCGTGGTGATCTAGGAAGAGAGACGAGTTGTTTGGTATAAGAAATCAAGAGTTTTGTTGAGTTTTGTGGGAGGCCACTGTTCACGTCACGAGGTAGAAGATGACCGGCGCTAGGCCCGCCACCGTCAGTGTGTGGCCCCAGCCACCGCGTGAACCTTCCCACTGTTTTCAATTTAAATGCCAGATTCAATGCCATCCGTTAGATCACTCCATCCGATTGACTTTGTATTTCATTTGCGCGGCCCAGATTCATTTCACGATGTGGCCATTTCCCATAAGTTGAAACACAGAGTTTTATTTATTGAAACTCTGGGCTCTTGGACTGCATCACTATTCGCACCCCCATCCCCTCACGGCCCAAGCGATATAACACGTGAATCACCACTTCTTGCACCCCCTAGCCATTTCCCTTAATGCAAAACGTTGAGTTTCACTTAGGAAACTCAGCTGGGCCGTTACACATTTTGCTAACCATACCCCTAGCTGCGAGGCCCAAACGGATAACACGTAGAGAAATCACTAACTGCACCTCTCCAGTTTCCCTTTAGTTTCTTTTTCTCTTATCATTCTTTTAATAGCTGTTCCATTTTAATTCAGAAAAAAATAATATATAATGCCAATAAAATCTTGAGAAAATTTTTGGAGATACTTGAATGTGTGCAGAATTTTGTCATGACTTTTATTTGGATTTTCCATTTCTTTTTAATTTAATTTCATATTTCCTCCTTTAATATGTTTTTAATAATTGAAAAGTGACATGCCTTGCTTGATGATTTTATTACTCGCTCATAGTTTAGAATTAAGCCTTAATTTTTTGCATGTGTTATCTAGACACCTTGATAGGTTTATGTGATTTTTCTTGTATTTTTTAGATGATTCTAAGTATGGGTTTGAGATAGGTTTTAGAACTTTCCCCTTATGGATTCCTTTTAATATACCTTGAGGTGTAGAAATTGTTTAGGACCTTTAGAGTTAGGTTTTGACCCTGAATTTTCTACCATGATGCCTTAGCACCATTAGGAAGCTCTAGGATTTGTCTTAGGATTTTTAGAATTGATTTCTTATTTTCCCCACATTTTCCAAGTTGATTATGGTTTAGGTGATCCTAACTAGGCTTACTTCATAGATTAGTCTTTTAAATGAACTTTAACTAATTCTAGGCTTCAATTTCCTTCTTGATAGAATAGAACTTAGGTAGATACCTCTTTAGAACATTGATTAGGCCTTGATAGGGCTTTTGAATCCACTCAGTTTAGGTGATCCTTGTAGCTAATATGTAGGGTTTCTTAGAAGTTTCTGTGATGTCTTCTTTCCCCTGTGTGGTTTCTTCCCTGGGCTTTGCCCTATCCACTTTCTCCAAGTCTTGAAGAGGATCCCTCTTGGGAGAGCCTAATCCTTCCCTTGGTTGGATTTTGTTCATTCCTCAAGAGGTTGAGCCTCAGATTGACATTCATCGGCATAGTACATTCCTTTGGTTTGCACTATCTTTCTCTGTCAAGTCTTGATGAGGAGCCCACTTGGGAGAGCCTAATCCTTCCCTTGGTTGGATTCGGTGCATTCCACAAGAGGTTGAGCCTTGGATTGACATTCCTGGCATGGTATATTCCCTTGGTTTATACTGTCTTCCATCTCCAAGTCCCTTTCTTAGGATCCCTCTTGGGAGAGCCTAATCCTTACTTTGGTTGGATTTTGTGCATTCCTCAACAGGTTGAGCCTGAGATGGACATTCTTTGTTGATACACTTTAACCATATACCTTAGATTGACATCTAGGACCAACACCCAGTTTCTCTGTCCTATTGACATAGGATCCCTCTTGGGAGAGCCTAATCCTTCCCATGGTTGGATTTTGTGCATTCCTCAAGAGGTTGAGCCCATGATGGACTCTTGTGTTGACACACATCCAACCTGATGTAGCCTGGGATGACTTCCATGTTACTCATCTTGGTTACATTTCTCTTCCTTGTTTGACATTGCTTGACGCATTAGGATAGTCTCAATGTTTAGAGTATTGTAGGCTAGGAGCATGACTGCACTGAAAGGTTGAGCTGAGCTCCCTTTGCTTGTTTGATTAGAGGTTGAGTTTCTCCCTCTGCTTGTATGTTGTTTTCCCCTTTTCTAGCTGATGTGTTTGCATTGAAAGGTTAAGGTGACCCTCCCTTTGCTTGTCTGTTTTAGTTTGTTTGTTTGTTCTCTTTGCTTGTTTTCTTAGAGCTTGAGTCTCGCCCTCTGCTTGTATTGCTGCATTGCATTTGCATCTTTACTGTTTGTTTTTCTGTTTTATCTGATGTATCATTTTTGCAGTTTGTTTCTGTTTCCCATTGACATGATCCCCTAGGAATCTCACTTCCTTTGATAGCGAAGTGATGATAGAACTTTAGGTTGAAACCCTTGCATGATAACATCTAGGAGTTCCCTGTTTCAAACTCAACCATAGGATGAATCCATGGCATGACAACATTAGGGCTTGGCAGATTCCCCTGTAGAGTTCATTCTCTTCTCATCTCCAAAACAATAATAAAATACGTAATAAAGGCAAGTTGGTACAGTTCGTTACGAGCCTTCAGCCACTTGGGAAATGACAATTGAGCGGTCTCCCCTCAATCGTCTAGAGTGTTTAGCCTACGTCCTTAGGACGATGTGCGACGCATACGTTCCTAAGTCATAGTCTCTAGTGCATTATGAATTGCAAACATTCATAAAAAAACACTTCCTTCGTAAAAGACTAAAAACAAACATCAAACCTCCTTTTGCCCCGTGGGCTCTTTTAATCAGGAAAACGTTTTCAGAAAAAAAGGAGTCGTTAAATCTTAGTTCTACCGCAAACGGTAACGCACGACTCTCCGACGAGCGAGGTGCATACACCAAACTGCTGGAACTGTTTGTTAACCCTACTCGGAAAACAGGTGAATCAACCCGTGTTCCGTATTATCCCGAACTACGTAAGCTCTGATCTCTCACACCTGTTGAAAGTACGTAGGCACAATACTGACGTATTGGCGAGCCACCTTCCCCCATCCTTCTACCCGTAGTTAGCCGAACTACGTTGACTCAGATTTCTCGTTCTCTGAAGAGAATACGTAGGCACAAAGTGCGACGCTTTGCCGAGTCATTTTTCTTTTCTTTTTAGACCAGCCCTGATAGGTAGATAGTTAAACCAACCCGTCAGATAAACACAACAAGCATGGATCCCGTTGAGTACAACGGACGTGAGGGGTGCTAATACCTTCCCCTTGCGTAACCGACTCCCGAACCCAGACATGGTTGCGATGACCTTGTCTTATACCTTTTCGACAGGTTTTTCCGATCGTTTCCTTTCCCTCCTGTGGGATAAATAACGAAAGGTGACGACTCTTCTGTTTTGCCGACACCTTATTTTCGCAGTAGCGACACTACATAACTTCACCAAGCCAAAGAATAATAAGCTAAAAGTTGTTACCTCTTCACAAAACACATACGACAAAACCACCCCACGCAAACT
Source organism: Lathyrus sativus (assembly GCA_963859935.3). Taxonomy (NCBI): domain Eukaryota; kingdom Viridiplantae; phylum Streptophyta; class Magnoliopsida; order Fabales; family Fabaceae; genus Lathyrus; species Lathyrus sativus. Next base: position 285,781,631 of record OZ012738.1, read on the forward strand.
GTATCTCACAAACCTGCACAACCAACACAGCGCATCATGCACAACTAACAACAACTTTTGCAAACCAAAAACGTGACCCTACAACCCAGGATTCACGTGAAAATCACAATAAAGCACACACATAAACCTTTCATAACGGGAAAAAAGAGAATGTGCTCATAACTTTTTTGTTGCGACACATCACTTGCCACAATAAACATTCTCCTCTTTCCACACAAAAAAAACTTTTCATCCTTTCCTTTCAATCCTTCTCAAAAAAACTTCATTCAAAAAAACCCTCCTAACCTTTGAACTTTCTTTTAACCATCTTCATCCTCTCCTTCAACTCAAAAACCAAACCAAACTACCAAACTAGATAAACCCTCAACTGAATTAGAAAAGAAATTGAAAAGAAGAGTGAAAATCCAAATCGATACAAATCTACACGAACCTGAATCTAAAACAGAACCCACATAAACCTGAATCGAGCGACCCAAAGCAAGAAACTGAGATTGATTAATGTTTGCAAGAAGATGAACAGGATGTGTTGTTGTGCTTTTTCACCGTGCTAGTGCTTTGGGGATGATTTTATTTGGTTTTTTTTAACCTGATCATGTATTTCATATAGACCATGCTCATGTTGTTGATGGTATTGGGCCATAGAAAATGTTAACCGTGTGAACGAATAGGCTTTTAAGGCCCATAAAGATTTCACCAACACCACTTGTTATTGCTCTTATACAACCGTGTTCTTTTGTGGAAGGGTGTACTGGGCTAAAACTCAAGGCCTGAACCAGAATCGCTAGTACTGCACCTCTATTTCTTGTTGTACCTCCAACTAACACTTTCATTTATTTTTGTTATTATTGAAATCTCTTGTTGATTTTCTTTTTTCGAGTTGCTTGATATTTTTATTTAGACCTTTGTTGGTAATTTTGATTAAGGTGTTGATCAATTTTAACTAAGGTTTGTTGATAATCTTGATTAGATTTTTGTTGATAATTTTGTATGACTCTCTTGGAATTATATTTGGTTTTTAATATCGTTTGGGTTAATGATGATTAAATTGTTCATAAATTATTGGACTAATGTTGACTATTTTTTCATGACTTTCTGGATAGCTTTTCATATAATGACTTTGTTGAGTTTTCTCGAATTATTTTTCATGATTTCTTCTAACTAATTTTGAGGCATATTGTAGCACCCCAAAATTAACTCATCTTCTCTTGTTTTTTTGGGTTATTTTTATTTGAATTTTCATATTCATGTTTGCATAGCATTTGTTCTTGGCAGGGGATCAAGGTATCATGGTTTGTTTCTCAAGCAAGAAGATTGTGTTTCTTCAAGTTCAAGCAGGGTGTCCTCTATGACTTTGTGGGTTTCTCAACCTTAGAAGTCCCTCATCATCAAATATGGTTCAAGGCAACATCATTCCAACATCATATATGTTTCATCATGGCTTATTGTGCAAGAAATCATCAAGAGATTCAAGTTTGGTGCAAGGTGTTTGACCTAATATAGCAATTTGTGGATGCTATGACCAAATGAGCATATCTCCTTCAATTTTCAACATATTGAGGTGGTTCTTTTTCTAATTAAATCTTCTAATCATCCCTAACAAGTTCTCTTTGCAAGGAAAGATCAAATTATTCTTAGAAGGTCATCAAAAGTTTCAAGACATTATAGGTCATTTGAGTTTTGGAAGGATTTCTTAGTCAACTTCAAAAGGGCATAACTTGGTCAATTTTTATCATTTGGAGCCCATTCTTTTTCTAGAATGAACTTGAAGATGTCCTCTACAAATTGGATTCAACATGGAAGGGCTAAAAACCCATTAAAGGTATTGGTTTTCATCAAAATATCATAGGTTTCTTTTTGGTCCCTAAAAGACTTGAAATTTTTCTAAGTGTTTTATGATTTTCACCTCTTTCATGGAGGCTACTTTGAAAGACCATATCTCTCAACTCAAGCTGTCAAATCAATACTTTCTTTTCACATTGCAAAGATTGCATCTCCCTCTATCCAATGCAAGAAGAATCATCTCAAAAAGCCTCCTACATTGTGAGAACCATGGCTACAAAAATTGGATTTCAATGATGGATTTTCACTCTAAGTCAGATTTGAATTTGATTGAATTGGCTCCTAATCACCAAATTAATGCATGAATTTCACTTAAACATGTTTAACCAACTTGCTTGAAGTGATTAGTACCTTGAAACACATGATTTGAGTGAGTTTTGACAAATTGCAAGTCACACTTTGCTCATGCTGCAGGTGTGCACGATTTCCATCTAAATTGCCTCATTCACCCTCTATTTTGATTCAGATAGCTTCTCCTATAAATAGGGGTCATTTCCACCCATTCCCACAAGCTTTTTATAGCCAAAACCACTATGCTAAGATCCCATTTGAACTCTTAAGCTTGAATTTCGAATTTCCATTTCCACACCTTAAACACTCAAATTCTCCACTCAGTTAGCTCCACCAATATTCAGTGAAGCTACCATATCAAGAACTTGAAGAATTGTGGCCTGAATCAATCTAGGGAACTCCATCTTCAGAGCTTCAAGGTTGAGCTTCAACAGGTATAATTCTCAACCATTTTGATTCAAAGTTGTTGCTAAAATGTAGCTCTTGACATGCTGATGTTGTTTGTATAGTTAGTTTTTAGTTGTAGTTGAGTTTTGTTGCTGAATTTTCAAATTCGTGTTTGAATCTTGTTCTGTTTTTTTTCAAATCGAGTAAGTTTTAAAGAAATTGAGTGCGATGATATGGTTGAGATCGTCTTGAAAAGACGCATCAAATGAAACCAATATGAGCTTAATTGGTTTTGGTTCTTTGGATCCACGATTTTCTGCAAATCCTTGATTGTTTCAGGTGGCTGGAGGTTGAAGATGATGATCTCACCATCCATCATGCCACCTATTTTAAACTCATGTTTTTGACTTTAAATGGATCCGTGTGCATGAGCTGACTAGTGTCCATTGTGGATGCGTGCATTCTGATCTTTAGATCTGTCACGTCATTTAATGAGCTAAGATCCAATGCGCGGTGTTTTTCTGTTTTATTTTCTTTTTCTATCTTTGTTTTTAAATTCCTTTTATTTTCAAAAATTCATAATAAATTCATTTTTTATCAGAAAAATACCAAAATATTTTCTAGAATTCTCTTTTATTTTTATCTTTCTGATTTATATTTTTGTGCATTTTTATTTTGCGCTTTTGTATTTTTCATGATTTTTATTTGTTTTGCATGATTTTCATTGGTTTAAAAATACTTTTGGGCCATTTATAATTTTGAAATTATTTTCATATGATCCTATGATGGTCTTGAACCTAGGGTGATTTTCTTGGATTTTTGTTTTCTGTTTTGGGTATTTTCATGTTTTTTTGATTTATTTACTTGATTTTAATTAGTTTAAAATTGTTTTTGAGCATTTAAAATGTTGAGGAAATTTTCATGTGATCCCATGATGGTCCTAGACCTATGGTAATGTCCTTGAGTCTTCACTCATCCCTTGACCTCCTCTTTTCTTTTTTTAGGGTTTTTCATTCTTTTTTATTTGTTTTTATTTTGGATTTAATTTGTTTTTTGGGGTGAACAAATGATTTTGATCCATTATGAGGTGATTCTGTGATTTCTCCTCATTCCATTGGGATCTTTGATGTTTGCTTGGGTGCGATCTCTCATTTGTGGATGTTGATGATGGTTGATTCACTTGGAAGTTTGAATTTGAAATTCAAACTTGTGTGATCCCTCTCATATCTTCATGATTGGATGTCAACCATTGGATTGTTGATGCCCCCACCTTGTTTCTTGTTTTGTTTTGATTCCTTGTGAGGCTTTTTGATTCATTTGGTTAAGCATTATGTGTTTTGCTTTTCTTTCGATGCTTGTCTGCACATTTTGGATGTGCTTCAAATTTGGGTGCACCTATGATATGTTGACTTGAGGTGTACTTGTCCATCTTGTTGGGTTTAACCTTTTGTTGTTCTTTATGCATTTTTCTTCTTCTTCTTCTTCTCTCTTTGAGACTTCTTTTATCTTTGTTTTCATTTGTGATTTAATTGGATATTGTTTACTTGTGCTTTCTAACATGATCCCTTAGGATTCCTAGTCCCTCTGTTTAAGATAGGAGTAGGAGAGGCATTAGGATTTCAATCCTTTACATGATAACAATTAGGTAGATTTCCCTGCTATCTCAACCTTAGGACTATTTTGCATGATAACATTAGGGTTTTCAGTTTCCCGTTAGTGTTCTTCTATGCCTTCTCTTCTCATCTCAAACTTCTCTAAGACACTTAATAAGGAACGATAAACATTGTACGCTACGAGCCTTAAGTACATGGGAAATGATGAGTGGGGGTTTCTCCTCACTTGTCTAGAGTGTTTAGTGTATGCCCTTAGGGCGATATGCGACGCATTCGCTCCTATGTCATAGTCTTTAGTGCAACATGGGTCTCAAACTAACTCAATCCACTTCTCTAAAACTAACAAACCAAATTCAAACCTTTTTATCCTTCGAGATTGTTCTTCAAATCTTTTTCAAAAATAGTATGTTGTTTTTTCGTTCTACCGCAAACAGGTATCGTCCCTTACTGCTAGAATGGAGACTTAATGTCACTCATAAAAAACACTTAACCAACCTGTGGTTTCGTAGTCCAAACTATGTTTACTCAGATTTCTCATATCAGATGAGGATATGTAGGCACAAGACGGCAATGTCTTGGCGAACAACCTTCCCCCCATCACCCGTTTGCGGTGATGTCCTATCGAGTCTCTTCTTTTCCTCTTTCCCAGTTTAGCAGTAGTTTTTAGATAACTTACCCCTTTTATAGGCAACAAGCATGGATCCCGTTGAGTACAATGGACGTGAGGGGTGCTCATACCTTCCCCTTGCGTAACCGACTCCCGAAACCAATCTTTGGTTGCGATGACCTTGTCTTTTCCCGTTCTTTGGGATAAATAAATTTCGGTGGCGACTTTTCTGTTTGTTTCTGCCGGCCTTTTTCGTAGTTGCGACAGCTGGCGACTCTGCCGGGGACTCTGGTTCCCTATGCGAGTCGATCCTAGCACTTGTCTATTTTATTTTTGGGGGTGTATCTGTGTATATGCATGTACTTTACTGTTGTACATTATTGCATTTATTTTAGCACTTTTTTTGTTATCATATTATACTACTATTGTTGTGTTGTTGGGTGGGTTGTTCCACTAAGAGATAAGCTCAATACTCAAGCTTGAGTATACACCTAATATTAGTGTGGAGAGTAGCGCGGGCTTGCATGTTTGGCATGCACGAGCCCTCATGAAATTCGCGTTCATCCGAGGTTTTCTTTGAAGACATCCTATCCTATGCATCTTGGACAGTTGTGGGGGTGTTGGATTTGAAAACTAACGACTCTGGAGACCGTCCATTAGGAAGTCAGTTGAGACCTTCTTGGTTGACCATGATGCCAAACCAGAAATGGTGAACATATCATCGTTTCTTGACCTGAGAGTCCATGATACTAATGACCTGCATAGGATTTCGTACCTCTTCAGAGACTAGGTCCTCTCTGTGAGTGGGGAAGGTTTTGCAGGAAACCTTAACTTTCAACCAACCCAATCTTCTGTCAAAACAGACTTTTGATCTTGAGTGTCCTGGTATTCTGGATTTCTTATCAGAGCGAATTTTTGGTTCAACTTAGTCAACAGCACAGCAGTTTGGGATACCTTGATCCCTTATTTGCATTTGCATAATCGTTTTTGCATTAGCATGTATGTGTGCTCTCAGGTTCTTATTTTCCTTTTGATTCTAGTGATCTGGTTGGTTGCTGAGATGGAGGTGGAATTGAAAAAGACTATCATCTATAAGTTTCCGTTATTAGAGTTAAGGCCTTTATTTGGTCTTATTTCCATGGCTAGTGCTGGTGTCATGGAAGATTTCAAAAGAGATTATGGAAAGATTCTGAGCTTCGTCCACAAAGTCACAAGTTATGAACAAGGAGCTATTCATACTTTGCTACAGTTTTATGACCCTCAGCTGCATTGTTTCACATTTCTTGATTATGTTCTAGTTCCTACTTTGGAGGAATTTTTTTTTCTAATAGGAGTTCCAGTCTTAGAGGAGATGCATTTCTTTCATTCTGAGGAGAAACCTGATCTAGAGAAGTTGCCCAGTGCTCTTTATTTGAGCAAGTCTGATTTTGTGGGTAATGTGGTATGTAGGAGTAGAGCCTATGGTTTTCCTTTGCCCTTCTTGATGGGTAAGGCTCAGTATTTTTCTAAGGAAGGTTGTTGGGTAGTTTTCAATGATATTCTGGCATTGTGCATATATGGTATTGTCTTGTTTCCCATCATCCCAGATTTTGTTGATATGGACACCTTACACATCTTTGCTTCAAAGAACCTTGTACCTGCTCTCCTAGGAGATTTGTATCACTCAGTGCACTACAAAAATGAAAAGAGGAGACGGAAAAATGTTTCTTGTTGTGCATCATTGTTCCACAAATGGTTTATGGATCATCTTCCTTGTATTAGAGCTTTTGTTGATAGGAAAGATACATCTGAGTGGTCAGAGAGACTTATGGGCCTGACATCTAAGGATATTATCTGGTTTAATCGAGATCTGCTCGATGTGGAGATTATCTTTAGCTGTGGGAGTTTTCCTAATGTACCTCTGATAGGGAGAAAAGGTGGGATCAACTACAACTCTTCTCTTGCTCTCAGACAGTTGGGTTATGCCTTGAGGGGACCCCTAAAGGAAGAAGAAGTGCAGGAATCTCTGTACTTCACAAGCGTAGCTGATTTTGATACTCTGGCTAAGATAAAGGAAGCCTAGGGAAGAATTCACAGAAGAGGAAAGATTTCTTTGTGTAAAAGTGATTGCAGAGCTTTAGACCCTTATTTGGATTGGATCCAGAAGAGAGTAGAGAAAGTGTTGTTACCTTTTCCTGTCAGAGAACCCCTATATCCTTTAGTCATTGAGGAGCCTACGACAATTGACATCCTGAGATATAATAAGCTTTGGGCAGAAAAGGAAGAATTGCGCAAAGAGAATGAAGGGTTGAAACAAGAGATCATCCAGTTGAAGCATGACAAAGGAGAAGCTGTTTATTTGGCTAAGAAGAAATCAGAGTCTGTAGTCAACATGGAGAAAGAATTAACTGAGCACCTCAGAATGCAAGAGCGGATTGGTCAAGACCTAAAAAGTACTTGCAGTATCTTGAAGCATAAGAAGGAGGATTTAGACAAAGGTTATCTGGAGATATCCAAATTCAACCAGCAATGGAATGCTACTTTAACTGCCAACAAAGAAAGGGAGGATCAGCTTCGTATTCAGATTGATCGGTTGAAGACACATCTCAAATTCAAGGAGAGAAAGGTAGGCGTGGAGTCTTCCCATAAATACAGGGTAGAGCAAAAACTTCATGATACCTTATCATCCTTTGAGGAATTGAAGATTCAAGCAGAGGTAAAGAGACCCAGGTTGGAAGATGCTTTTGGTGAAGACGCTTGGGAGGATCTATGTCTTTATCTCAGGGAGGTGATATCCAGAAGGAGTCTCCTTATTAGAGAACTTGTTGTCATACCAGATCACCCAGATACAAAGGCAATGCTCATGGAGGCCTCGGCTTGGAGCAAGGAGCATAATTATTAGAGTTTATTGATATGACGTTATCATTGTTTTCTTGTGTCTTGATCATCACCAAACATGTTGGATGAGATCATGACTTGTGTATTTGAATCTTTCTCATTGTTGCTTCGTATTGTCTCAACTTTATGCGATTTATGAACTGTTCATAGTATTCTTATCTATCTCAGCTATTTCTTATTTTCTTGGAAACTAGTATCAAAGGGGAAATTTTACTGTGAATGCATATACATGTGTGCATCCTTGCATTCTGCATTTTCATTTGCATAGCAGGTGTGCTTGGTGGTTCTTGTTCTTATTTCTGCTTGATTTTCAATAGTTATAGGATTGAAGAACCCAGTTTTCACAAGTATTCAACAAGGGGAATCAAAAGAGAATCATGGATCAAGTGCAAGCTGAGTTACAGGAGGCCAGGGCTCGTATGGCCTAGTTCATGGAATTGATGCAAAACGTCGCCAGTGGGCAAGAACAGTTGAGAACTATGGTCTAGTAGTTGATAGCACGGGTTGATGAAGAAGGAGTTGTGCATGGAGGGTCTAGTGTTATACCTCCGCCTGTAGGCGGCTCTGTTCCGGTAAGCAGTCATACTATTGTTATTCCTCCGGGCGGAGGTCTTGCAAATGAAAATGGTAATATTGCGGGAGGAAATGTGTGTGTTGAACATGGACCTATTGGTCCTCAATGGGAAGATAACCAAGATGATGTCTTTTTAGTGAAGGATACGGAATGCGGGCTACCGTCTGAAGCTGACAAGAGGTTTAAGTTAATTGAAGAGAAGATGAAGTCCTTTGAAGTGCAAAATTCTTTGGGTCTAGATATGACTGATCTTGGCTTGGTTCCAGGGGTTAAAGTTCCCCTAAAATTCAAAGTACCTGACTTCAATAAGTACAAAGGGACAACATGTCCTAAAGTACATATCCGAGCATATTACAGAACAATGTCTGCTTATTCTGAGGATGAGAAGCTTTTGATGCACTTCTGCCCGAGCAGTTTGGTCGGAGCGTTGCTGGAATGGTATATGGGATTAGAAAGGACCCACATTCGTAGCTGGAAAGAGATGGCAGAGGCTTTTGTTTGCCATTACCAATATCATAGTGACATGGCACCAAACATGGGGCAATTGCAGAGTTTATCACAGAAGAGCAATGAGAGTTTCAAGGAATATGCCTAGAGGTGGTGTGATCTGGCTGCAAGGGTTCAACCTCCCATGGGGGAGAGAGAACTAATTGATATGTTTATGGCTTCGTTACTAGGTGTGTACTTTGAAAAGTTGATAGGATGCATGACTGCTGGGTTTTCTGATCTAGTGATGGCTGGAGAGTATGTAGAAAGCGGAATCAAGTCCAGAAAGATCTCAAGTGCTGGTGGGTCTTCTACAGGAGGAGAGAAGAAAGTATATTCTGCCAATCACAAGAGAAGAGAGCCGTTTCACACAGAGATAGGGGAAGATAACAACATCAAGTTGCTACTGTGGCTATTCCGGCCGCACCTCAGTAACGAGTTAACACTCCGCGTCCTTACGTGGTAAGACAAAGAATGGCTGACAGACAATTTAAAACTCCGCCCATGCCATTTTCTCAATTACTACAACATTTGTTACAACTGTAGTTGGTTTAAAAGAGGACTTTGGCGCCCCTTACTGGTGTGCCACCCCCAGGGTATGATGCAAATGCCAAGTGTGATTTCCATTCCGGTGCTTCGGGTCACAACATTGATAACTGCAAAGCTTTTAAGCACAAAGTATAGGATTTTCTTGATTCCAAGGCCATTAATTTTACCAATGACGGTCCGAATATAAATCAGAACCCTATGTCAAACCACAGGGTGGCAAGGACTAATGCTTTCATTGAAGGAGAAAAGTTAAATTTGATAACTGACGTGGAGGAGTTGAAGACCTCGTTGAGTTTTGTGAAGGTCAAATTGTTGAAAGGAGGAGTGTTCTCAGGGTGCTCCAATAATTGTTCAGGGTGTGAGGAAAAACCTGAGAGTTGTGTTTTGTTGAAGAAAGGAATTTGGAAGATGATTGACGAGGGTTATTTACAATTTGTTAGGGTGATTGAGGAGAAAGAAGCGAATACTGAAGAGTACAAAGTTGCTACTATATCTATCCCATTCCAGACAATCAATATTTCAGCGTCTGCAAGGCCAACGCCGATGATTATTACTACTCCTGGACCGGTACCTTTTGAGAGCACTAAGGCCATTCCGTGGAATTACGGGGCCGAAGTATTTTGTAATGGTCAGAAGCAAGAATTGGTGAGTTCTTATTATGAAGGTTCTCCTATGGAGAACATAGTGGGTACTGGTGGCATCACAAGAAGCGGCATAATTTTCTCCTCACCACATAATATTTTTGATAAGGGAAAGGGGAAGGTTGTGGTAGAGGAAGATGTTCAACAACAAGGGGAGAAGGACTTTTTGGCTAAAGATACTGAAGAGTTTATGAGGCTTATTCGTAAAAGTGACTACAAGATTGTAGATCACCTGCATTAGACACCTTATAAAATCTTTATTCTATCATTGTTGTTGTGCTCAGAGGTGCACAAAAATGCTCTGCTGAAGATCTTGAATACGACATTTGTGCCACAGGAGATTTCTGTTAATCAATTAGAAGGAGTGGTGGCCCACGTAAATGCTGGTAATGGTTTGGGCTTCACTGACTTGGATTTAACTCCTGCTAAGAGAAACCATAACCACACTCTGTACATATCTGTAATACCCCAAATTTTTCCTTGAGATTTAGACGAATCATTTCGCATGTCGTTGCACATCGCGTTTTAACTAACCGCTAACAAGTTCGTATAGTGGGTTGGCTTTTGCAAGAAAATATCCGACGGTGCGCTCCATAGGTCATGAAGGGTAAATTTGTCATTTGCGTGTAACCGGCGTCAATTTATGAACTTTGGGCTGGGGACAGAAAGGTTGGGCCGTTGAGTGGGTTGATGTTGAGTTAGGACTGAGGTGTAGTTGGAAGAGTAAGTGGACAGTTGGATTTAGCCGGATAAAGGCGCTCGTCTGAAATGCCGGAAGATTAATCGGGAGTCTGATCAGAGACGAGTTTAGTCGGATAACTTGGGCGAATTAGGAATTAATAAAAAAAAAGAGATTAGAATTTTAGTGTTTGTTTTTCATTTCTTCTCTTTATCATTACTATCTTCATTTCATGTTAAAGGAAAATAATAGAAACATACAGTTTCATATATAATAATTTTCATTTTATTCATAATCAAAATCACTTTACAAATAAATAATTTTTCAATTACATTTTCTTGTACAAAAATCCTAAAATGTCCTAAATTGCTAAATTGACCCTAAAGAGAGTCGTCTTCCGAGTTTCGAGTTCTCCAAGTTCGACTTTTCTCCGTACCTGTAAAAAATCAAAAGACAGATAGAATAATCGGTTAGAGTTGGACTCCGACACCCTCAGAACAATCTCATCATCGGATGTGTCGGGGGGTAACAGATGTCTCCGTCTCCGGCTCCCGACTTTATTTCCGACCCAGAAGTTAAAATCGGAAATATTATGTTCTTATCGAAAGGCACCGAGAAATAGAAGAGGAAAATTGCTTTTGAAATAAGTTGTTTGGCCCAAAAGAGATTATACTGAAAAGCGCTTATTCGAAAAGCCAATTTGAGAAGTGATTTTTTCTCAAGAGGATGGTTTGCCCATTAGGACCTTAACTTCAATCCTCCGGAAAAAATCAATTCTAATAAAACTAACAAGTTCGAACAAAACCAATTCAAGAACTGATTCAGAAAACCAGTTCAGAGAAACAGCAAAACCAGTTCAAAAAACCAGTTCTAACAAGTAAAAAAACCAGTTCACGAAAAACCAGTTCAGGAGGAAACCAGAGAAACCCGTTCAGAAATTAGTCGAATGAACTGTTTCAACAAGCAATAATATTTTCCGAAAGCCCAGTCAAACGAGAACCGTTCAAACCCAGCAAACTTCACCGTAAAAAATGCAGCAGATTAATCAGCAAATTCCTGGTAAACAACAGCCACAAGAACAATCAAGTTAAATAACCGAAAACCACAATAAACATCACGGAAGCACCAACAACCTCACTAAAACAAGCAACAAGATCTCCAAGTCACGAAGTAACCGCAAAGCCCACAATACAACAAATCCAAAGAACATATATAATGATCGTTAGCTTCAAATCAAAGGCGAAGATCATAAAACCCCAAGTGGCAGCGCACTTGAGGAAGGTTCAGAAAGCTATAAGCTTTCATCATCACCCTTTTGAAAGAAGAAGAGAAAATAACTTTTGCGGCAACCGTAACCACAGAAGAAACCCTAGACGGAACCCAAAACGTTGGCGGTGGATGTAACAACCCGATTTTCGATAACTGATTAATTGTACTAATGGATTGGTTTAGGTGGTTTATTTGATTTAAATAAGTTATGAGATTTATTTAATATGAGTTAATGGATTTAACTAATTTATTCTATTTGGTGGAATAAGGTGGGCTTAGTAGATATTTTCCAATTAATGATAAAATGAGATAATTGTGAAGAGAGAAATGGAATGGAAAGAAAATAATAGAGAGGAAGGAAAAAAAGAAAAGAAATAAAAGGATATAAAAAGGGGATTGGAGAGAAAGAGAAAGATAGAAAGAAAGAAAGAAAAGAGAAAGAAAGAAGAAGAGGAGAAATGAAGAGGAAAAAGGGAAAAAGCTTGGAGAATCTTCAAGAACCAATTTTGAAGCTCCGATTAATCGAGGTAAGGATGAGAAACATTGCTATTTAATCATTGTATGCTATTATGTATGTTGGGTTTGGGTTTGTGGATGTTTTTCATCACTTTCCATTTTAGGGCAAGTTGGATTAATCGGTAGAATGATGATTTAATCGGTTGAAACTTGGAAATAATGCCGTAGAATAGTCGGGTAACATGAGGGTATGTTGTTTGAGCTGATTTTGATGATTAAGTGGTTGGTTGATGGTGGGATAAAGGGAGAAGACAGAATGGGGTTCTGTTCTGCGCAGGTTCGCTGGCTCTCGCCAGGCGAGTGAAGGCGAAGCTTCGCCGGGCGAAGCCTAGCGAATGCTGGCGAATAAATATGATTAAGTCCCAGTGGACTTCGCTGGCGGGTTCGCCAGGCGAAGGGTTGTTGGTGAATGTTCGCCGGGCGAGCATGCTGGCGAATGGTGGAGAACCAAGTCAGTAGCTACTGACTTCGCTCGCTGGGTAGTTCGTCGGGCGAAGGTCCAGCGAGTATTCGCTGCGAGGGTTCGCCAGGAGAATGAAGGCGAATCAGACATCATTCTTTTTTTTATTGTGTTGTTCATGTGGTGATTGTTTGGTTGATTCACATAGGTTAATACCTCTATGATATGAATAAGTATGTGATCCATGGTGATGATATGTGTTGTGGGTAGCCTTTGGGCGTGAATCCTAGACTTGTGGTATGAGTATTAATCAGATCGATTATAAATACATGAGAACATGATAATGGTTATGTGTGTATTATTTAATAATGGTAATGTGCGTATTATTTGATGAGTTTGTGAAGGTTTGATGTAGTGTACAATTAGGTAATAAGTATGCATGAGAACATTGTGGATATATGTGTGCATAGCTTATAATTGTATTATTGGTACTGTGACATGTATGCCTTGTATGAAATGGCATGAGATGAATAATAAACATAATACAAAATGTATTGTGGATGTATATTGTTTATATACGGTTGTATGTTAAGATACATGAAGAATGCATGAGAGCATATTGATGGATATGCGTGCATCGTTTGATAAATATGATGTTTGTATTGATTGGATGCGATTATGTATGAACAATGCGTGAGAATATATCGTGAATATATGTACATTGCGTGGTAAATGTGTTATGCGTGTAAGCATGATGTAATTCTTGTATGATGAATTACTTGAGAATGCATGAGAACATATTGTGGATTTGTGTGCATTATTGATAATGCGGTGATGATATTGAATTGTGAATGTATATTGTTGGTATATGGTGGTATGAATAGAATGCATGAGAACATGTCATGGATATGTGTGCATTGCTTGATAGATGTTGTAAATGCATATTGTATGTATGTGATTAAATGTGAATAATGCATGAGAACATATCGTGGATATGTGTGCATTGTTTGATAACTGTGAAGAATACATGAGAACATATCGTGGATATGTGTGCATTGTGAGTGATAATATGGTGATAGTGTTGAATTATGAATACATCGATGAATGTTATGTGAATATGTTGTGTGTGCAATCATAATGTAATTCTTGAAGAGATGAATTATTTGAATGCATGAGATTAAGATGTCGGTCTTAAGTGCATTTGTTGTGGCTGATTGTACATGCATCATTTAGTCAAGAGGCAATGTCTGTTAGTTTCGTGGAAACTAGTGGCTTGTCCCAAACCTAGAAGAGTGGGTTTGAAGGCTTAGAGGACGGGCCTTTGTTGTTATCGGTCTAGAAGAGTGGACCCGGTTTAATGTAAAAACTGAAAAATGATAACGAGTTATCGGTCTAGAAGAGTGGACCCGGTTTAATGTAAAAACCGAAAAATGATAACGGAAGTTGGTACCGCATTGCATTGAGTTGCATTGAGTTGTTGAGTCACATTGTATAATGTCATTGATATATGAAGTATGCATGTGAATGAGATGTTTGTTGAATACTTATGAAGCGTGCATGAAGAGATGCTTACGTGTGAATGTTAAGATTGTGGAATTGTGGATGTATGCATGATGTAAAATGCTTGGTGAATATTCATGTTGTATATATATATATATATATATATATATATATATATATATATATATATATATATATATATATATATATATATATATATATATATATATATATATATATATATATATATATATATATATATATATATATATATATATATATATATATATATATATATATATATATATATATATATATATATATATATATATATATATATATATATATATATATATATATATATATATATATATATATATATATATATATATATATATATATATATATATATATATATATATATATATATATATATATATATATATATATATATATATATATATAAGTGACAATGTAAATGACTATGAGTTGAATTGTGGTGAGAAATAGGGAGTTAATTATATGATACCTATGTATACATGATTTTATGCTTTGATTATTATGGTAATATTTCTCACCCTTCTGCTGTTTTATAATGCTCTATGAGGCATTGCAGATTAGGTTGCTGGAGGCCTTTATGAAGTTCTGCTTGTAGTTCGAGGTCGCTACGTGTGTAGCGGTTTAGTAATTATTTATGGGTCGAGTCATGCTCTGGTCATGTAACACGGGGATCGATTGCTTATGTTTTAGGATTACATTATGTAACCTAAGTTATGTTTTCATATTTGGAGTAATTGAGATAATGAGATGTTGGCCTTAGTGCCTAGAGATGTTGATTTTATATGATGAAAGTAAATGTTTCTTTTAAAGGATTTTCATTAATGAATCCGCTGCTAAATGGAAAGGTGTTTATGAGCATGACAGATTGTTTTAATGTGGTGCAAGTTTTGTGTGATGCCCTTTTATGGATGCATGTTAACTTTTACTCTGATTATGCATATATTATTTGCGGGGTTTAGAAGGGTGTTACATTAGTGGTATCAGAGCAGGTCGGTCCGTCCGGCCAAGTTGTCTAATGTTATTTGTTCCCTTGTATGCGACATGTGTGTGAAAACACTGTCGATACATGTTGTTGCTTAACCTTGTCTGGAGAAGTGGGAATGATCTAAGTGGGGGAGAAGTTGTGCTTCTCCAAGATGCTGCAGGTGTAGAAGTTGTAGCTCAGTGGGTGGTTAACACTCTTGTGGTTTGGTAAAGATAGTCTATACTCCATCATGATTTTCAGATGCCTATTGACAAATTGAGGAACTGATCACCCTTAATCTCTTGTTGATAGTAGTTGGAGTTCTGTTGGATGGGATGGACGTGTCTTGCAAGCTTAGGTGGCGTGAACAGAGAATTGTTTGGAGCTAAGCCAGGTGCTTAAGAAGTGTGTTGATGAGTCGGCACGAGACAGTGAGGAGATGGTTAATTTTGATCGGAATTCGGGGTGCTAATGAAAGTGGGAAGATGGCGGTTTTGCCGACTAATTATATCTGTTTGGACAGTCGAAGAATTAAATTGATTGAGTAGTGTTGAGAATTATGTCTGGTGTGTGTGCTACGGCAACAGATTGTGGAGTTGAGTATAAGGGTGGATAATGACTTCTAGTGATTACTAAAGGAAATGAGATGTGGAATACATGGTTGGTATAATTGGACCCTTAAGCATTTCAAGAGTTGGAGAGGTATTGGATGACCTTTAAGTGTGGAAGGGTTGTTTCCGTGATTTTGTCGTAACGGAAAACCGTAATTCGGAATGACGCAAGATTAGAAGCGTTGGAAGATATTACAGTGCTCTATGTGATGGGAAAGTAGTGACATGGAATTAAGTATTTATTGGCGAAAAATGTTTGGATGTTATGGTAAGCGCGGAGAGTGCGGTTTGTGTTATCACCATAAGTTCACAGCTGAGTGTCCGTTTGATATAATAATTTTCCACACTTGATTGAGAGAGTCAATGGTTATGTAACCGATGGTGTTTGGATATGTTCGGAGAGTATAGGGGTTCATGTTGAGCGTCGGGAACTTGAGTTATTAGTATTGGGGAAGAGGCAGTGATGTACTACTGTGAAGAAAGTTCAAAGAGTTTTGAGAAAGCTGTCAACAGTTCGTGTATTGGTTTTGCCAAGTCCGACAGGATTGTCGTTGTGTTTTGAGATACTTTGTTGATATGATTAAGAGATGTGTTAAGTACAACATTAATGAGTTTTGGTTATGCTTGAAGGCAATATAAAGTACAGAGAGGGATTATCTGACAAGTAATTTGGAGTGGGTTGCTGTTGTGTATTTGTACCGGAGTTTGGAAGCCTCAATTGTTTAGTTGAGATTTGAGATGGTTACTGACCTTAAGGTATTTGTTTTATTTGAGAGAGAGTCAAATATGAGACAGAGAAGTAATTGGAACTCCTGAAGGAGTATGGTTTTGGTTAAATTACCATTCGGATGAGACCAAGTGGTAGCTAAGATATCGAATCGGGAATTTTGGTATACACTAATGAAGATGGTAAGGAAGTTAGAACTGATTAAGCAAATTCAGATATGAGTTCGGCCTGTGAAGAGACTTCTTATGGAGTTGAGCCTTGGATGTTGAGATTGACTTTTGGTATTCTGATGAGGTTCGAGGAAATCGGAATTCTGAGTTGAGTTGATAGATTAATTGAATTTAATGGATAAAAGTCAGAGGGCTTATTTTCGGATTAAGGGAAATGGTATTGTGAGATGTCGTGATGAAGTGTGTATTCTGAATAGTGTGAGTTGGATAAGAGTACTCAGGGAGAAGTACATCGAGAAATATGGAGTATCCGTGCAGATACTAGGAAGATGCGACCGAATTTGAGAAATAGTTTTGGATAGCCATAGATGGAGAAGGAATTGATTGAGTTTGTATATGTTGATTAGACTTGCTGGGTGAAGTGTGGACATTAGAGATGGTTGGATCTGATACAACTATTGAGTATTTCGAGTGGGATGGGATAGTATTCCCATGGGCTTTGTGCCGGGTTTTCTGATGAATTTGAGGAAGTATGATCCGATTTGGACAGTTAAGAATGGATTAACAAGAGTAACTCGTTGCCTACCAGTGAAGATGAATCATTCTGTTAGATGGGAACTCAAGTTTTTCGTTAAGATTATGGGAAAGATTGCGAAAGCGGTTGGGTGCCATGTTGAAGATGAACTCTGACTAGCGTCCGTGAATGGCATGGACAAACGAAGAAAACTATCCAGTATGAAGAGGACTCGTTGAGAGCTTGTGTGTTGGACCAAGATGGATCTAATGGTAGTTAATTGTCGTTGATGGAGTTGCCTACAATAACTGTTGCCATTTCGTATCGGAAACAACATCATATGAAGTTCGTTGGGTAAGAGGGTATGACTCCTTTGTGTTGTTGCATGTCCAACGGGAGTGTTGTACTCGGATCAAAGACCGTGCAAGGGACGATGGAAACGATCAAATAATCCAAGTAAGGTCGTGTTTTGAGAGTTATGGTAGTAATTGGTGTTGGTCGAGCTTGAAGTCTCGTGAGCACCCTGTGTTTTTTTGATCTGTATCAGAGTAGCGCAGCGGAAGCGTGAGGCGGATAGCATGTTAGACTGTTTTACCGCTGCCACTTGAGAGGATTGCATGAGGTGTTCATATGTCTAAGTTGAAGAGATACATTGATTCAGGTGGATGGTGTACAAGTGAGAGAGAATTTGACTTCGGAGGCGTGGCTAGTTCTAGTTGTTGATAAGAAACAACTTCGAAGTATAAAGATTCCTTTGGTGGAAGTAGTTATGGGAGAATTGGATTTGGAAGAATTGGAATGCGAGAGTCGTATCCAGAGTTGTTTGGATCAGATAACATTTTCGAGGACGAAAATTCCTAAAGTGGGGGAGGGTTGTAACAGCCCAATTTTCGATAACTGATTAATTGTACTAATGGATTGGTTTAGGTGGTTTATCTGATTTAAATAAGTTATGAGATTTATTTAATATGAGTTAATGGATTTAACTAATTTATTCTATTTGGTGGAATAAGGTGGGCTTAGTAGATATTTTCCAATTAATGATAAAATGAGATAATTGTGAAGAGAGAAATGGAACGGAAAGAAAATAATAGAGAGGAAGGAAAAAAAAGAAAAGAAATAAAAGGATATAAAAAGGGGATTGGAGAGAAAGAGAAAGATAGAAAGAAAGAAAGAAAAGAGAAAGAAAGAAGAAGAGGAGAAATGAAGAGGAAAAAGGGAAAAAGCTTGGAGAATCTTCAAGAACCAATTTCGAAGCTCCGATTAATCAAGGTAAGGGTGAGAAACATTGCTATTTAATCATTGTATGCTATTATGTATGTTGGGTTTGGATTTGTGGATGTTTTTCATCACTTTCCATTTTAGGGCAAGTTGGATTAATCGGTAGAATGATGATTTAATCGGTTGAAACTTGGAAATAATGCCGTAGAATAGTCGGGTAACATGAGGGTATGTTGTTTGAGCTGATTTTGATGATTAAGTGGTTGGTTGATGGTGGGATAAAGGGAGAAGCCAGAATGGGGTTCTGTTCTGTGCAGGTTCGCTGGCTCTCGCCAGGCGAGTGAAGGCGAAGCTTCGCCGGGCGAAGCCCAACGAATGCTGGCGAATAAATATGATTAAGTCCCAGTGGACTTCGCTGGCGGGTTCTCCAGGCGAAGGGTTGTTGACGAATGTTCGCCGGGCGAGCATGCTGGCGAATGGTGGAGAACCAAGTCAGTAGCTACTGACTTCGCTCGCTGGGGAGTTCGCCGGGCGAAGGTCCAGCGAGTATTCGCTGCGAGGGTTCGCCAGGCGAATGAAGGCGAATCAGACAGCATTCTTTCTTTTATTGTGTTGTTCATGTGGTGATTGTTTGGTTGATTCACATAGGTTAATACCTCTATGATATGAATAAGTATGTGATCCATGGTGATGATATGTGTTGTGGGTAGCCTTTGGGCGTGAATCCTAGACTTGTGGTATGAGTATTAATCAGATTGATTATAAATACATGAGAACATGATAATGGTTATGTGTGTATTATTTAATAATGGTAATATGCGTATTATTTGATGAGTTTGTGAAGGTTTGATGTAGTGTACAATTAGGTAATAAGTATGTATGAGAACATTGTGGATATATGTGTGCATAGCTTATAATTGTATTATTGGTACTGTGACATGTATGCCTTGTATGAAATGGCATGAGATGAATAATAAACATAATACAAAAATGTATTATGGATGTATATTGTTTATATGCGGTTGTATGTTAAGATACATGAAGAATGCATGAGAGCATATTGATGGATATGCGTGCATCGTTTGATAAATATGATGTTTGTATTGATTGGATGCGATTATGTATGAACAATGCGTGAGAATATATCGTGAATATATGTACATTGCGTGGTAAATGTGTTATGCGTGTAAGCATGATGTAATTCTTGTATGATGAATTACTTGAGAATGCATGAGAACATATTGTGGATATGTGTGCATTGTTGATAATGCGGTGATGATATTGAATTGTGAATGTATATTGTTGGTATATGGTGGTATGAATAGAATGCATGAGAACATGTCATGGATATGTGTGCATTGCTTGATAGATGTTGTAAATGCATATTGTATGTATGTGATTAAATGTGAATAATGCATGAGAACATATCGTGGATATGTGTGCATTGTTTGATAACTGTGAAGAATGCATGAGAACATATCGTGGATATGTGTGCATTGTGAGTGATAATATGGTGATAGTGTTGAATTATGAATACATCGATGAATGTTATGTGAATATGTTGTGTGTGCAATCATAATGTAATTCTTGAAGAGATGAATTATTTGAATGCATGAGATTAAGATGTCGGTCTTAAGTGCATTTGTTGTGGCTGATTGTACATGCATCATTTAGTCAAGAGGCAATGTCTGTTAGTTTCGTGGAAACTAGTGGCTTGTCCCAAACCTAGAAGAGTGGGTTTGAAGGCTTAGAGGACGGGCCTTTGTTGTTATCGGTCTAGAAGAGTGGACCCGGTTTAATGTAAAAACCGAAAAATGATAACGAGTTATCGGTCTAGAAGAGTGGACCCGGTTTAATGTAAAAACCGAAAAATGATAACGGAAGTCGGTACCGCATTGCATTGAGTTGCATTGAGTTGTTGAGTCACATTGTATAATGTCATTGATATATGAAGTATGCATGTGAATGAGATGTTTGTTGAATACTTATGAAGCGTGCATGAAGAGATGCTTACGTGTGAATGTTAAGATTGTAGAATTGTGGATGTATGCATGATGTAAAATGCTTGGTGAATATTCATGTTGTATATATATATATATATATATATATATATATATATATATATATATATATATATATATATATATATATATATATATATATATATATATATATATATATATATATATATATATATATATATATATATATATATATATATATATATATATATATATATATATATATATATATATATATATATATATATATATATATATATATATATATATATATATATATATATATATATATATATATAAGTGACAATGTAAATGACTATGAGTTGAATTGTGGTGAGAAATAGGGAGTTAATTATATGATACCTATGTATACATGATTTTATGCTTTGATTATTATGGTAATATTTCTCACCCTTCTGCTGTTTTATAATGCTCTATGAGGCATTGCAGATTAGGTTGCTGGAGGCCTTTATGAAGTTCTGCTTGTAGTTCGAGGTCGCTACGTGTGTAGCGGTTTAGTAATTATTTATGGGTTGAGTCATGCTCTGGTCGTGTAACACGGGGATCGATTGCTTATGTTTTAGGATTACATTATGTAACCTAAGTTATGTTTTCATATTTGGAGTAATTGAGATAATGAGATGTTGGCCTTAGTGCCTAGAGATGTTGATTTTATATGATGAAAGTAAATGTTTCTTTTAAAGGATTTTCATTAATGAATCCGCTGCTAAATGGAAAGGTGTTTATGAGCATGACAGATTGTTTTAATGTGGTGCAAGTTTTGTGTGATGCCCTTTTATGGATGCATGTTAACTTTTACTCTGATTATGCATATATTATTTGCGGGGTTTAGAAGGGTGTTACAGTGGACCCTCTAAAGGCTCAAACACCAGCTACAACCGCGGGACCCCCTCAGTTGCCATCATCGAAGGCTCGTCATCATCGATAAGCCAAAGAGGTGAGCAACCTATTTTTATTCACGGGTTGATTTGTGTTTTGTAGGAACGAAGAAGGAGAGCACGACATGCAAGGAAAAATCGGGAAAGCTTTGATACACCGGTCATGGCGCCGCCGATATTTAGAGAGGGAGAAGATAAGGGTTCACCAAGAAACCCTAAGGCGAATGAATAACGGCACCAAATGGCCCTCACCTTTTTTTTATTTGTTCTATTTTTTTTTTAAATTTGTTTGTTTGTTTGTTTATTTGCCATTTTATTGTTGTTATGGTTTAATAATATTATTTAACATAACCTATTACTTAATTAATATTATTTTTTCTATAATGAATCTAAAAGGGCAACGTTCTGCTACTTTAAAACTTGAGAAAATCATTGTTAAATGAGGTGTAATTCTCATGATTGGAATTGATTATCGTTTCCTCAGTGAATTTGGTATCCAAAAAACAAATATAATAAAGCGTTTTTAAATTTCCGAAAAAAGGAAAACATTTTTTAACATTATTATTAAAAACTTTTTAATAAAACTAAAACGGATTTTTCTTCATAAAAAAAAATCCTTTATAATTAAAATATTTTTCTCTAATTAAATTACAGTAAAATTTTTTAGTAAAAATAAAGTTTAATTTTTGCATAAAAATTGAAATATCTTTTAGCATTAAAAATTAAAATATCTTTTTAGCATTAAAAATTAAAATACCTTTTTTGCATAAAAATTGAAATATCTTTTTAGCATTAAAAATTAAAATATCTTTTTTGCATAAAATTGAAATATCTTTTTAGCATTAAAAATTAAAATATCTTTTTTGCATAAAAATTGAAAATATTTTTTATTTAAAACTATTTTTTCCTTACAGAATTTAAAATCCTTTTAAACTTAATATAGATTTAGTTTTCCATTGTAACTTAATGTAAATCAAATAAAAATAAATTAAAACTTAATGTAGATTTGATTTCTCATTAAAACTTATTGCAAATCATTTCTTAAAATTTAATGTAAATTAAAGTTTCTCATTTCTTAAAATTTAATGTAAATTAAATGTTTACTAAAGTTTAATTTAAAACATTTTTAACTTAAACAAAAATTTTTTTTTATCTAAACTTAATATAAAATTCCTTTTATTAAAATTTAATTAAAATAATGCTTAAAATTTTTCTAAATTAAAACTTTTTTTAACTCATCTTTAAAACTTAAAATTTAAAAGCATTTCTAAAACTAAAATCATTTTTATGTAAAATTAACCAAAACCCATTTTTTAAAAAAATAAAAATAAAAATATAAAACTTTTAATTAAAAACTATCTTTTTTTTATAACTTGTAATTAGTTTTAATAACTTGCAATTATATTTTTTCTGATAAGTAATAATTAAAAACACTTTAGTAATTTCTAGTTAGTAATTTTTTTTTTAACTTATAGTTAGTTTTTCTTTTTTTTATGTATCACTTATAGTTAGTTTTAATTCGAAGTTAAGATTAATTATTTTTAATAAAAATTCAAAAAAAATAAAATAAAAGTTTTGATTTAGCCGTTTCAGTCTCTAACCCCCGTTAATTCGTTTGTTCAGCTTATTGTTATTTCATTTATTCGTACTCTTTTTTTGGCATGGATGTAATTTATGTGAGGCCATGATCGCAGTTATTTTTTTATTTTCGCAGTTATTTTTTTATTTTCGCAGTTAATTTGGCATTTGTAATTTTCGCATTTTCTTTACCGTTTCTTTACTTTCCGCACCTTAATTATGCCGCTATGAGATATTTTGTCTATTTGCATGTTTTACCGCTATTTTCCCCTCTGAAGGAATAGGTCTAAACAGTTTGACCGCCGAGTCAATCACCCTAACGTTTGACCATTTCAAAACCCTAATCGCCTAGGTGTCCCACCATGGACGAAAATGCCCCTTACCCTAGCATTAGGTCAAAGAGTCGTCGTACTCTGTTTTAGGGTTTCCCGTCGTGGAATCCCTAATTTCAACCCTAATTTAATTAACAATTTCAACGTAGAAATAGGAGTTTTAGGACTCCACGTAAGTGTGTCCTTAAGATACGTTTACTCCCCATTGAAATTTTGACCACAGTCAAGAAGTTTCTAACCTCCCTTTCGAGGGGAACTACGATTACTCTGATTCCATTCCCTATCCAGGATACATAGGCACAAGATGCGAATCTTTCCGAGTAAATTTAGGACTAACCCTTAGGTCTTTTAGGTCACTTTATCCCTTAGATCAATATACATTACAACAGATAATAAATAGAAATAAAAGGCATACAATAAACAAAAGGTTCCTGTAGAGTACTACAGAAGTTTAGGGTGCTAGTACCTTCCCTAGACTTAACCAACCCCTTACCTAGGTCTCTCCCCGCATTGTGTTTATGATGCAAAAATAGGTTTTTCCTCCTTTGAACTTTTCCTTCAAATAAATCAAAGAGCGGTTGTGAATCAAAGAATTGTGATTCAAACTAATTAATAGTTTGATATCCTATTTTCACCGCAACAGAAAATGGCGACTTCACTGGGGACTGCCATAACTTTTAAGGGTTATCCCTATTTTGTTTATTGTATGATATTTTTCATTATTTATCCTCTTGTATACATTATTATTGTGCCTTGCTTGGGGGGTACCCTGTTATTGTGAGATAAGTCCTAACCCGAACTTGAGTGACCTTATTATAGGAAGGTGGGATATTCGACGAGGCTTGTCGGGAGTGAGTCCCGACCAAGTTGACTCGAGAATCACCACTCAGTTGAGACCCTTTCAAAGATGGTTCGGTTGAACGAGTTAGTCGTGAAAACTTTTACTATTTTCGATTGGAGTCTGTGATATTGAGGACCGTAGTACCTTAACACCACTTTGGCCTTATATAGGACGTAGTGCGGGAACTATGTGGGAGTAGTCCTACAATAGTTGCTATGCGATGCTACACTCAAAAGAGGTTCTCTCGAGAATATTATCAACCCCCGAGTCAGTCGGAAATGGACCAATGACTTTGGGAACTTCTTAGAACCTTGTTCTGCAGGTACAACTAACCTTAGTACATACCTTATTGGGATGGGTAGACCCTAACTCCTTGCACATACCTTTAACCTAAGACTTGTGTATATATGTGCATTGCATCCATAAAGCATCACATTGCATTACATTTCATGGAATTCAAATTTTATTTATGAATATCGCAGGATTAGGGATTACAATAGAAGAAAAACTTTGAAATATACTTTTAAAAGTCCTAAGCTAGATGACCTAAGGAAGCTAGGATCTTTAGTCCAAGATCGAGAAGGATTCTGTAACTGGTATGGAAGGTTGTTATCTCTGTTGGAATATAAAATGAATGAAGAACTTCTTTCAGTTTTGCTACAATTCTATGATCCCGACTACCATTGCTTCACATTCCCCGATTATCAGCTATTACCTACTTTGGAAGAATATTCTCAGCTTGTAGGGTTACCTATTCTGGATAAGTCTCCTTTCCCTTTCTTGGAGAAGGACCCCAAAGAATAGGATATTGCTAAAGCCACATGTTTGAAGGTATCTGACATTAAGGAGAATATGAATCATAAAGGTGAAATCTTTGGGTTACCTACCAAGTTCCTAATCAAGAAGGCCCAATATTATACCGATTATTTAAGCATGCCTACCTTTGAGACGATCCTTGCTTTGCTTATCTATGGAGTGTTGCTTTTCCCTAATTTTGAAGGATTTGTGGACCTTAATGCCATCAAAATCTTCATGCAAAGGAATCCAGTGCCGACCTTATTGGGTAATACTTATCATTCAGCCCATCTCCGAAACCTCCGTGGTGAAGGGGTGATTACCTGTTGTGTGCCGTTATTGTACAAGTGGTTTATTTCGCACTTGCCTAAGTCCGGTCCTTTTTGGTGTCCCACTCAAGGACGTTGGTCACAAAGGGTTATGGCCTTAACTCAATCCGATATTGATTGGTATAATTGCATGTACGATGGAATACTAGTCATTGATAGTTGTGGAGACTTCGCTAACATGCCTTTACTCGGTTTTAATGGAGGAATTAGCTACAATCCAGTCCTAGCTCGCCGACAGTTACGGTATCCCTTGAAAGAACCGCCTAAAAGTATCTACGTAGAGAAGATCTTCTTCGAAGTCAACAAAGAGCTTCAAGATCAAATTATATCTTCTTGGGGACACTTGCATAGGAAAGGTCGAGAAAGTCTGGGTAGGCCAAATTGCATTTCCATGGAGCCTTATCTTCAGTGGGTCCGAGAAAGAGCTATCAAATTGAAGATGCCTTATCCTCGCTAAGATCCTTTGCCTCCGAGAGAGGAACATGTCCAATATTTCATGTCTGAGGCTGAAACATTGAGGATCGCTTTGAAGAAAGCTCAACATGAAGCGGAAACATGGAAGAACAAATACCATGTGATGGTCGGTGAGTACGAGGAACTTCAAAAACAACTTCAGTCAAGGAACGAGAAGACACTTTCTGACAAGAGGAGAAGACTCTACAAGGATTTATTTTCCTCCGATTCTCCGCCTACTCGTCAAAGTTGTGGATAATGCTTCCTTAGGGCCATTTTTAGCTTTTGTTTAGTTGTTTCCATTAAAAACTTTATATTTGATTGTAATCCATTTATTTTCAATTAATAAAAATTTCTTCATTATTCAGCAATATTTGTAAATATTTGAATTCCCTGAAGTCATTTCATTCGCATTTTGCATCATATTTTGCATTTCATGTGTCTCCCGATTTTCTCATACTCGGTTCTCTCGCCTTCCAGTTTCGTCACCCTGAGTCGATACAATACTAGAGCTCAAGCTCGAAGAAGGATGGAAGAACACGCTCAAGAGATGGATCGCATTAACAACGAGCTAGCAGACCTTCGAGGGAATGTAGGAACAATTATGGAATTGCTCTAGGTTATCAATGCAAAGATGGATACTCAGACTACTGTGGTTTCTAAGATTAATGCTACTACTGCCATGGATCCTCCGGTTGTTTCTGTCGAGAATCAGTTTCCTTATGGTCTTCCGCAAAGTTTCATAAATCTTCCTGTTGTTACATCAGCTCAGCAAGCTATTCTTGTTGTCGCATCAGTTTAATAAGTTGTGCCCGTTATACAGAATGTTCAACAGACTGTGCCTTTGGTTTCTGAGCCTCACAAGGTGGTCCCTACTTTCACACAAGCTAATGTCAGCGCTCATGTGCAGCCTTATCTTAATGAGCCTGTTTATGAAATTCTGGATGATAATGATGGAGAGTATCAACCACGTGATAGGCTTCGCGAGGAAGTTGTTACTATTGATAAAAGATTAAGAAAGATGGAATGAGACCAGATCTTTGCTACTGTTGCTAGAGACATCTGTTTGGTTTCCGGTCTAGTTATTCCGCCAAAGTTCAAGACTCCGAACTTTGACTGCTATGAAGGGACTACTTGTCTGAAAAGCCATTTGATAATGTACTACCGCAGGATGGCTGCTCACGTGGAAAATGATAAGTTGATGATCCACTATTTTCAAGACAGTCTGAAAGGTGCTTTGTCGAAGTGGTATTTGACATTAGACCAGTCTCGCATCAAGTATTTTCAGGATTTGTACGATGCTTTTATTAAGCACTATAAGTACAATATGGATCCAGCTCCTGACAGGCGTCAACTGTTGAGTATGACACAAAAACGTTTTGAGACCTTTAAGGAATATGCCCAGCGATGGAGGGAAATTGCTTCTCAGGTTGAACCTCTGTTGACCGATAAAGAACTAGTTGATTGGTTTGTTGACACCGTTCGTCCCGAGTTCTATGAGAGGATGGTGGGTAGTGTGACTACGAACTTTGTTGATATTGTTGCTGTTGGAGTAAAGGTTGAATTGGCTATGAAGAGTGGAAAAATGTCTAGTGGTTCTAGCAGTACGAGTTCGAAGGACCAAGCTAAGAAGTCTTCTTTCAATCCTCAGAAAAAGAAAGAAGGAGAAACTCATGATGTGTCTTGGGGTAAAAGAGGAAATCAGCAATACCAATATCCGCCGAAGTATGCTCAACCACAAGGCTATCCAGTTCAGTATGCTCCACCCCCATATGTGGCTGCTGTCGCACCATCTTTCAGTCAACAGGCTCCTCAAGCTCTCGCTTACCAGCCTATGCAGCAGGCTCCTGTTTATCCGCCTCCGATTTATCAACAACCTCCACCTAACTATCAGCAAGCGTCCAACGCTCCGGCAAATCAACAACCGAGGAATCAGGCACCCCGCCAGAATGCTCCGAGGAGACCATACAAGCCTTGCCCGCCGATTCCAATGACGTTCACCGAGTTGAACCCTTACTTAGTACAACGAGGTTTGATTACCACCCGAGCTTTGGGAACGCCTCTGAATCCTTTGCCAGTTAACTACAACGTCGCCGCTCATTGTTTATTTCATGAGGGTGCACTCGATCATGATTTGGAAAACTGCTATGCTTTGAAGAATATTGTGAGGGATCTGTTGGAAAAGAAGATTTTGTCATTCGATGATCTGCCGCCCAATGTCAAAACAAATCCTCTGCCACCACACGCGTCTGTTAATGCTGTTAGTGACTCGCCCGACGAGAGTTTTATTCATGATATAGCACAGATTAAGACCCCTCTTAAGGCGTTCCATGCGAAGCTGTTCGAAGCAGGTCTGGTATCTGTTCCTCACATTGGTTGTACGAGCTGTAAGGGATATGATAAGGGTTGTGTGATGGTTCAGAAAGACGTTCAGAGGTTGATTGATGATGGTTTCCTGCAAGTAGTTAACAAGGCGAAAGAAGTAGCCGCAATCGAGCCTACCTTCAACCTGCCCGAGTCAAGGGGTAGGAGGCCAGTGTTTAACCTGCCAGCACCTAAGTCAATCATGCCAGTGTTCAGTATACCGACCCCTGTTGCTCCAACAGTGGACCAACCGAAACCGTTGATTATTCAAAAGCCGAGTCCATTTCCGTTCAATGATCCCAAAGATATACCTGGGAAGTATGATGTAACCGCGATTGATAAGGAATCTGGGAAGGTCATTCCAAGAGAAGAAGTGAAAGCAGATGCTGAAAGTGTGACCAATATAGTTGGGGCAAGCAGGATGACCCGCAGTGGTCGTGTTTACACACCCCGTTTTGATGAGGCACCACCCAAGGAGACAACTGCTAATACTGTTGGGCCTGCCAGAGATAAAAATAAGGAGGTTGTTACCAATGAGGAGGACGCGGAATTCTTGAGGATAATTTGAAAGAGTGATTATAAGGTTGTGGACCAGCTTCACTAGACTCCCTCCAAAATTTCGGTCTTATCATTGTTATTAAATTCACCTGCGGATAGAGCTGCTTTGCAGAAGGTCTTGACTCAAGCTCATGTTGCTCAAGATATCACTACTGGCCAGTTTAATAGTGTAATTGCTAACATTACTGCTTGTAATACTCTCAGCTTCAGTGATGAGGAGTTGCCAAAAGAGGGTCTGAATCATAACCGTTCTTTGCATATATATGTGAAGTGTTAGGAAGATAATTTAGCAAGAGTACTTGTGGATACTAGGTCGTCGTTGAATGTCCTACCTATGAGGGTTCTTAGCAAGATGGCTTACAAAGACACTGTGGTGAAGCCTACTTCATTGATTGTTAAGGCTTTTGATGGTTCGCGGAGATAGGTGGTTAGATAAGTGGAACTTCCTATGCTAATTGGTCCGCATGTATTCCAGATCACTTTCCAAGTTATGGACATCAATCCCAATTACAACTGTCTACTTGGGAGACCCTGGGTCCATGTCGTTGGGGCAGTAACTTCCACCTTGCACCAGAAGATGAAGTTCGTGGTTGATGACAAGTTGGTGATCATACATGGCGAGGAGGATTTAATGGTTAGCAACTTATCGTCGTTCCAGTATATTGAGGTTGATGAAGACGCTTTGGAAACTTCATTCCAAGCACTCGAGATTGCCAATGCTGCTTTAGTGGAAGTCGAAGAAATTGCAGGAGTCCAGAGTAATCCATCTTTTGTATCTTTGAAAAGTACCAGATCAACGATCGACAGGGGCATTCCTGAAGGTTGGGGAGAAGTAATCAGTATCAAGACGAAGACTGACCGCTACGGGTTGGGTTACAGACCATCTCATGAGAAAGTTTCTGCATCTGTCAAAGGGTGTCCGAAGGTTTTTCAAGAAGTGTTTGTCAGCAGAGGTTTTCAGGTTAATGCCATCATCAACGGTGATGAAGATGAAGACCTAAGCAGCCTGGTGTTCAAGAGTGACGCAGCTTTGAGCAACTGGGAGGCTATAGAGATTCCAGTCATTTTTCCATTGTCAAAGTAATTTAATTCTTCATATGTGTTTTCAAATCCATAGCTCTGCCCAAGGCTATTGGATCCCTCTGTAGGGCCACCTTTCATTTTAACAATTATTAATAAATGCATTTTGTTCCCGTTCCATCTTGTTTCACTAGCGTTTTTTCGCTTTCACCTTTTAATGAAATTGGCAATCTTTTCAAAAACAAACTAAAACCATTTTCATTTTCTCTCGCATTTTCATTGAACATTTAATAAAATTAAGCCTTTCAACATGCAGTGACATTACAACCCTTGTGGAATCCGATGACTCTATTGTCTCTCCTGATTGGGATTCACCCATTTACCAAGCTGAAGATGAGGGTGAAGAAGATTTTGAAGTGCCCACTGAGCTTACAAAATTGGTTGAGTACGAGTACACAGAACTTCAGCCGCATAAAGAGCAGGTGGACTTGATTAACCTTGGCACAGATGAAGACAAGAAAGAGGTCAAGATTGGTGCAGTACTTGGGGCGGAGGTCAAGCAGAGATTGGTCAAGCTGTTGAAGGATTATGTTGATGTGTTTGCATGGTCGTATCAAGATATGCCCGATTTAGACATAGATATTGTAGTTCACAAGCTACCGCTTAAGCCAGAATGTCCGCCTGTTAATCAGAAACTTCGAAGAACGAGACCTGACATGGCTTTGAAGATTCGAGATGAGGTTAAGAAATAGTTGGATGCAGGTTTCCTTGTGGTTGCGAAGTATCCTGATTGGGTTGCCAACATTGTTCCTGTCCCCAAAAAGGACGGTAAAGTCAGAATGTGTGTAGACTATAGGGATCTGAACAAAGCTAGTCCAAAAGACGATTTCCCTTTACCTCATATCGATACACTTGTCGACAATACAACTAGCTTTGCAGTTTTCTCATTCATGGATGGTTTCTCCGGTTATAATCAGATCAAGATGGATCTTGCCGACAGGGAAAAGACTACATTCATCACTCCTTAGGGAACCTTCTGTTACAAAGTTATGCCCTTCGGTTTGAAGAACGCAGGGGCAACCTATCAACTTGCTATGACGGTTCTCTTTCATGACATGATGCACAAAGAGATCGAAGTGTATGTGGATGATATGATTTCCAAATCTCATAACGAAGAGGAACATTTGGTTCATCTGTTGAAACTGTTTGAACGACTCCGGAAATATCAGTTGAAACTAAATCCCGCCAAGTGTACTTTTGGTGTCAGATCTGGAAAGCTACTTGGTTTCATCGTCAGCCAACAAGGAATCGAGGTAGACCCTAATAAAGTCCGAGCCATTCAAGACATGTCAGCTCCGTAGACCGAAACACAAGTCAGAGGCTTTCTTGGACGTTTGAACTACATCTCCAGGTTTATATCTAACCTGACTGCTACTTGTGAGCCGATATTCAAGTTGCTTTGCAAAGGTTAGACTGTTGATTGGAATCCGGATTGTCAGTGTGCGTTTGAAAAGATTAAGGATTATTTGCAAGAACTTCCTATCTTGATCCCCCCTGTTCCTGGAATACCACTCTTCATGTATCTTACTGTTCTGGTGAAATCTATGGGCTATGTACTTGGGCAACACGATGAGACCGGACGAAAGGAACATGCCATATACTATCTGAGCAAGAAGTTTACTGATTGCGAGAACCGATACTCACTTTTGGAGAAGACTTGTTGTGCGCTAGCATGGGCTGCTATGCGTCTCAGGCAATACATGATGTGTCATACCACCTTGTTGATTTCGAAGATGGATCCAATAAAGTAAATTTTCGAAAAGCCTGCTCAAACAGGGAGACTTGCTCGTTGGCACATGTTGTTATCAGAATGACATCCAGTACGTACCTCAGAAAGCTATCAAAGGAAGTATCTTGTCAGATTATCTTGCAGACCAACCAGTAGAAGATTACGAGCCTCTCAAGTTTGACTTTCCAGACGAAGACATTATGTGGGTAAAAGATTTCGAAGAACCAGAGTCAGAGCCCGAGGAAGGTCCCGAACCGGGTCTCTGGTGGAAGATGATGTTTGATGGTTCCTCCAATTACAGTGGGCATGGCATAGGTGCCGTTTTGGTGAATCCAAAAGGTGGCTATACCCCATTTACAACAAGGTTAGATTTTGAATGCACAAACAATGTCGCTGAATATGAAGCCTGCATCCTTGGCCTTGAAGCAGCTATTGACCTCCGAATCAAACTTCTTGAAGTAAGCGGAGATTCAGCTTTGGTTATCTATCAAGTGAAAGGTGAATGGGAAACCAAGAATGAGAAGCTAGTCCCTTACAGAGCCTACATTATGGAGTTGATTAAATACTTCGATGAGATCAAGTTCGAACATGTTCCGAGGTCTGAGAATCATATTGATGACACCTTAGCCATGCTAGCATCCATGTGGAAGGTCAAATTTGTCAATGAAGCGCCGCTCATTCAAATCGAGCGTAGAATTGAACCTGCCTACTATTTGGTGATTGAAGAATATGAAACTGAGGAAAAGCCTTGGTTTCATGACATCAAGAATTATTTGCTCACGCAGGAGTATCCAGTAGATGCTTCTTACCTTGACAAAAGGACTTTGAGAAGACTGGCATCCAAGTTCTTCATCAGC
This sequence comes from Lathyrus sativus, assembly GCA_963859935.3. NCBI lineage: Eukaryota > Viridiplantae > Streptophyta > Magnoliopsida > Fabales > Fabaceae > Lathyrus > Lathyrus sativus. Next base: position 285,813,962 of record OZ012738.1, read on the forward strand.
AATGACGTGTTATACAAACGAAACCACGACATGGTTCTGCTTAGATGTGTTGATAAACGTGAAGCGAACATGTTACTCCAAGAGATTCATGAAGGGACGTTCGGAACTCATGCCAACGGCTATGCCATGTCCAAGAAATTCTTGAGGGCTGGATATTACTGGTTAACTATGGAATCAGACTGCATACGATACGCTAGGAAATGTCACAAGTGCCATGTTTATGCCGACAAAATTCATGTACCTCCGGCACCGTTGAACGTTTTGACTTCACCGTGGCCTTTCTCAATGTGGGGCATTGACATGATTGGGGCAATTGAGCTGAAAGCTTCTAACAGTCACCGGTTCATTCTAGTTGCTATTGATTACTTCACCAAATGGGTGGAAGCCGCTTCCTATGCCAACGTCACCAAGCAAGTTGTTGCTCGATTCCTTAAGAGAGAAATTATCTGCCGCTACGGAATTCCGAGCCGAATCATAACTGACAATGGCACCAATCTGAATAATAAGAGCATGAAAGAGTTATGTGACAGCTTCAAGATTGTGCACCATAATTCGTCACCTTACCGTCCTAAGATGAATGGAGTTGTTGAAGCCGCTAATAAAAATATCAAGAAGATCCTGCAAAAGATGGTTAAGACTTACAAGGATTGGCATGAGATGTTATCGTACGCTTTGCATGGATACGAAACTACAGTCCAAACTTCAACAGGGGCAACCCCTTTCTCATTGGTATATGGAACCGGTGCTATCCTCCCCATTGAAGTTGAGCTACCTTCCTTAAGGGTATTGAGGGAAACCAATCTAGATGAAGCTGAGTGGGTTCAAGATAGATTAGACCAGTTGAATCTCATCGACGAGAAGCGTTTGACAGCTATGTGCCATGGTCAGCTATACCAGAAACGGATGAAGAGAGCCTTCGACAAGAAAGTCTGAATCCGTGAGTTTCAACATGGAGAACTTGTACTCAAGAAGATCTTGCCAGTTCACAAAGACATGCGCGGGAAATGGATGCCCAATTACGACGGCTCATTCGTTGTTAAGACAGTCTTCTCCGGAGGATCGCTAATTCTTACAACAATGGATGGAGAAGAGCTCGCACATCCTGTGAATTCCGATGCAGTCCGAAAATATTATGCCTAAAAATAAAAAAAATAAAAACATAATAAAAAAAATATGGCTCGCTAAGTTGAAAACCCGATAGGGCGGCTTAGGCAAAAAAGAGCGTCCTGGTGGATTGAAAACCCGAAAGGGAGGTCCAGGCAAAAGTTAGGGGCAGGGCATTTCACTGCATCGGATGACACCGAACATCGCAGACACATTTACAGAGTACCTTTCAAATCCAATCACTCTCTTTAGAAGTAAAGTTTTGGGTAGTCGTAGTCATTAGGGACAGTAGGTCGTTGGATTCAATGTAACCGTTCCCATATTGCCAATTTCAAATTTGTAATTTCCCATGGGGCTTTGCCTTTAGCAAGCTACTGTTCTTCAATAAAATTTACCTTTTGCTTTTCAATTTCCTTGTTCACCTTATCTCCATTTTATTTCTGTTATGCAATTTGCTTTTGTTAATAAATTTGAACGTGAAAAGTGTTTTCAAAACCAAAATAATTTTTCTCGAAAATACATTTGGAAATGAAAGTTACTTTGACTCATGGAAATCTATAAAGGATCTCTTCGCTCCCCGGTAAGTCTCAGTGTTGCATAAGCATTTGATCATACCAGCATCTCCCCAGTGATAGTCCCCAGCGAGACTTTAAGCTGACAACACTGTTGGGATCCATCCGATAAATCCCCAGTGACTCTCAAGACTGCAAAGACATCTCCGGTATCCTCCAAGTGATTTATGTTTTTGAGGACCCATGCTCAGCGGAATTATCTGTTCCTCAGTGAAGTTGCCTTACCTTCCTCAGGAATGTCCTCCAGGAGATTGCCATATTCTCCCCAGTAGGTCTGATGAACCCTCCTCAGGGAAGTTTGATATCTTATATCCCTAGTCGGATGTACCTTTTAGCCCCAGGAAGCCGAGGTACTATTCCCAGGAAGTTGCTACACTTTTATTCATGAAGCTGCCTACGAAGCGAATATTTATTTTATCCCCGGAAGTCTCTGATCCTAAGGTTTTCTTTGGCTGAGTATGATGCACGCTAGCAATCCCTCACGTGAAGTCATGACATCTTATCCCCATGCGGAGATCATGAATCCCCAGTTAAAGTCAGTACATCATACTCTCCAACGAGGTTATATCGTATCCCCATGAGGAAATCCTGATATTGTATCCCCAAGTGGATTATGTTCTCCCCAGGGAAGTTAGAGCTTTGAAGCCAGATTTGGTTCTACCATCAATTTTTTTCTATCCCTCCGATAGACGTACTGTTGTAGAGGTTGTCGGGTATTCCCCTCTAGATGTTGATTTCATCTCATGTCTCGTCTCTCGTCTGTTTTGTCAGCATATGCATGAGCCTAAGCATTGCATACTCATTGCATGACATTTTCATACACATTAGTATACACTTTGGCATGCGCATTAGCATCTACATTGTTTTGCTATCTGTGTCATCCCTGTCGTTACCGCCAAGTAACTGGGTTTATCCGCTCTCTCCAAGTAGATCGTCAGCCCTAAGCATAAAATACTTGTTTGTTCCAAGATTCCCCACAAAGTTCAACCCTCATGGACGATGGTTATTTCTATTACCTTTCCGCGTTAGGATAAGGTAGTCCCATTCGAGTTCGTTTCCTCAATGGAGACTTGTTTGTCAGTTCTTTCTAGCCCAATTCTAGATTGAGTTTCAGTCCCATCGGTCGCCGAACATACCCGAGCGTGCATTTATTTTTCACTATCTTTCAAGAAGAGCATTTACAATCCTTTGCAGATATGAGACAGTTCCCATCCGAGGAACTTATCACCTTCATTACAATTTACCTTGCAACTTTCATTACAACCTTCATTACAATTTACATTATAACTTTCATTACAATTTTTCATTACACTCTACAATTGATCTTCTCGTACAAGAAGCTCATTATTTCAGTACCACCTTCATTACAATTTACATTTCAACTTTCACTACAACCTTCATTACAATTTACATTACCTGTTACCACCGCTACAAGCGGTTCTCACCCGAGAAGCTTATCATTGCCCCTTGCAAATAAGCGGTATTTCTCGCCTGAGGAGCTTATCCTATCTTCGTCATGACTTGCAGCAAATGGCCATCTCCATCGAGCAGCTAGGCTTCCATTTTCCTTTTCATCTTGAAGTGCGGGGAGGTTTTGAACTGAATCATATTCAGGAGAGCATGAATCCTAAAGAATGAAGAAGTTCGTTTACCCTTTAGTAAAAGGAGCTGAATCATATTCAGGAGAGTATGAATATTGAAGTATGAAGAAGTTCGTTTATTCCTTTAGTAAAAGAAGAAACCAAATTATGTTCGGGGAGCACAGACCTGAGACATGAAGAAGTTTATTTTATCAATCAATCTTTTATCCAGTTTGGCATGCAAGCCCCTTCCAACGATAAGTGGCAGTTCTCTCTCGAGAAAGCTTATCAGGGCGTTTCCCATTGAAGTCCATTTATTTTGGCATACAACCGGTTTTACCTGTATATTTTTCTACGAATTCCTAAATTCCGTCTGATCCTGTCACGAGGGAGAGTTTCCAGAAGCTCGGATGTTATTCTTTGCTCAATGCTCCAGTATCTTGTTAATCGATCGTACAGTCATACAGATCCAGTTTTATCTTTTACCCTAAAGTATCATCCAGTCACGCCTGAACCTGTTGAATAATTACTCTTAGATATTCCCCAGTGGAGGCCGTCTCACCGGTGCCATCTCCATTAAGGATCCCGTTCTTACTTTTCCTTTCTAAAAAATGACAATTGGTCGTGGTCGCACCAGTTGACTATCACCTTAGAATTCCCCAGTGTTGTGTTGTCTGCATTATAGTCTGTTTCGTTTTGTCCATAGCATTGCATATCACTGCATCTAAGGGCAAAATTTTCGGTTATCTATATTTAAATCCCTTTCACCATGATTTCTCAAGCCTACGTCGCTAAAATCATCCGGTGAAGCTATTTAAATAGGGGCAACTGTAATACCCTAAATTTTGCCTTGAGATTTAGTCGAATCATTTCGCATGTCGTTGTGCATCGCGTTTTAACTAACCGCTAACAAGTTCGTATAGTGGGTTGACTTTTGCAGGAAAATATCTGGCGGTGCGCTTCGTAGGTCATGAAGGGTAAATTGGTCATTTGCGTGTAACCGGCGTCAATTTATGAACTTTGGGCTGGGGACAGAAAGGTTGGGCCGTTGAGTGGGTTGATGTTGAGTTAGGACTGAGGTGTAGTTGGAAGAGTAAGTGGACAGTTGGATTTAGCCGAATAAAGGCGCTCGTTTAAATTGTCGGAAGATTAATCGGGAGTCTGATCGGAGACGTGTTTAGTCGGATAACTTGGGCGAATTAGGAATTAATAAAAAAAAAAAGAGATTAGAATTTTAGTGTTTGTTTTTAATTAAAAAAATAGCAAAAATAACTTAATTTTATTTCAATTTTATTTTTCATTTCACTTTCAAATTAATTATATTCCCTTTTAATTTTTTTTTTTCATTTTTAATCTCGTTTTATTTTAAATGTTGTTTCTAATTCATATATTGTTCCCATTTTCATTTTCAATAATTTTATTAAATTTATTCTCATTTTATTTTTTATGGCTTACTTCATTTCTTCTCTTTATCATTACTATCTTTATTTCATGTTAAAGGAAAATAATAGAAACATACAGTTTCATATATAGTAATTTTCATTTTATTCATAATCAAAATCACTTTACAAATAAATAATTTTTCAATTACATTTTCTTGTACAAAAATCTTAAAATGTTCTAAATTGCTAAATTGACCCTAAAGAGAGTCGTCTTCTGAGTTTCGAGTTCTTCGAGTCTGACTTTTCTCCGTACCTGTAAAAAATCAAAAGACAGATAGAATAATCAGTTAGAGTGGGACTCCGACACCCTCAGAACAATCTCATCATCGGGTGTGTTGGGGGGTAACAGATGTCTCCGTCTCCGGCTCCCGACTTTATTTCCGACCCAGAAGTTAAAATCGGCAATATTATGTTCTTATCGAAAGGCACCCAAAAATAGAAGAGGAAAATTGCTTTTGAAATTAGTTGTTTGGCCCAAAAGAGATTATACCGAAAAGCGCTTATTCGAAAAGCCAGTTTGAGAAGTGTTTTTTTATCAGGAGGATGGTTTGCCCATTAGGACCTTAACTTCAATCCTCCGGAAAAAATCAATTCTAATAAAACCAACAAGTTCGAACAAAACCAATTCAAGAACTGATTCAGAAAACCAGTTTGGAGAAACAGCAAAACCAGTTCAAAAAACCAGTTCTAACAAGTAAAGAAACCAGTTCACAAAAAAACAGTTCAGGAAGAAACCAGAGAAACCCGTTCAGAAATTAGTCCAATGAACTGTTTCAACAAGCAATAATCTTTTCCGAAAGCCCAGTCAAACGAGAACCGTTCAAACCCAGCAAACTTCACCGTAAAAAACGCAGCAGATTAATCAACAAATTCCTGGTAAACAGCAGCCACAAGAACAGTCAAGTTAAATAACCGAAAACCACAATAAACATCACGGAAGCACCAACAAACTCGCTAAAACAAGAAACAAGATCTCCAAGTCACGAAGTACCCGCAAAACCCACAATACAACAAATCCAAAGAACATATATAATGATCATTAGCTTCAGATCATAGACGAAGATCAGAAATCCCCAAGCGGCGACGCACTTGAGGAAGGTTCAGAAAGCTATAAGCTTTCATCATCACCCTTTTGAAAGAAGAAGAGAAAATAAATTTCGCAGTAACCGTAACCACAGAAGAAACCCTAGACGGAACCCAAAACGGCGACGGTGGACCCTCTAAAGGCTCAAACACCAGCTAGAACCGCGGGACCCCCTCAGTTGCCATCATCGGAGGCTCTTCATCATCCATAGGCCAAAGAGGTGAGCAAGCTATTTTTATTCACGGGTTGATTTGTGTTTTGTAGGAACGAAGAAGGAGAGCACGACATGCAAGGAAAAATCGGGAAAGCTTTAATACACCGGCCATGGCGCCGCCGATATTTGGAGAGGGAGAAGATAAGGGTTCACCAAGAAACCCTAAGGCGAATGAATAACGGCACCAAATGGCCCTCACCTTTTTTTTTATTTGTTCTATTTTTTTTAAATTTGTTTATTTGTTTGTTTATTTGCCATTTTATTGTTGTTATGGTTTAATAATATTATTTAACATAACCTATTACTTAATTAATATTATTTTTTCTATAATGAATCTAAAAGGGCAACGTTCTGCTACTTTAAAACTTGAAAAATCATTGTTAAATGAGGTGTAATTCTCATGATTGGAATTGATTATCGTTTCCTCAGTGAATTTGGTATCCAAAAAACAAATATAATAAAGCGTTTTTAAATTTTCGAAAAACGGAAAACATTTTTTAACATTATTATTAAAAACTTTTTAATAAAACTAAAACGTATTTTTCTTCATAAAAAAAAATCCTTTAAAATTAAAATATTTCTCTAATTAAATTACACTAAAATTTTTTAGTAAAAATAAAGTTTAGTTTTTGCATAAAAATTGAAATATCTTTTAGCATTAAAAATTAAAATATCCTTTTAGCATTAAAAATTAAAATATATTTTTTGCATAAAAATTGAAATATATTTTTAGCATTAAAAATTAAAATATCTTTTTTTGCATAAAATTGAAATATCTTTTTAGCATTAAAAATTAAAATATCTTTTTTGCATAAAAATTGAAAATATTTTTTATTTAAAACTATTTTTTCCTTACAGAATTTAAAATCCTTTTAAACTTAATGTAGATTTAGTTTTCCATTGTAACTTAATTTAAATCAAATAAAAAAAATTAAAACTTAATGTAGATTTGATTTCTCATTAAAACTTATTGCAAATCATTTCTTAAAATTTAATGTAAATTAAAGTTTCTCATTTCTTAAAATTTAATGTAAATTAAATGTTTACTAAAGTTTAATTTAAAACATTTTTAACTTAAACAAAATTTTTTTATCTAAACTTAATATAAAATTCCTTTTATTAAAATTTAATTAAAAAAATGCTTAAAATTTTTCTAAACTAAAACTTTTTTTAACTCATCTTTAAAACTTAAAATTTAAAAGCATTTCTAAAACTAAAATCATTTTTATGTAAAATTAACCAAAACCCTTTTTTAAAAACAATAAAAATATAAATATAAAACTTTTAATTAAAAACTATCTTTTTTTTATAACTTGTAATTAGTTTTAATAACTTGCAATTATATTTTTTCTGATAACTAATAATTTAAACCACTTTAGTAATTTCTAGTTAGTAATTTTTTTTTAACTTATAGTTAGTTTTTCTTTTTTTTTTTTATGTATCACTTATAGTTAGTTTTAATTCGAAATTAAGATTAATTATTTTTAATAAAAATTCAAAAAAAAATAAAATAAAAGTTTTGATTTAGCCGTTTCATTCTCATCTAACCCCCGTTAATTCGTTTGTTCAGCTTATTGTCATTTCATTTATTCGTACTCTTTTTTTGGCATGGATGTAATTTATGTGAAGCCATGGTTGCAGTTATTTTTTTATTTTCGCAGTTATTTTTTTATTTTCGCAGTTTTTCTGGGATTTGTAATTTTCGCATTTTCTTTATCGTTTCTTTACTTTCCGCACCTTAATTATGCCGCTATGAGATATTTTGTCTATTTGCATGTTTTACCGCTATTTTCCCCTCCGAAGGAATAGGTCTAAACAGTTTGACCGCCGAGTCAATAACCCTAACGTTTGACCATTTCAAAACCCTAATCGCCTAGGTGTCCCGCCGTGGACAAAAATGCCCATTACCCTATCATTAGGTCAAAGAGTCGTCGTACTCTGTTTTAGGGTTTCCCGCCGTGGAATCCCTAATTTCAACCCTAATTTAATTAAAAATTTCAACGTAGAAATAGGAGTTTTAGGACTCCACGTAAGCATGTCCTTAAGATACGTTTACTCTCCATTGAAACTTTGACCACAGTCAAGAAGTTTCTAAGCTCCCTTTCGAGGGGAACTACGATTACTCTGATTTCATTCCCTATCCAGGATACGAAGGCACAAGATGCAAATCTTTCCGAGTAAACTTAGGACTAACCCTTAGGTCTTTTAGGTCACTCTATCCCTTAGCTCAATATACATTAAAGCAGATAATAAATAAAAATAAAAGGCATACAATAAACAAAAGGTTCTTGTAGAGTACTACAGAAGTTTAGGGTGCTAGTACCTTCCCTAGACTTAACCAACCCCTTACCTAGGTCTCTCCCCGCATTGTGTTTATGATGCAAAGATAGGTTTTCCCTCCTTTGACATTTTCCTTCGGATAAATCAAAGAGCGGTTGAGAATCAAAGAATTGTGATTCAAACTAATTAATAGTTTGATATCCTATTTCCACCGCAACAAAAAATGGCGACTTCACTGGGGACTGCCATAACTTTTAAGGGTTATCCCTATTTTGTTTATTGTATGATATTTTTCATTATTTATCCTCTTGTATACATTATTATTGTGCCTTGCTTGGGGGGTACCCTATTATTGTGAGATAATTCCTAACCCGGACTTGAGTGACCTTATTATAGGAAGGTGAGATATTCGACGAGGCTTGCCGGGAGTGAGTCCCGACCAAGTTGACTCGAGAATCACCACTCAGTTGAGACCCTTTCAAAGATGGTTCGGTTGAACGATTTATTCGTGAAAACTTTTACTATTTTCGATTGGAGTCTGTGATATTGAGGACCGCAGTACCTTAACACCACTTTGGCCTTATATAGGACATAGTGCGGGAACTATGTGGGAGTAGTCCTACAATAGTTGCTACGCGATGCTACACTCAAAAGAGGTTCTCTCGAGAATATTATCAACCCCCGAGTCAGTCGAAAATGGACCAATGACTTTGGGCACTTCTTAGAACCTTGTTCTGCAGGTACAACTAACCTTAGTACATACCTTATTAGGATGGGTAGACCCTAACTCCTTGCACATACCTTTAACCTAAGACTTGTGTATATATTTGCATTGCATCCATAAAGCATTACATTTCATGGAATTCAAATTTTATTTATGAATATCGCAGGATTATGGATTACAATAGAAGAAAAACTTTGAAATATACTTTTAAAAGTCCTAAGCTAGATGACCAAAGGAAGCTAGGATCTTTAGTCCAAGATCGAGAAAGATTCTGTAACCGGTATAGAAGGTTGTTATCTCTGTTCGAATATAAAATGAACGAAGAACTTCTTTCGGTTTTACTACAATTTTGTGATCCTGACTACAATTTTGTGTATATATTTGCATTGCATCCATAAAGCATTACATTTCATGGAATTCAAATTTTATTTATGAATATCGCAGGATTATGGATTACAATAGAAGAAAAACTTTGAAATATACTTTTAAAAGTCCTAAGCTAGATGACCTAAGGAAGCTAGGATCTTTAGTCCAAGATCGAGAAGGATTCTGTAACCGGTATAGAAGGTTGTTATCTCTGTTCGAATATAAAATGAACGAAGAACTTCTTTCGGTTTTGCTACAATTCTGTGATCCTGACTACCATTGCTTCACATTCCCCGATTATCAGCTATTACCTTCTTTGGAAGAATATTCTCAGCTTGTAGGGTTACCTATTCTAGATAAGTCTCCTTTCCCTTTCTTGGAGAAGGACCCCAAAGAATAGGATATTGCTAAAGCCACATGTTTGAAGGTATCTGACATTAAGGAGAATATGACTCATAAAGGTGAAATCTTTGGGTTACCTACGAAGTTCCTAATCAAGAAGGCCCAATATTATGCCGATTATTTAAGCATGCCTACCTTTGAGACGATCCTTACTTTGCTTATCTATGGAGTGTTGCTTTTCCCTAATTTTGAAGGATTTGTGGACCTTAATGCCATCAAGATCTTCATGCAAAGGAATCCAGTGCTGACCTTATTGGGTAATACTTATCATTCAGCCCATATCCGAAACCTCCGTGGTGAAGGGGTGATTACCTGTTGTGTGTCGTTATTGTACAAGTGGTTTATTTCGCACTTGCCTAAGTCCGGTCCTTTTTGGAGTTCCACTCAAGGAAGTTGGTCACAAAGGGTTATGGCCTTAACTCACTCCGATATTGATTGGTATAATCGCATGTACGATGGAATACTAGTCATTGATGGTTGTGGAGACTTCACTAACACGCCTTTACTCGGTTTTAATGGAGGAATTAGCTACAATCCAATCCTAGCTCGCCGACAGTTACGGTATCCCTTGAAAGAACCGCCTAAAAGTATCTACGTAGAGAAGATCTTCTTCGAAGTCAACAAAGAGCTTCAGGATCAAATTATATCTTCTTGGGGACACTTGCATAGGAAAGGTCGAGAAAGTCTGGATAGGCCAAATTGCATTTCCATGGAGCCTTATCTTCAGTGGGTCCGAGAAAGAGCTATCAAATTGAAGATGCCTTATCCTCGCCAAGATCCTTTGCCTCCGAGAGAGGAACCTGTCCAATATTTCATGTCTGAGGCTGAAACATTGAGGATCGCTTTGAAGAAAGCTCAACATGAAGCGGAAACATGGAAGAACAAATATCATGTGATGGTCGGTGAGTACGAGGAACTTCAAAAACAGCTTCAGTCAAGGAATGAGAAGGCACTTTCTGACAAGAGGAGAAGACTCTACAAGGATTTATTTTCCTCTGATTCTCCGCCTACTCGTCAAAGTTGTGGATAATGCTTCCTTAGGGCCATTTTTAGCTTTTGTTTAGTTGTTTCCATTAAAAACTTTATATTTGATTTTAATCCATTTATTTTCAATTAATAAAAATTTATTCGTTATTCAGCAATATTTGTAAATATTTGAATTCCCTGAAGTCATTTCATTCGCATTTTGCATCATATTTTGCATTTCATGTGTCTCCCGATTTTCTCATACTCGGTTCTCTCGCCTTCCAGTTTCGTCACCCTGAGTCGATACAATACTAGAGCTCAAGCTCGAAGAAGGATTGAAGAACACACTCAAGAGATGGATCGCGTTAACAACGAGCTAGCAGATCTTCGAGGGAATGTAGGAACAATTATGGAATTGCTCCAAGTTATCAATGCAAAGATGGATACTCAGACTACTGTGGTTTCTAAGATTAACGCTACTACTGCCATGGATCCTCCAGTTGTTTCTGTCGAGAATCAGTTTCCTTATGGTCTTCCGCAGAGTTTCATACATCCTCCTGTTGTTACATCAGCTCAGCAAGCTATTTTTATTGCCGCATCAGTTCAACAAGTTGTGCCTGTTATACAGAATGTTCAACAGACTGTGCCTTTAGTTTCTGAGCCTCACAAGGTGGTCCTTACTTTCACACAAGCTAATGTCAGCGCTTATGTGCAGCCTTATCTTAATGAGCCTATTTACAAAATTCTGGATGATAATGATGGAGGGTATCAACCACGTGATAGACTTCGCGAGGAAGTTGTTACTATTGATAAAAGATTAAGAAAGATGGAAGGAGACCAGATCTTTGGTGCTGCTGCTAGAGACATCTGTTTGGTTTCCGGTCTAGTTATTCCGCCAAAGTTCAAGACTCCGAACTTTGACTGCTATGAAGGGACTACTTGTCCAAAAAGCCATTTGATAATGTACTACCGCAGGATGGCTGCTCACGTGGAAAATGATAAGCTGATGATCCACTGTTTTCAAGACAGTCTGAAAGGTGCTTCGTCGAAGTGGTATTTGACATTGGACCAGTCTCGCATCAAGTCTTTTCAGGATTTGTTCGATGCTTTTATTAAGCACTATAAGTACAATATGGATCTATCTCCTGACAGGCGTCAACTGTTGAGTATGACATAGAAAAGTTCCGAGACCTTTAAAGAATATGCCCAGCGATGGAGGGAAATTGCTTCTCAGGTTGAACCTCTATTGACCGATAAAGAACTAGATGCTTGGTTTGTTGACACCGTTCGTCTCGAGTTCTACGAGAGGATGGTGGGTAGTGTGACTACGAACTTTGCTGATATTGTTGCTGTTGGAGTAAAGGTTGAATTGGCTATGAAGAGTGGAAAAATGTCTAGTGGTTCTAGCAGTACGAGTTCGAAGGACCAAGCTAAAAAGTCTTCTTTCAATCCTCAGAAAAAGAAAGAAGGAGAAAATCATGTTGTGTCTTCGGGTAAAAGAAGAAATCAGCAATACCAATATCCGCCGCAGTATGCTCAACCACAAGGCTATCCGATTCAGTATGCTCCACCCCCATAAGTGGCTGTTGTCGCACCATCTTTCAGTCAACAGGCTCCTCAAGCTCCCGCTTACCAGCCTATACAGCAGGCTCCTGTTTATCTGCCTCCGGTTTATCAACAACCTCCGCCTAACTATCAGCAAGCGTCCAACGCTCCGGCAAATCAACAACCGAGGAATCAGACACCCCGCCAGAATGCTCCGAGGAAACCATACAAGCCTTGCCCGCCGATTCCAATGACGTTCACCGAGTTGTACCCTTACTTAGTACAACGAGGTTTGATTACCACCCAAGCTTTGTGGACGCCTCCGAATCCTTTGCCATTTAACTACAACATCGCCGCTCATTGTTTATTTCATGAGGGTGCACGCGATCACGATTTGGAAAACTGTTATGCTTTGAAGAATATTGTGAGGGATCTGTTGGAAAAGAAGATTTTGTCATTCGATGATCTGCCGCCCAATGTCAAAAAAAATCCCCTGCCAACACACGCGTCTGTTAATGCTGTTAGTGATTTGCCCGACAAGAGTTTTATTCATGATGTAGCACAGATTAAGACCCCTCTTAAGGCGTTCCATGCGAAGCTGTTCGAAGCAGGTATGGTATCTGTTCCTCACATCGGTTGTACGAGCTGTAAGGGATATGATAAGGGTTGTGTGATGGTTCAGAAAGACGTTTAGAGGTTGATTGATTACGATTTCCTGCAAGTAGTTAACAAGGCAAAAGAAGTAGCCGCAATCGAGCCTACCTTCAACCTGCCCGAGTCAAGGGGTAGGAGGCCAGTGTTTAACCTGCCAGCACCTAAGTCAGTCATGCCAGTGTTCAGTATACCGACCCTTGTTGCTCCAACAGTGGACCAACCGAAACCGTTGATTATTCAAAAGCCGAGTCCATTTCCGTTCAATGATCCCAAAGTTGTACCTTGGAAGTATGATGTAACCGCGATGGATAAGGAATTTGGGAAGGTCATTCCAAGAGAAGAAGTGAAAGCAGATGGTGAAAGTATGACCAATATAGCTGGGGCAAGCAGGATGACCCATAGTGGTCGTGTTTACACACCCCGTTTTGATGAGGCACCACCCAAGGAGACAACTGCTAATACTGCTGGGCCTGCCAGAGATAAAAATAAGGAATTTGTTACCAATGAGGAGGACGCGGAATTCTTGAGGATAATTCGAAAGAGTGATTATAAGGTTGTAGACCAGCTTCACAAGACTCCCTCCAAAATTTCGGTCTTATCATTGTTATTAAATTCACCTACGCATAGAGCTGCTTTGCAGAAGGTCTTGACTCAAGCTCATGTTGCTCAAGATATCACTACTGGCCAGTTTAATAGTGTAATTGCTAACGTTACTGCTTGTAATACTCTCAGCTTTAGTGATGAGGAGTTGCCAAAAGAGGGTCTGAATCATAACCGTTCTTTGCATATATCCGTGAAGTGTCAGGAAGATAATTTAGCAAGAGTACTTGTGGATACTAGGTCGTCGTTGAATGTCTTGCCTATGAGGGTTCTTAGCAAGATGGCTTACAAAGACACTGTTGGGAAGCCTACTTCTTTGATTGTTAAGGCTTTTAATGGGTCACGGAGATCGGTGGTTGGAGAAATGGAACTTCCTATGCTGATTGGTCCGCATGTATTCCAGATCACTTTCCAAGTTATGGACATCAATCCCAATTACAGCTGTCTACTTGGGAGACCCTGGGTCCATGCCGCTGGGGCAGTAACTTCCATCTTGCACCAGAAGATGAAGTTCGTGGTTGATGACAAGTTGGTGATCATACATGGCGAGGAGGATTTAATGGTTAGCAACTTATCATCGTTCTAGTATATTGAGGCTGATGAAGACGCTTCGGAAACTTCATTCCAAGCACTCGAGATTTCCAATGCTGCTTTAGTGGAAGTCGAAGAAATTGCAGGAGTCCAGAGTAATCCATCTTTTGTATCTTTGAAAAGTACCAGATCAACGATCGACAGGGGCATTCCTGAAGGTTGGGAAGAAGTAATCAGTATCAAGACGAAGACTGACCGCTACGGGTTGGGTTACAGACCAACTCATGAGAAAGTTTTCGCATCTGTCAAAGGGTGTCCGAAGGTTTTTCAAGAAGTGTTTGTCAGTAGAGGTTTTCAAGTTAATGCCATCAGCAACGGTGATGAAGATGAAGACCTAAGCAGCCTGGTGTTCAAGAGTGATGCAGCTTTGAGCAACTGGGAGGCTATAGAGCTTCCAGTCATTTTTCTATTGTCAAAGTAATTTAATTCTTCATATGTGTTTTCAAATCCATAGCTCTGCCCAAGGCTATTGGATCGCTCTGTAGGGCCACCTTTCATTTCAACAATTATTAATAAATGCATTTTGTTCCCGTTCCATCTTGTTTCACTAGCGTTTTTTCGCTTTCACCTTTTAATGAAATTGGCAATCTTTTCAAAAACAAACTAAAACCATTTTCATTTTCTCTCGCATTTTCATTGAACATTTAATAAAATTAAGCCTTTCAACATGCAGTGACATTACAACCCTTGTGGAATCCGATGACTCTATTGTCTCTCCTGATTGGGATTCACCCATTTACCAAGCTGAAGATGAGGGTGAAGAAGATTTTGAAGTGCCCACTGAGCTTACAAAATTGGTTGAGTACGAGTACACAGAACTTCAGCCGCATAAAGAGCAGGTGGACTTGATTAACCTTGGCACAGATGAAGACAAGAAAGAGGTCAAGATTGGTGCAGTACTTGGGGCGGAGGTCAAGCAGAGATTGGTCAAGCTGTTGAAGGATTATGTTGATGTGTTTGCATGGTCGTATCAAGATATGCCCGGTTTAGACATAGATATTGTAGTTCACAAGCTACCGCTAAAGCCAGAATGTCCGCCTGTTAATCAGAAACTTCGAAGAACGAGACCTGACATGGCTTTGAAGATTCGAGATGAGGTTAAGAAATAGTTGGATGAAGGTTTCCTTGTGGTTGCGAAGTATCCTGATTGGGTTGCCAACATTGTTCCTGTCCCCAAAAAGGACGGTAAAGTCAGAATGTGTGTAGACTATAGGGATCTGAACAAAGCTAGTCCAAAAGACGATTTCCCTTTGCCTCATATCGATACACTTGTCGACAATACAACTAGCTTTGCAGTTTTCTCATTCATGGATGGTTTCTCCGGTTATAATCAGATCAAGATGGATCTTGCCGACAGGGAAAAGACTACATTCATCACTCCTTGGGGAACCTTCTGTTACAAAGTTATGCCCTTCGGTTTGAAGAACGCAGGGGCAACCTATCAACGTGTTATGACGGCTCTCTTTCATGACATGATGCACAAAGAGATCGAAGTGTATGTGGATGATATGATTGCCAAATCTCATAACGAAGAGGAACATTTGGTTCATCTGTTGAAACTGTTTGAACGACTCCGGAAATATCAGTTGAAACTAAATCCCGCCAAGTGTACTTTTGGTGTCAAATCTAGAAAGCTACTTGGTTTCATCGTCAGCCAACGAGGAATCGAGGTAGACCCTGATAAAGTCCGAGCCATTCAAGACATGCCGGCTCCGTAGACCGAAACACAAGGTAGAGGTTTTCTTGGACGTTTGAACTACATCTCCAGGTTTATATCTAACCTGACTGCTACTTGTGAGACGATATTCAAGTTGCTTTGCAAAGGTCAGACTGTTGATTAGAATCCGGATTGTCAGTGTGCGTTTGAAAAGATTAAGGATTATTTGCAAGAACCTCCTATCTTGATCCCCCCTGTTCCTGGAAGACCACTCTTCATGTATCTTACTGTTCTGGTGAAGTCTATGGGTTGTGTACTTGGGCAACACGATGACACCAGACGAAAGGATCCCCCCTATTCCTGGAAGACCACTCTTCATATACTATCTGAGCAAGAAGTTTACTGATTGCGAGAACCGATACTCACTTTTGGAGAAGACTTGTTGTGCGCTAGCATGGGCTGCTAGGCGTCTCAGGCAATACATGTTGTGTCATACCACCATGTTGATTTCGAAGATGGATCCAATAAAGTACATTTTCGAAAAGCCTGCTCAGACAGGGAGACTTGCTCGTTGGCACATGTTGTTATCAGAATATGACATCCAGTACGTACCTCAGAAAGCTATCAAAGGAAGTATCTTGTCAGATTATCTTGCAGACTAACCAGTCGAAGATTACGAGCCTCTCAAGTTCGACTTTCCAGACGAAGACATTATGTGGGTAAAAGATTTCGAAGAACCAGAGTCAGAGCCCGAGGAAGGTCCCGAACCGGGTCTCTGGTGGAAGATGATGTTTGATGGTTCCTCCAATTACAGCGGGCATGGCATAGGTTCCGTTTTGATGAATCCAAAAGGTGGCTATACCCCATTTACAGCAAGGTTAGATTTTGAATGCACAAACAATGTCGCCGAATATGAAACCTGCATCCTTGGCCTTGAAGCATCTATTGACCTCTGAATCAAACTTCTTGAAGTAAGCGGAGATTCAGCTTTGGTTATCTATCAAGTGAAAGGTGAATGGGAAACCAAGAATGAGAAGCTAGTCCCTTACATAGCCTACATTGTGGAGTTGATTAAATACTTCGATGAGATCAAGTTCGAACATGTTCCGAGGTCTGAGAATCATATTGCGGACACCTTTGCCATGCTAGCATCCATGTGGAAGGTCAAATTTTTCAATGAAGCGCCGCTCATTCGAATCGAGCGTAGAATTGAACCCGCCTACTGTTTGGTGATCGAAGAAGATGAAACTGAGGAAAAGCCTTGGTTTCATGACATCAAGAATTATTTGCTCACGCAGGAGTATCCAGCAGATGCTTCTTACCTTGACAAAAGGACTTTGAGAAGACTGGCATCCATGTTCTTCATCAGCAATGACGTGCTATACAAACGAAACCACGACATGGTTCTACTTAGATGTGTTGATAAACGTGAAGCAGACATGTTACTCCAGGAGATTCATGAAGGGATGTTCGGAACTTATGCCAACGGTTATGCCATGTCCAAGAAAATCTTGAGGGCTGGATATTACTAGTTAACTATGGAATCAGACTGCATATGATACGCTAGGAAATGTCACAAGTGCCAAGTTTATGCCGACAAAATGCATGTACCTCCGACACCGTTGAACGTTTTGACTTCACCGTGGCCTTTCTCAATATGGGGCGTTGACATGACTGGGGCAATTGAGCCGAAAGCTTCTAACGGTCACCGGTTCATTCTAGTTGCTATTGATTACTTCACTAAATGGATGGAAGCTGCTTCCTATGCCAACGTGACCAAGCAAGTTGTTGCTCGATTCCTTAAGAGAGAAATTATCTGCCGCTACGGAATTCTGAGCCGAATCATAACTGACAATGGCACCAATCTGAATAATAAGACCATGAAAGAGTTGTGTGACAGCTTCAAGATTGCGCACCACAATTCGTCACCTTACCGTTCTAAGATGAATGGAGTTGTTGAAGCCGCTAATAAAAATATCAAGAAGATCCTGCAAAAGATGGTCTAGACTTACAAGGATTGGCATGAGATGTTACCATACACTTTGCATGGATACAAAACTACAGTCCGAATTTCAACAGGGGCAACCCCTTTCTCATTGGTATATGGAACCGGCGTCGTCCTCCCCATTGAAGTTGAGCTACCTTCCTTAAGGGTATTGAGGGAAACAAATCTAGATGAAGTTGAGTGGGTTCAAGATAGATTAGACCAGCTGAATCTCATCGACGAGAAGCGTTTGACAGCTATGTGCCATGGTCAGCTATACAAGAAACAGATGAAGAGAGCCTTCGACAAGAAAGTCTGAATCCGTGAGTTTCAAAAAGGAGAACTTGTACTCAAGAAGATCTTGCATGTTCACAAAGACATGCGCGGGAAATTGATGCCCAATTACGACGACCCATTCATTGTTAAGACAGTCTTCTCCGGAGGATCGTTAATTCTTACAACAATGGATGGAGAAGAACTCGCACATCCTGTGAATTCCGATGTAGTCCAAAAATATTATGCCTAAAAATAAAAATAAAAAAACATAATAAAAAAAATAATATGGCTCGCTAAGTTGAAAACCCGAAAGGGCGGCTTAGGTGTCGCACCCTAAAATTTGCTCAACCTTATTCACTTGGTTTATGTTTCAACATCATTAGCATTTGCATATAGAGTCATGTATATAGCCTAATCATCTGCATAGCATATCATAGCAAATCATCCAACAGGGGACCAATCACTATTCTCATCTCTATGAGCCTATCAAGAGGTTATTATTCAAATTCAATCTCATTCAAGTCATCAGAAAGAATTTGAAAGCTGAGAAGTCAGTGGGTCAAGCAGTGCATCCATCTCCTGGCTGAGGGTATCTGAGGGTCAACAAAGAAATTGTGAGTTGTGGGCTGAGCATGGAGATCATGAAAGACTTAGAAAGTCATTGGGAGAAGGAGACAAGTCATTGGTGTGATCACAAGAGTTGCAGTTGAAGGCAGTCAACTAGGGTTTCATCTGGGGTCAACTCTAGGTCAACTCTAGGTCAATTGACTGATTGAAAGGCATTAAGGGCTATTGGAGAGATGTGGGGTTCATCATTTGACATGTAAAGAAGGATATGTTGTTATTTTAAGAAGAATTCAAGAGAAATCAAGGAGAAGAGGAGCTTCTAAATTAGGGTTTCTGTGTAAAATCCCCTAGTTTAGGTCAAATTTCCAAGCAAGATAAGTCAAAATGAAAGCTTCAAATGGATCCTTGGCCAACATGAAACTTGTAGAGGATATCAAGACCTTTAATTTGAGTGGTGGAAGACATTAATGAGATTTATAGAACTCAAGTTATGGTCCTTGCAAGTTACAGGTCATCTGAGGTATCTGAAATTTTGTCTGTGAAAGTGACTTGACTTCCAAGCAATTTTTACCCCTCAAGGATATTTCAAATGAATTTCTGGTCAACATAAGAGTTGTTCCTCATTGTCTTATCTTTCTATAATGGTATAGTATGCCTTCATATGATTTGTGTAACTCTACTTATGGTCTCGGCAAGCAAAGGGTATTTTGGTCATCTGAGAATTACAGGTCATTTCAAGCCTATGCCCAAAACTCATACAAGGAAGCTTCAAATGGAAAACTTCACAACATCAAACTTGTTCCAAATGACATTTTTAGTCTAGAAATGTGACCATGAAAGATTTGAAAGATTCATAGCACAAGGTTTCAAAATTGGTGGATTTAATGAATAAAAATGACCTAAAAAATGAGATTTTTCATAATTTGGCCAAATGAAGTGAAATTATAGGTCATTTTGATTGGAAAAATCATTTTGAGAACATTGGAAAAAGTGGAATTTTGAGTTTGGTTCAAGTTTTGAAAGTTATTCATGGTTACTTATAATGGAAGTTACATAACCAAAATTCAAGGGAAAGAGTGCATGGGAAGCTTCTCCAAGGTTCTAGGAGTTTCTAATCTCATCTATATATTGATATGAAGAGCTTCATGCCATGGCTGGTGACTCATATTGATCAAAACACAAGTTTCACACAATTCTTCCAATTTGCAAAATCAATTCAAACTATCTCAAATCTTTACCAATTTCCATTTTTCTTGATCTGGTCTTCATCACCATCATCCATAGATCACAATTCACACAAGAATTTGGCTGAATTGAGCAAGGATCGTGACATATAAGTTCCATCATCCAAGGTGCAAGAAGTTGGAATCACAAGATCCAAGAAGTTTGAGTCAGAATCTTCGCATACAGAATCAAGGTTGGAGTGTGTGGATCAGTTTCAAATCACTGCAAGCATTGGATCAAGGAGTTCCATAGCTGTTTCTTCATTTTGAACCAGGTTGGTATCTCTACTCGAATTGCATGATTTAGCTAGCATGTTAGTGATTTGTTAGCATAGAATGGTTAAGTTAAGTTAGATGATGAATTCCACAAAGTTTGGAGAGTTTTTCATGAAGGTTGTTAATGGAGTGCAAGAACTGTTAAGGCTTATAACTCTTAGATTAAAGCACGATAATCGTAGGTTAATAGCTTGAAATGATCAGTGTGAGATGTAGAGCATGTTAGGATAGAATTGAGCAAGCATTGGGAGATTTGATATCAGTTGATTATGGTGGAACCTAACTGTTACACCTATCAGGTTTGGAGTTTGGCTGAGTTTTAGAAGGAACTAAGGATATGGTTGTGTAGAGGGGAAGAAGGAGATCATTTTTGCTCTTGACATCGAAGGAATCCATGAAGAAACGAGAGAGAACAGAGGCGTAGAAGGTTTGTGCATGGCATGAGAAATTTCAGGTTAGGGTTTTCAAGTTGGGGACGATGGCTATCCATCGTTGGATCAAGCCTGGTTATTTGACTAATTAATCCCATCTAACGGTCCACATTTGAATCAGCAAAACGGAGGGAGATTCTAAACACAAAACGCATCGTTTGAGTTAGTGAGAGATCATGGGCCTTGGACTCAGATTTCTATCCCCACCCCCTTTTGATAAGCCCAATGAAATAACACTTGATTTTGTTGCTTTTCGCACCGAGGGTTTAATCATTTTCTTTTATTTTTTGATTCGTTTTTCTGAACCAATTGGGCCTAGCGCCAAATGCTATTCGCGCCCCCTCTTCCCAAGCCCATCAAGATAATAACTGGGTGAAGCTGCTATTCAGACCCCCTCCCCTTTTAATTCATATTTTGTGTTTTATTTTCTTTAATGATTTTCTCACCTTTAAAAATTCATAAAAAATGGAAAATTTGATATTTTTAATTCCTTCTTTTTGTGGTAGGTCCATAATCCTGTCTAAAAAAATATTAAATAATAAAATTGGCATGTTATTTTGTTTTAATATTTTTCATGCATTTTTCTTGTGAATAGCATTTTATTGAGTTTAGTTTAGTACTCAAATTTGTTGATGTTAGATCTCATAGTTCCCTTTAGATTTAGGGTTCATTCTTTTTAGGTTGATTAGTTTAGGACTTCAACTTGTATATAGGATTTAATTCACAATTTTAGAATTTAATCTTAGGAGATTTGTTTGGGTGTGAATAACATGAACAAAATTAGGGTTTAGGTGATAACATAGGTGAAGTAGTTCATTTCCCTTAGGAGTTAGAGATCGAATTTTTGGGGTATGGGACTATAGGGATTATGGGTAGTTATTAGACCCCTTAGAAAATAGTAGGATTCCCCTACTGCTATTAGTACTGTCTGTATTTGCTTGACTGGTGTGGTGTGCCCTCTCTGGGGATTATTACTTGTCTGTGTGGGTATTGGGTTTGCTTAGGGATTGGGAGAGTTGAAGACTTGTGATGATGAAGCCATTGGAGATCCAGAGATTGAAGTCCAACTTCCAGAGTTGATGAGGAGATTCTTGCTAGCAGCTGTTGAGGAGTCTAGGGTTTAGGAGCTAGGCAGAGCTTTAGATTAGAAAGCTTGATTCACAAACATGGAAGGCTTTGTCTGCCTCCATTCTTTCTCTATGATTCAAAGTCTCTTTCAAATATCCACCTCCTTCCTTTGGAAGGATCAGTGAATGTATTTGAAAGATAGAACTTTTGAGGGAAAATTGTCTGTACAATGTTAACAGTTGATGAGCCACCCTTGGTAGGCAGTTTACTGTTTAACATTCACTTTTATCTTGTTGACTGATGTTCATCCTGGAGTTTGAGACTTGAAGAAAAGCCATTGCAGATAGAAGACTGATAATCAAAGCCCTTGCTTGAAGGCTGTGGAGATGGAGATTGATGCTTGCTGAAGCTTGTAGCTGTTTGATGATGGCTTGAAGACAGATGTTGATGCAGAGCTGCTGTGGCTGTTTATTTTAGTTGTTATTCATTGCTGATGTATTGATTGGTTCTCCTGACTGTATTGTTTGCTGTTTACCCCGTGAGGTTGAAAGTGAATCCTGTTCACTTTTGCCTATTGTTTTCTAGGTTCGAGGTTGAGTGGGACTCCCTTGCCTCGCTTGTATTGTTGCATCCATGCATTTTACTGCCTTACTGTATATATTCGCTATTGTTTCTGTTTCCGTCTATTCCCTTAGGATCTCTGTTTCTCTCTGCGCAAGAGAGGAGCATGATAGACACTAGGTCTTAACCCATGCATGATAACATTAGGATAGTGTGATTCCCTTCGCAGCCGTAGGTTAGAGTTCTGTCTCTTCTTTCTCAAAACAAACAGAAAAACACAATAAAGATTTCAAACACAATAAAAGACACTTCTTTCGTAAAAGAATGTGAACTCATCAAAACGTCATTTTTGTCCGCTTGGATTGTTAATCAGGAAAACCTTTTTCAGAAGGAGTAAAATCAATCAAGATAGACTTGTGTCGTACGTGGCCCGAACTACGTTTGCTCTGATCTTTCATGCTGTATGAAAGTACGTAGGCACAGGATGCGATATCCTAGCGAGCAACCTTCCCTTCCTTTCCAGTAGGTAGGCAAACTACGTTGACTCTGATTTCTCGTTCCAGACGAGAATACATAGGCATAAAGTGTGATGCTTTGCCGAGTCATGTTTTCTTTTCTTTTCAGACCTCATCCTTTAGTTTAGATAGAAGTGTAATCCGTACAGACAAGCAAGCGTGGATCCCGTCGAGTACGACGGACGTGAGGGGTGCTAATACCTTCCCCTTGCGTAACCGACTCCCGAATCCAGGTTTTGGTTGCGATGACCATACCTTTCCCCGTCTTTGCGGTAGGTTTACTCTGAGCGTTTCCTTTCCCTCCCGTGGGATAAATAACGCACGGTGGCGACTCTTCTGTTCAGCCGGCGCCGATTTTCGCAGTAGCGACAGCTGGCGACTCTGCTGGGGATATGCGATGGTTCCCTATTCGAGTCTTGCCTTAGGTTTTTTCCTAGCTGTTTGGGGCGATCCCCAGCAGCTGGCGACTCTGCTGGGGATCCAACGTCCCCTGGCTGCTGAGGACTGCGATAGTTCTTATGCATTTGGGATCCAACGTCCCTTAAGAGAGTCAATCCTAACGCTTGTTTTCCCGTCGAGGATTTTGTATGGATTTATATTTCTGACCTTTATTTTCAGCATTTTATTATCATTATTATTGCTGTATTGGGGTTGTGATGGGTGGTTCTATGATTGAGAGATAAGCCGGACCTGGGCTTGAGTGCACCTAGAATTAGAGTAGAAAGTAGTGGGCGCGTGCCGACTTTGCTTGCATTAGTGTCTCATGAAATCTACACTCGGACGAGGTTCTTCTGGTTGGCTTCTTTTTCTACCCTTTGGGTCGAAGGGGTTGTTGGTCAGCTGAATTGTCGACTCCGGGAACCGATCATTTGGAAGTTGGCTAAGTGAGGCCTCTTCAGGATTTGATGATGCCACTCCTTCTGGGAATCGTATCATCAACCTTGAAAGTCTGTGACACCGACGACCGCATAGGATGCCATACCTTGTGTCAGTTACTAGGACATCCACCTGTGAGAGGATTTGGGGTTATGCAGGTAACTAGACCTTCAGATACCGGTTATTTCTTGATCAGAGATCCTGGGTATTTATGGAGAGTTCTGAGGTCTGTCAGAGACCAGTTGGAGAGTTTTGAGGTCTGTCAGAGACCAGTTGGAGATATGATCTGAGGTCTGTCAGAGACCAGTTAGGGTTATGTGGAGGGTCTATCCGAGACCAGTGTTGCAGCTTTGTTTTAGGTCTATCTGAGACCGGGGTTTGAGGACTTCTGGAGAGTCTATCTGAGACTTCTTGATATGGTTCAGGCTATTCAGCTATGGCATTTGGTCCCCGTTGCATGTTACTTGCATTGCATTGTTTGCATACCCATTATCATTGCATCCCATTAACGTGTGTCTGTGCTGCAGGTGCATTTGCATATCCCCCGGTTCTAGTGCCCAGACTTCTGAGTATTGATCATGGCTGGTTTGAGGAAGACGGTTGCGCATAAGCTACCCACACCTGATATTACTCCTTTGTTTGGTCTGATATCTCTTGCCGATGAGGAGGTTAGGAGAAGCTTCAGAATGAGTCATGGGAAATTACTGAGATTAGTCTGCAAGCCCACTGCTGATGAGATGAATGGGCTATACACCTTGATGCAGTTCTATGACCCTGCATTGAGATGTTTCACGTTTGCTGATTTTATTCTGGGGCCTACCATTGAGGAGTATGTGGAGTTTACTGAGCTACCAGTGCAGAACAAGGTTCCCTTTATTCACTCTGCTGCTGAGCCCAAGTTGGAGGACTTAGCTAAAGCCTTGCACATGGATGCTGCTGAATTACTAGTGACTTCTTGGCTTGGGGTTTCAGGTTTCTCTCTTGATTTTTTGGTTGGCAAAGCTCAAGAGTACGCCAAGAACGGATGTTGGGTGGTTTTTAATGCTATCTTGGCTTTATGCATTTACGGAATAGTGTTGTTTCCTAACTTGCCCAACTTCGTGGACTTGGACGCTTTCCATCTGTTCGCTGCCGGCAACCCAGTGCCCACGTTGATCGGAGACTTCTATCATTCATTGCACTACAATAATGAGAATAGAAGGGGAAAGGTTGTTTACTGCTGTGCGCCTCTGTTGAGCATGTGGTTTAAGAGTCATCTTCCCCCGAAGGGATCTTTTGTGGACAGTGCACCTACCGATAGCTGGTCAGAGCGCCTGATGAGGTTATCTTCTGAAGACATAAAGTGGTTTGATCAAGACTTGCTGGGGTCTGAGCTCATCTTCAGTTGTTCTGGGTACCCTAATGTTCCGTTGATAGGAAGAAAAGGGTGTATCAATTACAACCCTTCTCTGTTCGTTTGCCAGTTCGGATATGCGTTGAAGGGCCCACCAAAGGAGGAAGAAGTACAGGAATCTCTGTACTTCACCGGTGATTTGAAGGGAGAGTTATTGGCCAAGATGCAGCATGCCTGGACGCGTATTAACAGAAAAGGGAAGCCATTGTTAGGGAAGAACGATTGTCAGGCTTATACACCCTACAAAGTTTGGATTCAGGGGAGAGCAAGTCAGTTGCTGATGCCATTCCCGGCTGCACCGGTCTCTGTTCATATTCCGGTAGAAGAGCCAACTACTGTTTCTAGGGAGGCCTACGAGCAAGTGGTGAAAGAAAAAGAAGCCTTGATGAAGATCAATGAAGGGTTAGAGCAAGAGTTAGCCCAGATACGCAGTGAGAAAAACAAGGCCGTGCATGCTTTCCAACAGCAGATTGAGCTAGTAAACAGACTAGGGGCTGAGTTAACTGAAGAAAAGAAGAAGCGCGGACGTCTGGGGCAAGAATTCTGAAGCTCCCATGACATGCTGGAATCCAAAAAGAAAGCGCTCGACGCAGCACACCGAGAGATCTCTTCTTGCAATAAGACTTGGAATGCTACGCTGACCAACAATAAGAAGAGGGAAGATAAATTGAAGCAGCAAATCTCTGACCTCGAAGAGCAGTTGAAGGCTAGCACTAAGCAGTACGAAGAAGAGGTGATGACCAGGTATAGTCTCCAGAATGCATTGAACAAGGCCATCAAAGGCAGGGACGAAGCTGTGTCTCAGAAGCGAAAGCTAGAGGATCGCTTCGGAGAAGGGGCATGGGAAGAAACCGCTGGTGACGTGCGGCGTGTGCTCAAACGAAGAAACCAACTTGTTGAGGGTCTGCTTACCCGACCAGGTCATCCAGAGACCACGAAGTTAATAGAAGAGTACCGGGCTTATGGGAGTACTTGATCATTTCTTGTATTAACTTGTATGCTTTATTTGCATAATGCTGACCATCACCAGGATTGTTGGTTGGGGTCATGCCTTTCTTTGTACTCAGTGATATTGTATTCTTGGCTTACTGGATTTCTCTGCAATATATGAGGCTTTCTATGATTTAGCTCCGATCTTTGTATGTCTAGCTCTGTCACTGCACTGGCACCTTCGCACTAGAATCGGGGAATGAATTTCCCTAACGCACGGACACATATTGCATTGCATTCTCTTTCATATTGCATTACAAGTAATTATTAAACTGTATCTCATCTCCTGTATCTTCCAGGTCCTCCAAGATTAGCGACCTAAGAATTCCCTGGCATTCAACCAGAAGCAGCAGTAAGGACGTCATGAGTCAGGATCAGACTGAGATGCAAGAGGTGCACAACAACATAATGCGGCTCATACAGGTAATGGAAGCCATAGCCGAGAGTCAGAAACAGTTGCAAAATATGGTGCAGCCTCTGATTGCACGGGCTAATGATAGGGCTGCCGATTTTGCTCAGGAAGAGAATCAAGGTTTTCTCCCAGGCCGCAGACGCCAACTTGTGGGGATAGACATCAAGCAGGTTCAAGCAGAATTAATGGATGTTCGAGGCCAGCTGGGGCAGTTCACGAAAGATATGCAAGCGTTGCGCTCGAATCAAGAGATGCTAGAAGAAGAGAACTGCCGATTGAAGGCACATATGGGGTTGATGGCTGAAATATTAAGGAACGTACTCAGAAGAGAAGGAGGGCAAATGTCTGAAGACGCGGCTGGCTTATCTGCTCCTCAGGGGTCTGAAGAACCGTTACCCACGCATGATAGGCGTAAGAGACCCTCTCCACGATTCGAAGCTCAGGATTCTCCTCGTCAGCAGTCGCAATTGGTTTTGCAGGATAACCCAAGGAGGGGTGGCAAGAGGATGAGGTCTTCTAACAGAATATTTGATGAGATCCCTGTGGATTATGATCAGCTGGTGCAACTCTTGTTCCAACTTCAACTGGTTGAGCCCCGCATTTTGGTTCCACTGACAGGGCAGCCGCCACCAGACTATGACCTGAACGCCCGTTGTGCCTTCCACTCCGGCGCACCGGGGCATATCATTGCAAACTGCAAAGCTTTTAAGCATAAGATTCAAGATTTGCTGGATGAGAAAATAATTGAGTTTGTACCGGGGGGTATAAAAGTTTCAGGGACTGATATTCCTATTTCCCCGCCAGAGGTTGCAGACGAATCGAGGTATATCCCAGAGCCACCGGAAGCTAAGTCCCCATGTCCACAACAGTTGCCGATGCCAGGGTTGAATTTAAGGATGATAGCGCGTGAACCTAAGGAGTCGTCCGAACGAAGCCAGCAGGATACAAGATGCCAGTATCCGGCTCAACAAAGAATTCGGGGAAAGAAACCAAGAAGGGTGTTTGAAAAGCCTCCTTCAACGTATGCAGATTTGTTACAGACACTACTGGGTTTGAACTTGGTGGAGAAGAGAACTCTGCCGCCAATAACAGGTACTCCTCCGTATGGTTATGATGCAAGCAGGCACTGTGAATTCCACTCCGGGGCTCCCGGACATGATATTGAAGGCTGCCACGCGTTCAAGCATAACGTCCAAGATTTAATCGACAGCAGGGTTATTACCTTCTCTGATGGGGTCCCCAAGGTGGTGCAAGGCCATAGACCAGCGAAAGCCGGGGTGATGAAAAAGTTTCCCAGGTTTGATCGGGCCGTTGAAAGAAGATCGAGACAGCAGTAGACTACCCCTGATAATGGTTTCTGAGGATGGTTGACTCGCCAATAAGTCAAAGTGCAGGAAGTCCAGTTCTGAGACACCGACATTTTTCATGTTATCTTGTTCATGTCCTCGCATTTGTAGTTTCTTTTCTGTTTAATTGCAAATTTCGCTTCTAAAACTTGTTGTTTTTCAATTGATATTGATAAACGAAATGAATATGCATGTTTTGAATTAATCCAGTCGTGTTCACTCTTTGCTTTCTTAAATGCTTAATGCTTGTTTTAGCAGGAATCAGGGGAGGATGACGAAAACAGATGACGAATAATATTCCGATTGTATGCTTTTGGATAAAAAACCTGTTGATGAAATACAGGCATTGTTTCAATCCATAAACACCGGAGATATAAGGAAGATAATCCCTTGATAACCCCTTTTGAGCCCAGTAGTAGGAGTTTCTTTTTGAAAATGAAAAACCCTAAATCTTGACCCGGGGCAGGGTAGGTGTCAGTTAGTTTGACCAAGCGTTCGAATCGTGAAAGGAGTGTCCGTACAAGGATCAATCACACCTCTGGAGGTCGTGCTTAAAGAACCACAATGGTTAAACCTCGCCGACAAGGAGTGAAACAGTCACATTATTCCACAAAAAGTCAGACAAACCAGTGTCACACGACTTGTTCAAAAAAAAACGAAAAGCGAAAAGAATCAAAAAGCCCGCTAAATCAAAACTTGAAAACAAATGACTTAGGCAAAAATAGGGGCATCCCGCTGGACTGGAAAATCAAAAGAATCTCAAAAGATACTCAGTCCAGGCAAAAGTTAGGGAATGAAAAAAAAAACGAAAGACGAAAAGGATTGTCAAAGAAAAGAAAAAATCCTCGAAAAGGACAAAGTCGTGTGACTCTGGGCACCCAAAGACGAAAAGCAAATGACTGTCACTCAAAAACAAAAAAATGTGTGGTATCCTGAACCATCACTCCTATCATTCCACCTCTAACAGGTGAACGCTGAAGTCAGATTAGCTGAACATAGGATTGGAGAACATCATGGAGAATGGGTGGGTTAAAATAAGCTTTGAGCCTTTACCTTTCCTTGTTAACCGTGAACCTGACCACGTTACAACCCAAAAAAGTCCTAATTGAAACAGGTTTTGGTCAAGAGCATACGTCGGTAAAGATCGCATCGGAACTGACTCCTAAATGGGTTCCTCTTACCAGCTTTCATATTGACATTTTGATAATTGATTCATTACATGTCACAAAATTTTTTTCAGTGAACAGACTTGGGTTTTGAAACTGTCATATGCATTGCGTTTAATATATCTTTTATGCAGAACAACTTGTTTTACTTGCGAGTAAGCGCATGCCGACAGGAAAGATTCCTACAGTGGAAGGTCTGATCAAGATAAAATGCAGAATGCCCAAATGTTTCGTGAACTGGGGAAAGCTATAGTCAGTCATCCTAGAATCAGTAAATCTGGGGCAGTCAGGTCAAGATTTGGCAAATCTCTCATAGCTATGGGCATTGTTCCACGAATCAGTCAATCAGGGGCAAAGGCATTACCAGACCAAGATAGGTCACCCTAAGAGCACGAGAGCTACTTTTGACAGAGCACCTCTTCGAGGGTCGAAATTGTAGAAGCGGTCCATGTCCGGCCATCAGGACACAAAGACTACAGGGTCCATTCCAAAATTGTTGCAGATTCAGGGGCAAGCTATTTCAAGATAGAGTCCTGACTAGGATTTCCTTTCGAGAAGAAGTGTTCAAGAATACAGACTGGGGCATGTTAGTATCCTCGAAGCAGAGTTCCGAGAATGTGGGCTATCAAAAGATCGCAGGATGGACCAGGAGTTCGTGACGAAAGATTCGATCCCCGCGCAGGTCGCGCTTTCAAGATAGCAGTGTTCCTCACTGAAGAAGGATCGAATTACCCAACTAGTCGTGGCTTATCAAAAGGACATTCTCCAGTCGATCCGTTTAACCTCAGCAAAGTTTGGCGGATTCCTTATCTCAAGCAGAGTAGTTTAGCCGCAGAAGATTAACATTTGTGAGCTGTCTTCGGACAGTTCACCTTTCCCCGCAGGGTCATTTACGCTCCCCCAGCGGATTCATTTGATTGTCCCCGAGAGAATGGATTCGTCCTCAGTGGAGTTCTTGCTTTCCAGCAAATGTTGTCTTTCCTCCCAGTGGAGCTCGAAGATTAAAACTCTCCCCAGGCAGAGTTGGCTGTGTGTCCCGACATTTATTTTGTTGGAATACCGTGGGATACCTGTTCACTCTCCAGAAGAAATTCAATCATATTGTGTACATCTGCTATTCCCCAGCAGAGTTATATTCCCCAGCAGGGTGTTACTTCAACGAGGTGCTTGGTTAGGTTCCCAATTTCCCAGCAGGGTTGACTTCACTCTTCCAGCATTTATTTTGCTGGAATAATTCTGTAGCATCTGGCTATCCCCAGCGGAGTTGGCGTTATCTTCAGCATTTATTTTGCTAAAGCGGTTTCTGTATCCCAGCAGGTGGAGGGAGCTCTTGCTCAAATGAACTACCAAACATTCAAGATCTCGGCATGAGACATTCAATGATAATGTCAGTTTCGGCAGTATTCCCCACAGAGTTATCAGTCAAAGTTTCTCTTTATTCCCAAGCAGAGTTATTTGTCATCGGGGGTTTCATGAATCAGAGTTTCAGAAGTTGCCTCCGGTTATCAGAACAGGCATCCGGTGATTTGGTTTCCAGATATCCCCAGGAGAGTCCGCCTCAAAGTCGCTGTCACGTCAGTGCTAAGGAGTTTGTGGGTTGGGATCAATGGAGAAATGGGTCCTGACGTGGACAATCTATTCCTATATTGAGGGATTTCTCCGTACTAGAGAAGTGAGTGTCCTAACGTGGACAGATTTATTTCCTCGGGTCGATGAGATGTGCTAGTCCTAACATGGACAGATCCGGGTTCTCGGTATTGGGGGAGTGTGAAGTCATGACGTTGACAAAATTGATTACTCTTTGTGTTGGTGTCCTGACGTGGACCATTTATTCTCAGCAGTTATCTTTCTTCGTGTTGGTGAAACGGGGGTCCTGACGTGGACAAATCAGACGAAGATATGAGTCCTGACGTGGACAAGTTTTATTTTCTCAGCAGAGGAGATGTGAGTCCTGACGTGGACAAGTTTTATTTCCCCAGCGGGTCGAAGATGCCTGAGTCCTGACGTGGACAAATCAAGACGAAACATGGGTCCTGACGTGGACGAGTTTATTCCTTACGTGGAAAGAGAAGTTTTAATTCCTAACGTGGAAAGACGCATTCCTAACGTGGAAAAGAAGTGGTTTCCTTACGTGGAAAGATGATGATTCCTAACGTGGAAAGAATGATTCCTTACGTGGAGAGAAAGGTTTCAGTTCCTTACATGGAAGAGCAAGTTTATTCCTTACGTGGAAAGATTGGAGTCCTTACGTGGACAAATCAAGAAGAGAATTATTCCTAACGTGGAAAGGGAGGTCCTAACGTGGACGATGTAGTCCTAACAAGGACAAGTTATTCCTTACGTGGAAAAGAGGTGATTCCTAACGTGGAAAGAAAGCGTGTTCCTTACGTGGAAAAGAGATTATATTCCTTACGTGGAAAGATTGGAGTCCTTACGTGGACAAATCAAGATGAAAGCGTGTTCCTTACGTGGAAAAGAGATTATATTCCTTACGTGGAAAGATTGGAGTCCTTACGTGGACAAATCAAGATGAGTCGTGTTCCTTACGTGGAAAGAGTTTTATTCCTTACGTGGAAAGAAGTATTCCTTACGTGGAAGATTGTGTTCCTAACGTGGAAAGATGGAGATTCCTTACGTGGAAAGTTTGTATTCCTTACGTGGAAGAAGAGATGTTTCCTTACGTGGAAAGAGTTTTATTCCTTACGTGGAAAGAAGTATTCCTTACGTGGAAAAGATGGTGATTCCTAACGTGGAAAGAAAGAGTGTTTCCTTACGTGGAAAAGTTTAGTCCTGACGTGGACAGATCAAAGATGAGATTCCTAACGTGGAAAAGAAGTGGTTTCCTTACGTGGAAAGATGATGATTCCTTACGTGGAAAGATTGAGTCCTTACGTGGACATATCAAGTTGGATTCCTTACGTGGAAAGATTGTGATTCCTTACGTGGAAAGATGGCATTCCTTACGTGGAGAGATTAGAGTCCTTACGTGGACAAATCAAGATGAGTTGTATTCCTTACGTGGAAAGTTGTATTCCTAACGTGGAAAGAAGTTGATTCCTTACGTGGAAAAGTTTGTATTCCTTACGTGGAAAGAAAAGAAGTTCGTTTCCTTACGTGGAAAGATGGTTTCCTTACGTGGAAAGATGGTTTCCTTACATGGAAGAATGATGTATTCCTTACGTGGAAAGAAAAGAAGTTCGTGGAAAGATGGGTCCTAACGTGGACGATGTATTCCTTACGTGGAAAAAAGATGTATTCCTTACGTGGAAAGGTGGGTCCTAACGTGGACGATGTATTCCTTACGTGGACATATCAAGATTGATTCCTTACGTGGAAAGATTGTGATTCCTTACGTGGAAAGATTGAGTCCTTACGTGGACATATCAAAGAGCATTCCTTACGTGGAAAAGAAGTTATTCCTTACGTGGAAAAGAGCATTCCTTACGTGGAAAAGAAGTTATTCCTTACGTGGAAAGATGTGA
This sequence comes from Lathyrus sativus, assembly GCA_963859935.3. NCBI lineage: Eukaryota > Viridiplantae > Streptophyta > Magnoliopsida > Fabales > Fabaceae > Lathyrus > Lathyrus sativus. Next base: position 285,846,309 of record OZ012738.1, read on the forward strand.
TTCCTTACGTGGAAAAATGAGATTCCTTACGTGGAAAGAATATGGTTTCCTAACGTGGAAAGAAAGGTGAGTCCTAACGTGGACAAGTGTATTCCTAACGTGGAAAGTTTTGTCCTGACGTGGACAGATCCAGACGAAGTCTTATTCCTAACGTGGAAAGGTTATTCCTAACGTGGACAAGGTTATTCCTAACGTGGAAAGGTTATTCCTAACGTGGAAAGGTTATTCCTAACGTGGAAGAGTTTATTCCTAACATGGACGATTTATTCCTGATGAAAGGCAGACGAGTCATCCCCAACGAAGTCGCCGAGATTTTTTTCGTGTTGACGGCAGATGGAGTCCTAACATGGACAGGTCTTTCGGTAATAGAAGCTTTTTCAGGCTGATGAAAATGATCCCCAGCACGAGATCAGTGGGTTGCTGTAAACAATCAGATCCAGGCAGTGGATGTCGTTCCCCAAGCAGTGGTGCAGTTTATTTCTGCGGTTGGCAAATTTCCGGGTTCTTAGTATTCAACCGTCTCGTACCTCGAATGTTTGAAGGTCGTTCGCTCTTCACCCAATCGGGTCCAAGTCGCTTGAATAGGGGCAGCTGTTGCACCCTAAAATTTGCTCAACCTTATTCACTTGGTTTATGTTTCAACATCATTAGCATTTGCATATAGAGTCATGTATATAGCCTAATCATCTGCATAGCATATCATAGCAAATCATCCAACAGGGGACCAATCACTATTCTCATCTCTATGAGCCTATCAATAGGTTATTATTCAAATTCAATCTCATTCAAGTCATCAGAAAGAATTTGAAAGCTGAGAAGTCAGTGGGTCAAGCAGTGCATCCATCTCCTGGCTGAGGGTATCTGAGGGTCAACAAAGAAATTGTGAGCTGTGGGCTGAGCATGGAGATCATGAAAGACTTAGAAAGTCATTGGGAGAAGGAGACAAGTCATTGGTGTGATCACAAGAGTTGCAGTTGAAGGCAGTCAACTAGGGTTTCATCTGGGGTCAACTCTAGGTCAATTGACTGATTGAAAGGCATTAAGGGCTATTGGAGAGATGTGGGGTTCATCATTTGACATGTAAAGAAGGATATGTTGTTATGTTAAGAAGAATTCAAGAGAAATCAAGGAGAAGAGGAGCTTCTAAATTAGGGTTTCTGTGTAAAATCCCCTAGTTTAGGTCAAATTTCCAAGCAAGATAAGTCAAAATGCAAGCTTCAAATGGATCCTTGGCCAACATGAAACTTGTATAGGATATCAAGACCTTTAATTTTAGTGGTGGAAGACATTAAGGAGATTTATAGAACTCAAGTTATGGTCCTTGCAAGTTACAGGTCATCTGAGGTATCTGAAATTTTGTCTGTGAAAGTGACTTGACTTCCAAGCAATTTTTACCCCTCAAGGAGATTTCAAATGAATTTCTGGTCAACATAATACTTGTTCCTCATTGTCTTAGATTTCTAGAATGGTATAGTATGCCTTCATATGATTTGTGGAACTCTACTTATGGTCTTGGCAAGCAAAGGGTATTTTGGTCATCTGAGAATTACAGGTCATTTCAAGCCTATGCCCAAAACTCATACAAGGAAGCTTCAAATGGAAAACTTCACAACATAAAACTTGTTCCAAATGACATTTTGAGTCTAGAAATGTGACCATGAAATATTGGAAAGATTCATAGCACAAGGTTTCAAAATTGGTGGATTTAATGAATAAAAATGACCTAAAAAATGAGATTTTTCATAATTTGGCCAAATGAAGTGAAATTATAGGTCATTTTGATTGGAAAAATCATTTTGAGAACATTGGAAAAAGTGGAATTTTGAGTTTGGTTCAAGTTTTGAAAGTTATTCATGGTTACTTATAATGGAAGTTACATAACCAAAATTCAAGGGAAAGAGTGCATGGGAAGCTTCTCCAAGGTTCTAGGAGTTTCTAATCTCATCTATATATTGATATGAAGAGCTTCATGCCATGGTTGGTGACTCATATTGATCAAAACACAAGTTTCACACAATTCTTCCAATTTGCAAAATCAATTCAAACTCTCTCAAATCTTTACCAATTTCCATTTTTCTTGATCTGGTCTTCATCACCATCATCCATAGATCACAATTCACACAAGAATTTGGCTGAATTGAGCAAGGATCGTGCCATACAAGTTCCATCATCCAAGGTGCAAGAAGTTGGAATCACAAGATCCAAGAAGTTTGAGTCAGAATCTTCGCATACAGAATCAAGGTTGGAGTGTGTGGATCAGTTTCAAATCACTGCAAGCATTGGATCAAGGAGTTCCATAGCTGTTTCTTCATTTTGAACCAGGTTGGTATCTCTACTCGAATTGCATGATTTAGCTAGCATGTTAGTGATTTGTTAGCATAGAATGGTTAAGTTAAGTTAGATGATGAATTCCACAAAGTTTGGAGAGTTTTTCATGAAGGTTGTTAATGGAGTGCAAGAACTGTTAAGGCTTATAACTCTTAGATTAAAGCACGATGATCGTAGGTTAATAGCTTGAAATGATCAGTGTGAGATGTAGAGCATGTTAGGATAGAATTGAGCAAGCATTGGGAGATTTGATATCAGTTGATTATGGTGGAACCTAACTGTTACACCTATCGGGTTTGGAGTTTGGCTGAGTTTTAGAAGGAACTAAGGATATGGCTGTGTAGAGGGGAAGAAGGAGATCATTTTTGCTCTTGACATCGAAGGAATCCATGAAGAAACGAGAGAGAACAGAGGCGTAGAAGGTTTGTGCATGGCATGAGAAATTTCAGGTTAGGGTTTTCAAGTTGGGGACGATGGCTATCCATCGTTGGATCAAGCCTGGTTATTTGACTAATTAATCCCATCTGACGGTCCACATTTGAATCAACAAAACGGAGGGAGATTCTAAACACAAAACGCATCGTTTGAGTTAGTGAGAGATCATGGGCCTTGGACTCAGATTTCTATCCCCACCCCCTTTTGATAAGCCCAATGAAATAACACTTGATTTTGTTGCTTTTCGCACCGAGGGTTTAATCATTTTCTTTTATTTTTTGATTCGTTTTTCTGAACCAATTGGGCCTAGCGCCAAATGCTATTCGCGCCCTCTCTTCCCAAGCCCATCAAGATAATAACTGGGTGAAGCTGCTATTCAGACCCCCTCCCCTTTTAATTCATATTTTGTGTTTTATTTTCTTTAATGATTTTCTCACCTTTAAAAATTCATAAAAAATGGAAAATTTGATATTTTTAATTCCTTCTTTTTGTGGTAGGTCCATAATCCTGTCTAGAAAAATATTAAATAATAAAATTGGCATGTTATTTTGTTTTAATATTTTTCATGCATTTTTCTTGTGAATAGCATTTTATTGAGTTTAGTTTAGTACTCAAATTTGTTGATGTTAGATCTCATAGTTCCCTTTAGATTTAGGGTTCATTCTTTTTAGGTTGATTAGTTTAGGACTTCAACTTGTATATAGGATTTAATTCACAATTTTAGAATTTAATCTTAGGAGATTTGTTTGGGTGTGAATAACATGAACAAAATTAGGGTTTAGGTGATAACATAGGTGAAGTAGTTCATTTCCCTTAGGAGTTAGAGATCGAATTTTTGGGGTATGGGACTATAGGGATTATGGGTAGTTATTAGACCCCTTAGAAAATAGTAGGATTCTCCTACTTCTATTAGTACTGTCTGTATTTGCTTGACTGGTGTGGTGTGCCCTCTCTGGGGATTATTACTTGTCTGTGTGGGTATTGGGTTTGCTTGGGGATTGGGAGAGTTGAAGACTTGTGATGATGAAGCCATTGGAGATCCAGAGATTGAAGTCCAACTTCCAGAGTTGATGAGGAGATTCTTGCTAGCAGCTGTTGAGGAGTCTAGGGTTTAGGAGCTAGGCAGAGCTCTAGATTAGAAAGCTTGATTCACAAACATGGAAGGCTTTGTCTGCCTCCATTCTTTCTCTATGATTCAAAGTCTCTTTCAAATATCCACCTCCTTCCTTTGGAAGGATCAGTGAATGTATTTGAAAGATAGAACTTTTGAGGGAAAATTGTCTGTACAATGTTAACAGTTGATGAGCCACCCTTGGTAGGCAGTTTACTGTTTAACATTCACTTTTATCTTGTTGACTGATGTTCATCCTGGAGTTTGAGACTTGAAGAAAAGCCATTGCAGATGGAAGACTGATAATCAAAGCCCTTGCTTGAAGGCTGTGGAGATGGAGATTGATGCTTGCTGAAGCTTGTAGCTGTTTGATGATGGCTTGAAGACAGATGTTGATGCAGAGCTGCTGTGGCTGTTTATTTTAGTTGTTATTCATTGCTGATGTATTGATTGGTTCTCCTGACTGTATTGTTTGCTGTTTACCCTGTGAGGTTGAAAGTGAATCCTGTTCACTTTTGCCTATTGTTTTCTAGGTTCGAGGTTGAGTGGGACTCCCTTGCCTCGCTTGTATTGTTGCATCCATGCATTTTACTGCCTTACTGTATATATTCGCTATTGTTTCTGTTTCCGTCTATTCCCTTAGGATCTCTGTTTCTCTCTGTGCAAGAGAGGAGCATGATAGACACTAGGTCTTAACCCATGCATGATAACATTAGGATAGTGTGATTCCCTTCGCAACCGTAGGTTAGAGTTTTGTCTCTTCTTTCTCAAAACAAACAGAAAAACACAATAAAGATTTCAAACACAATAAAAGACACTTCTTTCGTAAAAGAATGTGAACTCATCAAAACGTCATTTTTGTCCGCTTGGACTGTTAATCAGGAAAACCTTTTTCAGAAGGAGTAAAATCAATCAAGATAGACTTGTGTCGTACGTGGCCCAAACTACGTTTGCTCTGATCTTTCATGCTGTATGAAAGTACGTAGGCATAGGATGCGATATCCTAGCGAGCAACCTTCCCCTCCTTTCCAGTAGGTAGGCGAACTACGTTGACTCTGATTTCTCATTCCAGACGAGAATACGTAGGCATAAAGTGCGATGCTTTGCCGAGTCATGTTTTCTTTTCTTTTCAGACCTCATTCTTTAGTTTAGATAGAAGTGTAATCCGTACAGACAAGCAAGCGTGGATCCCGTCGAGTACGACGGACGTGAGGGGTGCTAATACCTTCCCCTTGCGTAACCGACTCCCGAATTCAGGTTTTGGTTGCGATGACCATACCTTTCCCTGTCTTTGCGGTAGGTTTACTCTGAGTGTTTCCTTTCCCTCCCGTGGGATAAATAACGCACGGTGGCGACTCTTCTGTTCAGCCGGCGCCAATTTTCGTAGTAGCGACATTAGGCAAAAAGGAGCGTCCCGGTGGATTGAAAACCCGAAAGGGCGGTCCAGGCAAAAGTTAGGGACAGGGCATTTCACTGCATCGGATGATACCGAACATCGCAGACACATTTATAGAGTACCTTTCAAATCCAATCACTCTCTTTAGAAGTAAAGTTTTGGGTAGTCGTAGTCATTAGGGACAGTAGGTCGTTGGATTCAATGTAACCGTTCCCATATTGCCAATTTCAAATTTTTAATTTCCCATGGGGCTATGCCTTTAGCAAGCTACCGTTCTTCAATAAAATTTACCTTTTGCTTTTCAATTTCCTTGTTCACCTTATCTCCATTTTATTTCTGTTATGCAATTTGCTTTTGTTAATAAATTTGAACGTGAAAAGTGTTTTCAAAACCAAAATATTTTTTCTCGAAAATACATTTGGAAATGAAAGTAACTTTGACTCATGGAAATCTATAAAGGATCTCTTCGCTCCCCAGTAAGTCTCAGTGTTGCATAAGCATTTGATCATACCAGTATCTCCCCAGTGATAGTCCCCAGCGAGACTTTAAGCTGACAACACTTTTGGGATCCATCCGATAAATCCCCAGTGACTCTCAAGACTGCAACGACATCTCTGGTATCCTCCAAGTGATGTATTTTTTTGAGGACCCATGCTCAGCGGAATTATCTGTTCCTCAGTGAAGTTGCCTTACCTTCCTCAGGAATGTCCCCCAGGAGATTGCCATATTCTCCCCAGTAGGTCTGATGAACCCTCCTCAGGGAAGTTTGATATCTTATATCCCCAGTCGGATGTACCTTTTAGCCCTAGGAAGCCGAGGTACTATTCCCAGGAAGTTGCTACACTTTTATTCATGAAGCTGCCTACGAAGCGAATATTTATTTTATCCCCGGAAGTCTCTGATTCTAAGGTTTTCTTTGGATGAGTATGATGCACGATAACAATCCCTCACATGAAGTCATGACATCTTATCCCCATGCGGAGATCATGAATCCCTAGTTAAAGTCAGGACATCATACTCTCCAGCGAGGTTATATCGTATCCCCATGAGGAAATCCTGATACTGTATCCCCAAGTGGATTATGTTCTCCCCAGGGAAGTTAGAGCTTTGAAGCCAGATTTGGTTCTACCATCAATTTTTTTCTATCCCTCCGATAGACGTACAGTTGTAGAGGTCGCCAGGTATTCCCCTATAGATGTTTATTTCATCTCATGTCTCCTCTCTCGTCTGTTTTGTCAGCATATGCATGAGCCTAAGCATTGCATACTCATTGCATGACATTTTCATACACATTAACATACACATTAGTATACACTTTGGCATGCGCATTAGCATCTACATTGTTTTGCTATCTATGTCATCCCTGTCGTTACCGCCAAGTAACTGGGTTTGTCCGCTCTCTCCAAGTAGATCGTTAGCCCTAAGCATAAAATACTTGTTTGTTCCATGTTTCCCCACAAAGTTCAACCCTCATGGATGATGGTTATTTCTATTACCTTTCCGCGTTAGGATAAGGTAGTCCCATTCGAGTTTGTTTCCTTAATGGAGACTTGTTTGTCAGTTCTTTCTAGCCCAATTCTAGATTGAGTTTCGGTCCCGTCGGTCACCGAACATACCCGAGCATGCATTTATTTTGCACTATCTTTCAAGAAGAGCATTTACAATCCTTTGCAGATATGCGGCAGTTCCCATCCGAGGAGCTTATCGCCTTCATTACAATTTACCTTGCAACTTTCATTACAACCTTCATTACAATTTACATTACAACTTTCACTATAATTTTTCATTACACTCTACAATTGATCTTCTCGTACAAGGAGCTCATTATTTCAGTACCACCTTCATTACAATTTACATTGCAACTTTCATTACAACCTTCATTACAATTTACATTACCTGTTACCACCGCTACAAGCGGTTCTCACCCGAGAAGCTTATCATTGCCTCTTGCAAATAAGCGGTATTTCTCGCCTGAGGAGCTTATCCTATCTTCGTCATGACTTGCAGCAAATGGCCATCTCCATCGAGCAGCTGGGCTTCTATTTTCCTTTTCATCTTGAAGTGCGGGGAGGTTTTGAACTGAATCATATTCAGGAGAGCGTGAATCCTGAAGAATGAAGAAGTTCGTTTACCCTTTAGTAAAAGAAGGAGCTGAATCATATTCAGGAGAGCATGAATCTTGAAGTATGAAGAAGTTCGTTTATTCCTTTAGTAAAAGAAGAAACCGAATTATGTTCGGGGAGCACAGACCTGAGACGTGAAGAAGTTTATTTTAGCAATCAATCTTTTATCCAGTTTGGCATGCAAGCCCCTTCCAACGATAAGTGGCAGTTCTCTCTCGAGAAAGCTTATCAGGGCGTTTCCCATTGAAGTCCATTTATTTTGGCATACAGTCGGTTTTACCCTGTATATTTTTCTACGGTTTCCTAAATTCCGTCTGATCCTGTCACGAGGGAGAGTTTCCAGAAGCTCGGATGTTATTCTTTGCTCAATGCTCCAGTATCTTGTTAATCGATCCTACAGTTGTGCAGATCCAGTTTTATCTTTTACCCTAGAGTATCATCAAGTCACGCCTGAACCTGTTGAATAATTACTCTTAGATATTCCCCAGTGGAGGCCGTCTCACCGGTGCCATCTCCATTGAGGATCCCGTTCTTACTTTTCCTTTCTAAAAAATGACAATTGGTCGTGTTCGCACCAGTTGACTATCACCTTAGCATTCCCCAGTGTTGTGATGTCTCTTAGTGCGTTCATCGTGTCACTCCCCTGTGTCGTCGTGCCGTCTGCGTCTTTGCATTTACCATTCCATCATACGCATCATATTAAATTCATGGCATTGTCAGCATTATAGTCTATTTCGTTTTGTCCATAGCATTGCATATCACTGCATCTAAGGGCAAAATTTTTGGTTATCTATATTTAAATCCCTTTCACCATGATTTCTCAAGCCTACGTCGCTTAAATCATCCGGTGAAGCTATTTAAATATGGGCAACTATAATACCCCAAATTTTGCCCTGAGATTTAGTCGAATCATTTCGCATGTTGTTGCGCATCGCGTTTTAACTAACCGCTAACAAGTTCGTATAGTGGGTTGACTTTTGCAGGAAAATATCCGGCGGTGTGCTCCATAGGTCATGAAGGGTAAATTGGTCATTTGCGTGTAACTGGCATTAATTTATGAACTTTGGGCTGGGGACAGAAAGGTTGGGCCGTTGAGTGGGTTGATGTTGAGTTAGGACTGAGGTGTAGTTGGAAGAGTAAGTGGACAGTTGGATTTAGCCGAATAAAGGTGCTCGTTTGAATTATCGGAAGATTAATCGGGAGTCTGATCGGAGACGAGTTTAGTCGGATAACTTGGGCGAATTAGGAATTAATAAAAAAAAAAGAGATTAGAATTTTAGTGTTTGTTTTTAATTAAAAAAATAGCAAAAATAACTTAATCTCGTTTTATTTTAAATGTTGTTTCAAATTCATATATTGTTCCCATTTTCATTTTCAATAATTTTATTAAATTTATTCTCATTTTATTTTTTATGGCTTATTTCATTTCTTCTCTTTATCATTACTATCTTCATTTCATGTTAAAGGAAAATAATAGAAACATACAGTTTCATATATAATAATTTTCATTTTATTCATAATCAAAATCACTTTACAAATAAATAATTTTCCAATTACATTTTCTTGTACAAAAATCTTAAAATGTTCTAAATTGCTAAATTGACCCTAAAGAGAGTCGTCTTCCGAGTTTCGAGTTCTTCGAGTCCGACTTTTCTCCGTACCTGTAAAAAATCTAAAGACAGATAGAATAATCAATTAGAGTGGGACTCCGACACCCTCAGAACAATCTCATCATCGGGTGTGTCGGGGGGTAACAGATGTCTTCGTCTCCGGCTCCCGACTTTATTTCCGACCCAGAAGTTAAAATCGGCAATATTATGTTCTTATCGAAAGGCACCGAGAAATAGAAGAGGAAAATTGCTTTTGAAATAAGCTGTTTGGCCCAAAAGAGATTATACCGAAAAGCGCTTATTCGAAAAGCTAGTTTGAGAAGTGATTTTTTCTCAAGAGGATGGTTTGCCCATTAGGACCTTAACTTCAATCCTCTGGAAAAAATCAATTCTAATAAAACCAACAAGTTCGAACAAAACCAATTCAAGAACTGATTCAGAAAACTAGTTCAGAGAAACAGTAAAACCAGTTCAAAAAACCAGTTCTAACAAGTAAAAAAACCAGTTCACAAAAAAACAGTTCAGGAGGAAACCAGAGAAACCCGTTCAGAAATTAGTCCAATGAAATATTTCAACAAGCAATAATCTTTTCCGAAAGCCCAGTCAAACGAGAACCGTTCAAACCCAACAAACTTCACCGTAAAAAACGTAGCAGATTAATCAGCAAATTCTTGGTAAACAGCAGCCACATGAACAGTCATGTTAAATAACCGAAAACCACAATAAACATCACGGAAGCGCCAACAAACTCGCTAAAACAAGCAACAAGATCTCCAAGTCACGAAGTAACCGCAAAACCCACAATACAACAAATCCAAAGAACATATATAATGATCATTAGCTTCAGATCAAAGACGAAGATCAGAAAACCCCAAGCGGCGGCGCACTTGAGGAAGGTTCAGAAATCTATAAGCTTTCATCATCACCCTTTTGAAAGAAGAAGAGAAAAGAACTTTCGTGGCAACCGTAACCACAAAAGAAACCCTAGAAGGAACCCAAAACGGCGACGGTGGACCCTCTAAAGGCTCAAACACCAGCTACAACCGCGGGACCCCCTCAGTTGCCACCATCGGAGGCTCGTCATCATCCATAAGCCAAAGAGGTGAGCAAGCTATTTTTATTCACGGGTTGATTTGTGTTTTGTAGGAACGAAGAAGGAGAGCACGACATGCAAGGAAAAATCGGGAAAGCTGTGATACACCGGCCATGGCGCCGCCGATATTTGGAGAGGGAGAAGATAAGGGTTCACCAAGAAACCCTAAGGCGAATGAATAACGACACCAAATGGCCCTCACCTTTTTTATTTGTTCTGTTTTTTTTTAAATTTGTTAATTTGTTTGTTTATTTGCCATTTTATTGCTGTTATGGTTTAATAATATTATTTAACATAACCTATTACTTAATTAATATTATTTTTTCTATAATGAATCTAAAAGGGCAACGTTCTACTACTTTAAAACTTGAGAAAATCATTGTTAAATGAGGTGTAATTCTCATGATTGGAATTGATTATCGTTTCCTTAGTGAATTTGGTATCCAAAAAACAAATATAATAAAGTGTTTTTAAATTTTGGAAAAAAGGAAAACATTTTTTAACATTATTATTAAAAACTTTTTAATAAAACTAAAACGGATTTTTCTTCATAAAAAAATCCTTTAAAATTAAAATATTTCTCTAATTAAATTACAGTAAAATTTTTTAGTAAAAATAAAGTTTAGTTTTTGCATAAAAATTGAAATATCTTTTAGCATTAAAAATTAAAATATCTTTTTAGCATTAAAAATTAAAATATCTTTTTTGCATAAAAATTGAAATATCTTTTTAGCATTAAAAATTGAAATATCTTTTTTGCATAAAATTAAAATTACCATTCATGAACAAAAAAGGGACACTTAATAAGTGACATTTCTTTCAAAACTTGCATGAACACCGCATTAAAATTACCATTCATGAACAAAAAATTTTAATTGCAGGTCAGTAGTTGACATGGAGGAAATTCCAACAAGGAGCAATTAAGCAGGATTGGATCATTCAGCAGTCTGGACCAGAATTGTGTATACTTGAAAGCCCTGTTGATCTGGGGCATTGACATCCAGTGAGTTTAGAATCAGTCAGTCTGAGGCAAATCCCCAAGCATCGGTTGATTATGAGGCAAATCATTCAAGAAGCAGTTGACCAAAAGTGAATCACCTCGAGAATACCGATCAGTGGTAATCACCTGGAGATTCTGTAAATTTGAGGGAAGAACCTCCAGTGTTCAATCAGGACAAGTTAAGTCGCTTCAGCACTCATTCAGGGGCAAGTTACTTCAAGAGTACCTTGAAGTCAGCCATTCTGAGAGTTGATTAGTCAAGATCCTTTCATGGTACAATTTCTGGGGCAAGCCATCTCGAGGTCGTCTCATGGTAAGTCATTTTCTTTTCAAGGTGAACTTTCCCGAGGATCAGACAGGGGCAAGTTTAACTACACTGGGGAAAGTGATTTAAGCGAGGTCATTTTCATCAGCAACTGTGGAGTTCAAAGTTGAGTGTCGGGGAATCGTGCCATCACTTCAACAAATAACCTGAACCTGTTACCTGTCAGAACCTTTATAACCGAAATCATTTCCAAAGCCCAGCTCTCGTCTGGAAAACCTCCAAAGTCCAGTTCTCGTCTGGAAAACTTTCAAACCAGTTCTCGCCTGGTCAACCCATCAGTAACCACCAGTTCCCGTCTGGTACATGTCAGCTTTTAAACCAGTTCCCATCTGGTCACCCTTTCTTTAGCCTACTGTTTAACCAGTTCTTGTCTGGCAAACACCATTTCAAAGTCTAGTTCTCGTCTGGCAAACCAGAAATCAGTTCCCGTCTGATACCCAAACCAGAATTCAGTTCCCGTCTGATACCAAAACTAGAAGTCAGTTCTCGTCTGACGACTTAACCTTTTTGCCACCAGTTCTCGTCTGGTAGCCTACCCTCGAATACTAGTTCTCGTCAAGTAATTCCCCTTTTAAATCCACTTTTGTGGTAACCATAAAACATCCAATCACCTTAAACCTGGTCCTATCCCTAAACCAAGAAGCCCAAATGTACTTGGCACCATCATTCCCAGTGGCTCACATGCTATCGCATTCCCCGACACGAGGCTCGATTGATCTCACTTCTCCATAATAGAGATTTTGTATCCCCCAAGGTGTTGATATCAGATCAGAAGCTCTCGCTAGCAGTGATGTGCATTTATCCTCCAACAGGTTGAGATTGTGGTTATCCCCAGTAGATATTTGGAATTATTCCCCCAGCAGTGGGACGAGTTCAGTTTGTTTCCCCAGAGAGTCTAAGTCATTGACTCATTCCCCAAGAAGAGATTGATGTTGATGAGTCTTATTTCCCTAAGCAGAGGTTGATAGTGTTGAGTTTATTGCTCATTTCCCCAAGCAGAGGTTAATGTTGATGAATCTTATTCTTAATCCCTAGCATAGTGGATTCAAATTGCCAGCAGAGCAGAATCTCCCGCAGAGTGGAGTAAGTCCCCGTAGTTTGCTTTACTTCCCCAGTAGAGTCGTATTCTGAAAGGCCATCCAGGGCTGATTTCCCCAGTAAAGTGGATTCGTTTCCCCAGCCAAGTCGTTTGTTCCCCAGAAGAGTTGTATTCTGGTAGGCCATCCAGGGCCACTTTCCTCAGCAGAGTTGATTTTGTAATCCCTAGCATAGTGGATTTTATTCTCAACAGAATAGTTTACTCAAGAGAGTTCTTTTCCAGGAGCCATCCAGGGCTTGTTTTCCCAGCATAAGTCCAATTATACTTGGCGCCCGATCATTCCCAGTGGAGTTGGTTTCGTCTCTTCAGCATTTATTTTGCTGGAGTGGTTCCTTTGCATTTGCATTGTGCATAGCATCCTCCCAAACGCATAGCATTTCCATTTTGTATGGAGCATTACGCCATATTTCAAACATGTGCATTTGAAACATAAGCCAGGTTGTTACCTCTTGTTTCCAGTTGTATCTCCAGTAGACAATGGTGTTTTCTCTTAAGCCCGTGCGATATCCAGACCCCGGCTTCCACCGGTTTTATTTGCTCAAGCCTGTGCGGTATCCAGACCCCGGATTCCACTGGTTTATCTTCTCAAGCCCGTGCGGTATTCAAACCCCGGCTTCCACCAGTTTATTTTCTTAAGCCCGTGCGGTATCCAGACCCCGGCTTCCACCGGTTTATTTGTTCAAGCCTGTGCGGTATCCAGACCCCGGCTTCCACCGATTTATTTCTTTTGCCTGTGCGGTATCCAGACCCCGGCTTCCACCGGTTTATTTTCTTAAGCCTGTGCGGTATCCAGACCCCGGCTTCCACCAGTTTATTTGTTCAAGCCTGTGCGGTATCCAGACCCCGGCTTCTACCAATTTATTTCTTTTGCCTGTGCGGTATCCAGACCCCGGAAGGTTGTGATGTTTATTTTGCCTGTGTGGTATCCAGACCCCGGCCGATGTTCATTTTTCCTGTGCGGTATCCAGACCCCAGCCGATGATTTATCTTGCCTGTGTGGTATCCAGACCCCGGAAGATTATTTATTTTTGCTTATGCAGTATCCAGACCCTGGAAAATATCGATGTTTTTCTTGAGCCTGTGTGGTATCCAGGCCCCAGCAAGATCTTTGACAGATGTGTTCATCTTATCATTCTCCCCAACAGAGTTTACTTATTCAAGTTAATCTTTTCCCCAACAGATTTCTTATTTCAGTTTGTGAATCGATGGATTCTCTTCTCAACTTTGTGTTGAGCCGACCTTCGGGTTCGATGCCCGTTTTTATTTAACGGATGCCTGCTTGGATTAGCAGATGTTCTCAACTTCGTGTTGAACCGGCCTTCGGGTTCGATGCCTTTTTGTTTAACAGATGCCTGACGGCGAGGTCAGATTTTCTTCTCAACTTCGTGTTGAACCGGCCTTCGGGTTCAATACCTGTTTGTTTAACAGATGCCTGACGGCGAGGTCAGATGTTCTTCTCAACTTCGTGTTGAACCGGCCGTCGGGTTCGATGCCTGTTTGTTTAACAAATGCCTGACGGCGAGGTCAGATGTTCTTCTCAACTTCGGGTTGAGCCGGCCTTCGGGTTCGATGCCTGTTTTTATTTAACAGATGCCTGACGGCGAGGTAAGATGTTCTTTTCAACTTCGTGTTGAGCCGGCCTTCGGGTTCGATGCCTGTTTTTATTTAAAAGATGTCTGGCGGCGAGGTCAGATGTTCTTCTCAACTTCGTGTTGAGCCGGCCTTCGGGTTCGATGCTTGCTTTAATTAGCGGATGCCTGACGGCAAGGTCAGATGTTCTTCTCAACTTCGTGTTGAGTCGGCCTTCGGGTTCGATACCTGGTTTATTTAACAGATGTCTGACGATGAGGTCAAATGTTCTTACCGACTTAGTGTCATTGCCTGTGTGTTAGCAGATGTTTCTTCCGACTGTGTGTCGATGTTTTCTAATTGACAACGAGTCAGCTCATTGTCCTTGCAGCTATCAAATACAGTTTTCTCCAGTGATTCTACTTCCACTTTGGTGGATCAGTTCTACAGTTTGCTATTTCTGCGGTTGGCAAATTTCTGGGTTCTTTTGTATTCAACCGCCTTTTACCTTGAATGTTTGGAAGCCGTTCACTTTTCATCCCTTTAGGTCCAAGTCGTTTGAATAGGGGCAACTATTGTACCCCAAAATTTGACCAATCTTTTCTTGTACTTGACTTGTGTTTCATTTTCATTTAGCATTTACATTTGCATATCACTTATCGCATACTGATCATGTCATCAATCGGAGTGGATTATCGGGATTACATCCGCTTTGCTCGTGTTTCCGGTGATTTTAAACCAGTTCAGATAAGGAGATTTATTTCGGAATCGAGCGAAGGTTGCTCTTTCTGGTGGTTCTGTTCGTGTTGATATTTTTGGCGCATTTCGGTGTTCGCCCATTTTTCTGTTTCTTTTCCCTTGACATTGTGTGATTTTATTGCTTTTTTTTGCGTTATCTAGAATTATTTTAGAATATAGTTTTAATAAATAGTTACTAGATTTTTTATACTTTAATAGTTTTTTTTAGAAAATATTTTTGGTTAGAATTTTATTAGTTTTCTTAGAAATAGAATTTTAAGAATAGAAATTAGATTGTTTTTAGATATATTTTTAGAAATAGATGTTAAATTTATTTGGTTAGATTTTTAACTTAATTAGGATTTTATTAAGTTTTATTAGGTAGATTTGATTTTGTTTTATTTAATTAATCAATAGAATTACATTAGTTTAGAATTAATTAGGTATTTTATTTAACTAGGATTTTAGTTAGTTATCATTTAATTAATTAAGTCAGCATTAACAACATTATTAATCATTAATGGTGCATTTAACTTTGAATTAATTCAGCATTAGTCAAATTTAACAAAGTCTCCAAGGCCACGTGTCCCCCTTCTATATATACTGCCACTATTCACCATCCCCGAGGTCAGACACAAACCCTAGCCGCTACAATGTTCCTCATTCAACCTCCACCTCACCTTACTCATCATCTTCTCCATCCATAAACTTCATCACCTTCATTCAACTCCCATTTTTCAACAACCTTCAGCATCACCTTCATCAGCTGAACAAACTTCATCAACCCACCGTGAAACCAGATCTCTCTCAAAACCCACCGCAAAACCTTCATCAACTTCGAACCATTTCAAACTCATCGTCAAACCATCATGAACAAAACCTTCAAGCACCCGTCTCTCTCAACTTCGTTCAACCTTCATACCCATTCTCCATCTCACCATCAAAACAAACTCTTAAACAAACTCCTCGTAAACACCATATCCCTCCAGTCATCCAAAATGCAACCCTTCTTAACATCAGAACCACCTTCAACCCATTCCAGATTCGAACACAAACTCATCAAACCATGTTCTTCATCATAAACAAACCCAGCAAAAACCTCCAAACATTAAATCCAGATCTCAACCTTTAACCAACCTTCGAACGCCTTCATCATCCTCACTCAATCCTCACGGATTCAACCCTCAATATTCATCATGCATCAACAGAAAAATTCACACGACCCAGAATCACCAAGAACAACTCAAACCCTCTTCACAACTGAAACCCATTTCACCATAAACTCAAAAATCTGCAAAACGTTACCCTTCCAAATCGCGATTCACCCACCTAGAAACCTCATCTAGATCAACAACAACAAAACGACACCAGCAGCGGGCCTTCTTCGCAAACCCCAGATCGTTCCTCAATCTCTCCATTAAACTTCTTCAAACCAAAACAGAAACGAATGACTGGAGGAGAGATTGAAAGAAGAATACATGAACAGATGAAGAAGGTCGATTCGAGCATGAAACGAAACATGGAGAGAGAACTTGTTTTCATTGGAAATTTTGGGAGGATGAAGACTGAGAACCGTTTGGTTCTGATGTGGATTATGTCTTTTTTGCTTTCTTTTTTTCTTTTTGTTAATTTTTATTTGATCCACTGTTGGGCCAAACCTGTGAAGCCCATGGCTTCCTCTTCACATTATTATTCATGCCCCCTGTTTCTATACTGAACCCCCCCTTTTTTTCTTTTGTAAATTATTAATATATTGTATAGAATATTTTGTAAATATGTTTTAAAAACTTACTCTTAAACTTATATATTATATATTCTTTTTATTTTAGAATATATTATTGTTTCTTTTAGAGTTTATATACATATTTTATTTTCTACTTTCTAGTTTATAATATTAAAGTTTTAGATTATTTTCTATTTTAGAGGTAATCTTATTTCTTATTTGTTATTGGGCATTTTGTTCCATTTTTTCCTTTTAGGTCGATGACGACACTTTTGTAATCCATTACCAGTCAAATTATTGATGAATAATGTTGGATCCGAGACCACCTCTTTTCTCTCCTCATTTATTCTTCTTTTCTATTTTATTTTGACTTTCTGTGATCGATGAAGTCTTGTATCCGTAAGTGTCGGATTTATCGGAGTTGATAACCTTCTCGATTTCAAATCTATGGAAGATGACCATTTGGGTCATTTTCTTTACTTTGGGATCGCGATAGGCTACCTTCGATTAATCGACATTATGCTTGCGATTAAGATGAGATCCCACAGTTTTGGTCTGTGCGACACGATTCAATTGGAGAATGATCCTCAATATCATTTCTCTATCTTGTCCATAGTACGAATATCAATACGCAACCTCCTATAGCTTGACTTCCATTCATAAGTCGAACTATGGTGGTTTAGCGTCACATTGGACCCGATTTAATTCACTTTGACCCTTTCGAGCCGTATTTCGGAACATCATCATCAAGGATCAAAGAGGAGATTGGAAGCTTGGATCAAAGCTTGCATGCAATTTCAAGGGTCAGCGGAACCACTCCGTTTGGTAAATTTCCCTAATTCAATCTTTTTAATCATCCGCTGAGTGCTGTGAACTGTTTGTGATAGATACGTGGGAAATGATGAGTGGAGAGCCTCTTCTCGCTCGTCTAGAGTGTTTAACGTATGCCCTTTGGGAAATATGCGACGCATTTGCTTCTACGTCTTAGGATTTAACGTGTGCGTCCCGATCCGATTCCTTTCTCTTGCCTCCGTGCGATCCAGATTCCTTTCTCTCGCCCCCGTGCGATCAAGATCCCTTTTCTCTCGCCCTCGTGCGATAGAGACCTTTTCCCGTAGTTAGCTGAACTATAACTGCTCTGATTTCTCATGCCAGATGAGAATATGTAGGCATAAGACGCAATGTCCTGGTGAGCACACTAACAACTAATTTCTCTTTTCTCTTGCCCCGCGCAATCGAGACTAGCCTGTTGTTCTAAATCTTTAGGTTCCCCATACCTTTTAACCCATGACATGTTACGTCCGTTCTACCACAAACAGGTAACGCCTAAGTCTCCAATGGTCGAGCAACAATACACCTAACTGCTAGAATGCGTATGCTAGTATCGTCTACCCAGACCTTTTCTCTCGCCCACATGCAATCGATAACACCCCATTTATCCATAGTTAGCCTAAACTACGTTTTGCTCTGATTTCTCATACCAGATGAGAATACGTAAGCACAAGGGAATACGTAGGCATAGGGCAGCATAGGGCGGCGATGTCCTATCGAGTCAATTCTTTCTGTTCCTCCCGTTTAGCAGCAGCCTTAGATAGTTTTGTTTTCACCCATAGACCTAGACAACAAACGTGGATCCCGTTGAGTACAACGGACGTGAGGGGTGCTCATACCTTCCCCTTACATAACCGACTCCCAAACCCAAGATTTGGTTGCGATGATCTGTCTTTTCCCTTTTCGTAGGTTTTCTCTGATCGTTTCCTTTCCCTCTCATTGGGATAAATAACGAATGGTGGCAACTCTTCTGTCCTTGTCGGCCCCTCTTCGCAACGATGCGACAACTGGCGACTCTGCTGGAGACGTTTCCCATCCCTTATATGAGTCAATCCTAGCGTTTGTTGTTTGTTTGTGGGTTTGTATATTTGTGTGTTGTATTTTGTATATTGTTGTGTTTACATTTTTCGCACTTTATTATTATCTGTTGCTATTGTGCTGTTTGGTGGTTGGTTCCATTGTGTGATAAGCCAAAACCCAAGCTTGAGTATAACCATAGCATTAGAGTGGAAAGTAGTGAGGACCTGCACGTTAGGCGTGCACTAGTCTTCATGAAATCCATATTCAGACGAGGTTTTCTTTAAAGACATCATATCCTGTACATTGGTCAGGAAAGGGTGTTGGATCTGGAAACTGTCGACTCTGGAGACCGATCATTTGGGAGTCAGCTAAGTGAGGCCGCTTCGTTAGACTATGATTCCAAACCAGAAATGGTGAACGTATCATCGTTTCTCGAAAGTCTGTGACGTTGACGACCGTATAGGATGCCGAACCTTGTCAGATATTAGGTCCCTACCTTGTGAGTGGGAGGGTTATGCAGGAAACTTGACCTACAACCTACCCGGATTTCTTATCAGCGCGGACCTTTGATCTCTAATGTTTTGAGGTTCCTATACTTTGGTATTTTGGTGTTCCGGTATTTTCTCTCCAAAGTGAAGCTCTGGGTCAACTCAATCAGCAGCGCAACAGTTATTCAGAGATTTATGGGGGTTGTGATCCCGTGTTCCTTGCATTTGCATAAACATCTTTGCATCATTTTGCATATCATTCTTCAGCTGGCCAGAGCTCTCATCCTACCTTTGTTTTGATCAGAAGGTGACTCCCTGGTGCCTGTTCTGAACAAGTGGTGATTGTTGGAAGACGACCAAGTGGTTGAAGCAGGATTAAGCAGTGAAGTCAAGTTGAGAGTTGTTGGTAGCTATGTCAGGGAACAACTTCCAGAATATTAATACCCCGCCAGGTTTTACTATGATGACCAATCCTCTGTATGGTTCTCTGCCCGATGAAGACTCTCAGCAAGTGAACAACCATACTGAAGCTCAGCCTGTGCAACCCTCTATTGAAGACCAAGACTTACATGAACAGTTTGTTGTCCGAAGTGAACGTTCTTCTTCTCCTGATACTAGAGATTGCCATGATGTTGCTTTCTCTGTCTCGAATTCCAAAGGAGAGGTTCCAATAATGAAGACTAAGGACCCAAAAGCTCTTGAGTATGCTAAAAGGTTTCATGTGTTGAATGAAAAACTCAAGGCCTTAGAAGTTAAAGATATTGTTGGTCTCAGCGCTTCAGACATGTTCCTGGTTCCCGACCTAGTGTTACCTCCGAATTTCAAAGCACCGAGGTTTGAGAAATACAAAGGAGATAGCTGCCCGAGGCAACATTTGGCGATGTTCTGCAGAAGAATGACCTCGTTTGTGCACAATGATAAGTTGATGATTCACTATTTCCAGGATAGCCTGATTGGAGAATCTCTGAGTTGGTATATGCAGTTTACGAGTGGTCAGACCTGATCATGGATGGACTTAGCCAAGGCTTTTCTGAAGCAGTACGAAAAGGACGACGGGCCCTGATAGACAACAAGCGTGGATCCCGTCGAGTACGAAGGACGTGGGGGGTGCTAATACCTTCCCCTTGCGTAACCGACTTCCGAACCAAAGATTTGGTTGCGATGACCTGTCTTTTCCCTTTTCATAGGTTTTCTCTGATCATTTCCTTTCCCTCTCTTTGGGATAAATAACAAACGGTGGCGACTCTTTTGTCCTTGTCGGCCCCTCTTCGCAGCGATGCAACACAAGTGACTTAGGAAAAAGTAAGGCATCCCACTAGACTTCAAAATCAAAAGAAAATTCAAAAGAATCAGTCCAGGAAAAAGTTAGGGAATGAAAAAATAAAAGAATGAAAAGTAAAAAGGATTACAAAAGAAAAATCCTCAAGAAAAAGCAAGTTGTGTGACCATATAACACAAAGACAAAAGAGGTGATTTTTACTCCAGTTACCTCATTGGTTATTAGGCTATCAGGGTCATTGGTTCCTTAACCATCATAAAATCAGTTTGAGGTATGAACGTTTGTGTCAAATTAGTTGAACGTAGGATTGGAGAAAATCAAGGAGAATGGGTGGGTATAAATAACTTTGAGCCTTAAATCTTTTTTCTAAAAAACATGAACTAGACCATTTTGCAACCCTCAAAATCCCTATTTGAAGCAAGGTTTATTCTGAAGGTGTACTACAACAAGTTTGCATAAACTGACTCCTACCAAATTTATTAATCTTCTTCTTGCTATATCTTTCACTAGCTAAATCAGCACCACGTTTAGACTAATGGTCCATTCGTCATACACTATCACATCAAACAAATAATGATTAATTTTCCAAAACCTGCATGAGCATCGCATTAAAATTACTATTCGCAAACAAATGATATTAATTGCAAGTCAGTGTTTGGCATCAAGGAAATTTTGATAAGGAACCGTCAAAGAGGACTTGATAATTCAACAGTTGATCAAAATCAAGTGTACTTTGTAGCCTTATGGATCGGGGGCATTGTCATCCGATGACTATGTCGGCCAAGGAATCAGCCAGTCTAAAGCAAGTCCTCAAGTATCAGTTAATTAAGGAGAGAATCAGCCAAGAGTCAGTTGATCGGAGGAGAATCATCTCAAGACTCTACCAAGCAGGGGCATGCCACCCAGATGTTCTATTGACTAAGGTTGAACCCATCCAACGCTCAATCAGAATAAGTTAAGTCGCTTCCATGCTCATACCAGGGCAAGTCATCTCAAGAACTTACTAAGATCATTTCTCCTCAGGAGCACATCAAAGTCAGCCATTCCAAGAGTTGGATAATCAGGGGCAGCCTGTTTCAAAGTTCAGAGTATTGAGGCAAATCTTCCATGGAAGCTATTTCCCAAACTTCCTTTCAGGGAAAATTCTGTAAAGACACGCTAAACTGGGGCAAAATATGCTACACATGGACAGTTCCTCTCCGTACATTCATGTCGCTCAAGCAAGTTGCATCAGTAATCTCTAAGTTCAAAACGAGTGTCGGGAAATCATGATATCCCACCCTCGCCATGTCACCCTTCTCAAACAAGAAGCCTTGCCATAGAAGACCTTCTTACCCACCTTAGGGGTATTTTTGGAAACCTGCATAATCATTGCATAAATCATCCTCATGCATTAGTCATGTCGCTTCATTCAAGCATAAAGCATTGCGCTTTATCATTGGACTTTACCCCATAACATAAATCTGACATCAGAGTGCCTTGTAACCCAACATCACTTGACAATTCAAAGTCCAATTCTCGTCTGGAAAACCTTCACCAAATACCAGTTCCCGTCTGGTAGATGGCATTCAAGTCTACTGCTCTCCTGGTAAACGTCAGCTTTTAAACCAGTTCCTATCTGCTCACCCATTCTTTAGCCTACGTTTAAACTCCTGTTCTATCCTGGTGGTCGATTTTCTTTTCACAACAAGTTCTCATATTGCAGCCTATCAAAATTCAGTTCTCCTATGACAAACTAAACAAAGAGTCAGTTCTCGTCTGACAACTTAATCTCTGTCTACCAGTTTTCGTCTGGTAGTCTACCTCTTAAAAACCAGTTCTCGCCTGGTGATTCACCTTCAAAGTCCAACTCCATTGGAAACCAAGAATAAATCATCCAATCACCATCAATCTGGTCCCATGCCTAACCAAAGCTCAATCATACTTGGCACCCTAAACCAAAAGCCCAACCATACTTGGCACAACTATAACCTTTGGGTCACATATCCTTATATCCCCAGCAGTCCGAGCCTACATCAACATCTTACATATAGTAATCAGCATCATATTGCATCCTCAAAACGCATAGCATTTCCATTCCATATGGAGCATTACGCCATAGAAAAATTTAAACATGCATTCGAAGCATAAGCCATATTTGATACCCTATATTTCGAACCCTTTCCCTAGTAGAAAATGATGTAACCCATGAGAGAGCATTTAACTTTATCCCCTAAGCAGTAGATTTGTTAATCTTATTCTTGTTTCCTTCTGGAGGAATTATCTTGTGTTTTCCCTTGGAGAGTTGTCAATCTAAGATTTCTCTTTCCCCAGCAGATTCATATTCTCATTTAGGTCGTAGGTTTGTTGACTCTACCTCCTGTCAACCATTTTTGGTTCCCAACCCTTTCAAAGTCCACCTTCGGCTGGCATCCTTGTTATGAGTCTTCCTTCAGCCGGCAAACCCTTTCTTTTTAAGTCCACCGTCGGCTGACACCCTTTGTTTTATGTCTGCCTTTGATCGATATTCCCTTTTAAGTTTACCTTCGGATGGCACCCTTTGTTTTAAGTCCGCCTTCGGCCAGCATTCCCTTTTGAAGTCAACCTTCGGCTGACACCCTTTGTTTCAAGTCCACCTTCAGTCGGCGTTCCATTTTTAAGTTCACCTTCAGTTGGCACACTTTGTTTTAAGTCCGCCTTCCGTCGACATTCTCTTTTTAAGTCCACCTTCGATTGGCACCCTTTGTTTCAAATCCGCCTTCGGCCAATATTTCCTTTTTAAGTTCACCTTCGGCTGGCACCCTTTGTTTTAAGTCCGCCTTCGGCCGACATTTCCTTTTTAAGTCCATCTTCAGCTGACACCCTTTTTTTTAAGTTTTCCTTCGACCGGCATTCTCTTTTTAAGTCCACCTTCGGCTGGAACCCTTTGTTTTAAGTCTGCCTTCGGCCGACATTCTCTTTTAAGTCCACATTTGGCTGGCACCCTTTGTTTTATGTCCGCCTTTGGCTGCCATTCTCCTTTAAGTCCACCTTCGGCTGACACCCTTTGTTTTAAGTCCGTCTTCAGCCGACATTCCCTTTTTAAGTCCCCCTTCGGCTGGTACCCTTTGTTTTAAGTCCACCTTTGGTTGACACCCTTTGTTTTAAGTCCGTCTTCAGACGACATTCCCTTTTTAAGTCCCCCTTCGGCTGGTACCCATTGTTTTAAGTCCCCCTTCAGCCAATATTCCCTTTTTAAGTCCACCTTTGGCTGGCACCCTTTTTTCTAAGTCCGCCTTCGGCTGACACCCTTTGTTTCAAGTCCTCTTTTGGCCAGCATTCCCTTTTTAATTCCACCTTCAGATGGCACCCTTTGTTTAAAGCCCGCCTTCAGCCGGCGTTCTCTTTTTAAGTCCACCTTTGGCTAGCACCCTTTGTTTTAAGTCCGCCTTCGATCGGTATTCCCTTTTTAAGTCCACCTTCAGTTGGCACCCTTTGTTTTAAATCTGCCTTCGGCCGGTGTTCCCTTTTTAAGTCCACCTTCGACTGGCACCCTTTGTTTTAAGTTCGTCTTCGGCCGACATTCTCTTTTTAAGTCCACCTTCGGTTGACACCCTTTGTTTTAAGTCCGCCTTTCACCAACATTCTCTTTTAAGTACATCTTCAGCTAGCACCCTTTGTTTCAAGTTCTCCTTCATCCGACGTTTCCTTTTTAAGTCCACCTTTGGCTAACACCCTTTATTTTAATTCCGCCTTCGGCCGACATTCACTTTTTAAGTCCACCTTCGGCTGACACCCTTTGTTTTAAGTCGCCTTCGGTCGACATTCCCTTTTAAGTCCACCTTCGGCTAATACCCTATTACATTGTCCTTTTATTACCCCACATACTGCAAATTTTACAGTTCTTTTTGTATTCAATCCCCTTCTAGGTTGAATGTCTAAAAGTAGTTGTCTTTCATACCTCCAGGTCCAAGTTGATTGAATATGGGCAGCTGTTGCACCCCAAAATTTTCCCTCTGTTTTCTAACCTTAACTGGCTTGTATTTCTCATTCATTTGTATCTTCATTAGGTCATAAGTTTGCATTCATTCATGTGGATTGAGCTCCTAAAGACACGGATCAAAGCATTTTCCTGTAATGCAAGTTTTCCTTATTCAGATGTGATTTATCTAGTTATTTCACTCAAATTGAGACAAAGGTTTGAGCTCACAGCATCGTGAGTATCTTTCTATCAGAGTTCATCCAGATACGAGGCTTTCCTCTACCAATATTCATCAAGCATCAAGTTTATCTGCTTCAAGATTTCTCAAGAGTGTCAGGTGCTACAGATTAGGGTTTTATTTCCTTTCAACATCTCAGGTTGCTCTCTTCATCATTGTTCATTTAGGGTATTAAGTCAGGAGTGTAGGCAGTCTTGATCGGGGTTTAATAGTTTTGACCTAATTTGTTAGTTAGGAAAATGATTATTTCAAGATCAAGGCCAGAGTATATGATTCAAGTGGTGTGTGTGTGTGTGTGTGTATGTGTGAGTGTGTCTAATGTTTCATTTACGGTTTGGTGTCAATTCAGGTCAGTTGTGTTTAGACCAGGCTGTCAGATGGTGTCAAGTTGTTAGTGCTTCATAATTAAGGATCATTAGAGATCAGTACATTTGCAGTCAGGGTTTTGGACAGTACGATTCATATTTTAAGTCATGGTCCTCGGATTTCAAAGCATGATTATTTCACAGTGAAGCTTTTGGTTCATTGTGATCAAAGTGACATTAGTTTAAATTGTGCAAGCTATGGATTGATTCAGACAGAGATTCATTTAAAAAATCAAGTTGCAGAATATTCAAATTCAATGTATTTGGTCTATACCTCAAGTCATTTGTAAGTTCTAATTATATGGCTCATATTCTTGTC
This sequence comes from Lathyrus sativus, assembly GCA_963859935.3. NCBI lineage: Eukaryota > Viridiplantae > Streptophyta > Magnoliopsida > Fabales > Fabaceae > Lathyrus > Lathyrus sativus. The sequence continues at coordinate 285,871,339 of OZ012738.1, forward strand.
ATTGATTCGAGGAAAAGTCAAGCCGGCCATTTATACAAGATAATTGCAAAATCGACCCAATTTTAGTCATATCTCAAGAATTTGGTCAAGAATGGTTAAGATTCAGGAATTGATTCACTTTCAGTCAGATTTAAAATTAATTTAAGTCCTAGTGAGAATGTCAAGATATTCAATTAGATTCAAGTGTGGTGTTAATTTGGAAAGTTCCATCAACTTCATCATTCACGTTCAAATATGACAAAACAATACAAGCCAAAATTCAAGAAGGTACCAATAGTACATTTCAAGTCCAAGTTGCAAGCTACAAAGCCTATGATACAAGTAATGTTTACAAAGTTCATTTTAATTTACAAAGGACAAGCCCAAACACCACATGACCAAAAATAGAAGAATAAAAAGACAAGCTCATAAAGAAAAATATGGACAAGATAGTGTGAACATAATGACACCACAATGTCAGCCTGATGCATTCCATGCCACGATTTCAATACAAGCCTCACCCACAAGAAATACATCCAGGGCCCACTGTCGTACCTTGAAAAATACGATCCTCGTGGTGGACACAGAAAAATATTCTAACAGAGTCGCCACCGAAATTTATTCATTCCAAGGAAGGAATAGTAAAATATCGATAAAACCTTTAAAGAGATAAGAACATGGTCATCGCAACCAAATTCTAGGTTTAGGAGTCGATTACGTAAAGGAAAGGTATTAGAACCCTCTACGTCCGTTGTACTCAATGGGAACCTCTTGATTCGATTCGAGAGAAAAGTTAGCTAAGTTGTTTGTTTTCTTCTAAGGAATTCACTTCTAAGGGGAAATGAGTGGTTTTTGTTAGGGTGCTTGCCAAGGATTGGGGCCCTTGTGCCTACGTACTCCCTCGTGCAATGGGAAAGTTAGAGCATCGTAGTTCGTAGACTACGGGAAAAGATTTGGGGTAAAAAGGAAAAAGGAAGCTCGTTAGGATCTCGCAATCCTATGCCTATGGACCCTTATTGTGCAATGAGAAAGTTATAGCAATCATAGTTTGTGGGACTACGGTTGGTTGGTTTGTGTATTTTAAGTGAACGAGTGTTTCGGTCGCATTCTAACTGCGCCTATTATCTTTTTCTGCTAAAAAAAATTGTTGTGGACTTTTTCTTTCATGAAATTGGATGGTCACCTTATTTCAAACCAATAATTATCCTATAGGCTTGCTTATACATTATATATGCAAGATCATCATCTTTATCACCCTTGTGAATACTAGTGATGGTCATAAGATCATGATTTTAAATTGATGACTAGCCACAAACTCGCCCATGAACGAGAAACCCTAATTCACCTTGAAGTACACTGATAAATCTTGAAGCAGATGACTTGAGCTGAGAAGGATTGAAACCCTAATTCACCAATGAAATCCTGACCCAATGCTTTTGATGAATCCTCTGAATAGGAAGATATTCATGATATTTGAATTCAACCCTGAGTGAAGATGAGAATCTCACAACAAAAGAGAATCTCGAGCTTGCACATAATACTCTAATCCCATGCCTTATGAGCTCAATGACATGCATGATTATGAATTTATGACCAAATGAGAGATGCAGATGATTGCGAGGCGAAAGCTAGTTGAGGTTAGAAAAAGGTGGGACAAATTTGGGGTATGACAAATTCCCCTATCTAATTGTCTTGAACCCGAGAGAAATGAATAGCTGCATGAAATTTATTATTAGGGTGGAATTCAATTAAATACAAGAAGACCATGAAATTTGTCCAACAAGGAAGTAAAGTGCAAATGCAATAATGAAATAAGAAATAAAGGAATAGGATAGCAGGGAAAAAGATCACAAGAAACTCTTTATAAATGGCTTCTGAGCAAGAGTTATTGGGGATTATCATTATCAACTGCATGGTTAAAGAATGACTTGCAGGGGAATAGAATTCCATGAGCGCGTGCGGGCATCAGCTCTTTTCAGAGAAATACTCCCGACTTTGAAGAAGGGTTGGCCAAGATACTTGCAAACTGATCCTGGAACCAGTTATGTTATTCTGCTGAGGACAGAAACGTTATATATTACATGATGCACAGATATGCCACTAAGATGCAATTGCTAGGGAAATTCTAAGATGCATATGCAAATTGTAACACCATTTTCTATCCCACGAATATTATGACAAAATATTCACATATATCAGAGTAAAATGTTAGACTCAATAAAAATAACCTCAAGGGCGTACATTTCTTAATAAATTCAAATCAGGGTCAAAGCTCCATAAACAACAGGATTTCCCAAAAGATATCAAAAATTGCAGCGGAACTCAAAAAGGCATAATCCAAAGTTTTCCTTATACAGGAACATAATTAAAATAACCAAATCAAATAAATCATGATTTAACTCAAGATCCCAACCCGATGTTACACTATCAGAACAAGACCCTCTATGTTAACTAAAAGGCCAACAACTCAAAACTCTAAAAAATATCCTCGAAGGCGTCCTCGGGTAAACCTGGTCATCTGCATGTTACCCACGTGGAGGCAACATTCAAACAGGTAGGGTGAGTAAAACGATTCATAATAATAAATATAGGAAATATTTATATAAAATGGCGTCATTTTCATATTCAACATTATCACATTCATCAATGGACATCAAAGACCACAACATCATAAATTACTCAAGATCATCTCATAAATGCAAATGCAACAAGACCCAATGCATGTGGTACCAATCATCACAGCTCGATGGACATTGGGCCATCAACCCTCCATAGATCCCCATCAATAGGATTGATTATGTACAAGAACCGGAGTACATCAAAATACCTCACATTCGCACAATGGGACTGAAGCCAAAGAAATCAAGGTCCTGAACTGAAGTCCGGATGCACATGAATGCATGATGCACACATCAATAATCATCCTCATAATAACATCATAGGTGCATCATCATTCATCATAATCATCATCAAAAATCATATCATCATAGAATCATCAAAACTCATGGGAGTATCATCATAGCTCATCATCATTACATCATCATCATATATCATGTCATCATAGAATTGTCAAAACTCATGGAAATATCATCATAGCTCATCATCATTACATCATAGAAATCATCATATAATCATGTACAAATTACATAGAATTCACAGTCGTACTCCTATTAGTTCATCATACTATCACATATTAATCACATAGAATTCATAATTATACTCATGGTAATCGTCATACTATCACATATTAATCACGTAGAAATCATAGTCATACTCATGGTAATTCACCCAGAAAATTACAGCATCAAAGCATCAAGACATCACTGAACCAGAACATAATTGACTTCCCAAACATATTAGATATAAAAATATTGGGAAAAAAATTCTCTTATCTATATCAAGTTATATCCCTGTTCATTAGCTTTTCAACATTTCAAATGGTTCGTCATTTGGATTAACGGTTAAAAAGTTATGATCGAAACCGTTTTTGGCGTTTTTCTACCTATGAGTCGACTCAAAGGTCAGCGCACAGAGCTATGAGTCGACGCATACTGTTAAAATTTCCACAATTTTGCACTCGGGTGACCTCCGGTCGACTCACACTATTCCGAACCCCAAAAATCACTTTTTTTAAGAGCACTTTCACCCTAGATTATCACTCCAAAGTCTATACCACTAACCACTATCACCCTAGACCCAATTTTATATCAAAATAACATCCTAAAACTCAATTAGGCTGTGTTTTACTCATGGAGTAACAAAAATTCATCATAATTTCATTACAACTACACCACGGTCATTAGAGTTCCTCATTATCAAATTTCTCTACAGGGTTAGACAAATGTCAAATCAGAGCTTTGGCCACGAAGGCCTAATTTCCTTTAACCCAAATAAATCCCTACGATTAAAATCTCAATAATAGATTTAGGCCATGAAGGCCAAATTTCCTTTATCCCATAATCAGCCTCAAACCCTTTAAACCCTTAAATCGACCTTAAATACATTGAAATCAATGAAGGCAATACTCCCCATACCTTAATTGCCGACTCTAAGCCTTCTCAAATCTTTCAGAAAACCTTTCGAAGATTTTGCCTCAAACCTCCTCCTCAGAGCTTTGGCCTCAATTCTTTTCACGGTCTAACAAAATGAATCCTAATCCCATCACAATTCCCTTTTTGTTAAACCTAGCCTTGGGACTATAATTTGGGCTTTTCCAATATTACACTCACTAACTCCTCCTCAATTGTCCAATTTGCCCTTAGTTAACTTATGTTTATTTAAATTAATAATAATACTAATATATTCATATTATATATTATTATTTAAATAAATAACCTAAAATCCATAATTCTCAATATTCTACAACTACCACCGAAAATCACCGAAATGCGAATATTCTTATTTAAATAATTTAAGTAAATATTCCAATTAAATTTGGGGTGTTACAACTCTCCCCCACTTAAAAGAATTTTCGCCCTCGAAAATTACCTCAAGAAAATAGAGTCGGATACGACTCCCTCTTCTGATCTTCACGCTCCCAAGTTCAACTTTCTCCAACTGGTCCTCCCCAAACTACCTTTACCAAGGCAATCTCTTTACCTCGCAGTTGCTTCACTTCTCGTGCATCAATCTGAACTGGCAATGCCTCAACAGTCAAATCATCTCCCACTCGTACATCATCCATCTGAATCACATGTGATAAATCTAGAATGTACTTCCTCAACTTAGACACATGAAACACATCATGCAAATTCACAAGCGACGACGGTAAAACAGTCTGACATGCTACTTCTCCCACGCTTCCACTGTGCCACTCTGATACGGACCAACAAAACACGGTGTGAGCTTTCTGGAGTTCAAAGCTCGGCCAACACCAGTTACCAGCGTAACTCTCAAAAACATGTGATCTCCATAATGGAACTCAAGTGCTTTCCTTCTCTTATCATGGTAACTCTTCTGACGACTCTGCGACGCTTTCATATTTTCTTGGATCATCTTGATCTTCTCAGTCGACTCTTGCACAATCTCAGGTCCTAGTACAACACTCTCACCTGATTCATACCAACACAAAGCAGTCCTACATCTCCTGTAACACCCCCTTCTATACCCCAAATAAATGCATATAAAACAATTAAGCACATACAAGTTATCAGAGTAAAAAGGTTTTATAATAAGGTATAAAAGAAGAATGCCACAATTTCACCAATAAAACACTTTCACAATTTGCTCCATAAAATATGTAACATTTTCAATTTAAGCGGAAGATAAAATCATTTGATCGTTTTCAAAATATTAATCCACGTACACATAAGCTATCTAAATTAATATATCATATCAGTTAGATTTACAGAACCACATAAGCTGATACATCGCAATGTATCACAAAAGAATGACTATACTAGTCTAACTACCCGGTGTTACATATCAGAGCAGTAGACTCAAAAGAATGCAGACTATTCTTCACAAAAGGACTCCAGCATCCTAATCTGCAATGCCTCATAGAGCATTATAAAACAGCAGAAGAGTGAGAAATATAACCATAATAATCAAAGCATAAGATTATATATATAGGTAGTCATATAACACATATTCACATTTCTCACCATACTTCATTCTCATAATCATAATTATATCGCGTTCACATATATCAACATTATGAATGTTTACAAGCACATCCCTTCATGCTTAATTTCACAATCATTCACAAGCACAATTATACAACAACAATATTATGCAATGTGACTCAACATGTCCAATGCAACTCAATGCTATGCGGTACCGACATTAGTTATCTTTTTTCGGTTTTCACTCTAAACCGGGTCCACCCTTCTAGACCGATAACTTGTTATCATTTTTCGGTTTTTACTTTAAACCGGGTCCACCCTTCTAGACCGATAACTACCAAGCCCGTCCCCTAGGCTTCAAACCCACCCTTCTAGGTTTGGGACAAGCCACTAGTTTCCACGAAACTAACAGACATTGCCTCTTGACTGAATGATGCATGTACAATCAACCAATCACAATAAATGCACTTAAGACCGTTCCCGCGTCTTAATCCCATGCATTCGAATAATTCACCCCTTCGAGAATTTCATCATGATTGCACATACAACATATATCAAACATTTATCAATGTATTCATTTCACACATCATCATATTCAACCACAATGCACACATATCACATATGTTCCCATGCATTCACACAACAATCAAACATTCACAACTCATCAATTAATACACACATAACCATCATTATGTTCTCATGTATTTTAACCGATTACAATTAATCATTCATATCACAACTCTAGGATTCACGCCCGAAGGCTACCCACAGCACATGTTATCATGATAGTTCACATACTCATTCATAACATAGAAGTATAAACATATGCGAATCAACCAAACAATCACCATTTGGATAACACAGCAAAGAAAATATACTGTCACATTCGCCTTCATTCGCCTGGCGAACCCTCGCAGCGAACCTTCGCCTGGCCTTCGCCTGGCGAACTCTCTCAGCGAACACTCGCTAGGCTTCGCCTGGAGAGACTTCCCAGCGAGCCCAAGTCACTAGCTACTGACTTCATTCGCCACCATTTGCCAGCACCTTCGCTGGGCGAACCTTCGCTGTCCCACTTCGCTTGGCGAACCCACCAGCGAAGTCTACTGGGACTTAAATATAATTATTCGCCAACATTCGCTAGGCTTCGCCTGGCGAAGCTTCGCCTTTGCTCGCCTGGCGAGAGCCAGCGAACCTGCGCAGAACAGAATCCTATTCTGTCCCTCCTTCACCAATCCATCATCAACCCTCTCTTACACATCCAAATCAGTATAAACAGCATCAACACATGTTACCCGACTATTCTACGGCACTATTACTCATTTTCAACCGATTAAATCCTCAATCTACCGATTATCCAACATTTTGCCCTAAATGGAAAGTGATGGAAACTCTACCAAAACCCTAACCCAACATACATAACATCATACAATGATCAAATAGAAACATTTCTCACCCTTACCTCGATTAATCGGAGCTTTGGTGTTGGTTCTTGATGATTTCCACTTTTCTTCTTCTTCTCTTCTCTTTCTCTCCTTTCTTCTTCTTTCCTTTTTCTTTCCAAATGTTTTTCTATCTTTCTTTTCTTTTCTTTCTCTCTTATATATTACTTTATTTTCCTTCCTTCCAATTTCCTTCTCAATTCTCTATTAATTCCAATTAATAAAAATTAATTCCAACATTAATAAAAATCCCACTAAATCAATTAATTACTATAATTAATTATTTAATGAAATTTGGGCTGTTACAACCCTCCCCCACTTAGGAATTTTCGTCCTCGAAAATGTTACCTGATTCAAACAGTTCTGGATAAGACTCTTTCATCCGACTCTCAAGCTCCCAAGTAACATTTCCACCAGCCGATCCTCCCCACGCGACCTTCACTAAAGCGATCTCTTTACCTCGAAGCTGCTTCAATTTCCGATCCTCTATCCGCATAGGTGATGTCTCAACAGTCAGGTTATCTCTCACCTGCACATCATCTACTTGGACTACATGAGACGGATCCGCAATGTATTTCCTCAACTGAGATACATGGAATACGTCATGAAGATTAGCAAGCGACGGTGGTAAAGCCACACGATAGGCCACTTCTCCTATCCTTTGCAAAATCTGATAAGGACCAATGAAACGCGGCGACAACTTGCGCGACTTCAGTGCCCTACCAACACCTGTCATCGGAGTGACTCGAAGAAACACATGATCTCCCTCTTGAAATTCAAGTGCCTTCCTCCTCTTGTCATAATAACTCTTCTGACGACTTTGAGCAACTCTCATCTTCTCTTGAATCATCTTGATCTTATCAGTAGTCTGTTGAACTAACTCGGGTCCAACAACAGAACTTTCTCCGGACTCGAACCAACACAATGGTGTCCTACACCGTCTACCATACAACGCCTCAAATGGTGCCATACCAATACTCGAATGGAAACTGTTGTTGTAGGTAAACTCAATCAAAGGCAAGTAGCTATCCCAAGCTCCTCCTTTTTCCAATACACAAGCTCTCAAAAGATCTTCAAGCGACTGAATCGTCCTCTCCGTCTGACCATCTGTCTGAGGATGGTACGCTGAACTCAGACGCAACTTAGTACCCAAAGCACTTTGCAGGCTCTCCCAAAATCTCGAAGTAAGCCGCGGATCTCTATCCGAAACAATACTTAACGGAATACCATGCAGACACACAATCCTCTCAATATACAACTTAGCCAACTTCTCCAAAGAGTAATCCATACGCATAGGGATAAAGTGAGCAGATTTAGTCAACCTATCCACGATAACCCAAATGGCCTCAAAATTACTCGGCGTCCTCGGCAAACCCGATACAAAATCAATGGAGATACTATCCCATTTCCACTCAGGAATAAACAACGGCTTCATCAAACCCGATGGCTTCTGATGCTCAACCTTTGACTTCTGGCAAGTCAAACAAGAATACACAAATTCCGCAATATCCTTCTTCATACTAGGCCACCAAAATACTTTCCTCAAATCCTGATACATCTTAGTAGCACCCGGATGAATACTCAATCCGCTACGATGTCCTTCCTCAAGGATACTCTTCTTAAGCTCAACCACATCTGGAACACAAACTCGATCCCGACATCTCATAATACCATTCTCATCAATCCGAAAATCACCACCTTGGCCTTGGTTGATTAAAGTCAACCGATCAACTAAGCTCAGATCTGATTTCTGTCCTTCTCGAATTTCATCCAAAATACCACTTGTCAGCTTTAACATACCCAACTTAAATCCAAAAGAAGTTGTCTCACATACCAAACTCAAATCTCGAAATTGCTCAACCAATTCTAACTCTTTCACCATCAATGCCGACATATGCAATGATTTCCGACTCAATGCATCCGCTACTACATTCGCTTTACCCGGATGGTAATTCAAGCCAAAATCAAAATCCTTCAAAAGTTCAAGCCATCTTCTTTGTCTCGCATTCAATTCCTTTTGATCAAAAAGATACCTCAAACTCTTGTGGTCACTAAACACTTCAAATCTTGCGCCAAATAAATAATGCCTCCAAAGTTTCAACACGAACACGACGGCGGCCAACTCTAAGTCATGCGTCGGATAATTCTTCTCATGCACTTTGAGTTGCCTCGAAGCATAAGCTACAACTTGGTTATTCTGCATCAACACACCTCCTAAACCCATCAAAGAAGCATCACAATACACAACGAATGGTTCTTCTGGATTTGGCAGGATCAAAACAGGAGATGTCGTCAACCTTCGCTTAAGTTCTTGAAAACTCGCTTCACACTTGGCGTCCCAGACAAAGGCTTGACCTTTCCTAGTCAACTGCGTCAACGACAACGATAACTTAGCAAATCCTTCAATAAACTTCCGATAATAACCGGCTAAACCAAGAAAACTTCTGATCTCAAAAACTGACTTCGGAGTCTCCCATTGCGACACCGCCTCAACCTTCGACGGATCGACCGCAATACCATTACTTGAGATCACATGACCAAGGAAACTAACCTCCTCTAACCAAAACTCACACTTAGAAAGCTTCGCGAACAACTGCTTCTCCCTCAGCACAGATAACACAATCTTCAGATGCTCGGCATGCTCCCCTTCGCTCTTCGAATAAACCAAGATGTCGTCGATAAACACCACCACAAACTTATCCAAATAAGGATGAAAAATCCTATTCATGTACTCCATAAATACACCTGGTGCATTAGTCACACCAAATGGCATCACGGAATACTCATAGTGTCCATACCTCGTCCGAAAGGCCGTCTTCTGAATATCCTCAGCTTTCACACGGATCTGATGATACCCAGATCTCAAATCAATCTTGTTGAACACACTTGCACCAATCAACTGATCCATCAGATCATCAATCCTCGGAAGTGGATACTTATTCTTAATAGTCGCCTTGTTCAACTGTCTGTAATCCACACAGAGCCTCATAGAACCCTCTTTCTTCTTAACCAACAACACCGGGGCACCCCACGGTGACACGCTCGGACGAATAAACCTCTTTTCAAGCAATTCCTCAAGTTGACTCTTCAACTATTTTAACTCTGAGGCCGACATACGATATGGAGCCATCGATATCGGACTAGTTCCCGGAATCAAATCTATCGAAAACTCCACTTCTCGCTCCGGCGGTAAATCCTTTATCTCATCAGGGAATACTCCCGGAAAATCTCTAACAATGGGCAAAGCATCAATCTCTTCACTTTCACTAGTCCTCAAAGTTGCCATAAGCATAAATACCTTAGCCCCATCTTGCACCGATTCTTTCACTTGTTTCCTCGTCATAAACAATTCCCTTTCAACATCCGAGTCGGGAAAAATAACCGTTTTGTCAAAACAGTTAATATACACACGATTGAATTTTAACCAATTCATTCCAAGAATGACATCAAGTTGATCCAAATGAAGACACACTAAATCTATCCCAAAATCTCTACCGAAAATACTCAACGGGCAATTCAAGCAAACATACGGTGTAGTTACCGAACTCATAACAGGAGTATCAATAACCATGCCGCCACCAATCACAGACAACTCAAGATTCAACCTTCTAACACAATCCAAAGAAATAAAAGAATGCGTAGCTCCGGTATCAATTATAGCGATCAAAGGTATACCATTAATAAAACACGTACCTCTGATCAATCGATCGTCGCTAGCAGTCTCAGATCCAGATAGAGCGAACACTTTCCCGCTCCCTTGATTCTTCTTCGGCTTATCGCACTTGGTACTAATGTGCCCTTGCTCACCACAATTGTAGCAAGTCACGCCCGCACCACTTCTGCATTCCAGAGCCTTGTGGCCTGGCTTGCCACACTTAAAACACGTCTTCTCAACACTTTTGCATTCAGGAGCACGATGTCCCTCTTCACCGCACCTATAACATCTCACCGGAGTAGAAACTCCCCCACTTGGCCTCTTGCCATAACCCATTCTCTGCTTCCCTTTGTCCGCAGGAGTCACATAAGGTTTTCCTCTGAATTGACCTTTTCCTTTCTTATCACTTAGGCTCTTGTAGTGGCTAGACCTAGCCCTACTGTCTTCATCATAAATTCTGCTCTTGTTAACCAACTCAGAAAACCGCCTGATTTCCTGATATCCAATAGCTTGTCTAATCTCGGGTCTCAAACCGTTCACAAACTTGAGGCACTTAGACCTCTCAGCATTACCAGTATTATAGTGAGGACAAAATTTGATCAACTCCTCAAATTTCGCCGCATACTCAGCAACCGTCGAATTACCTTGCTTCAACTCAAGAAATTCGATCTCTTTCTTCCCCCGCACATCCTCTGGAAAATACTTCTCCAGAAAAGTTTCTCTAAACAAATCCCACGTAATCACAATATCATCTTCCTCAAATCTTTGGCGAGTATTACCCCACCAATCTTCAGCTTCTTCTTCGAGCATATGAGTCCCAAACTGCACCTTCTGTGCATCCGAGCAATTCATAACTCGAAAAATCTTTTCCACAGCTTTCAACCAAATTTGTGCCTTGTCCGGTTCATGAGTTCCCTTGAAGACCGGAGGGTTATTCTTTTGGAATTTCCCCAAAGCACGGAATCCATCATCAGCATGATTCCTCACATTCACATTGGCCGGAGGATTCTGCCCAATTGCCCCCGCCAATCTCGTCAATGCCTCTGCAATTGCTTCGTCGTTCCTTCCTGCAACCATCTTACTAATTCCAACCACAGAACCACGTAAGAACAACCAATATAGATAATGCAACACACGCATATCAATAACACACAGGAAGAAAACACTCTAACAACTAGGCCGGGCGGACCGACCTGCTCTGATACCACTATTGTAACACCCCCTTCTATACCCCAAATAAATGCATATAAAACAATTAAGCACATACAAGTTATCAGAGTAAAAAGGTTTTATAATAAGGTATAAAAGAAGAATGCCACAATTTCACCAATAAAACACTTTCACAATTTGCTCCATAAAATATGTAACATTTTCAATTTAAGCGGAAGATAAAATCATTTGATCGTTTTCAAAATATTAATCCACGTACACATAAGCTATCTAAATTAATATATCATATCAGTTAGATTTACAGAACCACATAAGCTGATACATCGCAATGTATCACAAAAGAATGACTATACTAGTCTAACTACCCGGTGTTACATATCAGAGCAGTAGACTCAAAAGAATGAAGACTATTCTTCACAAAAGGACTCCAGCATCCTAATCTGCAATGCCTCATAGAGCATTATAAAACAGCAGAAGGGTGAGAAATATAACCATAATAATCAAAGCATAAGATTATATATATAGGTAGTCATATAACACATATTCACATTTCTCACCATACTTCATTCTCATAATCATAATTATATCGCGTTCACATATATCAACATTATGAATGTTCACAAGCACATCCCTTCATGCTTAATTTCACAATCATTCACAAGCACAATTATACAACAACAATATTATGCAATGTGACTCAACATGTCCAATGCAACTCAATGCTATGCGGTACCGACATTAGTTATCTTTTTTCGGTTTTCACTCTAAACCGGGTCCACCCTTCTAGACCGATAACTTGTTATCATTTTTCGGTTTTTACTTTAAACCGGGTCCACCCTTCTAGACTGATAACTACCAAGCCCGTCCCCTAGGCTTCAAACCCACCCTTCTAGGTTTGGGACAAGCCACTAGTTTCCACGAAACTAACAGACATTGCCTCTTGACTGAATGATGCATGTACAATCAACCAATCACAATAAATGCACTTAAGACCGTTCCCGCGTCTTAATCCCATGCATTCGAATAATTCACCCCTTCGAGAATTTCATCATGATTGCACATACAACATATATCAAACATTTATCAATGTATTCATTTCACACATCATCATATTCAACCACAATGCACACATATCACATATGTTCCCATGCATTCACACAACAATCAAACATTCACAACTCATCAATTAATACACACATAACCATCATTATGTTCTCATGTATTTTAACCGATTACAATTAATCATTCATATCACAACTCTAGGATTCACGCCCGAAGGCTACCCACAGCACATGTTATCATGATAGTTCACATACTCATTCATAACATAGAAGTATAAACATATGCGAATCAACCAAACAATCACCATTTGGATAACACAGCAAAGAAAATATACTGTCACATTCGCCTTCATTCGCCTGGCGAACCCTCGCAGCGAACCTTCGCCTGGCCTTCGCCTGGCGAACTCTCTCAGCGAACACTCGCTAGGCTTCGCCTGGCGAGACTTCCCAGCGAGCCCAAGTCAGTAGCTACTGACTTCATTCGCCACCATTTGCCAGCACCTTCGCTGGGCGAACCTTCGCTGTCCCACTTCGCCTGGCGAACCCACCAGCGAAGTCTACTGGGACTTAAATATAATTATTCGCCAACATTCGCTAGGCTTCGCCTGGCGAAGCTTCGCCTTTGCTCGCCTGGCGAGAGCCAGCGAACCTGCGCAGAACAGAATCCTATTCTGTCCCTCCTTCACCAATCCATCATCAACCCTCTCTTATACATCCAAATCAGTATAAACAGCATCAACACATGTTACCCGACTATTCTACGGCACTATTACTCATTTTCAACCGATTAAATCCTCAATCTACCGATTATCCAACATTTTGCCCTATATGGAAAGTGATGGAAACTCTACCAAAACCCTAACCCAACATACATAACATCATACAATGATCAAATAGAAACATTTCTCACCCTTACCTCGATTAATCGGAGCTTTGGTGTTGGTTCTTGATGATTTCCACTTTTCTTCTTCTTCTCTTCTCTTTCTCTCCTTTCTTCTTCTTTCCTTTTTCTTTCCAAATGTTTTTCTATCTTTCTTTTCTTTTCTTTCTCTCTTATATATTCCTTTATTTTCCTTCCTTCCAATTTCCTTCTCAATTCTCTATTAATTCCAATTAATAAAAATTAATTCCAACATTAATAAAAATCCCACTAAATCAATTAATTACTATAATTAATTATTTAATGAAATTTGGGCTGTTACATCTCCTACCATACAACGCCTCATACGGTGCCATTCTGATACTAGAATGATACAGTTGTTGTAGGTAAACTCAATCAACGGCAAATGACCATCCCATGATCCACCTTGATCCAACACACAAGCTCTCAGCAAATCCTCTAAAAACTGGATAGTTCTCTCTGTCTGTCCATCCATCTGCGGATGATAGGCAGAACTCAACCTCAACTTAGTACCCAAAGTTGTCTGCAAACTCTCCCAAAACCTCGATGAAGATCTCATATCTCTATCTGACACGATACTCGATGGTATCTCATACAACTTCACAACTTCCTCAATATACATTTCAGCTAGCTTCAGCATAGAATGATTAATCCTCATATGTAAGAAATGAGTTGATCTAGTCAATCTATCCACAATCACCCAAGTCGAATCATATCCTTCAAAGTCTTCGGTAAACCCGACACAATACATAGAAGTATTATCCCATTTCCACTCGGGGATATTCAACAGTTCCATCAGACCCAACGGTCTTTGATGTAAAATCTTCGACTTCTGACAAGTCTAACCAGCATACACAAACTTAGCCACTTCTTTCTTCACCCCTGGCCACCAAAACAATTTCCTCAAATCCTGGTACCTCTTCATAGCACTGGGATAGGTACTCAATCCACTTCGATGTTCTTCCTTAAGAATACTCTTTTTCAACTCAACAATATCTAGAACACAAACTCTATCACGCCATTTCATGATACCATTTTCATTAATCCTAAAATCAGCTCTTTGACTTTGATCCATCAAATTCAACCGATCCACCAACTCAAATCAGATTTCTAACCTTCTCGAATCTCATCGGTAATACCACTAGTAAGCTCCAACATACTAAGCTTAACTCCATAAGAAGTCTCTTCACAAACCAAACTCACATCTCTGAATTTCTCAATCAGTTCTAACTCTCGAATCATAAGCATCGACATGTGCAAGGACTTCCTACTTAATGCATCAGCTAAAACATTAGCCCTACCAGGGTGGTAACTCAATTCAAAATCATAATCCTTCAGAAGTTCAAGCCATTCTCCTATGCCTCATATTCAACTCTTTCTAATCAAACAAATACTTTAAGCTCTTAAGATCGCTAAACATCTCAAATCTCAAACCAAACAAATAATGACTCCAATGCTTTGACACAAACACAATAACCACCAGCTCTAAATCATGTGTCATATAATTCCCCTCATGCATTTTAAGTTGCCTTGAAGCATACACTAAAACTTATTGATGTTGCATTAATACACCTCCCCATCCTATCAACGAAGCATCACAATATACAACAATGGTTCTACCGGATTCGGAAAAATCAAAACATGAGTTGTTGACAGCCTTCTCAAAATCTCTTAAAACTTTCTTCACACTTTGCATCTAAACAAAAGCTTGAACCTTCCTAGTATACCGCGTCAATGGCAAAGATAACTTGGAAAAATCTTTCAACGAATTTTCGATAATAATCTGCCAACCCAAGAAAACTTCTAATCTCAAAAACAGGTTTTGGAGCTTCCCATTGCGATACAGCTTCAACCTTTGACATATCAACCACAATAACTCTACTTGAGATCACATGACCAAGGAACTCACTTCCTTCAACCAAAACTCACACTTTGACAAATTTGCATACCACTGCTCCTCTTTCAACGTTGATAACACAATTTTTTAGATGTTCAGCATGATCCTCTTTACTCTTCGAATATATCAAAATATCATTAATGAACACAACCACAAACTTGTCGAAATAAGGATAGAAAATCTTGTTCATATAATCCACATGGTGCATTAGTTACACCAATGGCATCACGAAATACTCATAAAGTCCATACCTCGTTCTAAAAGCAGTCTTCTGAATATCTTCAATCTTTACACGAATCTGATGATACCCAGATCTCAAATCTATCTTACTGAACACACTTGCAACAACCAAATGATCCATCAAATCATCAATCCTTAGAAGTGGACAATTATTTTTGATAGTCACGTTGTTCAATTATCTATAATCCATACAAAGCCTCACATAACCTTCTTTCTTCTTAATCAACAAAATTGGTGCACCCCATAATGACACACTCGAACGCATGAATCTCTTAAGCAAATCTTCAAGTTGACTCTTCAAATATTTCAATCCCAATGCAGACATACGATATAGAGCCATCGATATCGGACTAGTTCTAAGAACTAAATCAATCGCAAACTGCACTTTACGTCCCGACGGTAAATCACTTATCTCATTAGGAAAAACTTTCGGACAATCACAAATAATTTGTACACCACCAACTTCCCCACTTTATTAATACTTAAAGTTTCCATCAAAATAAACGTCTCAGCACCATCTTGCACCGACTCACCAAAATAATCTGTAAGCACTTAGCTTAACTCAAAACAATTCACTGCACACGCCATCTAAGCTTGCAAGACACGTCTATCCCCTAAAACATGACTCCGTCCACTATCAACAATAGATTAAGGGTGATCAGTTCCTTAATTTGTCAATAGACAACCGGAAATCATGGTGGGGCATAAACCATCTTTACCAAACTATAAGAGCGTTCCTCAACACACTGAGCCACCACTCCACATTTGAAGCATCTTGGAAAAGCACAAGCTTCCCCCCACTTTTTCATTCCCACTTCTGTAGACAAAGGTTAGAAAACAAACGTGTACCGACGGTGTTTTCACACACATGTCGCATACTAGGGAACAAATAACATTAGACAACTTGGCCGGACGGACCGACCTGCTCTAATACCACTAATGTAACACCCTTTTCTACCCCATGAATATTATGGAAAAATATTCACATATATCAGAGTAAAATGTTAAACTCAATAAAAATCACCTCAAGGACGTACATTTCTCAATAAATTCAAATTAGGGTCAAAGCTCCATAAACAACGGGTTTTCCCAAAAGATATCAAAAGTTGCAGCGGAGCTCAAAAAGGCATAATCCAAAGTTTTCCTTATACGGGAACATAATCAAAATAACCAAATCAAATAAATCATGATTTAACTCAAGGTCCCAACTCGATGTTACACTATCAAAGTAAGACCCTCTACGTTAACCAAAAGACCAACAACTCAAAACTCCAAAAAATATCCTTGACGGCATCCACGGCTAAACCTGGTCATCTGAACGTTACCCACGTGGAGGCAACATTCAAACAGGCAGGGTGAGTAAAACAATTCATAATAATCAATGTAGGAAATCAATATATAAAATGGCGTCATTTTCATATTCAACATCATCACATTCACAATGGACATCAAAGGCCACAACATCATAAATTACTCAAGATCATCTCATAAATGAAAATGCAACAAGACTCAATGCATGTGGTACTAATCATCACAGCTCGATGGACACTGGGTCATCAACCCTCCATAGATCCCGATCAATATGATCGATTCTGTACAAGAACCAGAGCACATCAAAATACCTCACATCCGCACAATGGGACTGAAGCCAAAGAAATCAAGGTCCTGAACCGAAGTCTGGATGCACATGAATGCATGATGCACACGTCAATAATCATCCTTATAATAACATCATAGGTGCATCATCATTCATCATAATCATCATCATCAAAAATCATATCATCATAGAATCATCAAAACTCATAGGAGTATCATCATAGCTCATCATCATTACATAATCATCATATATCATGTCATCATAGAATCGTCAAAACTCATGGAAATATCATCATAGCTCATCATCATTACATCATAGAAATCATCATATAATCATGTAAAAGTTACATAGAACTCACAGTCAAACTCATATTAATTCATCATACTATCACATATTAATCACATAGAGTTCATAATTATACTCATGGTAATCGTCATACTATCACATATTAATCACGTAGAAATCATAGTCATACTCATGGTAATTCACCCAGAAAATCACAGCATCAAAGCATCAAGACATCACTGAACCAGAACATAATTGACTTCCCAAACATATTAGATATAAAAATATTGGGAAAAAATTCACTTATCTATATCATGTAATAGCTCTGTTCATTAGCTTTCCAACGCTTCAGACGGTTCGTCATTTGAATTAACGGTTAAAAAGTTATGATCGAAATCGTTTTTGGCGTCTTTCTACCTATGTGTCGACTCAAAGGTCGGCGCAAAAGCTATGAGTCGATGCTCAGAGCTATGAGTCGACGCATACTGTTAAAATTTCCATAATTTTGCACTCGGGTGACCTCCGGTCGACCCATGGGTTCTAGCGGTCTACTCACACTGTTCCGAACCCTAAAAATCACTTTTTTTTAAGAGCACTTTCACCCCAGATTATCACTATAAAGTCTATACCACTAACCCCTATCACTCTAGACCCGATTTTATATCAAAATAATATCCTAAAACTTAATTAGGCTATGTTTTACTCATGGATTAACAACAATTCATCATAATTTCATTACAACTACACCACAGTCATTAGAGTTCCTCATTATCAAATTTCCCTACATGGTTAGACAAATGTCAAATCAGAGCTTTGGCCACGAAGGCCTAATTTCCTTTAACCCAAATAAATCCCTACGGTTAAAATCTCAATAATAGATTTAGGCCACGAAGGAAAAATTTCCTTTATCCCATAATCAGCCTCAAACCCTTTAAACGCTTAAATCGACCTTAAATACATTGAAATTATACATTGAAAACAATGAAGGCAATACTCCCCATACCTTAATTGCCGACTCTAAGCCTTCTCAAATCTTTCAGAAAACCTTTCGAAACTTTTGCGTCAAACCTCATCCTCAGAGCTCTGGCCTCAGTTCTTTTCACGGTCTAACAAAATCAATTTTGATCCCATCACAATTCCCTTTTTGTTAAACCTAACCTTGGGCCTATAATTTGGATTTTTCCAATATTACCCTCACAAACTCCTCCTCAATTGTCTAATTTTCCCTTAGTTAACTTATATTTATTTAAATAATAATAATACCAATATATTCATATTATATACTATTATTTAAATAAATAACCCAAAATCCATAATTCTCAATATTCCACAACCACCACCGAAAATCACCGAAATGCGAATATTCTTATTTAAATAATTTAAATAAATATTCCAATTAAAATTTGGGGTGTTATACATATGATTGATGCACAATGCGCGTGAGAATGCAATTGGATAATTGGATTTTTGGTAAGGTTTTATTTCTGGTGTTCAATGAAGGATTATTGGGGATTAGATAAAGGAAGATGAAAGGATTCACGGGGTATACTGGCATATCAACTTGGGGGTTGAGAAAAATAAATATTCTATCGACTCGGGGGTCGAGAAACATTAAGATAAACCATCATTAACTCGGTGGTTGAAAGAAAGGTAAAGACAGAAGAATCGACTTGGGGGTCGAGAAAATAAAGACAATATCGACTCGGGGGTCAAGAAAGTAACAACATATCAACTCGGAGGTTGAAGGAGTAACAAAGTATTAACTCGGGGGTTTAAAAAAGATGTAAAGCAAATATTGACTCGGTGGTCGAGAACAAATTAAAATATTAACGTGGGGGTTGAAGAGGATGTAAATTATCAACTCAGAGGTTGAAGGTGAAGGAAAATATTAACTCGGTGGTCGAGAACATAAAGACAACATATCAACTCGGGGGTTGAAAAAATAAAGACAATATCGACTCAGAGGTCGAAAAAAGTAATAAAATATCAACTATGGGGTTGAAGGTAAAGGCCAATATCGACTCAGGGGTCGAGAAAATAAAGACAATATCGACTCGGGGGTCGAGAAAAGAAAATAACAATGACTCAGAGGTCAAGATTAAATAAAAATATTAACGCGGGGTTGAAGAAGATATAAAATATCAACTCGGGGGTTTAAGGTAAAGGAAAATGTTGACTCGGGGGTCGAGATTTATAATAATATGTCAAGTCAGGGGTTGAAGGAGGAAATGATTATATTATGTATGCATATGATACATGTTAATTATATGATGTATATGCGAATGCAAGCAGGTGATTAGTTTTATGAAGGTGCCAACTGGATGGATTTTGGTGGTTGCCAAGCAGAGTTGGACATTGAGGGGTGCCAAACGAGGTTGGAATTTTAGGCGGTGCCAAGCGAGGTTGTACTTTTGGGAGCTGCCAAGTGGGGTTGGCCTTTAAGAGATGCCAAGCAGTGGTGCCAAACGAGGTTGGACTTTTAAGAAGTGCCAAGCGTGGTTGGACTTTATTTGGTGGAAGGATTTGACTTTCCAACACTCGAAAATGGAAGATATTACGACCAGTGGATAAATGCGGATGCTCTTGGGGCTCCAAGTTTGATCCTTTGCAGAAATTGCATGCTTGTACCTGAGAGAACCTTAGTTCTAAATGATGTGCCATGACGGGTTGCAAATGATGAGTGTAGCAACGTAACCAAAGCATGTTGATTGTGCGAGCGCAGCGACGTAACCAATGCATGTTGATTATGCAAGCACAGTAACGTAGCCAACGCATGTTGATTGTGCTTTTGCTCTACCACAAGGATTTTTGAAACTTGTTGTGAACTCAAAAAGTTACTAGCATCTGGCACGGTCTGCTTGATCAACATGGAAGTATGAAGGGAATATGCCCCTGTTCGTCTATTCTGCCCCAGAGCTCTGAGGAGGGATCAGTGGAGGCAAAAGCTTCGGAAGGTTGTCGGAGTTAATCGTGAAAGCTTTGAATCGGCTAAGGTATGGGGAGTATCAGATTTCATGATTTTCTATGTATGCCTTTCGGTGTGTTTATGGTGAAGTTTGTGATTTAGGGTATTTTGGGTTGATCATGGGAAATTAAGGGAAACTGATAATGAAACCTTGGGGGTTGTGGTTAGTGGTTAGTATTCCTAACTGTTTGATGTGTAACATGAGAAAGGAAACCTTAGGCCTTCGTGGCCAAAACCTTGGATTATGATATGTTTGACCCTATAGGAATAGGAATATTCAAATGTGAGTAACTCTGATGCACTCAGAGCAATTGCAGGGAAATAGTGTTTTAGGCAGTGCAAATGTTGCCAGATTGGCCTAATGAACCATAGAATCTGTGTCGTTATCGCCGTATGATCTTAGGGATGATTTGGGGGTGTTTTGGGGGAATTGGGTATGTGAATCGTATGAGTTTTTGGATGGAAATCAGTTCTGGTGCATAGCAGGTTTTGCTGTCATCGCTCTGTTCACCTAGCGAGCAAGCCAGCGAAGGCTCACTACCAACTCGCCTAGCGAGCGAGCCAGCGAACGTAGCAGAGTTCGTGAATATTGATCGTGCGCAGCGATGCCGTGATGTTTGATTCTGGGATTCCTGTGATGAGTTACTATGAGTATGACAGTGAGGTTGCGTGAGTAATAAGTGATAGTATGAGAATTACCGCGAGTGTACTTATGATGAATTAATATGAGGCAATGTGAGATGATAAAAGGGATTAATATGTGAACACTATGTGATGATATGACGAGTTAACATGAGTAGAACTGTGAAGTTTAAGTGATTGATAGGCGATAGTGTGAGGATTACCGTGAGTATAACTTAGTAAATTAATATGAGATGATATGGGGGTAGTATTATGAATTAATATGGGATAATATGACTATGAGCTAATGTGTGATTTATACGTGATTATATGATGACATGATGTGTGAGAATGATTAATATGATGGATTATGATGATATGTTGTATGATGAGTAATATGATGAATTATGATGATATGCTGTGTGATGATTAATATGATGAATTATGATGATATGTTGTATGATGATTAATATGATGAATTATGATGATATGTTGCATGATGAGTAATATGATGAATTATGATGATATGTTGTATTGATGATTAATATGATGAGTTATGACGTATGACGAATATGATGAATGATGATGCACCATATGTTTTTATTATGAGGATTATTGTGACGTGTGCATCATGCATTCATGTGCATCCGAACTTCGGTTCAGGACCTCGATTACTTTGGCTTCAATCCCACTGTGTGGATGTGAAGTATTTTGATGTGCTCCGATCCTATTGATGGGGATCTATGGAGGGTTGATGGCCCAGTGTCCATCGCGCTGTGATGATTGGTACCACATGCATTGAGTCTATGTTGCATTTGCATTTATGAGCCTTGTGTATAAATTATGATGTTATGGCCTTTGAGGCATATTCGAAGGATATCAATGTGTTGAATATAATTATGAGTAATATGTCGTTTATGCATTAATTATTATACATTGATTATTATGAGTTGTCTTACTCACCCTGCCTGTTTGAATGTTACCTCCACGTGGGTAACGTGCAGATGAACAAGTTTAGCCGTGGACGCCGTCGAGGAGTATTTTGAAGTTTTAGAGTCGTTAGCCTTTATGGTTAATTTAGAGAGTCTTGCTCTGATATGTAACATCAGGTTGGGTTCTTTGAGTTGATTGTATATCATTGGGTTATTTTACTGATGTTCCCTTATGAGGAAAATATTGAGTTATGTTTTGAGTTCCGTTGTATATGATGTTTTGATGTATTTTGAGAAAACCCGTGTGTTACGGAGTATTGACCAATTTTGTTGACTTTGAGAAATGTACGCCCTTTTGTGGCTTTTTAATGAAAGTTAATATTTTACTCTGAAATACGTGTTATTTTGCCGTAATATCTGTGGGGTAGAATAAGGGTGTTATATAACATCCCAATCTAACCCGACGGATAATTAAGGAAAACAGAATCAGAGTGCAACAAATTTTGTAAACATGACGGTCGTAAGGGGATGTCACGACCGTGACGGTCATGACGATCGTAATGAAGGTGTGACGACCGTCACATCAGCAAATTCTGGGCGTTACAATTTCAACTCGCAGAAACATACATTTCACAATGCAATTAGACAACATGCATTTAGTAATGATACATAGCACAGAAGCTTGGATGAACTTACAACAATAACTTGATTAACATTTTGATTACAAGGCGTCTTATTAATTTGCAGCGGAATATAAAACATTTCCAACATTTAGCATGATTAAAGCAAGACCATGAAACTTTCAACAAAACTCCATTAAAATTCAGCAAGTAATTATCTTGCATCAATTCAACATAAACAACGAGTTTCCAACCATTAAAATCAGCACTACTAATTCATCGGTATAGTGCATCCAACCAACATTTGGCACTTAACAGCAGCCACCAATTTAATGAAAACTACTTGATAAAATTCAGCAACAAGAAAATTAAATAAAAGCAATAACATCAATCGTTCATCCCCCCAAGAATGCTACGTATCCGAGCGACCAACAACCTTAAACGAAAAGCTACACTTTCTTCCGGATTACCTGCAAGTTACCACCAATGGAGGTAACATACAACGTAAAGGGTGAGATATCAACAATATAACATAAGGCATGATAAAAGTAATGTCAGAATATTATCACAGCATTATAATTCCAGCAGTTCGCATAAATATTAGTAATAATAACTACAACAACTCTTTATTCATAACCACAACAATTATCATCATATCTCAGCAACTCATCAAAACAACTCAACAACGCAACTCAACAATGCGACTCAACTGTGCATATGCATGTGGTACCATTTTGGGAGACAATACTCCACAATAATTCGGGAGACAACTCTCCATAATAATTCGGGAGACAACTCTCCACAATAATTCAGGAGACAGCACTCCACAATAATTCGGGATACAACTCTCCACAATAATTCGGGAGACAACTCTCCACAATCATTTTATTTTGTCATTAAAGACACAACCGTCGCCAATCCAGGCCAAATGATATGCTATGAGATGCAACTATTATGGACTATAACATAACAACAACAACAACAACAACAACGGTGCAACAACCGTGCAACAAGGCATCACGCCTACAACCAATTATCCATAACAGAAACATCACATTTAGCATACATCATGTACTCACCACTTCAATCTGTTCATATCAGAGAACTACCAACAGTATCGTTCCTACGAATAAGACTCTAACACATTTTCACAGAGAACAATTAAAAATAACCTCGTGTCTACAATTGAGAACTCAACAGCATTTTCATATACCTTCATACGGGTAATATAACTACAACTTACCCACATAATTCAAGGAGAATATTATAATAACATTTTCTCAACAGTGACATAACAACTTCATATGCATCAAGTATTCATCATTTCAATCTGTTCATGTAGGGGAACAATAACAACATACTTTCGACAATTAAGAATTCAGCACATTATCGTAAGGACAACATTACAACTTTTACTCACTAAATTAATTATAGTTCCTGAAAAGGTTCGTTAACTATGGGGCAACTAATCTTGCCTCATTAAAGGCAACCATACATCATCGTACAACACTGACGATATAACACATTCATTCCTACACAGAAAAACCTTGTCCCTAACATTTACCGGGTAACGGAAACTATATCTATGATTCGATTCCCTACCTGAAGTCGATCAAGTAAGAGCCTAATAACAACCTTTTCTCAACAAATGGGAAATTAGCGCGTGTCGGCGCCGATTCCTAACATTACTACATAAACTAATGACATAACCATTAATGCAGGCGTAGACAAACGTTAACCTTTAATATTTCTCAACCTACGGGAACATTTACCCTTAATATTCTCTTAATATTTCTCAACCTACGGGAACATTTAACCTTAATATTCCCTTAATATTTCTCAACCTACGGGAACATTACTACGGGAACATTACCACGGGAATATCACTACGGGAACGTTACTACGGGAACGTTACTACGGTAACATCACTACGGGAACATTAATTCTTAATATTTCTTCAACTTACGGGAACATTACTCCTTAATATTTATCGATCTACAGGAACATTAATTCTTAATATTTATCGACCTACAGGAACGTTAATCCTATGATTCAATTCCCTACCTGAAGTCAATCATACCCACAGTTATAGAATTGAACCCCACTCTTACCTTAGAATAGAGGCCAAGCTTCCGGTTCTGGTTCCGCTCTCCGGCGACTTTTCTGCAACTATCTTCCAATTCCCTGATGGATGATTCTCTGCTCTCCATTTCTCTCAACAGCCACGTTCCTTTTTCCCCTTCTCCTCCACCTTTTTCCTAAATTTTGGTTTTCTGAGCCGTTTATCGTTCTTTTGCTCTTTCTCCCACAACTTCTCTAATAACTCCCTAATTCCCATTATTCCATCCACTAATAATAATAATAATAATAGTAATAATAATAATAATAATAATAATAATAATAATAATAATAATAATAAAAATAATAATAATATTACTACTAGTTATTAAATTATCATCATTATTAATTTTATTATATTATTATCAAACTCAATGATTCATTAAATGGTTTCCTATACTTCAAGGACACCCACCAACGCTCTCAGACACACCCCCACATAAAGGCACACCAACAATTCATAAATAATTTAATTAAAATGAACGGGCGTTACAACTCTCCCCTACTTAAAAGAATTTCGTACTCGAAATTACCTCAATCAAACAGCGCCCAACCAGTCCACTTTCACCAAAGCAATCTATTCACCTCGAAGTTGCTTCTCGTTCATCCACCTGAACTAGCAATGCCTCAACAGTCAAATCACCTTTCACTTGTACACCATCCATCCGAATCAATGTACTTCTTCAACTTAGGCACATACCACATCATATAAATTCCCACGAGTGACAGCGGTAAAACAGTCTAACCTGCTATTTTTCCCACGCTTCTGTTGTGCCACTCTGGTACAAATCACAAAACACAGTGTGCTTCCGAGACCTCAAGCTCGATCAACACCAGTTACTATCGTAACTCTCAAAACACGTCTTTCTTGGATCCTTTGGATCTTTTTTCAATCGTCTCTTGTACAATCTCAGCTAACTTCAACATAGAATGATTAATCTCACTTGTTAGGAAAAGAGCCAATTAGTCATTCTATCCAAATCACCCAAGTAAAATCATATCCCTCAAATTCTCCGGAAAACCCAACACAAAATCCATGGGAATACTATCCGATCTCCACTCTGGAATATTCAACGGTTACATCGGACTCAACGCTCTCTGACGTTTATTCTTCGACTTCCAACAAGTTTAATCAGCACATACAAACTCAACCATTTATCTCTTCGACTATGGCCCTCAAAATAATTTCTTCAAATCCGATTACATCTTCATAGCATCGGGGTGGATACTCCATCTACCTCAATACTCTTATTCCATTCAATAATATCTAGAACACGAACTCTATCACGACATCTCATGATACCATTTCCATTAATCTGAAAATCATCCCTTCGACTTTAATTCCTCATAATCAACCAATCTACCAACTCAAACCAGAGTCCTGACCCTATCGAATCTCGTCAAGAATACCACTAGTAAGGTCCAACATACTAAGCTTAACTCCATAAGAAGTCTCTTCACAAACCAAACTCATATCACAAAATTGCTCAATCAGTCCTAACTCTTTTCACCACCATCATCGGCATATGCAAGGATTTCCAAGTCAATGCATAAGCTACCACGTTTTGATTTCCCCGAATGGTAATTCAATCCGAAACCATAATCCATTCCGGAGTCCCAATTATTTTCTCTGCGTCATATTCAACTCTTCCAAATCAAATAAATACCTTAAGCTCATGAGGTCACCAAACATTTCAAGTCTCACACTAACTAATTGAAGCCTCCGACTCCGGCACAAACACAACAGCAACCAAGTCTAAATCACTTGTCAAGTGATTCCTCTTATGTACTTCAAGTTGCCTTAAAGCATAACCAAAACTCGTTGAAGTTTCACTTAACATATCTCCCAATCATATCAACAAAGCATCACAAAACACGACAAATGGTCCCGTCGGGTTCGGCAAAAATCAGCACACGATATGTTTCCAATTTTATGCTATAATTGAACCAGGTACAGGCCTCAAAACAATTTTTCCTAGAAAGAGTATCTCTTTAGCTTTCCAACGCTTCGAACGGGGGTCAAAACTGACATACGGTTCAGGAGTTATGAATTTTCGAAGTTTTTCCAAAACAGAATTTTTCTGCATAAAGACTGCTACGGGTTTGAGCATTTTCGCCCAAAAATCCGACCGATTCAATCATTTTCTTCGAAACAAACACATACTCATTCATACCAAACATATATTAGTGATTTAGAACCATCAAACGTGAAATCTACGACTTTTGATTTCAATCCGAATCTTAAATCCTCAAATCTCCAAAAATGCAAAAACTTACAAAAATCCATCAAATTCGATAAAACAAGCATACTCGATCACGGCCTAACATTACCCGACGCAACTGCGTAATCTATTCCAACTTTCGTCCGTAAAAACATTGATTCCGTAAAAAGCTGTGATCTCGGAATTCGACGTACGACAACAATTTCACACTTAGAAGGTCATTCGACACATCTTCAACTCTTGGAATATTTAAAGATCTAATTATACCAATATTGCATTCCATATCTTACTTTCTTTAATAATCACCAGAAGTCACTGTCCACCTTTATATACTCAACTTTACACTTTGTTGCCTTAGCACACACACCAGACACAAGTCTCAATGCCACTTAATCAGTTTAATTCCTTGACCATCCAAACAGACATGAAATATGGAGCTCTCACTCTCAGACTAGTTGCTGTAACTAAGTCGGTCACAACTCCACTTCACGTCCTACCTGTATATCACTATCTTGTCAGGAACTTCCAGCCAACCACAATTAATCGGCAATCGCCAACTTCCTGCTTTCATTATAATTCAAAAATTTCCATCAAAATTAAACACCTCAACATTTTCCTGCGCCGACTCGTCAAAACAATTCATAGGCACTTAGCTTAACCCAAGATAACTCACTGCTCATGCCATCTAAGCTTGCAAGAAACGTCCATCACATGATGGGTATAAACCATCCCTACCCAACTATAAGAGCGTTCAATCACACACCGAGCTACAACTCCACACTTGCAGCATCCTGGAGAAGCACAAGCTTCTCCCCCACTTGAATCATTCTCACTCCTGCAGACAAAGCTTCCACCACAAAACATGTACCGACAGTGTTTTCACACACATGTCGCCTACCAGGGAATACACAACATTAAACAACTTGGCTGAACGGACCAACCTGCTCTGATACCACTAGTATAACACCCCAATCTAACCCGACGGATAATTAAGGAAAACAGAATCAGAGTGCAACAAATTTTGTAAACATGACGGTCGTAAGGGGATGTCACGACCGTGACGGTCATGACGAGCGTAATGAAGGTGTGACGACCGTCACATCAGCAAATTCTGGGCGTTACAATTTCAACTCGCAGAAACATACATTTCACAATGCAATTAGACAACATGCATTTAGTAATGATACATAGCACAGAAGCTTGGATGAACTTACAACAATAACTTGATTAACATTTTGATTACAAGGCGTCTTATTAATTTGCAGCGGAATATAAAACATTTCCAACATTTAGCATGATTAAAGCAAGACCATGAAACTTGCAACAAAACTCCATTAAAATTCAGCAAGTAATTATCTTGCATCAATTCAACATAAACAACGAGTTTCCAACCATTAAAATCAGCACTACTAATTCATCGGTATAGTGCATCCAACCAACATTTGGCACTTAACAGCAGCCACCAATTTAATGAGAACTACTTGATAAAATTCAGCAACAAGAAAATTAAATAAAAGCAATAACATCAATCGTTCATCCCCCCAAGAATGCTACGTATCAGAGCGACCAACAACCTTAAACGAAAAGCTACACTTTCTTCCGGATTACCTGCAAGTTACCACCAATGGAGGTAACATACAACGTAAAGGGTGAGATGTCAACAATATAACATAAGGCATGATAAAAGTCATGTCAGAATATTATCACAGCATTATAATTCCAGTAGTTCGCATATATATTAGTAATAATAACTACAACAACTCTTTATTCATAACCACAAAAATTATCATCATATCTTAGCAACTCATCAAAACAACTCAACAACGCAACTCAACAATGCGACTCAACTGTGCATATGCATGTGGTACCATTTTGGGAGACAACACTCCACAATAATTCAGGAGACAACTCTCCATAATAATTCGGGAGACAACTCTCCACAATAATTCGGGAGACAACACTCCACAATAATTCGGGAGACAACTCTCCACAATAATTCGGGAGACAACTCTCCACAATCATTTTATTTTGTCATTAAAGACACAACCGTTGCCAATCCAGGCCAAATGATATGCTATGAGATGCAACTATTATGGACTATAACACAACAACAACAACGGTGCAACAACCGTGCAACAAGGCATCACGCCTACAACCAATTATCCATAACAGAAACATCACATTTCGCATACATCATGTACTCACCACTTCAATCTGTTCATATCAGAGAACTACCAATAGTATCGTTCCTACAAATAAGACTCTAACACATTTTCATAGAGAACAATTAAAAACAACCTCGTCTCTACAATTGAGAACTCAACAGTATTTTCATATACCTTCATACGGGTAATATAACTACAACTTACCCACATAATCCAAGGAGAATATTATAATAACATTTTCTCAACAGTGGCATAACAACTTCATATGCATCAAGTATTCATCATTTCAATCTATTCATGTAAGGGAACAATAACAACATACTTTCGACAATTAAGAATTCAGCACGTTATCGTAAGGACAACATTAAAACTTTTACTCACTAAATTAATTATAGTTCCTGAAAAGGTTCGTTAACTACGGGGCAACTAATCTTGCCTCATTAAAGGCAACCATACATCATCGTACAACACTGACGATATAACACATTCATTCTTACACAGAAAAACCTCGTCCCTAAGATTTATCGGGTAACGGAAACTATATCTATGATTCGATTCCCTACCTGAAGTCGATCAAGTAAGAGCCTAATAACAACCTTTTCTCAACAAATGGGAAATTAGCGCGTGTCGGCGCCGATTCCCAACATTACTACATAAACTAATGACATAACCATTAATGCAGGCGCAGACAAACATTAACCCTTAATATTTCTCAACCTACGGGAACATTTAACCTTAACATTCTCTTAATATTTCTCAACCTACAGGAACATTTATCCTTAATATTCCCTTAATATTTCTCAACCTACGGGAACATTTACCCTTAATATTCCCTTAATATTTCTCAACCTACGGGAACATTACTACGGGAACATTACCACGGGAATATCACTACGGGAACGTTACTACGGTAACATCACTACGGGAACATTAATCCTTAATATTTCTTCAACTTACGGGAACATTACTCCTTAATATTTATCGATCTACAGGAACATTAATCCTTAATATTTATCGACCTACAGGAACGTTAATCCTATGATTCAATTCCCTACCTGAAGTCAATCATACCCACAGTTATAGAATTGAACCCTACCCTTACCTTAGAAGAGAGGCCAATTCCAAGCTTCCGGTTCTGGTTCTGCTCTCCAGCGACTTTTCTGCAACTATCTTCCAATTCCCTGATGGACGATTCTCTGCTCTCCATTTCTCTCAACAGCCACGTTCCTTTATCCCCTTCTCCTCCACCTTTTTCCTAAGTTTTGGTCTTCTGAGCCGTTTATCGTTCTTTTGCTCTTTCTCCCACAACTTCTCTAATAACTCCCTAATTCCCATTATTCCATCCACTAATAATAATAATAATAATAATAATAATAATAATAATAATAATAATAATAATAATAATAGTAATAATAATAATAATAATATTACTACTAGTTATTAAATTATCATCATTATTAATTATATTATATTATTATCAAACTCAATGATTCATTAAATAGTTTCCTATACTTCAAGGACACCCACCAACGCTCTCAGACACACCCCCACATAAAGGCACACCAACAGTTCATAAATAATTTAATTAAAATGAACGGGCGTTACATGTTACATTAGTGGTATCAGAACAGGTCGGTCCGTCCAGCCAAGTTGTCTAATGTTGTTTGTTCTCTGGTATGCGACATGTGTGGGAAAACACTGTCGGTACATGTTTATTGCCTAACCTTTGTCTGCAGAAGTGGGAATGAAATGAGTGGGGGAGAAGTTGTGCTTCTCCAGGACGCTGCAAGTGTGAAGTGGCGGCTCAGTGTGTGGTTGAACGCTCTTATAGTTTGGTAAAGATGGTTTATACCCCATCATGATTTTCGGCTGTCTATTGACAAATTGAGGAACTGATCACCCTTAATCTCTTGTTGATAGTAGACGGGGTCATGTTGGATGGGATAGACGTGTCTTGCAAGCTTAGATAGCGTGAGCAGTGAATTGTCTTGAGTTAAGCTAAGTGCTTAAAAATTATTTTGATGAGTCGGCGCAGGACAGTGTTGAGATGTTTAATTTTGATGGGAATTTTGAATGTTACTGAAAGTGGGGGAGTTGGCGGTTTTCCGATTAATTGTGGTTGTCTGGAAGTTATCTTGACAAGATAATGATATACAGCCAGGACGTGAAGTGGAGTTGTGATCGACTTAGTTACGGAAACTAGTCTGAGATTGAGAGCTCCATATTATATGTCTGTTTGGACGGTCAAGGAATTAAACGGATTGAGTAGTATTGAGACTTGTGTCTGGTGTGTGTGCTAAGGCAAAAGAGTGTTAGGTCGAGTATATTAAAGGTGGACAGTGACTTCTGATGATTATTAAAGAAAGTAAGATGTGGAATGCAATATCGGTATAATTAGGCCTTTAAATATTTCAAGAGTTGAAGATGTGTTGAATGGCCTTCTAAGTGTGAAATTGTTGTTGTACGTTGAATTCCAAGATCGCAGCTTTTTACGGAATCGAAATCAGACACCCGGAAGTCAGGTAACGGTCGAGAATAGAATTTCGGACTGTCAGGTTCGCTAGGTCCTTCGCCTAGTGAACCTTTGCTCGCTTCTGTGTTCACCTAGCGAAGTGTCCTGGGCAGAAGAATGTTGTTTTGGTATTTTTGTCGTAACAGGAGAACCGTAACTCAGAATGACGCACGGTTCAAAGTGTTGGAAAGCTAGTCCAATGCTCTATGTGATGGTGAAGTAGTGGCATGTAAATTAAGTTATTTATTAATCGAATATGTTTGGGTGTTGTGGTAAGTGTTGCACCCCAAAATTTGCCCAAACTTTTCTTTACTTGGTTTATGTTTCATTTCATTGTTCTAGCATATTGCATTGCATAGCATTTTGCATTTTACAGGGGATCAAGAGATGTGTGTGTAACAAGAGTAATTTGCCAAGGGTTCTAAGCCTAATCAAGAGTTTGTATTCAAGTTGTCAAGTGGTTATCATCATCAGAAGAAGGACAAAGCCCTTTGAGAAAGCAAATCAATGTATGTGGTTCACCTCCTATTTAGAAGGTCATTTGAGGGTCATATGAAGACCACAAGTCCATGGTTATGGAGTTAGATTGTCATTTAAGCTCATTGGAGACCTTAAGGGTCATTGTGGAGCTCATCCAAGTGTTTATACCAAGTGCAAGTGGCTACAGTTGAAAAGGGTGGAATTAGGGTTTCAATTTTAATCATGATAGAACTTGTTTCTTGAAGCAAACCTATTTCCATGGCCCTACATATTTCCTAAGGTGTTTGGGGATGGGATATTGACCATCAATTTTAATTAGAGGAGCTTCAATTGATTAGTTGATTGAAAATCAAGAGGTTTGGGGAAAAGTCAACTATGTAGTGAAAAAAGTCAACTCCTGACTTTTTGAGGTAAAGATCATGATCCTTAATTTCAATATGACCAATGGGTGGAATTTGATCAATAAAAGTCAAGGGAATCATGAAAAAATCAAAGCTTGTTGAAAGTTGCCATTTTGGGAATTAGGGTTTTAGAAACTTTCCATTTTTGGAAAGTTTTATGTTTGGAACAACCATCTTCAAAGCCATTTTTCTTCATAATCAAGGTTTCAAATGAACCTTTGGCCAAAATAAAAGTTGTTCCTTGTATCTCAAGCTTTCTTTTGAGTACCAATTCATAATCATATGATACTTGGAGCTCAAGTTATGATCAATCAAAGTTAGGAATTTCAATGATTTCAAAACTGTTAAGTTTGGACAGATTATTACACCACTTTGCAAGCCAATTTTCATCACCTTCTTGATGTCAAATAAAACTTTGTCCCATATGAAAGTTGTAGAGTGTGTTCCAAGCTTTCCAAATAGTCCAAGAAGTCCTATATTGGATTTGAGAAGCTCAAGTTATGGATGTGCAAAGTTGGGAAAAAATAAGCCAATTTCATAACTTTCCAAATAGCTCAAGTTATTCATGAGCAGTTTGCTTGCCACGATTTTCAACCACAAATTTCATGATATTTCAATCCTCAAATCAAGATAACTTCAACATGAAATTTGTTCTACTCCATGCCCTCTTTAATTTGAGTCTAAGATCAAAGTAATTGGATTTTTGAGCATCAAGTTATCATGGTCCAAAGTGGGTGATTTAAACATATTTGTAAGGCATTTGTTGCAAGATATTTTGGCATAACCTTGCATTTTACAGCATGTTAACTTCTCAAATCATGCAAAGCTGTCACAACCCCATACCTCCCTCCATGTTATGCTAGCAGACCCAAAAAGTAGTTGTCATTTCATCCCACTATGGCCTAGCCCTAGCAGCAGCTGGTGTCCTTGCTTCATCATCCACCATTGATTCAAAAACTTTATGAAAAATGCAAATCTACCCTTTGATTTTTCACCATGGTAAAGCTTGTCATTTTACCTTTTCACTTCATATTTAAGCTAAGAATCAGTCCATAACAAACCCTAATCAGTGGCAGCCACCGTTCTGCATAGAGAAACCAGAACTCTCTCATTTTGTTAACCATTTCAAACCTTTCAAAACACCAAAAACTGCCTGTTGCAAACTGCATACCAGCAGCCCTTTCAACCATCCAATCACCTCCAAAATCATCCATACAACCTACAAATGACCTTTGGAAGTTGTTCAAGCCATTAAACCAACCAAAAACACCTTAACTCAAAAAGTCAACTGCTCACACCATGAACATTGACTTTTCTGCATAAAACAGCCACACACACTGCCTATACCAGTTTTGAATACTTTGACACCTTGAGCACCTCCTATTTATGTTTTACCAACTATCCAAGTCCTTAAAGAACAGCTAGTAGTCCTTTTCCTCAAACTGTCCTCAAAAGTAAACTTTTGCTTCAAGGAAGAGTAACTTCAAAGCTTGCAAAGAATCAACTTGTAGAAAAGCTGTTGTGAAGCTTGCATCAAAAAGTGGATATCTTGCTCAAGGTATTGCTCAGTCAAAGGTATTAGCACACTTTGGAAGTTTAAAAGAGGTATGTGATGTCAAACTCACTCATTATGCATGAGTTTAGAATACCTTGAATCATTAGAACATGCTAAATATGGTTTGTTTTTCCTGTCATGAAGTTGTGGCTATCATGTGAAACTTATAGTGAACTGGTTTTGGATGTTTGATATTGTCATGTTGAATTGTCATTGCTTGATACTGTTTTTGGTTGCCTGATATAACTCTCATTTGAAGTATGCTTTGACTTGATGTTGGCATTGTTATGTCAAAACCTGGTTGTTTCTGTTTAAATGAGGTTTCATTGATTGTGTAAGGGATTTATGATGTAAAATTGCTTGGCCTGCTAACCTGTGTTTGATCATAGCTACTAGAATTTCCAAACATGTTAAGTATGAACAAGCTTGTTAGGTTGTTGTTTAGATCATTTGGAGTTTTGGTTTGAAAAGCTTGTATGTGTATGTGTTGCTTGTGCGAAAGCACTGATGTAGAATTCATTGTGCATGCTGATTGAAACTGTCTTGAGTCTTAAACTGTCCAAATGATAGTTTCAGTGCCTGCTCATTTTGTAGTTTTAGATGTCCTTGTTTCAATATAAGGACTTTGTGTTTGGTGTTTGGATTGTGTGATGACCAAGTTTGTCACTGACTGTTCTTGAGTAAATCCACCTACTTTATGTGTGTTTGTATTGTTGATTGCCATAGAGGATGTTTGCTTGCATATCATAAGTGATTGTTGAATTCCTTTGTGAACATTGTTTGGAACCTTTACTATCTAGTTTCTGCTGGAAGTTTGTCAACTCATTTTGATCTACATTGCATCATGAACTCTTTACTCAAATGTGCATTTATTTTACTGTTGCATTATAATGTGTTGCTGCATTTATTTTCAAATTGGTGTTTTGTTTGGTTGATGAATTACCACTTCATGTGTGTGTTGACAGTTTGCTCATATTAAACATTGTTCACACTTTGTTTGCTTTTAAAATGTGCTGCCATTTCTGTTTTCAACCAAAACCTCCTTAGTCTTGTTTCCACATCAAAAGACCTTTAAGACTTGTCATTATGATTGTTGTTTGGTTTGTTTGTTTACATCATGCTTGCTGCATATGGAATGCCTAATGTCATTAAGTTTGTAAACTTGCATTTTATGAACATGACTAGGGACTGTTGTTGGTTTTCTTTTGCATCCTGCTGTCAAATCTAGTATTCATGTCAGTTATGTTTAGTGGTTACCTTTGGACCTCATTTGTTTTGTCCTGCTGTCATGAGACTATTTGCCATATGAGACCTACATTGAATTGATGTTTGAGATTATCATGATAAAATGTTGGGACTGTTTTTGTGCTGAAGGTCAGTTTTCTTGTTTGCTTGATGAATTAAATTTCATATTGTGTTTGGATTGAGGACCAAAGCTATTGTTGTCAATGAAGCAAGGCATTGGACCATAGTTTGTTTCCTTGTGCTATCAGGGCTTGTTGTTTTTAAACAAAATCATTTTTTCTTGACTTATGCCTTAATTCTTGTGTTATCACTGGTTGTTGGTGATATGTCCTTTTAAAGACATAATGTTTGGATTTTCTCAATGATTGTTGATTGAAATATCAAAGAGCGTGTTGATGTTTCTATGTTTAAGATGAGGTTGTCCAGCCTTCATATCTCACTGCTTGCATTAGGTTCATCAACACTAAATTTCTCATCAAAATTTACTTTGGCTTTTCAAAAGTTCATATAGATCAATCTCATAGCATGTTTGGTTAAATTTCTTGGTAAACATTCTGCATAAGTTCACCAATTTAGTCAGCTCAGTATCTTGATTGTTGATCAATCTCTGCTGGCATGTTTTTCTGCTGCATTGGTATATGGTGAGTGCCGGAGTGTATGACATTTTTAATTGAGATTTATTTGCTACCATTGTGCATTGGAACTACATAAGCTTTTAAAGAACTTTCACCAAAATTGCAACTTGGTGACCATATTCTAATCCATGGCAGAAATTGTTTTTTTTTTCTTTAGTGTTATCCATGAATAGCATGTTCAAATCGTATGCAGACCCCCACCTTCTCTTAAATCCATCTATTTTGGTACTTAGAACTCAAAATGCATTTCAAAGCCCTGTTATGCGTGAGCAATCGTGTTTTTCACTATGTGCATTATTTGAACATTTGAGTAGCACTGTCGTGTTCCTCTTGAAAATACAAGCAGTTTTGGTTTAAATTTTGCTGAGTTTGGTGGAGAATTGAGAGAGTTGGACTCAAATCGTTTTTGACAATTTCCACTTGCCTTGCCTTACATTTTGCCTAGCCATGCGCACGTTTAGGTACATATATTTATGGGGTGGCATTAATACACGGATGTATCGCCACCCCAGTGGTTAGCGCCTTGCCTTAAGTATCTTGTCATGCCATGAAAACTCTGTTCGATCCCCAGCGGGGACATTTTTGTTCTTTTCTCATGTTTTCCATGTTTTTAGTATTTATTCTTCCTTTTCCATCTCTCATCACATGTGCGCACTGACTGGGATGGTTTAGTTTTGAACCTGCAGCTTTGAGGTCAAGGGTTCAACCCCTTATGGCAGCATTTCTTCTTTTTTAGCACTTATTTGTTTTATTTTAATTATTTTCCTTTTTTTATTTTTTATTTATTTTTAAAGTAGTTTTTTTTTTATTATGAAAAGTCCAAAAGATCTTTTTATTTTAATGTATTATTTTCCATCCCTTTTTGTTTTATTTTTATTTTATTTTCCATTCTATTCTATTTTATTTTATTATTTTTATTTTGAATTCATCATTTTATTTCTTTCTCATTTCATCTGCGATTGATTTATTTAGTGTTTACTTGGCCTTGTGCCATGATCCCCCTAGGATTCCTAGTCCCTCCGTTTAGAATGGGAGTAAGAGAGACATTAGGTGTTCAATCCTATGCATGATAACATTAGGATAGTTTCATTCCCTTTCATCCCGACTTAGGAGCATTGTGCATGATAACTTTAGGTTTGAGTTTAGTCCCCTTTTTAGTGTCCTTTTCTCTTCTCATCTCAAAACAATCATAAAACACTTAATAAAGATAACGAATGTTGAGCCATGAGCCTTATACTTGGGAAATGGTGATTGACGGGCCACCTCTCAATTTTCTAGAGTGTTTAGTATACGTCCTTAGGGCGATATGCGACGCATTCGATCCTAGGTTCTAGACTTTAGTACAACATATACTATAAACACTCCAATTCAAAACACTTCTTCTCTAAAAAACACAAAAATACTTCAAACCTTTTTCATCCTTCGGGATCTTAATCAGGAAAACCTTTTTAGATAAAAAGAGTGTCGCTAACTTTTAGTTCTACCGCAAACGGTAACGCCTAAGTCTCCAATGGTCGAGTTGCATACACCAACTGCTAGAACTACTTGTTAACCCTACTCGAGCCTAAAAAACAGTTGAACAAACCTGTGTTTCCTCTTAGCCCGAACTATGTTTGCTCTGATCTTTCATACCAGATGAAAGTACGTAGGCACAGGACGCGATGTCTTGGCGAGCAACCTTCCCCCTTTTTCACCCGTAGTTAGCCGAACTACGTTGACTCTGACTTCTCACTTCAGATGAGATACGTAGGCACAAAGCGTTGTTGCTTTACCGAGTCACTTTCTTTTTCTTTTGTCCTCGAGCATGTAGTTAGATAGTTTCAATCACCTTTTTAGATAGACAACAAGCGTGGATCTCGTCGAGTACGACGGACGTGAGGGGTGCTAATACCTTCCCCTTGCGTAACCGACTTCCGAACCCGAGATTTGGTTGCGATGATCGATCTTATCCCTCTTTTCGTTAGGTTTTCTCTGAGCGTTTCCTTTCCCTCTCTTGGGATAAATAACGCACGGTGGCGACTCTTCTGTCATTGCCGGCCTCGATTTTTGCAGTAGCGACAACTGGCGACTCTGCTAGGGATTGAAATATCCCCTATGCAAGTCAATCCTAGCGCTTGTTTGTTTATTTTTGGGGTGTGTACATATGTGCTTTATCTTTATTTGCTTTCCGCACTTTATTTTCCGCATCATATATCATTATTGTTGTGCTGTGGGGAGGGAAGTTCCGATGAGTGATAAGCCAGACCCAGGCTTGAGTATGAACCTAGCTTTAGTAGTGGAGATTAGTAGGGGCCTGTTTGCTTAGCAGATACATCTCCCCATGAAATTCACACTCGGACGAGATTTTCTTTGATGATTTTCCTTCAGATCCTTAGGATCGGTTGGGATTTTGGATTTGAGAATTGTCGACTCTGGGAACCGATCTTTTGCGAGTCAGCTAAGTGAGGCCTCTTCGTAAGATGATGATGTTAAACCAGAAATGGTGAACCTATCATCATTTCTCGAAAGTCTGTGACGCTGACGAACGCATAGGATGCCATACCTTATCAGTAAACAGGTTCATACCTGTGAGCAGGATTGGGTTGTGCAGGTAACCTTGACTGTTAGATTACCCGGTTTTCTTCACAGTTTGAATCTGTGTTCTGAGTATCAGTGGTTCCTACTGTCGGATATATGCTATTGTTTTGCCAAGGCGAAGCGCCGATTCTTCTCGATCGATAGTACAGTGGTCTTGATCCCTCGTTTGTGGCATTTGCATTTCGCATTTTTGTTTTCGCATTTGCATCTCATTTTTGCATATCCCTCCTCAGCCGGGTCAGGAAGCTCACTCATCTTTTATCCAGCTCCGTTAGTTGATTTCCTGACATTCACATTGGACTTGATTTAGCCTCCAGAAGAAGCATGGACCCAGAAGAGCAGAACTTGGTCGTTACAAGGGCAGAGTTTGGATTGATGAAGAATCAGCTAGACCAACTCGTGGAAGCCATGACAGCTATGAATAGGGGAGAGACCAATGTTTAGAGGACTCCAATGAACAATATTACTCAAGCTCAGCCTGTGCAAATTCCTGTTGAAGATCAAGAGCATCATATTGCCAGAGATAGAGATTTATCTTCTCTTCACAACATGGACTATCAGAATTTCACCTTCCCTGTGCCAGATTCTCAGAGGGTTGTTCAAAAGGTTAATGCTAGAAACCCACAGACTACTGAGATTATGAGAAAATGTCAGTTGTTGGAAGAAAAGCTTGATACCCTGATGAGTTGGGATACTCTTAATCTGAATGCTTCGAGCATGTGTTTGGTGCCAGGTCTTGTGATGCCTCCGAAACTTAAGATGCCAAACTTTGAGAAGTACAAAGGAGATAGTTGTCCGAAGCAGCATCTGGTAATGTTTTGTAGGAGAATGACTTCACATGTCCACAATGACAAACTAATGATTCACTGTTTCCAGGACAGTTTGAGCGGAGCATCGTTAAGTTGGTATATGCAGTTGGAAAGTGGTAGCATCAGATCATGGTCAGATCTAGCCAATGCCTTCGTGAAGCAGTACAACTACAATCTCAACATGGCTCCCAGTCGCGTGCAGTTACAAGAATTTTCGCAGGCGGAGAATGAATCCTTTAGAGGGTATGTGCAGAGATGGAGAGAATTTGTTGCTCATGTTCAACCACCGCTTCAGGATAGAGAACTGGTTGACATCTTCTTGGGTACTCTGAAGGGCCATTACTATGATATATTGATTAGTGGCAGAACATTAAACTTTGTTGACTTAATGATGGCAGGGGAACATGTTGAGAGCGGACTCAATAATGGAAAGATTAGAGACATTCCCTTTATCTCAGTTGAGGAAAATGGATCATTTGTCAGTTCACAAGAAGAATGGGAGAAAGGAAGTGATCTTATCTCAAAATATTTAGTATCTCAGGGTCAGTCTTCAGACGTGTCAAGTGTTCAAAGCCAACTGTCATACCGTCATCAGCCGCGTCAGCACGCTCGATGTAGACCAAGGAAACTTGAAAGGAAGTTTACTCAGCTACCAGTGTCGTACAGTCAGTTGTTGCCGGATTTGGTCAAAGGAGGGATGATAGTGCCAAAGGAGACTAATCCAATGATCCCGCCATACCCTCCAGGCTTTGATGTCAACGCCCGCTGTGAGTACCATGTTGGGGCACAGGGGCATTCAACAGACGATTGTAAGGTGCTTAGGAGCCAAGTTCAGACTTTGTTAGACTCTAACAGGTTCTCCATCACGCCTTAGGGTATTATCCAAATTAATGATTTTCCTTCATCCAGCCATGCGAGCACGACAGTTCTTGTTATGGAAGGATCCACCGAGAGTGTGTATTCTGAAGAGTTTCAAACTGAGGGCTCAGTTGAATATGAGGGAAGTTGCTAGAAGGTTTTATGTGCCGGTTGCCGCATCTATTTTCTCTACTTACATGTTTAGCTTTTGTTCACTGCTGTTTGCTGACCATCACCAGGCTTGTTGGCTGAGGTCATTGTATTTTGTACTCGGTTGTGCTTATATGTTGCTTTTGTTGGGTTTGCATATTTGTGTGAGGTGTTTATCTCTGTGCTTATATCTTGGGTTTCCTTTTTTCTTGTCGTAGATGTATGTTTGCTTTCTGCATTGCATTTCTCGCATAACAGGTACCTCCGAACTGTGGGTCTTATTTCCTGTACTCCACTAGTTTGTTGCAGGAATCCCCGTAGAGTTATGGAGCAGGTTCAAGCTGAATTGATTGAAGTCCAAGGCCAGCTAGGGCAGATTATGATGGGCATGCAAGAGTTGCGTCTGGATCAGAAGGCACTCAGAGAAGAAAACCATCAGCTGAAAACCCAGGTGGGCTTGATCATGGAGGTGATAAAGAATGTGCTCAGAAAAGAGGGTGATCAGCTACCTG
Organism: Lathyrus sativus; assembly: GCA_963859935.3. Classification (NCBI taxonomy): domain Eukaryota; kingdom Viridiplantae; phylum Streptophyta; class Magnoliopsida; order Fabales; family Fabaceae; genus Lathyrus; species Lathyrus sativus. The sequence continues at coordinate 285,912,504 of OZ012738.1, forward strand.
AGGCCTTAGCAAAAACGTTTGTTCCGCTTGTGCCTGTGGAACTTGTGCCAAGGTGTGATAAGCCTCAAATATCTCATGCGCGACAGAGAGCTCTAGAATTTTCTTGTCAACATTTTGCTTCTCAAGATAATCATATGCCTAGGAGGTATTAGAAGACAAGGCCATGCAACAGAGTTTTCGATCAGATTCCTACGACGTATGCTCAGCTGTTGCAACCTTTGCTTCAACACCAGGTGATTAAGCTTTGGACCATGAATCCTTTGACTGGCGAGCCTCCATCAGGTTTTGATTTGAATACCCATTGCGATTTCCACTCTGGGGCACTGGGGCATAGCATTGAGGACTGTAAAGCTTTTAAGCATAAAATCCAGGACCTGATTGACTCAAAGGAAATTGAATTCACGCCAGGCGGAAGGCTATTCATACACGTCAATCGCTTATCTGCTTGGGTTTGAAGACTTCAAGGGGCACACCCTCCAGCAACAAATCAGTTTGAAGTCCTAGTTCCCAGAAGCTGGCAATTTTCGTTTTATCTTGTTATATTTATAGTTTCTTTCCTGTTTAAATTGCAATCTTGTGTGTAAAACTTGTTTGTTTTCATATGATAATGATAATGGAATGAGTATGCTTGTTTTGTTTAAATCCATTCGTGTTCACCAATTGTTTTTACAGATATTCAATGCTTGGTTAAGCAGAATCTGGGGAGGATGACGAAATTGAAAGACGCGTAAGCTTCCAATTGTATGCTTTTGAAACTGAATCTTGCTGATGATGTACAGGCATTGTTTCAAATCCCTAAACACCGGAGATATAAGGAAGATAATCCTTCGTTAACCCCTTCGAGCCTAGTAGTAGGAGTTCTTTCTGAAAATGAAAAAACCCTCAATCTTAACCTGGGGCAGGGTAGGTGTTAGCTAATTTGAACGAGTGTCCAAATTACAACAGAATCGTTACCGTTCGAGGAACAATCACACCCCTAGAGGTCGTACCTAAAAAACCACAATGGTTAAACTTCAGGAGTGAGACAGTCACATTATTCCCCAAAGAGTCAGACAACTAGTGTCACACGAATTGTGCAAAAAAGAGAAGAGAATAATAAAAAAAGAGAATAAAAAGCCTGCTAAGTCGAACGTGAAAACAAGTGGCCTAGGAAAAAATTGGGGCATCCCGCTGGACTTCAAAATCAAAAGAAACTCAAAAGAGTCGGTCCAGGAAAAAGTTAGGGAAAATGAAAAGCAGAAAAGCGAAAAGGATTACAAAAGAAAAAATCCTCGAGAAAAACAAGTCGTGTGACTCCAGACACCAAAGACGAAAAGCGAGTGACTATCACTCCGAAAACTTATGGTTTCCAGAACCATCACTCCTATCATTCAACCTTTGAGAGGTGAGCGCTTGTGTCGAATTAGCTGAATATATGATTGGAGAATATCAAGGAGAGTGGGTGGGTTAAATAGAACTTTGAGCCTTATATCCTTTCTTTCAAACCGTGAACCTGACCACGTTACAACCTGAAAAAGTCCTAATTGAAGCAGGTTTGTTTCGAAAGCATACTTCGGTAAAGATTGCGTTGAAACTGACTCCTAAAAGGATTCTTCTTACCATGTTGGTATTGATGTTGATATTTCGGTAAATGATTTGTTCATTATGTGCCGTAAAATGTTTTTCCCTTTCCAGTGAACAGATTGGATTTCAAAACTGTCATATGCGTTGCATCTAATGTATATTTTATTCTGAACAACTTGTAATACTTATGAGTAAGCACTTGACAGCAGGAAAGTTTCCTACAGTGGAAAGTCTGGTCAGGATAGAATGCAGAACGCCCGAATACTCCGTGATCCGGAGCAAGCTATATCAAGTGATCCCTAGTGAAGTCAGCCATCCAAAGTCAGTTATTTTAAGGCAATCAGGTTGAGATTCGGTAAATCTCTCGAAGCCAGAAATTCTACTCCACTAATCAGCCAATCAGGGGCAAAGTCATTGCAAGACTGGGGCAGGCCATTCCAAAAAGTTATTCCTGACTCAGAGGGCATTTAATCTGAAGCACCTCTTTGAGGTTCAAGTGCGGAGGCAGTTTTTCTTGATCCGTCAGGGTATAAGAATTTTCAAATTTCCTTTCGAGGAACATCCCCACAGAGATCCCACAGGCTAGGGCAAATCAGGAGCGAATGAATTGTTCCTCTCCGTGTCATCAGAGCTACTCAAAGCTACAAGCAAGTTTGATCAACTTTCGAGTTCAAGACGAATGTTAGGAAGTCATGTTATTATCCCTTGACCCTTCAACCGAAAAAACCTATGAGTTCAGACAGGATATTTTTCCAGCATCAGTCGTACCTGATCCTTTACAAATCCAATTTCTATTAGTACGCAGGAAGACTTCGTCTGTTTTCCCCAGCAAAAGTCTAATCATCATTGGCACGTATAAGTTATCCCCAGTAGAGTCCAATCATACTTGGCACATCCGGTTATCCCCAGCGAAGTTGGTTTCACCTCTTCAGCATTTTTTTGCTGGAGTAGTTCTGTTGTACCCAGCTTTCCCCGGCAGCCTGAGCCTGCATCTGCATTTTTGCATATAGTTATCATATTTGCATCATCTTTACATTTCATCCTCAAATGCGTGGCATTTCCATTTCGTATGGAGCATTACGTCATAGAAAAATTCAAACATACGCATATGCATGTGAAGCATAAGCCAGTTTTCTATCAGCCTTCTGTGGCAACATGAATCACTCTGCAATCAGCACAGGGGCATTTATTCAATGTTTGTATTCAGACAGCTCAACGATTTACTCGGGTTTCAGATTATATGTCGGTGATGCTTTGTCCATCAGTCATCTGATGACGACAGACTTTTTCTTTCCGCCAGTTCCTATTGATGATGTGTTTCCCCAGCAGGTTTCCTCTCGTCTATCTTTAGACGATGCGAGTTTCGGATATGGTTTTCTCTCCGTCTATCATTAGACGATATGAGTTTTGGATATGATGTTCCTCTCGCCTATCAGTAGACGATGTGAGTTCTGGATATGATTTTTCTCTCCGTCTATCTTTAGACGATGTGAGTTTCGGATACGGTTTTCTCTCGTCTATCATTAGACGATGTGAGTTTCGGATATGGTTTTCCCTTTGTCTGTCTTTAGACGATGCGAGGTTTCAAGGCGATCTTTCAGATATGATTTTCTTTCTGTTTATTGGATGAAATGACATTTCAAGAGGGTTTTTTCCTGGCTGTCGGTTCTTATTGACGTCGGGCCTCTTTGAAGAATGTTAGGATTCCCTAGTTGTCGATTCTTATTGACAACATGGATCTTTGAAGGTGGTTTTCTTCCTGTCAGTTCTTATTGATGATGTGGCCCCTTTGAAGATATTTTTCTTTCCATTAACTCCTATGGACGAAAGGATTCTGAAATTTGATGGGTGGTTTTGAAGTTCATTGACATGGTCTATGGTGTCTTCCTGTCTATCTTTAGACTATGTGAGTATGGATATTTTCTTTCTGTCTATCTTTAGACAATGTGAACCTTCGGGGTGGTGTCTTTCCGTCTATCTTTAGACGATGTGAGTATCGATTTGGTGTCTTTCCGTCTATCCTCAGACGATGTGAGTATGGTTTTCTTGCTGTCTACCCTTAGACAATGTGAAGGGATCAAGTGCATGTTGATCCAGCTTTCAGCGATGACTTTCCGTCTATCCCTAGACGATGTGAGTATTTGGAGTCTTTCCGTCTACCATTAGACGATGTGAGTATAGATATTTTCTTTCTGTCTATCGTTAGACAATGTGAACCTTTCGTTGGTGTCTTTCTGTTTACCATTAGACGATGTGAGTATTTGGTGTCTTTCCTTCTACCTTTGGATGATGTGAGTATGATTTTCTTTCTGGCTACCATTAGTCAGGTGTTCTTTATCAGATGATCAGTCAGCTGGTTGCCGTTGCAACTGTCTGCGTTCAGTTTTTTTTCTGGAAAGTGTTTTCCCAATCAGAGTTTTACAGATTATTTCTGCGGTTGGCAAATTTCCGGGTTTCTTTGGTATTCAACCGTATTTTACCTTGACTGTTTGATAGTCGTTCGCTTCTCATCCATTCAGGTCCGAGCCGTTTGAATAGGGGCAGTTGTTGCACCCCAAAATTTGCCCAACCTTTTCTTTACTTGGTTTATGTTTCATTTCATTGTTCTAGCATATTGCATTACATAGCATTTTCCATTTTACAGGGGATCAAGAGATGTGTGTATAACAAGAGGAATTCGCCAAGAGTTCTAAGCCTAATCAAGAGTTTGTATTCAAGTTTTCAAGTGGTTATCATCATCAGAAGAAGGACAAAGCCCTTTGAGAAAGCAAATCAATGTATGTGGTTCACCTCCTATTTAGAAGGCCATTTGTGGGTCATCTGAAGACCACAAGTCCAGGGTTATGGAGGGATATTGTCATTTAAGCTCATTGGAGACCTTGAGGGTCATTGTGGAGCTCATCCAAGTGTTTATACCAAGTGCAAGTGGCTACAGTTGAAAAGGGTGGAATTAGGGTTTCAATTTTAATCAGGATAGAACTTGTTTCTTGAAGCAAACATGTTTCCATGGCCCTACATATGTCCTAAGGTGTTTGGGGATGGGAGATTGACCATCAATTTTAATCAGAGGAGCTTCAATTGATCAGTTGATTAAAAATCAAGAGGTTTGGGGAAAAGTCAACTGTGCAGTGAAAAAAGTCAACTCCTGACTTTTTGAGGTCAAGATCATGATCCTTAATTTCAATATGACCAATGGGTGGAATTTGATCAAGAAAAGTCAAGGGAATCATGAAAAAATCAAAGGTTGTTGAAAGTTGCCATTTTGGGAATTAGGGTTTTAGAAACTTTCCATTTTTGGAAACTTTTATGTTTGGAACAACCATCTTCAAAGCCATTTTTCTTCATGATCAAGGTTTCAAATGAACCTTTTACCAACATCAAAGTTGTTCCTTGTATCTCAAGATTTCTTTTGAGTACCAATTCATAATCATATGATACTTGGAGCTCAAGTTATGATCAATCAAAGTTAGGAATTTCAATGATTTCAAAACTGTTAAGTTTGGACAGATTTTTACACCACTTTGCAAGCCAATTTTCATCACCTTCTTGATGTCAACTGAAACTTTGATCCAAATGAAAGTTGTAGAGTTTGTTCCAAGCTTTCCAAAGAGTCCAAGAAGTCCTCCATTGGATTTGATAAGCTCAAGTTATGGATGTGCAAAGTTGGGAAAAAATAAGCCAATTTCATAACTTAGATTTTTTTTCTAAGTTATTCATGAGCAGTTTGCTTGCCACGATTTTCAACCATAAATTTCATGATATTCCAATCCTCAAATCAAGATAACTTCAACATGAAATTTTTTCTACTCCATGCCCTCTTTCATTTGAGTCTAAGATCAAAGTAATTGGATTTTTGAGCATCAAGTTATCATGGTCCAAAGTGGGTGATTTAAACATATTTGTAAGGTATTTTGGCATAACCTTGCATTTTACAGCCTGTTAACTTCTCAAATCATACAAAGTTGTCACAGCCCCATACCTCCCTCCATGTTGTGCTAGTAGACCCAAAAAGCAGCTGTCATTTCATCCCCACTATGGCCTAGCCCTAGCAGCAGTTGGTGTCCTTGCTTCATCATCCAATATTGATTCAAAAACTTTATGAAAAATGCAAATCTTCCCTTTGATTTTTCACCATGGTAAAGCTTTCCATTTTACCTTTTCACTTCATATTTAAGCTAAGCATCAGTCCACAACAAACCCTAATCAGTGGCAGCCACCATTCTGCATAGAGAAACCAGAACTCTCTCATTTTGTTAACAATTTCAAACCTTTCAAAACACCAAAAACTGCCTGTTACAAACTGCATACCAGCAGCCCTTTCAACCATCCAATCACCTCCAAATTTATCCACACAACCTACAAATGACCTTTGGAAGGTGTTCAAGGCATTAAACCAGCCAAAAACACCTTAACTCAAAAAGTCAACTGCTCACACCATGAACAATGACTTTTCTGTATAAAACAGTCACACACACTGCCTATACCAGTTTTGAATACTTTGACACCTTGAGCACCTCCTATTTATGTTTTACCAACTATCCAAGTCCTTAAAGAATAGCAAGTAGTCCTTTTCCTCAAACTGTCCTCAAAAGTCAACTTTTGCTTCAAGGAAGAGTAACTTCAAAGCTTGCAAAGAATCAACTTGTAGAAAAGGTGATGTGAAGCTTGCATCAAAAAGTGGACATCTTGCTCAAGGTATTGCTCAGTCAAAGGTATTAGCATACTTTGGAAGTTTAAAAGAGGTATGTGATGTCAAACTCACTCATTATGCTTGAGTTTAGAATACCTTGAATTATTAGAACATGCTAAATATGGTTTGTTTTTCCTGTCATGAAGTTGTGGCTATCATGTGAAACTTATAGTGAACCGGTTTTGGATGTTTGATATTGTCATGTTGAACTGTCATTGCTTGATACTGTTTTTGGTTGCCTGTTATAACTCTCATTTGAAGTATGCTTTGACTTGATGTTGTCATTGTTATGTCAAAACCTGGTTGTTTATATTTAAATGAGGTTTCATTGATTGTGTAAGGGATTTGTGATGTAAAATTGCTTGGCCTGCTAACCTGTGTTTGATCATAGCTACTAGAATTTCCAAACATGTTAAGTATGAACAAGCTTGTTAGGTTGTTGTTTAGATCATTTAGAGTTTTAGTTTGAAAAGCTTGTATGTGTATGTGTTGATTGTGTGAAAGCACTGATGTAGAATTCATTGTGCATACTGATTGAAACTGTCTTAAGTCTTAAACTGTCCAAATGATAGTTTTAGTGCCTGTTCATTTTGTAGTTTTAGATGTCCTTGTTGCAATATAAGGACTTTGTGTTTGGTGTTTGGATTGTGTAATGACCAAGTTTGTCACTGACTGTTCTTGAGTAAATCCACCTACTTTATGTGTGTTTGTATTGTTGATTGCCATAGAGGATGTTTGCTTGCATATCATAAGTGATTGTTGAATTCCTTTGTGAACATTGTTTGGAACCTTTACTGTCTAGTTTCTGTTGGAAGTTTGTCAACTCATTTTGATCTACATTGCATCATGAACTCTTTATTCAAATGTGCATTTATTTTACTGCTGCATTGTAATGTGTTGCTGCATTTGTTTTTAAATTGGTGTTTTGTTTGGTTGATGAATTACCACTTCATGTGTGTGTTGACAGTTTGCTCATATTAAACATTGTTCACACTTTGTTTACTTTTAAAATGTGCTGCCATTTCTGTTTTCAACCAAAACCTCCTTAGTCTTGTTTCCACATCAAAAGACCTTTAAGACTTGTCATTATGATTGTTGTTTGGTTTGTTTGTTTACATCATGCCTGCTGCATATGGAATGCCTAATGTCATTAAGTTTGTAAACTTGCATTTTATGAACATGACTCGGGACTGTTGTTGGTTTTCTTTTGCATCCTGCTGTCAAATCTGGTATTCATGTCAGTTATGTTTAGTGGTTACCTTTGGACCTCATTTGTTTTGGCCTGCTGTGATGAGACCATTTGCCATATGAGACCTACATTGAATTGATGTTTGAGATTATCATGATAAAATGTTGGGACTGTTTTTGTGTTGAAGGTCAGTTTTCTTGTTTGCTTGATGAATTAAATTTCATATTGTGTTTGGATTGAGAACCAAAGTTATTGCTGTCAATGAAGCAAGGCATTGGACCATAGTTTGTTTCCTTGTGCTATCAGGGCTTGTTGTTTTTAAACAAAATCATTTTTGCTTGACTTGTGCCTTAATTCTTATGTTATCACTGGTTGTTGGTGATATGTCCTTTTAAAGACATAATGTTTGGATTTTCTCAATGATTGTTGATTGAAATATCAAAGAGCATGTTGTTGTTTCTATGTTTAAGATGAGGTTGTCCAGCCTTCATATCTCACTGCTTGCATCAAGTTCATCAACACTAAATTCCTCATTAGAATTTACTTTGGCTTTTCAAAAGTTCATATAGATCAATCTCATAGCATGTTTGGTTAAATTTCTTGATAAACATTTTGCATAAGTTCACCAATTTAGTCAGCTCAGTATCTTGATTGTTGATCAATCTCTGCTGGCATGTTTTTCTACTACATTGGTATATGGTGAGTGCCGGACTGTATGACATTTTTAATTGAGATTTGTTTGCTACCATTGTGAATTGGAACTACATAAGCTTTTAAAGAACTTTCACCAAAAGTGCAACTTGGTGACCATATTCTAATCCATGGCAGAAATTGTTTTTTTTCCTTTAGTGTTATCCATGAACAGCATGTTCAAATCGTATGCAGACCCTCACCTTCTCTTAAATCCACCTGTTTTGGTACTTAGAACTCAAAATGCATTTCAAAGCCCTGTTATGCGTGAGCAATCGTGTTTTTCACTATGTGCATTATTTGAACATTTGAGTAGCACCATCGTGTTCCTCTTGAAAATACAAGCAATTTTGGTTTAAATTTTGCTGAATTTGGTGGAGAATTGAGAGTTGGACTTAAATCGTTTTTGACAATTTCCAATTGCCTTGCCTTACATTTTGCCCAGCCATGCGCATGTTTAGGTACATATATTTATGGGGTGGCATTAATAAACGGATGTATCGCCACCCCAGTGGTTAGCGCCTTGTCTTAAGTATCTTGTCATGCCATGAAAACTCTGTTCGATCCCCAGCGGGGACATTTTTGTTCTTTTCTCATGTTTTCCATGTTTTTAGTATTTATTCTTCCTTTTCCATCTCTCATCACACGTGCGCACTGACTGGGATGGTTTAGTTTTGAACCTGCAACTTTGAGATCAAGGGTTCAACCCCTTATGGCAGCATTTCTTCTTTTTTTGCACTTATTTGTTTTATTTTAATTCTTTTCCTTTTTTTATTTATTATTTATTTTTAAAGTAGTTTTTTTTTATTATGAAAAATCCAAAAGATCTTTTTTATTTTAATGTATTATTTTCCATCCCTTTTTGTTTTATTTTTATTTTATTTTCCATTCTATTCTATTTTATTTTATTATTTTTATTTTGAATTCATCATTTTATTTCTTTCTCATTTCATCTGCGATTGATTTATTTAGTGTTTACTTGGCCTTGTGCCATGATCCCCCTAGGATTCATAGTCCCTCCGTTTAGGATGGGAGTAGGAGAGACATTAGGTGTTCAATCCTATACATGATAACATTAGGATAGTGTCATTCCGTTTCATCCCGACTTTAGGAGCATTGTGCATGATAAATTTAGGTTTGAGTTTAGTTCCCCTTTAGTGTCCTTTTCTCTTCTCATCTCAAAATAATCATAAAACACTTAATAAAGATAACTGATGTTGTGCCATGAGCCTTATACTTGGGAAATGGTGATTGAGGGGCCACCTCTCAATTGCCTAGAGTGTTTAGTATACGTCCTTAGGGCGATATGCGACGCATTCGATCCTAGGTTCTAGACTTTAGTACAACATACACTATAAACACTCCAATTCAAAACACTTCTTCTCTAAAAAACACAAAAACACTTCAAACCTTTTTCATCCTTCGGGATCTTAATTAGGAAAATATTTTCAGATAAAAGAGTGTTGTTAACTCTTAGTTCTACCGCAAACGGTAACGCCTAAGTCTCCAATGGTCGAGCTGCATACACCAACTGCTAGAACTACTTGTTAACCCTACTCGGGCCTAAAAAACAGTTGAACAAACTTGTGTTCCCTCTTAGCCCGAACTACGTTTACTCTGATCTTTCATACCAGATGAAAGTACGTAGGCACAGGACGCGATGTCTTGGCGAGCAACCTTCCCCCTTTTTCACCCGTAGTTAGCCGAACTATGTTGACTCTGACTTCTCACTTCAGATGAGATACGTAGGCACAAAGCGTCGTTGCTTTGCCGAGTCACTTTCTTTTTCTTTTGTCCTCGATCCTGTAGTTAGATAGTTTCAATCACCCTTTTAGATAGACAACAAGCATGGATCCCGTCGAGTACGACGGACGTAAGGGGTGTTAATACCTTCTCCTTGCGTAACCGACTCCCGAATCTGAGATTTGGTTGTGATGACCGATCTTATCCCTCTTTTCTTTAGGTTTTCTCTGAGTGTTTCCTTTCCCTCTCTTGGGATAAATAACGCACGGTGGCGACTCTTCTGTCATTGTCGGCCTCAATTTTCGCAGTAGCGACAGTAAGTGTGGAAGGTGTGATTCGTGTTTCCACCATAACTCGCAAATTGAGTGTCCGTTTGGCATGGGATTTTCCATACTTATTTGAGCGAGTCAGTGGTTGTGTTAACCGATGATATTTTAATATATTCAAAGAGTATAGAGGATCATGTATAGAATCGGGAACTTGAGTTATCAGTGTTGGAGAAGAAGCAGGGATATGCCATTGTGAAGAAAGTTCAAAGAGTTTTTGGGAGAGCTGTCAACAGCTCGTGTGTTGATTTTTGCTGAATCCAACAGAATTATTCGTTGTGTTTTGGGATGCTTTGTTGATGTGATTGGGAGAGATGTTAAGTGCACCATCAGTGATTTTTAGTTATGCTTTAAGGCAATTTAAAGTACATAAGAGGGACTATCTGACGAGTGATTTAGAGTTGGTTGTTGTTGTGTTTGTGCCGAAGTTGGAGGCTTCAATTGGTTAGTTTGAGGTTTGAGATGTTTGGTGATCTCAAGAGCTTAAGGTATTTGCTTGAGTTGGAAAAGTTGAATATGAGGCAGAGAAAATAATTGGGACTCTTGAAGGATTATGGTTTTGGATTGAATTACCATCTGGGTGAAGCAAACGTGGTAGCTTATGCATTGATTTGGAAATCTTTGCATACACCGATGATGATGATGAAAAGAGTTAGAACTGATTGAGCAATTTTGTGATATGAGTTGGGTGTGTGAAGAGACTTCTTATGGAGTTAAGCTTAGTATGTTAGACCTTACTCGTGGTATTCTCGATGAGATTCGATAAGGTCAGAACTCTGGTTTGAGTTGGTAGTTTGGTTGAATTTGATGAATTAAGTCGAAGGGCTGATTTTTGGATGAATGGAAATGGTGTCATGAGATGTCGTGATAGAGTTTGTATTCTAGATATTATTGAGTGGAATAAGAGTATTGAGGTAGATGGAGCATCCATCCCGGTGCTATGAAGATGTAACCGAATTTGAGGAAATTATTTTGATGGCCATAGATGAAGAGAGAAGTGGTTGAGTTTGTATATGCTGGTTAGACTTGTCGAAAGTCGAAGATTGAACATCAGAGACCGTTGGGTCTGATGCAACCGTAGAATATTCCAGAGTAGAAATCAGATAGTATTTCCATGGATTTTGTGTCGGGTTTTCCGAAGAATTTGAATGGATATGATTTAATTTGGTTGATTTTGGATAGATTGGCTAGATCAGCTCACTTTATACCAATGAGGATTAATCATTCTATGTTGAAGCTAGCTGAGATATATATCGATGGAGCTGTGAAGTTATATGAGATATCGTCGAATATTGTGTCAGATGGGAATCTGAGTTTCATCGAGATTTTGGGAGAGTTTGCAGACGCTTTGAGTACCATGTTGAAGTTGAACTCTGCCTATCATCCGTGGACGGATGGACGAACAGAGAGAACCATCCAGTCTTTAGAGGATTTGTGGAGAGCTTGTGTGTTGGATCAAGGTGGATCATGGGATAGTTAATTATCGTTGATTGAGTTACCTACAATAACAGTTAGCATTCTAGTATCGAAATGCCACCGTATAAGGATTTGTATGGTAGAAGGTGTAGGACTCCTTTGTGTTGATATGATTCAGGTGAGAGTGTTGTGCTCGGACCTAAGAATTGTGTAAAAGACGACAGAAAAGATCAAGAAGATCCAAGAAAAGACGTGTTTTGAGAGTTACGATGGTGACTGGTGTTGGTCGAGCTTCGAAGTCCCGGAAGCACACACTATGTTTTGTTGATTTGTATCGGAAGTGGTGCAGCGAAAGCGTGGGAGAAGTAGCATGTTAGTCTGTTTTACCATTGTCGCTTGTGAATTTACATGATATGGCATGTGCCTAAGTTGAGGAAGTGCATCTATTCAGATGGATGGTGTACAAGTGAGGGATAATTTGACTGTTGAGGCATTGCTAGTTCATGTTGATGAACGAGAAGCAACATCAAGGTAAAAAGATTCTTTTGGTGAAGTTAGTTGGGAGGACCAGCTGGAGAAAGTTGGATTTGGGAGTGGGAGATCAGTTGAGAGAGTCGTATCTGACTCTGTTCATTGAGGTAATTTTTGAGGGCGAAAATTCTTTTAAGTGGGGGAGAGTTGTAACACCCCAAATTTAACCATGATATTTTAATTAATTATTTAATTGAGAATATTCTTATTTTGATTGGTTTTCGGTGGTTTTGTGGATTATTGAGAAAAGGTACATTTTTGGACTATTTATTTAATTAACAGTATACTATATGAGAATACTAGTATTATTATTGATTAAAAGGAATATAAGTGAAATAAGGGTAAATTGGGCATTATGAAGAGTTAGTAAGGGTGTTATAGGAAAAGCCCAATTGTGTGGCCCAAGTCTAAGTTTGACAAAATAGAATTCTGAAGGTTTGGGATTCATTTTGTTAACCGTGAAAAGAATGGAGGCCAGAGCTCTGAGGAGGGATCAGTGGAGGCAAAAGCTTCGGAAGGTTGTCAGAGTTAATCGTGAAAGCTTTGAATTGGCTAAGGTATGGGGAGTATCGCATTTCATGATTCTCTAGGTATGCCTTTCGGTGTGTTTATGGTGAAGTTTATGATTTAGGGTATTTTGGGTTGATCGTGGGAAATTAAGAAAAACTGATAATGAAACCTTGGGGGTTGTGGTTAGTGGTTAGTATTCCTGACTGTTTGATGTGTAACATGAGAAAGGAAACCTTAGGCCTTCGTGGCTAAAACCTTGGATTGTGATATGTTTGACCCTGTAGGAATAGGAATATTCAAATGTGAGTAACTCTGATGCACTCAGAGTAATTGCAGGGAAATAGTGTTTTAGGCAGTGCAAATGTTGCCGGATTGGCCTAATGAACCATAGAGTTTGTGTCGTTATCGCCATATGATATTAGGGATGATTTGGGGATGTTTTGGGGGCATTGGGTATGTGAATCGTATGAGTTTTTGGGTGGTAATCAGTTCTGGTGCGTAGCAGGTTTTGCTGTCATCGCTTTGTTCGCCTAGCGAGCAAGCCAGCGAAGGCTCGCTACAACCTCGCCTAGCGAGCGAGCCAGTGAACGTAGCAGAGTTCGCGAATATTGATCGTGCGCAACGATGCCGTGATGTTTGATTCTGGGATTCCTGTGATGAGGTACTATGAGTATGACAGTGAGGTTGCGTGAGTACTAAGTGATAGTATGAGAATTACTGCGAGTGTAATTATGATGAATTAATATGAGGCAATGTGAGATGATAAAAGGGATTAGTATGTGAATACTATGTGATGATATGACGAGTTAACATGAGTAGAACTGTGAAGTTTATGTGATTGATAGGCGATAGTGTGAGGATTACCGTGAGTATAACTTAGTAAATTAATATGAGATGATATGGGGATAGTATTATGAATTAATATGGGATAATATGGGATAATATGACTATGAGCTAATATGTGATTTATACGTGATTATATGATGACAAGATATGTGAGAATGATTAATATGATGGATTATGATGATATGTTGTATGATGTGTAATATGATGAATTATGATGATATGTTGTGTGATGATTAATATAATGAATTATGATGATATGTTGTATGATGATTAATATGATGAATTATGATGATATGTTGCACGATGAGTAATATGATGAATTATGATTATATGTTGTATTGATGATTAATATGATGAGTTATGACGTATGACGAATATGATGAATATGATGAATGATGGTGCACCATATGTTGTTATTATGAGGATTATTGTGACGTGTGCATCATGCATTCATGTGCATCCGGACTTCGGTTCAGGACCTCGATTACTTTGGCTTCAATCCCACTGTGTGGATGTGAAGTATTTTGATGTGCTTCGATCCTATTGATGGGATCTATGGATGGTTGATGGCCCAGTGTCCATCGCGCTGTGATGATTGGTACCACATGCATTGAATCTATGTTGCATTTGCATTTATGAGCCTTGTGTATAAATTATGACGTTATGGCTTTTGAGGCATATTCGAAGGATATCAATGTGTTGAATATAATTATGAGTAATATGTCGTTTATGCATTAATTGTTATACATTGATTATTATGAATTGTCTTACTCACCCTGCCTGTTTGAATGTTACCTCCACGTGGGTAACGTGTGTCGCTTCCGCGAAAATAAGGTGTCGGCACAACAGAAGAGTCGCCACCTTTCGTTATTTATCCCTCAGAGCGGGAAAGGAAACGATCGGAAAAACCTGACGAAAAAGGGTAAGACAAGGTCATCGCAACCATTGTCTGGGTTCGGGAGTCGGTTACGCAAGGGGAAGGTATTAGCACCCCTCACGTCCGTCGTACTCGAAGGGATCCTCGCTTGTTTGTTTACTTGGACGGGTTGGTTATAATCTATCTACCTATCAAGGCTGGCTGAAAAAGAAAAGAAAAATGACTCGGCAAAGCGTCGCACTTTATGCCTACGTATTCTCATCAGAGAATGAGAAATCAGAGTCAACGTAGTTCGGCCTACGAAGGGTTATGGGGGAAAGGTTGCTCGCTAGGACGTCGCATCCTATGCCTACGTACTTCCACACTGTATGGAAGATCAGAGCGAACGTAGTTCGGGAAACTACGGCTTATTTCCTGAAAGAAGTGTTTTTTATTATGTTTGTGATTTCAACCGCACTAGATACTATGACCTGAGAGTGAATGCGTCGCATGTCACCCAAAGGGTACCATACTAAACATCCAGACCATGGAAAAGAAGCTCTCCCACGATCCTTTCTCAGATAGCTTAAGGCTCGTAACGTACGAAAGAAATCATTCCTGATTACTGTATCTTAAACTGCTTTGAGATGAGAAGAGAACAGGCCCAACTAGGAGGGAGACTATCAAGTCCTACTGTTGTCATGCCATGGATTCATCCTATGGTTGAGGTTTGAACAGGGAACTCCTAGATATTGTCATGCATAGGTTTCAACCTAAAAGTCTATCATCAAATCCTTATCAAAGGAAATGAGAGTCCTAAGGGATCATGTCAATGATACACCACAACAGACAAAAGCATCAGCTTTAACAGTAAAATGCATGCGACGCAAGTGAGGGAGAAAATGTGTGTGGGGCTTCAGCCTCCACAAGCTCATCTCAACCTCAAGCCAGTCATGAAATAACAGTAATCATACTGAAATAAACAACATGCTATCAAGCAATAAACAGTAAACTGCAATCATACAGATAAAAGAAATGAAATGCCATCAGGCAAACAAACCACATGGGCAAGGGAGCTGGGCTCTACCGAATACCCGCAAGCAAAGCCAAGCAGTAACAATACAAGCAGAGGGAGCAACTCAACCTCTAATGCAATCATGCTCTTAGACTGAACTTATTCTAGATGAACTTAATCTAGTGCAACAGACAAATCAAACAAAACAAAAGAAAAACAGAAGAAAGCCTCAGCTCCTCCAGCAGCTACTCAGTCTTCAGACTCCAGAGATCACTTGCTTTCCAGGTATCAACCCTACAACATGAGTATCAACTCATCTTCTCCCTTAAGCTTCAGCTTCTTTGATCAGCTCCACCTTCAGGCTTCACTATCTTCAGGGATCTCCAGGCATCAACTTGGTCTTCACAAAGTCATCAGACTTCAACAGTCTTCAAGGAATCATCCTCTTCAAAGCTTCAGCTTCTATCTTCAATGGCTCAAATGCTCCAGCAAACAAGATTCAGTCAACAAGATGAGGTGAGGATGTTACAGTGCTCACTGACTTCCAAAGGATGACATTGAGGACTTAACATCAAAGGGGAAGGCTCTCTCAAAGTTCTACCTTATAGGGCAAGGTCACTAATCCCTCCAAAGGAGAGAGGTGAATACCCTTAAGGGACTTTATGTCATGGAGAAGGAAGGAGGTGAACAAAACACTCCTTGTTTATTGAATGAAAGTATCCTATCTAGGGCTCTGCCTATGCACCTATAAACCTATAAACAAAACAAACAAAAGCTATTCTAAACTCCTCTGCAAGGTCTTAAAAGCTTCAATGATGATCCACAAGGTCTTCAACTCAATCTTCAAAGCTCACACACTCAAAAGAGAAGAAAAGAAAACAATACAATACAAATTATGCCTTTAAGCAACACACATACTAACCATACATTCAAAAATCAATTAAAAGTACTAAAACACCATACAATATTCTAGTAAAATTCTAGGGGATTCTATACATACTTGCCCTTAACCCATATATTCCCCATACACTAATTTGGCCTATAAACCCCAAAACAAAATGGTTCAAATCTACTTATACAACCTAAAACCCTAATTTGAACACCTAAATGTCAAACAATCAAACTACATCAAATGTTAATCTACAAATTGAGAATTAAATTCTATATGACCTATGATTCAATATCTAACTATGCCAAAAAGAATGGCTCAAAAATCCTAAGGGAAAGTCCTAAAACAAATTGTACAAAATTAAGTATTAACTAAAACAATTAAAAACACCATTTACAAGAATAATATGCTAAAAAATATTAAAAGAAAAATAAAATGGAATTTTATTTTTTTATTAATTTTCTGGACAAAATCATGAATATGTGAAAAAAAGAAGAAATGAAAAACATTAATTTTTGAATTTTATATGGATTTATTAAAATGCAAGAAATATTAAAATGAGAAAAATAAAAAGAAAATGAAATAAAAGGGGGGGGGGGGTATTAAAAGTGATGCGCCTCAGTTTATTTCATGATGGGCCAAGACCCTGGGGGTGTGAATATCAAGTTGAGATAGGCCCACACGCTTCAGAAAATTAAAAGGAAAATCAAACAAAAAATGGTAAAACGACGGTACGAATAGCAACGTTTTTTAGTTAAAAGTGGAATTAGGCCCATTGTGGTGGTGTGCATAGCAAGATCTGATGAAGCCCAGAATTCACAACTTAATCAAACGCGTCGTTTTGGCTTGAGTCTTCCCTCCGTTTTTGAGTTCAAATCGTGGCCGCTGGATTAACTGAAATGGTCAATGATCTGGGATCATCCAACGGTGGGACTTCATCGTCCCCAAATAAACCCTAGGGTTTTCAGAAAACCCTAATTCCATGCCAGAATTTCCACTCGATCGTTCTCAATGATGGCTTGATGAAATCAAGAAATTCCAAAAGCAAACTTGCTCTACTAATCACCCTGAACACAATGATACCAATAGTTGTCCCTGAAACCTCTTGTATCGTTCTAACAGAAAGCACGAAGGTTAGGGTTCCACCATGGTTTTCTGCTATCAACCTTAACCAAACTCAAATCAAATGATGTAAATCTGTTCCACAGGTTATCCTAGCCATTCTAAACTACATCATATCCAATAATGCACACAAAACAGCTTGCTATCATTCTTGCCAGAAATGGTACCCTGCCACGAAACCTCATGGATTCCTCTCAAACTTTCAGGAAATCTTCCTCTAACCTAGCATGTTGATCTTACACCTAGGATTCTAACAGAATGTGCATAATTAAGGACCTACAGATCAAGATACCAACCTGTCAAACTTCAATGGTGAGGGGTGTTAGGACTTGATTCAGCACTTGAAACCTTCTCCAAATCTTCCCCCAAGGATGAACACTTTTCTGTTTGCAAGAGTTGAGGTGTATGAAGCTTGCAGAAGAAGGAATTGAATCTTGCTTGATCTTGAAGAAATCCAACAATGGCACTTTCTCTCTACCTCTCTCCAATGAACACATCCACTTTCACCAACCCTGGCCACATTGTGATGCACTCTTCTTATAGCAATCCATGGAAACTCCTAGAATCATCTAGAAACTCATGGAAAGTGCTAGAAAGTTATAGAATTTCCCCTTTAATGACATGTTGATCATACCATATATCATGAGTTAGGCTTGTCAAATTGGCTTCAAAATCTCCTTACAAGATATATTGAGAAAGAATGAGTGAAAAACATGCACTTCCTTGCCTTTTGTGAAGTTTTGTTTAGTTACCTTATGATTCAAGTAACAATTTTCCAAAGCAACCTTCATTTTTGAGCCTCAAATCAAAATTTTGTTTAAACCAAAGTTTTTAGAATGTCATTTATATTCAAAATGTTATATTGGATGACCTATTTTGGACTCATAGATCTCCCAAACCAAATTTCAACTTGACTTGAATGAACTTATATGCCTTTTTAAGTTCAAATTTACCAAACTTTGTCATTTCATGCTATGAGCTCTTCCAACAATTCATGACCACTTTTCTAGGCTTAAAATCCCATTTTGAACAACTTTCATGTTTTGAGTTTTTTCATTTGAGGCTTGGAAATAGGAGATATGGCATTTACTTAAAATGACCTATAACTGCCAAATGACCAAAATACCCCTGTCTTGTTCAAACCATAAGTTGAGTTCTACAAATCCTATCAAGGACTTATAGTACTCTATAGAAATATAAGAAGATGCTCTTCAACATTCATGTTGACCAAGAGATCATAGGAATCATACTACTAGGGCAAAAGTTGTCTGCAAATTGGGTGACTTTCAAGGACCCAGATTCACACACCTCAGCTGACCTGTAATTTGTCCAAACCATAACTTGAGCTCTGCAACTCCTATCAAGGACTTCCACCACTCAAATTAAAGCTAATAACAAGCTCTACAACATTCATGTTGTGGGTAAGATGATATATCAATCACATCTTGAGCTAAAACTGCCTGGAAGATAGGGATCAAATTAGGGTTTTTCACTGACAATCCTTGGAAACCCTAACTCAAAACTTCTCAAACTCCTCATTCATGATGAGTTGGTCTAGGAATCATCTTTATAACATCTCCATACATCATTCCATGATCTCATGGCCCTTGGATTAGGTCTCAATCTTCTCCAAATCCTCAGTTATCCTAGGGTTGACCCAGTCAAAACCCTAATTCTACCATTCATGGTTGAATCCCCTGAATTCTTGCATAATGACCTCTCTGGGCTTCATGATGGCTTTTAATACATCTCATACACTTGCTCAAAGCATCAAATTCATTCTCAAAGTCTCAGAATCATCTGAGGAGCACCCACAACTCTCAAGCTATGAAGCACACAACCCTGGTTTCAACCAATTCCTCTGAGGATCTCTTGAATTTTCTGGTGAAGGTATCAACCTTCAAACACTTGATGGATGAATAATTGTTGGTCAAATTTTGGGGTGCAACAGCTGCCCCTATTCAAACGGCTTGAACCTGACTGGGTGAGAAGCGAACAGCTCTCAGCCAATCAAGGTGCGAGACGATTGAAAACCGGTAAACCCGAAAATTTGCCAACTGCACGACCACATGATACTCTGCGGAGAACAAACCTTCGAACACTGCAACACTAGCTGCTCAACAACTAGCTGGAGAAATATCGATCTGACATCGCCGTCAGAAACAAACAATATATCCAACATCGCCGCTGGAGAACGAACCATCCAATATCACCGATGAATTAACTGACACCCCCAACATCGCCGCTGGGAGACTGAGTCTGACATCACCGTCGATCACAAACATCCTCTGAGAGACACTCGACATTGCCGTCGTACAAACATCATCTCTGCTGGGGATTTAAAGAGCTTGACCTCGCCGTCAAGACAAACATCCGACCTCGCCGTCGAATCCAAACGTTCAACCTCGCCGTCGAACAAACATCCAACCTCGCCGTCAAACAAAACATAATCTGACCTCGCCGTCAAATCCAAACGTTCAACCTCGCCGTCAAACAAAACATAATCTGACCTCGCCGTCAAATCCAAACGTTCAACCTCGCCGTCGAACAAACATCCAACCTCGCCGTCGGACAAAACATAATCTGACCTCGCCGTCAAATCCAAACGTTCAACCTCGCCGTCAAACAAAACATAATCTGACCTCGCCGTCAAATCCAAACGTTCAACCTCGCCGTCAAACAAAACATAATCTGACCTCGCCGTCAAATCCAAACGTTCAACCTCGCCGTCGAACAAACATCCAACCTCGCCGTCGGACAAAACATAATCTGACCTCGCCGTCAAATCCAAACGTTCAACCTCGCCGTCGAACAAACATCCAACCTCGCCGTCGGACAAAACATAATCTGACCTGGGGTTCACCCCTGGTAAATGGAACAAAAGGTACACTTGCGTATTTGAAACCACTCCGCTGGGAATGAGCACACTCTGATCTGGGGTTCACCCTCAGAACCATAACGAATATCAGAATACTGCTGCACAACTGACCCACCGTAGAACTTCAACATTAAAGATATATGAAACCCTGGCCCCTGACCATTTCCAGCTTCAGCTAGAAAAATCTTCAAGTACTTCTGAAGATAAACATCCTTGACCTTCAAGGATAGATGAAACCCTGGCCCCTGGCCACTCCAGATCCGCTGGAGAATCTTCAAGTTCTTCTGAAGATAGATGAAACCCTGCCCGTCGGTGATTCCAGCTAGAAAAGATCTTCAAGTACTTCTGAAGATAAACACCCTTGACCTTCAAGGCTGTAAACTTTGCCCGTCGGCAACTCTGCAGGAGGTATCTTCGACTTCAGTCTAAAGAAATGGTCCTTGGCCTTCAAGGATACATGGATCTGCCTTCAGGCAACTCCACCTCTGCTATAGAGCATCCGTGACTTCAGTCAGGGATATACTTCGGCCTTCAGTCCGAAAAAATGAATCCTAGGTCATTCATGACCTTGGGGGATAACCTTGCCCTTAGGCACCTTCGCTTCAGCTCGGGAAATCTGTGACTTCAGTCAGAGAAATGGTATCCTGAGCCATTCATGACTCTACGGGGATTCAAACACTTTGCCTTCAGGAAAACTCCGCTTCAGCTGGAGAAACATCTTCGACTTCAGTCGGAAGAAACATTATCCACCTGATCGCAATCAATCATCACCTCAGGACGACTGACTTGGTCTTCAGGCCAACACGGATCACTTTGCAAACAAAAAGCTGTATATACAAATTTTTGAACTTTGTCTTCAGACAAGCGCTGATTCATCAGAAAGGAAACCTGAATCCACAGGAACCTTCTGACACCGCCTTCAGGCGTTTACGAAGTCCATCTTCAGATTAGACATCACTGTTGGAGCAGACATATCACGCTGCTAAGGACTTCAAGAATCATCTTGAACAAACAAATCCGTCAGGCACCTTCAAGAATCATCCTGAACCGATAACCATTCTGGAGGCTTCATTCTGCTAGGGATTCCAGGAACCTTCCTGGGCAACTCTTGCTGGGGATGCTACCGGGGAACTCAAGAATCATCCTGAGCAAACCAATCGGGAACCTGCGCTGAGGTCTTAAGAATCATCTTAAGCAAACGGCCCTGCTGAGGAATTCAAGGGTCGTTTTGAACTGACTTCGCTGGGGATCTCAAAAATCATCTTGAGCGGGCGACTGTGGGGATTACACCGGGGTCTTAAGAATCATCTCAAGAAAGCGACCTCGTTGGGGAGAACGTCAGGAATCATCCTGAGCAACTGGTCTTTTGGTGGAACACCTGTAAAACAAGAATGATAATAACCTAGATCATGCTTATGATGCATGTGTTTCTGCGCCATGCCCCACACGATGGAAATGCTATGTGTTTATGCTAAATGCTATGCAATCATGCACAATGCTATGCAATCCCGTCAGCAGAATAAATGCCGAAGGGGAATTCTCCTGTCAAGGAGAAAGAACTACTCAGATAGAGGAATCATCCTGCTGAGGAGAACGTGGACACGCCAATATCAATCGGACTCTGCCTGGGGAAACGATATTCCGTTGACTGCTGCAGGGAAAACAACTTCAGTTGATTACTGCAGTGGACGAAACTGTACGAGAACCTGGACCTGCTGATATCAATCGCGAGAATGGACTGCGCGGCCGTCTCGGCTACTCTTCTGGGGATGATGACCCTGTGGGGAAACAACTTCAGCTGCTCAACGCTCCACTGGGGAAAAACCAATCATGATCTGATCAACTTCCAAGGACTCGGCTCTCTTGGACATCTGCAAACTCGACTGAGGAAGGAGAAATCATTCTGCTTCGCTGGAGAGGGTGCGACTCTGGGGAAATACAGCATCAGCTGCCCCACGCTCTGCTAGGGAACATCCACTCAAGGTCCCAACTGCTTCCACGAATTCGGCTCTCCTGGGGGTTCGCGGACTCAGCCGGGGAGAGAGAAATCATTCTACTTCGGGGGAGAGTACAACTCTGATGAGGAATTCCCATTTCGCTGGGGAAGAAAGAATCATCTGACTTCGGGGGAGAGTACAACTCTGATGAGGAATTCCCATTTCGCTGGGGAAGAAAGAATCATCTGACTTCGGGGGAGAGTACAACTCTGCAGGGGAATACAACATCAGCTGATCCAACACTCTACTGGGGAAGAGGGAATCATCCAACTTCAGGAGAGAATACGACTCTGGTGGGGAATCTCAATTCCGATGGAGACTTCAGACTGGCACCATCAGTTACTGCATACTTCGGCATGAGAATAGCTTCCTGCGAAACCTGCACTTGTGACCCGGTGCTGGGGGCATGAGCTTCGGCGACTTTACTGGGGACAACACGAGCTTCGGTACCCGAACACTTTTATGAAATCTGCACTTGTGACCCGGTGCTGGGGGAGATACGAGCTTCGGTACGTGACTCAGCTGAGAAGATGACGTTCCTTCAGGATGCGTCTGCTTGGGGAAGAGAATCATCTCTGCGTGGGGAGACATATCAATGCTCACCATTCTTGCGTTCAGATTCTACAGAGGAGAGACTTCTGAACTCTGCTGGAGAAGGAGGGCTCGCCCTGCTTCGGGGATGCGCACGGTACATCTTCTGGAAGGCGCTACACCTGCAACAACACAAACAAACGGACAAGATACCCTCCTCAAAGGGCCTATCCAGGTTATTATCCCGTGACAATATTCAGTTAATTAATTGTTTCAACAATCAATGGGCCTAGGCCCGTAAGTTTATGTATGCGCATTTTATCAAAAACATCGGCGTTTTCATTCGCAAACAAAACAGATAAATGCTAAACAGACACGCAGAATTGCTGAATAATGTGCATCTTATTGATGGTGAAACCCCTGAATGGGCAAAAATGTTTTTACAACAGAGGCACGCTCCTGGAATGAGGAAGCCGCACAAATATACATCAGTATACAAATGTCGGCAACGAGGCGCAGACGAACACCATGAGTTGATCCCTCTAAGACCCACTCGGCTTCGATACTTCTCCGATGCTTCAGCTTCGGAAGAGATTGATTCAGATAAACGGCCCTCAGGTCCTCCGAACCACTAAACAATGAAAGTCCACGCGGAACGCAGTCATTTGCTTATTCAAATCCCTAACTTTTGCGTGAACCGCCCTTTACGGGTTTTCAGTTCACCGGGATACCCTTTTTTGCCGAAGCCGCCCAGTGTAGGTTTTCGACTTCGCGGGTGTACATTTTTTCAATATATCCCTAATTTTTGCCCGAACCTTTTATTCTGTTTTTGGTTCGCCGGGATGCCCCTTTTTTGCCTGGACTCTTTCTTCTTCTTTTTTTTTGTCCAGCGGGTCTCTTTCAAGCAAAGTATTTTTTAACTGCGTCCGCATTCACCGGGGATGCGAAATCTTCACCATCCATCGTGGATAACAACAAAGCTCCTCCCGAGAAGACCTTGCTGACGACATACGGCCCTTCGTAATTCGGAGTCCACTTGCCCCGGTGATCGGAGTGTGGCGGAAGAATCTTCTTCAGGACGAGATCACCCGTCTGAAAGCTTCTAGGACGCACCTTCTTATCATAAGCTTTCTTCATTCGGCTTTGGTACAGGCGACCAAATGCAATCGATGCTAACCTCTTCTCGTCCATCAGGCTGAGCTGGTTCAAACGATTCGTAATCCATTCTGCCTCGTCGAGTTTCACATCAACCAAAACTCGCAAAGAGGGAATCTCCACTTCTAACGGTAGGACAGCTTCCATACCGTACACCAAGGAGAAAGGAGTTGCCCCGGTCGACGTACGCACCGTCGTACGATAACCGTGCAAGGCAAACGGCAACATCTCGTGCCAATCTTTATACGTCACAACCATCTTCTGAACAATCTTCTTTATGTTCTTGTTGGCGGCTTCAACGGCGCCATTCATCTTCGGCCGGTAAGGAGATGAGTTGTGGTGTTCAATCTTGAAGCTCTGGCACAGCTCCTTCATCATCTTGTTATTCAAATTCGAACCATTATCAGTAATGATCCGCTCGGGAATTCCATAGCGACAGATGATGTCCCTCTTTATGAATTTAGCTACCACCTGCTTGGTCACATTAGCGTACGAGGCTGCCTCCACCCACTTGGTGAAGTAGTCGATGGCTACCAGAATGAAACGATGACCATTGGATGCAGTGGGCTCGATCTTGCCTATCATGTCGATGTCCCACATGGAGAACGGCCAAGGGGAGGACATGACATTCAATGGGCACGGCGGCACATGAACTTTATCAGCATAAATCTGGCATTTATGACATTTCTTCGCGAATCTGAAGCAATCTGACTCCATAGTCAGCCAGTAATACCCTGCTCTCAGGATCTTTCTTGTCATGGCATGCCCGCCGGCGTGCGTACCAAATGTGCCCTCATGGACTTCTTCCATGAGCATACTTGCCTCTTTCTCATCTACACATCTGAGTAGCACGAGATCGTGGTTTCTCTTATACAGTACTCCATCAGGATTGAGATAAAAGTTTCCAGATAGCCTCCTCAGAGTCTTCTTATCCTGGGTTGACGCACCCGCAGGATACTCCTTAGTCATAAGGAAGGTCTGGATGTCGTGGAACCATGGCTTGCCGTCATCGGCATCCTCGATTGCAAAAACGAATGCTGGTCTGTCAAGACGCGAAAGCACAATTCTTGGAGCCTCATTCCAATAATTGACTTTATACATCGAAGCCAACGTGGCTAAGGCATCGGCCATCTGATTTTCAGCCCTGGGTACATGATGGAGTTCCACTCGGTCAAAGAACGAAAGCAGCCTCCTGGCATAATTCATGTACGGCACTAAATTCGCTTGACGAGTTTCCCACTCCCCTTTAATCTGATTGATTACAAGCGCCGAGTCACCATATATGTCTAGATTCTTGATTCTCAAATCAATTGCCTCTTCTAGACCCATAATACATGCTTCATACTCTGCTTCATTGTTGGTAACTGGAAACGTCAGTCTCGCAGTAAACGGGATGTGGGATCCATGAGGAGTCGTGATGATAGCCCCGATACCACTTCCATAGGAATTAACCGCTCCGTCGAATATCAACTTCCACTGAGACTTCCTATCTGGCCCCTCATCGGGCAATGGCTCATCGCAATCCTTCGCTTTGAGAAACATAATATCCTCGTCAGGGAATTCGAACTTCATCGGCTGGTAGTCTTCGATTGGCTGTTCGGCAAGGTAATCAGACAATACGCTTCCCTTAATGGCTTTCTGGGAGACGTACTGAATATCATATTTTGTTAACACCATTTGCCACCTGGCAATCCTGCCCAAAAGAGCCTGCTTCTCGAAGACGTACTTGATCGGGTCCATCTTCGAAATTAGCATAGTGGTGTGATTGAGCATATACTGTCGTAGACGTTTGGCGGCCCAAGCTAATGCACAACACGTCTTCTCCAGCATCGATTATCGAGATTCACACTCAGTGAACTTTTTACTCAAATAATAAATGGCATGCTCTTTTCTGCCCGTCTCGTCGTGCTGACCGAGAACACACCCCATACTATTCTCCAGAACCGTTAGGTACATGATTAATGGCCGTCCAGCCACTGGGGGTATCAAGATTGGAGGTTCTTGAAGATACTGCTTTATTTTGTCGAATGCCTTCTGGCAATCCTCATTCCAAGTAATTGCCTGATCTTTCTTTAAAAGCTTGAACATTGGTTCACAAGTGGCCGTGAGCTGAGAAATAAACCTTGCAATGTAGTTTATTCGGCCCAAGAAACCACGAACTTCTTTTTCTGTTTTCGGCGCTGGCATTTCTTGAATAGCTTTTATTTTCGCAGGATCAACTTCAATCCCTCGTTCACTAACGATAAACCCCAATAACTTTCCGGACCGCACTCCGAAAGTGCACTTGTTAGGATTCAGCCTCAGCCTGAACTTCCTAAGCCTCTCAAACAGCTTTAATAAGTTGACCAGATGCCCTTCCTCCGTTTGGGACTTTGCAATCATGTCATCAACATAGACCTCGATCTCATGATGAATCATATCATGAAACAAAGTTACCATTGCTCGCTGGTAAGTGGCCCCTGCGTTCTTCAGACCGAAGGGCATTACCTTATAGCAGAATGTTCCCCAGGGGGTGATGAACGTCGTTTTCTCCATGTCCTCCGGTGCCATCTTAATCTGATTGTAACCGGAGAAGCCATCCATGAATGAAAACACGGAAAACTGGGCTGTATTGTCGACCAACACATCGATATGAGGCAACGGGAAATCATCCTTAGGGCTCGCCCTATTCAAATCCCGATAATCGACGCACATGCGTACCTTACCGTCCTTCTTCGGTACAGGCACTATATTGGCGACCCACGGAGGGTAAGTGGTAACGGCTAGAAATCCTGCGTCCAACTGCTTCTGGACTTCTTCTTTGATTTTTACAGCCATGTCTGGTCTCGTCCTCTTAAGCTTCTGCTTGACTGGAGGGCAATCTTCTCGCAACGGCAAGCGATGAACCACGATATCTGTGTCAAGTCCGGGCATATCTTTGTATGACCAAGCAAAGACGTCACTATACTCTCGAAGCATCTCGACCAGTCTATGCTTGACATCCTTCTGCAGTGCAGCCCCTACTCTAACATTTCTGACGAGCTCCTCGGAACCCAGATTTACAATCTCAATATCCTCCTCGTGAGGCAGAATAACCTTTTCTTCTTGTCTCAACAAGCGGGCCAACTCTTCCGGAAGGTCCTCGTCTTCATCAATCTCATCCTCGGCTTGATAGATCGGGCAATCAAAGTCGTAGTGAGCCGTAGAGGGTCCAGAGTCGATGTCATCTGTCATGTGGATCCTGCAATAACAAGGGTTAAGTTTAAAGCAAGAATATGCAGGTTAGCACAAACCTCGTTGCCATTTTGCTGTTTTTCGACATAAACATAAAACAGGAATAACAGAGAACACAATATTTGAGTACGAAGAAAACGCCTTTTATTTATTAACAAAATGCATGTACATAATCCAACAAGGCCCTGACAGTAGAACCACTATGCCCCGGGCAAGACATAGGGTGGTACAAAGATTGTAAAAAGCAAATCATTACTCTTCACTTGTCAGCTGGATAATCTCCTTGATGGTCCAATTGTTGAGGCGCTCGCCCGGCTTGCTCGGTTGAATCCAGGCGTCAAGATCACAATCACTATCCCCGCTATCCTCAGACGCTGCATTGATGCTCTCGAAAATTACTCCGCCCTTGGTGAATAGGATCGGCCCCTTCCCACGAGACGAACTGCTAGAAGAAGAAGATGAAGCTTCAGCTTCAGGAGAATACCCCAATCCAAACTTATCCTGCTTGATTGGTATATCCAAAACATGCCCCCAGCCTGGGGTGGAACCGGCTTCGACAACGCCTCGAGCTTCCTTAAACGAGGAGAGATTCATCTCTTGCTTCCCTGTGACGACAGGAGCTACCTCTTTCACCTTGACGGTTTCAAATGCTTGGCAGAGCGTTTCATGGATTTCGCCATCCATTTCAACATATTTAAAGGACGACAGGTGGCTCACCATGATGTCCTCTTCACCACAGACGGTTACTATGCTGCCCCCGACAGCATATTTAAGCTTTTGATGCAGCGTGGACGTCACGGCACCGGCAGCATGGATCCATGGCCGACCTAAGAGGCAACTGTAGGCAGGCATGATATCCATGATATAGAAAACCGTATTGAACGTCTCTGGACCAACTTGAATTGGCAGGGTCAACTCTCCGAAGACGTGGCGCTTGGTTCCGTCAAAGGCTTTCACTACCAGATCACTGGGCGTGCAAAGCAATCCACGGGTATCCAACTTCATCAGTGTCTTTTTCGGCATCACATTAAGCGACGAACCCGTATCCACCAGGACATGCGACATAATAGTGCCTCTGCACTCTATTGAGACGTGCAAGGCGCTGTTGTGATCTCTTCCTTTAGGAGTCAGCTCTAGATCTGTAAATCCCAGCCCATTACCAGCATTAACATGGGCTACCACTTCTTCCAGCTGATTTACTGATATCTCCTGCGGCACGTATGCAGCGTTCAATACCTTCAGTAACGCGTTGCGGTGTGCTTCAGAACACAGCAACAGGTTAAGAATAGAGATCTTTGACGGAGTCTGATGAAGATGATCTATAATCTTGTAGTCGCTCTTCTTGATTAATCGCATGAACTCTTCAGCATCTTTAACTAGCAAGTCCTTCTCTGCCCCAGAAGGGATCTCTTCGACAGCTTTACCTTTACCCTTGTCAGCAGCATCAGCCCTGACCACTTTCTCTGCTGCAACCTCTGCTGGCGCGAACACTCTGCCGCTTCGAGTAATACCACTGACTCCGGCAAGATTCTGCACAGTCGATCCGTATGGCTCCAGCTCTAACTTCTGACCATTGCAATAGACTTCGGCGCCGTAATGCCATGGGACGGCGTTAGTGCTTTCGAATGGGATTGGTCCGGCCCTGGTGATAGTGATAGTAGGCGAACGGGGCGCAGAAATAGTAATAGGGTGACGAGGAATAGTAATGGTAGTGACTTCATCTGCCTGCTTCAGCACGACTTCCCCTGATACACTTTCAACGCTCTGGCTGAACTGCAAAATACCCTCAGACATCAGACTTTGGATACCTTCGACCAGCTGCTCACACCCATCAGGAAGTGTAGCACAAGCCATACATAACTCTCCGCATCCAGGAAACAAGCCCTTCTTCAGCAACTTAGCCTTGACAAAACTAAGTGGCGTGTTCAAGTCTTTGACATCAGTCAGCAAGTCCGCACTCTCCTCAGTGATAACGGCATTCACTCCGCCTCCCTTATGATGAGGCATCGGGTTTTTGGTGACATTGGGCACACTGTCAGAAAAGTTAATAACCTTGGCGTCCACCAAGTCCTGGACTTTGTGCTTAAAAGCTTTACAATTCTCAATCGTATGGCCCGGTGCCCCAGTATGGAACTCACAAGTAGCATTGGCATCATACCCCGGTGGTGGTGCCCCTGTTAAGGGAGCCAACGTCCTCTTTTGAACTAGCTGAAACTGCAGCAAAGTTTGCAAAAGCTGTGCATATGACATAGGCGGGGTTTCAAAATGACGATTTGTCAGAGGAGCCCGGTTCTGATATTTCCTGTACCCCTGGTTATTCTGCTGCTGAGGCTGCTGCTGCTGCGGCTGCGGTGGAGCAGCTGGGATATTTATGCTAGCAATCTGCTGTTGAGGGCCCTTGCCCTTTCTCCGAGCATTAGTGACAGCACTTGCATCCCCCTCTCGACGCTTGCCAGCGTAGGGTTTCTTACTACCTCCTCCAGCTGAGGATGATTCGCCTTGAATTTTTCCGATCTTTATACTGTTCTCGACATGCTCGCCCATAGTGATGAGAGCCGAGAATGTTCCAGACATGCCACTGACCAGCTTTTCATAGTAGATTCCAGGAAGGGTAGCCACGAACATTTGCACTAGCTCACGCTCAACCATCGGCGGTTGAACCCGAGCAGCCAATTCACGCCACCGCTGGGCGTACTCTTTAAAGCTTTCATTATTCCGTTGCGAGAGATTCTGAAGCTGAACTCAGTTGGGGGCCAAGTCGCTATTGTATTGATAGTGGAGGACGAACGCTTCAGCGAGGTCTTTCCAGGTGCGCACAGTAGCGGGCTCCAAACCCATATACCATTCGAGTGATGGACCAGAAAGACTATCCTGGAAGAAGTGCATCAGCAACTTCTCATCGTCAGAATGGGTGAACATCTTTCTATAATAAGATCGGAGGTGGACGCGGGGGCAAGTAGTACCCTTGTACTTCTCGAAGACAGGCACCTTGAACTTATAAGGTACCTTGAAGTCAGCAATCAACCCGAGCTTGGACATATCAACGCCCAATGTGTTCTGATTTTCAATGTCTCTCATCTTGTCTTCCAGCGCCTTGAACCTGAGTCAAGCTTCAGCATTCAACTCTGCCTCTACACCTCTCTGAGAGAATATGTCATCCTGATGGTCCTCCAGCCACGGTTAAGGCACCAACAGATTTCCTGCACCAGCGTTGCCGTTGATCGGCCCCATGTTAACATTGGCTCCCAAACTACCATTGCCGACGCCTGCCGCATTGAGCCCGATATTAGTCATCAGATTGCCGTTAGCGCTGCCGTTGCCCCCGGCAACAAGAACAACATTCTGTGGAGCGTCCACTGGAGGAGGAGTAGGCACAGCCCCTCCATGAAGTATGCCATTACTGTCAACCCTGGAGATTAGAGGTTGAACCAAAGTACGAAGCTGGTCTTGACCATTAGCGACTACCTGCATCAGCTCCATAAAACGATCCATCCGTTCACGGAGCTCTTGAACATCTGACTGCACCTGGTCCATTATCCTTGTCTGATTAGCACGAGTTGAGTAGCGGTGGATGAGCCTTTGATCAATCCTGGAGACCGGAGACAGCTCAGAACCTGAAAAACCTATTAACAATAAAGGTTAGGAAAAGCAATAAGATATACACCATGCAAATATGCTTCATGCAGATGCATGCGTGTGTCTGTGTGCGTGGGAGGTTTTCCCCCGATCCTAGTGCCTTAGTGACGGTGCTGACAATAATAAGAGGAAGAAGAAATCTGAGCCCAATCATGGAAACATCAATCTCATATATATATGGAAAGGCCTGTCAAGGCAGTACACAGTATCAGCGAGTACAAACAGATCAACAGCATGACCTCAGCCAACAAGTCTGGTGATGGTCAGCATACATCAAAGATCAAAACAACAGGAATACAACTAGTCAAGCATGGCCACGGGCGCGATACTCTGCTAATAACTCCTTTGTCTCTGAATGATCTGGCGAAGTGAGCAACCCCTCGACGAGTAGTTCCCTTTGCCTGATGGTATGCTGAAGCCCCTGAACTGAACTCTCCCAAGCTCCTTCGCCAAAGCAATCCTCCAGTTTCCGCTTCTTAGACTCAAACATCAGTTTATGCTCCTTCAGGTTAGCAATAGCCTTGTTGAGACGGGCTTCAGCGGAGTATCTGCGGGCGGTCTCTTCATCAAACCTCCGCTCACTATCCTTGACTTCGGCTTCCAGCTTAGAAATCTGCAGCATCAGCTTGTCCTCTCGCTCCTTCCTGGTGGCCATGGAGGTCTTCCAATGCTGGTCGAACTTAGATATCCTACGATATGCTTCCTCCAAATGCTGCTTCTTTGTAGCTAGTACATCATTAGCAGCCCTGAAGTCTTGACCCAAGTGTTCCCGATCAGCAATCTGCTTTGCCAAGTCTGCACCCAGTTGGTTCACCGACTCTGTTTGCTTTTTGAGAGCATGCACGGCTTCGTTCCTCTCACTTCGAAGCTGAGCTAACTCCTTTTCTAATTCTGTGTTTGCCCTCTTCAGTTCATCTCGCTCAGCCAATACCTGGTTGTGCTGATGAATGGTCACAGTGGTAGGCTCTTCGGCTGGTGGAGGACTCTCTGGTCTGATATGAGGGAATGGCATCCCTATAGTGCTGGCTCTGGCTCTGATCCAAGCTGAATAAGGAGGGTAGGCTTGGTTGTTGCTCTTTCCCAACAAAGGCTTTCCTCTCGTGTTGATGTTGTTCCACGCATACTGAAGTTTGGATAACAAATCCCCCTCTAGAGAACCTGTGAGGTACAGAGATTCCTGTACCTCTTCCTCCTTCGGTGGAGTCCTCAGAGCATATGCGAACTGACGAACTAGCAATGATGGATTGTAGTTGATGCAACCCTTCCTACCTATCAGAGGTACATTAGGAAACCCACTACAACTGAAGATCACCTCGGTGCCTAACCTGTCTCTGTCAACGAACCAATCAATATCTTCTGCCGACAAACTCATGAGACGCTCAGGCCACTCAGCTGTGGCTGCAGACAAGACGGAAGAACCCCTCTTGGGCAAATGACTATCAAACCACTTGTACAACAACGGTACGCAGCATGAGACATTTTTCCCTCTCCGGTTCTCATTCTTGTAATGCACTGAGTGATATAAGTCTCCGATCAGAGTAGGGACTGGATTCCCTGAGGCGAAGATGTGGAATGCATCAAAGTCCACGAAATCAGGCATGCTGGGGAACAGGATAATGCCATATATGCATAAAGCAAGGATGGCATTGAATGCGTCCCAACATTTATCCTTAGCACACTGCTGAGCCTTAGCTATCAGAAACTGCAAAGAGAACCCCGGAACCTTGTTCCAGCTCGTCACCACTAACTCTGAAGCGCTCAAATGGAGTGAAGAAGCTAAGCCAGCCAGATCAGGCTCAGCATCCATGTAGACAAAAGGCATCTGCCTTTTGATAGGCACGCCCAGCATATCACCATACTCTTCCAATGTCGGTGCGAGAACGAAGTCGCGAAAAGTGAAGCACCTCAAGGGAGGGTCATAAAACTGCAGAAGAGCATGTAACCCATTCAACTCGGACGTAGAAGGTTTGCAAACCAGACTAAGCAACCTGCCATAAGACTTCCTGAACCTATCCTTGACAGAATCCCCTGTCAGGGCTATCAAACCAGTCAGCTTCGATACATCGGGGGTCGGGAACTTGTACGCAACAGTCTTCCTGAGGGAGGCCATAATAACAGTAGGAGGCGGGAAATCCTGGATCGGGGAAACGGTACCTGCAACACAGACACATGTTAATGGAATGCAGATGAATGCGCAAACTAATGCAAAATGCAGGCATGCAATAATATATCCAGGTAGCTGCTGTGGAGATTCGGCATCAACAGTCACTGATGAGAAGAAAACCCCGGTGCAAAACCACTGATCTGATCTGCTGAGAGTAACCATCTGATAGGACCGAGATCAAAATTCTGCTCTGACAAGAATAAAGGCCTGATAATAGGGACCCCAGGTGCAAGATCAAGTAACATCTGTTGATGAAGTCTTCAGACCCCACTCAAAATCTGCCCTATCAAGAACAAACACCATCTGCTGATGAGATCTTCAGACCTCACTCAAAATCTGCTCTATCCTGAACAAACCACTGATGATAATACACTGATCAAAGCCTGCTCTATCAAGAACAGACAAACACCCGATGATAAGATCCTCTGATCAAACCCTTACTCTATCAAGAACAAACATATCTGCAACTGAGAACCCAACATAACTGATTCACTGTCAAGAAAACCAGGTAGTCTGACGGTCTAAGTTTCCTGCAATAAACCTAGTCCCGCTCACAGGTATGGACCTAGACTGACTCAAGGTACGGCATCCTATGCGTTCATCAGCGTCACAGACTTTCAAAACTAATGATACGATTCCCAGAAGGAGTGGCATCATCAAGTCCTGAAGAGGCCTCACTTAGCTGAATCACAAATGATCGTCCCCAGAGTCGACAATCCACCAAACCAACAACCGTCTCAACCCAAAGGGTTGAAAGTGAAGCCAACCGGATGAACCTCGTCTGAGCGTGGATTTCATGAGACACTAGTGCCTGCAAAGCAAGCACGCGCCCACTAATTTCCACTCTAAGTCTATGGTGCACTCAAGCCTGGGTCTGGCTTCTCACTCATCAGAACTCCCATCCCACAACAGCACAAATAATCATATTTTACTGAATATAAAAATGCGGGAAATAAAGTGCGAGAAGTAAAAATGCGATAAATAAACGCAACCCAACAAGCAAACATACAAACGATAGGATTGACTCGCAGGGAACCGTTGGAATCCCCAGCAGAGTCGTCAGCTGTCGCTTCCGCGAAAATAAGGTGCCGGCACAACAGAAGAGTCGCCACCTTTCGTTATTTATCCCTCAGAGCGGGAAAGGAAACGATCGGAAAAACCTGACGAAAAAGGGTAAGACAAGGTCATCGCAACCATTGTCTGGGTTCGGGAGTCGGTTACGCAAGGGGAAGGTATTAGCACCCCTCACGTCCGTCGTACTCGACGGAATCCTCGCTTGTTTGTTTACTTGGACGGGTTGGTTATAATCTATCTACCTATCAAGGCTGGCTGAAAAAGAAAAGAAAAATGACTCGGCAAAGCGTCGCACTTTATGCCTACGTATTCTCATCAGAGAATGAGAAATCAGAGTCAACGTAGTTCGACCTACGAAGGGTTATGGGGGAAAGGTTGCTCGCTAGGACGTCGCATCCTATGCCTACGTACTTCCACACTGTATGGAAGATCAGAGCGAACGTAGTTCGGGAAACTACGGCTTATTTCCTGAAAGAAGTGTTTTTTATTATGTTTGCGATTTCAACCGCACTAGAGACTATGACCTGAGAGTGAATGCGTCGCATGTCACCCAAAGGGTACCATACTAAACATCCAGACCATGGAAAAGAAGCTCTCCCACGATCCTTTCTCAGATAGCTTAAGGCTCGTAACGTACGAAAGAAATCATTCCTGATTACTGTATCTTAAACTGCTTTGAGATGAGAAGAGAACAGGCCCAACTAGGAGGGAGACTATCAAGTCCTACTGTTGTCATGCCATGGACTCATCCTATGGTTGAGGTTTGAACAGGGAACTCCTAGATGTTGTCATGCATAGGTTTCAACCTAAAAGTCTATCATCAAATCCTTATCAAAGGAAATGAGAGTCCTAAGGGATCATGTCAATGATACACCACAACAGACAAAAGCATCAGCTTTAACAGTAAAATGCATGCGATGCAAGTGAGGGAGGAAATGTGTGTGGGGCTTCAGCCTCCACAAGCTCATCTCAACCTCAAGCCAGTCATGAAATAACAGTAATCATACTGAAATAAACAACATGCTATCAAGCAATAAACAGTAAACTGCAATCATACAGATAAAAGAAATGAAATGCCATCAGGCAAACAAACCACATGGGCAAGGGAGCTGGGCTCTACCGAATACCCACAAGCAAAGCAAAGCAGTAACAATACAAGCAGAGGGAGCAACTCAACCTCTAATGCAATCATGCTCTTAGACTGAACTTATTCTAGATGAACTTAATCTAGTGCAACAGACAAATCAAACAAAACAAAAGAAAAACAGAAGAAAGCCTCAGCTCCTCCAGCAGCTACTCAGTCTTCAGACTCCAGAGATCACTTGCTTTCCAGGTATCAACCCTACAACATGAGTATCAACTCATCTTCTCCCTTAAGCTTCAGCTTCTTTGATCAACTCCACCTTCAGGCTTCACTATCTTCAGGGATCTCCAGGCATCAACTTGGTCTTCACAAAGTCATCAGACTTCAACAGTCTTCAAGGAATCATCCTCTTCAAAGCTTCAGCTTCTATCTTCAATGGCTCAAATGCTCCAGCAAACAAGATTCAGTCAACAAGATGAGGTGAGGATGTTACAGTGCTCACTGACTTCCAAAGGATGCCATTGAGGACTTAACATCAAAGGGGAAGGCTCTCTCAAAGTTCTACCTTATAGGGAAAGGTCACTAATCCCTCCAAAGGAGAGAGGTGAATACCCTTAAGGGACTTTATGTCATGGAGAAGGAAGGAGGTGAACAAAACACTCCTTGTTTATTGAATGAAAGTATCCTATCTAGGGCTCTGCCTATGCACCTATAAACCTATAAACAAAACAAACAAAAGCTATGCTAAACTCCTCTGCAAGGTCTTAAAAGCTTCAATGATGATCCACAAGGTCTTCAACTCAATCTTCAAAGCTCACACACTCAAAAGAGAAGAAAAGAAAACAATACAATACAAACTATGCCTTTAAGCAACACACATACTAACCATACATTCAAAAATCAATTAAAAGTACTAAAACACCATACAATATTCTAGTAAAATTCTAGGGAATTCTATACATACTTGCCCTTAACCCATATATTCCCCATACACTAATTTGGCCTATAAACCCCAAAACAAAATGGTTCAAATCTAATTATACAACCTAAAACCCTAATTTGAACACCTAAATGTCAAACAATCAAACTACATCAAATGTTAATCTACAAATTGAGAATTAAATTCTATATGACCTATGATTCAATATCTAACTATTCCAAAAAGAATGGCTCAAAAATCCTAAGGGAAAGTCCTAAAACAAATTGTACAAAATTAAGTATTAACTAAAACAATTAAAAACACCATTTACAAGAATAATATGCTAAAAAATATTAAAAGAAAAATAAAATGGAATTTTATTTTTTATTAATTTTCTGGACAAAATCATGAATATGTGAAAAAAAGAAGAAATGAAAAACATTAATTTTTGAATTTTATATGGATTTATTAAAATGCAAGAAATATTAAAATGAGAAAAATAAAAAGAAAATGAAATAAAAGGGGGGGGGTATTAAAAGTGATGCGCCTCAGTTTATTTCATGATGGGCCAAGACCCTGGGGGTGTGAATATCAAGTTGAGATAGGCCCACACGCTTCAGAAAATTAAAAGGAAAATCAAACAAAAAATGGTAAAACGACGGTACGAATAGCAACGTTTTTTAGTTAAAAGTGGAATTGGGCCCATTGTGGTGGTGTGCATAGCAAGATCTGATGAAGCCCAGAATTCACAACTTAATCAAACGCGTCGTTTTGGCTTGAGTCTTCCCTCCGTTTTTGAGTTCAAATCGTGGCCGCTGGATTAACTGAAATGGTCAATGATCTGGGATCATCCAACGGTGGGACTTCATCGTCCCCAAATAAACCCTAGGGTTTTCAGAAAACCCTAATTCCATGCCAGAATTTCCACTCGATCGTTCTCAATGATGGCTTGATGAAATCAAGAAATTCCAAAAGCAAACTTGCTCTACTAATCACCCTGAACACAATGATACCAATAGTTGTCCCTGAAACCTCTTGTATCGTTCTAACAGAAAGCACGAAGGTTAGGGTTCCACCATGGTTTTCTGCTATCAACCTTAACCAAACTCAAATCAAATGATGTAAATCTGTTCCACAGGTTATCCTAGCCATTCTAAACTACATCATATCCAATAATGCACACAAAACAGCTTGCTATCATTCTTGCCAGAAATGGTACCCTGCCACGAAACCTCATGGATTCCTCTCAAACTTTCAGGAAATCTTCCTCTAACCTAGCATGTTGATCTTACACCTAGGATTCTAACAGAATGTGCATAATTAAGGACCTACAGATCAAGATACCAACCTGTCAAACTTCAATGGTGAGGGGTGTTAGGACTTGATTCAGCACTTGAAACCTTCTCCAAATCTTCCCCCAAGGATGAACACTTTTCTGTTTGCAAGAGTTGAGGTGTATGAAGCTTGCAGAAGAAGGAATTGAATCTTGCTTGATCTTGAAGAAATCCAACAATGGCACTTTCTCTCTACCTCTCTCCAATGAACACAATCACTTTCACCAACCCTGGCCACATTGTGATGCACTCTTCTTATAGCAATCCATGGAAACTCCTAGAATCATCTAGAAACTCATGGAAAGTGCTAGAAAGTTATAGAATTTCCCCTTTAATGACATGTTGATCATACCATATCTCATGAGTTAGGCTTGTCAAATTGGCTTCAAAATCTCCTTACAAGATATATTGAGAAAGAATGAGTGAAAAACATGCACTTCCTTGCCTTTTGTGAAGTTTTGTTTAGTTACCTTATGATTCAAGTAACAATTTTCCAAAGCAACCTTCATTTTTTAGCCTCAAATCAAAATTCTGTTTAAACCAAAGTTTTTAGAATGTCATTTACATCCAAATTTCAACTTGACTTGAATGAACTTATATGCCTTTTTAAGTTCAAATTTACCAAACTTTGTCATTTCATGCTATGAGCTCTTACAACAATTCATGACCACTTTTCTAGGCTTAAAATCCCATTTTGAACAACTTTCATGTTTTGAGTTTTTTCATTTGAGGCTTGGAAATAGGAGATATGGCCTTTGCTTAAAATGACCTATAACTGCCAAATGACCAAAATACCCCTGTCTTGTTCAAACCATAAGTTGAGTTCTACAAATCCTATCAAGGACTTATAGTACTCTATAGAAAGCTAAGAAGATGCTATTCAACATTCATGTTGACCAAGAGATCATAGGAATCATACTACTAGGGCAAAAGTTGTCTGCAAATTGGATGACTTTCAAGGACCCAGATTCACACACCTCAGCTGACCTGTAATTTATCCAAACCATAACTTGAGCTCTGCAACTCCTATCAAGGACTTCCACCACTCAAATTAAAGCTAAGAACAAGCTCTACAACATTCATGTTGTGGGGAAGATGAGATATCAATCACATCTTGAGCTAAAACTGCCTGGAAGATAGGGATCAAATTAGGGTTTTTCACTGACAATCCTTGGAAACCCTAACTCAAAACTTCTCAAACTCCTCATTCATGATGAGTTGGTCTAGGAATCATCTTTATAACATCTCCATACATCATTCCATGATCTCATGGCCCTTGGATTAGGTCTCAATCTTCTCCAAATCCTCAGTTATCCTAGGGTTGACCCAGTCAAAACCCTAATTCTACCATTCATGGTTGAATCTCCTGAATTCTTGCATAATGACCTCTCTGGGCTTCATGATGGCTTTCAAGACATCTCATACACTTTCTCAAAGCATCAAATTCATTCTCAAAGTCTCAGAATCATCTGAGGAGCACCCACAACTCTCAAGCTATGAAGCACACAACCCTGGTTTCAACCAATTCCTCTGAGGATCTCTTGAATTTTCTGGTGAAGGTATCAACCTTCAAACATTTGATGGATGAATAATTGTTGGTCAAATTTTGGGGTGCAACAACGTGCAGATGAGCAAGTTTAGCCGTGGGCGCCGTCGAGGAGTATTTTGAAGTTTTAGAGTCGTTAGCCTTTATGGTTAATTTAGAGGGTCTTGCTCTGATATGTAACATCGGGTTGGGTTCTTTGAGTTGATTGTATATCATTGGGTTATTTTACTGATGTTCCCTTATGAGGAAAACATTGAGTTATGTTTTGAGTTCCACTGTATATGATGTTTTGATGTATTTTGAGAAAACCCGTGTGTTACGGAGTATTGACCAATTTTGTTGACTTTGAGAAATGTACGCCCTTTTGTGGATTTTTAATGAAAGTTAATATTTTACTCTGAAATCCATGTTATTTTGCCGTAATATCTGTGGGGTAGAATAAGGGTGTTACAACAGTCATACGAGTTTTGAAAAGATCATTTATTAGAATGATGTGACAGTGCGTGACGAGTGGACCATTAGTTCAAACGCAGTACTGATTTAGTTTGTGTGTGAAAGATATAGCAAGAATATGACACCAATACAGAAGATTAGCAAATCTCTAGGAGTCAATTTACGCAACCTTTTTATAGTTTGCTTTCAGAATAAACCCCGCCTCAATTAGGTCTTTTAAGGGTTGTAATGTGGTTTGGTTCACGGTTTATGAAACAAAGGATATTAGGCTCAAAATTTGATTTGTACTCACCCCTTCTTCGTGATGATCTCCAGTCCTACATTCAGTTAATTTTAACATACACACTTAGATTTTACTGGTGCAAAAATGAAGATGATGGTTTGAGACTCACTTGAAATGGCAGTCACTTTATTTTTCTTTTGTCGTGATGTCAGTGACCCTTTTGATTCTGACATAGTGGTCATCGGATCTTATTTTGTTTTTGTTGAGGATTTGAAGACCTCTTTCATTTTCGCTTTTGATCCCTAACTTTTGCATGGACCAATTTTGCTCTTCAAGTCCATCGGGATTGCCTTGATTTTTGCCTAAGTCTCCTTTTGAAGTGTTTGACTTAGCAGGTTTTTTATTAATTAATTTTTTATTTTTGAAAAGCTTGTGACTGCCCACTCATTGGCCATTGATGAACAACCGTCATGTCTTTTGGATGTTTATCTTGTGTAATCGGGTTAACTAAACACTACCCATGCCCTAGGTTAAGCATAATGGTTTAGAAATTCGAAGGAAACTCCTACTTCTAGGCTCAAAGTGGTTGAATAGGGACTAACTCCTTATTTCTCTAGTGTTTAGGCATCGAAACAATGCATGTACATCATCGACGAGGTTTTTTTTTCTGAAAGCATGCAGTTTGCAATGATGGGTATTCAGTTTTTGTCATCCTCCCTCAAATCTTTGCTAAACAACAGTGCGATAAAGGAAGTGAAATTTTTTTTGTTGTGATTTTTGCAATAAGTGAGATGAAAATGAGTGAATACGAATGAACTTGATCAAAAAAATGCATAATTATTACATTAACAATACTATTAATAAACAACAATGTTTAAAAGCAAATAGCACTTAACAGAAAAGAAACTACATATGCATAAAAATGGTAAAATCTAAAAATTGCCAGCATTGAGGAACTGGGTTTTTTTTCTTGATTCACTGTCATGAGAAGATACATCTTGGAGTCTTCGAACTCATTCGGGAGAGATGCTGATACACACAACCAAATTCCCTTCTTGAAAGGATATGCACTTCTTGTCAATCAATTGTTTCACCTTGGCTTGGAAAGCTTTGCAATCATCGGTTGAATGCCTCATTGCGCCAACATGGTATCCATAATGTGCATTGGGATCATGCCCATGCGGGTATGGTTCTGGCATTAGCTTGAGAGACTTAGGCTCCACCAGTGAGTTTCGAATCAAATGTGGCAGAAGCTAACTGTATGATATAGGAATTGGATCGAGAGGAGCATTCCTTCTTTCCAAGTGGTTGCGGGGCCTATGTTGATTCTGGATTTGACTTTGATGTCCTCGGCCATGAACTCGTTGATTTGCATTGGGAGCAGTCCAAGGTTTTTGGTGTGGTGCTCTAGGCCTCGTTGGCTGCCCTTTTGGGACTCCAAAGGTTGATGTCATCATCATCAGCATTAGTGGAGTGCTCTCTAAAGTGCTTTTTTGGGGCCTCCTTAGAAAATATAGCCCTCTTGGACTTCTCTTCCAGCTCTTCTCTTAAGGTGGTGCCATCCCAGACCATGGTTTCAGCATGATTATTAGAGAATAAAGACGTCTCATCTGCCATAAAATCGACCTTTCCCTTGTGGTATAGGATTCTGAGTGGTCCACAAAACTCTTATATTTTTTCTTTGCTAGATCTTTGGGTTAAACCATTCATGCTAGGGTCTTCCTTTCTGGTCAATTTTTGAAATTTGTTTCGAAAGCTTTCACATTCTTTGATAGCGTGCCCCATGGTTCCAGTATGATACCCACGCT
Organism: Lathyrus sativus; assembly: GCA_963859935.3. Lineage (NCBI taxonomy): Eukaryota > Viridiplantae > Streptophyta > Magnoliopsida > Fabales > Fabaceae > Lathyrus > Lathyrus sativus. The sequence continues at coordinate 285,953,905 of OZ012738.1, forward strand.
CTATCCATATGTTGTCTTCTTCAAAGACTAGGCGTGTGTTATTAATTAGCTCTTGAACATTATTCTTGAATGACCAACATCCATCAATAAAGTGACCCCTCGTCCCTTTATGGTATTCGCATATGCATTATGATTATATCCAGGTGGAAGAGGGGTACGAGCCGGCCTGAGGGATGTGGGTACCACCAATGAACTCTGAATCAAGTATGATAGCAGTTGTCCACATGGTATAGGAATAGGATAGAGAATAGGGCGCGGCTTAGACTTCTTACGGCCTCTTCGATTTAGATTCTGGTGCCCTTGGGACACTACAGGTGATGTCCACTGATTCTGAAGCTTTGGAAGAAATGGTTAGGGATAAAACCTAAGAGGAACAACACACAATGGGTTATTCACTGCAAGCTACAAAGTGGAAGGAGCTATGGGAGTAACACTGCTAGTTGTGGCGCCTTCTCGAAGCTTTTATTTTGTCTCCCCATAGTTGTTATAGCTTCTGCCATTTGCTTCATCTTGCCTTTCATGTTGTTCTCGTCCTCTCTCAACTCAACTTGATTCTGCTTCAAGCGTTCCATGGTCTTCCAGAGCTACTTCAAGTCCAATACGTGTGTCGGGAAATCAACTGCGGATTATGGACAAAGAATGGATGAGTTTTTGGTTTAAGAAGATGATATACAATGCTGATGAATGCAAATACAATGGTATGTAAATGCAACACCAACATAATAAGGATCCAAGATATCATAAGCAAGTCAAAGCACTCTAATAGGTGTCGCTACTGCGAAAATCGGCGCCGGCTGAACAGAAGAGTCGCCACCGTGCGTTATTTATCCCACGGGAGGGAAAGGAAACGCTCAGAGTAAACCTCGCACAACACGGGAAAGGTATGGTCGTCGCAACCAAAACCTGGATTCGGGAGTCGGTTACGCAAGGGGAAGGTATTAGCACCCCTCACGTCCGTCGTACTCGACGGAATCCACGCTTGTTTTCGGGTATGGATTGTTATTCTATCTAAACTATAGGTCAAGGGTTAAAAAAAGAAATAAAGTAACTCGGCAAAGTATCGCACTTTATGCCTACGTATTCCCGTCTGGAACGAGAAATCAGAGTCAACGTAGTTCGCCTACCTACGGGAAAGGAGGGGAAGGTTGCTCGCTAGGACATCGCATCCTATGCCTACGTACTTTCATACAGCATGAAAGATCAGAGCAAACGTAGTTCGGGCCACGTGTGACACAAGTCGGTCTTGGTTGATTTTATACCTTCTGAAAAAGGGTTTCTTGATTACTGGTCCCGGCGGACAAAAATGACGTTTTGATGAGTCCACATTCTTTTACGGAAGAAGTGTCTTTTATTGTGTTTGAAATCTTTATTTGTGTTTTTCTGTTGGTTTTGAGAAAGAAGAGACAGAACTCTGACCTACGGTTGCGAAGGGAATCAAACTAACCTAATGTTATCATGCATGGATTAAGACCTAGTGTCTATCATGTTCCTCCCTTGCACAGAGAGAAACAGAGATCCTACGGGATAGGCAGAAACAGAAACAATAACAGATATAATAAAGCGGTAAAATGCATGGATGCAACAGTACAAGCGAGGCAAGGGAGTCCCACTCAACCTCGAACCTAGAAAACAATAGGCGAAAGTGAACAGGCTTCACTTTCAACCCAACAGGTTAACAGCAAACAATACAGTCAGGAAAACCAAACAATACAGCAGAAATGAAATACAGCAATAAAACAAACAGCTTCAGCAGCTTTGAATCAACATCTGGCTTCAAATAATCTCCAATCAGCTACAGGCTTCAACAAGTATCAATCTCCATCTTCATGGCCTTCAGGTAAGGGCTTTGATCATCAGTCTTCTATCTGCAATGGCTTTTCTTCAAGTTCAAACCTCCAGGATGAGGGATCAGTCACAAGAGTGAATTGGGTGTTAAGCAATCAGTTGACTACCAAGGGTGGTGAACAGACTGCTTCTAACACATATGACATTTTCTCTCAAGAGTTTTATCTCTTAGACACTATCACCAAGCCTTCCAAAGGAAGGGGGTGAGTGTCTTAGAGAGACTCTGTATCACAGAGAAGAATGGATGCAGACAAGGCAATCCATGTTTGAGAAACAAGCTTTCTAACCTAGAGCTCTGCCTAGCTCCTAAACCCTAATCTCCTCAGCATCTGCTAGCAAGAATCTCCTCTTCAACTCTGGAAGTTGGAATTCAACATCTGGATCTCCAATGGCTTCATCTTCTCAAGTCTTCAGCTCTCCCAAATCCCCAGACAATCCCAATACCCACACAGACAAGCAATAATCCCCAGAGGGCACACCACACCAGTCAATCAGATATACAGTATACTAATATTAATAGGGGAATCCTGACTTTTTCTAAGGGGATCTAATAACTACCCATAGCCCCTATAGTCCCATAGCTAACCTATTCAATCTCTAAGTCCTAAGGGAAGTGAATTAATTCTCCTAAGTCATCACCTAAAACCCTAGTTTGTTCATGTTGTTCTCACCTAAACTAAACACCTAAAATTAAGTTCTAAAAATGGGAACTAAATTGCATCTACAAGTTTAATGTCTAAACTAAACAACCTAAAAAGAATGGGTGAAAAATATTAAAGCATCTAATAGAACAAAAAATAACAATATCATGCATGAAATGAAACTATGTAAAATGCTATTTATTTGGAAAATATGGGAAAAATATCAAATGAAAAATAAAATGCAATTTTTATTTTTTATAATTTTCTTGATTCTTTAAAGAAAATAATGCAAAAAGAAGGAATTAAAAATAATGTTTTTTCCATTTTATATGATTTTTAGAAAATGCATGAAAAATGTAAAGAAAATAAAAAGAAAATATAAAGAAATATATGGAGGGGGTAAGAATAGTAACTCGCTGCAGTTCAAATCCCAAGTGGGCCGGAAAAGTGGGGGGTGCGCGTAGTAATCACATTAGGCCCATGCGCTCAAAAAACAAATTGGAAAATGCCAGAAAAAATAACCACGAACTCGGTGTAAATAGCAATCAGTTCACGTTGAAATGTTTGGGCTTATTGGTTGAGGGGTGTGATTAGCAACTTGGATCCAGGGCCCAGAATTTCAATTAAATGAAACGCCGCGTTTCGTTTCAGTCAGCTCCCTCCATTTCTCACTTTAAACGTGGACCGTTGGATGGAGATTTGAGTCAAATGTCAAAGCCTCATCGTGTGGTTCAGCCATCATCTTCAACCTTGAGCACCCTAGGGTTTCAGAAACCCTAACCAGGCACGATCTTCCATCCCTCTGTTCTCTCTCCATACGCCATGGATTCACACGATATAAAAAGCAAATTTGGTCTACTCCAATCCCTCTACACAGCCATAACTATAAATATTCCTAAAACTCAAGCAATCAATCGATTCGATGAAGATAACAGTTGGGATCCGCCATTGTCACCTGTGATCAACTACTTCAATTCTCCACAAAACTCATCCTAAACTAATCTACAACTCCTCCTGATCATAGCATGCTAATCCAATGACATTTTCGTGCCTTATCCTAGCAACTACAAGTCTCAACAGTTTTGATGCATCATACTCAACCTTCAAGAAACCTCCCCAAATTCATCCAAAACAGTCCTCTACCCTACCTTAACCATTCTACACTAACAAAACCCTAAGATTCTAACTAGATCATGCAATACGAAAAGAAAACAAACCTGGTGCAAAATGGTGAAACAGCTTTGGAAACCCCCGAATATGATGCTTGCAGGAATGGGAAAGTGATCAGCAACCTTGATGATGGATTCTGTATGCAATATCTTTGGTGCAAACTCCTTGAATCTTGTTCTTGAGAAGTTCTTGCAATTTGGATGTTTCTCTTGAATAGCACAATTCTCCCTCCAATTCTACCAATCTAGATGTGAATTAGGCTGTTTGAAGGATGATAATGAAGATCCAATCCAAAGATATGAGGATTGATGGAGATTATAGGGAGTTTGGAAAGCTTATGCAAAAATGGAAAAGTGTGGAAAACTTGGGGTTTTGAGCAAAATGGAATCACCAACCCTGGCATGAACCATCTTGCATGAATATATAGATGAGGTTAGAACCTCCTAGAAACTTGGAGAAGCTTCCCTTGCACTTTTCCCTTTCAATTTGGTTTATGTTTCTTTCATTGTAAGCAACCATGGATAACTCTTAAATCTTGAATCAAACTCAAAATTCTACTTTAGCCAATGTCTTTAAAATGATCTTTCCATTCAAAATGACCTATAATTTTGCTTCATTTGGCCAAGATATGAAAAATCTCATTTTTAAGTCCATTTTTCTTCATTAAATCCAACAATTTTGAAACCTTGTGCTATGAATCTTTCCAATCTCTCATGGTTACTTTTATAGACTCAAAATGTCATTTGGAGAAAGTTTGATGTTGTAAGTTTTTCCATTTGAGGCCTCCTTGTATGAGTTTTGGGCATAGGTTAAAATGACCTGTAATTCACAAATGACCAAAATACCCTTTTCTTGCCAAGACCATAAATAGAGTTCCACAAATCATATGAAGGCATACCATACCATTATAGAAATCTAAGACAATGAGGAACAACTCTTATGTTGACCAGAAATTCATTTGAAATCTCCTTGAGGGGTAAACATTGCTTGGAGGTCAAGTCACTTTTACAGACAAAATTTCAGATACCCCAGATGACCTGTAACTTGCAAGGACCATAACTTGAGTTCTATGAATCTCCTTGGTGTCTTCCACCACTCAAATTAAAGGTCTTGAGATCCTCTACAAGTTTCATGTTGGCCAAGGATCCATTTAAAGCTTGCATTTTGACTTATCTTGCTTGGAAATTTGACCTAAACTAGGGGATTTTACACAGAAACCCTAATTTAGAAACTCCTCTTCTCCTTGATTTCTCTTGATTTCTTCTTATCATATCACCATATCCTTCTCTATATGTCAAATGATGAACCCCACATCTCTCCAATAGACCTGAATGCCCTTAAATCAATCAATTGACCCAGGGTTGACCCAGGGTTGACCTAGGGTTGACCCAGATGAAACCCCAGTTGACTGTTTTCAACTGCAGCTCTTGTGCTCACATCAATGACTTGTCTCCTTCTCCAAATGACTTTCTAAGTCTCTCAAGATGTCTAGATACTCTCCATGCCTTCAATTCACGGCTCACAACCCCCTTGTTGGTCCTCAGATCCCCTCAGATAGGAGATAGACCCAAAGCTTGATCTGCTGAACTCTCTACTTTCAACTTCTTTTCTGATGACTTGAATGAGATTGAATTAGGATAATAACCTCTTGATAGGCCTCTAGAGATGAGAATAATGATTGGTCCCTGATTGGATGACCTGCTATGCTATGCTATGCAGATGATTAGTCTATGTACATGACTCTATATGCAAATGCTAATGATATTAAAACATAAATCAAGTGAATAAGGTTGAGCAAATTTTAGGGTGCAACAGCTGCCCCTATTCAAGCGACTTGGACCCGATTGGGTGAAGAGCGAACGGCCTTCAAACCTTCGAGGTACGAGACGGTTGAATACTAAGAACCCGGGAATTTGCCAACCACAGAAATAAACTGCACCCCTGCTTGGGAACGACATCCACTGCCTGGATCTGACTGTCTACAGCAACCCACTGATCTCGTAACGACCGTGCTGGGGATCATCTTCATCGTCCTGAAAAAGATTCCGTCATAACAAAGATAGAATTTTGCTTGCTTGTCCACGTTAGGACTCTGTCTACCATTAATACAAGGAAACTCATCTCAAACCGGTCCACGCTAGGACTCCGCCTGCTATTAACCCAGAAAAATCTCGGCAACTCCGCTGGGGATAGTTCGTCTGCATTTCAATAAATCATCCACGTTAGGAATAAGCTCTTCCACGTAAGGAATAACCCCGTCCACTTAAGGAACCCTCTCTTCTGCATCCGTCCACGTCAGGACTGAACTTTTCATCTTTCCACGTCAGGAAGCAATCTCCTTTCCACGTGAGGAGAACTATATCAATCTGTCCGCGTAAGGACTCCAGTCCTTCCGCGTCGGGAATCAAACTTTTTCTGAACCTGTCCCCGTTAGGACTCGACTTTCCTTGAATTTGCCCACGTAAGGACCCCAATCTTTCCACGTAAGGAATAAATCTTTCCACGTAAGGAAACCAACTCTTTCCGATTTGTCCGTATCAGGACTAACCTTTTCCATGTAAGGAATACGTCATTCTTCCACGTCAGGAATCAAACTTCCTCCGATTTGTCCGCATAAGGACTCAATCTTTTCCACGTAAGGAACACGATCTCTTTTCCACGTAAGGAATTATTTTCTCTTTCCACGTCATGAATCATTCTTGATATGTCCGCGTAAGGACTCAATCTTTCCACGTTAGGAATCAAACTTTAATCTGTCCACGTAAGGACTCCCGCTTTCCCCGTAAGGAAACACAATTTAGTATGCTTTGTCCTCGTAAGGACTCCGATCTCCTGACTTGCTGAGAAATAAAACTTGTCCACGTTAGGACTCGTGCACCTTTGACCCACCGGGGAAGTGAGGCCTGTCCATGTGAAGGCTCACATCTCAACCTGCTGCAGCAATAGAACCTGTCCACGTCAGGACTTGTGCGTCTTCGACTTGCTGGGGAAACAAAACTCATCCTCATCAGGACACACGCTCTGTCAACAACACGAAGAAGGATAAATTTGGTCCACGTCAGGACTCTCGTATCTTGTCATTACAAAGAACTGCAAACTCGTCCACGTCAGGACGCCAACTTCACCATTACGAATAAAGCTATCTGCTGGAAGTAAATGGTCCACGTCAGGACATCAGCACAGAGAAGAACCAACTCAGTCCACGTTAGGACTCCGCTTTCGATCAATATCAAGAAATCAAATCTGTCCACGTTAGGACTAACACATATCGTCAAACTGGAAGAAATGTCCCCGTCGGGACTCCACGTAACAACCACTCTGAAAAATCGAACCTGTCCCCGTTAGGACTAACACCCTTTATCAACTTGAAGAAATAAATCTGTCCACGTTAGGACTCCCACTTTTCCCGCCAATATCGGAATAAATTGTCCACGTCAGGACGTGTCGCTCTATCGATCCCAATCCACAAACTTCTTAGCACTGACGTTACAGCGACCTTGAGGCGGACTCTACTGGGGATATTTGGACATCAAACTACCAAACGCCTGCGGCAGCCTCTGAAAATATGATTTGTGACACCCTTTGATGACAAATGATTCTGCGGGGAGTCGAGGAGACATTCCTCATATTAACTCCGCCGGGAAAGTAAGAGAAATTCACAAATAACTCTGATTAGGGACTAGGGAGACCCTTTGTCACATAACTCTGTGGGGAACAACGCCACAAAAACCAACATCACTGAATATCTCACGTTGAGATCTTGAATATCTGGTAATTCCCTTGGGCATGATCTCTCTCCGTCTGCATGAGAGACAACACCTGATTTATGTTTCAAAATGCGCATGTTTGATAATGATGTACTGTCATGGAAATGCTATGCAATTTTTCCTTATTTGGTGAATGCAGGCCTGATCCTATATGCTGATGCGCATGCAGACTTGAACTGTCGGGATACAGGCACTGCTTCAGCAAAATAAATGCTGAAGATGATGCCAACTCCGCTGGGGATAGCCAGGTGCTACAGAATCATTCCAGCAAGATAAATGCTGGGCAGATGAAGTCGATTCAGCTGGGAAATAGGGAACTTAAACCAAACACCTCGTTGAAGTAACACCCTGCTGGGGGATATGCGCCTGGTATGATTGAACTTCTACTGGAGAGTGAACGGATATCACACGGTATCTTGACAAAAATAAATGCCAATGCGCCACACCAACTCTGCCGGGGAGAGCCTCAATCTTCGAATTCCACTGGGAGGAATGAATACCCTAGTTGGAAAGAAAACTCCGCTGGGGATGGGATGATTCTCTTGGGAAAATCAATTGACTCCGCTGGGGGAGAGTAAATGACCCTGCGAGGAAAGGTAAACTGCCTGAATTCAGCTCGCCAATTGGAAATATTAATCTTCTGAGGCTGAACCACTCTCTGCTAAGGATAAATAACTTTGCTGGAGCATGTCCTCTTAGATAGGCTACGACTAGCTGGGGAATTCGATCCTTCTTCAGTAAGGAACATGCATGACCTGCGTGGGGGTCGAGTCTTTTCTTGTTGCGGTCTCTTGATCATCTTCCTCGTACGGCTATGAAACCTGCAACAACACAAACAAGACAAGACAAGTCTATGCAACTAAATCGATCCAGGTTAGTGACGTTATTTTCAGTTAATTCAAAGCTTCAGCAAGTGTTGGCAAGGGCCAGTGACGTTATGCACATGCTAGTTTCGTCAAACTTAGGCGTTAATCATGCACAAAACAGTAAAGAACAGTATCAGGTACTGAATAACGTATTTTATTGATTGGGCCCCTGAATGGGCGGAGTTTTTGTACACGGAATGTAACTCCTGAAAAGAGGAAGCTACGCAAAGAAAATATACAGGTATGCACAAGAAGCATAAATATATTGACAAATTAAATTTGTACACATGTCGGCAACGGGATGCAGACGAACATCACGAACTGATCCTCCTATGACTCGTCTGACTCTAATGTTTTTCCCGGTATTCACACGTTCGAAAAGATTGTATCTGATAATCGACCTCTTGAGTATATTCCCCGCACCAATGCTCAATGCAGTATCAAATTCGGCCCGCAGTCATTTGCTTTTCCAATCCCTAACTTTTGCGTGAACCGCCCTTTACGGGTTTTCAGTTCACCGGGATACCCTTTTTTGCCGAAGCCGCCCAGTGTAGGTTTTCGACTTCGCGGGTGTACATTTTTTCAATTTTATCCCTAACTTTTGCCCGAACCTTTCATTCTGTTTTTGGTTCGCCAGGATGCCCCATTTTTGCCTGGACTATATTTTTTTTCTGTCCAGCGGGTCAATTTTAAGCAAAGTATTTTTTAACTGCGTCCGAATTCACAGGCGACGTAAAGTCTTCACCGTCCATAGTAGACAACAACAACGCTCCTCCTGAAAAGACTTTCCTGACAACGTATGGCCCTTCGTAGTTGGGGGTCCACTTGCCCCTGTGATCTGCTTGCGGCGGGAGAATCCTTTTCAGCACAAGGTCGCCCGTCTGAAAGCTTCGCGGATGTATCTTCTTATCATATGCTTTCTTCATTCGGCTCTGGTACAAACGACCATATGCTAGAGAAGCTAGCCTCTTCTCATCCATCAAACTCAGTTGGTTCAATCTGTTTTTCACCCATTCTGCCTCGTCTAGCTGAACATCTCGCAATACCCTCAGAGAAGGGATCTCGACTTCCAATGGTAGCACTGCTTCCATTCCGTATACTAACGAGAACGGGGTTGCCCCGGTTGATGTGCGTACCGTCGTACGATAACCGTGCAAAGCAAAAGGTAGCATCTCATGCCAATCCTTATAGGTCACTACCATCTTCTGGACGATCTTCTTGATATTCTTGTTGGCCGCTTCGACAACGCCATTCATCTTGGGTCGGTAAGGGGAGGAGTTGTGATGTTCGATCTTGAAATTCTGACAGAGCTCCTTCATCATTTTGTTGTTCAGGTTTGAACCATTATCCGTGATTATCCGCTCGGGGATCCCATATCGGCAAATGATATCTCTCTTGATGAATCTGGCCACCACTTGCTTTGTTACATTTGCGTAAGACGCCGCTTCCACCCACTTGGTGAAATAATCGATTGCCACTAGAATGAACTGATGCCCGTTAGAAGCCGTCGGCTCGATCTTTCCAATCATATCGATTCCCCACATCGAGAATGGCCATGGGGATGACATCACATTTAGAGGCCTCGGAGGCACATGGATCTTATCAGCATAGATTTGGCACTTGTGGCACTTCCTTGCGAACTTGAAACAATCAGTTTCCATAGTCAGCCAAAAATAGCCTGCCCGCAGCAGCTTTCTCGTCATAGTATGCCCACCAGCATGCGTGCCAAAGGTACCCTCGTGTATTTCCTCCATGAGCAGCTTTGCCTCTCTTTCGTCTACACAACGCAACAGCACCAAGTCGTGGTTCCTCCTGTACAAGACACCATCTGGATTCAAATAGAAATTACCCGCTAATCTCCTGAGAGTCTTTTGATCTTGACTGGATGCCCCAGCCGGATACTCTTTATTCTTCAGGAAATTAAGGATATCAAAATACCACGGTTTGTCATCAGATGCTTCATCAATAGCAAATACATAAGCTGGTCTGTCAAGCCGAGAGATAACGATTCGGGGAGCCTCGTTCCAGAAGTTCACTTTGTACATGGAAGACAAAGTGGCGAGGGCATCAGCCATTTGATTCTCTGCCCGCGGTACGTGATGCAACTCAACCTTGTCGAAGAAAGGCAACAATCTCCTTGCATAATTCATGTAGTGTATCAAATTGGGCTGACGTGTCTCCCATTCCCCTTTGATCTGATTCACCACCAGAGCTGAATCTCCGTATACGTCTAAATTCTTGATTCGTAAATCAATGGCTTCTTCAAGCCCCATTATACAAGCTTCGTATTCGGCTTCATTATTGGTAACGGCAAAGGTCAATCGGGCAGTAAACGGGATGTGCGACCCGTGTGGCGTAGTGATGATTGCCCCTATTTCGCTACCGTAAGCATTCACAGCTCCGTCAAATATCATCTTCCATTTGGAACCCAACTCTGGTCCTTCGTCTGGCAACGGCTCTTCACAATCTTTCATCTTTAGGTACATGATATCCTTGTCGGGAAAATCAAACCTCATCGATTGGTACTCTTCAATAGGCTGCTCCGCCAGATACTCAGACAGCACACTCCCCTTTATAGCCTTTTGCGAGACGTATTGAATGTCATACTCAGTCAAGACCATCTGCCAACGGGCAATTCTCCCTGACAATGCCTGCTTTTCGAATACATATTTGATAGGATCCATCTTCGAGATGAGCATGGTTGTATGATTCAGCATGTATTGCCTCAAACGCTTGGCGGCCCAGGCTAGTGCGCAGCAAGTTTTCTCAAGCATTGAGTATCGAGATTCACAATCTGTAAATTTCTTACTCAAGTAGTAGATCACATGCTCTTTTCTTCCTGTCTCGTCGTGTTGACCGAGAACACAACCCATGCTTCCCTCAAGAACCGTCAAATACATGATCAAGGGTCTACCTGCCACTGGGGGTATCAAAATAGGAGGCTCCTGCAGATACTTCTTTATTTTATCGAACGCCTTTTGACAATTTTCGTTCCACGTTACAGCTTGATCTTTCTTCAACAGCTTGAATAATGGTTCACACGTGGCCGTTAGGTGAGATATGAACCGGGCGATGTAGTTCAACCTCCCTAAAAACCCGCGCACCTCTTTCTCTATTTTAGGCGTCGACATTTCTTGAATTGCTTTTATTTTAGCAGGATCGACCTCTATTCCTCTTTCGCTTACGATAAATCCCAGCAGCTTACCCGATCTCACCCCGAAGGTGCATTTATTAGGGTTCAGCCTCAGCCTGAACTTCCTAAGCCTTTTAAATAACTTCAGCAGATTCACCAGATGCTCTTCCTCCGTCTGGGATTTGGCAATCATATCGTCAACATAAACTTCGATCTCTTTATGCATCATGTCATGGAAAAGAGTTGTCATCGCCCGCTGATATGTTGCCCCAGCATTTTTCAAACCAAAGGGCATCACTTTGTAGCAAAATGTTCCCCAAGGCGTTATGAAAGTAGTCTTCTCCATATCCTCTGGCGCCATTTTAATCTGATTATATCCTGAAAAGCCATCCATGAAGGAGAATACGGAGTATTGAGCAGTATTATCAACTAACACGTCAATGTGAGGAAGTGGAAAATCGTCTTTTGGGCTTGCTTTATTCAAATCTCTATAGTCCACGCACATTCGAACCTTGCCATCTTTCTTTGGCACTGGTACGATGTTGGCAACCCATGAGGGATACTTTGTCACAGCCAGGAAACCAGCGTCCCACTGTTTTTGAACTTCCTCTTTGATCTTCACTGCCATATCTGGTCGAGTTCTGCGAAGTTTTTGTTTGACCGGTGGGCATTCTTCTTTCAGTGGCAGGCGGTGCACAACCATGTCTGTATCGAGCCCTGACATATCTTCATACGACCAAGCGAATACATCACTATACTCTCGGAGCATTTCAACCAGTCTTCGCTTGATATCACCCTGCAGCGCGGCTCCGATACGAATATTCTTCTCAACCCCTTCCGACCCCAAGTTGATAATTTCGATGACCTCGTCGTGAGGCAGAATGGCTCTTTCCTCTTGCTTCACCAACCAAGACAGTTCTTCAGGAACGTCGCTATCTTCGACAACCTCTTCTTCGGCCTGAAATACCGGGTGTTCAAAGTCGGGACGAGTCATAGGTGGTTCAAGAATGTCATCTGAAAATGTTATCCTGCAAAAGGAATGGTTAAGTGCTTCAAAATGCGTATAAAGCGAATACCCACGTTGCCATTTTATTGAAAAATATAAAACAAGAAAGACAGGGATTACAGTATTTGCACATGAAAACCGCCATTTATTTAATGATTAACACACAATGTTCATAACAACACAGCCCTAAGCAAATCATGATGCCCCGGGCAAGACATCAGATTATTCAACAATTAATAAAGCAAAGCATTACTGTTTAAGAGTCACAGGAACAAGCTCCTGAATAGACCAGTTGCACAGTCCTTGTCCTGGCGTGCTTGGCTGGATCCAGGCATCCATATCACAGTCGCTGTCTCCTTCGTCCGATTCCGAAGCAGCGTTGATGGTTTCATGACATACTCCACTGGCAGAGATGGTAATTGGCCCTTTGAAACGGGGTGCCCCCACGGAAGGAGTTGATGACGACGGTTGGTATCCCACCCCGAACCGGTCCATCTTCACAGGAATGTCCAGCACTTTGCCCCAGCCCTTTTCTTCTCCTGCTTCTACTAGAGCTTGAGCTTCTTTATACAATGAGACGGCTATCTCTGGCACTTTGCTCGGCCCGGGACCTTTGTCCTTGATGCGCAACCCTTCAAATGCCTGGCAGGGTGTTTCGTGGATCTCTCCGTCGACTTCCACATATTTAAACGACGACAAATGGCTGACCAAGATGTCTTCTTCTCCTCATACAGTGACTACGCTGTCTCCGACCATATATTTCAACTTCTGATGTAGGGTGGACGTGACTGCCCCCGCCCCATGAATCCAAGGTCTTCCGAGCAAGCAGCTGTACGCAGGCTGAATATCCATGATATAAAACTCAGTTGCAAACACCTCCGGCCCCACCTGCAGAGGCAATGTGATCGATCCAAAGACTGTTCTCCGCGTGCCATCAAACGCTCTGACTACCAAGTCGCTGGGCGTGCACAAGATTCCTCTAACGTCCAGCTTCATCATCGCCTTCTTGGGCAGCACATTCAAAGACGATCCAGTGTCGACCAATACGTGCGACATTACTGATCCTCTACATTCGACAGATATGTGCAGCGCCATATTATGATCTCTCCCTTTCGGGGTCAAATCGAAGTCGGTAAAGCCCAAGCTGTGGCCTGCATTCACATGTGCCAATACTCCTTCCAGCTGATTCACGGAGACGTCTTGAGGTACGAAAGAAGTATCCAGGACTTTCAACAAAGCATTTCTGTGAGCTTCAGAACATAAGAGCAACGACAGTATAGATATCTTGGACGGCGTCTGTTGCAGATGCTCCACAATCCTATAATCACTTTTTCGGATCAAGCGCATGAACTCTTCTACATCTTTCGATGTTGCTTCTTTTTCGCTTGCTTGCACAGGGACGTTTTCAACCGCTTTCCCTTTTCCTTTTGCTAGTCTTTCGGCCTCCACTTCAGGGGATATAAAGATCCTACCACTCCTTGTTATACCTCCCGAACCAACAACATTATCCACAGTCTCGGCTGGCTGCTTATTAACATCAATCTTTATCCCGTCACAATACACCTCCAACCCATATGACCATGGGACTGCTTTCGTGTTCTCGTACGGGATTGGTCCGGCCTTAGTTATGGTGATCGGTGGTCGCTGAGCTGGTGCTGCAATAGTGATTGTCTTTCGAGGAATTGTTACAGTGGCCACATCATTCTGATCATCTGCTACTGCCCTTGCAGGCTCTTCAGTTGCTGCTTGGTCAAACTGCAATGTGCCTCCCTCAATTAAAGCCTGAATGCCTTTCTTTAAATCATCACACCCCCCAGCCAGGGTCCAGCATTCTAAACAATACTCGTCACAACCTGGAAAAACACCCCCTTGCAACAATTTGCTCTTTATCTCGCTCAGAGGCGTCTTCAACTCGTCGACATTCATAATCAGATTCAACCCTTCCTCAGTCAGAATGGCGTTCGTCCCATGGTTAGGCATGGGTTTCTGCACTATATTTGGACCCGCCGTTCTGAAATTGATAGTCTTATTGTCCAAAAGATCCTGCACGACATGCTTAAAAGCATGGCAACCCTCTATATCATGGCCCGGCGCCCCAGAATGAAACTCACAGTGCCTGTTTGCATCGTAACCAAACGGGGGAGCTCCCGTTATCGGTGCCAGAGTTCTCTTCTCTACCAGGTTCAATCCCAACAATGTCTGCAATAAATCAGCATATGTCGTGGGAGGCTTCTCAAACACTCTTCTTGGTTTTCCACCCTAGAATCTTCGCTGAGCCTGCTGTGCCCCCTGCTGAGGCTGCTGCTGCTGCATTGGCTGCTGCTGAGGCGGTTGTTGTTGCTGAAGTGGTTGCTGCTGATATGGAATAGTAACACTCGCCACCTGCTGCGGCTGATGATAATGGTTTCGTCCCCTGCCTCGGCCTCGGCCTCGGCCTCCAAACACCGCGCTTGCCTCGCCTTGACGGCGCCCACCGAAAGTCTTCCTATTACTGCCAGATGCAGTTGATTCCTCAACCTGGAATTTTCCTTGCTTAATGTTACGCTCAATCTTTTCTCCCATCAGAATTAGGTCTGAAAAACTGGCCAGAGATGTGTGAAACAGCATGTCATGAAACAAGCCTGTGAATGTGCCGACGAACATGTCATTCATTTCCTTGTCTTCTACGGGAGGACGGACCCTGGCAGCCATATCGCGCCACCTTTGCGCGTACTCTTTAAAGCTCTCCCCCTTCTTCTGAGACAGCCCTGCCAATTGGACCCGATTGGGCGCCAAATCGCTGTTATATTTGTAGTGAGCCACAAATGCCTCTGCTAATTGCTTCCATGTCTTGATATTGGTTGGCTCCAACCCCATATACCACTCTAGGGAAGGACCCGACAGACTATCTTGAAAGAAATGCATTAGCATTCTTTCATTAGTTGAGTACGCAGACATCTTTCTGTAATAAGCCCGCACGTGCACTTTTGGACATGTGTCCCCTTTATACTTATCAAACGCAGGAGCTTTGAATTTGATGGGCACCCTCAAGCCAGGTACCAGACCCATTGTTGCCATGTCCAAGCCTACAACACTTTGGTTCAGGACCCCCCTCATTTGCTCTTCTAGCATTCTGATCTTCTGGGAGTCGTCCATCGGCCCTTCGAAACCTCCGCCGGAGAAAGCGTCATCCTGCTGATCTTCTTGCCACATACCATTTCCAGCTCCATACCCATCATATCCATTATTACGTCCAACCCTGATCTGATTCATCCCCGGACCTCGGCCTCTGTTGCCGTATCCCTGAACACCTCCAGCAGGCCCAAAAGCCATTAACCCAGCGCCGTTTCCATTGCCGAAACCTCCGTATCCCTGATTGGCCATACCGTAACCATCTTGCCCAAAGCCTTGAGCATTGAAACCATATTTCCCAGCGTTATCAAATCCCTGATCATTGAACCCGAATCCAGTATTGACAAAGCCGTTGCCTCCCGTATTATCACCCAAGTTGACGTCGCCAAGCCCCACGTTATGGACAGCAGTCTCATTCCCAACTCCGACGTTACCATTCACAGCAGCGGTAGCGTTGTTGACATTAGCAGCAGGTATATTGACTACAGGTGGAGCCACTGGCGCGGGAGTACCATCTCCATGAGCAGTATCGACTCGTACAGACTGATGATCCTCGTTACCGTGACCAGCATTTCGGGCCAACAGAGGCTGGACCATGGCCTGCAAATTCTCCTGGCCCTTTGCAATAGTTTCCATGGTCTGCATAAAGAGAGCGAGCTTCTCGCGCACATCTTGCATCTCGTTCTGCATTTGATCCATGATTCTTCGACAATTGGTGCGGGTAGAATAACGGTGCGGGTGTTGATCTGCAATCCTTGCAAGTACCTGGTACAGGGCAGGAAATAAGATAACGTCCAATGATTACCTGTAATGCAATATGAGTATGCATGCAATGCAATGTGTCTGTGCATTAGGGAAACTCATTCCCCGATTCTAGTGTGAAGGTGCCGGTGCAGTGACAGTGCTAATAGTATAAAGATCGGAGCTGAATCACAGAAAGCCTCATATATTGCTGAGAAACCAATAAACCTGGAATACAATGTCGCTGAGAGTACAACAAGAAGGCATGACCTCAACCAACAATCCTGGTGATGGTCAGCACTATGCAAATAAAGCATACAAGTTACTACGTGAAATGATCAAATCCTCCCATAAGTCTGGTATTCTTCTAGCAGCTTCCTGGTCTCCGGATGACTTGGTCGATCAAGCAGCCCTTCAACAAGTTGGTTTCTTTTCTTAAGAACACGGCGTACATCTTCAGCAGTTTCTTCCCATGCCCCTTCTCCGAAGCGATCTTCTAGTTTACGCTTCTGAGACACAGCTTCATCTCTGCTCTTGATGGCCTTGTTTAGCGCGTTCTGGAGACTGTACCAGGTCATCCCTTCTTCTTCACACTTCTTGATGCTGGACTTCAACTGCTCTTCGAGGTCGGAAATTTGCTGCTTCAACTTATCCTCCCACTTCTTGTTGTTAGTGAGCGTGGCATTCCAAGTCTTATTGCAAGAAGAGATCTCTCGGTGAGCGATGTCAAGCGCTTTCTTCTTGGATTCAATCATGTCATGGGAGCTTCTGAACTCTTGCCCCAGACGTTCGCGCTTCTTCCTCTCCTCAGTCAACTCAGCCCATAACCTGTTCATTAGCTCAATCTGCTGTTGGAAAGCATGGACGGCCTTGTTTTTCTCACTGCGTACTTGAGCTAGCTCTTGCTCTAACCCTTCGTTGACCTTCAACAAGGCTTCTTTTTCTCTCACCACTTGCTCGTAGGCTTCCCGAGAAACAGTAGTTAGCTCTGCTACCGGAATAGGATCAAAAACTGGTGCGTCTGGAAATGGCATCTTCAACTGACTGGCTCTCTCCTGAATCCAAACTCTATAAGGTGCATAGGCCTGACAGTCATTCTTTCCTAACAACGGTTTCCCTCTTCGGTTAATGTGCGTCCAGGCATGCTGCAACTTGGCCAATAACTCCCTGTTGCACCCTAAAATTTGACCAACCGATTCTCCTATCTGACTCATGGTTTAAATTCATATCCGCAAATCAGACAGATGATTTTTGTGCAAAACAGGGGATATCAGAGTTTACAGCTTGATTTTTGTCTATCAGATGTGGCAGATCCAGTCCAGATTATCGGGGTTTTATTTTCGGGAAATTGTGCACTCCTCGGTGATTTCTAGCTTGCACAGTGATTTTGAGAATATTCTGATGCCCGGGGATCTCTGTTCGATTCAATCTGGTCTCGTGCGCTCTTTTATGGGGGTCATTTGCATTCATCTGCATTTTTAGGATTTTAATAGGCTTTTGTGAATTTTTAACAGGCTTTATAGATTTTGCTGGAATTTAAATAGGGTTTTTGAATATTTTAATAACTTAATCCTCTTTTTAGAATTTTATAGAATATTTTAAATAGTTTTATCATTTTAGAATAATATAGTTTTTCTTTTAATAATATTTTAGAATTTTCTATAGATTTTAAAATGAGTTTTAATTGTTTTTTAGATAATATAGAAAATAATATAGTTTTTTTTCTTACTAATGATAGATTTTGATTAGTTTTAAATAATATTAGAATGTTAATAGAGAATTAGTAGAAATATAGAATTAATTAGACCTTTAATCATTTTTTAGAGTTTAATTAGGATTAATTGAATTTTTAGAGTTAATTAGAGGTTAATTGATTTTTTAGGGTTAATTAGGATAATATAGAATTAATTAGGTTCTTAATCTTTTTTTGGAGTTTAATTAGATCTTAATTGATTTTTAGGTTTAATTAGGATAATATGAGTTTTAATCACTTTTTAGAGTTAATTAGACTTTTAATCATTTTTTAGAGTTTAATTAGGTTAATTGTCTTGTTAGATTTAATTAGGATAGATTAATGTTAGTTAGAATTAATTGTAGGTTTATTAGTTCAGTTAACTAGTTAATATTGTTTTGCAGTTTTTTTTGAATTTTTTTATGATGAGTTCGTTGGGCCCAATTGGGGAGGCCCAGTATTGCTTTTTTTGTCCAGAAAAATAAGTCAGAATAGTCCAAAAAAAAATCCAACGCAGCCCAAATCTCCAGCAAAGGTCCAAAGTCTTCCACCATTTTCCAGCAAGTACCAGAGTCTTCTAGAAGGATCCACGCGTCCTCAGTGTAATAAATACAGCGCCACGTGTTGCTTGGCAAAGGGTCCCACGCGTTTCGCCTCGAGAGCGCCACCACCACTCAGAGACGTCCCAGACTCTCACACGTGTTGGCCAACTGTCCTCCACTCTCTCTCTCTCAGCGCATGCACGCCACTTGGCGCCCCCACACCATCGCCTGAGTTTCACACCGGCGGCCATGCATCAGCCGTAATTTCCCGCCGCCGGCCACCGTCCAACTCCGGCCACCACCTGAACGTCCAAAATTTCCAGAAATCCTCAGATCTTCTTCTTCCTCCTCCGATCGTCCGTCACCTTCATCTTCAACGGCACCGGAAGATCAACCCTCGCCGGAATCATCAAAGCTCCATCAATTTTCCAGAACAACTTCATACTCCATCGAAGATTTCCAGAAATCATCCCAAGACGTTCATCCTTCTTAAGCATATTTCCAGAAGCTTCAAACTAAGTTCGATCTTCAAGATCTTTCCAGAACATCATCAATATCCAGACCTTCATCAATCTTCTCCAGAGCGCCAACAATCCTCGTCCAAAGATCTTTCCAGAACGGAATATTCATCATCTTTCCTGAAGTCGTTCAAACCTCCATGCAATTTTTCCAGAAATTACTCAGAAACTTCAAACTGCATCCCTCTTCAAGCGAGATTTCCAGAAGCTCCAAGTGACGTTCTTGCTTCGCTCAGGAATTTGAGAAGAGAGTTGTTTGAGAGCCGTTTGGAGGTTCGTTTGCAAGATTCGGAGAACCTCTTTCTCCAACGAGTGTCAAGAACTCTTCGCTACAGGTACACGTCATCTCACTCTGGTTGCGTGTTTCTTCTGTATGATGATGCTTCTGTGTTGATTCGTTGAGTGTTAGTTTCGTTTAAGGTTTAATTGTGTGTGAGGCTTGGATTGAGGGGGATAATGGTGACATTGTGGCGTGTTGTTGTTGTTGTGTTTGAGATGCGTAAGAATGTTCTAGGAGAAGTTGCAGAGCGTGAGGGAGAGGATGAAGACGAGAGGAAGACGGCGCTAGATGGTTAGGGTGAACAGTAGCTAGGGTTTGGAGGTAGAGGAATAGTTTTGTTCAGCAGAGTAACTGGATTAGGGTTTGTTTGGATTGGGCTTAGGCCCAAGCGTGGTTTTGAACGCCAACACCCCCTCAATTAATCAATTCACCCCTCCCTGTGTGAGTCTGAATGACTGGAGTTGGGCCTTAGGCCCCAATTTACTTTCAACACCCCCCTGGGCGTAAGCCCATAATGAAAATAACTGGAAAGTATGCTAACGGCACCCCATATGTTTTCTCTTTTTCTGATTGTTTTGATTTCAAATTTGGGCCCTGCGCCTCATGCTGTTGGCACCCCCCAATCAGGGCCCAGTGTAGAAATAACTGGAATATCTTGCTGTTTGAACCCCCATGTCATTTTCTTTTATTTTTTCTTTTATATCTTTCATATTTGTAAATAACTCATAAAAAATTGAAATAATTGTTTTCTTTAATTCTTCTTTTTTAGCCATTTCATGAAAGCATCTAGAAAATTAAATAAAAATAAAAAATGTCATTTTATTTTTTGTTTCCTATTTTTGCATATTTTCCATTTTAATTGATTTGTTTTAATATTTTCAATGCATGCATATCATTAGAAAATTCATAAAAAATGGTAGATTTAGTCAAATAATTCCGTTCTTTTTTCTGTAGACTCGTGATTCCGTGTAGAATTTTATAGTGCAAAAACATTAGCTTAATCATGCATTTTCATTTTAACTGCATTTTTTTCACTGTTATTGATGTTTGAATAATTGGTCTGTGGATATGTCTGTGTTGCTGATTTTAGTTCTTTCATCTGGTGTTGAATTTTGTTCTGATTTTTCAGTATGTTATCCTAGAGCCATGTAGGTCTCCCATTAGATTTTTGATAGATTTTTGTAGGGTGTCCTGATGTGATTTGTCTGATCCTGAAGATAGGAGAAGTCTTGATGACTTCTGACTTTGAAGTTCAACTGTGGTTGAACTTCAGAGATAGTCTCTTGTGGTTTCTTGGCCTGTAGGTTCTTCTTGAAGGTGGGAGCTGATGGAGGTCCTGTTGGAGCTTGTAAGGATGCAGTGGATTGAGGCTTAGTCTAGGAGCTTGTTGTCTGTTTGTGAGGTTCGAGATCCTGAAGTTTGAAGGGAGTTTATGGTACTTTCCTGAGGAAGGCACTATGACTGACTTTCATTCTTTCTTCTCACCTCTTTCGTAAGTATCCAATGATGTCGGAGCCGACTTGTGAGTTTAATTTCTCCTGAGGAGGAATGTAAACTGATCACAGTTGTTGAGCCACTTAGGATACGATTCCTAAGTGTCAGCCTCCTAGTACTTTCCTGAGGAAGGTCCTATGAGTCTGCTCACTTAGTTCCCCTAGTGCATATAGGTATTTCTCAAGTATCCAGTGATGTTGGAGCCAACTTGTGAGTTTAATTTCTCCTGAGGAGGAATGTAAACTGATCACAGTTGTTGAGCCACGTAGGATACGATTCCTAAGTGGAAGCCTCCTAGTACTTTCCTGAGGAAGGTCCTATGAGTCTGCTCACTTAGTTCCCCTAGTGCATATAGGTTTTCTCAAGTATCCCGTGATGCCGGAGCCTTCATGTGAGTTTAATTTCTCCTGAGGAGGAATGTAAACTGATCACAGTTGTCGAGCCGCATAGGATATGACTCCTGAGTAGTAATCTCCTGGTACTTTCCTGAGGAAAGCACTATGAGCTTGTCTGCTTAGCTTCCTTTCTCTGGTAAGCTTGTTCTGAAGCTTGGAGACTGGGATTGATTCCTCCTGCTTAGGGTTTTGTATAGAGTTCTGTTTAGAGATAGATCAGGAGCTTGTTTCAGGTTTGTTGGAGGCCCTGCTCAGGGTTAGTCTCTTTGTATTGTTTGACTTGTATGATGTTATGTTGCATTAGACTTAGGTGTTCATCTAGATAGTTCTGAATAGGTGCATCCTAGAAGTAGACTTTGTGCGCATGAGAAGTTGAGGTGGTCCTCCTTCTGCTTGTTTGTTATTGCGTGGCTTTGCTTGTTGGTATTTGGTAGAGCTGAGCTCCCTTGCCTCTGTGGTTTGCGGCCTCTGTGCCTTGTTTGTTTAGTTGTTGCATTCATGCATATTTTCAGTATTTCTTTACTTTGCAGTTTCTTGTTTGTCGTTTAATCCTGTTGCCATGATCCCTTAGGAGCTCTGACTTCTCCGCTGCGGAGTTGTTATGATAGACATTAGGGTGGTCAACCAGGTGTGATAGCAGTAGGTAGATTCCCCTGTTTCTCAGCTATAATTCTAGGGTTTCCCTTTCCTTTCTGTAGGAGCTTGTGAGTAGCTTGATCCGTAGTTAGCTGAACTACAGCTGCTCTGATTCTTCGTACCAGACGAAGATATGTAGGCATAGGATGCGATATCCTAGCGAGCACACTAACAACTAACCTTTGTTCTCTCGCGGCTGTGCGATCGAGACTTTCCCGCTAACGACTAATTGTTTCCATTTCTCTTGCCCGAGCGCATGTGAGACCAGATCATAGTTGTAGGTTCCCGAGCCTTAGAAACCAGTTTGTTTTCTCACTGCTGTGTGAGAGCCCCTGTTTACCCGTAGTTAGCCGAACTACGTTTGCTCTGATCTTTCATTCCCGATGAAAGTACGTAGGCACAGGACGCGATGTCCTGGCGAGCAACCTCTCCCCCGTCTAGACATAGGAAGTCGAACTACGTTGACTCTGACTTTCCCATTGCACGAGGGAATACGTAGGCCCAGAACACCGTATGTTCTGTCGAGTCCTGTCCTTTTATTTTCTTTTCAGACCAGCCATTAGCGTAGATAGATAACACACCCTTTTACCTATAAACACCAAGCGTGGATCCCATCGAGTACGATGGACGTGAGGGGTGCTAATACCTTCCCCTTGCGTAACCGACTCCCGAATCCAGGTTTTGGTTGCGATGACCATACCTTTTTCCCGTCTTTGCGAGGTTTACTTTGAGCGTTTCCTTTCCCGCTCTGAGGGATAAATAACGCACGGTGGCGACTCTCCTGTCAAGCCGGCGCCGATTTTCGCAGTAGCGACAGCTGGCGACTCTGCTGGGGACTTATAGCATCTAGGGACTTTTCCCATCCCTTATGCTGGGACCGTTTCCCATCCCCTACGCGAGTCAATCCTAGCGCTTGGGTGTTTATTGGTTGGGTGTTGTGCATATTGTGTTTTACCTTTTCTGCACTTTACTTCTCTGTACCTTTACCTTTCCGCATTTATTTTCCAGCATTATATTATCATGATTATTGCTGTGGGCAAAGGGAGGTTACTGTGAGTGAAAAGCCGGACCTGGGCTTGAGTACACACCTAGATATAGTTGCGGAGAAGTAGTAGACGAACCTGTCTGCTGAGCAGGCACAGTTCCCTACGAAAATCTGCGCTCAGACGAGATTCTTGCAGAGGCGCTCCTTTCCGGTCCTGAGGATCTGAGGGGAGTCCAGACGTGAGGGTTGTCGACTCTGGGGACCGATCATTTGGAAGTCAGCTAAGTGAGGCCTCTTCATGACTTGATGATGCCACTCCTTCTGGGAATCGTATCGTCACTCGTGAAAGTCTGTGACGCTGATAACCGCATAGGATGCCGTACCTTTGTCCGTGGATTAGGTTTATCCTACCTGTGAGAGGGACTGGGTTATTGCAGGAAAACTGGCCTTCAGAAACCATGATTCAATACCTTTATCAGATGGTGTTCTTGATTCATCTCCAGGTGTGTTGTCTGGGTCAGATGGGTTTCTTATCTGAGGTTGAGGCTATTATCAGATGGTATTCTCGTCAGATACAGAGGTTCAGATGGTTTTCTTACCAGGGGATTGATATTTTGAATATCAGATGATAGTTGGTGGCATGAGATTCTGGTGACCGTGATGGTTTTCTGTTCTTGATCACAGAGATATTCCTCTTCAGGCTACAGCATAGCCCCTATGTTCGCAGATTGCATTATTTATCATATTGCATCATTACATTACCATCTGCATTCAACTAACGTGTGTGTATTGCAGGTACATATTTTCCCTTCCAGTTCTGGTGTTCGTTCCTAGCAAGACATGGAAAACCTGAAGAGAGTATTGCCCTATAAGTTTCCGTCGTCGAATA
The DNA here is from genome assembly GCA_963859935.3 of Lathyrus sativus. Lineage (NCBI taxonomy): Eukaryota > Viridiplantae > Streptophyta > Magnoliopsida > Fabales > Fabaceae > Lathyrus > Lathyrus sativus. The sequence goes on from OZ012738.1 coordinate 285,977,656, forward strand.
TCAGTCTATTGTTAGAGTTGATTGCTATTGCTAAGAAGAGGGGAATGGGTGACTTCAGAAAGAGATATGGGAGGATTCTGACCTACGTTTATCAGCCATCTGCCTACGAGACCAGCGGCATCTATACTCTGTTACAGTTCTACGACGCGGAGCTCAGGTGTTTTGTATTTCCCGACTTTGTTTTGGCTCCTACCCTGGAGGAGTACTCTGCACTTCTGGATATACCGATCCGTGAGCAGATGCCTTTTTATCGTACGGACGCTGAGCCTAAGCTGGCTGAGCTTTCTGCCATCCTGTGCTTGAAAGAGTCTGAGCTGTCTGGGAAAATGATCAGAAGAGGAGACGTATGGGGATTTTCATTGGATGTCTTAGTGGAGAAGGCTCGAGAGTATGCCCAGAAGGGTAGCTGGGATGTTTTTGACGTCATTCTTGCTGTATGTGTGTATGGCATCGTGTTGTTCCCGAACATTCCTGATTTCGTTGATTCGGATGCCTTCTATATTTTGGCTGCGGGAAACCCAGTTCCTACTTTGCTGGGAGATATCCACCATTCAACTCATTACCAGAATGAAAAGCGACGAGGAAGGAATGTGTCTTGCTGTGTACCTCTCCTATGCAGGTGGTTCACCAGTCATATGCCTAAGTCAGGCCCGTTTGTCACTTCTATCAATTCTCTAGGATGGCCCGAGCGCTTAATGGGATTGACTGCTGAGAACGTGGTATGGACCAATAAAGAGGTATTTGGAGCTGAAGTCATACTCAAAGGCGAAGGATTCCCGAATGTTCCGTTAATAGGAAGGAAAGGTTGTGCCAACTATAACCCTTCTTTATTGATCAAGCAATTTGGGTACATACCTCAAGGAGCGCCAAAGCCCGAGGAGATACAGGAATCTCTGTATCTCATCGGGGCAATAGGGAAAGGAATGCTGACCAAACTTGAGAAAGCCTGGAAAAACTTGCATAAGAGAGGGAAGCTTTCAGGTAACAGAGGGGATACTCGAGTTCCTAGCCCATATACAGAATGGATTCGTGAGCGAGCTGTGAAGTTCCTTATGCCGTATCCAGCGGTTCAGTCATTGCATCCTCCAGTAGAGGAGCCTACCACTGTGGACATTCAGGTATACAAGCAGCTGATGGCGGAGAAAGAAGAGCTAGCCAGGGCTAAAGAGGCTTTAGAGCAGGAGAATGCCCAGCTTCGGCATGAAAAGATTGAAACAGGATATATTTCTAAGCAACAGGCTGAGACTCTGAAACATCTGAAGACTACGCTATTGGAATTGACTGAAACCAAGAAGCGTCTAGAGTTAGATGTGGACTCAGTTAGTAGTGTGTTGGCCACCAAGAAGCAAGAGCTGGAAAGGGCCTACACAAAGCTAGCCAAGTTCAGAGAACACTGGGATCTCACTATGACCAAGCGCAAGGAGCGAGAAGAAGGGCTGAAGACACAGATTGCTCAGTTAGAAGAACAGGTCAAAGTGAAGAACGAAGAGCTTGAAGAAGAAGCCTGTCGCCGATACGAGGCCGAGCGCAAGTTGACAGATGCCATGAAGAATTTGGAAGATTTCCAGCATAGAGCAGATGCCAAGAGACCCAAACCTGGGGGCGGTGCCAATGATAAGGCTTGGGAAGACTTTGTCAGAGACATCCAGGGGACGGTCAGGAAGAGGGATCGACTGATAGAAGGTTTGATTTATCAACCAGATCATGCAGAGACAAAGAAGATGGTCGAGGACTTCCGCAACCGTACCCGTACTTGATTTCTCTCTTGTATTCTGTTATGTTGAGATCACCACCAGGCATGTTGGCTGGGATCCTCTTTGTCATATCAGCTGTATGGAGCATAGTTATGTAACTTCTTGACAAGACTATTATTCTATTCAATATATGAGGGTTTTTCCAAATATTGCCTTTATGGTTTATCTCGTCTTGCTACCACTGACATTGGAATTGGAAGGGAAATATCTCCAATGCACACATGCACGTTAGCATTTTTGTATTTCTGTTTGCATAAATCATATTGCATAACATTTCTCTAGCAGGTCAGAGCACTTATCCAACCTTTGTTTTCACCAGAAAGTGATTCTCGGGGAATTGTTTGAGGCAAGAGTGGAGTGTTGAAGACGACCAAGGGGCTGAAGCAGATTTGAGCAGAATCAAGCAGCATAGTCGGTTACAGGTAATTGATAGCTATGTCTGAAGGCAATTTCCAGGCTCCTAACACCTTGGCAAGGTTTACTGTGACGTCCAACCATCAGTATGATTCTATGGAAGGCTTCCCGCAAGCGAACAATCTTACTGCAGCCCAAGTTGTGCAGCCTGCTGTTGAGAACAGAGATCGGCATGAGCAGTTTCTTGCCCGAAATGAACGCTATCCTCCTGTTAACAATCAATGTGTTGCTTTCCCTATGATGAATTACCGGAGAGATATTCCAATGACCGGGGTGGTAGATCCAAGAAGAGTCCGAGTGTTGGAAGAGCAAATGAAAGCCTTGGAAGCGAAAGATACCGTTAACCTGGATGCTGTAGCCATGTGCTTGGTCCCTGACCTCGTGTTGCCGTACAAGTTCAAAGTGCCGGAATTTGAAAAATACACAGGAGATAGCTGTCCGAAGTTGAATTTGATGATGTTTTGTCGAAGGATGACTTCGTTTGTGCGAAATGACAAATTGATGATCCATTGCTTTCAGTATAGCCTGACTGGGGCATCCCTGAGATGGTATGTGCAATTAGAGAGTAATCAGATTCGATCATGGGTGGATTTAGCCAGAGCTTTCATAAAGCAGTATGATTACAACTTGGATTTGACTCCTAGTCTCGTAGATCTGCAAGAATTGTCTCAGGCGGAGAATGAATCGTTCAGAGCGTATTTGCGAAGATGGAAAGAATTGTCTGCTAGTGTTCGACCACCGCTTCCGGAAAGAGAACTGGTTGACATCTTCTTGGGTACCCTGAAAGGCCATTATTTTGACAAATTGTTCAGTTGCACAAACTTTGTGGGCCTGATGAGGCTGGGAGAGATTGTTGAGAGAGGACTCAGGAGTGGAAAGTTTCGAGGTGTTCCTTACGTCCCAGTTAATAAGATTGAGTCAGTTGTCAGTTCTCAAGAAGAGTGGGAAGGAGATGATGCCACCTCAGAATCTCAAGCATCTCAGGATCAGTCTTCAGATACTTCAAGTCAACGATCGTCCTATCGCCGATCGCGTCAGCATGCTCCACGAAGACCAAGGAAGCCTGAAAGGAAGTTTACTCAGCTACCGGTGTCGTACAGTCAGTTGTTGCCAGATCTGGTCAGAAGTGGATTGATAGTGCCGAAAGAGACTAAGCCGGTGATTCCACCTTATCCTCCAGGTTTTGATGCCAGCGCCCGCTGTGAGTACCATGTTGGGGCACAGGGGCATTCAACGAATGATTGTAAGGTGCTTAGAAGTCAGGTTCAAGATCTGTTAGACTCTAGCCGTATTTGCATCACCTCTCAGGGTTTTGTTCAGATTAATGATTTTCCATCCTCCAGTTGTGCGGGTTCGTCAGTTAATATCATGGAAGACTCCACAGGAAGTGTGTGCTCTGAAGATTGTCAATCGGAGAGTTCAGTTGAATATGGGGGAAGTTTCTAGAGGTTTCTGTGCCGGGTGTCGCATCTGTTTTCTCTGCTTAACCAGTTTAGCTTTTGTGCATCAGTATTTGCTGATCACCACCAGGATTGTTGGCTGGGGTCGTTATATTCATACTCATTTGTGCTTACCTGCTGATTCTGTTGGTTGTACATGTGTGGGAGATGTTCGTCTGTGTGCTTATAGCTTGAGTTTCTCTTTATCTCGTTGTGAATATGTGTTCGCTTTCTGCGCTGCATTATCATTTAGCAGGTATATCAGAACCGTGGGCCTTATTTCCTCATCATCCAGTTTGTTGCAGGAATTCCTTCAGAGATATGGAACAGAATCAGTTTGAATTGATTGAAGTCCGAAGCCAGCTGGGGCAGATGATGAAAGACATGCAAGAGATGCGTCTGGAGCAGAAGATTCTCAAAGAGGAGAACAGTCAGCTGAAGACCCAAATGAGCTTGATCATGGAGGTAGTCAAGAATGTGCTTAGGAAAGAAGACGATCAGCTATTTGAAGCCGCAATGAAGAAACTCGCGCCACCTGTGCACGTGGAACCTGAGCAGCAGCAACAGAAGATACATCCGGCTCAGCGGAAGATCCAGGAAGGAAAGCCAAGGAGAATATTTGAGGCACCACCTATGACATATGCTGAGCTCTTGCAGATCTTATTGAGGTTTAATCTGGTTGAGAAAAGAACGTTGACACCGCCAACGAGAGTGTTTCCTCAAGGGTACGATGCCAGTAAGCAATGTGAATTTCATTCCGGGGCATTCGGACATGACATCGAGGGTTGTCATGCTTTTAAGCACAATGTGCAAGACCTGATTGACTCGCACGATATTGAATTCACGCCGAGCGGCGTAGCTGTGCATATTGCTCCTGTCTCGATCGATGCTAAGATGACAGACGTTTCTAAAGCGGCAGTGGGTCAGAAGCGTATCCTGGACTCCATGGTGTCAGAATCTCCAGGCCCACAACTGTTGCCTATTCCTGGGGCAGATCTAAGAAAGAAAATGGTTAAGCATAAGGAGAGCGCTAATCAGTGCATTGAAGATCAAGAAACCAATGTTGCATTTGATACAAAGGGTGTTCAAGGGTCAACCCGATACCAGCAGCAGCAGCCTCAGCAGGGGGCACAGCAGGCTCAACGAAGATTCCAGGGTGGTAAACCGAGAAGAGTGTTTGAGAAGCCTCCCTCAACATATGCCGAGTTGTTGCAGACATTGTTGGGATTGAATCTGGTAGAGACAAGAACTCTGGCACCAATAACGGGAACTCCCCCGTTTGGTTATGATGCAAGCAAACACTGTGAGTTTCATTCTGGAGCCCCGGGTCACGATATAGAAGGCTGCCACGCTTTTAAGCACAAAGTGCAGGATTTGCTTGATAGTGCAGCAATCAGCTTCGGGCCAAGAGGTCCTAGAATCATCTGAATGAAGGAGGAAGGGCTCTATAATTTGGTTAAGTCATTGAAAGCAGATCAGGACAGCATCGAACTGCCCCTAATAAAGATAGCTGGTTCAGCAGCAGGGCAGATGTGAAAGCCCGGTTCTCAGAAGCTAGCATATTTTCTTTGTTTTAGCTTGTCATTTCTTTACATTTGTAGTTGCTTTCCTGTTTGAATTCGTAAGCTTGTTTGTAAAACTTGTTGTTTTCATTCAAATTGATGATAATGAAATAAATATGCATGTTTTGATTGAATCCAGTCGTGTTCGCTAATTGTTTTTACAAAGGTCCACCGCTTGGTTAAGAAGAATTTGGGGAGGATGACGAAAATGACCGACACGCAACTACCGATATTGTATGCTTTTGAAATAAACCTGCTGATGATGTACAGGCATTGTTTCAAATCCCTAAACACCGGAGATATAAGGAAGATAATCCCTTGTCAACCCTTTTGAGCCTTGTAGTAGGAGTTTCTTTCTGAAAACGAAAAACCCTCAATCATAACCTGGGGCAGGGTAGGTGTTAGCTAATTTGACCGAGCGTCCAAATTGCAAAAGGAGTGTCCGTTCGAGGATCAATCACACCCCTAGAGATCGTGCCTAAAAGACCACCATGGTTCAATCAAGAGTGGGACAGCCACATCATTTCTCAAAGAGTCAGGCAACCAGTGTCACACGACTTGTTCGAAAGGAAAAATGAAAAAGAATTAAAAGCCCGCTAAGTCGAGAAAACTTCAAAACAAATGACTTAGGCAAAAATGAGGGCATCCCGCTGGACTTAAGAAATCAAAAGATACTCAAAAGGAGTCAGTCCAGGCAAAAGTTAGGGATATGAAAAGAAAAAGATGAAAAGGATCAAAAGAAAAATCCTCGATGGAAATACGAGTCGTGTGACCTCAAATGTCAAAGACGAAAGAGTGAGTGGTTGTCACTCCAAAATCCAAAAGTTTCTCGAACTATCATTCCTATCTTTCAACCTCTGAGAGGTGAGCGCTAAGGTCAAATTAGCTGAACGTAGGATGGGAGAACATCAAGGAGAACGGGTGGGTTAAAGCAAACTTTGAGCCTTTATCCTTTCTTTCAAAACCATGAACCTAACCACGTTACAACCTTCAAAAGTCCTAATTGAAGCAGGTTGTTTCGAAAGCATACTCCGGTAAAGGTCGCGTCGATTCTGACTCCTAAAAAGGTTCCTCTTACCATGTTGGTACGGATGTTGATAAATGTTTTGTGCATTATATGCCATAAACTGTTTTTCCTTTTCCCAGTGAACAGATTGGATGTCAAGGCTGTCATATGTGTTGCATTAATACATCTTTTATGCATAACAACTTGTTTTACTTGCGAGTAAGCGCTTGACAGCAGAAAAGTTTCCTACAATGGAAAGTATGGTCAAGATAAAATGCAGAACGCCCGAATGTTCCGAGAGCAGGGACAAGCTTTATTGTGATCCCCAGTCAGGTCAGCTTTTCGAAGTCAGTTATCCTGGGGCAATCAGGTTGAGATTCGGCGAATGCGTCGTAGTCAAGAGGTACTACTCTGAATCAGATAATCAGGGGCAAAGTCATTGCAGTCAGGGGCAGACCATCTTAAGCACGCAGAAGTTACTCGAGAAGCATTCAAGGTGAAGTATTTCTTGGAAGATCAGAACGCTGAGGCATGTCATATCAGACCATCGAGGCAACAGATTTGCAGATTTCCTCTCAGGGACTATCCCCACAGAGATCCCGTAGGCTGGGGCATATCAGAAGCGAAAAGATTGTTGTTCTCCGTACCTACAGGATCATTCAGAGTTACTCGAGCGGACGCAGTCGACTTTCGAGAGCGAGATGAATGCGGGAAGTCGTGTCACTATCCCTTGACCTTTCACTAAAAGGCTGTGTATTCAGAGAGAATATTTTCCAGCGTCAGTTGTACCTGACCCAATAGGATAAGTTTAAAGGCTCAAATCCATGTTTGCGATTACTGTGAAGCCCATCCGCGTTGGCGCATCAATTTCCAGATCCGAGCTCCATCAGAGCGCAGGAGGACCCCCTCCATTTTCTCCAGCAAAGACCAATTTGTCATCGGTATGGGTAAGTTATTCTCAGAGGAGTCCAATCATATTCAGCACGTCTGCCATTCTCCAGCGGAGTTATATTCCCCAGCAGGGTATTACTTCGTTGAGGTGTTCGGTTGAGTTCCCAATATCCCCAGCAGAGTTGATTTCACTCTCCCCGCATTTATTTTGCTGGGATAATTCAGTGATATCCAGTTTATCCCCAGCAGAGTTGGTCTCATCTTCAGCATTTATTTTGCTGAAGTGGTTTTCTGTATCCGGCCTTCTCCGGCAGCTCAAGCCTGCATCAGCATATTGCATGCATCATAGTTGCATCATACCTGCATGACATTTTCAAAATGCGTAGCATTTCCATCCAGAATGGAGCATTACGCTGTAGAAAGACTAAAGCATTTGCATAGGCATACGAAGCATAAGTCAGGTTTTCTATCAGCCTCATATGGCGCGTGAATTACTCTGTGATCAGTTCAGGGGCATTTATCCAGCAGCAGTATTCAGACAGTTCAGCAGATTATTTGTATCAGATCTTATGATAGTTGTGCTTTGATCAAGCAGTCATCTGATGTTGACAAGCTTTTCTTCCCGTCAATTCATATTGACGATGTGTTCCTCCAATAAGTGGATTTCTCTGCCTGTCATTAGACGTCTTGAGTGCGAATGTGGTTTTCTTTCCGTCTATCCATAGACGATGTGAAGTTGCAGGTGATCACAGTGGGGCTTCAAGAAGGGGTTTCCCCAAGATGTGGTTTTCTTTCCGTCTATCAGTAGACGATGTGAGGTGTTGGTTGATTTTCAATAAGGTTCAAAATAGAGCTTTTCTAGCAAGTGTTTTTCTTTCCGTCTGTCAGCAGACGATGTGAAGTTTTGAGTTACTGTTCAGCGGGTTTCTTATTGCCAGATCATACATATGATAAGGTGTTTCCCCAACGAGTCTTCTCCGGCTATCCTTAGTTGTTGAGGGGTTTCAGAATGATTTTGGATGTTGGTTCTCTTTCTGGTTATTGGATGAGATGACGTTTCAAGAGGTACTTTTCTGACTGTCAATCCTTATTGATGGCGAGGCTCTTCGAAGAATGTTCAGTTTTCGTGATTGTCGATTCTTATTGACGACATGGTTCTTTAAAGGTGGTTTTTCTTACCGTCGGTCCATACTGGCGATGTGGCCCCTTCAAAGATATTGATCTTTCCATCAATTCCCGTAGACAGAAGGATTCTGAAATTCAAAGGATGGTGTTGAATTGCGTTATGGTGACTTCCCGTCTATTCTTAGACGATGTGAGTACGAAGAATTTCTTTCCGTCTATCTTTAGACGATGTGTGTATGGAGATTAAGAATTTCTGCCGTCTACCCGTAGACGATGTGAATATAGAGATTATGATTTTCTTTCCGTCTATCCTTAGACGATGTGAATTGATTGTTCATCGATCAGGATGATTCCGTCTACCCTTAGACGATGTGAATACGGAGAATTATTTCTTCCCGTCTATCAGTAGACGATGTGAATATGGAGATTATGGTGACTTTCCGTCTATCCTTAGACGATGTGAGTATGCGATCAGGCTTTGTTCCCGTCTATCCTTAGACGATGTGTGTTTGGAGAATACCTCTTCCCGTCTATCCTTAGACGATGTGAATTGATTTGTTCATCAATCAGGATGATCCCGTCTACTCTTAGACGATGTGAATATAGAGATTATGAATTTCTTCCCGTCTATCCTTAGACGATGTGAATTGATTGTTCATCGATCAGGATGATTCCGTCTACCCTTAGACGATGTGAATACGGAGAATTATTTCTTCCCGTCTATCAGTAGACGATGTGAATATGGAGATTATGGTGACTTTCCGTCTATCCTTAGACGATGTGAGTATGCGATCAGGCTTTGTTCCCGTCTATCCTTAGACGATGTGTGTTTGGAGAATACCTCTTCCCGTCTATCCTTAGACGATGTGAATTGATTTGTTCATCAATCAGGATGATCCCGTCTACTCTTAGACGATGTGAATATAGAGATTATGAATTTCTTCCCGTCTATCCTTAGACGATGTGAATTGATTTGTTCATCAATCAGGATGATCCCGTCTACTCTTAGACGATGTGAATATAGAGATTATGAATTTCTTCCCGTCTATCCTTAGACGATGTGAATTGATTTGTTCATCAATCAGGATGATCCCGTCTACTCTTAGACGATGTGAATATAGAGATTATGAATTTCTTCCCGTCTATCCTTAGACGATGTGAATTGATTTGTTCATCAATCAGGATGATCCCGTCTACTCTTAGACGATGTGAATATAGAGATTATGAATTTCTTCCCGTCTACCCTTAGACGATGAGAATATGGATTTGTTCATCAATCAGGATGATCCCGTCTACTCTTAGACGATGAGAATATGGATTTGTTCATCAATCAGGATGATGCCGTCTACCCTTAGACGATGAGAATATTGATTTGTTCATCAATCAGGATGATGCCGTCTACCCTTAGACGATGTGAATATTGATTTGATCAGGATGATCCCGTCTATCCTTAGACGATGTGAATTGAGTTGTCATTAATCAGGACGATCCCGTCTATCTTTAGACGATGTGTGTATGGAGATTAAGAATTTGATGCCGTCTATCCTTAGACGATGTGAGTTGGGAGATTAATGGTGTCTTTCCGTCTATCATTAGACGAGGTGAGTATTCAATCAGGGTGTCTTCCCGTCCATCTTTGGACGATGTGAGTATATTTCTCTTCCTGCCTATCAGTAGGCAATGTGAAAAATCAGGTATGTTGTTGTAGCCCTCAAGGTTTGCTATATGAGGTATCACAAGCGACGGGTATTCAATCAGGAGTTCTTTATCAGATGATTAATCAGTTTGGTGCCGCAATGACTGGACTCGGTTTTCTGGACTTTATTCCCCAAGCAGTTTACAGTATATGCTCGCGGTTGGCAAATTTTCGGGTTTTATTTGTATTCAACCGTCTCGTACCTCTGAATGTTTGAAGGCTGAGCGCTCTCCAAACCCTTCAGGTCCAAGTCGCTTGAATAGGGGCAGCTGTTGCACCCTAAAATTTGACCAACCGATTCTCCTATCTGACTCATGGTTTAAATTCATATCCGCAAATCAGACAGATGATTTTTGTGCAAAACAGGGGATATCAGAGTTTACAGCTTGATTTTTGTCTATCAGATGTGGCAGATCCAGTCCAGATTATCGGGGTTTTATTTTCGGGAAATTGTGCACTCCTCGGTGATTTCTAGCTTGCACAGTGATTTTGAGAATATTCTGATGCCCGAGGATCTCTGTTCGATTCAATCTGGTCTCGTGCGCTCTTTTATGGGGGTCATTTGCATTCATCTGCATTTTTAGGATTTTAATAGGCTTTTGTGAATTTTTAACAGGCTTTATAGATTTTGCTGGAATTTAAATAGGGTTTTTGAATATTTTAATAGCTTAATCCTCTTTTTAGAATTTTATAGAATATTTTAAATAGTTTTATCATTTTAGAATAATATAGTTTTTCTTTTAATAATATTTTAGAATTTTCTATAGATTTTAAAATGAGTTTTAATTGTTTTTTAGATAATATAGAAAATAATATAGTTTTTTTTCTTACTAATGATAGATTTTGATTAGTTTTAAATAATATTAGAATGTTAATAGAGAATTAGTAGAAATATAGAATTAATTAGACCTTTAATCATTTTTTAGAGTTTAATTAGGATTAATTGAATTTTTAGAGTTAATTAGAGGTTAATTGATTTTTTAGGGTTAATTAGGATAATATAGAATTAATTAGGTTCTTAATCTTTTTTTGGAGTTTAATTAGATCTTAATTGATTTTTAGGTTTAATTAGGATAATATGAGTTTTAATCACTTTTTAGAGTTAATTAGACTTTTAATCATTTTTTAGAGTTTAATTAGGTTAATTGTCTTGTTAGATTTAATTAGGATAGATTAATGTTAGTTAGAATTAATTGTAGGTTTATTAGTTCAGTTAACTAGTTAATATTGTTTTGCAGTTTTTTTTGAATTTTTTTATGGTGAGTTCGTTGGGCCCAATTGGGGAGGCCCAGTATTGCTTTTTTTGTCTAGAAAAATAAGTCAGAATAGTCCAAAAAAAAATCCAACGCAGCCCAAATCTCCAGCAAAGGTCCAAAGTCTTCCACCATTTTCCAGCAAGTACCAGAGTCTTCTAGAAGGATCCACGCGTCCTCAGTGTAATAAATACAGCGCCACGTGTTGCTTGGCAAAGGGTCCCACGCGTTTCGCCTCGAGAGCGCCACCACCACTCAGAGACGTCCCAGACTCTCACACGTGTTGGCCAACTGTCCTCCACTCTCTCTCTCTCAGCGCATGCACGCCACTTGGCGCCCCCACACCATCGCCTGAGTTTCACACCGGCGGCCATGCATCAGCCGTAATTTCCCGCCGCCGGCCACCGTCCAACTCCGGCCACCACCTGAACGTCCAAAATTTCCAGAAATCCTCAGATCTTCTTCTTCCTCCTCCGATCGTCCGTCACCTTCATCTTCAACGGCACCGGAAGATCAACCCTCGCCGGAATCATCAAAGCTCCATCAATTTTCCAGAACAACTTCATACTCCATCGAAGATTTCCAGAAATCATCCCAAGACGTTCATCCTTCTTAAGCATATTTCCAGAAGCTTCAAACTAAGTTCGATCTTCAAGATCTTTCCAGAACATCATCAATATCCAGACCTTCATCAATCTTCTCCAGAGCGCCAACAATCCTCGTCCAAAGATCTTTCCAGAACGGAATATTCATCATCTTTCCTGAAGTCGTTCAAACCTCCATGCAATTTTTCCAGAAATTACTCAGAAACTTCAAACTGCATCCCTCTTCAAGCGAGATTTCCAGAAGCTCCAAGTGACGTTCTTGCTTCGCTCAGGAATTTGAGAAGAGAGTTGTTTGAGAGCCGTTTGGAGGTTCGTTTGCAAGATTCGGAGAACCTCTTTCTCCAACGAGTGTCAAGAACTCTTCGCTACAGGTACACGTCATCTCACTCTGGTTGCGTGTTTCTTCTGTATGATGATGCTTCTGTGTTGATTCGTTGAGTGTTAGTTTCGTTTAGGGTTTAATTGTGTGTGAGGCTTGGATTGAGGGGGATAATGGTGACATTGTGGCGTGTTGTTGTTGTTGTGTTTGAGATGCGTAAGAATGTTCTAGGAGAAGTTGCAGAGCGTGAGGGAGAGGATGAAGACGAGAGGAAGACGGCGCTAGATGGTTAGGGTGAACAGTAGCTAGGGTTTGGAGGTAGAGGAATAGTTTTGTTCAGCAGAGTAACTGGATTAGGGTTTGTTTGGATTGGGCTTAGGCCCAAGCGTGGTTCTGAACGCCAACACCCCCTCAATTACTCAATTCACCCCTCCCTGTGTGAGTCTGAATGACTGGAGTTGGGCCTTAGGCCCCAATTTACTTTCAACACCCCCCTGGGCGTAAGCCCATAATGAAAATAACTGGAAAGTATGCTAACGGCACCCCATATGTTTTCTCTTTTTCTGATTGTTTTGATTTCAAATTTGGGCCCTGCGCCTCATGCTGTTGGCACCCCCCAATCAGGGCCCAGTGTAGAAATAACTGGAATATCTTGCTGTTTGAACCCCCATGTCATTTTCTTTTATTTTTTCTTTTATATCTTTCATATTTGTAAATAACTCATAAAAAATTGAAATAATTGTTTTCTTTAATTCTTCTTTTTTAGCCATTTCATGAAAGCATCTAGAAAATTAAATAAAAATAAAAAATGTCATTTTATTTTTTGTTTCCTATTTTTGCATATTTTCCATTTTAATTGATTTGTTTTAATATTTTCAATGCATGCATATCATTAGAAAATTCATAAAAAATGGTAGATTTAGTCAAATAATTCCGTTCTTTTTTCTGTAGACTCGTGATTCCGTGTAGAATTTTATAGTGCAAAAACATTAGCTTAATCATGCATTTTCATTTTAACTGCATTTTTTTCACTGTTATTGATGTTTGAATAATTGGTCTGTGGATATGTCTGTGTTGCTAATTTTAGTTCTTTCATCTGGTGTTGAATTTTGTTCTGATTTTTCAGTATGTTATCCTAGAGCCATGTAGGTCTCCCATTAGATTTTTGATAGATTTTTGTAGGGTGTCCTGATGTGATTTGTCTGATCCTGAAGATAGGAGAAGTCTTGATGACTTCTGACTTTGAAGTTCAACTGTGGTTGAACTTCAGAGATAGTCTCTTGTGGTTTCTTGGCCTGTAGGTTCTTCTTGAAGGTGGGAGCTGATGGAGGTCCTGTTGGAGCTTGTAAGGATGCAGTGGATTGAGGCTTAGTCTAGGAGCTTGTTGTCTGTTTGTGAGGTTCGAGATCCTGAAGTTTGAAGGGAGTTTATGGTACTTTCCTGAGGAAGGCACTATGACTGACTTTCATTCTTTCTTCTCACCTCTTTCGTAAGTATCCAATGATGTCGGAGCCGACTTGTGAGTTTAATTTCTCCTGAGGAGGAATGTAAACTGATCACAGTTGTTGAGCCACTTAGGATACGATTCCTAAGTGTCAGCCTCCTAGTACTTTCCTGAGGAAGGTCCTATGAGTCTGCTCACTTAGTTCCCCTAGTGCATATAGGTATTTCTCAAGTATCCAGTGATGTTGGAGCCAACTTGTGAGTTTAATTTCTCCTGAGGAGGAATGTAAACTGATCACAGTTGTTGAGCCACGTAGGATACGATTCCTAAGTGGAAGCCTCCTAGTACTTTCCTGAGGAAGGTCCTATGAGTCTGCTCACTTAGTTCCCCTAGTGCATATAGGTTTTCTCAAGTATCCCGTGATGCCGGAGCCTTCATGTGAGTTTAATTTCTCCTGAGGAGGAATGTAAACTGATCACAGTTGTCGAGCCGCATAGGATATGACTCCTGAGTAGTAATCTCCTGGTACTTTCCTGAGGAAAGCACTATGAGCTTGTCTGCTTAGCTTCCTTTCTCTGGTAAGCTTGTTCTGAAGCTTGGAGACTGGGATTGATTCCTCCTGCTTAGGGTTTTGTATAGAGTTCTGTTTAGAGATAGATCAGGAGCTTGTTTCAGGTTTGTTGGAGGCCCTGCTCAGGGTTAGTCTCTTTGTATTGTTTGACTTGTATGATGTTATGTTGCATTAGACTTAGGTGTTCATCTAGATAGTTCTGAATAGGTGCATCCTAGAAGTAGACTTTGTGCGCATGAGAAGTTGAGGTGGTCCTCCTTCTGCTTGTTTGTTATTGCGTGGCTTTGCTTGTTGGTATTTGGTAGAGCTGAGCTCCCTTGCCTCTGTGGTTTGCGGCCTCTGTGCCTTGTTTGTTTAGTTGTTGCATTCATGCATATTTTCAGTATTTCTTTACTTTGCAGTTTCTTGTTTGTCGTTTAATCCTGTTGCCATGATCCCTTAGGAGCTCTGACTTCTCCGCTGCGGAGTTGTTATGATAGACATTAGGGTGGTCAACCAGGTGTGATAGCAGTAGGTAGATTCCCCTGTTTCTCAGCTATAATTCTAGGGTTTCCCTTTCCTTTCTGTAGGAGCTTGTGAGTAGCTTGATCCGTAGTTAGCTGAACTACAGCTGCTCTGATTCTTCGTACCAGACGAAGATATGTAGGCATAGGATGCGATATCCTAGCGAGCACACTAACAACTAACCTTTGTTCTCTCGCGGCTGTGCGATCGAGACTTTCCCGCTAACGACTAATTGTTTCCATTTCTCTTGCCCGAGCGCATGTGAGACCAGATCATAGTTGTAGGTTCCCGAGCCTTAGAAACCAGTTTGTTTTCTCACTGCTGTGTGAGAGCCCCTGTTTACCCGTAGTTAGCCGAACTACGTTTGCTCTGATCTTTCATTCCCGATGAAAGTACGTAGGCACAGGACGCGATGTCCTGGCGAGCAACCTCTCCCCCGTCTAGACATAGGAAGTCGAACTACGTTGACTCTGACTTTCCCATTGCATGAGGGAATACGTAGGCCCAGAACACCGTATGTTCTGTCGAGTCCTGTCCTTTTATTTTCTTTTCAGACCAGCCATTAGCGTAGATAGATAACACACCCTTTTACCTATAAACACCAAGCGTGGATCCCATCGAGTACGATGGACGTGAGGGGTGCTAATACCTTCCCCTTGCGTAACCGACTCCCGAATCCAGGTTTTGGTTGCGATGACCATACCTTTTTCCCGTCTTTGCGAGGTTTACTTCGAGCGTTTCCTTTCCCGCTCTGAGGGATAAATAACGCACGGTGGCGACTCTCCTGTCAAGCCGGCGCCGATTTTCGCAGTAGCGACACTCCCCCTTCACATCTCTAGTGAAGTACAGAGATTCCTGTACTTCCTCCTCCTTTGGTGGGTTCCTCAGCGCATATCCAAACTGACGTACTAACAGAGAAGGGTTGTAATTGATACACCCTTTCCTCCCTATCAACGGAACATTAGGGTACCCAGAACAACTGAATATAAGCTCAGCTCCCAACAGGTCTCTATCAAACCACTCGACGTCTTCGGAAGATAGCCTCATTAAGCGCTCTGACCAGCTAGCTGTGGTTGCACCCTTCACAAAAGATCCCTTCACGGGAAGGTGGCTTTTAAACCACATATCCAGCAATGGTACACAGAAATGAACATTCTTTCCTCTTCCCTTCTCATTCTTGTAATGCAGTGAGTGGTAGAAATCTCCGAGCATGGTCGGTACAGGATTACCAGCGGCAAACAAGTAGAAGGCATCGACGTCCACAAAATCCGGTACATTGGGAAACAATATTATGCCGTAAATACACAGAGCCAGCACAACATTGAAGGCAATCCAGCACCCACTTTTAGCGTACTCCTGAGCTTTACCAATCAAGAACTGGAGTGAGAAGCCTGGCACTCCACGGGAAATAGCAGTCAACATCTCAGAAGCATCCACATGCAAAGCTTTTGCCAAGTCTTCTGGCTTGGGCTTAATGCCGGAATGAATGAAGGGAACCTAGTTCTGCACGGGTAACTCAGTGAACTCCACATACTCCTCAATGGTAGGCCCCATAATGAAATCAGCAAATGTAAAACATCTCAACGCGGGATCATAGAATTGCATCAAAGCATACAGCCCATCTAGCTCTGTCTCCGTGGGTTTGCGCACCAATCTCAATAGTCTTCCATAGCTCATTCTGAAGCTCCTACGGACATTCTCATCAGCCAGAGAGATCAACCCAAGCAATGGAACAACATCAGGAGTAGGCAATTTGTAAGCAACTGTCCTTCTTAAGCTGGCCATGATCAAACACTCAGGAATCCGGACACTAGAACTCGGGAAATGCAAATGCACCTGCACCACAGACACACGTTAGTGGGATGCAATGATGATGAGTATGCAAATAATGCAATGCAAGTGACATGCAACAGGGACCAAATGCCATAGCTGAATAGCCTGAACCATATCAAGAAGTCTCAGATAGACTCTCTGGAAGTCCTTAAACCCTGGTCTCAGATAGACCTCAAACAAAGCTCCAATACTGGCCTCTGATAGACCCCATAATCATACCCTGAATGGTCTCTGGCAGACCTCAGATCACACCCCCAACTGGTCTCTGATAGACCTCAGAACTCATCTCCAAATAGTCTCTGACAGACCTCATAATTCTCCATAAATACCCAGGATCTCTGATCGAGAAACAAACCGGTGGTCTGAAGGTCTAGTTACCTGCATAACCCTGAATCCCCTCACAGGTGGGTGGCCCTATAACTGGCACAAGGTACGGCATCCTATGCGGTCGTCGGCGTCACAGACTTTTAGGGTTGATGATACGATTCCCAGAAGGAGTGGCATCATCAAATCCTGAAGAGGCCTCACTTAGCCAACTTCCAAATGATCGGTCCCCAGAGTCGACAATCCAACTAACCAGCAACCCACGCCAACCAAAGGAAGGGGCAGGAGGCCAACCAGAGGAACCTCGTCTGAGTGTAGATTTCATGGGACACCAAAGCAAGCAAAGCAAGCGGGCGCCCACTAATTTCTACTCTAATTCTAGGTGTACTCAAGCCCAGGTCTGGCTTCTCACTCAATATCAGAACACCCGTCACACCCAAATACAGCAATAATAATCAATATATAAAGCTGAAAATACAAGGTTAGGAAAATAACTCCATACAAAATCCTCGACGGAAAAACAAGCGCTAGGATTGACTCTCTTAAGGGACGTTGGATCCCAAATGCATAAGAACTATCGCAGTCCTTAGCAGCCAGGGGACGTTGGATCCCCAGCAGAGTCGCCAGCTGTCGCTACTGCGAAAATCGGCACCGGCTGAACAGAAGAGTCGCCACCGTGCGTTATTTATCCCACGGGAGGGAAAGGAAACGCTCAGAGTAAACCTCGCACAACACGGGAAAGGTATGGTCGTCGCAACCAAAACCTGGATTCGGGAGTCGGTTACGCAAGGGGAAGGTATTAGCACCCCTCACGTCCGTCGTACTCGACGGGATCCATGCTTGTTTTCGGGTATGGATTGTTATTCTATCTAAACTATAGGTCAAGGGTTAAAAAAAGAAATAAAGTAACTCGGCAAAGTATCGCACTTTATGCCTACGTATTCCCGTCTAGAACGAGAAATCAGAGTCAACGTAGTTCGCCTACCTACGGAAAAGGAGGGGAAGGTTGCTCGCTAGGACATCGCATCCTATGCCTACGTACTTTCATACAGCATGAAAGATCAGAGCAAACGTAGTTCGGGCCACGTGTGACACAAGTCGGTCTTGGTTGATTTTATACCTTCTGAAAAAGGGTTTCTTGATTACTGGTCCCGGCGGACAAAAATGATGTTTTGATGAGTCCACATTCTTTTACGGAAGAAGTGTCTTTTATTGTGTTTGAAATCTTTATTTGTGTTTTTCTGTTGGTTTTGAGAAAGAAGAGACAGAACTCTAACCTACGGTTGCGAAGGGAATCAAACTAACCTAATGTTATCATGCATGGATTAAGACCTAGTGTCTATCATGTTCCTCCCTTGCACAGAGAGAAACAGAGATCCTACGGGATAGGCAGAAACAGAAACAATAACAGATATAATAAAGCGGTAAAATGCATGGATGCAACAGTACAAGCGAGGCAAGGGAGTCCCACTCAACCTCGAACCTAGAAAACAATAGGCGAAAGTGAACAGGCTTCACTTTCAACCCAACAGGTTAACAGCAAACAATACAGTCAGGAAAACCAAACAATATAGCAGAAATGAAATACAGCAATAAAACAAACAACTTCAGCAGCTTTGAATCAACATCTGGCTTCAAATAATCTCCAATCAGCTACAGGCTTCAACAAGCATCAATCTCCATCTTCATGGCCTTCAGGTAAGGGCTTTGATCATCAGTCTTCTATCTGCAATGGCTTTTCTTCAAGTTCAAACCTCCAGGATGAGGGATCAGTCACAAGAGTGAATTGGGTGTTAAGCAATCAGTTGACTACCAAGGGTGGTGAACAGACTGCTTCTAACACATATGACATTTTCTCTCAAGAGTTCTATCTCTTAGACACTATCACCAAGCCTTCCAAAGGAAGGGGGTGAGTGTCTTAGAGAGACTCTGTATCACAGAGAAGAATGGATGCAGACAAGGCAATCCATGTTTGAGAAACAAGCTTTCTAACCTAGAGCTCTGCCTAGCTCCTAAACCCTAATCTCCTCAGCATCTGCTAGCAAGAATCTCCTCTTCAACTCTGGAAGTTGGAATTCAACATCTGGATCTCCAATGGCTTCATCTTCTCAAGTCTTCAGCTCTCCCAAATCCCCAGACAATCCCAATACCCACACAGACAAGCAATAATCCCCAGAGGGCACACCACACCAGTCAATCAGATATACAGTATACTAATATTAATAGGGGAATCCTGACTTTTTCTAAGGGGATCTAATAACTACCCATAGCCCCTATAGTCCCATAGCTAACCTATTCAATCTCTAAGTCCTAAGGGAAGTGAATTAATTCTCCTAAGTCATCACCTAAAACCCTAGTTTGTTCATGTTGTTCTCACCTAAACTAAACACCTAAAATTAAGTTCTAAAAATGGGAACTAAATTGCATCTACAAGTTTAATGTCTAAACTAAACAACCTAAAAAGAATGGGTGAAAAATATTAAAGCATCTAATAGAACAAAAAATAACAAAATCATGCATGAAATGAAACTATGTAAAATGCTATTTATTTGGAAAATATGGGAAAAATATCAAATGAAAAATAAAATGCAATTTTTATTTTTTATAATTTTCTTGATTCTTTAAAGAAAATAATGCAAAAAGAAGGAATTAAAAATAATGTTTTTTCCATTTTATATGATTTTTAGAAAATGCATGAAAAATGTAAAGAAAATAAAAAGAAAATATAAAGAAATATATGGAGGGGGTAAGAATAGTAACTCGCTGCAGTTCAAATCCCAAGTGGGCCGGAAAAGTGGGGGGTGCGCGTAGTAATCACATTAGGCCCATGCGCTCAAAAAACAAATTGGAAAATGCCAGAAAAAATAACCACGAACTCGGTGTAAATAGCAATCAGTTCACGTTGAAATGTTTGGGCTTATTGGTTGAGGGGTGTGATTAGCAACTTGGATCCATGGCCCAGAATTTCAATTAAATGAAACGCCGCGTTTCGTTTCAGTCAGCTCCCTCCATTTCTCACTTTAAACATGGACCGTTGGATGGAGATTTGAGTCAAATGTCAAAGCCTCATCGTGTGGTTCAGCCATCATCTTCAACCTTGAGCACCCTAGGGTTTCAGAAACCCTAACCAGGCACGATCTTCCATCCCTCTGTTCTCTCTCCATACGCCATGGATTCACACGATATAAAAAGCAAATTTGGTCTACTCCAATCCCTCTACACAGCCATAACCATAAATATTCCTAAAACTCAAGCAATCAATCGATTCGATGAAGATAACAGTTGGGATCCGCCATTGTCACCTGTGATCAACTACTTCAATTCTCCACAAAACTCATCCTAAACTAATCTACAACTCCTCCTGATCATAGCATGCTAATCCAATGACATTTTCGTGCCTTATCCTAGCAACTACAAGTCTCAACAGTTTTGATGCATCATACTCAACCTTCATGAAACCTCCCCAAATTCATCCAAAACAGTCTTCTACCCTACCTTAACCATTCTACACTAACAAAACCCTAAGATTCTAACTAGATCATGCAATACGAAAAGAAAACAAACCTGGTGCAAAATGGTGAAACAGCTTTGGAAACCCTCGAATATGATGCTTGCAGGGATGGGAAAGTGATCAGCAACCTTGATGATGGATTCTGTATGCAATATCTTTGGTGCAAACTCCTTGAATCTTGTTCTTGAGAAGTTCTTGCAATTTGGATGTTTCTCTTGAATAGCACAATTCTCCCTCCAATTCTACCAATCTAGATGTGAATTAGGCTGTTTGAAGGATGATAATGAAGATCCAATCCAAAGATATGAGGATTGATGGAGATTATAGGGAGTTTGGAAAGCTTATGCAAAAATGGAAAAGTGTGGAAAACTTGGGGTTTTGAGCAAAATGGAATCACCAACCCTGGCATGAACCATCTTGCATGAATATATAGATGAGGTTAGAACCTCCTAGAAACTTGGAGAAGCTTCCCTTGCACTTTTCCCTTTCAATTTGGTTTATGTTTCTTTCATTGTAAGCAACCATGGATAACTCTTAAATCTTGAACCAAACTCAAAATTCTACTTTAGCCAATGTCTTTAAAATGATCTTTCCATTCAAAATGACCTATAATTTTGCTTCATTTGGCCAAGATATGAAAAATCTCATTTTTAAGTCCATTTTTCTTCATTAAATCCAACAATTTTGAAACCTTGTGCTATGAATCTTTCCAATCTCTCATGGTTACTTTTCTAGACTCAAAATGTCATTTGGAGCAAGTTTGATGTTGTATGTTTTTCCATTTGAGGCCTCCTTGTATGAGTTTTGGGCATAGGTTAAAATGACCTGTAATTCACAAATGACCAAAATACCCTTTGCTTGCCAAGACCATAAATAGAGTTCCACAAATCATATGAAGGCATACCATACCATTCTAGAAATATAAGACAATGAGGAACAACTCTTATGTTTACCAGAAATTCATTTGAAATCTCCTTGAGGGGTAAACATTGCTTGGAGGTCAAGTCACTTTTACAGACAAAATTTCAGATACCCCAGATGACCTGTAACTTGCAAGGACCATAACTTGAGTTCTATGAATCTCCTTGGTGTCTTCCACCACTCAAATTAAAGGTCTTGAGATCCTATACAAGTTTCATGTTGGCCAAGGATCCATTTGAAGCTTGCATTTTGACTTATCTTGCTTGGAAATTTGACCTAAACTAGGGGATTTTACACAGAAACCCTAATTTAGAAACTCCTCTTCTCCTTGATTTCTCTTGATTTCTTCTTATCATATCACCATATCCTTCTCTATATGTCAAATGATGAACCCCACATCTCTCCAATAGACCTGAATGCCCTTAAATCAATCAATTGACCCAGGGTTGACCCAGGGTTGACCTAGGGTTGACCCAGATGAAACCCCAGTTGACTGTTTTCAACTGCAGCTCTTGTGCTCACATCAATAACTTGTCTCCTTCTCCAAATGACTTTCTAAGTCTCTTAAGATGTCTAGATACTCTCCATGCCTTCAATTCACAGCTCACAACCCCCTTGTTGGTCCTCAGATCCCCTCAGATAGGAGATAGACCCAAAGCTTGATCTGCTGAACTCTCTACTTTCAACTTCTTTTCTGATGACTTGAATGAGATTGAATTAGGATAATAACCTCTTGATAGGCCTCTAGAGATGAGAATAATGATTGGTCCCTGATTGGATGACCTGCTATGCTATGCTATGCAGATGATTAGTCTATGTACATGACTCTATATGCAAATGCTAATGATATTAAAACATAAATCAAGTGAATAAGGTTGAGCAAATTTTAGGGTGCAACAATAGGTAGACTTTATAAGGAAAGTTCTAGATTCTTTACCCATAGACCCACTCACGAGATACCTTCTATGTTGATGGATAAGGTTCCCAGGATCACGGACACCAATCTCTTCAACATCACGCAACAGGCTAGCTGCCTTACGACGAGAGTACGAGAAGGTCTCTCCTGAGCGGAGTCCTCGTGCTAGGCACACGAGGAGCGGGTCCTTGGAGACTAACACTACATGACCACCAATACAGAAACTAGTTCTAAGAGTGGTTCCCAGAGTCACGGACCCTTCATGAATCAAGTTGTGTGACAGGCTAGCTGCGTTACGATAAGATCTACGAAAAGGTTTACTCTTAGGGGAAGCTTTCATGCTAGGCACACAAGGAGCGAATCCTTGGGGACTAACACAAATTACTTCCAAAATCTAAACTACATGTTCCCTCTTCTTTTTCCAAGACTCAGGTGTAGAACTTTACTTGTGATATCATCCCATAATCCAGCAGACAGGTATAATAAATAACATATAATAGTAAAAGGGAAAGCAATAAATAGGCAATAGAGGAAAACGATTAAGAATAAATCAACTAAGTGAAGCTAGCACTCTTGAATCGAGTCAAGTTAGGCTTGACTCTCTCTTGCATAGGGAAATGCATGTCCCCAGCAGAGTCGCCATCTGTCGTACCTCGAAAAATACGATCCTCGCGATGGATGGGGGAAAAACGTTCGAACAGAGTCGCCACCGAACTTTATTCATTCCAATGAAGGAATAGGAAAATATCGATAAAAACATTAAAGAGATAAGAACATGGTCATCGCAACCAAATTCTAGGTTCGAGAGTCGATTACGTAAAGGGAAGATATTAGCACCCTCTACGTCCGTTATACTCAACGGGAACCTATTGATTCGATTCGAGAGAAAAGTTAGCTAGGTTGTTTATTTTCTTCTAATGAATTCGCTTCTAAAGGAAAAATGAGTGGTTTTTATTAGGGTTCTCGCCAAGGATTGGGCCCTTGCGCCTACGTACTCCCTCGTGCAATGGGAAAGTCAGAGCATCATAGTTCGTGGACTATGAGAAAAGGTTTGGGGTAAAAAGGAAAAAGGTAGCTCGCTAGAATCTCGCAATCCTATGCCTACGTACCCTCATTGTGCAATGAGGAAGTCAGAGCAATCGTAGTTCATGGGACTACGGTTGGTTGGTTTGTGTATTTTAAGTGAAAGAGTGTTTAGGTCGCATTCTAACTGCTAAACATTGGCTTGTCTACTCGCTAGGGAAGGCTGAAACACAAGTTTATATGCGCGGAAGAAGGGACTAAACAATGTTATTTGCAAAAGATGTTTGAGTTGTGAATCGCACGAGGGCGATGACTTAATGTTTTAGGGTTTGAGTTGAGAAAAGAGAATTTGATTCGTGTAGGTATTTAGGGTTTCGATCACCGGGGAGCGCGAAAACAAGATTAGATTTGTTAAGTATTTTGATGGAGAATAACGACTATTTGATAAACGAGACGTCAGCCTCGCAACCAATTAATCAGGGTATTATTGGAATGCTAGATTCCAGGAACACCCTTTTCATTCAATTAATTACAATATCGTGTTTGTTGGACAATGAATGTCTTTGTCCAAATAATTAGGGCAAGTATTTTAGGGACGAAAGGTCGAGCAACCCACAACCCAAGGCGTGCGCCCTAAGAGCGGTCGCTCAAGAATCTAAGGAGTGCGGGACTCCAAGAACTCAGTTCTTTCGTAATTAATTAGGAAAATAATTTGAATGTGATTAGCGTATTTTGATTAGACGTGCTAGGCATTTTAATAGGATTGATTATTTTAGAAATGAAAGATCGAAATGATCACAACCTAAGGCATGCGCCCCAAGAGCGATCATTCAAGAGCCCAAGAAGTGTTACACCTCAAGAATTCGATATCTCCATTATTGATTGAGAAAAAAATATTTTGCTTAGTCATATTTGAGGAGTGATTTGTTTAGGTTAAATATTTTAAATGAATTATTAGGGTTAGATTAAAGGTTTTAAAAGAATTAAGTATCTTAAAAAAGATCGGGGGATTAAGTATCTTAGAAATGAAGGACGGGACGAACACCACTCAAGACCTGCACGTCAAGAGCATTCGTCCAAGGATCTAAAGAGTGATAGACTCCAAGAACCCACTACTTCCATTATTTAATTAAGAAAAAGTTTTAGAAGTATTAATTAGGATAAATTATGAGTTTAATTTAGTTAAGAAAATATTTTTAAAGGTTAAGTGTTATGATTAGGTTAAGTATTATAATTTAATGGCGTGTTTTATAAATGAAAGATCGAAACAATCACAACTCAAGGCGTGCGCCTCGAGAGCGATCGTTCAAGGATCCAAGGAGTGCTAGACTCCAAAAATCCACCACTTCCATTATTTAATTAGGAAAATAATTAGTTATCTTAAATTGAGAAAATGATTAATTAAGATTTAATTAAAAAGAAATTAAGTATTGGAAAATAAATTGAATTGAGATTTTTATCAATTAATCAGAATAAGCATCAAAATCATGACAGAATCAAAAAATATTTATAAGTATCATCAATGTAAGAAGTCACAAGTATCACCATGACTTAGTCTAGAATTCACAATTTGATAACCAAGGTCAACATCATGATTAAAATTTAATCAAAATTAGCATTTAACTAAAATCAAGGTTAAGACTAAAAAAATAAATCAAAATGCACAAATCTAAGATTAGAATTTAAAAATAAAAACCTAATCAAAAGTTAATCAAATTTTGCATAAAAGTTAATTGAAACTAAAACCAAAAACTAATCCAAAATTTACTTCTAATTAAATATAAAATTTAATTCTAATTCAAAATTAAATGCTATTAAAATCAAAATTTTAATTAACCAACTTCAAATTAAAATAAAATCTAAATCAGTCAATTAATAATTAAAATTCAAAAAAAAAATTAAAACAAAATTGGGGGGTGAGGAGTCAGGCGTATAGGCTTGGGATACAAATCCCACGACCTGCCCTATGCATTCCGGGAAGTTTTATCCCATACCCCTACACTTATACCTATACCCCTACATTAAAAAATTTTGGACTAAAATATCCTCGTATAAAAATTTATTATTTTTTAATTTTTTTTTATATTTTTTTATTTGTTTACCGGAAAACTTTTTGGAAGTCTTCCGGTTCACATTTTTTTAGTATGTTTACCGGAAGACTTTTTGGAAGTCTTCTGGTACATATTTTTTTCGTTTGTTTACCGGAAGACTTTTTGGAAGTCTTCCGGTTCATGTTTTTTTTTTAATTTGTAATTAATATTTAAGATTTATTAATTTTATATAAAGACCAATTTAGTAAATTTTTGAATATTATACTTAAAATATAAAAATTCTATAAATAGAGAATCATTTTCAGAATATTTTCTATTTACTATGATTATTAGAATACTAGGATTAAAATTATTTATTTTAAATGATCATAGTAGAATTTTCTCAAATATCTTATTAATCTTAAACATTAATAAATAAAATAAATTTAAATATAGGATATAAGTTTACATTATTTAATATATTTAATCAAATGAAAACATATGTGATAAATAAATAATGTATTTTAACTTAAAATGATCACAATAAGTTAACTTGCAAAATAATATAAGTAATAAATTAATAATGTATTTTATTTAAAATAATCACAATAATAAAATACGCAAATAATGTGTTTTATTTATAGGACTGATATAGTTTTATTGATTATTTAATTTTGAATACTACTATGAATATAGTATTTAATCTATACTTTAGAACTCACATAATTATAAATATAAAAAATATTGTTTTATTACCCATATTTTTATTTAATTAAAAAAAATAAGAATATAAATTTATTATTTGTTTTTCATTTTTGTTTGATCTTTTTAATTATTTCACTTTATTTAATATTTTTAATAAAATAAATAATATATTTTATTTAAAGTAAGCACAATATAGAATATGCAAAAAATTTATAAATAAAAAAAAGATCAAACGAAAATGAAAAACAAATAATAAATTTATATTCTTATTTTTTTTAATTAAATAAAAATATGGGTAATAAAATAATATTTTTTATATTTATAATTATGTGAGTTCTAAAGTATAGATTAAATACTATATTCATAGTAGTATTTAAAATTAAATAATCAATAAAACTATATCAGTCCTATAAATAAAACACATTATTTGCGTATTCTATTATTGTGATTATTTTAAATAAAATACATTATTAATTTATTACTTATATTATTTTGCAAGTTAACTTATTGTGATTATTTTAAGTTAAAATACATTATTTATTTATCACATATGTTTTCATTTGATTAAATATATTAAATAATGTAAACTTATATCCTATATTTAAATTTATTTTATTTATTAATGTTTAAGATTAATAAGATATTTGAGAAAATTTTACTATTATGATCATTTAAAATAAATGATTTTAATCTCATTGTATTCTAATAATTATAGCAAATAGAAAATATTCTGAAAATAATTCTCTATTTATAGAATTTTTATATTTTAAGTATAATATTCAAAAATTCACTAAATTGGTCTTTATATAAAGTTAATAAATCTTAAATATTAATTACAAATTAAAAAAAAAAATGAACCGGAAGACTTCCAAAAAGTCTTCCGGTAAACAAACGAAAAAATATGTACCGGAAGACTTCCAAAAAGTCTTCCGGTAAACATACTAAAAAAATGTGAACAGGAAGACTTCTAAAAAGTATTCCGGTAAACAAATAAAAAAATATAAAAAAATAATAAATTTTTATACGAGGATATTTTGGTCCAAAATTTTTTAATGTAGGGGTATGAGGTAAAACTTCCTGCATTCCGGGGGAGAAGAGAAATGGGCTTAAGATTGCAAGCTCAATGGTTTTTATCCAAGGCCACATTGATGGGCCCAAACCCGGTCCATTACGCAAGCAAAACCTACTTCAAAAAAGTTCAAAACACATTCCTCTTCTTCTTCTCCTTGCGTCATTCCCCTTCTTCCTCTTTCCTTCCTCAACATTCCTCTGTTCACCGTACCACTCTCAATGTTCTCCTTCTTCTCCGTCCGTCACACCGTATTCCTCCACTACCACTTGTGAAGCACTCATCCTCCCTCTTTCGGCCGCGCCATTCGTAGCAACCAAACAAACACCATGAATTAACAGAAACAAAAAACACAAAGCCGCCAACAAACATTAAATTAGAAACCACGCGACCGTGAAATCAAGATTGAGAATGGGAATACCGTATTCGCGTGACGACGTCGATGAAAGAATAGGATTCAACTTGATGCGATGCTCCACATTCCTTATTCCGATCCGTTCGACTATCTCGACACGATGAAGATTCAGATATGAAAAGGGTACGTCTGCGTTCTGTTTCTTCGTTTTTCTGGCTGTGTGTGATTCGTTGCGATTTGGATTTTATGGTTTTTGCTTCTTCTTCTTCTTCCTGCTTGCAGATTTGAAGTTGTTGTGTTGTTGTTGATGTTGAATTCTTTGAGTTAGGAACTGTGAATTTGTGATATTCTTGCATGTTATTGTTTTTGTGAGGATTGAAGAGGATTTGTGAGTGTAAAGAGAAATGGGAAGCAGAGAGTGCATGAAGGTATTGAAGTATAGAAGAGAATTGTTGAAGGTGGTTCGTGAGGTTCTAGGTTTGAAGGTTGGTGTGGGTGATGAGGGCGACGGTTTTCAAAGATGAAAAACAAATCTCCCCCTTTCTTCAATTGTTGTAGCTTCTTTATACAGTGAATGAGGAGGGTAGGATAGGTATTTTTTGTGTGAAATTCTATTAGAGGTTAGTTTAGGAATTTTGATTGAAATTTTATTATGAAATTGATTATGTTATGAACCTGCGATTTGTAATTTTCTGTTACCCACCATGTGCATTTTTTCTTTGTATAACTGCTATGGAATTTTTCTGTTACTGCAGTAAATATCCATCATGAATTTCTGATATATAATTTTTCCTCTGCGTCTATTATGTTTTGCTGCTAAAAAAACTACTGTGGAATTTTTCCTTCATGAAATTGGATGGTCACCTTATTTTAAACCAACCATTATCCTATAGGCTTGCTTGTACATGCAATATGCAAGATTATCATCTTTATCACCCTTGTGAATAATAACGATGGTCATAAGCTTGCGAACAACTAGAGCAATGTTTGGATAATATGGAACAGTAGATGAAAGGAAAAATGTGACACACTCATTTAGAGCAAAGGTGGCTACTTCGTAAACTTTAGCATCTGCCTAGCTCTATCTAGTAAAGTTACAGCTTGTTCGACTTTAGTTTCGGACATTGTGGCCTTCCTCTAAAATTTTAAAGCTATCATTGATGGCACGGAAAGTACTAATGATTTATAAACCATGACATTGTTCTTATCATCAGATCCTTTAACTAGAGCATAAAAGTTTGATGCAATTACTAAAAACTCCGTAGAAAATTCATAGTTCTTATCATGTCCTGTTTTTGTACCATAATTCCATGAAGTCGCAGCAAACTAATTTAGCTCAAGTTTTCCAATTTCCTCTTTTCCAAAGAGGCAGTTCGAACCAAGTTTAGATGTTCGTGTATGGGCATGTTTTATGTTTTTATGTAACATGGGCTTTTGGATAATTATTTTTTGAATGAAATGAAATGTAATGGTATTTTTGTGGTGTAATGAGCTTTGGCTATTTGGTTATGGATGATGGAATTGGATTTAGACTTGGATTTGGATCTTGAAACTTTGACTTAGAATGGATAGTTGGTTTAAAGGATGGATATGGGCTAACAATGTGGTTTTGAATATTTAAGAATGGTAAAATGGATATGGATTTTATAAATCGAAATTGAAACAGACAAAAAGAAAGTGATATGGATAATGACATAGAAATGGATATGTGAGTGGACAATTGGACTTGGTTTAAAATGGAATTGTATCTCAAATTTCAAGTAGCCCACACGACTAATTTGGACATGTCTAATTCCAATAAAACTCTCAATCCACGCCAAACTCCTATCCTCAATGAATCCCAAAAGTTCAATCAGTAAGCTTAATTGACCCTGAATCAATGCTCTTCAAATCAATCTAAAAATGCTTTGTCCTGATGACACATGATCTCCTTAACATGAAACCCTAATCTCATGATTTTTAATTGATGACTAGCCACAAACTCGTCCATGAACGAGAAACCCTAATTCACTTTGAAGTACACTAATAAATCTTGAAGCATATGACTTGAACTGAGAAGGAGTGAAACCCTGATTCACCAATGAAATCTTGGCCCAATGCTTTTGATGAATCCTCTGAATATGAAGATATTCATGATAATGTGAATTCAACCCTGAGTGAAGATGAGAATCTCACAATAAAAGAGAATCTCGAGCTTGCACATAATACTCTAATTCCATGCCTTATGAGCTCAATGACATGCATGATTATGAATTTATAACCAAATGAGAGATGCAGATGATCGTGAGGCGAAAGCTAGTTGAGGTTAGAAAAGGGTGGGACAAATTTGGGGTATGACACCCACTTGACACAAATTCAACACAATAGCTCCTATAATGCACACGCTAATCACAACCAAATCACAATACCAGCTTGTACAATACAATATGCCAAGAAGCTTCATCCCATACATAACTACAAGCCATTCTTACAAACTTCAACAAAACAAACCTATTACAAGCCAAATACAATTTCAACTGCAACTCACACCTTTAATAAACCGTTAGCCAGTACAATACACAAATGAAAATCATACCTCTTCGCAGCAAATCCATCCTACACATGAAAATAACGCACCTTCTACACAATAAGATCACCACACAAAATCACAAAGCCTGCAACCTCAATGTTTTTCCTAAACTGACCCCATATACCATTCCAAACCAAGCTTCAATACACATATTTCAACCACGATAAAACCAATACAATAAACCACATGAGCAACAACCATACCTCCACAACTTCACCAAGCCAAAGAAGAATAAGCCAAAAGTTGTTACCTCTTCACAAAAACACATACGAAAAAATCACCCCACGCAAATTGTATCACACAAACCTGCACAACCAACATAATGCATCATGCACAACCAACAACAACATTTTCAAACCATAAACGTGACCCCTCAGCCTAAGATTCATGAACAGGATGTGATGTTGTGCTTTTTCACCGTGACAATGCTTTGGGGATGATTTTATTTGGTTTTATTTAACATGATCATGTATTTCATATTAGACAATGCTCATGTTGTTGATGGTATTAGGCCGTGGAAAATGTTGACCATGTGAATGAATGGGCTTTTGAGGCCCATAAAGATTTCTCCAACACTACTTGTTGTTGCTCTTATACAACTGTGTTCTTTTGTAGAAGGGTGTATTGGGTCTAAAACTCAATACCTGAAACAGAATCGCTAGTATTGCACCTCTATTTCTTGTTGTACCTCCTTCTAACACTTTCCTTTATTTTTTTTAATTATTGAAATCTCTCGTTGATTTTCTTTTTTTGAGTTGCTTGATAGTTTTATTTAGATCTTTGTTGATAATTTTGATTAAGGTGTTGATCATTTTGACTAAGGTTTGTTCATAATCTTGATTAGATTTTTGTTGATAATTTTTTATGAATCTCTTGGAATAATATTTGGTTTTTGATATTGTTTGGGTTAATGATGATTAATTTGTTCATATATTGTTGGATTAGTGTTGACTATTTTTCATGACTTTTTGGATAACTTTTCATAGAATAAATTTATTGAGTTTTCTCGAATTAATTTTCGTTATTTCTTATGACTAATTTTGGGGCATATCTTGATTAATTATTGGTGCTTTGTGTGATTAAGCTTGATGTGATAAATATTTTTGATGATTGGTTTAATCTTGATACATGCCTTGTGCTTAATACTTTGACCTGATTTCTTCCTTGTACTTGAACTTTGTTTTGTGTTTGATTTTTATTTGTGATTGAGATGATTTGTGTTTACTTGTGTTGTGCTTTGTAATCACATGCTCCCTTAAGGCTCCTAGTTCAACTTAATTTTTGATTAAGTTTGGAATATGATAGACATTATGCTCTCAATCCTTTGCATGATAACATTAAGTTATCTCCCTTTCAACCTTAACCTTAGGTCCATCTCTTGTATGATAACATTAGGTAGACTTCAATTTTCTCATTCTCAACCATAGGACCATTTGGCATGACAACATCTAGGTGTGAGATTCCTTATGTAATACCCCCTTTCTATACCCCCAAATAATCAAATAAATCATTTAGGCACATAATAAAATCCATCAGAGTATAATTATAATCATGGTATAAAAGAGGCATGTCACATTATACTTGAAATCAAAACATACAACACTTGCTCAATAAAGATATGCAACAGTGGGGTAATTTTCAACAGAGGGACTTAGTCCTCATACCCACATCTCAATATTTAGAATAAAAGCGGAAACATCTAAACATTGCATAACATCAAACATATATACATATATGTTTATAATCCATCATGACTCAATCATCATAAAACATGTTTACATAAACATTCAACATCCAGATACATATAGAATTGTATCACAAAAGAATCAAAACAATCCTAGTTACCCGGTGCTACATATCAGAGCCAACCGACCAAAAAGAATGAAGCCACGCTTCACAAAAAGACTTCTAGCAAACCTACTCTACAATGCCTCATAGAGCATCATAAAACAGCAGAAGGGTGAGAAATATTATCATAATAATCAATGCATATAATTATATATATCTTAGCATTAAATACACTTATTCTGCATTCTCACCACATTCATCACGAATCCACACATACACATCACAATATATATATATATATATATATATATATATATATATATATATATATATATATATATATATATATATATATATATATATATATATATATATATATATATATATATATATATATATATATATATATATATATATATATATATATATATATATATATATATATATATATATATATATATATATATATATATATATATATATATATATATATATATATATATATATATATATATATATATATATATATATATATATATATATATATATATATATATATATATATATATATATATATATATATATATATATATATATATATATATATATATATATATATATATATATATATATATATATATATATATACAACCAAGCATATTCATCATTCGTGCTTCTAAAATTCACATCATTTACACATAAACATTTACATTTATGTTATTCACCAATTCACAACTCTCAGTTTGATAACTCATACACATATGCATACCTTCATACAACAATTATACCTATTCCATGTGACTCAATGCAACTCAATGCAACTCATGTCATGTGGTACCAACACTTGTTATTATTTTTCGATTTTTACATTTAAACCGGGTCCGTCCCCTAGACCAATAACAAACAAAAGCTCGTCCCCTAGGCTTTCAAACCCCACTCTAGGTTTGGGACAAGCCACTAGTCTCCACGAAACTAGCAAGCATTGCCTCTTGAAACAAATGATGCGTATGCAATCAACAACCATATGCACTTAAGACCGTTCTCGCATCTTAATCTCATGCATTCTCAAATAATTCATCACACAAGAATTATAATATGATTGCACACACAACACCTTTCATAATAATCAAAGTATTCATACTTTCAACACCATCACTATATTTATCAATCAATGCACAAGAATACACATCATGATGCTTCACATACAATCGCATACAATCAATATGCATTCGCAATATCTTGCCAAACGGAAACGAACTCCATCACAATCATCATGCACTTTTAATTAATTTAAACAATGCATATATTTGTCAAAAAGCTATGTTTCAGACTTCACAATTCACAATCTAGGATTCACGCCATACGGCTACCCACATCATATCATATAACAGCACACAAGCTATGCGTTGAAGAATCAAAGCATCAACATTGGCATCAACATTGGATGGAAACAACAAAAATAAAATGTTGTTCTGTCACGTTCGCTACACCATTCGCCTAGCGAAGGTCATCGCGAACGCTCGCTACTAGGTCGCCTAGCGAACATGCTAGCGAAGGCTGTCTAAAAGCTACTGGAAGTGTTCGCTACACAGCTCGCCTAGCGAATGCTTAGCGAAACTTGCTACACTACTCGCTCTAGCGAACAAGGGTCTTTTTGGTTCTGTCCAAGTCTGAGACCATTCGCTACTGGCTCGCTCGCTAGGTGCTCGCTTAGCGAGTTCTACGATGCTCAAAATCCTCTACTGTCCAAAAAGTCCAAAACTTCACAAAATCTCCCAATTTAATTTCAACAAGTTACCATAGTCTTAGCCTAACATTCCTCGACTAAACTACACCTTTTATTCCAGATTCTAACCGTAAAAACATTGGTTTCTATCGATTAAACCATTTTCGACCTAAAATGGAAAATGGGAAAAAACATCCAAACAATCCAACAAAAGCATACATAATCATACACATTGAGAAGATAATAAGATTTCACACCCTTACCCGATTAATCGATTCCTAGATGTTGATCTTGAGCTATCCAAGTTTTTCCTCTATATTCTCCTCTTCTCTATTCTTCCTCCTTCTTTCTTTTCTTTCTATCCTTTTTCTTTCTCCCCTCTTTTCCACTTATATCTCTTTCTATTCTATTTCTCTCAAAACATCTATTAATCCATTTTTTCACAAAATATCCAACTTAACATTAAATAAGAAATGTCTAAAATACCCTCCAATCTATTTTCCCCGAAAACTCTCAAAATCGGTAAAATAACATAATATGCAAACATAACATCATAATATTCCAATTCCACAAATAAAATAATAATCACCCAATTAAATCAAAAGACTCAACAAAATGGAAAATCAGAATCGGGGCGCTACAACTCTCCCCCACTTTAGAAATTTTCGTCCTCGAAAATATTACCTGATCCAAACAACTTCCGATACGACTCTCGCATCCCACTCTCTAATTCCCAAGTCATATTGCCTTCCGCAGCGCCTCCCCACGCTACTTTCACAAGCGCAATATCCTTGCCTCTTAGCTTTTTAACTTCACGGTCCAGAATTCTAATCGTTAAAGCTTCAACCGTAAGGTTATCTCTAACCTCAACCTCGTCCATAGGAATAACATGTGACGGATCCGGAACATACTTGCGAAGTTGCGAAACATGAAACACATCATGGAGATTAGCAAGCGACGGCGGTAAAGCAACCCGATAGGCTACCTCTCCTATCCTCTGCAAAATCTGATAAGGACCAATAAAACGCGGCGTCAACTTACGCGACTTCAACGCTCTACCAACACCAGTTATTGGAGTAACTCGAAGAAACACGTGATCTCCCTCCTGAAATTCAAGTGCTTTCTTCCTCTTGTCATGATAACTCTTTTGACGACTCTGAGGAATCTTCATCTTCTCTTGAATCATCTAAATCCTATCGGTAGTCTGCTGGACTATCTCGGGCCCAACCACAAAACTCTCTCTAGACTCATACCAACACAATAGCGTCCTACACCGTCTACCATACAATGCCTCAAATGATGGCATACCAATACTCGAATGAAAACTGTTGTTGTAAGTAAATTCAATCAAAGATAAGTAGCTATCTCAAGCTCCTCCCTTTTCCAATACACAAGCTCTCAAAAGATCCTTAAGTGATTGAATCGTCCTCTTAGCCTGACCATCGGTCTGCGGATGATAAGCAGAACTCAAACGTAACTTCGTACCCAAAGCACTTTGCAAACTCTCCCAAAATCTCGAAGTAAACCTCATATTTCTATCTCACACAATGCTAGACGAAATACCATGCAAACTGACAATCCTTCCAATGTACAACTTTGCCAATCTCTCCAACGGGTAATCTATTCGCATAGGAATAAAGTGAGCAGATTTGGTCAATCTATCCACAATAACCCAAATAGCTTCAAAGTTACTCGGCGTTCTAGGTAAACCAGACACAAAATCCATCGATATGCTATCCCGTTTCCACTCAGGAATAAACAACAGTTGCATCAAGCCCGACGATTTCTGATGCTCAATCTTTGACTTCTGACAAGTCAAACAAGAATACAAAAACTCGGCAATATCCTTCTTCATACGAGGCCACCAAAATACTTTCCTCAAATCTTGATACATCTTAGTAGCACCCGAATGAATACTCAATCCACTATGATGCCCTTCTTCAAGAATACTCTTCTTCAGCTTAACAATATCAGGAATACAAACTCTATCACGACATCTCATGATACCATTTTCATCAATCTGAAATTCACCACCTTGACCTTGATTGATCAAAGTCAACCGATCAACTAAACCCAAATCAGATTTCTGTCCTTCTCGAATCTCGTCAAGAATACCACTAGTAAGCTTTAACATACCGAGCTTAACTCCGTAAGAAGTCTTCTCACACACTAAGCTCAAATCGTGAAATTGCTCAATCATTTCCAACTCTTTTACCATCATCATCGACACATGCAATGATTTCTAAATTAATGCATAGGCTACCACGTTTGCTTCACCCGAATGGTAATTCAATCCAAAACCATAATCCTTCAGGAGTCCTAAATACTTTCTCTGCCTCATATTCAACTCTTCCAAATCAAGCAAACACCTTAAGCTCTTGAGATCACCAAACATTTTAAACCTCAAACTAACCAATTGAAGCCTCCAACTCTGGCACAAACACAACAACAAACAACTCTAAATCACTCGTCAGATAATCCCTCTTATGTACTTTAAGTTGCCTTAAAGCATAACTAAAACTTGCTGATGTTACACTTAACATATCTCCCAATCACATCGACAAAGCATCACAAAACACAACGAATAGTTCTGTCGGATTCGGCAAAAATCAACACACGAGCTGTTGACAGCTCTCCCAAAAACTCTTTGAACTTTCTTCACAGTGGCATATCCCTGCTTCTTCCCCAACACTGATAACTCAAGTTCCCGATGCTCAACATGATCCTCTATACTCTTCAAATATATCAAAATATCATCAGTTAACACAACCACTGACTCTCTCAAATAAGTATGGAAAATCCCATGCCAAACGAACACTCATTTTGCGAGTTATGGCAGAAACACGAACCACACCTTCCGCACTTACCACAACATCCAAACATATTCCATCAATAAATAACTTAATTCCATGCCACTACTTCGCCATCACATAGAGCATTGGACTAGCTTTCCAACACTTCGAACCGTGCGTCATTCCGAGTTACGGTTCTCCCGTTACGACAAAAATACCAAAACAAAATTCTTCTGCCCAGGACATCTTCGCTAGGCGAACACAGAAGCGAGCGGTTGTTTGCTAGGCGAAGGACCTAGCGAACTTGACAGTCCGAAATTCTATTTTCGACCATTACTTGACTTCTGGGTGTCCTATTTCGATTCCGTAAAAAGCTGCGATCTCGGAATTCAACGTACAACAATAATTTCACACTTAGAAGGTCATTCAACACATCTTCAACTCTTGAAATATTTAAGGCCTAATTATACCAATATTGCATTCCACGTCTTACTTTCTTTATTAATCATCAGAAGTCACTTCCCACCTTCAATATACTCGACCTCACACTCTGTTGCCTTAGCACACACACCAGACACAAGTCTCAACACTACTCAATCAATTTAATTCCTTGACCATCCAAACAGACATATAATATGGAGCTCTCAATCTCGGACTAGTTTCCGTAACTAAGTCAATCACAACTCCACTTCACGTCCTGGCCGTATCTCACTATCTTGTCAGAATAACTTCCAGACAATCACAATAAATCGGCAAACCGCCAACTTCCCCACTTTCATTAACACTCAAAATTCCCATCAAAATTAAACATCTCAACATTGTCCTGCACCGACTCATTAAAACAATTCTTAAGCACTTAGCTTAACTCAAAACAATTTACTGCTCACGTCATCTAAGCTTGCAAGACACGCCTATCCCATCCAACATGACCCCGTCTACTATCAACAACAGATTAAGGCTGATCAGTTCCTCAATTTGTCAATAGACAGCCGAAAATCATGATGGGGTATAAACCATATTTACCAAACTATAAGAGCGTCCAACCACACACTGATCTGCCACTTCACACTTGCAGCGTCCTGGAGAAGCACAACTTCTCCCCCACTCGTTTCATTCCCACTTCTGTAGACAAAGGTTAGTCAACAAACATGTACCGACAGTGTTTTCACACACATGTCGCATACCAGGGAACAAACAACATTAGACAACTTGGCCAGACAGGCCGACCTGCTCTGATACCACTAATGTAACACCCCTTTCTATACACCCAAATAATCAAATAAATCATTTAGGCACGTAATAAAATTCCATCAGAGTATAATTATAATCATGGTATAAAAGAGGCATGTCACATTATACTTGAAATCAAAACATGTAACACATGCTCAATAAGATATGCGACAGTGGGGTAACTTTTAACAGAGGGACTTAGTCCTCATACCCACATCTCAATATTTAGAATAAAAGCGGAAACATCTAAACATTGCATAACATCAAACATATATACATATATGTTTATCATCCATCATGACTCAATCATCATAAAACATGTTTACATAAACATTCAACATCCAGATACATATAGAATTGTATCACAAAAGAATCAAAATAATCCTAGTTACCCGGTACTACATATCAGAGCCAACCGACCAAAAAGAACGAAGCCACGCTTCACAAAAAGACTTCTAGCAAACCTACTCTACAATGCCTCATAGAGCATCATAAAACAGCAGAAGGGTGAGAAATATTATCATAATAATAAATGCCTATAATTATATATATCTTAGCATTAAATACACTTATTCTGCATTCTCACCACATTCATCATGAATCCACACATACACATCACAATGTATATATATACAACCAAGCATATCCATCATTTGTGCTTCTACAATTCACATCATTTCCACATAAACATTTACATTTATGTTATTCATCAATTCACAACTCTCAGTTCGACAATTCATACACATATGCATACCTTCATACAACAATTATACATATGCCATGTGACTCAATGCAACTCAATGCAACTCATGCCATGTGGTACCAACACTTGTTATTATTTTTCGGTTTTTACATTTAAATCAGGTCCGTCCCCTAGACCAATAACAAACAAAAGCCCGTCCCTAGGCTTTCAAACCCCACTCTAGGTTTGGGACAAGCCGCTAGTCTCCACAAAACTAGCAAGCATTGCCTCTTGACAACAAATGATGCGTATGCAATCAACAACCATATGTACTTAAGACCGTTCTCGCATCTTAATCTCATGCATTCTCAAATAATTCATCACACAAGAATTATAACATGATTGCACACACAACACCTTTCATAATAATCAAAGTATTCATACTTTCAACACCATCACTACATTTATCAAGCAATGAACAAGAATACACATCATGATGCTTCACATACAATCGCATACAATCAATATGCATTCACAATATCGCGTCAAACGGCAACGAACTCCATCACAATCATCATGCACTTTTAATCAATTTAAACAATGCATATATTTGCCAAAAGGCTACATTTCACACTTCACAATTCACAATCTAGGATTCACGCGATACGGCTACCCACAACATATCATATAACAGCACACAAGCTATGCGTTGAAGAATCAAAGCATCAACATTGGATGGAAACAACAAAAATAAAATGTTGTTCTGTCACGTTCGCTACACCATTCGCCTAGCGAAGGTCATCGCGAACGCTCGCTACTAGCTCGCCTAGCGAACATGCTAGCGAAGGCTGTCTAAAAGCTATTGGAAGTGTTCGACTATACAGCTCGCCTAGAGAAGGCTTAGCGAATACTCGCTACACTAATCGCTCCAACGAACAAGGGTCTTTTTGGTTGTGTCCAAGTCTGGGACCATTCGCTACTGGCTCGCTAGCAGCTCGCCTAGCGAACCACTCGCTAGCTCGCTCGCTAGCTGCTCGCTTAGCGAGTTCTGCGATGCTGAAAATCCTCTACTGTCCAAAAAGTCCAAAACTTCACAAAATATCCCAATTTAATTTCAACAAGTTACCATAGTCTTAGCCTAACATTTCTCGACTAAACTATACCATTTATTCCAGATTCTAACCGTAAAAACATCGGTTTCTATCGATTAAACCATTTTCGACCTAAAATGGAAAATGGGGAAAACATCCAAACAATCCAACAAAAGCATACATAATCATACACATTTAGAAGATAATAAGATTTCACACCCTTACCCGATTAATCGATTCCTAGATGTTGATCTTGAGCTATCCAAGTTTTTCCTCTATATTCTCCTCTTCTCTATTCTTCCTCATTCTTTCTCTTCTTTCTATCCTTTTTCTTTCTCCCATCTTTTCCACTTATATCTCTTTCTATTCTATTTCTCTCAAAACATCTATTAATCTATTTTCTCACAAAATATCCAACTTAACATTAAATAAGAAATGTCTAAAATACCCTTTAATCTATTTTCCCCGAAAACTCTCAAAATTGGTAAAATAACATAATATGAAAACATAACATCATAATATTCCAATTCCACAAATAAAATAATAATCACCCAATTAAATCAAAAGACTCAACAAAATGGGAAATCAGAATCGGGGCTATACACCTTAGATTTTTCTTTTCCCCATGAGTCTCTTTCTTCACTCTCAAATCAAATCAAAATACTTAATAAATATGATGTGCATAGTGCGTCACGAGTCTTAAGCACATGGGAAAATATGAGCGGATGCATTTCTAACCTCATCTTAGGGTACTTTGTGCACTAGACGTTTGGATCATTAGCACGAGGTATTAGATCCTATGTCATAGACTTTAGTGCAATGCACATTCCTAACAAAGTCAATTTACTTCTTTAAAACTCTTGAACAAACGCAAACCATTTTGTCCTTTGGGATTTTCTTTCAAACCTTTTCAGTTAGGGCATGCTACTCTCGTTATACCGCAAACAGGTAACGCGTAAGACTCCAGATAACAAGCGACAAACACCTAACTGCTAGAATGCAAATTTAGCATTACTCATAAAAGACACTTAGTCACCCGTCGTAGGCCAAACTACGAACACTCTGATTTCTTCATTCTTGTCCGAATGAAGATACGTAGGCACAAGACGACGAAGTCTTGGCGAGTAATCTTCCGTCTTTTTCTTTCATAGGTTGAACTACGAAAGCTCTGATTTCTTCATTCTCGTCTGAATGAAGATACAATTAGAACAAGATTTGGTTCTACATCTGACCTTTGATTTTTTATGATAACTGAACGTGTTATCTAAAAGAACAATTATGTATAATATGATTTCTGTCTAGTGTGTGGTTGTTATCAATATGATTCTGACTATGATAAGAAGAGGTGTGACGTCATCAGACTCTGTTATCAACACTCTGGAACAAAATCATATATATGTGTACAAGATAAAGTCATGATTAAGAAATACTTCTAATGCAACAGTTCTAAGGAACATTAGTAACAAAGTTTCTGATTGATACTTTATAAGTAAGCCTAGAAGGCTTTACAAGAAATGTGCTTTCTATTGTTACTGCTCTGAAGATTCTGAAGACTGGGTTCTGATTAAACGAAGTGCTGAAGACTCTGAAGAAAAAATGTGCTTAATAAAATCTGAAGACTCTGAAGATGAGGTTCTGATAGAACAAGCTCTGAAGACTATGAAGATAATCTTCTAAGAAACCAAGTGTTGAAGATTCTTATGAGTAGGTTCTGTTGAACGAAGATCTGAGATTCTAAAGAGTGTGGTTCTGAAGATTACACAAAGAAAGACTCTTCTACAACATGCTTCATCAAGTTAATATCTGAAGCCTCTGAAGATGCTAGAAGACTGAAGATAAGAGTGGTTTTAAGCTGAATATAATAATACTAAAACTCGGTTACTTCTACCTTGAAAAGGTGGCGCAGAAGCAACTTTTTGTACAGTGATGTTGACCATTCCTTCATGTGAACATTGGGATATTGTTGTTGGAATATGTTTCCAAGAATACCTCTCAACAAATCTATTCTCTCAAGCTCTATAAATTGAAAATCAAGAAGCTTGAAGAATTGTTGACTAGTCGAAAATAGATAGCGAGTTGCTGATGATAGCACACTACTATGCAGAGCCAAAGTGCTGAAGAAAATGCTACAAGATGAAGATTAAATGAAGAATGCTCAATGAAGAAGAAGCTGAAGCAAACAACTAAAGTGTGTACAACGATGCAACATACTGAAGCCATGTGAAACTAGTCAAGTGAAACATCAATAAGTGAAACATAATAACTTAGTTGATCTTGATAGTTAAACTAGATGAAGTATTATATGATCAAGAAGAAGTTAATCAAAAGAAGCTAAAAGCTCATGAAAAGAAGCCATAGTGCTCATCAAGAAAGCTTCTAAGCAATACATAACTAATGTTTTATAATCTCTTAGAGGTTCATTGTTTAGATAGTTTTCTATATTAGAAAGCAATGAGTTGTTGCTCATATCTTGCTTAGAAACACTTAGGTATTCATGTACTTCGCCACTGTAATCAGCTTGTAAGAAGCATATTTGTGCACAAGAAAATCCTTGCAAAAGGTGTTGTTCCTTGAGCGGTCAAGTGAAGACCAAAATTCTTGAGATGACTAAGTGTGTTTCTAATAGGTTAGTGAATGTTATTCCTTGAGCGGTCGAGTGAAGACCATAATGCTTGAGAGGGCCAGGTCATTTCTAACGGCTTGGAGGTTGATTCCTTGAGAGGCGAGTGAATGCCAGGATTCTCAAGAAGACAATAGAAGGTATCCGTTGTGGTTATAATCGTTGATGATTATTGGATTAAGTCCTTATGATAAGGCAAAATCACCTTGAAGGGTGTACTGGAGTAACTCCATTAACAGTGAACCAGGATAAAAATAATCTTGTCATTTATTTTTATTGTCATTGTTATATTTATTCTCCTAATTCCGCAAAAGGGAACAAAATGTGAAACTCAATTCAAACCCCCTTTTCTAGCTTTATGCATCTATGGGATAATCTTGTTCTCTAACTTACCTGACTTTGTTGACTTGGATGCTTATTATATCTTCGCCTTTAAGAATCCTGTGCCCATTCTTCTAGGCGGTGTTTATCATTCGATTCATTATAAGAATGAGAACAGGCGAGGCAAGAATGTTTCCTGTTGCGCTCCACTGCTGTACATATGGTTTATTTCCCATTTGCCAAAGTCTGGGCCTTTTGTTGACCTTGCAGGCACTGTTGGTTGGCCAGAGAGGCTTATGGGGTTAAGGTTGTCGTATCGCTGCAAAGAGGGGCCAGCAAGGACAGAAGAGTCGCCACCGCTCATTATTTATCCCAAAGAGAGGGAAAGGAAATGATCAGAGAAAACCTACGAAAAAGGAAAAGACAGATCATCGCAACCAAATCTTGGGTTCGAGAGTCGGTTACGCAAGGGGAAGGTATGAGCACCCCTCACGTCCGTTGTACTCAACGGGATCCATGCTTGTTGTCTATTTAAAGGGTGTTAATCTATCTAAGCTACAGGCCACATGGGCAAAAGAAAAGAAAAGAGACTCGATAGAGCATCGCCGCTCTATGCCTACGTACTCCCTCGTGTAATGGGAAAGTCAGAGTCAACATAGTTCAGAAAACTACGGGTGAAAGGTGGGGAAGGTTTCTCGCCAAGACAT
Source organism: Lathyrus sativus (assembly GCA_963859935.3). NCBI lineage: Eukaryota > Viridiplantae > Streptophyta > Magnoliopsida > Fabales > Fabaceae > Lathyrus > Lathyrus sativus. The sequence continues at coordinate 286,020,452 of OZ012738.1, forward strand.
CGACGTCTTGTGCCTACGTATCTTCGTCTGGTACGAGAAATCAGAGCAAACGTAGTTCGGGATAACACGACCACGGACTGGTTCAAGTGTGTCGCTTCCGCAAAAATAAGGTGCCGGCAAAACAGAAGAGTCGCCACCTTTCGTTATTTATCCCTCGGGACGGGAAAGGAAACGATCGGAAAAACCTGACAAAAAAGGGTAAGACAAGGTCATCGCAATCGTTGTCTGGGTTCGGGAGTCAGTTACGCAAGGGGAAGGTATTAGCACCCCTCACGTCCGTCGTACTCGACGGGATCCACGCTTGTTGTGTTTAATGGACGAGTTGGTTTATCTATCTACCTATCAAGGCTGGCTTAAAAAGAAAAGAAAATGACTCGGCAAAGCGTCGCGCTTTATGCCTACGTATTCTCATCAGAGAATGAGAAATCAGAGTCAACGTAGTTCGACCTACTACGGGTTACGGGGGAAGGTGGCTCGCCAATACATCAGTATTGTGCCTACGTACTCTCAACAGGTATGAGAGATCAGAGCTTACGTAGTTCGGGCTACTACGGGTTATGGGGGTTCAGATTCATCTGTTTTACCGAGTAGGATTAACAAACAGTTCCAGCAGTTAGGGACAAAGCCTGTTTGCGTTGGCGCTGAAGTTTAACGACACTCTTTTCTTCAGAAAAGCTTTCCTTTGAATTATGGGCCCACGGGGCAAAAAGGTTTAAAGTTTGTTTTCTGTCTTTTACGAAAGAAGTGTTTTTTATCGTGTTTGCAATTTCAATCGCACTAAAGACTATGACCTGAGAGTGAATGCGTCGCATGTCACCCAAAGGGTACCATACTAAGCGTCCAGACTGTTGAAAAGAAACTCTCCAACAATCCTTTCTCAGATAGCTTAAGGCTCGTAACGTACGAAAGAAATCATTCATGATTACTGTATCTTAAGCTGTTTTGAGATGAGAAGAGAACAGACTCAACTACGGGGAAACTATCAAGTCCTAATGTTGTCATGCCAAGGATTCATCCTATGGTTGAAGTTTGAAACAGGGAACTCTTAGATGTTATCATGCATAGGTTTCAACCTAAAGTTCTAATCATCACTTCCTTATCAAAGGAAATGAGAGACCTAAGGGATCATGTCAATGGTAAACAGAAACAGATAAAGCATCAACTTAAACAGTAAATAATAAACAGTAAACGACTGTAAAATGCATGCAATGTAAGTGAGGGAGGAAATGTGTGTGGGGCAGCAGCCTCCACAAGCTCATCTCAACCTCAAGCCAGAATGAATAACAGTAATCATACTGAGGAGATAAAAACATGCTATCAAGCAAAATACAGTAAACTGCAATCATACAGAAGAAATAAAATATGCTATCAAGCAGACCAAACCACATGGGCAAGGGAGCAGGGCTCTACTGAATACCCGCAAGCAAAGCCACACAGTAACAATACAAGCAGAGGGAGAAACTCGACCTCTAGTGCGATCATGCTCCTAGATTAAAGTCTAGATATGAACTTATTCTAATGCATCAAGCAAGTCAAACAAGGCACATCAGCAATACAGAAAAGAAAACAGATAAGAAAGCAGATCAACTCCTCTCTTAATTCTCAAGCTTCAGCTCTTCTAACAGCAACTCAGTCTTCAGACTTCAATTACTCTTTACAAATATCAATTTGCTTCTCCAGGTTTCAACCCTTCCACATAAGTTTCAACTTATCTTCTTCTTCAAGCTTCAGCTCCTTAATCAGTTCCACCCTCATGCTTCACTCTTAACCACAAGTATCAACTTGATTCCTTCAGGATCTCCAAGCCTCAAAGTAAGTATCAACTCATCCTCTGTTCTTCAAGCCTCAGCTCTACTCTCAATCTCAATTGAATCCTCTTCATAAGTATCAACTTAGTCTTTAAGCTCTCAAGCTCTCTTTGCTTTACCAACCTCAACTTGGTCTTCTCTTCCTACAAGCTTCAGCTTCTCAAAGTAATCTTCAATCATCTGGAAATGTCAACTTCATCCTTCAGTCCTTAAGCCTCAGCTCTTCATTCAATCTTTACTGGATCTTCATTGGGTCTTCAAGTATCAACTTGTTCTTCTTGCTCTTCAAGCTTCAGCTGAAATGGCAATGCTCAGGGAATCATCCTCTTCCATACTCTTCAATGAAGTCTTCATCTTCACACTCAAGCCCAACATCTTTCAAGATACTCAAACCAGAAGAAATCACTTAACTGGATAAGCTGGGATATTAAACTGCTTATTGACCACCCAAGGTGACCTATAAGGGTTCAACATCAAAGAATGGTTCCCTCAAAGGTTCTACTCCCTAGGTAACATCACTTATCCCTCCTAAGGAGGGAGGTGAATACCATGGAAGGACCTTGAATCATGGGGAAGAATGGAGGTGACAGATACCATCCATGTTCAAGAAAGGAATCAACTAAGTCTAAGCTCTACTTAATTCCTAACCCTAAAACAACAACAAAACAAACAAGTCTTCAAGCTCTCAAGCTCCTTCTTCAATCTCCAAGTCTTCAACTATGCTCCTCCATGCTCCACAAAGCAAGACCAAGCCCACCAAGCCAAGCAAAAACCCACAAAGCAAGGCAAAACAAAATACAAGCCCACAAGGGCAACACAAACAACAATCAACTACAAAAATCAATTAAAAATAGTATACTATTATATGGAACTCTAACATAATTTCTAGGGGATCCTATATACCTACCCTTAATACCCTATATGTCTCAATATCTAACTTAACCTAGAAACCCAAAATTCTAGTGTTATTGTGGACCTATGTTAAGGATTGACCTAAATCTATACAACCTAAAGTCATCTAATCAAAACTAATCAAAAACTAATCACAAAATTATGGAATAAATCCAGAGGGGAGCTAATATCCTAATCTAACTATCCTAAAAAGAATGGTTCAAAAATATGGAGGGAACTAGCTAAGAAAAATTCTACAAATCTATGCATCAACATAAAATGAATTAAAAAGCTATTAAAAGAGAAAATATACAAAAAATATTAAAAATGCATGAAATGCAAAGGTTTTGATTTTATAATTTTCTAGACATTAACATGAAGTAGGAGAAAAAATCCCCATGCAAAAATCATCATTTTTCTATTTAATATGATTTTTCAAAGATTAAAGAAAAATGAAGAAAATGAAAATAAAATGGGAAAACATTGGTGCAGTTAGCAACCCAGTGCAGTTCAATATGAGAATGGGCTTGAAACGGGGGTGCCATCAGCAATGCGCGCTAGGCCCAAGATTTAATCAGAAATTAAACCAAAAAAAGTAAAGAAAAAGAAAAAAAGCACGGTGCAATAAGTAAAGAACATCAGTTCAAATTCTGATTGGGCCATGGATGGGGGTGTGACTATCAAAATCCACTAAAGCCCAAGACTTCACTTTAAGTGGTACGCTGCGTTTTGGAGTATCTTCAGAACTCCTCTTCAAACGTGAAATTGAATCATGGCCGTGGGATCAAGATAAAGTCAACAAGTCCTTGTGCATCTGACGGCCATGGAGTTATCTTCTTCCTCCAGCCACGAAAATGGAGGGAAAGCTCCATGAACAGAGCTTCAAATACCTAACTCGGATTCCATCCAAACTCAACCAAAATCCATGGTTCAAAACCCTAATCCGTTCTAAATTCAATCCTGAATCCAACCATGGTATTAGAATCAATTGAAATGCCCTCAATCTCTAAACCCGATCCAAGATCAAAACTATGCTCGAACTTCAACTTTAACGATTCTTGAAATTGATTGGCTCAGAATGATCACCACCTCACACTAGTTAAATCTTGCTATTAAACTCATGTCATATCTCACTATATGTCGTGTTCTTGATCAAAACAAAATTGGTGTCACTAACTCATACCTCACCAAATGCCTTCAAACTTTCCAGAATCCATCTCCTACTTGTCTCTAACCATTCTAACCTAACAAATCTAACTAATTATGCTTAAATTAAGGTGTAGAAGAAAAGTTGCAAACCTGTCAAATCTTGAATACCAGATAGGTTAAACCTTCAGTTCAACCTCTCAAACTCTTCATAATCACTCCTTGATTGATGTTAGTGCTTCTGTTTGCAAAAGATTTGATCCAAGAAGCTTGAATCTCCAAATCCGATTGTGACTTGCAGCTCCCAAAATCCAAATGCTATCTCTTCAATCTCACTCGATCTTCCCCTCAATTTGGTATGCACACATTTAGTATGATCAATGGAAGGTGTTAGGATTGAAAGAATCAATGGAAATGGTGTGGAAAGTAGAAATTAATTTCAACTTGCAATGGAAGAAATTGAAATGGCTATCTCACTCTCCTCTCTAATCTCTCACCAACCTTGCATCTGAGCAAGTTCTAATTGTTAGAACACAGATTGGTTCTTAATAATAACTCTTTGTTTTGATGATAACTGTTAGGAAATTTTATATTTAAGAATTATATACTCTAAAATTTGTTTGAGAGTTTTACTGCAGATTGAAATGAAATTAACACTCCAGAAGCAAATCTGAATTGTATACAAGAAGTTATCCAGACTCTGAAGTGCCAGATGCATCCTGCAGAAGATTCTGATTGCTGTTTACAGAAGATCCTTAGCGTAGTCTCCAGAAGAATCTGAAGCAAGAAGCTCCAGAAGATTCTGAAGCTAGTCAGAAGCATCTGAAGCTTAGAAGAATATTGTATGAAGAGTTTCTCAAAGCATAATTTCTACAGAAGTTTCTGAAAGTACTAACGCTGCCAAGTACTGAAGTTCTGTGTCAAATATGCTCTGATGATCAACACGCTGAAAGCATACATGCTGCAGAAGACTCTGATACAGCAAAGTTCTGAACATCATTAGAAGACTCTGACTCAATCAGACTCTGAAGAACTTGCTGAAAACTGAAGAAGAAATATTCAAAGATTATATCCGTTGGAGTAAATCAAACGTCTCTTTCCTCATTTGTGCTAGACACAATAACACAGACAAAAAGGATTTTTCTATGCTATCTACTTCTAGGAAAGGTCACTTGATGTGAAGACAAAAAGGCTCAGACCTTTTTGGGACTCTCTTTTCAACGCCCAGCTTCCTTGGATCAGCTGCCTATAAAAGGAAGACTCCACCAAATTCTTCAGTAACACAATTTGCTGAAAAGAAATCATATTATTCAAGCTCTCATTCTTTCATATTCTTCTTAGAATTTCTTGTACTTAAACTTAAGAGAAAAATCACTGTTGTGATAAAAGCTTTTTAGAAGCATTCATACTCTTGTATTTGATTTACATTGATTGTAAAGGTTTTTCCTTAAGAGGATTCAGTTGGAATCAGTAGCTCTTGAGAAGACTAAGAACAGTTGTTGTTAGGTGTTACTATTGTAATCAGTTTGATTAAATAGTGGATTAAGTCCTTGTTGAGAAAGGCAAATCACTCTAGGAAGGGTGGACTGGAGTAGTTGTTTTAAACGAACCAGGATAAAAATAATTGTGTCATTTTTTTTAAAGTCTTAATCTTTCATACTTATTCAACCCCCCCTTCTAAGTATTATCTCACCTTCAGTTGGCATCAGAGCTCCGGTTCTGTGTGTGCTACCACTTAACAGTGTCAGTAAAGATCCAGAGAGAAATACTTTGATATATATTTATTTGTTACAATGGCTGATAATTCAATATCCAATATTAACAATAAATATGAAGAAAGGGACAAGATCAGCACCAAACCCCCTATGTTTGATGGGGAGAAATTTGACTACTGGAAAGACAGAATTGAGAGTTTTTTCCTAGGATATGATGCTGATCTATGGGATCTAGTCATAGATGGATATGTCCATCCCACAGATGGGAATGGCAAGAAGATTGACAGAAAATCTATGACAGATGCTCAGAAGAAAGATTTTAGAAATCATCACAAAGCCAGGACTATATTATTGAATGCAATTTCACATACTGAGTATGAAAAAAATTACAAACAGGGAAACTGCTTTTGATATGTTTGAATCCCTAAAAATGACTCATGAGGGAAATTCTCAAGTTAAGGAGACAAAAGCTCTGGCTCTGATCCAGAAGTATGAGGCCTTCAAAATGGAAGACTCTGAATCTGTTGAAGCCATGTTCTCCAGATTTCAGATACTCACTGCTGGGCTGAAAGTTCTGGACAAGGGATACTCTACATCAGATCACGTAAAGAAAATCATCAGAAGTCTGCCTACCAGATGGAGACCAATGGTGACTGCCTTGAAGATGGCTAAAGATCTGAACAAGATCTCTCTAGAAGAACTCATCAGCTCACTAAGGAGCCATGAGATTGAGCTTGAGGAAGATGAACCTCAGAAGAAAGAAAAAGGTAAATCTGTTGCATTAAAATCTAACAAAACTGCTAAAGCTTTGCAGGTCATTCAAGAAAGCTCTGAAGAATCTTCTTCTGAAGAAGAAGATGAGTTATCCATGCTGTCCAGAAAGATCAACAGACTCTGGAAGCACAAAGGAAAGAAGTTCAACAACTTCAGAAGATCTGATAATAGAAAGGAATCTTCTGGACACAGAAGATCTGCCAAGAAAGAAGTTGTGTGCTATGAGTGCAAAGAACCTGGGCACTACAAGAATGATTGCCCCAAACTTCAGAAAGAAAAACCCAAGAAGAAGTTTAACAAAAAGAAGAAGGTTCTGATGGCAACATGGGATGACTCAGATGAATCTGAATCATCTTCTGAATCAGAAGAAGAATGTGCTAATGTTGCACTGATGGCCAACACAGAGGATCAAGAGGAAGGTACCTCAGGATATGAATCAGATTCTGAATCTGATGATGATGCAGAAAAGGTAATGGCTAAACTTACCAAAGAAGAACTTACAAAAGTTTTAACAGAAGTTCTTAAAAGTTATAACAATATCAAACTCAAATACAAGAAGCTGAAAAGCAATCTTGAATCTGAGATTGATCTTCTGAAAACAGAACTTGTTGAGCAAAAAGAAATAAATCTGAAAATTAAAAATGACTTTGAAATAACTCAACAAGAATCTGAATCTGAGACTAAGTCATGTGAAAACATTTTAGAAAAATATGACTCTAGCTTTCAGAGATTTCTTACTAAGAGCATAGGCATAAGCAAGATGGCTTCTATGATCTATGGTGTTAGTGGAAACAACAGAAGAGGTATTGGATATGAATCTTCATCTGGAAGCAATCCAAAACCTGTTGACAAACTTTTCATCAAGAAGACACCTCTGTATTCTCAATTTAAATTTGGTCACTTAAATGACATTAAACACACAAGCTCTGAGAAGAATACTTATGTGTTTAAACCCAAGGCAAGTCAGAATAAACATTATGTTGAAAAATAGAAGTTTAGACAAACCTACAAACCAACTAACCCCAAAGGACCCAAGAAGATCTGGGTACCTAAAAACAAAATAATTCCTGTTGCAGATGTTCTTAGCAGCAAGGTCAGGACGCCAATCATGGTACCTGGACTCTGGATGCTCACGACACATGACAGGAGAAAAGTCTATGTTCCAAAGCCTGGAACTTAGATCTGGAGGTGACGTGAAGTTTGGAGGGAACCAGAAGGGCAAGATCATTGGATCTGGCACTATTGGAAATGGTAAACTTCCCTCTATCACTAATGTTTTACTTGTTGAAGGGTTAAAGCATAACTTATTGTCCATAAGTCAATTAAGTGGCAATGGTTATGATATTACCTTTAATCAAAAATGTTGTAAAGCTATTAGTCAAAAGGATGGCTCTATCCTATTTAGTGGTAAGAGGAAAAACAACATTTATAAAATAAATCTTTCTGAACTTAAAGTTCAAAATGTTAAATGCCTCTTATCTGTTAATGAAGAGCAATGGGTCTGGCACAGAAGATTGGGCCATATTAATATGAGACGTATATCTCAGATTAATAAACTTAATCTTGTTAGAGGACTCCCTAATCTGAAGTTCACTTCAGATGCTCTTTGTGAAGCATGCCAGAAAGGGAAGTTTTCAAAAACATCTTTCAAATCAAAAAATGTTGTTTCTACTTCTAAACCACTAGAATTACTTCATATTGATCTGTTTGGACCAGTGAAAACTGCATCCATCAGAGGCAAGAAGTATGGATTAGTCATTGTTGATGACTTTAGTAGATGGACATGGGTAAAGTTCTTAAAACACAAGGATGAGTCACATTCTGTGTTCTTTGACTTCTGCAAGCAAGTCCAGAATGAAAAGAATTTCAAAATTATAAAAGTCAGAAGTGATCATGGTGGTGAATTTGAAAATAAATATTTTGAAAAATATTTTTCTGAAAATGGCATTGCTCATGATTTTTCCTGTCCTAGAACTCCACAACAGAATGGGGTTGTAGAGAGGAAAAACAGAACTTTGCAAGAAATGGCCAGAACCATGATCAATGAGACAAATCTGGCAAAACATTTTTGGGCAGAAGCAATCAACACAGCTTGTTACATCCAGAACAGAGTGTCTGTTAGACCTCTTCTGAAGAAGACTCCTTATGAACTGTGGAAGAACAAAAAGCCCAACATTTCTTATTTTCATCCTTTTGGATGTATTTGCTATATGTTAAACACTAAGGAAAATCTGAGCAAGTTTGATTCCAAAGCACAGAAGTGTTTCATGCTTGGATATTCTGAACGCTCTAAAGGCTACAGAATATACAACACTGAGACACAGATTGTGGAAGAATCCATTCATGTCAGATTTGATGATAAGCTTGGCTCTGAAAAGCCAAAGCAGTTTGATAACTCTGCAGATAGGGAAGTAGTCTTTATTGACTCTGAAGTTCCAGAAGCAGACAAAATTCAAGTGAAGGAACCAGAAGCAACTCCAGATGCTACTCCTTTAACTTCTCAGATGAATAATCTAAACATTTCTGAAGAGTCAACTATTAGAGGATCATCATCCAGAATTAAAGCTTCTCATCCAGAGGATGTCATTATTGGAAAGAAAGATGATCCCATCAGAACAAGATCCTTTCTAAGATCATCCAAAGCATCACTATTTGGACTAGTGTCAGAAATTGAACCATCTTCTGTAGATGAAGCTCTGCAAGACAATGATTGGATTATTGCCATGCAAGAAGAGCTAAATCAATTCAGCAGAAATGATGTATGGGATCTAGTTCAGAGACCTCAAGGATTCAATATAATTGGTACAAAATGGGTCTTCAGAAATAAGCTAAATGAGAAAGGAGAAGTTGAGAGGAACAAGGCAAGGCTGGTTGCTCAAGGGTACAATCAGCAAGAAGGTATTGATTACACTGAGACATGTGCTCAAGTGGCAAGGTTAGAATCTATACGCCTTCTTATTTCCTTTGCTGCACAAAATAACATCACTCTGTATCAGATGGATGTTAAAAGTGCCTTTCTTAATGGTATTATAGAAGAGGAAGTTTATGTCCACCAACCTCCTTGTTTTGAAAATGAAAAATTTCCAGATCATGTTTTCAAATTAAAGAAATCTCTATATGGATTAAAACAAGCTCCCAGAGCTTGGTATGAGAGATTGAGCAATTTTCTTCTGGAGAAGAATTTCATCAGAGGCAAAGTGGATACAACACTCTTTTGTAAAACAATTAAGAAAGATCTTCTAATTTGCCAAATTTATGTAGATGATATTATTTTTGGATCAACAAATATTATGCTTGGAAAGGAGTTTGCTACATGTATGCAGGCAGAATTTGAAATGAGCATGATGGGAGAACTCAGATTCTTTCTAGGAATCCAAGTTAATCAAACTCCAGAGTGCACCTACATACATCAGACAAAATATGTTAAAGAACTTCTGAAGAAATTTAACATGTCTGGCAGCAAGCTGGCAAAGACTCCAATGCATCCTACTAGCTCACTTGGCAAGGAAGAGGTAAGTAAGAAAGTAGACCAGAAGCTCTACAGAGGTATGATTGGCTCTCTTCTTTATCTTACTGCTTCTAGACCTGACATATTGTTCAGTGTTTGTCTGTGCTAGATTCCAATCAGATCCTAGAGAATCACACTTGACAGCTGTCAAGAGGATTCTAAGGTATCTGAAAGGTACTTCTAATGTGGGTTTGTGTTACAGAAAATATGATGATTTCAAATTAGTTGGATTCTGTGATGCTGACTACGCTGGAGACAGAGTGGAAAGAAAAGTACTTCTGGAAGTTGTCAATTTCTAGGAAGAAATCTAATCTCCTGGTACAGCAAGAAGCAACCCACAATTGCACTTTCAACCACAGAGGCTGAATACATTGCTGCTGCTGGATGTAGCACGCAGATGCTCTGGATGAAGAGTTAACTAGAAGATTATCAAAATTTTGAAAGTAACATTTCTATCTTTTGTGATAATACTTCTGCTATATATTTGTCCAAGAATCCCGTTTTACATTCTAAGGCAAAACATATAGAAATTAAGCATCATTTCATCAGAGACTATGTTCAGAAGGGAATCATAAATTTAGCCTTTGTTGATACAGATCATCAATGGGCAGATATTTTTACAAAACCCCTTGTTGAAGATAGATTCAATTTTATTCTGAAAAATATTGGTATGGATTTTTGTCCAGAATAATATTTATCAGAAGAAAATTTTCACAGATGCAAAAATGCTTAATGCTCTGAAGTATTTCTTCTGATTGCTTATTTTATTCTGATCAATATTTCTTTTGTGAAACTCTGAACTAACAATCTTTAGAAGATCTGAACGTTGGCTAACGTTTCATTTCTTAAGAGAATTCAGAACAACATGCAAGCAACCACGTGTCACACCAAATCTGAAGAGGTGGCGTGTACACAACTGAAGAGACGTTTGAGGTGAAGTTTGAATAGTGAGAATCTTGGTTTTCCCCCCAAATTGTCAGAAGCAATTAATGTTTTGAAATGATTATTATTCTCTTCATTTATTGCTTGATAAAACGTGCATTTTTCTGACTGTTGATTTGCCTAAGTGTTTTAGTATAAATACATGTCTTGTATTCACTTTCACACTTTTCACATTCTCAGAAATTACATGCGTTTTCATCTCCTCTTTTCTCTGCATAAAAACCCTATACCTAAGCGTTTAACAAAGCATTCTTTAATGGCATCTTCATCATCAACAGCTGCTCAATTCCAATCTTCTATGGCTGCTGTAACTTCAGAAAACATGGGTGTTGCTCCCTATTCTCCTCCCAAAAGAACTCTTCTAACCCCTGTTGATAAGTTGGAAGTTCTATGTGAATCTATGGTAGAGTTTGATTCTCTGGAAGAAAATGGGTTTGAGTTTCGTTCCATCATTGGAGCTCAAGGATGGGTTAAGTATTTTGATAGGCTCTTTGGACCAGTTTACCCTCTCCTTGTGAAAGAATTCTGGATTCATGCATCAGTTTACCCCAAGTTCATCTTATCTTCTGTGCTGGGAAAAGAAATTATTATCACAAAAGATTTGATAAGAAAATTAATAGGATATGAAGAAACAGATGGTGTTTCCCACTTGCCAGCTGGGCGTGTGGACATGGATGAGGTTTATGAAGAAGTAATGACTGCTGGTCAAGCTTCTAACAAATTCAAAGATCTGAAGCCTGATTACAAGATCTGGGCCAAGATCTTCATGGGATGCATCCACCACAGGAAGTCAACCAATTCTCCAGACTATGTCAATAATGAACAGCTGTATTTCATGTATTGCCTTAGTCAGAGCACCAAGGTAGATCTTCCATACATTCTGTTTATGCATATGTGGAACCATATCAATGCATCTAGAGAATATGTGAAAGAGAAAGGACAGAAGATCAGAACTTGGATCCCCTTTGGAAGGTTGATCTCAGATCTTCTTACTGAGAATGGTTTGGTAACTGCTCTGTACGCTGCTGGAGTTACAGAGGAATTAGAATTTATAATGGGAAAGCCTCTGAATGCTAAAAGTCTTCTGAGACTCAAAATTGTTGATGAACTCACAACAACTCCCAAGAAGCTGAATATGTCAGAATTGAATAAGAGGGTTCCTATAGATGACTTTCCTTTATTCTTTGCTGAAGAACCCAGACATATAGTGGTTATGTATATTGATGAATGCAAGAAGGAAGGAAAACCTGTTCCTGCTAATGTGATTCAGCTAGCTAGACAACCACTCCCAGATGCAGGAGAAGAAGAAGCACAACTCCAGAGGCAAAGGACTCAGCCTGTAGAAGAATCTGCACCTGCTCAGAAGAAGATCAAGATTGCTGAGAAGCCAAAGAAGCTCTTGAAGAGAAAAGAATCTGAAGAAGCTGCTTCTGTACCTACCAAAAGGATCAAAATAAAAGGTACTAAATCTTCTGTATCTTCTGCAAAACTTGTTATTAATGATTCTAATGTTAAGTCTGTTCCAAAACCACCTTCAACACAAACCACTTCTATCACTGCTCCCAGTTCCATATCTCCACAAAAACAAACAACAACACAAACAACAACACCAACAGTTTCTGTACCAAAACCATCTCAACCCAAAATTCATATCAAACAGTTTGTTCCACGACCTCAACCATCAGAACAACAACCATCAGAACAACAACCATCAGAACAACAAACATCTGTTCAACAACAAACCTCTGAACATCCAGAGAACCAACCAAAAGAAGTTCAACCAGAAAAAGCCTTTGACAATCCACCATCAAATAATCCACCTTCTGAACCTATTGCACCTGTTACTTCTGAACCTACAAAAGTAACTTCTGCTCCAGTTTCATCAGAACCAATAACTATTCCTTCTGATTCACCCACCTCAGAACAACCATCCAAACCATCTGACATTCCTTCAGAACCTACCAATACTTCTGAAACTCACATCCCTGAGACAGAAGTTCTTGATGTCACACCTTTAAAAATAGTGTTTCAAGTATCTTCTACCTCTTGTACACCAACCACATCCTCTAACTCCTCAGAATCAGAAATCCACCCAGATTTTCTAATCTCTCCATCTGAAAAATACTCTGAGATAAACCAACCTGAAACTACCATACCTTAAAAAACTCCCATTCCAGATCCTATTCCTCCACCTGCACCATCATCTGAGATATTAATCCCCAATTCCAATCCAACATCTTCTATATCTTGTGCCAAAGTTTCTTCTCTATTTCATAATCTGTCTTATGGTTTCAAACTGAAAGATTTTTATGACAGAGTTGAACCTTCTGAACCCATCAACCCTCTGAAACCAAAATCCACAATGATCCTTCCATCTGTGATTCTTGATTACTTAAAATCTATGACAGATGTAAAACCTTTAGCAACCATATCACATGCCGCAAAATTTGATAAAGCTGTTGTTTCAGCTCTGCAAATTGCATCTAATAACACTGTTGCATCTGTTGAACCACCAAAATCTGCTTTCAAACCCTACTCAAATGCACCTTTTGATGTTGTTACCCCTCACAGAAGACCAAAACCTCATTTGCTTAATGCTTTAGTCAGATCTAAAGAAAAAGCTCCTGAGATACCCTTCATTCCATATTATCCTCCTCCTCTGATTTCTATCCAAAAATCACTTTTTCCACCAACTCCCCAACCTAAACCTATAACTCTGGAAACCTTGTTACGACCACAGCCCATACTTAATATTGATCATTTATTTCAAACATTTTTGCAAGAAATACAGATGTATTTAGGTACTGTTAAGAAGAAATGCTCAGAAACAATGGATGCCAAAGAATCTGACATCATCTGGAACGGATTCATCAACAGATTCAACACTGTAGCTTCAAATCTGAAGAACGTCTGTTCTGATGATGCAAAGCTCAGAGCTGAAAGGACTCTATTCTGGACTCTCAACAAAACTGAACCTCTGCTTCGTTTAGATGCTCCTCCACCATCAACAGAATCTAATGATAATGCATTGGCTATGTTCAGGCTACAGAACCTCATCATAATTCTTCATCTAAGATAAAGAAAGAACATCCAGACTTTGAAGATAAGATTGCTGCTCTGGAAGCTGGACAGTCAGAGATAAAATCCTGGATGGCTAAGCAGGATAAGAAGTCTGAGGATATGACAGAATGGATGTCAAAGCAAGATGAAAAGAATGAAACTATGACTAAGTGGATGTCCAAGCAAGAGCAATCATCCTCTGAGATTACAGATCTATTGAAGATGCTTTTGTCCAAACACTCTTAGATATTTGTTTTCATTCTAATGTTTTTGCATCTGTTGTTTGCATCTGTACCTTATTGCTATATCTTCTAATGTTTGCCTATGTACTCTTGATTTGATCTTTTGAATGAATCAAAGTTTTCTCCATTGAATTATCTTATTTATTGTTCCTTTTACTTGTCTTTTTAAAAGTTTTTACTTTTTGCTTATGACAAAAAAGGGGGAGAAAATATAGATCTGAACTGTTTAATATAACTTCACCAGAATGAAACTTCAGACATATCTATTCTATCTAACATTTAATCTGACTATTTCAGAACATTTGATAAGTATATTCTATAAAAGAAACTCTAAGTCTCTCAGATCATTTGTCTTTTATCAAACTCTGAATCTTAAATCTGCAAGACATTCTGACCTTCAAATGTTATAAGAACAAACAAGATCTAACTCTGAAGATTACTCAAGACAAAAGGGAAGTTTCTATTCCTTATTCATATTTAACTCAGGGGGAGATTCATCATCTCAAGGGGAGTTATAATTCTAATATGTTCAGTTAAATAAAATTTCTGATACTTTTTGTCATCATCAAAAAGGGGGAGATTGTTAGAACACATATTGGTTCTTAATAATAACTCTTTGTTTTGATGATAACTGTTAGGAAATTTTATATTTAAGAATTATATACTCTAAAATTTGTTTGAGAGTTTTACTGCAGATTGAAATGAAATTAACACTCCAGAAGCAAATCTGAATTGTATACAAGAAGTTATCCAGACTCTGAAGCGCCAGATGCATCCTGCAGAAGATTCTGATTGCTGTTTACAGAAGATCCTGAGCGTAGTCTCCAGAAGAATCTGAAGCAAGAAGCTCCAGAAGATTTTGAAGCTAGTCAGAAGCATCTAAAGCTTAGAAGAATATTGTATGAAGAGTTTCTCAAAGCATAATTTCTACAGAAGTTTCTGAAAGTACTAACGCTGCCAAGTACTGAAGTTCTATGTCAAATATGCTCTGATGATCAACACGCTGAAAGCACACATGCTGCAGAAGACTCTGATACAACAAAGTTCTGAACATCATTAGAAGACTCTGACTCAATCAGACTCTGAAGAACTTGCTGAAAACTGAAGAAGAAATATTCAAAGATTATATCCGTTGGAGTAAATCAAACGTCCCTTTCCTCATTTGTGCTAGACACAATAACACAAACAAAAAGGATTTTTCTGTGCTATCTACTTCTAGGAAAGGTCACTTGATGTGAAGACAAAAAGGCTCAGACCTTTTTGGGACTCTCTTTTCAACGCTCAGCTTCCTTGGATCAACTGCCTATAAAAGGAAGACTCCACCAAATTCTTCAGTAACACAATTTGCTGAAAAGAAATCATATTATTCAAGCTCTCATTCTTTCATATTCTTCTTAGAATTTTTTGTACTTAAACTTAAGAGAAAATCACTGTTGTGATAAAAGCTTTTTAGAAGCATTCATACTCTTGTATTTGATTTACATTGATTGTAAAGGTTTTTTCTTAAGAGGATTCAGTTGGAATCAGTAGCTCTTGAGAAGACTAAGAACAGTTGTTCTTAGGTGTTACTATTGTAATCAGTTTGATTAAATAATGGATTAAGTCCTTGTTGAGAAAGGCAAATCACTCTAGGAAGGGTGGACTGGAGTAGTTGTTTTAAACGAACCAGGATAAAAATAATTGTGTCATTTTTTTTAAAGTCTTAATCTTTCATACTTATTCAACCCCCCCTTCTAAGTATTATCTCACCTTCACTAATCACTATATAGGATGGTTCTAAACCATCCAGAACTTTCTGGAATCATCTAATGAGAATTTGAGATTCTCATGTCATGAGTTTTTGGTTTCAACTCATCTCACATGCCATCTTGTGTTATGCCTCTTGCAGCAGCTTGTTCTGACTTGAAAATCTCCTTAGATGAGATGCATGATGTGTTAGGACACTTAGCTAGCTTGTGCATTGCCTTTCCTTGTGTTTTGCATATGTACCTTAATATGCAAGTAACCATTTTCCAAAGCAAGTCCATGATTTGAACCTCAAATCAAAAATGTGGCTGAACCATTGTTTCTAAAATGTTTTCTAGAGTCAAAATGACCTATTACATGCCATGGTTTGGATGTGTAGCTTGGAAATTTCAATTTCCAACTTTGACTTATTTAACTTATGCCTTCATTTTAGGTCATTTTTACCATTTTGAGCTACAAGCCTTTTCAACATCTTATGACCTCCTTACTAGCCTTAAAACATCATTTTAAGAAAGTTTTATGTTGAAGATTTTTCCATTTGAAGCTTGGAAATAGGAGTTATGGCCTTATGCTTGAAATGACCTATAATCTCCAAATGACCAAAATGCCCTTGACTTGTCAAAGCCATAACTTGAGTTCTACAAATCCTATCAAGGACTTCTAGTACTCTCTAGAAAGCTAAGAAGATAAGGAACAACATTCATGTTGACCAAAAGTTCATAGGAATCATCCTTCTAGGGCAAAAGTTGGATGCAAGTTGGGTGACTTTCAAGGCCCCAGATTCACATACCTCAGATGACCTGTAACTTGTCAAAGTCATAACTTGAGCTCTACAAATCCTATCAAGGACTTATAGTACTCAAATTAAATCTAAGAACAAGCTCTACAACATTCATGTTAGGGGTAAGATGAGATGACAATCACATCTTGAGCTAAGCTGCCTTGAAGATAGGGGTCAAACTAGGGGATTTTACACTATCAAGCCTTAGAAACCCTAGCTTGAAACTTCTCAAACTCTTCAATCATGATGAGTTGATCTTGGAATCATCCTTATAGCATCTCAATGCATCAATCCATGATCACATGGCTCTTGGATTAGGTCTCAACCCTCTCCAAATCATCAGTTGACCTAGGGTTGACCCAGTCAAACCCTAATTATACCACTCATGGCTAAGGCTTCTTAACCTTGCACAATGACCTCTCTAGGCTTCATGATGGCTTTCAAGACATCTCATAAGCTCTCTCAAGGCTTTAAGTCCACATTCTTGGCTTCAGAATCATCTGAGGAGCTCCCACAACTCTCAAGTTAGGAGGCACACAACCTTGGTTTCAACCAATCTCTCTGAGGATCTCTTAACTTTTCTGACAAAGATATCAACCCTTGAACACTTGAATAAACTTCTTGGATAGCTTCATAGTCTTGTGTAGCTCTTGATTGGTAATCATACCTCTTGATCTCCTGCACACATGTCAATGAAATGCAAGTGATAATGCTAATGTGAATGAGATGAACCACAAGCTAGGTAAAGAAATGTTGGTCAAATTTTGGGGTGCAACAGCTGCCCCTATTCAAACGGCTTGGACCTGACTGGGTGAGAAGCGAATGGCTCTCAAACAATCAAGGTACGAGACGGTTGAATACTAACAAACCCAAAAATTTGCCAACTGCACAAGTACACGATACTCTGACGGGAACAAATCTTCAAAAACTGAAATATTAGCTGCACGGAAACTAGCTGGGGAATTGGTCATACGATAACCGGTAATACATGATCGATCATGCCGTCAGGCATCAAGCTTCCTTGGGACTCATCAGGTCCACAATCAGGTTAGTCATGCTGTCGGGCATTCGAAGAAAACTTTCGGGCATCAGCCGGCCTTCGTTGCTAAGTCGGGAATAAAGTTCTCGGTAAATCATGAACCAATTGGGGATATCCAAACTTCTGCCATCAGGCACTCTGCATCAGCTGAGGGAATTGCTTCGTTAACACGATCAGACTTCAATCATCAAGTCTTCGGGGGAGGTTTCAACTTCGCTGTTCAGAAACCTGCTGGGGATGACGCACCTCCGCTGGGGATTCTGGAGAACTATCAAGTAACTCTGCTTCGGGGATCCAGGAATCATTCTGGATGAATCAACTCTGCTGAGGACTTCAAGAATCATCTTGGACTAATAACTCCGCCGGGGACTTCAAGAATCATCCTGAACCGATAACTATGCTGGAGATTTCAGGAATCATCCTGAGCAAACACTCTGCCGGGGACTCTAAGCATCAACTTGAGAAACCAACTCTGGCAACTGCACTGGGGATTTTAAGAATCATCTTAAGCAAACGACCTTGCTGGGGAATTCAAGAATCATCTTGAGCCGAAGACTTCGCTAGGGAGAATTCAAGAATCATCTTGAGCAATCAGTTCTGCGGAGGAACACCTGCAAAACAAGAACGGTAACAACCTAGATCATGCTTATTATGCATATGCTTCGGCAATGGCGCAATGCTCCACACGGTGGAAATGCTACGCGTTTATGATAAATGCTATGCAGTCATGCAAAGTGATACGATCCCGTCAGCAAAATAAATGCTGAAGGGAGAATCCTCCTGTCAAGGAGAAAGAACCACTCAGATAGGGGGAGGAATCATCCTACTGAGGAGAACAAGGTCACGCCAATCCCAATCGGGCGCTGTGGGGAGGTGAACTTCAGTTGACTGCTGCAGGGGAACGAAGCTCTACGAGAACCTGGACCTGCTGAGGGAAAACGATGTCAATCGCGGGAATAAACTGCACGGCCTTCACGGCTACTTCCCTGGAGATAACGGCTCCGGCGGGGAAACACAGCATCAGCTATTCAACACTCCACTGGGGAAAACCAATCATGGCCCGAACTGCCCCTTAGGACTCGACTCTCTTGGGGATCTGCAAACTCGGCTGAGGAAGAAGAAATCATTCTGCTTGCTGGGGAGAGTACGACTCTGTGGGGGATCTCGATTCCGCTGGAGACTTCAGTCTTGAACCATCAGTTGCTGCACACTTCGGTGAATGACTCAGCTGAGGAGATTATGTTCCTTCAGGATATACTTGATTGGGGAGAGAATATTCTCTGCCTGGGGAGACATATCAATGCTTACGATCTCGTGTTCAGACTCTGCGGGGAGAGGCTGCTGACCTTTGCTGGAGTAGGAGGGATCATCCTGCTTGGGGATGCGCACGGCGCATTGTCTGGAATATGCTACACCTGCAGCAACACAAACAAACAGACAAGATACCCTTCTCAAAGGGACCTATCAAGGTTATTATCTCGTGACAATGTTCAAGTAATTCATTGTTTCAACAATCAGTGGCCTAGGCCAGTAAGTTTATGTATGCGCATTTTATCAAAAACATCAGCGTTCTTTTTCGCAAACAAAACAGATAAATGCTAAACAGACAAACAGAATTGCTGAATAGTATACATTTTATTGATAATGAACCCCTGAATGGGTAAAAATGTTTTACAACGGATGCAAGCCCCTGGAATGAGGAAGCCGCACAAAAAATAAAACATAAATATACATCAGTATATACAAATGTCGGCAACGAGGCGTAGACGAACACCATGAGTTGATCCCTCTATGACCCACTCGACTTCGATACTTCTCCGACGCTTTAGCTTCAGAAGAGATTGATTCGGATAAACGGCCCTCAGGTCTTCCAAACCACTAAACAATGAAAGTCCATACGCGGAACGCAGTCATTTGCTTTTTCAAATCCCTAACTTTTGCGTGAACCGCCCTTTGCGGGTTTTCAGTTCACCGGGATACCCTTTTTTTCCAAAGTCGCCCATCTGGGTTTTCGACTTTGCGGGTGTACATTTTTTCAATTTATATCCCTAATTTTTGCCCGAACCTTTTTCCTTTTTTATGGTTCGCCAGGATGCCCCATTTTTGCCTGGACTCTCTTTTTACTGTCCAGCGGGTCGCTTTCAAGCAAAGTATTTTTTAACCGCGTCCGCGTGCACTGGGGATGCAAAATCTTCACCGTCCATCGTGGATAACAACAAAGTTCGTCTCGAGAAGACCTTGCTGACGACGTACGGACCTTCGTAATTGGGAGTCCACTTGCCCCGGTGGTCGGAGTGTGGAGGAAGAATCTTCTTCAGGACGAGATCACCCGTCTGAAAGCTTCTAGGACGCACCTTCTTATCATAAGCTTTCTTCATTCGGCTTTGGTATAAACGACCATGCACAATCGATGCCAACCTCTTCTCGTCCATCAGGCTGAGTTGGTTCAGTCGGTTCGTAATCCATTCTGCCTCGTCGAGTTTCACATCAACCAAAACTCGCAAAGAAGGGATCTCCACTTCTAACAGTAGGACTGCTTCCATACCGTACACCAAGGAGAAAGGAGTTGCCCCGGTCGACGTACATACCGTTGTACGATAACCGTGCAGTGCAAATGGCAGCATCTCGTGCCAATCTTTGTAGGTCACAACCATCTTCTGAACAATCTTCTTGATGTTCTTATTGGCCGCTTCAACGACACCATTCATCTTCGGCCGGTAAGGAGATGAGTTGTGGTGTTCAATCTTGAAACTCTGGCACAGCTCCTTCATCATCTTGTTATTCAGATTCGAACCATTATCAGTAATGATCCGCTCGGGAATTCCGTAACGACAGATGATGTCTGTAATACCCCAAATTTTACCCTCATATTTAGTCGGTCATTTCGCATATCATATCATCTGCGCATTTGCTAACCACTAACAAGACCTGAAGGTGTTTGTTTTGCAGGAAATACCCCAGGGGCGTTTTGGTCATTTTTGAAGCATAGTTCGTAATGTTGGGCGTAGTGATGTTTTTTGAGGCGTTTATTTACGTGGGTTTGATATCAAAGTCTGATCTGTGGAGCAGGGTTTAACAAGAAATCATTCTTCTTTCTTCCAGAGGGAAAACGGTGAAAACTTCGACTGATTAATGGAACTTATTCATGCAATGGTTGGATCGAATTAATTCCAGGATATTTGACTAGTGAGATTTAGTCGGATGTTGAGGTGTTTGCAAATTAAAGCATGGAGAAGCAATTGGGAAATAATTTTAATAGAATATGTGAATTTTATTCATAATATTTTATTATCATTATTACAAGTTTGCAAAGTGAATTACAAAGAAGAAATGATTTGGATAAAAAATGTTATTTATTCATAATATTTTTTTTTACAAGTTACAAGGGATTACATTAAAGTTCTAAGGAATTACATTAAAGTATCTATCCTAAATCCTAAGAACATCTAAGTGTCTTCATGCTGTCTCTAAGCTTCGCCGCAAATCTCGACTAACCTGCACATCAAAGCAAAACAAGCAATATAGAAAATGTTAGAGGTTTTTGACACTCTCAGAACAGTGTCATCATCGAGTGCCGGGAGTGGCACAACCGAAGCTGCGTCCTACCCCCGTTACCGACCCGCGCCATTGGCGTCAGATCAAGTGGCTACTGTTTCTTATCAATGCGGGACAACCGAGAAAGATGAAGAGGTAAAAGAAGTGGGGACCGATTTGATTCGCCGTAATTGGATTCGATTCAAAACCAAACTGAATACCATTTCATCAAGGGTCCACACCAAAAAAAATTGGAAATGAAACTGAATTGGAATTCGAACTCAAAGTTCCATCATGTAAAATCAGCACATCAATTCCTATAAAACCACACATCAGTTTTCGAAAATTCAATCCATCTTCAGATCACAAGGAAGCAAGCTCAGATCTTTACGGCAATCCGGTACGTGGACTCAGTTTGAAAAACATCATGGCCTAGTATCATCAATAAACTGGATAACCGAAAGCTGCATCAGAAAAAAAGCAGTGCATCAGCAATCCAATTCAGTTTCAAAAATAAACCAAACTCTGTTCACCAGTTCATCAGCAATCAAGAGAAATCGAAACTGAGTTCGAACCCTGCAGCTAGACAACCAAACAAAACCAGCCGAATCCCTATCAGAAAAAACCAGTTCATAAATCTGAATGTCATAATAGTGCAACACCTTTTGAACCAAATGAGCAAGCTCATTGCAGAAGATCGAAAGGCACAGGCCTGGGCTCAGTTCGAACATCACTGCCCAGGCAAGTAAGTGTATCAGTCAGGTTATGAGTCCCCCGCCGGAAGTTTAACACAAGCATCAAAGATCAAACAACATCAACATTCCCCAAAGTTCATAACAGAACTCAAAGCCAAAAACGAGTCACGAGCTGCATAAACTTGAATGGACAATTCAATTCATAAAGTATAAAAACCGCCCAGTTCATCAATGAATCCCCAGACAAATCCAATCGACATCAAAAGGATCCAACACTATGGCCGTATCAGTCTACGCCAGATTCGAAACTCAGTGATATCAAATTAGGACCAAAACCAATAAACCCACAGCGACATCGAAAATTGGATAACCAAAGTTAGTTTACTGAAAATCTGCATCAAAAGAACCACATCAGTAAAAAAGATGCCCATAGTATCAAAACGGTCCCTATCAGAAGAATTGAGTTCGAGTAAATCAGAGAAGAATGATTCAGTTTATCACGAAGCAGTTCAAATGGAATCAGAATAAATAATCCAGTTAACCAAAACAAATCAGAATGAAAACATTTCGAAACAAATCCAGTTGTGTCAAACATTTCGAAACAAATCCAGTTGTGTCAAACAGAATCTGTATGAATCCAATCAACATCTGGAAAGCAGACCAAGTCCATGACAGATCATAACCATATCCACCCTGAAGGTGCAAGGCAAATTGTATCAGAAAAATAACAGAAAACAATTTTGATATTGATATCAATTCCAAATCAGGGAAGATTAAATCGTATCAAGTGAATCAAAACGAGCCAAAGCACCAAGTTCACAAATCACGAGCCCAGAATCATGACAAAAGAAATCCCAATCAAATCTTAAGAAGGGAAATAAGATTCAATCAGATAAGATCAAAGTAAAAGCGAATCACAAATCAGATGAGATCAAATATATCAGAAACAAATGAAATCCAATCTCACCGAAATCCCAATCGAACCCTAAAAGAGGGAACATGGTTCAATCGTTATCTGGAAAAAACCAAACAAAATCATATCAAACTTTCAATCAAATCAAAAGTATGCTGGTTACGAAAATCAAATCAAATCGAATCACCACGAAATCCTGAGGCAATAATGCAAATCCAACATCAAAAGCCCAAAAAGGAGAGGGTCAGAAGAGTATAAGAGGGGAACGATCTCACCATCAAAAAGGGAGGAACGGAGCCGTGTGAGAGAGAGAGAACGAAGAACACTCAAAGCGCAAAAACCCTAACGAACGAGAATCGCGAGACTCAGAGGGACCAGCACCCTCATCATCGTCTCCGACGAACCAACATCAACAACCGCGCCACCGAACGAAGGAAGACCACCTTCGCCGTTCGTTAAAAAACGGCGGGCAATCAACCCTGAGCCTCAGCTTTACATCAATCGGCCAAAGACAAATGTAAACCACCATGCATTAACTCACATGTTCTTATTTTTCGTGTTTTGTTTCAGGAAATAAGAGGATCACAGCGAGAGAAAGAAGAAAGATGCGAGAGAAGAGAAGCGAGAGAGAGGAGAAGAAGAGTGAAACGGCGCCGTGAAACATTAGGGTTCCAGAACCCTAAATGTTTTTTTTGCTTAACCATCAACCGGGTTGGGTCCGGGTGTGATGACCGGCCCAACCCCCTCCCCTTATTTGTTTTTTTTCTTTTTTTCTTTATTTTTTTATTTTGTTTTTTATATATATTTTTATATTTTTTTCTTAGCATCTTATTTTATAATTTAAAATTGCTTTTTTAAAATAAAAATTAAAACTTTTTTTAATACAAAATTAAAACTTTTGTAAATATAAAAAACTTTTTTTTAACAAAAATAAGAAAGACTCTTTTTTTAAAATATAAAAATAAAACCTTTTTTTTAAAAAAAAGAGTAAATTATTTTTAAATTAAATTTCTTTTGCAAGCTAACATTAAATTATTAAGATTTTTAAATAAAACAACAATAAAAATCTCGAATTGGCATCTTTTTCTTTATTGTTTCGTAATTAATTTGATCACCGCCTAACTCTGCCCACTAACGCCATTTGTTCATTTTGCAGCTCGTTACATTTACCGTTACTTATCTCGTTTTATTTCATTACTATATTGTAACTGCTTCTCATATGTAACTACGCGAACCTAATAATCGCGCTTTAAGTTTCTGCCTTTAAATTTCTGTTTGTATGGCTTTAACTGCTGTCTTTATTTTCTGCTTGCATAACTCAATCATCTCACATCTTCATTAATATTCCAGTCACACTACGCACTCCGAAGGAATTAGGTCTAGCGTTTGACTGCCGTGTCAATAGTCCTCACCTTCAACCCTTACACCTTTTCAACCCTAAATTTTCACAAATGCCTCGCCACAGGCAAAATTACAATTTTACCCTTAGCATTAGGTCAAAGAGCCGCCGCGCTCATTTTAGGGTTTCCCGCCGTGGAATCCCTAATTTAATCCTAATTACAACTTAACCAATTCAACGTAGAGGTCGGAGTTTAAGACTCCATGTAAGCGTGTCCTTAAGATGCGTTTATTTCCCTTGAGACCTTGACCACTGTCAAGAAGTCTCTAACCTCCCTTTTGAGGGGAACTACGATTACTCTGATTCCACTCCCGTAAGGATACGTAGGCACAAGATGCGATGTCTTGCCGAGTAAACTTAGAATTAACCCCTTAGGTCTCTTTTCTCACTTGTAATCCCTTTGTACATATACCTTAAGCAAATGAATAAAGCAAATAGTAGCATCTGAACAAAAGGTTCCTGTAGAGTACTACAGAAGTTTAGGGTGCTAGTACCTTCCCTAAATTTAACCAACCCCCGAACCCTAGATCTCTCCCCGCATTGTGTTTACGATGCAAAATAGGTTTTCCCTCTTTTGACCTTTTCCTTCGGATAAATCAAAGAGCGGTTGTGAATTGAATTGCGATTCAAACTAATTAATAGTTTGTGATCCTATTTCCACCGCAACAATGTCCCTCTTTATGAATTTAGCCACCACCTGCTTGGTCACATTAGCATATGAGGCTGCCTCCGCCCACTTGGTGAAGTAGTCGATAGCTACTAGAATAAAGCGATGACCGTTAGATGCAGTGGGCTCGATCTTGCCTATCATGTCGATGCCCCACATGGAGAACGACCATGGGGAGGACATGACATTTAACGGGCATGGCGGCACATGAACTTTATCAGCATAAATCTGGCATTTATGACATCTCTTTGCGAATTTGAAGCAATCCGATTCCATCGTCAGCCAGTAGTATCCTACTCTCAGGATCTTTCTTGTCATAGCATGCCCGCCGTCGTGCGTACCAAATGTGCCTTCATGGACTTCTTCCATGAGCATACTCGCCTCTTTCTCGTCTACACATCTGAGTAGCACGAGATCGTGGTTTCTTTTATACAAAACTCCATCAGGATTGAGATAAAAATTTCCAGACAGCCTCCTCAGAGTCTTCTTATCCTGGGTTGACGCTCCCGCAGGATACTCCTTAGTCATAAGGAAGGTCTGGATGTCATGGAACCATGGCTTGCCATCGGCGACTTCCTCGATCGCAAAGACGAATGCAGGTCTATCAAGACGAGAAAGGACAATTCTTGGAGCCTCATTCCAAAAATTGACTTTATACATCGAAGCCAACGTGGCTAAGGCATCAGCCATCTGGTTTTCCGCTTTGGGCACATGATGGAGTTCCACTCGATCAAAGAACGGAAGTAGCCTTCTGGTATAGTTCATGTACGACACCAAATTCGATTGACGAGTCTCCCACTCCCCTTTAATCTGGTTGATCACAAGCGCCGAGTCACCATATACGTCTAGGTTCTTGATTCTCAAATCAATCGCCTCTTCTAGACCCATGATGCATGCTTCGTACTCTGCCTCGTTATTGGTGACTGGAAACGTCAGTCTCGCAGTGAACGGAATATGGGATCCGTGGGGAGTCGTGATGATCGCCCCAATGCCACTTCCGTAGGAATTAACCGCCCCGTCAAATATCAATTTCCACTGGGATTTCCTATCTGGCCCCTCGTCGGGCAACGGTTCATCGCAGTCCTCCGCTTTGAGAAACATGATATCCTCATCAGGGAATTCAAATTTCATCGGCTGGTAATCTTCGATCGGCTGTTCGGCAAGGTAATCAGACAATATGCTTCCCTTGATGGCCTTCTGGGACACGTACTGAATATCATATTCTGTCAACACCATTTGCCATCTGGCAATCCTGCCCGAAAGCGCTTGCTTCTCGAAGACGTACTTGATCGGAGCCATCTTCAAAATTAGCATGGTGGTGTGATTGAGCATGTACTGTCGTAGACGTTTGGCAGCCCAGACTAGTGCACAACACGTCTTCTCCAGCATCGAGTAGCGAGATTCACAGTCTGTGGACTTTTTACTCAAGTAGTAGATGGCATGCTCTTTTCTGCCCGTCTCGTCGTGCTGACCGAGAACACACCCCATACTATTCTCAAGAACTGTCAAGTACATGATTAGTGGCCGTCCAGCCACTGGGGGTATCAAGATTGGAGATTCCTGAAGATACTGCTTTATCTTGTCGAATGCCTTCTGGCAATCCTCATTCCAGGTAATCGCCTGATCTTTCTTTAATATTTTGAACATCGGTTCACACGTGGCCGTGAGCTGAGAAATAAACCTTGCAATGTAGTTTATTCTGCCCAAGAAACCACGAATTTCTTTTTCTGTTCTTGGCACTGGCATTTCTTGTATCGCTTTTATCTTCGCAGGATCAACCTCGATGCCTCTTTCACTCACGATAAACCCCAATAGCTTTCCGGACCGTACTCCGAAAGTACACTTGTTAGGATTCAGCCTCAACCTGAACTTCCTAAGCCTCTCAAAAAGCTTCAGCAAATTGACCAGATGTCCTTCCTCCGTTTGGGACTTCACAATCATGTCATCAACATAGACTTCAATCTCCTGATGAATCATGTCATGAAACAAAGTTACCATCGCTCGCTGGTAAGTGGCCCTGCATTCTTCAGACCGAAAGGCATTACCTTGTAGCAAAATGTTCCCCAAGGAGTAATAAACGTAGTTTTCTCCATGTCCTCCGGCGCCATCTTGATCTGATTGTAACCGGAGAAGCCATCCATGAATGAAAATACGGAGAACTGAGCTGTATTGTCGACCAACACATCAATATGAGGCAGCGGGAAATCATCTTTAGGGCTCGCCCTATTCAAATCCCGATAATCGACGCACATGCGTACCTTACCGTCCTTCTTCGGTACAGGCACTATGTTGGCGACCCACGGAGGATAAGTAGTGACCGCTAAGAAGCCAGCATCAAGCTGTTTCTGCACTTCTTCTTTGATCTTAACGGCCATGTCTGGTCTCGTCCTCCTAAGCTTCTGCTTAACGGGAGGACAATCTTCTCGCAGCGGCAAGTGGTGGACCACGATGTCCGTGTCAAGTCCAGACATATCTTCATATGACCAAGCAAAGACGTCACTATACTCTCTCAGCATCTCGACTAATCTCTGCTTGACATCACTCTGCAGTGCAGCCCCTATCCTGACGTTCCTGACCAGTTCTTCAGAACCCAGATTCACGATCTCAATCTCCTCTTCATGAGGCAGAATAACTTTCTCCTCTTGTTTCAACAAGCGGGCCAACTCTTCAGGAAGGTCTTCGTCTTCATCAATCTCTTCTTCGGCTTGATAGATCGGGCAATCGAAGTCCAAGTGAGCCGTAGAAGGTCCAGAGTCGATGTCATCTGTCATGTGGATCCTGCAATAACAAGGGTTAAGCTTAAAACAAGGATATGCAGGTTAGCACAAACCTCATTGCCATTTTATTGTTTTTCAAAAAAAATATAAAACAGGAATAACAGAGATCACAATATTTGAATACGAAGAAAAACGCCTTTGATTTATTAACAAAATGCATGTACATAATCCAACAAGGCCCTGGCAATAAAACCACTATGCCCCGGGTAGGACATAGGGTTGTACAATGATTGGAAAAAGTAAATCATTACTCTTCGCTTGTCATCTGAATGATATCCTTGACGGACCAATTGTTGAGGCCCTCGCCGGGTTTGCTTGGCTGGATCCAAGAGTCGAGGTCACAGTCGCTATCTCCGCTGTCTTCAGACACCGTGTTGATGCTTTCGAAAATCACTCCGCCACTGGTAAACTGGATCGGCCCCTTACCTCGTGACGCACTGCTAGAAGAAGAAGAAGCTTCAGCTCCAGGAGAATATCCCAACCCAAACTTGTCTTGCTTTTTAGGTATCTCCAAAATTCGCCCCCAACCTGGGGTAGATCCGGCTTGGACAACGGCCCGAGCTTCCTTGAAGGAAGAGAGAGTCATCTCTGGCTTTTCCGTGACTACAGGAGCTACGTCCTTCACTTTGACAGCTTCGAACGCTTGGCATAAAGTCTCATGGATTTCGCCATCCATCTCCACATACTTGAAGGACGACAAATGGCTCACCATTATGTCTTCCTCGCCACAAACGGTCACGATGCTACCTCTGACAGCATACTTGAGTTTCTGGTTCAACGTGGAGGTCACGGCACCAGCAGCATGGATCCATGGCCGGCCCAAGAGACAACTGTAGGCAGGCATGATGTCCATAATATAAAAGACCGCGTCGAACGTTTCCGGCCCGACTTGGATTAGCAGGGTCACCTCCCCGAAAACATGTCGTTTAGTTCCGTCGAACGCCTTCACGACCAGATCACTGGGTGCGCAAATCACTCCACGAGTGTCCAACTTCATTAATGCCTTCTTCGGAAGAACATTAAGTGACCAACCCGTGTCCACCAACACGTGTGACATAATCGTGCCCCTACACTCTATCGAGATGTGCAGGGCGCTATTGTGATTCCTCCCCTTCGGCGTCAGTTCCAGGTCTGTGAAACCTAACCCATTTCCAGCATTCACGTGGGCTACGACCTCTTCTAGCTGATTTACCGATATTTCCTGCGGTACATATGCGGCGTTCAACACCTTCAGTAGTGCGTTGCGGTGTGCCTCCGAACACAGCAACAAGTTTAGGATGGAAATCTTCGAGGGCGTCTGATGGAGATGATCTACAATCTTGTAGTCACTCTTTTTAATCAACCGCATAAACTCCTCAGCATCTTTAACAAGCAAGTCTTTTTCTGCCCCACGTGGGATCTCTTCAACGACTTTACTTTTACCCTTATCGACCGCATCAGCTCTGACCGCTTTATCCGCCACGACCTCTGGTGGTGCAAACACTCTTCCGCTGCGAGTAATACCACTGATTCCCGCAAGGTTCTCCACAGTCGACCCAAACGGTTCTAGCTCCAACCTCTGTCCGTTGCAGTAGACTTCAGCCCCATAATGCCACAGGACATCATTAGTGCTTTCGAACGGTATTGGCCCAGCTTTGGTGATGGTAATTGTAGGCGGTCTGGGCGCAGAAATAGTTATCGTCTGGCGAGGGATGGTGATGGTGGCGACCTCATCAGCTTGCTTCAGCACTACCTCTCCTGACCCGTTTTCAGCCCTTCGGCTAAACTGTAAAATCCCTTAAGTCATCAGACTTTGAACTCCTTCTACCAACTGTTCACATCCATCAGAACGTGTGGCATAGTCCATACATAGCTCTCCGCAACCTGGAAAGAACCCTCTTTTCATCAACTTAGCTTTAACGAAGCTAAGCGGCGTCTTCAGATCTCTGACGTCAGTCAACAAGTCTGAACTCTCGTCTTCGATAATGGTGTTCACTCAGCCTCCCCTATGATTCGGCATAGGATTCTTCGTGACATTTGGCACATTATCGGAGAAGTTGATGTCTTGGCATCCACCATGTCCTGCACCTCATGCTTGAAGGCTTTGCAGTTCTCTATTGTGTGGCCTGGTTCCCTTGAGTGAAATTCACAAGTCGCATTCGCGTCATTACCTGGCGGAGGTGCCCCTGTCAAGGGAGCCAGCGTTCTCTTCTGGATCAACTGTAGCTGAAGCAAGGTCTACAAGAGTTGCACGTACGACATGGGCGGTGTCTCGAGGTGACGGTTCGACAAAGGTGCCCGATTCTGGTACTTTCTGTATCCCTGTTGATTCGGTTGCTGCTGCTGTTGAACTGCCGGGATAGTTATACTGGCCACCTGTTGGTGAGGACCTTTACCCTTCCTTCGAGCATTGGTCACAGCGCCCGCTTCTCCTTCTCGTCTTTTGCCACTATAAGGTTTCTTTCCGCCTCCTCCAGCTGAGGATAACTCACCTTGAATTGTCCCGAGCTTGATCCCATTTTCGATGTGCTCACCAGTGATAATGAGATCTGAGAAGGTTCCGGACATACCGCTGACCAACTTCTCATAGTAAACCCCTGGGAGGGTGGCTACGAACATCTGCACGAGCTCACGTTCAACCATCGGCGGCTGAACCCTGGCTGCCAACTCACGCCACCGCTGGACGTATTCCTTAAACCCTTCATTGTTCCTCTGCGACAGATTCTGCAGCTGGACTCGGTTCGGGGCCAAGTCGCTATTGTATTGGTAGTGGTGCACAAATGCCTCAGCAAGATCCTTCCACGTGCACACACTAGTAGGCTTCAGACTCATGTACCACTCAAGGGATGGCCCGAAAAGGCTGTCTTGAAAGAAGTGCATCAGCAACTTCTCGTCCTCAGAATGAGTAGACATTTTTCTGTAATACGATCTCAGGTGGACGCGAGGGCAAGTGGTGCCCTTATACTTTTCAAAGTCAGGCACCTTGAACTTAGGAGGCACCTTGAAATCAGCAATTAGTCCCAACTTGGACACATCAACGCCCAAAGTATTCTGATTCTCAATATCTCTCATCTTATCCTCGAGTGCTTTGAACCTTAGATGTGCTTCAGCAGTCAGCTCCCCTTCAGCACCTCTCTGAGAGAACACATCATCTTGGCGGTCTTCTAGCCATGGCTGAGGCCCAAACAGATTCCCGACACCTGCATTGTCGTTGCCCAGCCCGACATTGACATTAGCTCCCAGACTCCCATTACCGACACCCGTCGTATTGAGTCCCATGTTGGCCATCACATTGCCGTTGGCACTGCCGTTTCCCCCAGTCACGGGAACACCATTCTGTGGGGTTTCAACTGGTGGAGGAGTAGGAACAGTCCCACCATGGAGTACGCCATTGCTATCAACCCTTGAAATCAGAGGCTGAACCAAGGTTCTGAGTTGATCCTGGCCATTGGCGACCGCTTGCATGAGCTCCATGAAGCGATCCATTCTTTCGCGGAGTTCCTGAACATCAGTTTGCACTTGCTCCATGATTCTGGTTTGATTAGCTCTAGTCGGATAGCGGTGAATAGGTCTCTGATCAATCCTGGAACCACCTGAAACAACCTGAAACAACCTGTAAACACAAAAGGGTTAGGAAAAACAACAAAGTGCTCGTTATGCAAATGCTTCATGCAAATGCAAATGTGTGTCTGTGCGTTAGGGAGGTCTTCCCCGATCCTAGTGCCTGAGTGCCAGTGCTGATAATAAGAAGAAGTCCGGGTCCAATCATGGAAGTAACAATCTCATATATAAAGAAAGCCCATCAAGGCAGTACACAACATCAGCGAGTACAAGATGAATCAACAACGTGACCTCAGCCAACAAGCCTGGTGATGGTCAGCATACAACAATGATCAAAACAAAAGGAATACAAATAGTCAAGTACGGCCACGGGCACGATACTCTTCTAACAACTTCTTCGTTTCTGGATGATCAGGCAGCGTGAGTAACCCTTCGACGAGTAATTCCCTTTGCACAATGGTATACTGAAGACCTTCGACCGAACCTTCCCATGCTCCTTCGCCGAAACAGTCTTCTAACTTCCGTTTCTTGGACTCAAACGTCAGTTTGCACTCCTTCAGGTTAGCAAGAGCCCTGTTGAGCTGGCCTTTGGCCGCGTATCTGCGAGCGGTTTCTTCATCAAACCTCTTCTCACTATCCTTCACCTGGGCTTCCAGCTTGGAGATCCGTAGCATCAGCTTATCCTCCTGCTCTTTCCTGGTGGCCAGGGAAGCCTTCCAGTGCTGGTTGAACTTGGATATCCTCCGGTACGCTTCGTCCAAGTGTTGCTTCTTCGTAGCCAGTACGTCGTTAACAGCTTTGAAGTCTTGACCCATGCGTTCACACTCGGCTATCTGCTTAGTCAGGTCTGTCCCCAGCCGGTTCACCAGCTCTGTTTGCCTTTTGAAAGAATGAACGACTTTGTTCCTCTCGCTTCGGAGCTGAGCCAATTCTCTCTCCAGTTCCTCATTTGCCCGCTTCAATTCATCTCGCTCAGCTAACACCCGATTATGCTGCTGAATAGGCACAGTGGTAGGCTCTTCAATCATTGGAGGACTTTCTGGCTTGGCCGGAGGAAACGGCATCCCTATAGCATATGCTCTAGCTCTGATCCATGCCATATACGGAGGGTAGGCTTGATTATTGCTTCTTCCCAGCAATGGCTTTCCCTTCTTACTGATGCCATTCCAGGCGCGCTGAAGCTTAGATAACAGATCCCCCTCTAGAAGACCAGTGAGGTACAGAGATTCCTGTACCTCTTCATCCTTCGGCGGAGCTCTCAAAGCATACGCGAACTGTCGAACCAGCAAAGACGGATTGTAGTTTATACAGCCCTTCCTGCCTATCAAAGGCACGTTTGGAAACCCGCTGCAGCTGAAGATAATCTCGGTACCCAACCTATCTCTGTAAAACCAGTCAATATCCTCTGCAGATAAACTCATCAGATGCTCAGACCACTCAGCTGTGGCTGCAAACGAAACAAAGGGACCCCTCTTGGGCAGATGACTATCAAGCCATTTATAAAGCAAAGGCACACAGCAAGAGACATTCTTTCCTCTCGTGTTCTCGTTTTTGTAGTGGATAGAATGGTAGACATCTCCTATCAAGGTAGGGACTGGATTCCCTGATGCAAAGATATGAAATGCGTCGAAGTCTACAAAATCGGGCATATTGGGGAACAGAATGATGCCATAAATGCACAGTGCAAGAATGGCGTTGAACGCGACCCAACATCCGTCCTTGGCGCACTGCTGAGCCTTACCCACTAAAAACTGCAAGGAGAACCCGGGAACCTTGTTCCAACTAGACAATACCAACTCGGAGGCATCCAGATGAAGTGAAGGAGCTAGACTAGCCAGATCAGGCTCAACATCCATATGAACAAAAGGCATCTGCCTCTTGATAGGTACACCTAGCAAATCAACATATTCCTCTAGCGTGGGTGCGAGAACAAAATCCTGGAAAGTGAAACATCTCAACGGAGGATCGTAGAACTGCAGC
This sequence comes from Lathyrus sativus, assembly GCA_963859935.3. Classification (NCBI taxonomy): domain Eukaryota; kingdom Viridiplantae; phylum Streptophyta; class Magnoliopsida; order Fabales; family Fabaceae; genus Lathyrus; species Lathyrus sativus. The sequence goes on from OZ012738.1 coordinate 286,053,609, forward strand.
AGAGCGTGCAACCCATTCAACTCGAACGCAGAAGGTTTACAAACCAAACTGAGCAACTTGCCGTAAGATTTTCTGAACTCATCCCTCACAGAATCATCTGCTAAAGCAATCAAACCGGTCAGCCGAACCACATCAGGGGCACGGAACTTGTAAGCCACGGTCTTCCTCAGAGAACCCATAACAATACAATAGGAGGCAAGAAATTCTGGATCGGGGAAAACGGTACCTGCAACACAGACACACGTTAATGAAATGCAAATGAGTATGCAAAGCAATGTAAAATGCAATCATGCAGCAGGAGATCAAGGCAACTGTGCTGTGGAGATTCTGTATCAACAAAACCATAATCCTGCTCTATCAAGAACAACCATTGTATCGGATAAGAAGAAAATCCTGGCATCGGACCACAAATCTGCTCTGTCAAGAACAACCATCTGATAGGGCCATATACATAGGACCATAATTCTGCTCTGTCAAGAACAAACGTCTGATAATAAAGACCTCTGATACAGGACCAAGAAATATGTTCTGTCAAGAACACACAACTGATGACCAAAACTCTGCTCTATCAAGAACAAACATCTGATAATGAGATCCTCAGACCCCAGTCATAAACCTGCTCTGTCAAGAACAAATACACATCTGATGATAAGATCCTCTGATCCCAATCAAAAGCCTGCTCTGTCAAGAACAATCATATATCTGCAGATGAGAACCTCAGATCCCAACAAAACTGATCCACTATCAAGAAAACCAGGTGGTCTGAAGGTCAAAGTTTCCTGCAATAAACCCAACCCTGCTCACAGGTATGGACCTAAACTGACTCAAGTTCGGCATCCTATGCGTTCATCAGCGTCACAGACATTCAAGAGGGGTGATACGATACCCAGAAGGTGTGGCATCACCAGCTCATGAAGCGGCCTCACTCGGCTGAATCACAAATGATCGGTCCCCAGAGTCGACAATCCTCCAAACCAACAACCGTCTCAACCCAAAGGGTTGAAAGAGAAGCCAACCGGGAGAACCTCGTCTGAGCGTGGATTTCATGAGACACTAGTGCCTGCAAAGCAAGCACGCGCCCACTAATTTCCACAACTAATGCTATGTTCACTCAAGCCTGGGTCTGGCTTCTCACTCATCAGAATGCCCCTCCCACAATAGCACAGATAATCATATCATACTGAAAATAAAGTGTGGGAAATAAAATGCGATAAATAAACACAACCCAACAAGTAATCATACAAGCGCTAGGATTGACTCTCGCAGGGGACGTCGGATCCCGAAACTGACTCGCATACGGGACGTTGGATCCCAGGAAACTATCAAGTCCCCAGCTGTCGCTTCCGCGAAAATAAGGTGCCGGCAAAACAGAAGAGTCGCCACCTTTCGTTATTTATCCCTCGGGACGGGAAAGGAAACGATCGGAAAAACCTGACGAAAAAGGGTAAGACAAGGTCATCGCAACCATTGTCTGGGTTCGGGAGTCAGTTACACAAGGGGAAGATATTAGCACCCCTCACTGTTGCACCCCAAAATTTGACCAACCGGGTCTCGTATCTGGCTCGATGTTTCGGCGCATAATCGCATTCGCATCTGCATATTGCATACGGTGCATTTTTCATTTGTTTTGATTTTATCAGGGATCACAGCTCTCGTCTCGTGTTTCAGGTGTTTTTTATCAGTTTAGATAGATAGAATCGCATTTTTGGGATATTTCGGTGCCCGTCTATTTTTACCGGCTATTTTGTTGCGCTATCGCAGTTTTATGTGTCGTTCGGTGCTTATTTTGTCCCTCTGGGAATTATCGTGATTTTTCTGGATTTTATTGGCTATTTTTAGGATTTAAATAGATTTTAAATAGTTTTAATAGATTTAAAGCATTTTTCATTTTTTAGAATATTAATAGGATTTTTTTTAATAGTCTTAATTCTTTTAAATAGATTTTTAATCATTTTAGGATAATATAGAATTTTTAGAATGTTAATAGGATTTTTAATAGTTTTAATCCTTTTTAAATAGATTTAAATCATTTTATAGCATTTTAAAGAATATTAATAGATTTTTCTTTTAGAATAATTGAATTTTTGAATATATTTTTAGATATAGGATATTAATAGATTTTTTAAATAGAGTTAAATAGATTTTTCCTTTATTTTCTTTTATAGAATTTAAATAAATAGAATAGTTTTATTAGAGTAATAGATTTTCTTTTAATAATGAATAATATAGTTTTTAGAATTTATTAGGATTTATAGAAATTAATTAGAGTAGTTTTAATATTCAGTTTAGTTAATTGAATTTTAATAGTTAATTAGTAATTAGTGGTTAATCATTGTCATTAGTCCAGTTTTTAGTTTATTAATCCATTCAGTGTTTTGGTTTGTTTGATTTTCGTTTGGGCCTCAGTTCAGTTCATTTCGTCCAGCCCAATGCAGCCAGCAAGGTCCAGCAGCGTCCAGATTTCTCCAGCAATTTCCAGTTAGTTCTAGAACAGTCCAGAAAGCCATGTGCTATATAAGCTCGCTCGCCACGTGTAGGAAAAAGGCTGGCCCCACGTTACATGCTCCACGCACGCCACCTCACGATCAGACCCACTTCCCTCACTGCCACGCTCATCACACGCGTCAACCATGCATTCTCACCCTCCACTATCCCCGCCACGTGGCTTCATCCCGTCCTCCCTCCCCTTGCATGCGGGCCACGCGGCAACCACCAACCCCTCACCGGAAATCTTCACCGACCGGCCTGCATGGCCGGCGGCCACCGCACCCCTCACCAGAAACGCCCAAATCTCCAGATTCCGGCCAACCTCCATCATCAACCTCCAACCTTCATCTTTCTCACCCAATCTCCGGTCATCCCACCGATCACCATCGATCTCACCAGGAAACCCCAGAAAAATCCCAGAAACCTCCATAACTTCTTCTGAGCTCCATCATCCTCTCCAGAAATTCATCAAAAACGATGAATATTCATCGTCAACCTTCAACCGTTCATCATATTTCCAGATCTTTTCAGGTTCCATAATCAACACTCATCCAATTTCCAGAATCATCATCACCAGAAATTCAAGAACGACCTCCATCAATCTTTTCCAGATTTCGCCTCAAGAACATTCATCAACAGACGATCATCTTCCATAAGCAACAAATCCAGAAACATCCATCTCTGATCATCGTCAACAAGATTCACTTCAGAAAAATCCAAGATCCACATGCATCCGCCATCAAGATCAAGAACTCCCGTCACCATCTTCGAATCAACTCATCTCCCAGAACAAATAGCAAAAGAGCTTCAAGGTCCCTCGACGGAGACGGCTTCAAGAACCTCCCTCATGTTCTTCAGCAATGCCAGAAATCACCAGAACACTAACCAACGCGTTCATCAGTTGTATGATCCTCCTTCAACTTCCCAGAAAGTGTCATCAAGGACGGTTAATCTCAAGATCTTCAGCAAACCTCCTTCGAAGGAGTCTCCAAACGATCTTCAGAGGGAGAACGAGATCCACGCTCTGATCTTCAGAAAACTCCAAATGATTCATCTTCAGCGAACGCTCTCCAAGAAAGTTTGTTCAGGTTGTTTTAGTGGCTGTGAACGGAGGTGGTTGAGTTTGGGAGGAGGAAATTTCGTTGGGACGGAGGCGGTGGAAGGAAGATTGAAGGAGATTGAGGGTTCAGAAAGGTTGACGACGGCGGAGAGAGTTAGAGAAAAGATTAGGGTTTCGGTGCAGGAAGAGGAAGAAAGTGGGTTAGGAGAGATTGGGCCCCAGGCCCAACAATTTTTTTTGGTAGACACCTCCCCTCTGGTTTTTTTGGACGAGTTCTGGGCTGGGCCCTATTTCTCAACACACTCCCAGATTCAATGTTGCACCCCCCCCCCCCCCCCCCTCCGGGTTCTACAGCCAGTTATTAGGCTGGGCCCAGCTTGTTCATATCTTTTTATTCTTGTAAATCCCCTGTAACCAGCATACCCCCTCCCCTCATTTTTTTCTTTTCTTTTATATTTTTTTTGCATATATTGTTTCATGTGAAAAAATAAAATAAAGAGAACATATTGAAAAAAAGAAAATAAAATTGAAAAAAGGAAAAGAAAATATTATAAAGAAAAAGAGGAAAAAGAATTTGAAAAGAGGAGAAAATATTCAAGAGAAGAATATTGAGAAATATGAAAAAAATAGATACATATTGAAAAGAAGAAAAAAGAGAAGATATTGAAAAGAAGAAAAAAGGAAAAAATATGTTGAAAATATATAGAAAAAATAAAGAAAAATGTAGAGAAAAATATGTGAGAAAATGATTGGAAAAAAAAGGAAAAAATATTAAAGTAGATTTAATATTTTTAGAGTTCATTTTCTTTTAGGGTATATTTTCATAGATTTTATTTCACCATTTTAGGACAGTTTAGAAGCCCATTTGTTAGGGGGCTATTTTCCATTCGTTTTTTTAGATAGAATAGGGTAGTATTTTCTAGGAGATTATTTTTCAGTATTCACTCAGTTGTAATCATTTTTCAGAGATTAATAAAATGAGATTTGAGCTGTGGTCCCGAAGTAGCCGAACTACAGCTGCTCTGATTCCTCGTACCAGACGAGGATATGTAGGCATAGGATGCGATATCCTAGCGAGCACACTAACAACTGACTTTCTGTTCTCTCGCGGCTGTGCGATCGAGACTTTTCCGCTGACGATTAATGGTACCCCTTTTTCTCTCTTGCCCGAGTGCATTTGAGACCAAGCCATAGTTTTGCCCATAGGTTCCTGACCCTGTGAAACCAGTTGTTTTTCTCACTGCTGTGTGAGAATGTTTGTTTAGCCGTAGTTAGTCCGAACTACGTAAAGCTCTGATCTTCCATGCAGTATGGAAGTACGTAAGCACAAGACGCGAGGTCTTGGCGAGCAATTTTCCCCGTAGTCCCGAACTACGTTGACTCTGACTTTCTCTCTTGAGAATACGTAGGCATAGAGTGCGACGCTCTATCGAGTCAATTCCCTTTCCGTTTAGATTTAGCAGCCGTAGATAGATTGTTTTGCATCCTTTAGACAACCCAAGCAAGCGTGGATCCCGTCGAGTACGACGGACGTGAGGGGTGCTAATACCTTCCCCTTGCGTAATCGACTCCCGAATCCAGGTTTTGGTTGCGATGACCATACCTTTCCCGTGTTGTGCGAGGTTTACTCTGAGCGTTTCCTTTCCCTCCCGTGGGATAAATAACGCACGGTGGCGACTCTTCTGTTCAGCCGGCGCCGATTTTCGCAGTAGCGACAGCTGGTGACTCTGCTGGGGACTGCGATAGTTCCCTATGTGAGTCTGCTGGGGATCCAACGTCCCCTGGATGCTAAGGACTGCGATAGTCCTTATGCATGTGGGATCCAACGTCCCCTAAGAGAGAGTCAATCCTAGCGCTTGTTTGGGGCTTATTTATCGATATTATCTGTTGCTGTTGGGGTGTTACGGGTGTTCTATGATGAGAGATAAGCCGGACCTGGGCTTGGAGTGCACCTTAGACTTAGAGTAGAAATTAGTGGGTGCCCGCATGCTTTGACTTGCCTTGGTGTCCCATGAAATCTACACTCAGACGAGGTTCTGCTGGTTGGCCTCCTGTCCCTTCCTTTGGTTGGCGTGGGTTGCTGGTTAGTTGGATTGTCGACTCTGGGAACCGATCATTTGGAAGTTAGCTAAGTGAGGCCTCTTCAGGACTCGATGATGCCACTCCTTCTGGGAATCGTATCGTCAGTCTTGAAAGTCTGTGACGCTGACGACCGCATAGGATGCCGTACCTTGTCAGATATAGGTCCATACCTGCGAGTGGGGGGGTTTTTTGTGCAGGAAACTTGACTTCCAACCTACCCGTTATTCTGGTCTTCTCTTCAGAGAACGTCTCCGTCAGCAGCGCAACAGTATTCAGAGATTGTGTGGGGGCTGTGGTCCCGTTGTTTGCTGCATTTTGCATATCATGTGCATATCAGTGTTGCATCATATTGCATATCATCCTCCAGCTAGCCAGAGTTCTGATCCAGCCTTTGTTTCCTGAAGGTGATTACCCGGAGTTTGGATTGAGCAGTTGTTGATTGTCAGGAGACCTGCCTAGGGGTTGAGTAGATTTGAGCAGAATCAAGTGTCGAAGTCAGCTGAAGACTATTGGTAGCTATGTCTGAAGGCAATTTCCAGTCTCCTAACACCCTGACAGGGTTCACTATGGCGTCCAACCCTCTGTATGATTCTATGGAAGACTTCCCGCAAGTGAACAATGTTGCTGCAGACCAAGTTGTACAGCCTTCTGTTGAGAATCGAGGTCGACATGAACAGTTTGTTGCCCAGAATGAGCGTCCTCCTCCTGTTAACAATCAAGGTGTTGCTTTCCCTGTGATGAATTACCGAAGAGATATTCCAATGGCTGGGATGGTAAACCCAAGAGCTCTTGACGATAGTAGAAGACTCCGAGTGTTGGAAGAGCAAATGAAAGCTTTGAAAGCCAAAGATGCTGTTAACCTGGATGCTGTAGGCATGTGTTTGGTTCCTGACCTGGTGTTGCCTTACAAATTCAAAGTGCCGAAATTTGAGAAGTACACGGGAGATAGTTGTCCGAAGCTGCATTTGATGATGTTCTGTCGAAGAATGACTGCGTTTGCGCGAGATGACAAATTGATGATCCATTGCTTTCAAGATAGTCTGACTGGGGCATCTTTGAGGTGGTATATGCAGTTGGAGAGAAATCAGATTCAATCATGGATGGATTTAGCCAGAGCTTTTCTGAAGCAGTACGATTATAATCTAGACATTGCTCCCTATCGCATGCATTTGCAAGAGTTGTCTCAAGAGATCAATGAACCTATCAGGAAATATGCTCAGAGATAGAGAAAATTTGCTGCTAGAGTGCGTCCACCGCTGTTAGACCAAGAGCTGGAAAGCATGTTTGTGGATTCCCTACAATATCCGTACTTCAAAAGATTGCTCGGAATTCCGGCAAGTTTCTCTGACGTGGTAGCATTAGGAGAACACCTTGAGTATTCCATAAGAATGGGGAAAATTCAGATTACTTCATATGATCAAGCTGGTGAAACTGAATACCCTTGTGACTATCAGAGTGAAGAAGAAGTTGTGATCAACTCAGTCATGCCAAAGGTTGAATATCCTCGAAGCGAATCAGTGAATTTTGTTGGTTCATCAGCTTATCAGAGATCAGTACCTCCTGTGGCTTGTTATACTGAACAGACAGTCGTGCCTGGGGCACCATATCAGGAATCTTATGTCGTCTCCATCGCAAAGCAGCGAACTCGTGGCCGAGGTTATCAGAATCAACGTCAGAATCAGAACCGACCTCGTAACAACTTGGAACGAAGGAATGGTCCTTCTCACCCAGTGCCTATGCCGTACAGCCAGTTGCTACCATCTCTGATCCAGAAGTCTTTGGTGGAACCTAAAGCTCTTAAGCCAGTTCCAGAACCTTACCCTCCTGGGTACAATCCCCACGTTCAGTGTGGTTATCATGGTGGCTCTCCGGGGCATTCGACAGAAGATTGTAAATCATTTCAGGCGAAGGTACATCAGTTGATTGATCAGGATCGCATTTCCTTTCGAGAAGGGTTTCTGTTTGTTCATCCCAACCGCTCAGCTGTCTAAGCTCGTAGACTCGGAAAGTATTCCCCAGCAAAAGCCAGTGGTTCAGACAGGCAGGCGCCTCAGCATTGGCAGTCCTCAGACCTTTTCATCATTTGCATTTGTAGTTTCTTTTTCTGTTAGTTACTACCTGCTTTTAAGCATTGTATGTTTCGAATGGTGATAATAATAAAGTGACTATGCATTTTTCTGAATTAATCATGTCGCTGTCGCTCATTTACTGCATTGCACTGACACTTGCATTTTTAATTCACTCCACTTTATCCCTGTGACTAGCAAAGATAGGAGGATGACGAAATAAGCTCATAACCTATGATCGTAGGCTTTCAGATAAGACCTTACCGATGACGTACAAGGCATTGTTTCAAATCCCCTAAACACTGGAGATATAAGGAGTTAGTCCCTTGTTAACCACTTCGAGCCAGGAAGTAGAAGTTTTTTCGGACTTTTAAACCCTCACATCTTAACCCGGGGCAGGGTAGTTGTCAGTTAACTTGACCGAGCGTTCAAGTCTTCCAGAGGAGTGTTGTCTTTCGAGGACCAATCAGTTTATACCTTTCAAAAGGTCAAACCTCACCAATCAGGAGTGAGACAGTTACAATCCTTTCGGAGCAATCAAGGCAACCGGTGTCACACGACTTTGTTCCAAAAGAAAGAAAGAAAGCCCGCTAAGTAAAAGAAAGAAAAGCTAGAAAGCTAATACTTAGGCAAAAATCAGGGCATCCCGCTGGACTTCAAAAAGAAAAATTGAAAAGAACTCAAAATGAGTCAGTCCAGGCAAAAATTAGGGAATCAAAAGAATGAAAAAGAGGGATTAAAAAGAAAATTTTCCCCAGCAAATCACAAAGTCGTGTACACAGACGCCGAAAGCGAAGAAGGAGTAACTATCACTCTAGAAGAAAAGCTTTGTGAGTTCCTTAATTGTGGTTCTTACCATTCAACATGCCTCTCGAAGAGGCAAGTGCTTGTGCCACGTTAACTGAACCTTAGGATCGGAGATCATCACGTAGAAGGGGTGGGTACAAATCAAAATTTGAGCCAAATATCCTTTGTTTCACGAACCGTGAACCCGACCACGATACAACCCTCAAAAGACCTAATTGAGGTAGGGTCGTTCTGAAGCGCATTACGATAAGGTTGAGTAACCTGACTCCTTCTTGACTTGCTAGTCACATCTTTGTTGTATTTTTCACTGACCACGTAAGCACTACGTTTGAACTTCGGTTCATTCGTCACTCTCAATCATGCATATAAATGAGTGACAGCTCAAAATTTTTTCAAAATCTGCATAACCATTGCATTAAGATTACCATTCGTGGACAGACGATTCTAATTGCAGGTTAGTAGTTGACATGAAAGAAATTCCATCAAGGAATAATCGAACAGGACTGAGTAATTCAGCAGTCTGAACCATGATGGCGTATGTTGTGAAGCCTAATGAATCAGGGGCATTATCTTCCAGTAAGTTCAGTATTAGCTAGTCTGAGGACAAGTCCCGAAGCTTCAGTTGATTAGGGGCAGTTGTTTGAGAAGTAGTTGGTCAGAAGTGAGCCTTCTCGAGACCCAATCAGGGGCAGTTATGCAGAACGTTGAGATCTGAAAGCAGATGCTTCAAGTGGATAATCAGATCGGGTTAAGTCGCTAGAACGCTCATTCAGGGGCAAGTCATCGCAGAGAATGTTGAAACCAACTGGGTTGATAGGGGTCCAATGGAGATTGAATTCTGTTGTTGTACAGATGTCGGGGCAAATATTCTCGAAGTCTTCTCGTAGCAAGCTGTTCAGAGCAAGTACTCCCGAGAGCTAGATTGGGGCAAGTTGAATTGTATTGGAGCAAGGTGTTCAAGCCAGTCTTGTTATCCCCAGCTGAGTGCACTGGGGCAAGTTGTTCAAACCAGCCTGTTTATCCCCAGCCGGAGTGGAGTATCGGGGAATCATGTCAGTACCCTTATCAAAAACCTGAAGCTTTCAAATAAAAGAGCCTTGCTGTCATTGGATCCTTATCCTGCAGTTTAAACCTGTTGCGTGTCAGTAACCAGTCGTTTCCAAAGTCCAGTTCTCGCCTGGCAAATCGGTAACCAGTTCTCGTCTGGCCCACCCTTCCGTAAGCATCAGTTCCCGTCTGGCGCAATTTATTGTAAGTATCAGTTCTCGTCTGGTGCAGTTATTTGTAACCAGTTCTCGTCTGGTCACCGTTTCTTCAAGTGTTGTATCAGTTCTCGCCTGGTACAGGTCGTTGCGTAACCAGTTCTCGCCTGGTTGTCTTTTTCTCAGTCTGTTATCCAGTCAGCCCCGTCTGATGTTCAAAAACACAAAAAACAAAATCAATTCTCGTCCGATAACCTATTTTCCTATCAGTTCTCGCCTGGTAGTCTACCTTTGAATGCTAGTTCTCGTCTAGTATTTTCCACAGTGTACATAATCCATGTTTATCCTAAACCAGAAAAAGCAAAAAAACCTAAAGGTATCTGACACAGTATTTCCCAATGACCCGCATGTTGTCATGTTCCCCGATACGAGGCTCGACGGATGCCAGCGCTCCGAGTACTGTTTGAATTCCTTGTGGATATTGTTAAATCAGAATTGCTACTCTTCAGCCGATGAAAGTCGCTTATTATCCCCGGAAAAGTCGAGATTGTATTGTTATCCCGTATCAGAGTAGGATCAGAAGGATCCTCAGCAGATTAAGATCGACATCCTTGATAGTAGGGGCATTTCCAGCAGTGTGCCGCACGTAATCAACCTCAGTTTGGGTCATTCCCGCAGAGTACAATCAGTTGTCAATGGTTTGAAGGAAGCATCCCCAAGCAGAGTTGTTTTCTTTCCCCAGTGAAGTCGTCAAGCAGGGTTGCCTTTTCATTTCTCCAACAGGGCAGTTATCCCCAGCGGATTTGATTTCCCGTTTCCAGCATTTATTTTGCTGAGATGATTTTGTGGCTTCAGTTCATCCCCAGTAGAGTTGGCATTGCCTTCGGCATTTATTTTTCCAAGCGGTTTTCAGATCTGGTGTTCTCTGGCAGCTAGAGCTTGCATTAGCATTTGCATATATAGTCATAGCATTTATACAAACATATAACATATCCATGCCGTCTGGGCCTCGCATGTTCAAACAAAACGCATAGCATTTACATGTCATATAGGACATTGCATCATTATCAAACATACGCATGTCGAAACATGAACCAGAATGGTTACCTATTGGATTTCGAATTTGTTCACCTGCAGAGTGGTGTGGTTAAGCTTCTCGTCTCCCCCAGCGGAGTGATTCTTCATATTTGGTTGCTACGTCAGCGTCGGAAAAAAACAACAACAACAACAAAGATCGACATATATCAAGCTCTTCTGAAGCTGCCCCCTTCGTCAAAATAGGTGCCAGGCAGTTCAATTCAGAATTCCCCAGGAGAATTGTCCTCAAGTTCGCAGTGAACTGTGAGTTGACCAGATTTGATCCCATGAGAGAGATGGGAATCAAGGTGTTTGCTTTACGAAGCATTATTTCAATACTTGTGGCGTCACACAGGTGTTGAAAAGGAGAAGAAATTTTATCAGAAAATCGACCAGTTGTTGCCGTGACAACCAAACTTCAGTTTATTGGGAGCTATTCCTCAAGCAGTTTTGCAGTATATTCTTGCAGTTGGCAAATTTCAGGGTTCCATTTGTATTCAACCGTCATCCACCTTGAATGTTTGAAGGTTGAGCGCTCTTCACCCATTCAGGTCGAAGCCGCTTGAATAGGGGCAGCTGTTGCACCCCAAAATTTGACCAACCGGGTCTCGTATCTGGCTCGATGTTTCGGCGCATAATCGCATTCGCATCTGCATATTGCATACGGTGCATTTTTCATTTGTTTTGATTTTATCAGGGATCACAGCTCTCGTCTCGTGTTTCAGGTGTTTTTTATCAGTTTAGATAGATAGAATCGCATTTTTGGGATATTTCGGTGCCCGTCTATTTTTACCGGCTATTTTGTTGCGCTATCGCAGTTTTATGTGTCGTTCGGTGCTTATTTTGTCCCTCTGGGAATTATCGTGATTTTTCTGGATTTTATTGGCTATTTTTAGGATTTAAATAGATTTTAAATAGTTTTAATAGATTTAAAGCATTTTTCATTTTTTAGAATATTAATAGGATTTTTTTTAATAGTCTTAATTCTTTTAAATAGATTTTTAATCATTTTAGGATAATATAGAATTTTTAGAATGTTAATAGGATTTTTAATAGTTTTAATCCTTTTTAAATAGATTTAAATCATTTTATAGCATTTTAAAGAATATTAATAGATTTTTCTTTTAGAATAATTGAATTTTTGAATATATTTTTAGATATAGGATATTAATAGATTTTTTAAATAGAGTTAAATAGATTTTTCCTTTATTTTCTTTTATAGAATTTAAATAAATAGAATAGTTTTATTAGAGTAATAGATTTTCTTTTAATAATGAATAATATAGTTTTTAGAATTTATTAGGATTTATAGAAATTAATTAGAGTAGTTTTAATATTCAGTTTAGTTAATTGAATTTTAATAGTTAATTAGTAATTAGTGGTTAATCATTGTCATTAGTCCAATTTTTAGTTTATTAATCCATTCAGTGTTTTGGTTTGTTTGATTTTCGTTTGGGCCTCAGTTCAGTTCATTTCGTCCAGCCCAATGCAGCCAGCAAGGTCCAGCAGCGTCCAGATTTCTCCAGCAATTTCCAGTTAGTTCTAGAACAGTCCAGAAAGCCATGTGCTATATAAGCTCGCTCGCCACGTGTAGGAAAAAGGCTGGCCCCACGTTACATGCTCCACGCACGCCACCTCACGATCAGACCCACTTCCCTCACTGCCACGCTCATCACACGCGTCAACCATGCATTCTCACCCTCCACTATCCCCGCCACGTGGCTTCATCCCGTCCTCCCTCCCCTTGCATGCGGGCCACGCGGCAACCACCAACCCCTCACCGGAAATCTTCACCGACCGGCCTGCATGGCCGGCGGCCACCGCACCCCTCACCAGAAACGCCCAAATCTCCAGATTCCGGCCAACCTCCATCATCAACCTCCAACCTTCATCTTTCTCACCCAATCTCCGGTCATCCCACCGATCACCATCGATCTCACCAGGAAACCCCAGAAAAATCCCAGAAACCTCCATAACTTCTTCTGAGCTCCATCATCCTCTCCAGAAATTCATCAAAAACGATGAATATTCATCGTCAACCTTCAACCGTTCATCATATTTCCAGATCTTTTCAGGTTCCATAATCAACACTCAACCAGTTTCCAAAATCATCATCACCAGAAATTCAAGAACGACCTCCATCAATCTTTTCCAGATTTTGCCTCAAGAACATTCATCAACAGACGATCATCTTCCATAAGCAACAAATCCAGAAACATCCATCTCTGATCATCGTCAACAAGATTCACTTCAGAAAAATCCAAGATCCACATGCATCCGCCATCAAGATCAAGAACTCCCGTCACCATCTTCGAATCAACTCATCTCCCAGAACAAATAACAAAAGAGCTTCAAGGTCCCTCGACGGAGACGGCTTCAAGAACCTCCCTCATGTTCTTCAGCAATGCCAGAAATCACCAGAACACTAACCAACGCGTTCATCAGTTGTATGATCCTCCTTCAACTTCCCAGAAAGTGTCATCAAGGACGGTTAATCTCAAGATCTTCAGCAAACCTCCTTCGAAGGAGTCTCCAAACGATCTTCAGAGGGAGAACGAGATCCACGCTCTGATCTTCAGAAAACTCCAAATGATTCATCTTCAGCGAACGCTCTCCAAGAAAGTTTGTTCAGGTTGTTTTAGTGGTTGTGAACGGAGGTGGTTGAGTTTGGGAGGAGGAAATTTCGTTGGGACGGAGGCGGTGGAAGGAAGATTGAAGGAGATTGAGGGTTCAGAAAGGTTGACGGCGACGGAGAGAGTTAGAGAAAAGATTAGGGTTTCGGTGCAGGAAGAGGAAGAAAGTGGGTTAGGAGAGATTGGGCCCCAGGCCCAACAATTTTTTTTGGTAGACACCTCCCCTCTGGTTTTTTTGGACGAGTTCTGGGTTGGGCCCTATTTCTCAACACACTCCCAGATTCAATGTTGCACCCCCCCCTCCGGGTTCTACAGCCAGTTATTGGGTTGGGCCCAGCTTGTTCATATCTTTTTATTCTTGTAAATCCCCTGTAACCAGCATACCCCCTCCCCTCATTTTTTTCTTTTCTTTTATATTTTTTTTTGCATATATTGTTTCATGTAAAAAAATAAAATAAAGAGAACATATTGAAAAAAAGAAAAGAAAATTGAAAAAAGGAAAAGAAAATATTATAAAGAAAAAGAGGAAAAAGAATTTGAAAAGAGGAGAAAATATTCAAGAGAAGAATATTGAGAAATATGAAAAAAATAGATACATATTGAAAAGAAGAAAAAAGAGAAGATATTGAAAAGAAGAAAAAAGGAAAAAATATGTTGAAAATATATAGAAAAAATAAAGAAAAATGTAGAGAAAAATATGTGAGAAAATGATTGGAAAAAAAAGGAAAAAATATTAAAGTAGATTTAATATTTTTAGAGTTCATTTTCTTTTAGGGTATATTTTCATAGATTTTATTTCACCATTTTAGGACAGTTTAGAAGCCCATTTGTTAGGGGGCTATTTTTCATTCGTTTTTTTAGATAGAATAGGGTAGTATTTTCTAGGAGATTATTTTTCAGTATTCACTCAGTTGTAATCATTTTTCAGAGATTAATAAAACGAGATTTGAGCTGTGGTCCCGAAGTTGCCGAACTACAGCTGCTCTGATTCCTCGTACCAGACGAGGATATGTAGGCATAGGATGCGATATCCTAGCGAGCACACTAACAACTGACTTTCTGTTCTCTCGCGGCTGTGCGATCGAGACTTTCCCGCTGACGATTAATGATACCCCTTTTTCTCTCTTGCCCGAGTGCATTTGAGACCAAGCCATAGTTTTGCCCACAGGTTCCTGACCCTGTGAAACCAGTTGTTTTTCTCACTGCTGTGTGAAAATGTTTGTTTAGCCGTAGTTAGTCCGAACTACGTAAAGCTCTGATCTTCCATGCAGTATGGAAGTACGTAGGCACAAGACGCGAGGTCTTGGCGAGCAATTTTCCCCGTAGTCCCGAACTACGTTGACTCTGACTTTCTCTCTTGAGAATACGTAGGCATAGAGTGCGGCGCTCTATCGAGTCAATTCCCTTTCCGTTTAGATTTAGCAGCCGTAGATAGATTGTTTTGCATCCTTTAGACAACCCAAGCAAGCGTGGATCCCGTCGAGTACGACGGACGTGAGGGGTGCTAATACCTTCCCCTTGCGTAACCGACTCCCGAATCCAGGTTTTGGTTGCGATGACCATACCTTTCCCGTGTTGTGTGAGGTTTACTCTGAGCGTTTCCTTTCCCTCCCGTGGGATAAATAACGCACGGTGGCGACTCTTCTGTTCAGCCGGCGCCGATTTTCGCAGTAGCGACACTCACGTCCGTCGTACTCAACGGGATCCACGCTTGTTGTGTTTACTGGACGAGTTGGTTTATCTATCTACCTATCAAGGCTGGCTTAAAAAGAAAAGAAAATGACTCGGCAAAGCGTCGCGCTTTATGCCTACGTATTCTCATCAGAGAATGAGAAATCAGAGTCAACGTAGTTTGACCTACTATGGGTTACGGGGGAAGGTGGCTCGCCAATACATCAGTATTGTGCCTACGTACTCTCAACAAGTATGAGAGATCAGAGCTTACGTAGTTCGGGCTACTACGGGTTACGGGGGTTCAGATTCATCTGTTTTACCAAGTAGGGTTAACAAACAGTTCCAGCAGTTAGGGACAAAGCCTGTTTGCGTTGGCGCTGAAGTTTAACGACACTCTTTTCTTCAGAAAAACTTTCCTTTGAATTATGGGCCCACGGGGCAAAAAGGTTTAAAGTTTCTTTTCTGTATTTTACGAAAGAAGTGTTTTTTATTGTGTTTGCAATTTCAATCGCACTAAAGACTATGACCTGAGAGTGAATGCGTCGCATGTCACCCAAAGGGTACCATACTAAGCATCCAGACTGTTGAAAAGAAACTCTTCAACAATCCTTTCTCAGATAGCTTAAGGCTCGTAACGTACGAAGGAAATCATTCATGATTACTGTATCTTAAGCTGTTTTGAGATGAGAAGAGAACAGGCTCAACTACGGGGAAACTATCAAGTCCTAATGTTGTCATGCCAAGGATTCATCCTATGGTTGAAGTTTGAAACAGGGAACTCCTAGATGTTATCATGCATAGGTTTCAACCTAAAGTTCTAATCATCACTTCCTTATCAAAGGGAATGAGAGACCTAAGGGATCATGTCAATGGTAAACAGAAACAGATAAAACATCAGCTTAAACAGTAAACAATAAACAGTAAACGACTGTAAAATACATGCAATGTAAGTGAGGGAGGAAATGTGTGTGGGGCAGCAGCCTCCACAAGCTCATCTCAACCTCATGGGCAAGGGAGCAGGGCTCTACCGAATACCCGCCAGCAAAGCCACACAGTAACAATACAAGCAGAGGGAGCAACTCGACCTCTAGTGCGATCATGCTCCTAGATTAAAGTCTAGATATGAACTTATTCTAATGCATCAAGCAAGTCAAACAAGGCACATCAGCAATACAGAAAAGAAAACAGACAAGAAAGCAGATCAACTCCTCTCTCAATTCTCAAGCTTCAGCTCTTCTAACAGCAACTCAGTCTTCAGACTTCAATTACTCTTGACAAATATCAATTTGCTTCTCCAGGTTTCAACCCTTCCACATAAGTTTCAACTTATCTTCTTCTTCAAGCTTCAGCTCCTTAATCAGTTCCACCCTCATGCTTCACTCTTAACCACAAGTATCAACTTGATTCCTTCAGGATCTCCAAGCCTCAAAGTAAGTATCAACTCATCCTCTGTTCTTCAAGCCTCAGCTCTACTCTCAATCTCAATTGAATCCTCTTCATAAGTATCAACTTAGTCTTTAAGCTCTCAAGCTCTCTTTGCTTTACCAACCTCAACTTGGTCTTCTCTTCCTACAAGCTTCAGCTTCTCAAAGTAATATTCAATCATCTGGAAATGTCAACTTCATCCTTCAGTCCTTAAGCCTCAGCTCTTCATTCAATCTTTACTGGATCTTCATTGGGTCTTCAAGTATCAACTTGTTCTTCTTGCTCTTCAAGCTTCAGCTGAAATGGCAATGCTCAGGGAATCATCCTCTTCCATACTCTTCAATGAAGTCTTCATCTTCACACTCAAGCCCAACATCTTTCAAGATACTCAAACCAGAAGAAATCACTTAACTGGATAAGCTGGGATATTAAACTACTTATTGACCACCCAAGGTGACCTATAAGGGTTCAACATCAAAATAATGGTTCCCTCAAAGGTTCTACTCCCTAGGTACCATCACTTATCCCTCCTAAGGAGGGAGGTGAATACCATGGAAGGACCTTGAATCATGGGGAAGAATTGAGGTGACAGATACCATCCATGTTCAAGAAAGGAATCAACTAAGTCTAAGCTCTACTTAATTCCTAACCCTAAAACAACAACAAAACAAACAAGTCTTCAAGCTCTCAAGCTCCTTCTTCAATCTCCAAGTCTTCAACTATGCTCCTCCATGCTCCACAAAGCAAGACCAAGCCCACCAAGCCAAGCAAAAACCCACAAAGCAAGGCAAAACAAAATACAAGCCCACAAGGGCAACACAAACAACAATCAACTACAAAAATCAATTAAAAATAGTATACTATTATATGGAACTCTAACATAATTTCTAAGGGATACTATATACCTACCCTTAATACCCTATATGTCCCAATATCTAACTTGACCTAGAAACCCAAAATTCTAGTGTTATTGTGGACCTATGTTAAGGATTGACCTAAATCTATACAACCTAAAGTCATATAATCAAAACTAATCAAAAACTAATCACAAAATTATGGAATAAATCCAGAGGGGAGCTAAAGTCCTAATCTAACTATCCTAAAAATAATGGTTCAAAAATATGGAGGGAACTAGCTAAGCAAAATTCTACAAATCTATGCATCAACATAAAATGAATTAAAAAGCTATTAAAAGAGAAAAGATACAAAAAATATTAAAAATGCATGAAATGCAAAGGTTTTGATTTTATAATTTTCTAGACATTAACATGAAGTAGGATAAAAAATCCCCATGCAAAAATCATCATTTTTCTATTTAATATGATTTTTCAAAGATTAAAGAAAAATGAAGAAAATGAAAATAAAATGGGAAAACATTGGTGCAGTTAGCAACCCAGTGCAGTTCAATATGAGAATGGGCTTGAAACGGGGGTGCCATCAGCAATGTGCGGTAGGCCCAAGATTTAATCAGAAATTAAACCAAAAAAAGTAAAGAAAAAGAAAAAAAGCACGGTGCAGTAAGTAAAGAACATCAGTTCAAATTCTGATTGGGCCATGGATGGGGGTGTGACTATCAAAATCCACTAAAGCCCAAGACCTCACTTTAAGTGGTACGCTGTGTTTTGGAGTATCTTCAGAACTCCTCTTCAAACGTGAAATTGAATCATGGCCGTGGGATCAAGATAAAGTCAACAAGTCCTTGTACATCTGACGGCCATGGAGTTATCTTCTTCCTCCAGCCACGAAAATGGAGGGAAAGCTCCATGAACAGAGCTTCAAATACCTAACTCGGATTCCATCCAAACTCAACCAAAATCCATGGTTCAAAACCCTAATCCGTTCTAAATTCAATCCTGAATCCAACCATGGTATTAGAATCAATTGAAATGCCCTCAATCTCTAAACCCGATCCAAGATCAAAACTATGCTCGAACTTCAACTTTAACGATTCTTGAAATTGATTGGCTCAGAATGATCACCACCTCACACTGGTTAAATCTTGCTATTAAACTCATGTCATATCTCACTATACATCGTGTTCTTGATCAAAACAAAATTGGTGTCACTAACTCAAACCTCACCAAATGCCTTCAAACTTTCCAGAATCCATCTCCTACTTGTCTCTAACCATTCTAACCTAACAAATCTAACTAATTATGCTTAAATTAAGGTGTAGAAGAAAAGTTGCAAACCTGTTAAATCTTGAATACCAGATAGGTCAAACCTTCAGTTCAACCTCTCAAACTCTTCAGAATCACTCCTTGATTGATGTTAGTGCTTCTGTTTGCAAAAGATTTGATCCAAGAAGCTTGAATCTCCAAATCCGATTGTGACTTGCATCTCCCAAAATCCAAATGCTATCTCTTCAATCTCACTCGATCTTGCCCTCAATTTGGTATGCACACATTCAGTATGATCAATGGAAGGTGTTAGGATTGAAAGAATCAATGAAAATGGTGTGGAAAGTAGAAATTGATTTCAACTTGCAATGGAAGAAATTGAAATGGCTATCTCATTCTCCTCTCTAATCTCTCACCAACCTTGCATCTGAGCAAGTTTTAATCACTATATAGGATGGTTCTAAACCATCCAGAACTTTCTGGAATCATCCAATGAGAATTTGAGATTCTCATGTCATGAGTTTTTGGTTTCAACTCATCTCACATGCCATCTTGTGTTATGCCTCTTGCAGCAGCTTGTTTTGACTTGAAAATCTCCTTAGATGAGATGCATGATGTGTTAGGACACTTAGCTAGCTTGTGCATTGCCTTTCCTTGTGTTTTGCATATGTACCCTAATATGCAAGTAACCATTTTCCAAAGCAAGTCCATGATTTGAACCTCAAATCAAAAATGTGGCTGAACCATTGTTTCTAAAATGTTTTATAGAGTCAAAATGACCTATTACATGCCATGGTTTGGATGTGTAGCTTGGAAATTTCAATTTCCAACTTTGACTTATTTAACTTATGCCTTCATCTTAGGTCATTTTTACCATTTTGAGCTACAAGCCTTTTCAACATCTCATGACCTCCTTACTAGCCTTAAAAAATCATTTTAAGCAAGTTTGATGTTGAAGATTTTTCCATTTGAAGCTTGGAAATAGGAGTTATGGCCTTATGCTTGAAATGACCTATAATCTCCAAATGACCAAAATGCCATTGACTTGTCAAAGCCATAACTTGAGTTCTACAAATCCTATCAAGGACTTCTAGTACTCTCTAGAAATATAATAAGATAAGGAACAACATTCATGTTGACCAAAAGTTCATAGGAATCATCCTTCTAGGGCAAAAGTTGGATGCAAGTTGGGTGACTTTCAAGGCCCCAGATTCACATACCTCAGATGACCTGTAACTTGTCAAAGTCATAACTTGAGCTCTACAAATCTTATTAAGGACTTCTAGTACTCAAATTAAAGCTAAGAACAAGCTCTAAAACATTCATGTTGGGGGTAAGATGAGATGACAATCACATCTTGAGCTAAGCTGCCTTGAAGATAGGGGTCAAACTAGGGGATTTTACACTATCAAGCCTTAGAAACCCTAGCTTGAAACTTCTCAAACTCTTCAATCATGATGAGTTGATCTTGTAATCATCCTTATAGCATCTCAATGCATCAATCCATGATCACATGGCTCTTGGATTAGGTCTCAACCCTCTCCAAATCATCAGTTGACCTAGGGTTGACCCAGTCAAACCCTAATTATACCACTCATGGCTGAGGCTTCTTAACCTTGCACAATGACCTCTCTAGGCTTCATGATGGCTTTCAAGACATCTCATAAGCTCTCTCAAGGCTTTAAGTCCACATTCTTGGCTTCAGAATCATCTGAGTAGCTCCCACAACTCTCAAGTTAGGAGGCACACAACCTTGGTTTCAACCAATCTCTCTGAGGATCTCTTAACTTTTCTGACAAAGATATCAACCCTTGAACACTTGAATAATATTCTTGGATAGCTTCATAGTCTTGTGTAGCTATTGATTGGTAATCATACCTCTTGATCTCCTGCACACATGTCAATGAAATGCAAGTGATAATGCTAATGTGAATGAGATGAACCACAAGCTAGGTAAAGAAATGTTGGTCAAATTTTGGGGTGCAACAAAGTGTTTTACCCGAGTAGGGTTAAACCTTAGTTCTAGCAGTTAGGTGTATTGTTGCTCGACCATTGGAGACTTAGGCGTTACCTGTTTGCGGTAGAACCAAGAGTTAACAACACTCTTTTTGAAAATGGTTTTCAATTAATCTCAAAGGATAAAAAAAAGGGTTTGATGTTTGTTTCAGAGTCTTTTATGAAGAATAAGAGAATTTAATTGTGTTTTTAATTCATGTTGCACTAAAGGCTATGACTTAGGAGCGAATGCGTCGCATATCACCCAAAGGGCATACGCTGAACACTCTAGACAATTGAGATGAGGCCCCCTAATCATCATTTCCCGAATGCTTAAGGCTCGTAGCGTACAACACTCATTATCCTTTATTACATGTTTTGAAAAAGTTTTGAGATGAGAAGAGAGAAGACACAACTAAGGGGAAACTAACTCAACCCTAATATTATCATGCTATGTGCTCCTAAGATTGAGCTTGAAAAAGGGAAATTCTATCCTACTGTTATCATGCTTGGATTGAACACTTAATGTCTCTCCTACTCCCGAGGGACTAGGAATCCTAAGGGATCATGGCAAAGAAAACTAAGTAAACACAAGATACATCAATCACAAACGAAAAGGAAGAACGACACTGTTGAGGCGGCCAATAAGAATATAAAGAAGATAGTGTAGTAGATGGTTGTAACCTATAAGGATTGGCATGAGATGTTGCCCTTTTCTTTGCATGGATATCGTACTATGGTGCGTACTTAAACCAAGGCAACTCTTTTCTCGCTAGTGTATGGTATGGAAGTTGTCCTACCATTGGAAGTCGAGATTCCTTCTTTGAGAGTTCTGGTTGACGTCAAGCTTAATGAGGCAGAATGGGTGAGAAACAGATTGAATCAGCTCAGCCTGATGGATGAGAAGAGGTTAGCGTCCATTGCGTATGGTCATTTATATCAGAACAGGATGAAGAAAGCTTTCGCTAAGAAGGTGCGTCCTTGGAGCTTTCAGACAGGCGAGTTAGTGTTGAAGAAGACTCTCCCTCCACAAACAGATCATAGGGGCAAATGGACTCCGAACTATGAAGGTCCATATGCCGTGCAAAAGGTTTTCTCTGGAGGAGCCTTGCTGTTATCAACCATGGATGGTGAAGATTTCACATCCCATGTGAACGCAGATGCAGTTAAAAAATACTTTGCTTAAAGAAACCCGTTGGAAAGAAAAAGAATATCCAGGCAAAAATGGGGCATCCCGGCGAACCACAAAAAGAATGGGTTCGGGCAAAAGTTAGGGATGAAAAGAAAAGATGTAAACCCGCAAAGTTGAAAACCTGAAAAGGCGACTTTGGCAAAAATGGGTATCCCAGTGAATTGAAAACCCGAGGGATTGATCTTTAGAGTATAGTGGATTGAGGGAGAACCTGAGGGTCGTTCATTTGAATCAATCTCTTTAGAAAACGAAGCATTGGAGAAGCATCGAAGTCATGTTAGTCATAGATGGATTGATACATGGTGGTTGTCTATGCCACATTTTCGACATTTGGTATATTTCCGTGCATTTTTGTAAATTTTTGCGCAGCTTCCTCTTTTCAGGGGTTGCATCTATTGTAAAATTTGCCTATTTACAGGTCATTTGTCAATAAAGCATATACTATTTAGTAAATTGTTGTTCTTGCTTTGGCTTTACTGTTTTGTTTGCGAAAAAACGCCCGATGTTTTGATAAAACTTGGCATACATAAACTAGCAGGCTTTGCCAATCATCATTAAAACTTTGAGTTATTTGAACAATGTCACGGATGATGACCAAGATAGTTTCCACTGTGCAGGATATCTTGTTGTTTGTTCATGTGTAGGTTCGTTACCCTTGGGGAAAGTTTTTCAGAGGTGTATCCCCAGTAGGATCACCATCCCCATAGAAAGAAGGTGTGTAATTGAGACTCATTCATCCCTAGCAGGCGAAATTTGTGCATCTAGTCTCAGCGGTCCAAATGCACCTTGTCCCTAGCAAGAGTTTGTTCCCACATGAAAGGATATGCAAGTTAAGTGTGCGGTTGAGTGTATACACTTATTCCCGGAAGTTTGTTTGTATGCACTTATTCCTCAGCAGTTCAAGTTTGATTTATTCAATAGAACAAAGTCATCCCTAGAGGGTCGAGATTGATATCCCCTGTGCAGGTCAAGTGTGTGCCCATATCCCCAGCAGGTTATAAGTACACACTTGCTCCCCAGAGAGTCAAGACTAGATTTCTTTCCACCAGGCAGACGTGGAACTTTTTCCCAAGCAGCGGAGCAAAGTCAGAATTTTGTCTCCCCACAAAGTCCAAATCTGTTCGACTTTGTATCCCCTCAGCTGCTGGATTGCTAACCTAATCCCCAAGCAGAGGTTGATATCGTTTCCCTTATTTCTTATTCCCCAACGAAGTCGGCAGAGTATACTCTTCCTCGGCAGAATAGGTTCTTCCCCGCAGGTTGGAATCGTTTCTGAGAAAGTTCATTGGTGCATCCCTAGTAGTTGAGATGTATTTCCCACTGAGTAATCCCCGACAGGGTGGATTTGGATCTCCAGTGGAGTAGATTTATCCCTAGATGTTTGCTTTGTACCCTAGAAGGTTTCGTTATTCTAGGGTTGCTTTCCCCGTTAGAGCGCAGGCTAATCTCAATGGTTGTTTGTGGTTCCCCTGCAGGGTCGTTGATTTCCTCAGTGGATTGGTTTTGTTTCCAATGGGTGGTTGTCTTTCCCCAGCCAGGTCGTTTGTTCCCCAGAAGAGTGGTATTCTGGAAGGCCATCCAGGGCGTTTCCCTCAGCAAGAGTTGATTTGATTCCCAGCCGAGTGGATTGTGTTCTCGTCAGAATAGTGTTACCCAGGAAAGTTCTTTTCAGGAGATCATCCAAGGCTTGTTGTTCCCAGCTTAAGTCCAATCGTAATTGGCATATCCCATCTCTCTCCGACGGAGTTGGTCTTGTCTCTTCAACATTTATTTTGCTGATTTGGTTCCGTTGCATTTTGCATCTATGCATGGCATCCTCAGAAACACGTAGCGTTTCCATTTCGTATGGACCATTACGCCATATTCAAACATATGCATTTGAAACATAAGCCAGGTTGTTACCTCTTTGTTTTCATGTGTATCTTCAGCAAGCAGTTGATTTTACTTTGCTCGCGCGGTATTCAGACCTCGACAAATGATGTTATATCCCTTTAGCATGCGGTATCCAGACCCGACATATTATCAATTAATTCCTGAGCCTGTATGGTATCTAGACCACGACAAAATCTTTTGACAGATGTGTTCATCTTATCTCCCCAACAGAGTTGCTTGTTTAAGTTTCTCTTTCCCCAACGGAGGTTTCTTGTGAATTGTTGTCATATTCACTTATCAACTTCGTGTTGATCTGGCCTTCAGGTTCGATGCTCGCTTTTATTTAGCAAATTCCTGCTTGGATTAGCAGATGTTCTCAACTTCGTGTTGAGTCGACCTTCGGGTTCGATGCCTGTTTTTATCTAACAGATGCCTGGCGGTGATGTCAGATGTTCTTCTTAACTTCATATTGAGCTGGCCTTCGGGTTCGATGCCTGTTTTTATCTAACAGATGCCTGGCGACGATGTCAGATGTTCTTCTTAGCTTCGTGTTGAGCCGACCTTTGGGTTCGATGCCTGTTTTTATTTAACAGATGTCTGGCGGTGATGTCAGATGTTCTTCTCAACTTCGTGTTGAGCCGGCCTTTGGGTTCGATGCCTGTTTTTATTTAACAGATGCCTGGCAGCGATGTCAGATGTTCTTCTCAACTTCCTGTTGAGCTAGCCTTCAGGTTCGATGCCTATTTTCATTTAACAGATGTGTGGCGGCGATGTCAGACGTTCTTCTCAACTTCATGTTGAGCCGACCTTCGGGTTCGATGCCTGTTTCGTTCAAACAGATGCCTGATGGTGATATCAGATGATATTTCCGACTTAGTGTCGTTGCCTGCGAGTTAGCAGATGTTTTTCCAACTGCGTGTCGAGGCTTCTGATTGGTAATCAGTTAGCTTAGGGTCGTTGCAACTATCAAATACGTTATTTCCAGAGAATTTTGTTCCCAATGACAAGTTTGTAGTTATACTTTTACGGTTGGCAAATTTCCGGGTTCTTTGGTATTCAACCGTCTTTTACCTTGATTGTTTGAAAGTCGTTCGCTTTTCACTCATTCAGGTCCAAGTCGTTTGAATAGGGGCAGCTGTTGTACCCCAAAATTTGACCAACCATTTCTTTGCATTTTCGCATTCTGCATATCATAGAATTTGTTCTCGAGGCATGGGATCAAGGTTTTCTTGTGGCTCAGAGTTTGCTTTTAGTGCAAGAGTCTAAACAGCGAGCATTAGAAGCTCTGGCATTTATTTTGCCCGATGATCGAGTGACCGATTTTATTTTTACTTTGTAGGATAATTTGTAGCTCAGGAGGCAACATTCAAGTTATCTCAGGCATTCTCACAGTTTTGATATTCGAAAGCAAGTTTCAAAGGCTCAACAGAGCTCAAAATGGTAGAAAACGGACCAATGTGCACTTTTCCCTCCAAAAGACGCCAAAATTCAAAATTTTAAGGTGTTAACCGATTAACCAATATGGTTAACCGGTTAACCAAGGCAAAATCAGGTCAAATTTGAATTTTTAAAGGTGTTAATCGATTAACCCAAATGGTTAACCGATTAACCAAGGCAAATTTTGCCTCTGCACGTGAATTTTCAAAAGGCAGCCACTTTGGGGTCCATTTTGATCACTTGTGAAGTTGATTTTACACCAGAGGAAGGATTTAGAACCACTTTGAATTTTGATTAGTTTTCAAATTAATTCAAATTCCCTCCAATTTCCCACTCCTAATCCCATTCCAATTTTCATAACCTCACTCCAAACCATCATTCTACTCCTAACCTAGAGCATATTTAAATGATTTGCTCCAAACCTCACACAATAAATCCTCATAATTTCATTTGATTTTCAGAATTCACTCCAATTCTCTCAATTTTCTCTCAACTTTTTTTCATTCCCAAACTCCATTAGAGCTCTCACCTTGGAATTCTTTGATTCTCCATTGGAATAATTGAACTCTAGAGCTAAACCTTCATCCTTCATCCATATTATCTCCAATTCTCCATTCAATTTTCATGCTAGTGTGGATCTGAATTTTGAAGTGGATCTAGAAGAGCTTATTTGGATTATTTTGGCTTAACTTTGGTGGATCTTCATTGTTACTACAAGAACTCACTTGGATCTTGAAGAATCTCTGGGTTTCTTGCTTGGATTTACTCATTTCAAGTAAATCAACACTCACCAAAGCAAATCTCCGCTTTGTAGTGTTGCACCCCAAAATTTGCCCAACCTTTTCTTTACTTGGTTTATGTTTCATTGCATTCATATAGCATTAGCATTTGCATACCATTTTCCATGTACAGGGGATTGAGAGAGGTGTGCCTAGCAGGAGGAGATTGCCAAAGTTTTCAAAGCCTAAGCAAGAGGTTTCTTTCAAGCTCTCAAGAGTTTATCATCCTCAGAAGAAAGTTAAAAGTCCTTTGAAAAGGCAGATGAATAGTTGTGGGTTGCCTCCTATCTTGGAGGCCATGTGAAATCATCAGATGATGTTGAGTCCATAGTTAGGGATGGATAACATTACATAAGCTCATGGGATGCCTTGAGGGTCATTAAGGGGCTTGTGCAAGTCATTATATCAAGTGTAAGAAGTCATAGTCAAAGGTGATGCAGTTAGGGTTTCCATCTGGTCAACCCAAAGTCAACTGTGAGATTAAAGGAGATCAAGACTCAATTCCAAGTCTTTATGATAATGGAATGTTGTGTTGAGATATCTAATATATCATTTCTAGATCAATTCAAGGAGAATCAAGAGTGTGAGAAGTTGCTAAACCAAGGTTTCTAAGCTTGTCAGTGTAAAATCCCCTATTTAGTGCCTAACTTCAAGATCATATATCTCAAGATACAAGTCTCATCTCATCTTGACCCTAACATAAAACTTGTAGAGCATGCTTCTAGCTTTCTTTTGAGTACTAGAACTCATCCATTGGGTTTCTAGAACCCAAGTTATGAAGCTGACAAGTTACAGGTCATCAGATGAATGTGATTTTGGTCAACAAAAGTCAACCAACTTCCAAGACATGTTTGATCTAGAAGGATGTCTCTCCTTACTTTGACCCAAACATGAAAGTTGTTCCTAATGATCTTAGATTTCCAAAAAGTACTAGAAGTCTTTCATCTGATTTGTGGAGCTCAAGATATGAAGCTTGCAAGACAGGGGTATTTTGGGAAACTTTGATCATAGATCATTTTGATTATAGGTCAATTTCACAACTTTTCACACCTCAAATGAAACTTTTTCCAACATCAAATTTGCTCTAAATGGGGTCATTTTCATCATCAAAGATCAACCTATCATTGGATTGGCTTGGATTGAAGAATTGGTGAAGGAAAATTCCATGGAAAAGCCTTAAAAGCCATAAATCAAATAAATTCATTTTGAACCAATTTTAATCAAGTTAGTGCATTTTTTGAGTCCACAAATCTTTCTAAACAAGATGCTAATTTTGGATTTTCAAATTGAGGGCATTTTCATGGTTGTTTTCAAGCTTGCTTCAACTGGAAGTAACATATCAAAATCACACCATGAGATTAAATTGAGGAACAATTCTTAGCCATTGGATCAATATACACTACCAGCAAGCTAAGTGAATGAAGAAACAAGCCTTGGAAGCTCTGTTTTCATGCATATGGAGAAGCTTGCATAACCAAAATTTTGGATTTCCATTGGATCAAACTGGGCTTGGATTGGGCTTTCTATGCATTTGGATCCATCACATATATTCTCAGCATCGTGTATAAACTTTCATATTGGATTTTGAAGGCATTTTGATCAAGAATACAGTTGCAAAAGTTCAAGAAGAAGCAAAAATCAAATTCTCTAATTCATCAAGTTTCAAGCCAAATTAAGCACATCAAAAGCTCCATTGAAGATCAAGGAACGATTCTGGATCGTTTTCATCAAGCTTTGCCAAGAATTCAAGGTCCAACGGAGCTATTCCGTTAGGTAACTCACTTGTCCAAAATTCTCTCTGCATATGCTGTGATTCCACGCCATTTTTGCATATTCATGTTCTCTTATCATCATAGATGGATCTTGGTTAGGTTTGATGACTGTTAGTGACAATTTAGGATGAGTGCTTAATTTTAGTTTGATGCGGTTTGGTTGATTTAGGGTGTGTTAGGCCTAGATAACCATAGATTCGTGATTAGGGAGTGTTGTACCCCAAAATTTGCCCAACCTTTTCTTTACATGGTTTATGTTTCATTTCATTTTCTTCTAGCATTTTGCATTTACAAGGAATCAAGAGATGTGTGTCTAGCAAGGGGAGATTGCCAAGGGTTCTAAGCCTAATCAAGAGGTTGTATTCAAGTCAACAGGGGGGTTATCATCATCTGAGACAAGTCAAAGCCCTTTGGATAGGCAGATAAGTGTGTGTGGTTCACCTCCTATCTAGGAGGCCATTTGAAGGCCATCTGAGGATCACAAGCCCATGGTTATCGAGGGAGATTATCATTTAATCTCATTAGAGGCCTTGTAGGTAATTTTGGAGTTCATTCAAGTGTTTACACCAAGTGTGAAGAGCTACAGTTGAAGGTGTTGCGGTTAGGGTTTTCATATGGTCAACCCTCAGTCAATTATGAAATTAAAGGAGATTAAGACTCAATTCCAAGTCTTTGTGATCATGGAATGTTATGTTGAGATGCCTAATATATCATTTCAAGATCAAGTCAAGAAGAATCAAGAGTGTGAGAAGTTACTAAATTAGGTTTCTCAGTGTAAAATCCTCTGTTTGGTGCCCAACGTCAAGACCACATATCTTAAGATACAAGTCTCATCTCATCTTGACCCTAACATGAAACTTGTAGAGCATGTTCTTAGATTTCTTTTGAGTACTAGAAGTCTTTCATCTAATTTCTAGAACTCAAGTTATGATGCTGACAAGTTACAGGTCCTCAGATGAATGTGATTTTGGTCAACAAAAGTCAACCAACTTCCAAGCCACTTTTGACCTAGAAGGATATTTCTCCTCACCTTGACCAAAACATGAACGTTGTTCCTCATGATCTTAGTTTTCCAAAGAGTACTAAAAGTCCTTCATATAATTTGTAGAACTCAAGTTATGAAGCTTGCAAGGCAAGGGTATTTTGGGAAAGTAGGATTACAGGTCATTTTCATTATAAGTCCATTTCACCACTTCGCACACTTCAAATGGAAATCTTTCCAACTTCAAACTTGCTCCAAATGGGGTCATTTGCTTAACCAAACATCAAGGCATCATGGGTTTGGCTTGGATTGAAGAATCCCTAAAGAAATTTCCATGAAAAAGACCTTAAAAAGGGAAAATCAAATTAAATTCATTTGGGATCATTTTGTGCCAACCTTATGCATTTGTTGAGGGCCAAATACATTTCAAGCACAAT
Organism: Lathyrus sativus; assembly: GCA_963859935.3. NCBI lineage: Eukaryota > Viridiplantae > Streptophyta > Magnoliopsida > Fabales > Fabaceae > Lathyrus > Lathyrus sativus. The sequence goes on from OZ012738.1 coordinate 286,082,708, forward strand.
ACCAATTTTGGATTTGAGATTTGAGCTCAATTTGATGGCCATTTTCATGCTTACTTCAAGTTTAAGTAACACATACAAACCATGCCATAGGATTAAATTGAGGAGCCATTTTCAGCCTTTGGATCAATTTACCTCAGGTGTAAGCTAACTGAGCCATTTTTACAGCTTGGCAAGGCCATTTTTGTGCACTTTTGGAGGTGGCCATGAGGAGAAAATTTGAATTTCAATTGGGCTTAAGAAACATAGAATTGTGCCTTCTTGGTATCAAAATCCATCATACTTATTCTCAGCATTGTTCACAAGCTCTCAGAGGTGACTTTAGAGTGAAATTGTCCAAGAACACATTGAGAAAAAGTGAGAGAAAAGTCAAAATCATTTTTTGCCTTTCATTGAGTTTCAATCCAAACCAAGCATTTAAAAATTTTCCTTGAGGTTTATAGAACGATTATGGGTGGTTTCCTTTGAGCTTTACCAAAGAACCAAGCTCTGTGGAAGCTTTTCATTAGGTTTCTTTTCAATCCATTTTTCTCTCTGTTTAAGCATTGTTTACACACCATTTTTATATATTTGTGATCCTTGCATATTGTAGATGATTTCTGGATTGGACTGATGGCTGTTTGTGAGCTTTTGTATTTTGAGCTCATTTCTTTTCCTTTTCGTTTTGGATTATTTAGGCATGATCAATGAAAATGGTTTGTGGATTTGAGATCTACGTGACCTGGAGATCATTTTTGGCTTTTATTTTGTTTGATTTGGTTAAGTTTCGAAGCATCTGCATTTTTGGCCGTGAACTGGTGTGTTGTTTTGTCGGAGCCGTCGTGCTCCGGCCGTCTGGTTTTCCCTCCAAGTTTGAACACTGCCTGAGCCACGTGTGTATGTTTATAGCCTTTAGATTTAATTACTTTTCTTTGCACGCTCCAGAATAAGACGTATGGTGTACCTCTATTTGACCACGTGCATGGAATCACCCAAAACACTGCATTTCACTTAATGGCCAGCCTCAGCCACATGTGCTTGTTGTGAGCCTTTGGATTTGCCTACTTTTTGATCCAACTATCCAGAACGTTTTCTACCATGGACCTCTGTTTGACTCACCACACGCAAGCACTCACTTTTTTATTTTTGCTGATGGACTTGGGCTCGTTTTGCTCTTGACACCCCCTTTGCCTGAGCCCATTTGTTTTACACGCTTCTGGACTGCTATTCACACCATTGTCTTATTTATTTTGTTTTTTATTTTCTTTTTGGTTTTTGTTTTGTTGCTGTTTTAATTTTAATCATTCTAAAATACTTCTAAAGGTCATAAAATTCCCCAAAAATATGTTTTAGACAATTTGAAATGTCTTTTATTTTATAAAATTTTTATTTTATTTTTTTGGATTATTTTTCAATTAAAAATGGAGTTTAACATTGGAAGTGTTTTGTTTGGATTAAATTTTGACATTGCTTTGTTTATTAATTTATCTTTGCATTTCCCTTTTGATCCAATGATTGAAAATCAATCCTCATATTCATGATGAGTTGATTGATTTTTGAGGACCATTTTGCCCCTATTTTGTTGAGTTTTGGTTTGGTTTTGATAGCATTTCATTTGACCCATGACAATCATCCTTCACAATGGAGCACCCTTGTGAATCAATTTCTATGATGATGTTGTGAAGTGACTTTGATTGTAATCTCTTGGCCTCTGGTTGCCAACATGTTTATGTGCCTTTTGCATTTTATTTGGTTATTTTTGAATCATTTTCCTAATTTTAGAGTAACTTGCAAGTCAAGTTACCCCAAAGGGAGGTTCATACAAACACATTGACCTAGTTTGCTTTGGATATGACATTTATGGGTCCTTTGAGCCCTCGGTGCCTTTTGATTCATGTTACTAACATATTAAGGATGATGTTTGCTCATTTTTAGGTCATTATATTGTGTTTTGCTTGTTCATTTGATTGTTTACTTTTGAGTTCCCAATTAGGGTATCTATGTGAAACATGTTTGCTTTCCTTTGGCAATTTGCTTGCATTTCTTTGTGTTTTATTTGCTTTTGCTTTTGAGCAATTTTATTTCATTTCCCTTGCTGTCCGATGACTTTGGAATCTCAATTAAGGTGGCTTGGTCCCTCCTTTGGAGGTACTTGAAGCATGCCTAAAATGATGAATCCATGAGGACTTCTTTGTGATTTCTTTTGCACCTTTCTTGTGATGCTCATGGTTGAATGCACATTATGAGTTCTTGGTTGTCCTCATATAGCCTCCCATCCTCACTTTGTTTTAGGACTTCTTTGCCTTTCATTTGTGTTTGGGTTTTGGCATTGTGGTTGATGTTTGAATGACTTAGGCCATTTCATCCCATTTTAGTGCACTTGTGTGTTTCTTTTGATGCATTCCTTTTTTCCTTTCATCTCTTGATTTTATCATATTGTTGCTTAAGGTTGAGATGAGCTTGTGGAGGCTACTTCCCCACACCAATTTCCTCCCTCACTTGCATTCCATGTTTGCATTCTTGCATGTTTATGTTGTTTCTTTTTCCTCTTTTGTCTCCTTTCCCTTAGAATCTCTAATCTCTCTTGTTCAAGGGAGGTTATGATAGACATTAGGATCTTAACCATGTATGATAACATTAGGTAGCATTCCCTTATCTCAATCTTAGGATCACCATTGCATGACAACTTTAGGTTTGAGTTTAGTCCCCCTTTAGTGTCCTTTCTCTTCTCATCTCAAAACAATCATAAAACACCTAATAAAGGTTAATGATTATTGCGCGTTACGAGCCTTAAGCACTTGGGAAAGGGTTGCTGAGGGGTTTCTCTTCAATGGCTTGGATGTTTAGTGTAGCACCCTTTGGGTGATATGCGACGCATTCACTCCTAAGTCATAGTCTCTAGTGCGATATGAATTGCAAACAATTCAAAAACACTTCTTCTCTAAAAAACACAAAAACAAATCATTCAAACTTCTTTTTGCCCTTTGGGGCATTTAATATTGGAAAATCATTTTCATAAGGAGAGTTTTGTTAACTTTTGGTTCTATCGCAAACAGTAACGCCTAAGTCTCCAATGGTCGAGCTGCATACACCAAACTGCTAGAACTAATTGTTAACCCTACTTGGGTAAAACAGTTGAACAAACCTGTCTTCCCTTTTAGCCCGAACTACGTTTGCTCTGATCTTTCATACCAGATGAAAGTACGTAGGCACAAGACGCGATGTCTTGGCGAGCAACCTTCCCCCCTTTCACCCGTAGTTAGCCGAACTACGTTGACTCTGACTTCTCACTTCAGATGAGATACGTAGGCACAAAGCGTCGTTGCTTTGTCGAGTCACTTCTCTTTCTTTTGTCCTTTAGCCTTTAGCTAGATAGTTTTAAAATCACCCTTTTAGATAGACAACAAACGTGGATCCCGTCGAGTACGACGGACGTGAGGGGTGCTAACACCTTCCCCTTGCGTAACCGACTCCCGAACCCAAGATTTGGTTGCGATGACCGATCTTATCCCTCTTTTCGTTAGGTTTTCTCTGAGCGTTTCCTTTCCTTATCTTGGGATAAATAATGCACGGTGGCGACTCTTCTGTCATTATCGGCACCCCTTTTTTCGTGATGCGACAGCTAGCGACTCTGCTGGGAACTAGAATATTCCCTATGCGAGTCAAGCTTAGCGCTTGTTTATTTATTTTTGGATGTGTACATATGTGCTTTATCTTTATTTGCTTTCCGCATTTTACATTCTGCATGATTTATTATTGATGTGTTGTGGGGAGGGATTGTTCCATTGAGAGATAAGCCAGACCCAGGCTTGAGTATAGACTTAGCATTAGAAGTGGATATTAGTGGTGAGCCTGTATGCTTTGCATGCACCAGCTAGCCATGAAATTCGCGCTCAGACGAGATTCTCTTTAACGATTTTCTTTCTGTCCCTTTGGGCTCGAAGGAATTTTGGGTCTGAGGATTGTCGACTCTGGGGAACGATCATTTAGGATTCAGCTAAGTGAGGTCTCTTCAGTAGGTGATGATGCCAAACCAGAAATGGTGAACGTATCATCATTTCTTGAAAGTCTGTGATGCTGATGAACGCATAGGGTGCCAAACCTTGTCAGTGGATAGGTCCTTACCTGTGAGAGGAATGGGGTTGTGCAGGAAACTCTAGCTTTCAGACTACCCGGTTCTTTACAATTTGGATTTTGTGTTCTTGATATCAAGGGGTCCTAATGTTAGTGTTTGGTTACGACTAAAGCGAAACGCCAGTCTTCTCAAACTACAGCACAATAATTTTGATCTCCTGTTTGCATGTGCATTTTGCATTTTCATTTGCATTTCATTAATATGTATCTGTGTTGCAGGTGCATATTTCCTCCCCGATTCTAGTGATCTTGTTCCTTTTCTGACATGGAGTCTTTGAAGAAGACCGTTGCCTACAAACTCCCTTCTCCTGATATCAGTTCCCTGTTGAGTTTGGTTGTTTTAGCAGATCAGAAAGTGAAAGGAGAGTTCAAGGAATCTTATGGGAAGCTGCTCAGTTTGGTGTGCAAACCTTCAGTGTTAGCATTGAATGGCTTATATGCTCTACTGCAGTTTTATGACCCTCAGCTGAGATGTTTTGTTTTTCCTAACTATGTCCTGGCGCCGACCTTGGAAGAGTATGCTGCGTTACTAGGAGTTCGGGTATTGGATCAGATGCCTTTTTACCATGATGATGCTGAGCCTGGTCTAGCTAGGCTTGCTGCAATTCTTCATCTTGATGCCTCAGAGTTCTCAGGAAAATTGACCAAGCTGAATGGAGTGTATGGGTTTCCTCTACCTTTTCTGGTTGACAAGGCTTTACAGTTTGCAAAGGACGGTTGTTGGATTATATTCAATGCCATTCTCGCTCTATGCATATATGGTATCATTTTGTTTCCCAACTTGCCAGACTTTGTGGATACAGTTGCCTTATATATCTTCGCTTCAGGGAATCCAGTGCCAACGCTGTTAGGAGATGTTTATCATTCAATCCATTACAAGAACGAAAAAGGGAGAGGTAAAAATGTGTCTTGTTGTATACCCATGCTGTACAAGTGGTTCCTCAGTCACCTTCCGAAAGTAGGTCCATTTGTTGATACTACTGGCACCTCAGATTGGTCTACTAGGCTAATGGATTTATCTGCAGAAAACATTGTATGGTTTGATTGGGATATACTTGGCGCTGAAATCATATATAGTTGCAGTGGTTTTTTGAATGTCCCGTTGGTCGGAAGGAAGGGTTGTATTAATTATAACCCCTCTTTGTTAATCAGACAATTTGGATATGCTTTGAAAAGTCCTCCTAAGGAAGAAGAGATATAGGAATCTCTGTATCTCATAGGCTTGCTGGAAGCTGATACTTTGGTTAGAATAGAGTATGCATGGAGTAACATTCACAGGCGAGGTAAGACATTGCTAGGAAAGAGTAATAGTCGAGCTTATGATCCTTACTTGGCTTGGATCCGTGAGAGGGCTACAAATTTCTTAATGTCATTTCCTTCAGTGGAGCCATTGTATCCTTGATCGAAGAGCCAACTATTGTCGACATCAAAAAGTATAATAAGTTGTGGGCTGAGAAAGAAGAGTTGAAGAAAGCGAACGAAGAAGTGGAGAAAGAGATGGCTCAACTCCAAAGAGAGAAGAACGAAGCAACTTATGCTTTCAAAAGGCAGACTGAACTTGTCAACAAACTGGGTACGGACCTGACAAAGCAGACCAATGATCGTGAATGCTCAGGCCGGGATTTGAACGCTGTCAGCAGTGTTCTTGCTACTAAGAAGGAAGAGTTGGATAAAGCTTACTTGAGGATTTCCAAGTTTGAGAACCAATGGAATGCCACGCTCACTAATAACAAAGAGCGCAAAGACCGGTTAAAGCTACAGATAAGCAAGTTGAAGACTCAGCTCAAAGCGAAGGACGAGAAGATTTCGGCAGAAGAATCACTCAGACATAATAGTGAGCACAAATTGAGCAAAGCTATTGCAAACCTGAAAGATTGTAGGTTGAGAGCGGACACCAAGAGGTGCAGACTTGAGGCGTGCTTTGGGGAAGGAGCCTGGGAAGACCATGTTGATAGTTTACAGCGCACCATTAGCCAGCAAGAGCTACTCATACAGGGTCTACTCGCTAGACCAGATCATCCCGAGACGCGGAAGCTGCTAGAGGATTTCTGGTCTCGGCACTCAGCTTGACTGTCTTTCTTTGTATCTTGTTGTTTTGCTTATGTTTTGACCATCACCAGGCTTGTTGATTGAGGTCATTTCTATTTGTACTCAGTTGATGTATGCACACTGCCTGTTGGCCTGTTATTATATGAAGAGTTATTATTCTGTTTGCTTGTCTGTGGGGTTTTCCATGGTCGTTTCTTCCTCTGGAAACTAGAATCGAGGGGGAAATCTCCCTGTTACATATATACAAGTCTGCATTTAGCATTTTTTTTCGCATTGCAGGTGCATCAGAACTGTTTTCTTATCTCCTGTCTTCATTAGTGTGTTTCAGGATTGCTGATAAACAAATCACCGGTACGCGACTAGAGGAAGTCAGAAGAAGATCATGGAACAGATGCAGGAGCAGATGCAGGAAATGAGAGATATAATGGCTCAGTTTATGGAGGTAATGCATACTGTAGCTAGTGGACAAGACCAACTTCGGACTCTGGTGCAACCCTTGATTGCACGAGTTGATAGTGATGGTGTATTACATGGAGGAACTGCTACCAACCCACCTCATGTTGAGACTCAGCATGCTAATAATGCTATACCAGCTTTGGTCATCCCCAATGCTGGTGGGAATGGCAATGGTAACGGGGCAGGTAATGGAAATGTCGAAACCAACGGAAATGTTGGCGGAGGCAATGGTAACACTGGATTTGGTAACATTGGAGTTGGCAATGCTGGAATTACTGGTCAGGGCAATGTGTATGGGCTTGAAGCTAACGGTGCTATTCATGGCAACCTGAATCAGTAGTTGATTGAGGACTGGCAGGATGAGATCTTCTCGGTGAGAGATTTTGGTGGTGAAATGCCTTCTGAAACTAATAGAAGATTCAAATGGTTGGAAGACAGGATAAAGAGCTTTGAAAGTCAGAACTCTATGGGTCTTGATATGGCCAACCTTGGACTTATTCCTGACCTAAGGGTACCGCGGAAATTCAAAGTCCCTGACTTTGATAAGTACAAGGGTACTACATATCCAAGAGTTCACTTGCGCTCTTATTACAGGAAAATGTCTGTCTACTCAGACGATGAAAAGCTGTTAATGCACTTTTTTCAGGACAGTTTGTCTGGTCCTTCCCTTGAGTGGTACATGGGGTTGGAGCCTACCAATTTCCGTAGCTGGAAGGATTTGGCTGAGGCGTTTATGAAACATTATCAATACAATAGTGACCTTGCTCCAAACAGGGCTCAGTTGCAAAATCTTACCCAGAGGAATAATGAATGCTTCAAAGAGTACGCCCAAAGGTGGCGCGAATTGGATGCAAGAGTTCAACCTCCGATGGTGGAGCGTGAGTTGATCGACATGTTTGTGGCTACTTTATCTGGCATGTATTATGAGAAGCTTACCAACTGTATGTCTGGCAGCTTTTCCGACATGATAATCACAGGGGAACGCATAGATAATGGTATTAAAATTGGGAAGATTCAAGTAGGCGAAAGATCCTCAGCTGGAGGAGGAGGAAAGAAAGTCTTTGGCAACAAAAGGCGCGAGGGAGAAACCAACTCAGTATCTAGTTTTCAAGGAAGATGGAGAAGTCAGCCTCATAATCAATATCATCAACAATAGGTCGCTAGCGTTACGATCCCTATACCACAACAACAACAACAAAAACAACAATAACAACAACAAAAACAACAGCAACAACCACCCCAACAAAATCAGCAGGGTTATCGAAGATATCCGGTTTGGCCAACAAATAGAGTATTTGATCTGCCACCGATTCCCAAGTGCTCCAAACTTTGTTGCAATTGCAGTTGATCCAAAAGAGGACTATGGCTCCTCTGACAGGCCCACCACCGCCCGACTTTGATGTGAATGCACGATGCGAGTTCCACTCTGGGGTACCCGGCCATACTATTGACAACTGCAAGGCTTTCAAACATAAGTTGCAAGATCTGATTGATAGCAAAGCAATAGATTTTTCACACGATGCACCGAATGTTGTGCAAAACCCTATGCCAAATCACGGGCCGACTAAGGTTGGTGCTGTTCTGGTAGAGGAAGGGTTAGATTTGATAATCGACGTAAATGAGCTAAAGACACCCTTGAGTTTCGTGAAGGAGAAACTACTGAAAGGGGGAGTGTTCCCAGGCTGTAGTGAAGGCTGTGTCAACTGTTTGGGCCATCCTGAGGTATGGGATGATCTGAAAAAGTGTATTCAAAGCATGATGGATGAAGGAATGTTACAATTTGATCGGACCGCTGAAAGGAAACTCGTGGAAGTAGTACAGGAGGAGCAAGATGAAATTGCGACGATTTCAATCCCGTATAAAACTATTACTATTTCAGCACCTCCAAGGCCACCTACAATCATCATCACTAAAGCAGGCCCTGTGCCATACGAAAGTACTAAGGCTATCCCATGGAATTACGGAGCCGAGGTGTTTTGTAACGGGAAGAAGGTAGAATTGAAAAGCTTGCCTGTTGATTCAGTTGATAATCTTGGTAGAGCTAGAGGAATTACCAGAAGCGGTAGAATCTTTTCATCGCCTGAAGTGGTGGTTGAGAAAACTGATAAAGGGAAAGGCAAGATAGTGGTAGAAGAAATTCCTCGGGTGGGCGAGAAGGAATCTCTGGCAAAGGATATGAAAGAGTTCATTAGAAAAAGCGACTACAAGATAGTCGACCATCTGCAACAAACTTCTTCCAAGATTTATATATTATCATTGTTGTTGTGTTCAGAAGCACATAGAAATGTGTTGTTGAAGGTTTTAAGCACTGCTTACGTGCCACAAGAAATATTGGTTAACCAACTCGAAGGAGTTGTGGCGCATGTAAATGCAGGAAACTGTCTGGGGTTTACGGATGGAACCCAAAGATCTACCCGAAGAGCTTGCTAGATTGTACACCAAGTGATTTGGTTGTACGAGCCTTTGATGGAACCCAAAGATCTATTTTTGGGGAAATAACTCTGCCTATCCAAGTGGGCCCGTAGGTATTTGATGCGGTATTTTACATCATGGATATTCAGCCTGCTTACAGCTGTCTGCTGGGTCGTCCATGGATACATTCTGTTGGGGTTGTTACGTCCACTCTGCATCAAAAGCTGAAATATATGGTCGGAGGCAGTGTTGTGACGGTATGTGGGGAGGAATATATCATGATTAGCCACTTGTCATCTTTCAAATACGTCGAGGTAGATGGAGAAATTCATGAGACTTTGTGTCAGGCCTTCGAAACTGTGCAAGTGAAGGACAAATCTCCAGTTGTGACAAAGAACCAGAAATGGCTATGTCATCTTTCAAGGAGGCTCAAGCGGCAGTACAGGTTGGGGCATCGCAAGGATGGGGAAAGGTGCTAGACATACCTCAGAAGCAGGACAAGTTTGGGCTGGGATACCACCCATCATCTTCGTCACTTTCACAGAGCGTGTCGCGCTATAAGGGTCCCGTCAAGTTCACCAGTGGGGGTGTCATTTTTCAGCAAATCAATGTTGTTTCTGATGATGAAGCCGGGGACAGTGCTTGTGACATGGATGCTTGGATCCAGCTGAGCGCTCCCAGACAGAAGCTATGCAACTGGTCCGTTGAGGAATTTGTTCAAGTGACACACGAACAGTAATACTTTGTTTTCTCAGTTATTGTGTAACCCTATGTTCTGCCCTGAGCATAGCAATATTCTATTCAGGGCATGCTTGCTTATGTCTGAACAATCTTTTTATCATTAATCAAAAGGCGTTTTTCTCATTCGAATTTTGTGATCCTTGTTTTTTCTTCTTTTTGTTTTCTAACATTAAAATGGCAATGTGGTTTGTGTTTGTTTTGTTTGCATATCATTTAAGCATAAAATCATCATCATTGCAGGTTACACATTTCAGATACCACCGACTCAGACTCATCTATGACTCGGTGTGACTTTGACAATCCGATCTTTCAAGCAGAAGAAGAGATCGATGAAGACGAAGACCTACCCGAAGAGCTTTCTAGATTGTTGAGACAAGAAGAGAAGGTCATCCTGCCTCATCAGGAGGAAGTTGAAGTCATCAACCTAGGAACCGAAGAGGATAAGAAGGAAGTTAGAATAGGAGCTATGCTACAAGGTAACGTCAAGCAAAGACTGGTTGAGTTACTCCAAGAGTATAAGGATGTCTTTGCTTGGTCATATGAAGATATGCCTGGACTTGACACGGATATTGTAGTTCACCGCCTGCCTCTTCGAGAAGAGTGCCCTCCTGTTAAACAGAAATTAAGAAGAACCAGGCCTGATATGGCAGTGAAGATCAAGGAAGAAGTCCAAAAGCAATTGGACACCGGATTTCTTGCCGTGATAAACTACCCTCCATGGGTCGCCAACATCGTGCTTGTGCCTAAAAAGGACGGCAAAGTCAGGATGTGTGTTGACTATAGGGACCTGAATAGAGCGAGCCCAAAAGATGATTTCCCGCTCCCCCATATTGACGTGCTTGTTGATAACACCGCACAATACTCAATGTTTTCCTTCATGGACAGTTTTTCCGAATACAATCAGATTAAAATGGCACCGGAGGACATGGAGAAAACGAATTTCATCACGCCGTAGGGGACATTTTGTTACAAGGTGATGCCTTTTGGTTTGAAAAACGCAGGGGCAACCTATCAGCGGGCTATGGTGACTCTCTTTCATGATATGATTTGTTACACCCCAAATTTTACCCTTTAGATTCTTTGGTCATTAGCATATCATTATCATGCACAGTTAACCATCTTAATCAGTTCGTGTTTATTTTGTAGGGGTGCTGAGAAAGGATAGAAAGATAGAAAGCCCCTGTATATATGACCATCAGGATATTACTCTTTTACAATTTATGTGGAACTCACATGGGTATGCTCTCATGATCGAGTGGTTATAATATGATCCAAGGCCTAGAGTATTTGATGGCATCATTTTCAAAGAAATTCATCCAGGAGGTTCATGATATTATTGGAAATAAAATTATGAATCAATCATGATTAGCTCTTTGCATTTCGAAATGGTTTAAAGCCCTGGTTAAATTTTAGTCCTCAATCTACTCTCATTTCATTTCTCAAGTCTTAATTCATAGGTGGCTTCAAGAATTCATTTGTGTGCAAAAGGCTTTGAAATGGCCCGGTTTTGTTTAAGATGACTGAGTTTTAGCAGGCCTCAATGTTTCTAAGTCACTCATAGTTTAAAGGCAGACAACAGTATTGAGAAAATCTTCCTCTCCTAGCAACATGAAGCAAATTAAAGGACAAGCATGTTTTAAATGTAATATCAAGACGCAAGGAGTTGTTTTTTTTTTTTTTATGACAACGTCAAAGAAAAAGTCTTCCTGTTATGAGAAACCTTGTGGCTTAAGTATTTTCATTCTTTTCACATAGCCAAACTTCCATATCTAAAACAAGACCATTGATTATTCATAAAATTCAAACATCTCAAAATGTTCAGAGCTACACAAAACAAGTCAGTTACAACTTGAAAGAGTTACAAAACAAGAAAAGACAAAAAGTGAATCCTCGACGTAACGGTACAAGAGGCCTTTAATCAAAGCTTTCCTAAATGAAGACGCAGGGCAGCTACTGTCCATGAGAATTCAGGCCACCGCGAAGCTGGATAAGGTCTTAAGCTTTATGTCATCATGAGATTCCAAAGTAACAGAGTAGCATCATGCCGCGTACACCAGTTCCACGACGTTGAGCTTGAAGCTGGTAGGGCGTAACCCCACTCCAACAGCCGGTAAGCCAAACCGCAAACTTTGAGGGGAAAGCCATCACAAGCATGGTGCTGTCAAGATGGAAACTCATCATGGGTCAATAAAAATCTCTTTGAGGCTTAAGAATCGGAAAGTATCAACCTTTGATTCCTACGAGAAGTTCGTTAGCCTCGGTACGGTTATGGCAGTGGATATTCCTGCATAAAGTTTGAAGTTAAAGCTGAATTTAATACAACTAAGGCTCAAATCACTTGTTAACGTTCATGGTTTTGTATTGAGAACTCAACCTACAGATAAACCTGCAGAAAGACACATAATATGGGATGCAGTTATGTCAAACAAAACCAAATCTTTGATAACAACATCATCGTTCCAATAACAGCAAGGTCCTTCGAACTGGACATAATCATGTTACAACGGCTATTGCGTGCGATCTCAATTTCGCTTTGAAGGCGTGAGCAGAGGGGAGATAGCCATCCAATGCTATGATCACCTGCCGAGGATTCCCAACCGTAGCAGCCTATCCTATTCACAACCTCCTCAATGTCATCAGATATTTTAAAACTTCCAGTTTTTCAACCTGAAACAATAAATGAGGGATCACATTCTGTTTGTGAAATACTTTCAGAATCCAAGACGGTAAACGGCCTTGAGCATCCGTACCAGAGAATAATAAAGAGAGCAACTCCCAAGCCATCTTAAACAAATTAGAGGTGCATTTGGATATAACAACCCTGCTCAATACTCCAACGTGCCGCGAATTTCACGCGTCTCTCCCAATTTCACCTGCAGAATAAGATAAGATGGTGAGGTTATCAACTCAATACAGTACTGGCCACCGAACAAAGAACGGAAGGAGATTACAACCTAGCAGAAGCCGCGACTGTGTTAAACCCCTTTCTTATTTTAAAGCCTAGCCAAAGTCATCTGTGTTGAGCATGATAATGAAGCACCGGGCCTACGATTTCATTCGTTGCAGCTTTGTAAGCTTCGCTTTAAACGTGCACAAAACAGCCCCAGATGTTGTTGTCAAGTATGCGTGAAACAAGAACCAAGAGGATATAAACGTAGAAACCCTCAAACAGAATCTACATAATCAATGTTGAACAAGAAAATACTTTATTCACTCATGAGAGCAGCCATCGTCTTCACGTTGCGCCAGAATGTTGTTGCACCAAGTCACTTAGGAACGGTCATCATTTGTACATTGTTCCAAGCGGAGGCTCCCAACTACAAGTTGACAGCATCGTCTTCCGAGTTTGGCATAAGCTCCATTTATTTTAAAACCTGTTGGAATCATAACAGAGCAAGACACTCAGAATTTCTGTTCTCAAACCAAAAGCGATATACAACATGATTGGAAGTAAATAAAGGAGAGAAATTGAAACATGTTTGAACTGAAATTGCAAGAACCATCATCATCAATACAAAAGATGCAAGTTGTAACAGTCGTGTTTTCTTTTCTGAAACAAAAACGTAAACATGTTCCGAGTATAAAAGGAAGATGTATCAGCCATAAACTCAAGAATCCAACAAGATAATGACAACCATTAATCAGCAAGAAAACAGAAACAATACACTCATCAAACCAAATTCAAAACATGTTTCCAATATGTCACAGACAAAATCAGACAGATTTGGAAATTGTAGAAAACATTCAAATCATTCGAAGACCTATCCCGACATAAATATTAGTAATTGAATTAAAATCATCCTTTCAAAGAATTTACTGAACATATAAAAGGAGGTCAGTTGTGAAAAAGAGAGAACACAGAGAAAAAGCACACAAATCCTGAAATACACAAACCCAGAATCGCGAAAAGAGAGAACAAGGCTTGAAACTTATCTTTCCATGTCAACGTAACCATCACCATTTCCGCCGTGTTCTCGCGAACCACTACCAACCACCAGTCTTCGCAAAACTCTTGCCGCTCACTTGGGTAAATGTCTTAAGCTAACATCTGTTAAGTTTGGTTTTCTTTTAGTGTTTGTAGGGAGAAAAGACGAGATTGAAGAAGGAGAAGACGGAGGGTGAATCAGAGGAGGATTGAACGAAGAATCGCGAAAGAGAACAAGAGGGAAGTCGTGGAGAGGAAGAAGCTGGGGATTGCGCCGTTTTGGGAAGGAAATTAGGTTTCACAAACCCTAATTTTCCCCCTTGTTGTGCTGGGGAGGCGGACTGGGTTTGGGTCTGGTGGGTTCATCACCACCGGCCCAATCCATCTTTTTTTTAGTTTTTTATTTAGTTTTTTATTTCTGTAATTTGTTTTACAATAGTAATAAAAACATTACTAACATCTAACATACTAACTCTAATAACTAAAAAAAAATCTAAAAAAAAATTATTATTATTAATGAATAAAACGATTTTCATAAAATATATATATATATATATATATATATATATATATATATATATATATATATATATATATATATATATATATATATATATATATATATATATATATATATATATATATATATATATATATATATATATATATATATATATATATATATATATATATATATATATATATATATATATATATATATATATATATATATATATATATATATATATATATATATATATATATATATATATATATATATATATATATATATATATATATATATATATATATATATATATATATATATATATATATATATATATATATATATATATATATATATATATATATATATATATATATATATATATATATATATATATATATATATATATATATATATATATATATATATATATATATATATATATATATATATATATATATATATATATATATATATATATATATATATATATATATATATATATGATTTTAAATCTTAATTTAAGTTCTATAACAAAAATAAAATTAATAAAAATATAAATAAAAAGATAAAATATAATTAGATTTAGTTTAAGTGTTGACTTAGTTTTTGTCTCAATATACACCAAAGTTATAAGAAATGCAAGTTTATTTCAATTTAGAAAATATTAGTATTAGTTTTTTAATATCTTCTTATAATAATTATAAATAAAAAAAGAGATTAATGCTTAGCTTAATACTTTATTTTCTCCTTTTTCCTTAATAATCTAAAAATCACAAATAAATAATGTAAATATCAATAAATCTAACACTTTTTTAACACTTTCTTTTAATTACCATAAAATCTCACAAAAGTATTTAAATTCTAACATTTGTCCTTTTTTTTCACTTAATAATATCTTTCTCAAAAACAATTAACTTCTAAATCAAATCAATCCCACTACTTCAAGCTTATTCACATCTTAATCTCAAATTTCACTTCTCCAAATTATCCATCTAAATTAATCCTTAATTACGTTTATCACTAATACTTGCATATCAATTTACATTTGCAATTATCAATATTTTATCGTTCATTCCCCTCCGAAGGGGAGGTTACCATGCTTGACCCCCGTGTCAATACCTTTACCCTCACCCTAGCCTTAGGATTTGAGTCCCCGTACTCACCTTTTAGGCGTCCCTCCGTGGACATTTTCCATTTGCCTTAGCCTTAGGATTGGGAGTCGTCGTACTCCATGTAAGTTTCCCACTGTGGAATACTTATCCCACACCCTTTCAACTTAACCTTATAATATAGAATAGGAGTCTCCGTACTCCAAAATAAGCGCTTTCCTACGAACGTTTATTTTCCCCCAAGAACCTTGACCACGGTCAAGAAGTTCCTCATCTCCCTCTGTGAGGGGAACTACGAATACTCTGATTCCATCCCCTATCCAGGATATGTAAGCACAAGATGCGAGTCTTGGCGAGTATACTTAGGACTAACCCCTTTAGGTCCTTTCCTTTCACCCTTAACCCTTAGCATTACCCTTAAGCAGATAACTATAGCAATATCACATTTAAAACAAGAGGTTCCTGTAGAGCACTACAGAAGTTTAGGATGCTAATACCTTCCCTAAGTTTAACCAACCCCCGAACTTTAGATCTCTTCCCGCGTTGTGTTTACAATGCAAAATAGGTTTTCCCCTTTCTTTAACCTTTCCTTCGGATAAATCAAAGACCGATTGTAAATGAATTAAGATTCAAGTTAATTAATAGCTTGACATCCAAATTTCACCGCAACAGAAAATGGCGACTTCACTGGGGACTTAACTAACGTTTTTTTGAGGGTTACCCCTAACTTGTTTCTTATGCCTGCTTTTGCTTATTATCTACTTATATATAATTGTTGTGCCTTTCTTTGGGGTTATACGATGTTGTGAAATAAGTCCTACACCCGGACTTGGGCGCAATTATTATAGGAAGGTGATATATTCAACAAGGCTTATAGGGAGTGAGTCCCGACCAAGTTGACTTGAGAATCACCGCTCAGTTGAGACCCTTTCGAAAATGGTTTGGTTGAACGAGTATAGTCGTGAAAACTTTTATTATTTTCGATTGGAGTCGGTGATATTGAGGACTGTAGTTACCTAAACACAACTTTGGCCTTATCTAGGACGTAGTGCGAGGACTATGAGGGAGTAGTCCCAAAATAGTTGCTACGCAATACTACACTCAAAATAGGTTCTCTTGAGAATATTATTAACCACCGAGTCAGTCGGGAAATTGATAATATCCGAAAGATGGACTGATGACTTTGGGCACTATTTTAGAACCCTTGTTCTGCAGGTACAACTAACCTATAGTACATACTTTTTGGGATGGGTAGACCTTAACTCCACTCATTGTTCCTCTAACCTAGGACTTTTGTTGTTTGTGTGTATTTGTGCATGGCATTCATAAAACATTATTCCTAGTTTCAAGGAATTCAACAGTCCTTTGCAAATTCAAAAGTCCTACATTTTTAAAGTTTAAAACCTTTTCCCAACTTTCCTAAAAATATTTGCAATCGAATGTTGAAGTTCTTGAAACCATTGCATGGCATTAGCATCACATTTTTGCATTGCATTTTCCCCCCGGTTTCTCATTCCTAGTTATCTTTATCTTCCAGTGCCCCTTTGGGTCGTCAAGCTGATTCCTCACAGATATCAGACTAGAGTCAACCTTAGACGTAAGATGTCAGAACAAGAGGAACATAATGCGGAAGTCCGAATGGAGATCGATGAGTTAAAAGCAGGCATGACTAGGCTTACCGAGATGCTTCAAGTACTGATTGCCAGAGGACCGTCATTCAGGAAGTTTCAAGTGCTGATCCATCTCCTGTTTCATTGCCACCCTCTACTTGGCCGGAGTTTGGTTTACCTCATAACTACTCTCAACCTATTGCATCTGCTGCTACAATTGGTCAGACTCTCAAACCGGTTTTTCAAGCTCCTGTCTTTACCGAGGCCAGACCTGTGGTCCACACTGTTAATCAGACTGTCCAAGCTCCCTTTGAGAATTCTCCCTATGAATACAATGTTGCCCGTGCTCAAGAGGACAACCAGGAAGACTTTGTTGAGCCTGAGATTACCCGTGAACAGTTTCAGATCATAAACAAGAAACTCCAAGATGTCGAAGGTACTGATTTCTTCAACGTTGATGCCGACAATATGTGCCTAGTTTCTGGTCTTGTTTTGTCTGCCAAGTTCAAGACTCCTGAGTTTGTGAAGTATCAAGGTCACTCATGTCCAAGAGCCCATCTAGTTATGTACTTCCGAGAGATGGCAGCTTACACCAACAATCAGAAGTTGCTTATCCATTGCTTTCAGGATAGCCTGAGTGGTGCTTCTCTCAAATGGTATATGAACTTAGAGCATAATAGTGTCCGCTACTTTCAGGATCTCGGTAATGCTTTTATGAGGCAGTACAAATACAATTTAGACATGGTTCCCAATCGCCGTCAGCTATAAAGTATGTCTCAGAAAGAAAAAGAGTCGTTCAAGGAGTATGCTCAACGTTGGAGGGAATTAGCTTCCCAAGTTGAACCCCCTATAGCAGAGAAGGAATTGACAGGAATGTTCATGGATACTTTGTCTCCCTTCTATTGGGAAAAGATGATTGGAAGTGTCTCTTTAAGCTTTACAGATTTGGTGACTATTGGCCAAAGGATAGAAGAGGGTTTGAAAAATGGTAAGGTATCCAGAGCTGCCGAATCTTCTAATGGGGCAAAGAAATCCTATGGGAATTTCCAGAAGAAGGAGGAGGAACAGACAAATGCTGTCATGACTGAATCAAGGAAGCCTCGCCATGGATCTCAACCTGTTGTTGCTCCACAGCCAGCTCAGACTGCTCAACGTCCAATTATTAGACAAGACCAGTCTCGAAATAGGAACCAATTTGATCCTATTCCCATGACTTACACCGAACTTTATCCTTACCTGGTTCAACGAGGATTGATCACTACAAGGGTTTTACCACCTCCTCCTAATCCTCCTCCAGATGGATTCAGGACTGATTTCCAGTGTGCTTTTCATGAGGGTGCCTTAGGCCACGACTTGGAGCATTATTTTGCACTGAAAGCTAGAGTGCATGAGCTAATTAGAGATGGAACACTGGATTTTGCAGATAATCCTCCAAATGTCCAGAAGAATCCTTTGCCAGTGCATCAGAAGTGAAGATTCAAACTGTACTGATTCAGTCACTAGGCTTTTGTTTCTCGTCGCTTGCACTTTCCTTAATTTATTAGTTGTTTGCTTCCGAATTATGTTTGTACTTTTACATTAAATGAACTGAGCATTGCAACTTTCGTTTTCAATTCCTTTTGTCTATTATTTGCATCTTTATGCTTTATATTTCAAAATTTTACTTCTTGTCCAAATTTTTTGATATGCAAAGATTGGAGGGAGAATGATGAAAACGTTATACCCACAATTGCTGTCAGTATGCTTTGAATCAAACTTTGTTGACGATGTAAGGCATTGTTTCAACTCCCAAATACTGGAGAAATAAGGAAGTTAATCCCTTGTCACCCCCTTCGAGCCAGAAGTTGGAGTTTCTTTCTTTATGAACAAAAAACCCACAATCTTAACCTGGGGCATGGGTAGTTCTCAGTTAACTCGGTTATGATTTCTTACAATATACCTTTCATATAAAGGTCTCACTCACAATTTTCCTTCGCACACAGCAAGCAAGTGTCAAAGATGTTTTCCAAGCCAAAACGCCGATGATGGCTCGCCTTAATCCTTAAAGCTAGGCAGTCACTTTCTAAGAAAAAAAATCTAAAGAAAAAGCCCGATAAGTCAAAACCTATGAAGGAGACTTAAGCAAAACTGGGGCATCCCGCTGACTGTATGCTTTAAAATAAACAGTTCAGGCAAAAGTTAGGGATAATAAAAAGAGGTGACCTTTAAATCCTCACCATGAAAATCCTCAATGTCAAAATAAAAATAGTGGCTGCCTTTTCATAGGTCTGTTAACTTCTGAACCATCAATTGCTACCATCAGGGCAATTCCTAACCTATAAGGACCTGAAGGCATAACATGAGTTAACTGAGCGTAGGACTGAAGATTATCACGTAGATGGGGTGGGTACAAATAAATTTTGAACCTTTATCTTTTGTTTCATAAACCGTGAACCGAGCCACGCTACAACCCTCAAAAGACCTAATTGAAGCAAGGTTATTTTGAAAGCATGCTACAACAACGTTATGTAAGCTGACTCCAAAAGATCTTTGTGAATCATTTGTTTTGGTAAGTACACCTTTGTTTTAAAATTTGAGCGTTTCGAACCACCGTGTTCTGACCCACGACTCATTTATTCTTCATATTTCAAAATAATTTTGATTTCAAAAGTTGCATGAGCTTTGCATTACCATGTTTGTATGAATACTTTTGTTTGCAAACTGGCTTTCCTCTAAGGAATTTTCAAATATCGAGAAACTTGGTCAAGTGATCTTATCAGGGGCAAGTCCTTCTCAGAATCAGTCCATCAAAAAGATTGTTCAAGATTCAGACTGGGGCAGGCCTTCTGAGGGTATAGTAAAACAGTCATTTTCATGAATCAGACAAGCTGAAGCAATTATCAGTTCATTTACAACAAGCAGCTAATCTGGGGCAGTTTACTTAAAGAATCCCCAAGCAGCTATTCATACTCCTTACAGGGACTATCAACTTGATACAGTTTAGCCGAATGATAGTGATCTCCGCGTTGAGGAATCAGTTTCCCAGTCTGGTTATCTCACCAGAAGAGTTGAGCCTTGTCGTCGACATCTGCATTTGCATTTGATCATATCTCATAACATAATTCATTTACGTATTCATATACATATACATATCATGAGTGTTTTATCCTCATTTGCATTTCTCCCAAGGTCGTGTTTTATCCATGTTTTACCTTATGGTCAAAGACCAACTTACTTGGCACCTACCAAACAATTTTGTGTCGTGTCTATCTGATGTTCTTCCAGATATGACGTTTTTCTTATCCGATGGTTTTCCGGATACGTTTCTCTTTCTGACGGTATTCCAGACCGAGTCTTTTATCTGATGGTTTTCCAGATATCACCTTTGATTCTGATGGTTTTCCAGAATCTATCCGACGGTTTTCCGGATACGTTTCTCTCTCTGACGGTATTCCAGATCGAGTCTTTTATCTGATGGTTTTCCATATATCACCTTTGATTCTGTTGGTTTTCCAGGATCTATCCGATGGTTTTCCGGATACATTTCTCTTTCTGATGGTTTTCCAGACCGAGCCTTTGCTCTGATGTTCTTCCAGAACCCCTTTGTTGCTTATCTGATGTTCTTCCAGATACGTCTTCAAACTTGTCCCGTTACATTTATTGCTTTCCTAAATGTTTCGGATTTACCCCAGAGTTTGTTCGATGGTTTTCCGAGTATCTCTGGTATATTTTAGAGTTCATTCGATGTTCTTCCGAATGTTTCTGATGTGTATTTCTCCTTGTATATTTTCCGGCGACTCCTGAAGATCCCGCTCGATCTCTTCGTTTAAAGGAATGTCCCGAAAATTCCAGCACCTGTCATTTACTTGATCCTACCGCCGTGTGGATCCCGTGTTACCTTTTCATCACTCCAGATTTTCCCCGGTCTCGCGCTGTTTCCCAGTGTGTCGTCTTCCCCAGTGTGCGTGTTTGCTCGTCACGTCGTTCCTCTATGTCGTCGTTTCGCCTGCATCCTTGCATTTATCATATTCATCATACGCATCATATTAGATTCATGGCATCGTCAGCATTGTCGTTGTGTCCATAGCATTGCATATCACCGCATCTAAGGGAAAAATTTTCGGTTATCTGTATTTAAATCCCTTTCACCATGATTTCTCGAGCTTCGTCGCTCAAATCATTCGGCGAAGTTATTTAAATAGGGGCAACTGTTGCACCCCAAATTTTACCCTTTAGATTCTTTGGTCATTAGCATATCATTATCATGCACAGCTAACCATCTTAATCAGTTCGTGTTTATTTTGTAGGGGTGCTAAGAAAGGATAGAAAGACAGAAAGCCCCTGTATATATGACCGTCGGGATATTACTCTTTTATAATTTATGTGGAACTCACATGGGTATGCTCTCATGATCGAGTGGTTATAATATGATCCAAGGCCTAGAGTATTTGATGGCATCATTTTCAAAGTAATTCATCCAGGAGGTTCATGATATTGTTGGAAATAAAATTATGAATCAATCATGATTAGCTCTTTTCGTTTTGAAATGCTTTAAAGCTCTAGTTAAATTTTAGTCCTCAATCTACACTCATTTCATTTCTCAAGTCTTAATTCATAGGTGGCTTCAAGAATTCATTTGTGTGCAAAAGGATTTGAAATGGCCCGGTTTTGTTTAAGATGACTGAGTTTTAGCAGGCCTCAATGTTTCTAAGTCACTCATAGTTTAAAGGCAGACAACAGTATTGAGAAAATCTTCCTCTCCTAGCAACATGAAGCAAATTAAAGGACAAGCATGTTTTAAATGTAATATCAAGACGCAAGGAGTTGTTTTGTTTTGTTTTTATGACAACGTCAAAGAAAAAGTCTTCCTGTTATGAGAAACCTTGTGGCTTAAGTATTTTCATTCTTTTCACATAGCCAAACTTCCATATCTAAAACAAGACCATTGATTATTCATAAAATTCAAACATCTCAAAATGTTCAGAGCTACACAAAACAAGTCAGTTACAACTTGAAAGAGTTACAAAACAAGAAAAGACAAAAAGTGAATCCTCGACGTAACGGCACAAGAGGCCTTTAATCGAAGCTTTCCTAAACGAAGACGCAGGACAGCTATTGTCCATGAGAATTCAGGCCACCGCGAAGCTGAATAAGGTCTTAAGCTTTATGTCATCATGAGATTTCAAAGTAACAGAGTAGCATCATGCCGCGTACACCAGTTCCACGACGTTAAGCTTGAAGCTGGTAGGGCGTAACCCCACTCCAACAGCCGGTAAGCCAAACCGCAAATTTTGAGGGGAAACCCATCACAAGCATGGTCCTGTCAAGATGGAAACTCATCATGGGTCAATAAAAATCTCTTTGAGGCTTAAGAGTCGGAAAGTATCAACCTTTGATTCCTACGAGAAGTTCGTTAGCCTCGGTACGGTTATGGCAGTGGATATTCCTGCATAAAGTTTGAAGTTAAAGCTGAATTTAATACAACTAAGGCTCAAATCACTTGTTAACGTTCATGGTTTTGTATTGAGAACTCAACCTATAGATAAACCTGCAGAAAGACACATAATATGGGATGCAATTATGTCAAACAAAACCAAATCTTTGATAACAACATCATCGTTCCAATAACAGCAAGGTCCTTCGAACTGGACATAATCATGTTACAACGGCTATTGCGTGCGATCTCAATTTCGCTTTGAAGGCGTGAGCAGAGGGGAGATAGCCATCCAATGCTATGATCACCTGCCGAGGATTCCCAACCGTAGCAACCTATCCTATTCACAACCTCCTCAATGTCGTCAGATATTTTAAAACTTCCAGTTTTTTATCCTAAAACAATAAATGAGGGATCACATTCTGTTTGTGAAATACTTTCAGAATCCAAGACGGTAAACGGCCTTGAAGCATCCGTACCAGAGAATAATAAAGAGAGCAACTCCCAAGCCATCTTAAACACATTAGAGGTGCGTTTGGATACGACAATCCTGCTCAATACTCCACCGTGCCGCGAATTTCACGCGTCTCTCCCAATTTCACCTGCAGAATAAGATAAGTTAGTGAGGTTATCAACTCAATACAGTACTGGCCACCGAACAAAGAACGGAAGGAGATTACAACCTAGCAGAAGCCGCGACTGTGTTAAACCCATTTCTTATTTTAAAGCCCAGCCTACGTTATTTGTGTTGAGCATGATAATGAAGCTGCAAGTTGTGACAGTCGTGTTTTCTTTTCTGAAACAAAAACGTAAGCATGTTCAGAGTATAAAAGGAAGATGTATCAGCCATGAACTCAAGAATCCAGCAAGATAATGACAGCCATTAATCAGCAAGAAAATGGAAACAATACACTCATCAAACCAAATTCAAAACATGTTTACAACATGTCACAGACAAAATCAGACAGATTTGGAAATTGTAGAAAACATTCAAATCATTCCAAAACCTATCCCGACATGAATATTAGTAATTGAATTAAAATCATCCTTTCAAAGAATTTATTGAACATATAAAAGGAGGTCAGTTGTGAAAAAGAGAGAACACAGAGAAAAAGCACACAAATCCTGAAATACACAAACCCAGAATCGCGAAAAGAGAGAACAAGGCTTGAAACTTATCTTTCCATGTCAACGTAACCATCACCATTTCCGCCGTGTTCTCGCGAACCACTACCAACCACCAGTCTTCGCAAAACTCTCGCCGCTCACTTGGGTAAATGTCTTAAGCTAACATCTGTTAAGTTTGGTTTTCTTTTAGTGTTTGCAGGGAGAAAAGACGAGATTGAAGAAGGAAAAGACGGAGGATGAATCGGAGGAGGATTGAACGAAGAATCGCGAAAGAGAACAAGAGGGAAGTCGTGGAGAGGAAGAAGTTGGGGATTCCGTCGTTTTGGGAAGGAAATTGGGTTTCACAAACCCTAATTTTCCCCCTTGTTATGCTGGGAAGACGGACCGGGTTTGGGTCCGGTGGGTTCATCACCACCGGCCCAATCCATCTTTTTTTTAGTTTTTTATTTAGTTTTTTATTTCTGTAATTTGTTTTACAATAGTAATAAAAACATTACTAACATCTAACATACTAACTCTAATAACTAAAAAAAAATATTATTATTATTAATGAATAAAATGATTTTCATATATATATATATATATATATATATATATATATATATATATATATATATATATATATATATATATATATATATATATATATATATATATATATATATATATATATATATATATATATATATATATATATATATATATATATATATATATATATATATATATATATATATATATATATATATATATATATATATATATATATATATATATATATATATATATATATATATATATATATATATATATATATATATATATATATATATATATATATATATATATATATATATATATATATATATATATATATATATATATATATATATATATATATATATATATATATATATATATATATATATATATATATATATATATATATATATATAAACATGATTTTAAATCTTAATTTAGGTTCTATAACAAAAATAAAATTAATAAAAATATAAATAAAAAGATAAAATATAATTAGATTTAGTTTAAGTGTTGACTTAGTTTTTGTCTCAATATACACTAAAGTTATAAGAAATGAAAGTTTATTTCAATTTAGAAAATTTTAGTATTAGTTTTTTAATATCTTCTTATAATAATTATAAAAAAAAAAGAGATTAATGCTTAGCTTAATACGTTATTTCTCCTTTTTCCTTAATAATCTAAAAATCACAAAAATAAATAATGTAAAAATCAATAAATCTAACACTTTTTTAACACTTTCTTTTAATTACCATAAAAACTCACAAAAGTATTTAAATTCTAACATTTGTCCTTTTTTCACTTAATAATATCTTTTTCAAAAACAATTAACTTCTAAATCAAATCAATCCCACCACTTTAAGCTTATTCACATCTTAATCTCAAATTTCACTTCTCCAAATTATCCATCTAAATTAATCCTTAATTACGTTTATCACTAATACTTGCATATCAATTTACATTTGCAATTATCAATACTTTACCGTTCATTCCCCTCCAAAGGGGAGGTTACCATGCTTAACCCCCGTGTCAATACCTTTACCCTCACCCTAGCCTTAGGACTTGAGTCCCCGTACTCACCTTTTAGGCGTCCCTCCGTGGACATTTGCCATTTACCTTAGCCTTAGGATTGGGAGTCGCCGTACTCCATGTAAGTTTCCCACTATGGAATACTTATCCCACACCCTTTCAACTTAACCTTATAATATAGAATAGGAGTCTCCGTACTCCAAAATAAGCGCTTCCCTACGAACATTTATTTTCCCCCAGGAACCTTGACCACAGTCAAGAAGTTCCTCATCTCCCTCTGTGAGGGGAACTACGAATACTCTGATTCCATCCCCTACCCAGGATACGTAGGCACAAGATGCGAGTCTTGGCGAGTATACTTAGGACTAACCCCTTTAGGTCCTTTCCTTTCACCCTTAACCCTTAGCATTACCCTTAAGCAGATAACTGTAGAAATAGCACATTTAAAACAAGAGGTTCCTGTAGAGTACTACAGAAGTTTAGGATGCTAATACCTTCCCTAAGCTTAACCAACCCCCGAACTTTAGATCTCTCCCCGCGTTGTGTTTACAATGCAAAATAGGTTTTCCCCTTTCTTTAACCTTTCCTTCGGATAAATCAAAGACCGGCTGTAAATGAATTAAGATTCAAGTTAATCAATAGCTTGACATCCAAATTTCACCGCAACATGATTCATCATGAGATTGAAGTATATGTTGATGACATGATTGTGAAGTCCCAATCGGAGGAGGAGCATCTGGTCAATCTGTTGAAGCTGTTCGAGAGGCTTAGGAAATTCAAGTTGAGGTTGAATCCAAATAAGTGTACTTTTGGAGTTCGGTCCGGAAAGTTATTGGGGTTCATTGTCAGTGAAAAGGAATCGAGGTTGATCCTGCAAAGATCAAGGCAGTTCATGAAATGCCAGCACCAAAGACCGAGAAACAAGTTTGTGGTTTCTTAGGTAGATTGAACTACATTGCTCGGTTCATATCTCACCTCATAGCCACTTGTGAGCCATTATTTAAGTTATTAAAGAAAGACCAGGTAGTCGTTTGGAATAAGAATTGTCAGAAAGCATTTGAGAAAATAAAAGAGTATTTGCAGGAACCTCCGATACTGATACCTCCAGTAGCTGGAAGACCATTGATTATGTACTTAACGGTTCTTGAGAATAGTATGGGTTGTGTCCTCGGTCAACACGACGAGACTAGAAGAAAAGAGCATGTGATTTACTATCTGAGTAAAAAGTTCACAGATTGTGAGTCCCATTACTCAATGCTTGAGAAAACGTGTTGCGTACTTGCTTGGGCTGCCAAACGTTTAAGACAGTATATGCTTAACCATAATCGTGCTGATTTCGAAGATGGATCCAATCAAATATGTCTTCGAAAAGCAAGCGCTTTCAGGAAGAATTGCCAGATGGCAAATGGTACTGACAGAATACGACATTCAGTATGTTTCTCAGAAGGCCATCAAAGGAAGTGTTCTGTCAGAGTACCTCGCCGAACAGCCTATCAAATACTATCAGCCAATGAAGTTTGAATTTCCTGACGAAGATATTATGTTCCTCAAGATGAAGGATTGTGACGAACCACTACCAGATGAAGGTCCTGAACTTGGCTTCCAATGGCAGTTGATATTTGACGGTGCCGTCAACTCATACCGAAGTGGAATTGGGGCAATCATTACAACACCCCATGGGTCTCATATCCCATTCACTGCCAGATTTACATTTTCAGTCACCAGCAATGAGGCTGAGTATGAAGCGTGAATCATGGGTCTCGAAGAAGCTATTGATTTGAGGATCAAGAATCTCGATGTATATGGAGATTCCGCGCTAGTTGTGAATCAAATCAAGGGAGAATGGGAAACTCGTCAACCTAATTTGATTCCTTACATGAATTATGCAAGGAGGTTGTTACCTTTCTTCGACAAGGTGAAGTTTCACCATGTGCCGCGAGCGGAGAATCAGATGGCAGACGCTCTGACAACGCTGTCTTCGATGTACAAGGTCAATTTTTGGAATGAAGCTCCCAGAATAGTTATCTCCTGCCTTGATAGACCCGCTTTCATATTCTCCATTGACGAGGCCTCCGATGGCAAGCCGTGGTATTTTGACATCCAGAATTTCCTTAAGAACCAGGAGTATCTGACTGGGGCATCCAGTCGAGATAAGAAGACTCTAAGGAGATTGTCTGGCAATTTTTATCTGAATCAGGATGGTGTGCTCTATAGAAGAAACCATGATTTGGTGCTGTTGAGATGTGTGGATGAAAAAGAAGCAAATCTGCTTATGAAGGAAGTCCACGAGGGTACTTTTGGTACGCATGCCGGCAGACATGCCATGTCTCGAAAGTTGTTGCGAGCTGGGTATTATTGGCTTAGGATGGAGTCGGATTGTTTCAAATTCGCGAAGAAATGTCATAAATGTCATATCTATGCCGACAAGATTCATGTGTCGCCGTGTCCTTTGAATGTCATGTCATCTCCATGGCCATTTTCCATGTGGGGCATTGATATGATTGGAAAGATCGAACCAACTGCATCCAATGGACATCGTTTCACTTTAGTAGCCATAGACTATTTTACCAAATGGGTCGAAGCAGCTTCTTATGCCAATGTCACCAAGCAAGTTGTGGCCCGATTCATCAAAAGGGACATCATCTGCCGATATGGAATACCTGAAAGGATCATTACTGATAATAGATCTAACCTGAATAACAAGATGATGAACGAGCTATGCCAGAACTTCAAGATTGAGCATCACAATTCGTCTCCCTATCGTCCGAAGATGAATGGCGCGGTCGAGGCGGCCAACAAAAATATCAAGAAGATAGTGCAGAAGATGGTTATAACTTATAAAGATTGGCACGAGATGTTGCACTTTGCTTTACATGGATATCGCACCTCGGTGCGTACTTCATCTGGGCCAACTCCCTTCTCGTTCGTATATGGTATGGAAGTTGTCCTGCCACTAGAAGTCGAGATACCTTCCTTGAGAGTTCTGGCTGACGTCAAACTAGATGAAGCAGAATGGGTGAAGAACACGTTGAATCAGCTCAGCTCGATGGATGAGAAAAGGTTGGCGTCCATCGCATACGGTCGTCTATACCAAAGCAGAATGAAGAAAGCCTTTAATAAGAAGATACGTCCTCGAAGCTTTTAGGAAGGTGATTTAGTGTTGAAGCGGATTCTCCCACCACAGAACAATCACAGAGGCAAATGGACTCCCAATTACGAAGGTCCGCATGTTGTAAGGAAAGTTTTCTCCGGAGGAGCCTTACTACTTTCGACTATGGACGGTGAGGATTTCACGTCCCCTGTGAACGCAGTAGTCAAAAAATACTTTGCTTAAAGAGACCCGCTGGAAAGAAAAAGAAAGTCCAGGCAAAAATGGGGTATCCCGGCGAACCATAAAAGGATAGGTTCGGGCAAAAATTAGGGATAAAAAGAAAATATGTAAACCCGCAAAGTTGAAAACCTGAAAAGGCGACTTTGGCAAAAATGGGCATCCCGGTGAATCGAAAACCCGCGAGGGCGATTCAGGAAAAAGTTAGGGATTTGAAAAGCAAACAACTACGATCTGTGTGTGGGTCTTCAGAACATAGTGGATTATGGGAGGACCCACGGGAAACCGTTCAAGTCAATCTCTTCCAGAGACGAAGCATCGGAAAAGCATCGAAGTCATGCGATTCATAGATGAGTTGCATCCTTTATAAATTTGCCTATTTTCAGGCTGTTTATCAATAAAACATGCTATTCAGAAAATCTTTGTGTGTTTTGTTTTTAGCTTTTACTTTTGTTTGTGAAAAACGCCCGATGTTTTTTGATGAATTTGCACATACATAAACTTGCAGGCCTTGGCCAATAATTGTTAAAACTTTAACTTAATTGAACAACGCCACGGATGATGACCAAGATAGCTTTTGTTGTGTAGTATCTTGTCTGTTGTTTTAGCAGGTTTGTTACCCTTAGGGCATCTCTCTAAAAAGGTATGGATGGAGCTGCTTTCTCCAGCCAGAGTTTTGTTCCCCAGCAATTAAAAGTGGTTTCTTCATCCCAGCATGGTGGTGTGCGCGTAGGTGTACGATTATCCCCAGCAGTTGGTCGATACACATTTCTAATCCCTACGGAGTACAAGTGCGTGCTTACTCCCCAGCAAATCAAGATGACAGCATGCGCAGACCGAGGTCTCCAGTCGAGTTGATTTCCCCGCAGAATCATAGGTTCCCCGGAAGCCGCCCAGGGCCTATCTCCCCAGTTTAAGTCCAATTGTTATTGGCATGCGAAGTTCATCTCCGGCAGAGTAGTTTTCTTTTCCCAACAGGAGGGATCTTTTGTTTCCAGCGTTTATTTTGATTGGTTCGGTTCCGTTGCATCTGCATGCGTGCATAGCATCCACCCAAACGCGTAGAATTTCCATTTCGTATGGAGCATTACACCATTTTCAAACATTTGTATTCTAAAACATAAGCCAGGTTGTTACCTTTCTGATTTCAGGTGGTGGGTATCCCCTACAGATGATCGTCAGGCTTCGGATTTTACGTCGAACATTTAGACTCCGGCTCCTCCGTTGAACATCTAGGTCCCGACTTTTTCTATTTGTGATATTTTGCTTTACCCGTGAAGTTCCCAGACTCTGTTTGATTATTTTTAATCCCATTAAGTTTTGTATATCTTGCTCCGTTGAATACCCAAATTCCGGTGAAGGCTCAGTTTGTGACATATTCCCTTTGTCTATCAGATACTCCGGGCTCCGGTTGGTTTCGTTGAGTGTTTAGGCTCTGGTTGGTTTCGTTGAGTGTTTAGGCTCCGGTTGATTTCGTTGAGTGTTTAGGCTCCGGTTGGTTTCGTTAAGTGTTTAGGCTCCGGTTGGTTTCGTTGAGTGTTTAGGCTCCGGTTGGTTTCATTGAGTGTTTAGGCTCAGGTTGGTTTCGTTGAGTGTTCAGGCTCCGGTTGGTTCGTTTCGTTGAGTGTTTAGGCTCTGGTTGGTTTGCTTCGTTGAGTGTTTAGGCTCCGGTTAGTTTGCTTCGTTGAGTGTTTAGGCTCCGTTTGGTTTGCTTCGTTGAGTGTTTAGGCTCCGGTTGGTTTGCTTCGTTGAGTGTTTAAGCTCCGGTTGGTTTGCTTCGTTGAGTGTTTAGGCTCTGTTTAGTTTGCTTCGTTGAGTGTTTAGGCTCCGATTGGTTTACTTTGTTGAGTGTTTAGGCTCCGGTTGGTTTGCTTCATTGAGTGTTTAGGCTCTGGTTGGTTTGCTTCGTTGAGTGTTTAGGCTCCGGTTGGTTTGCTTTGTTAAGTGTTTAGGCTCCACTTGGTTTGCTTCGTTGAGTGTTTAGGCTCTGGTTGGTTTGCTTCGTTGAGTGTTTAGGCTCTGGTTGGTTCGCTTCGTTGAGTGTTTAGGCTCCGTTTGGGTTGCTTCGTTGAGTGTTTAGGCTCCATTTGGCTTGCTTCGTTGAATGTTCGTACTCCGGCCAGTTTTCATTTCTTGATGTGCTCCTCATCTTGTTGAGTATCTAGGCTCCGGCAAATTTCATTGATTCATTTTATTCGTTGAATATCCAGATTCCGACAATTTGAAATATCCCCCTTTTTATAGTTTTCCCCAAGCAGAGTTATTCGTTAAGTTTCTCTTTCTCCCAGCGAGGCATGTTTGTAATCAGAGCAGTTATCTCCGGATATTCTTGTTTGCAGTTTTATTTTCTGCGGTTGGCAAATTTCCGGGTTCTTTGGTATTCAACCGTATTTTACCTTGATGGTGTGAAAGTCGTTCGCTCTTCAATCATTCAGGTCTAATTCGTTTGAATAGGGGCAGTTGTTGTACCCCAAAATTTGCCCAACCTTTTCTTTACTTGGTATATGTTTCATTTCATTTTCTTCTAGCATTTGCATTGCATAGCATTTTGCATTTACAGGGGATCAAGAGATATGTGTCTAGCAAGGGGAGATTGTCAAGGGTTCTAAG
This sequence comes from Lathyrus sativus, assembly GCA_963859935.3. NCBI lineage: Eukaryota > Viridiplantae > Streptophyta > Magnoliopsida > Fabales > Fabaceae > Lathyrus > Lathyrus sativus. Next base: position 286,113,679 of record OZ012738.1, read on the forward strand.
CCTAATCAAGAGGTTGTATTCAAGTCAACAGGGGGGTTATCATCATCAGAGACAAGTCAAAGCCCTTTGGATAGGCAGATAAGTGTGTGTGGTTCACCTCCTGTCTAAGAGGTCATTTGAAGGTCATCTGAGGATCACAAGCCCATGGTTATGGAGGGAGATTATCATTTAAGCTTATTAGAGGCCTTGTAGGTCATTTTGGAGTTCATTCAAGTGTTTACACCAAGTGTGAAGAGCTACAGTTGAAGGTGTTGCAGTTAGGGTTTTCATATGGTCAACCCTCAGTCAATTGTGAAATTAAAGGAGATTAAGACTCAATTCCAAGTATTTGTGATCATGGAATGTTGTGTTGAGATGCCTAATATATCATTTCAAGATCAAGTCAAGAAGAATCAGGAGTGTGAGAAGTTACTAAATTAGGTTTCTCAGTGTAAAATCCTTTGTTTGGTGCCCAACTTCAAGACCACATATCTAAAGATACAATTCTCATCTCATCTTGACCCTAACATAAAACTTGTAGAGCATGTTCTTAGATTTTGTTTAAGTACTAGAAGTCTTTCATCTGATTTCTAGAACTCAAGTTATGATGCTGGCAAGTTACAGGTCCTCAGATGAATGTGATTTTGGTCAACAAAAGTCAACCAACTTCCAAGCCACTTTTGACCTAGAAGGATGTTTCTTCTCACCTTGACCAAAACATGAAAGTTGTTCCTCATGATCTTAGCTTTCCAAAAGAGTACTAAACGTCATTCATCTAATTTGTAGAATTCAAGTTATGAAGCTTGCAAGGCAAGGGTATTTTGGGAAAGTAGGATTACAGGTCATTTTCATTATAGGTCCAAGCTCTGTGGAAGCTTTTCATTAGGTTTCTTTTCAATCCATTTTTTTCTCTGTTTAAGCATTGTTTACACGCCATTTTTATATATTTGCAATCCTTGCATATTGTAGATGATTGCTGGATTGGACTGATGGCTGTTTGTGAGCTTTTGTGTTTTGAGCTCATTTCTTTTCCTTTTCGTTTTGGCTTATTTAGGCATGATCAATGAAAATGGTTTGTGGATTTGAGATCTACGTGACCTGGAAATCATTATTGGCTTTTATTTTGTTTGATTTGGTTAAGTTTCGAAGCATCTGCGTTTTTGGCCGTGAACTGGTGTGTTATTTCGCCGGAGAAGACGACCGAAGTCGCCGTGCTCCGGCCGTCTGGTTTTCCCTCCAAGTTTGAACACTGCCTGAGCCATGTGTGTATGTTTGTAGCCTTTGGATTTAATTACTTTTATTTGCACGCTCCCGATTAAGACGTATGGTATACCTCTGTTTGACCACGTGCATGGAATCACCCAAAACACTGCGTTTCACTTAATGGCCAGCCTGAGCCACGTGTGCTTGCTGTGAGCCTTTGGATTTGCATACTTTTTGATCCAACTATCCAAAACGTTTTCTACCATGGACCTCTGTTTGACTCACCACATGCAAGCACTCACTTTTTTATTTTTGCTGATGGACTTGGGCTCGTTTTGCTCTTGACACCCCCTTTGCCTGGGCCCATTTGTTTTACACGCTTCTGGGCTACTATTCACACCACTGTCTTATTTATTTTGTTTTTTATTTTCTTTTTGGTTTTTGTTTTGTTGCTATTTCAATTTTAATCATTCTAAAATACTTCCAAAGGTCATAAAATTCCCTAAAAATATGTTTTAGACAATTTGAAGTGTCTTTTATTTTACAAAATTTTTATTTTATTTTTTTGGATTATTTTTCAATTAAAAATGGAGTTTAACATTGGAAGTGTTTTGTTTGGATTAAATTTTGACATTGCTTTGTTTATTAATTTGTTTTTGCATTTCCCTTTTGATCCAATGATTGAAAATCAATCCTCATATCCATGATGAGTTGATTGATTTTTGAGGACCATTTTGCCCCTGTTTTGTTGAGTTTTGGTTTGGTTTTGATAGTATTTCATTTGACCCTCGACAATCCTCCTTCACAATGGAGCACCCTTGTGAATCAATTTCTATGGTGATGTTGTGAAGTGACTTTGATTTTAATCTCTTGGCCTCTGGTTGCCAACATGTTTATGTGCCTTTTGCATTTTATTTGGTTATTTTTTAATCATTTTCCTAATTTTAGAGTAACTTGCAAGTCAAGTTACCCCAAAGGGAGGTTCATACAAACACATTGACCTAGTTTGCTTTGTATATGACATTTATTGATCCTTTGAGCCTTCAGTGCCTTTTGATTCATGTTACTAACATGTTAAGGATGATGTTTGCTCATTTTTAGGTCATTATATTGTGTTTTGCTTGTTCATTTGATTGTTTACTTGAGTTCCCAATTAGGGTTTCTATGTGAAACATGCTTGCTTTTCTTTGGGAATTTGCTTGGATTTCTTTGTGTTTTATTTGCTTTTGCTTTTGAGCACTTTTATTTCATTTCCCTTGCTATCCAGTGACTTTGGAATCTCAATTAAGGTGGCTTGGTCCCTCCTTTGGAGGTACTTGAAGCATGCCTAAAATGATGAATCCATGAGGACTTCTTTGTGCTTTCTTTTGCACCTTTCTTGTGATGCTCATGGTTGAGTGCACATTATGAATTCCTTGCTGTCCTCATATAGCCTCCCATCCTCGCTTTGTTTTAGGACTTCTTTGCCTTTCATTTGTGTTTGGGTTTTGGCATTGTGGTTGATGTTTGAATGGCTTAGGCCATTTCATCCCATTTTAGTGCACTTGTGTGTTTCTTTTGATGCATTCCTTTTTTCCTTTCATCTCTTGATTTTATCATATTGTTGCTTGAGGTTGAGATGAGCTTGTGGAGGCTACTGCCCCACACCAATTTCCTCCCTCACTTGCATTCCATGTTTGCATTCTTGCATGTTTATGTTGTTTCTTTTTCCTCTTCTGTCTCCTTTCCCTTAGGATCTCTAATCTCTCTTGTTCAAGGGAGGTTATGATAGACATTAAGATCTTAACCGTGTATGATAACATTAGGTAGCATTCCCTTATCTCAATCTTAGGATCACCATTGCATGATAACTTTAGGTTTGAGTTTAGTCCCCCTTTAGTGTCCTTTCTCTTCTCATCTCAAAACAATCATAAAACACCTAATAAAGGTTAATGATTATTGTGCGTTACGAGCCTTAAGCACTTGGGAAAGGGTTCTTGAGGGGTTTATCTTCAATGGCTTGGATGTTTAGTGTAGCACCCTTTGGGTGATATGCGACGCATTCACTCCTAAGTCATAGTCTCTAGTGCGATATGAATTGCAAACAATTCAAAAACACTTCTTCTCTAAAAAAACACAAAAACAAATCATTCAAACTTCTTTTTGCCCTTTGGGGCCTTTAATCTTGGAAAATCATAAGGAGATTTTTGTTAACTCTTGGTTCTATCGCAAACAGTAACGCCTAAGTCTCCAATGGTCGAGCTGCATACACCAAACTGCTAGAATTGATTGTTAACCCTACTCGTGTAAAACAGTTGAACAAACCTGTCTTCCCTTTTAGCCCGAACTATGTTTGCTCTGATCTTTCATACCAGATGAAAGTACGTAGGCACAAGACGCGATGTCTTGGCGAGCAACCTTCCCCCTTTCACCCGTAGTTAGCCGAACTACGTTGACTCTGACTTCTCACTTCAGATGAGATACGTAGGCACAAAGCGTCGTTGCTTTTCCGAGTCACTTCTCTTTCTTTTGTCCTTAAGACTTTATCTAGATAGTTTTAAAATCACCCTTTTAGATAGACAACAAGCGTGGATCCCGTCGAGTACGACGGACGTGAGGGGTGCTAACACCTTCACTGTGTTCAAGCTGTCTGTGTTTTCCCTCTCAGGCCATGTTTAAACCTCAGTTAAACGTGTACGTGCCAGTTTCCATCAGATCTTACTTGGCTTATTGACTTTGAACCCATCCAATGGCCACGGGCGCATCTGAGAAGCGTTGAAACCTTGACTTTCCACTTAGTCATCAAAGCGCTGCGTTTCATTAAACGCTTGCAAGTGGACCTGGGCCTGTATTGCTTTTGGAACCCCCCCCCCCCCCCCCTTTGCCTGAAGCCCATAGAATTAACGTGATTTCCTTGCTTTTTGCACCACATGATTTTCCTATTTTTATTTCTTTTCATTATTTTCACCATTTAATAATTTGTTTTGTTTTAATCAAAATAAAATACTTCCAAATGATAATAAATTCTACAAAAATAGTTTCTAGGTATTTCAAGATGTGATTTGAATTTAGGAATTTTTATTTTAATTTTTCTAGATATTTTCAATTAAAAAGAAATAATTCATTTGGAAGTATTTTGTTTGAATTAAAATTGCCTATGCTTCTTTCTTGATTTTCTTTTGTGGTGAGAACTTTAAATAAATGTCTGGTTTTTTTTGTGCACATCATTAACATGTTGGATGATTTTTGGATATCTTTATCCCTGATTTTTGGTACCATTTGAGTAGGTTTTGGTTGAACCTTTAGGTCCTTCCCTCTTGCCTAGTTCATAGGACTTCCCTTAGGATTTGCCTTCTGTTGGAATAGCTAGGTTAGGACTTAGGATCCCCTCCTTTGACCCCTGGTTTCTGGAACCAGAGGCGTCTCCTAGGAATTTATTTGGAATTTTTAGGATTAGTTTACTATTTTTAGTGTATTTTACACTTTAGGTCACCCTTGTATGATTTTCACCTCTACACTTGTGCTAGTTTGAATCTTATTTGCATTTTGTGCATTGTTTGAGCATCTTATCTTTGTGTATCCATGTTGTAGACATAATAGGGTGATTGTATGTTCAATTTTAGGCCTTGATCATGTTCATAACCTATTTAAGTTTGGCCTCCTTTTAGGACTTCCATTTATGTCTTTTTTATGTGTATATGTTGATTGATTTTCATTTCCTTAACATGATTCTCTTTCAATTTATTGTAAATTCCTTTTCAAATGCTTTATGTGCATTCTCTTTTCATCTCCCTTTATGTCCAATGATGTAAGGACACCATTTGGGATGGCTTAGTCTCTCCTGAGGAGATACTTGAAGCAAGTCCTAAAATGGTGAACTTTTAGGACAATTTGGTGCATCTTTTGCACAAGTCATGATGAGACTTTGGTTGAATAACATTAGGAATACCATGGTTGTTTTCTTTTCTTCTCCCACTTTTCTTTTGGTTTATATTTCATTCCATGATCATGTTAGTAGCCTTAGGGCATGTTTATGCACTTTGCTTGCATTTGAAGGTTGAAATGAGCTTGTGGTGGTCTTTACCCCACACAATTTCCTCCCTTGCTTGGATGTTATGTTCTCATTGTGTATCTCTTGTTTGCATTAAAGGTTGAGGTGTCCTCCCTTTTCTTATAATGTTGCATTGCATGTGCATTCATTCACATTTCAATTCATGTATTGTATGTTGTTTCTTTTCCTTTCATTACCATGTTCCCTTAGGAGTTCTCACTTCCTTGGTTAAGGATAGTGATGATAGACATTAGGCTTCCATCCATGTATGAAAACATTAGGCAGCTTCCCTTTTTAACCTCAACTTTAGGACCATGAAGCATGATAACTTTAGGGTTTTGATTTAGTCCCCTTTAGTTTGTCCTCTCTCTCTCTTTCTCATCTTCAAACAACTTCAAAATACTTAATAAGATAATGGATGTTGTGCCATGAGCCTTGTACTTGGGAAATAGTGATTGGGGGTTACCTCTCAATTGCTTAGAGTGTTTAGTATACGTCCTTAGGATGATATGCAACGCATTCGCTCCTAGGTTTTAGACTTTAGTACAACATACATTATAAACATTCATTCAAAACATTTCTCTAATAAAAGACAAAAACAAACAGTCAAACTCCTCTTTTCCCTTTGGGGCTCTCTTTATCAAGAAAAACCTTTTCAGATAAAAGAGTATTGTTAAGCTTTGGTTCTACCGCAAACAGGCGTCGTCCCTAACTGCTAGAATGATAGTTTAACCTTACTCGGATAAAACAGATGAACAAACCTGTGTTCTCCTTAGCCCGAACTACGTTAGCTCTGATCTCTCATACCTGACGAGAGTACGTAGGCACAAGATGTGATGTCTTGGCGAGCAACCGTTCCCCTTTCCTCCGTAGTTAGACGAACTACGTTGACTATGACTTTCCCATTGTGCAAGGGAATACGTAGGCCCAGAGCAGTGATGCTTTGTCGAGTCACTTTTCTTTTCTTTTGTCCCAGACCTTTAGTTAGATAGTTTCAATCACCCTTTTTAGACAGAAAACCAAGCGTGGATCCCGTCGAGTACGACGGACGTGAGGGGTGCTAATACCTTCCCCTTGCGTAACCGACTCCCGAATCCGAGATTTGGTTGCGATGACCAATCTTATCCCTTTTCATCAGGTTTTCTCTGCTTGTTTCCTTTCCCTCATTGGGATAAATAACTAACGGTGGCGACTCTTCTGTCATTGCCAGCACCTTTTTTCGCAGTAGCGACAGCTGGCAAATCTGCTGGGGACTCCAACTGTTCCCTACGCGAGTCAATCCTAGCGCTTGTTTGTTTTTTTTGGGTGTATGTACATACTTGTTGTACTTTATTTTCCCGCATTTATTTTCAGCATTATATATCATTATTGTTGTGCTAGGGGGAGGGAGGTTCTATTGAGTGATAAGCCAGACCCAGGCTTGAGTACGAACCTAGCATTAGTTGTGGAGACTAGTGGGGGGACTGTTTACTGAGCAGACATAGTTCCCCATGAAATTCGCGCTCAGACGAGATTCTCTTTGATGATTTCCCTTACGATCCTGAGGATCTGACGGGATTTTGGATTTGAGAGTTGTCGACTTTGGGGACCGATCATTTGTGATTCAGCCAAGTGAGGCCTCTTTAGGGGATGATGATGCCAAACCAGAAATGGTGAACGTATCTTCGTTTCTTGAAAGTCGGTGACATTGATGAATGCATAGGATGTCGAACCTTATCAGTGGATAGGTCCATACCTGTGAGAGGGATGGGGTTATGCAGGAAACTTTGACCTTCATATTACCCAGTTTTCTTTACAGTGTGAATCCGAGTTATTGATATCAGCGATTCCTATCATTAGAGCTATGCTAGTATTCTTGCCAAAGCGAAATGTCGATTCTTCTCAGTCTACAACACAGTAATCTTGATCCCCTGTTTGCATTTTGCATTTTGCATTTTTCATCTGCATCTCATTAACATGTGTTTATGTTGCAGGTGCATATTTCCCCCTGATTCTAGTGATCTTGCTCATTATTCCCGACATGGAACCCCTGAAGAGGACATTGCCCTACAAGTTTCTGGCTCCAGATATCAGTCATTTGTTGAGTTTGATTACCATGGCTGATAGGAAGGTAATGGAAGATTTCAGGAATTCTTTTGAGAGGTTGTTGAGATGTATCTGTAAGCCTTCTGCACATGAGATCAGTGGTATCTACACCCTTCTATAGTTCTATGACGCCCAACTAAGATATTGTGTCTTCCCCGATTATGTTCTGGCTCCTACTCTGGAGGAATATTCTGCATTGTTAGATGTGCTTATTTTAGATCAGATGTTGTTCTTCCATACTGACGCTGAGCCTAATCTGGCTAAGCTCGCTGCTATTCTGCATTTGGATGCCTCAGAGTTAGAGGGGAAGGTGCTCAAGAGAAGTGGGATGTTTGGGGTTCCTTTGCCTTGTTTGGTTAAGAAAGCTCAACAGTGTGCCAAGGATGGATGTTGGATTGTATTCAGCGTCATCCTAGCTCTTTGCATCTATGGCATTGTATTGTTCCCTAATCTTCCGAACTTCGTAGATACAGATGCTTTTTAAATACTGGCTTCAGGGAACCCAGTACTTACACTGCTCGGTGACGTTTATCACTCGGTTCACTACAAGAATTAGAACCGAAGAGGGAAAAATGTGTCATGTTGTGTTCCGTTACTGTACAGGTGGTTTGCCAGTCATATGCCCAAGACAAGTCCTTTTGTTACTTCTGCAGGTACGTCAGAGTGGTCAGAGCGTCTGATGGGTTTGTCAGCTAAGAACATCACTTGGTTTGATATGAACATACTTGGTACATAAATCATCTATAGCTGCAGCGAATTTCCTAACGTCCCTTTGGTCGGAAGGAAGGGGTGCATCAACTACAATTCATCGTTGTTGGTTAGGCAGTTTGGATATGCATTGAAGGATCCTCCCAAGGAAGAAGAGGTACAGGAATCTTTGTACCTCACCGGGCTGCTGGATAGTAATACACTGGCTAAACTTGAGCACGCTTGGAACAATATTTATAGGAGAGGAAAGGCATTGTTGGGGAAAAGTAATAGTCGAGCCTATGATCCCTACTTGAGTTGGATTTAGGATAGAGCGAAGAGGTTACTGATGTCGTTTCCTTCAATGGCGTCTTTGTATCACCTCATGATTGAGGAGCCAACCACTGTTGACATTCATAAGTACAACCAGTTATGGGCAGAGAAAGAGGAGCTACGGAAAGCTAATGAGGAGTTGGAGAAAGAGATTGCTCAGCTCCAAAGTGAGAAGACCGAAGCAACCTATTCTTTGAAGAAGCAGACTGAGTTGGTAAACAAGTTGGGCACGGACTTAACCAAGTAGGTTAAATCCCGGGAACAATTGGGTCTAGATCTGAAAGCTATTAATATTGTGCTCGCTTCCAAAAAGCAAGACCTGGACAAAGCTTATTTAGAGATCTCCAAGTTCAACGCCTAGTGGAACGCCACCTTGGCCAACAATAAAGAGCGCGAAGATAAGTTGAAGTCGCAGATTAACAAATTGAAGACTCAGTTGAGAGCCAAAGATGAGAAGATCTCAGCGGAGGCCTCACTCAGGCGCGACGCCGAGTACAGACTAAATGAAGCTATTGCAAACTTGGAGGATTGCAGGCTGAGAGCTGACTCCAAAAGATGCAAGCTTGAAGATTATTTTGGTGAAGGAGCCTGGGAGGACTATGTTGAGGACCTACATCACACCATTAGCCAGAGAGAGCTGCTTATTTAGGGGCTACTTACTAGACCAAGTCACCCTGAGACGCAGGAGTTGCTAGAGGGGTTTTGGTCTTGTCACCCAGCTTGATTACCTTATTTTCTCTCTGTAGTTGTTACTTATGCTTGTTGTACTGACCATCACCAGGCTTGTTGGTTGAGGTCCTTTCAGATTATACTCAGTTGATATGCTTGTACGCTGCCTGCATGGCTTTCTATTTACATATATGAGGAGTTTTTTACTATTGCTTGTCTTAGGGGGTTTTCCATCGTCGTGCTTTCTCCCGGAACTAGAATTGAGGGGGAAATATCCCTATTGCATACATACATGTTTGCATAGCATTTTTGCATTACAGGTACGACATGACCGTTTATCTCATCTCTGCTATTCTGTTAGTGTGTTTCAGGATTGTTGATCGAACAAATCACCAGTATGCTACCCGAGGAAATCAGAGAAGAGTGATGGAGCAAATTCAGTCAGAGATACAAGAGTTCAGGGAAAGGATGAATCAGTTCATGGACCTCATGCGGGGGGTCGCTAATGGACAGGAACAGCTCCGTACTTTGGTGCAGCCCTTGATTGCACGAGTTGACAGCAACGGTGTTCTTCATGGAGGACAGACTACTAATCCTCCTCTCAATGAGAATGGGACTCCTCATGCCCATTCTATGCCTCATTTGGTTATCCCTACTTCTGGAGGGAATGGTAATGGTAATGGCAATGCCGCTGGTTCTGGTAATGCTGCTGGTTTCGACAATATTGGTTTTGGGAATCCTGGAAATGGTAATACTGGAAATGATAATGCTGCTAATGGGAATGTTCATGGGCCTGGTGTCAACGGTGCTGCACACGGTAATGGGGATCAGTTATGGAATGAGGACAGACAGGATGATGTGTTTACACCAAGGGTTGTGGTTGCTGAGTTGCCTTCTGAATCTGATAGGAGGATCAAGTTGATTAAGGAAAAGATGAGGTCTCTAGAGAACCAAAATGTCATGGGCCTTGATATGGCTAATCTGGGACTTATCCCCGACCTAAAAGTGCCTCTAAAGTTCAAAGTCCCTGACTTTGACAAATATAAGGGTACCACATGCCCAAGAGTTTACCTGTGCTCTTACTACCGGAAGATGTCCGCGTACTCGGGCGATGAGAAAATGCTAATTCACTTCTTCCAGGACAGCTTGTTCGGGTCGTCACTTGAATGGTATATGGGGCTGGAACCCATCAATATCCAAAGCTGGAGGGATCTAGCTGAGGCCTTTGTGAAACATTACCAATATAACAGCGACCTTGCTCCCAACAGGGTCCAACTTCAAAATCTTTCCTAGAGGAATAATGAGTGTTTCAAGGAGTACGTCCAAAGGTGGCGGGAACTCGCGGCCAGAGTACAGCCTCCAATGGTGGAGCGTGAGTTAGTTGATCTGTTTGTTGATACTCTACCTGGGGTCTACTACGAGAAGCTCGTCGGTAACATGTCGGGTAGCTTCTCTGATTTGATAATCACTGGATAGAGGGTGGAGAACGGCATCAACTCGGGAAGATTCAGTCAAACGAAGTGCCCTCAGCTGGAGGAGGGAAGAAGACATTTGGTGGTAAAAAGCGGGAAGGTGAGACTAGTTCGGTGTCCAGTTCTAAGGGAAAAGGTAAGGGTCAGTATCAGAATCGTCAGCGTCAACAGGTCGCCAGTATAACAATTCCTGCCGTTCAGTAGCAGCAGCAAAATCAGCAGAATCAGAACCAGAATTAGAATCAGAATTACACCCAGCGGTGATATCATAATTGTGGACAAGGAGTGAACAGAGTGTTTGACACACTGTCGATGCCGTATTCGCAACTTCTCCAGACCTTATTGCAATTGCAGCTTATTCAGAAGAGGATTATGGCTCCCCTTATGGGACCACCTCCACCTGGGTATGATGCGAACGCCCGCTGCGAATTTCACTCAGGTGCCCCAGGGCACAATATTGATAATTGCAAGGCTTTCAAGCACAAGGTGCGGGATATGATTGATAGCAAAGCGATAAATTTCTCCAATGACGTCCCCAATGTCATTCAGAATCCTATGCCAAATCACGGACAAGCTGGAGTTAATGCGATCGTCGAGGATGATGGTATGGATTTGATAGCAGATGTCAGTGAGCTGAAAACGCTGTTGAGCTTCGTGAAAGCGAGATTGCTGAAAGGGGGTGTGTTCCCAAGGTGCGGGGAATTATGTGTTGAGTGTGCATGCCATCTGGATGGTTGTGATCAGTTGAGAATTGGTATTCACTGTTTGATGGACGAAGGGGTTCTACAATTTGATCGGGCTATGGAAAGTAGATCTAGAGAAGTGGTAACCAAGCAGAGGGGTGAGATTGCTACGATCTCTATCCCATACAAAACTATTACAATTTCTGCTCTTAGACCGCCGACGATTGTCATTACAAAAGCTGGTCCCGTGCCTTTTGAGGATACCAAGGATGTCTCATGGAATTATGGAGCCGAGGTATATGTTAACGGACAGAAGCTGGATTTGAAGAGTCCGCATGTTGAGTCAGTGGAGAATCTGGTTGGTGCAGGAGGAATTACCCGAAGTGGTCGAGTCTTTTCACCACCCGAAGTGGTGGCTGATAAAGCAGACAAAGGAAAGGGTAAAATGGTCGTGGAAGAAACCTCTCAGGCTGGAGAGAAAGAACTGTTGGCAAAAGATGTAGAAGAGTTTATGAGGCTAATAAGGAAGAGCGACTACAAGATATTCGACCATCTGCAGCAAACGCCTTCTAAAATTTCCATATTGTCATTGTTGCTATGCTCGAAAGCACATCGAAATTCATTGCTAAGGATATTGAACAATGTGTACGTGCCTTAAGAGATTTCGTTAAACCAACTCGAAGGAGTTGTCGCACACGTGAACGCAGGGAACGGTCTTGGTTTTTAGGACCTATAGTTGACGCCGAAGGGCAGGAATCACAACAGCGCGTTGCATATTTCGATTGAATGTCTTGGAGCTGTTATGTCCCACGTTTTGGTGGACACCGGGTCATCTCTAAATGTACTTCCTAAGAAAGCATTAATGAAACTAAACACTCGGGGTATTTTCTGTACGCCCAGTGATCTAGTGGTGAGAGCTTTCGATGGAACCAGACGGCCAGTATTCGGGGAGCTCACATTGTCCATCCAGGTAGGGCCAGAAGTGTTTGATGCAGTGTTTTACATAATGGACATCCAGCCAGCCTATAGTTGTCTATTAGACCTTCCATGGATCCACTCCGCAGGAGCTGTGACCTCCACGCTGCATCAGAAACTCAAATATATGGTCGGTGGCAGCATCGTCACCGTATGTGGGGAAGAAGACATAATGGTTAGCCATCTATCATTGTTCAAATATGTTGAAGTGGATGGGGAGATCCACGAAACTCTCTGTCAAGCATTTGGAACAGTCCAGGTTAAGGACAAGTCTCCTGCAACAAGCAAAGCGCCCGAGGTGGCAATATCTTATTTCAAGGAAGCCCAGGCAGCGGTGCAGTCTGGGGCAGCACAAGGTGGGGCTAGGTGCTTGACATCCCCAACAAGCAGGATAAGTTTGGCTTGGGGTATATCCCATATGCTTCATCATCCTCAAAGAGCGCACCGCGCTACAAAGGACCGGTGTTATTCACTCCGGGGGGGTGTCATCTTCGAACGCATCAACGTTGTTTCAGATAATGAAGAGGGGGATAGTGATTACGACATGGACCCTTGGATCAAGCCTTGCACACCAGGACAGAGTCTGCACAATTGGTCTATCCAGGAGTTCATTCAAGTGACTACTGAACAGTAATGATCTATTTTCCCGATTATTGTACGACCATATTTTCTACCCGGAGCATAGGGGTATTTTGTCAGGGCCTTGCTTGTTTATATTTGAACGTTTTGTCAATAAATCAAAGGGTGTTATTTCTCATGCAAATTTTGTGATCCTTTTTATTCCTGTTTTATGTTTAAAATAATAAAATGGCAATGTGGTTTTGGGTTTCATATCATTTGAAGCATTTAACCATTATCATTGTAGGATCCACATTACAGACGACACCTGTTGCACCCCAAAATTTGCCTAACCTTTTTCTGTACATAGCTTGTGTTTCATTGCATTCATTCTAGCATTATCATCTGTATTTCATTGACATATGTGCAGGAGATCAAGAGGTATGACTACCAACAAGGGCTACACAAGGTTATGAAGCTATCTGAGAGTCCTTATTCAAGTATTCAAGGATTGATATCCTCATCAGAGAAGCCAAAGATCCTCAGAGAGAGTGGTTGAAGCCAAGTGTGTACATCTCCTAACTTGAGAGTTGAGGGAGGTCCTCAGATGATTTTGAACCCATGGGAGAGGACTTAAGACCTTGAGAGAGATCATTAGAAGTATTGAAGTTCATTTTGAAGCCTAGACAGGTCATTATGCAAAGGATAAGAAGCTATAACCAAGATGGGTGCAACTAGGGTTTCATCTGGTCAACCCTAGGTTAACTGATGATTTGAAGAAGGTTGAGACCTAATTACAAAGCCATGTGATCATGGATTGATGTATTAAGATGTCCAAGGGATGATTCCAAGGTCAACTCATCATGAATCAGGAGTGTGAGGAGTTCCTAACCTAGGGTTGTTATGCTTGACAGTGTAAAATCCCCTGGTTTGGTGCCTGACTTCAAGACCACATAACTCAAGATTTGATTTTCATCTCACCTTTACCCCAACATGATTGTTGTAGAGCATGATCATAGCTTTAATTTGAGTACTAGAAGTCCTTGATAGGGTTTATAGAACTCAAGTTATGAGCCAGACAAGTTACAGGTCATCAGAGGAATGTGAATTTGGAGTTTGAAAGTCAACCAACTTGCATGACACTTTTGCCCTAGAAGGATGATTCTTATGAACTTATGGCCAACATGAATGTTGTTCCTTATCTTCTTAGCTTTCTATAAAGCACTAGAAGTCCATGATTGGATTTGTAGAACTCAAGTTACAAGCTTTGTAAGATAAGGGTATTTTGGGAATTTGGAATTATAGGTCATTTTTTATCATGGGTCAATTTCATCAACTTAGGCACCTCAAATGGACTTTTGATCAACTTGAAAGTTGCTCAAAATGGTGTTATTTGTCCAACCATGACCCAAAGATTCATTGATATGGATTAAATATGGAAGTGTATGAAGGGATTTTCATGGAAGATAATTAAAAGGCATAAAAAAAGAGAAAATTACAAAACAATTCATGTTTGTGCAAAACTTGGCAAGTTTGTGCATTTTTTGAAAGTAGATGACATTTGGAGCATTTTGGCATTGTTACATTTTTGAGTTAAGGTTGATTTCATGGCTTAATTCCAAGTTGCTTAAAGTTGAAGTAACATAATCAATGTGCACCATAGGATTGAATTGAGGATTCAATCTGATCCATTCATATTCATGAGGTATTGTGCAAGCAATTTGGGTGAGAATGAAGCTGAAATAGAGCCAAAAGACACGACTGCCATGAGAAGAATGTGAGGAAAATCAAAAAATTGGATTAAGTGAATTAGGCCATAATTGGGCCAGGTAATGATCCAAAACAGTCCTATATAAGTTTCTGGATGAATTCATAGCAAGGTTGGTGATTGGAGAAGCTTGAATGAGGTAAGGGGCACTTGAAAAAGTTAGTTATAAGGTGAAAATCGTTTTCCATCTTAGAGGCCATTGCAGAGGAAATTGGAGCTCCAAGATTCTTCAGCAAGCATCACTGAACGTGTCTGAGCAAGTTTGATCAAGAATTGGAGGCTGTGGCACTCTCTGTGAAAGCTCAAACCAGGTTTTCATCTTTTCATTATTGTGCTCTGATGAGATTGAATTAAGATAGAAATTGCATGTGTTTAGGTAGAGTATGAACCTTAGATGGATTTAGGTATGATTTGGAGAGGTTTTGAGATGATTCTTGATCATGAGTGAAATGTTTAGAGATTTGGTTAGGGCTTAATTTTGATGGATTTCAAAGTTTAAATATGGATATTTACTCAGGGAGGAGAGTAGAGTAGATTGGTGGCCTTAGATTGAAGTTTAGTGATGATTTTTGCAAGAACACCATTTCTGTTAGGGCTCGTATTTACCTGATCTTTGGAGAAAAATAAAAAAAGAATCATATCATGATGTTCCCTGTAGAGAGACGAGTAAAACGGTATAAGTTTTGTGCGTTTTGGCCATGTTTTGATTTCTGGTAATGTTGGTGCCACCGGAGAAGACGACCGGAGTCTTCTCCGGCTACCGTGAGTACCTTCCCTCTCTTTCAGTTTTAAAATGAAGAAGATGAACACATGCCGTTGGATTGAGTTGATTTAATTGACTTAGTAGCTAGATCTTGCGTGTGAGATTGAGTCTGAAGACTCGTTGACCTTGACCACTGATGTGGCGTAATGAGGAGGCTTGGATGAACATACTTTTGCATTCCAATGTTAGGATTAGGGAGTATGGTGATCATGAGTCAAACGCGTGGCATGTTGTCCATAGCAAAACGAATCGTTTCACTTAAGTAGCCTGAAAGCTACGTGGCGCATGTTCCCCCCCTTGAATCAGTGGACCAGTCATTAGATCCAGTGGCCACGTTTTTTTGTTATTTTCTGAATTTGTTTAATTGTCAGAAAAATGTGAAAAAAATCATGTCTGTTCCTTGGATTATTTCTGATTTTTGTATGCCATTTATTTGGAATTTTGTTTAATTTTCCATTTTTGTGCTATTTTTTTCCATTTTTAATAATTTATAAAAATGTTCAAAATGACTAGTTTACTTGCTGATTTTTGTACCACTTCATGCTTTGGAACTTGGTGCTGAAATTTTGCATGCTTGTTATAGACTCCTTGATAGGTTTGTGTGATTTTTATGGTATTTTTTAGATGATTCTAAATAGGAGTTTGAGATAGATCTTTAGGAGCATTCCTTGGTGGATCCCCTTTAGCACACCCTTTGAGTTTAGATTTTATTGGAACCTTTAGGATTAGGTTTGGCCCCTGGTTTTTGTACCATAGATTCTTAACCCATGTATGATCATCTAGGATTTTATTTAAGATTTTTAGAATTGATTTTCTATTATTCCCCCATTTTGCAAGTTGATTATGGTTTAGGTGACCCTAAATAGGCTTACTTCATAGATTAGTCCTTAGAGTGAACTTTAACTAATTCTAAGCTTCAAATCCCTTCCTTTAGGATAGAACTTAGGTAGATACCTCTTTAGAACCTTGATTAGGTGTTGATAGAGCCTTTGAGTCTTCAGTTTAGGTGATCCTTAGAATGTAATCATTGAGGTTCCTTAGAAGTTCAAATTAGGTGGATGATTCTTCCTATAAGTTTAGTTTCCCTCAAAATCTTCCTTACTTAATTAGGATCCTCCTGATGAGCATGTTTCCTCCTGTGGAGGAATTCATTGCATTTTCATAAAGGAGTTGAATCTATGCAAGCTTTCTAAGGGAATGGAGTTGGTTGAGTGCCTGTGGTAAGTTCCTGTGGACCTTACACTGCTTCCCATCTTCATTCTCCTAATCTTCTCTTATCCAATCATCCTAGGAACCTTCTTGGGGTAGCATAGTCCCTCATGTGGGGGAACTTTGCACATCTCCTGAAGGAGTCACACCTTTAAAACTTTCCAAATCCTTTTGAGTTGGTTGAGTGCCTGTGGCAAGTTCCTGTGGACCTTACCCTTGCTTCCTAACATTCAATTCTTTTCCTTAAGATAGATGCCTTGTTTGATTACTTGTGGAATGAATTCCTTATTTGTCATAATTCCTTGCCTTCATTCATGATTGAGGGGTGTGTTGCATTAGGATAGTTCATGTTTAGGATAGTCTAAAGTGTAGGTGCATGACAACATTAAGAGGTTGAGTGAGTCTCCCTCTGCTTGTTTGCCTTAAGGGTTGAGGTGATTCTCCCCTTGCTTGTGTGTTGTTTTTCTCTTTCTAATTGATGTATTTAAATATAAAGGTTGAGGTGACCCTCCCTTTGCTTGTTTGTTTTTGCTTGTTTTCTTTGCTTGATTGCTTAGAGGTTGAGTGAGTCTCCCTCTGCTTGTATTGATGCATTGCATTTGCATCTTTACTGTTTTCTTTTCTGTTTATCTGCTTTACTGATGTTTAGGAGATATTTTGTCTGTTGTCTGTTTCCCATTAATATGATCCCCTAGGACTCTCACTTCCTTTGATAAGGAAGTGATGATAGAACTTTAGGTTGAAACCTTTGCATGATAACATCTAGGAGTTCCCTGTTTTAAACCTCAACCATAAGACAAATTTGCATGACAACTGTTAGGACTTGATAGTTTCCCCTTAGTTGTGTCCTCTCTCTTCTCATCTCAAAACAACAGTAAAGAACGTAATAAAGGCAAGTTAGTACAGGGCGTTACGAGCCTTAAGCTACTTAGGAAATGATAATTGAGCGGTCTTCTCTCAATCATCTAGAGTGTTTAGTATATGTCCTTTGGACGATATGCGACACATTCGCTCCTAAGTCATAGTCTCTAGTGTTGTACAAACTACAGACATCCATAAAAAACACTTCTTCCGTAAAAGACAGAAAACGAACTTCAAACCTTTTTTGCCCCGTGGGCTCATAACTCAAGGAAAACTTTTCTGAAGAAAAGAGTGTCGTTAACTCTCAGTTCTACCGCAAACGGTAACGCACGAGTCTCTGATGAGCAAGCTGCATACACCAAACTGGTGGAACTGTTTGTTAACCCTACTTGGAAAAACAGATGAATCTGAACCCCTGTAATACATATTATCCCGAACTATGTAAGCTCTGATCTCTCACATCTGTTGAGAGTACGTAGGTACAATACTGATGTATTGGTGAGCCACCTTCCCCCATTCTTTTACCCGTAGTTAGCCGAACTACGTTGACTCTGATTTCTCGTTCTCTGACGAGAATACGTAGGCACGAAGCACGACGCTTTGCTGAGTCATTTTCTTTTCTTTTCAGACCAGCCTTGATAGGTAGATAGTTAAACCAACCCGTCAGATAAACACGACAAGTGTGGATCCCGTTGAGTACAACGGACGTGAGGGGTGCTAATACCTTCCCCTTGCGTAACCGACTCCCGAACCCAGACATGGTTGCGATGACCTAGTCTTATACCTTTTCGTCAGGTTTTTCCGATCGTTTCCTTTCCCTTTCTGTGGGATAAATAACGAAAGGTGGCGACTCTTCTGTTTTTCTGGCACCTTATTTTCGCGGTAGCGACAAATGGCGACTCTGCTGGGGACCCAACGTCCCCTATGCGAGTCAATCATAGCGCTTGCATGTTTATCTGTTGGGTTTGCATTTATTTATCGCATTTTACTTTCCGCATTTTATTTTCAGTATAATATGATTATTTGTGCTGTTGTGGGAGGGGGCTCTGATGAGTGATAAGCCAGACCCAGGCTTGAGTATGTACATAGCACTAGAAGCATATTAGTGGTGAACCTGTATGTTAGGCATGCACTAGTTCCCACGAAATATGCGCTCATACGAGATTCTTTGAGATGATTTCCATTTCCAGCCTAGTGGGCCGTTGAAAGGATTTCAGATCCAAGGATTGTCAACTCTGGGGACCGATCATTTGTGATTCAGCTGAGTGAGGCCTCTTCAGGAGAGGATGATGCCAAACCAGAAATGTTGAACGTATCATCATTTCCTGAAAGTCTGTGACGCTAATGAACGCATAGGATGTCGTGCCTTTGTCAGTGATTAGGTCCATACCTGTTAGCGGGGTTGGGTTATTGCAGGAAACTTTGACCTTCAGACAACCTGGTTTTCTTGACAGTGAATCAGTATTGTTGGTATCAGTAGGCCCTTATTATCAGAGTTGTGTTGTATTCTTGCCGAAGCAGAATTATGACTTGCCACTTCACAACACAGCACTCTTGATCTCCTGCTGCATCTTGCATTTGCATTTACATTTTCATGTTGCATTACATTTAACACGTATCTATGTTGCAGGTGTGCAGTTCCTTCTCGATTATAGCAATCTTGTTCCCTTTCTGTCCGACATGGAACCCAACTTGAGAAGAACTTTGGCTTACAAGTTTCCTACACCGGATATTACTATGTTGAGGGGTTTGATTTCTTTGGCTAGTAAGGAAGTAATGAAAGATTTCAGGGGAACTTATGGGAAGCTGCTAAGTGTTGTGTGCAAGCCATCTTTGTATGAATTGAATGGACTTCAGACTCTGCTTCAGTTTTATGATCCTTAGTTGCGTTGCTTCACGTTTCCGAGTTATGTGATGGCCCCTACATTGGAAGAGTTTTCTGCCATATTGGAAGTACCCATTCTTGCTCAGGTGCCCTTTTATCCTATTGACAAGGAGCCAGATCTGGCTAGTATTGCTACAACTTTACATATGGAGGTTTCTGAGTTGAAAGGAAGAACAGCCAGAAGAAACGGAGCTTATGGATTCCCATTACCTTTTCTGGCTGATAAAGCCCGACACTTCGCCAAGAAGGAATGTTGGGTGGCATTAAAAGCTATTTTGGCACTATGCATATATGGTATCATGTTATTCCCCAATATCCCAGACTTTGTGGATGTGGACGCTCTTCGTATTTTCGTTTCAAGGAATCCCATACCTACCTTGCTCGGTGACGTGTATCATTCGGTGCACTATAAGAACGAGAATAGAAGAGGCAAAAGTGTGTCCTGTTGTGCTTCAATGTTTTATAGATGGTTTGTCACCCATTTACCTAAGGCTGGTTCTTTTTTAGAGACCGCAGAAACGAAGGAGTGGTCTGAGCGCCTGATGAGTTTGTCTGTCGAAGACATTGATTGGTTTGACAGAGATCGCCTAGGGACTGAAATCATTTACAGTTGTGGGTGAAGGTGAGAAAATACTTAGAAGGGGGGTTGAATAAGTATGAAGATAAAACTTAGAAATAAAAACTCAAGGATTTTTATCCTGGTTCGTTGAACTCAACTACTCCAGTCCATCCAATCTAGAGTGATTTGCCTTTCTCAAACAAGGACTTAATCCACTATTTAATCAACTGATTACAATAGTAAGCACTAAGAACAATTGTTCAAAGTCTTCTCAAGAACTACTGATCCTAACTGGATCTTCTTAAGGTTCTCTTACAATCAAATGTAATAATAAATACAAGTGTTAAAATGCTTCTAATAAAGCTTTATCACAACTGTGATTTTTCACTTAAGATGAAGAACAATGAAATAATTCTAGCAAGAATGTATGAGTTGTATGAGAGCTTAGTTATGAATTCTTTTCAAGTATTTTCGTCAACTGAAGAAGATGAGTGAAGACTTGCTTTTATAGGCATAGTGATCCAAGAGCTTTTCACGTTGAGAATAGTGTACCAAAAGGTCTGAGGCTTTTTGTCTTCACATCATGTGACCTTTCCTATAAGAAGAATGCACAGAGAAATCTTTTTTGTCTGTGTTCTTGTGTCTAGCATAAATAAGGAAAGAGTCGTTTGGTTATTCCAACGGACATAATCTTTGAATTCTTCTTCAACAATTTCCAGCAAGAATCGTCAGAGTCTAAATTGATCAGAGCCTTCTGATGTTTTGCTGAATCAGAGTCTTTGCAACAAGTGTGCTTTTAGCGTGTATAAGTTCAGAGCAGAGTTTTGGGTCAGATCCTTAGTACTGGCAGCGTTAGTACTATCAGAGTCTTCTGAAGTAACTGTGCTTGAAAACTCTTCATACAGAATTCTTCGTTTCTTCAGATGCTTCTGGATTTTGCTTCAGATGCTTATGTAGCTTCTGCTTCAGATTGTTCTGGAGCTTCTGCTTCAGATTCTTCTAGAGGCAGCGCTCAGAATCTTCTGGAGGCAGCGTACAGAATCTTCTAAGAGATGCTTCTGACGCTTCAGATCCTTGCATATTTCTTATGTTCAAATCTAATTTGCTTCTGGAGTGATATTTACCTTAACATCTGCAGAAAACATTCTCAAGCAAATTTTAGAGTATATAATTCTTTAATACAACATTTCATAATAGTTATCATCAAAACATAGAGATATTATTAAGAACCAATATGTGTTCTAACAATCTCCCCCTTTTTGATGATGACAAAAACATCAGAAATTATGTTCAATAGTAAAGAAAATAATTATAACTCCCCTTGAATTGAATACTAAGAAGAAATAGAAACTTCCCTTTTTGCATGAGTATTCCTTTCAGAATCAGGGCCTGAATGTTCTAAACATTCAATCTTGCATGTTTCAGAGTCAGAGTCTGATAAGTAAAATATTATCTGGAAGTCTTAGAGTTATGTCAGATTTATCAAACGTTCTGAAACACTAAGAGTTTACGTTAGTTAGAATTGATATGTCTGAAGTTTTATTTAGGTAGAGTTTATTTTAAACAGTCAGATCTATTTTCTCCCCCTTTTTTGTCATAATCAAAAAGTTAAAAAAAAACTTTCAAAGACAAATAAAAGGAAATACAGAAAAGATAAATCAAGTAGAGAAAACATTGAGTCATTCATTCATATAGATCAAAATATATAAAACATCAGATAAACAGCAAGTACAGATGCACAAACAACAGAAAGAAAATAAACTAAGTTTGTTTGGACAAAATCATCTTCAACAGGTTAGTGATCTCAGATGAGGACTGTTCTTGCTTTGACATCCACTTAGCCATGGTTTCATTCTTCTGATATTGTTTGGACATCCATTGAGCCATGTCTTCAGACTTCTTATCTTGCTTAGCCATCCATGACTTAATCTCAGATTGACCAGCTTCCAGAACTGTAATCTTATCTTCAAGATCTGGATTTTCTTTCTTGATCTCAGATGAAGAAGGTGGGGCAGATTCTGAAGCAGGAACAGAGTCAATTTCCATAGGAGATGCAGAGTCAGGAGCTACAGATCCAGAGGGATGTTCCACAAGAGTCATAGCCAGAGGGTTTTCTTCAGATGCAGATTCAGCATTCACTTATGTATCACATACTTCAGAGGATGAAGGAGCATCTTCAAGAAGCAATGGTGCATATCTTTTAACAGTCCAGATCAAACTTCTAGCAGTCTCAGCAAATCTGAGCTTCGCATCATCAGAACATACATTCTTCAGATTTGATGTTACAGTATTGAATCTGTTGATGAAGCTATTCCAAATAGCATCTGATTCATTTGCATCCATTGTTGATAAGCACTTCCTCTGAACAGAGCCTAAATGCATCTTTATTTCTTTCATAAAACTTGTAAATAAATGATCAACATTCAGCCTAGGTTTTGGTTTTAGAAGGGTTTCCAATGTGAGTGGCTTGGGTTAAGGTGAAGGTGGAATGGTAAATTCTGGAATGATGACCAGAGGGCGGGGGTAGAAGGGTAGGGATGGAGAATCAGATGAAATGACAGTTTTTGATCTGATTAAAGCATTCAACATAGATGGTTTTGCATTTGATGCATAGGAAACAACATCAAATATGGTAGAAGTGTAAGGAATGAATGCAGATTTATCAGATAAAAGAGATTCTGATGAAATCATTTTTGGCAGTTCTTTTATATATGTTTGGAGAACAGATGGTAGAATAATGGAAAGCTTGGGTTTAAGAGGGGTGATATTGTCAGATGGTTCAATTCTGGTATAGAAATTTTTGAATTTGAAACCAGAGGGAAGTTTGTCAGAGGAAAATGGTTTACACGAGGCAAAGGATGCACACTCAGATGTCCTTGGCTTAGGTGTTGGGATGGGATTGGAAATGAGAATTTCAGAAGAAATAGGTGGTTCTGGTTGGTTAGCTTCAAAAGTTCTGAGAGAGGGAGGTGAAAGAATATCTGGGTGTATATCAGATTCTGATGAGTTTGAGGATGTGGTTGGAGTACAAGACGTAGAGGACACTTCAAAAATAGTTTTGAGAGGTGTAACGTTTAGAACCTCTGTCTCAGGTAAAGTTGTTTCAGGAGGGTTGGTTGGTTCTGATTGATTCTCAAAAGGTTTTGATGGAGGTTCAGATACAGGTGGTTCAGATATAGGTGGTTCAGAAATAACTTGTTCAGATGCAATAGGATCAGATGCAACTGGATCAGATGTGTCTGATTGTTTTTCTGGTTGTTGTTGTGGAGCAGATTGTTCTGTTGGTTTTGTTATAGGTGTGGGAATTTTGTTTTCTGGTGTTGTTGTTGTTGTTGGTTCAGATGGTGGAGTAACAGAAGTTTTTAGTGGAATAGTGGAAATATGATCAGATGATTTTTGTGGGGAAGGAATTTTTGATGGTTCAGATTTTTGGGATGGAGCAGGAATAGATTGTTTTTTAGTAGGAGGTGGTTTAGGAATAGAACTAAATGTTGATTCATTCATAACAATTTTAGAAAACGAAGATACAGATGTTTTAGTACCTTTAATTTTGATACGTTTTGTGGAAACAGAAGGAACGTCACCAGAGGCTTTTCTCTTGATCAGCTTATGTGGCTTGTCAGCAACTTTTGGCTTCTTCTGAGCAGCAGTTTCTTCTGCTTCTGACTGACTTATTTTCCTCATGTTCTCATTGTATACATCTGGCATTGGTTCTCTTGCTCTTTTCAGAATATCTGCAGGAATGGGAGTCCCATCTGCTTTGCATGAATCAATATATCTCACAATTATATCCATTGGTTCTTCAGCACCAAACAGTGGAAAGTTTTCAACTGGAATTCGCTTCTGACTGATTTCAGAAATATTCAGCTTCTTGGGTTCAGATGTGAGTTCCTCTACAATTTTTAGTCTTTGAAGACTCTTTGCATTCAGAGGTTTTCCCACAATGGATTCAAGTTCATCCTTTACTCCAGCTTCATACAGAGCAGTCACCAGACCATTCTTTGTCAGAATGTCTGAAATCAACCTTCCAAAGGGGATCCATGTTCTGATCTTCTGACCCTTATCCTTTACATATTCTCTTGAAGCATTGATATGGTTCCATAAATGCATAAATAGAATGTAACGAAGATCTACCTTAGCGCTCTGACTTAAACAGTACATGAAATAGAGTTGTTCATTATTCACGTAATCTGGAGAGTTGGTAGATTTTTTGTGATGGATGCATCCCAGAAAAATCTTTGCCCAGATTTTGTAGTCAGGCTTCAGATCTTTAAATTTGTTAGAGGCCTGTCCAGAAGTGATGACTTCCTCATAAACTTCCTCCATTTCCACACGCCCAGCTGGCAGATGACATACTCCATCAGTCTCCTCATACCCTATGAGTTTCCTGATTAGATCTTCAGTTATTATAATCTCCTTTCCCAGAACAGAAGACAAGATGAATTTTGGATAAACAGATGCATGTATCCAGAATTCTTTCACCAGATGAGGGTAAACTGGTCCAAATAATTTGTCAAAATATTTTACCCAACCTTGTGCATCAATTATTGAACGAAATTCAAACCCATTTTCAGCTAACGAATCAAATTCCACCATTGATTCACAGAGAACTTCAAGTTTGTCAACAAAAGTTAACAAAGTCCTTTTAGTAACAGTGAATGGAGTCACACCCATATTTGCAGAAGTAACTGTAGCCATGGTTGATTGAAACTGAGCTGCTGTATAAGATGAGGTTGCCATTGAAGATGATGAAGATGATTTGGACGAAGGTTTAGGGTTTTTGTGAAGAGAGAATAGAAGACAGAAATGCATAAACTTGCTTGTGATGTGAAAAGTGTGAAATTGGTGTGAGATGTGGTATTTATAGAAAACACTTAAGGCACTCAAACAGACATACAAAACACATTTTCACATAGCATTTAATGACAATTAATGAAAGAGAATGAAAATCATTTCAAGCATTAATTGATTCTGACAAATTGGGGGGAAAATCAAGATTTTCACTATTCAAACCATACCTCAAATGTCTCTTCAGTAGTGTACACGCTATCTTTTCAGATTCAGAGTGACACGTGTTTGCTTGCATGTGCTTCTGAATTCTCTTGAGAAATGAAACGTTAGCCATCGTTCAGATCCTCTAAGATTGGTTAGTTCAGATACACAAAAAGTAAATAGCAGATGAAATACTTCAGAGTTTTAAACATTTTGCATCTGAGAATTTTGCTTCTGATAAATATCATTCTGGACAAAAATCCATACCAATATTTTTTAGAATAAATTTGAACCTATCTTCAGCAAGGGGTTTTGTGAAAATATCTGCCCATTGATGATCTGTATCAACAAAGGCTAAGTTTATAATTCCCTTCTGAACATAGTCTCTGATGAAATGATGTTTAATTTCTATATGTTTTGCCTTAGAGTGTAAAATGGGGTTTTTAGACAAACATATAGCAGAAGCATTATCACAGAATATAGAAATGTTACTTTCAAATATCTGATAGTCTTCTAGCTGACTTTTCATCCAGAGCATCTGCATGCTACATCCAGCAGCAGCAATATATTCTGCCTCTGTAGTTGATAGTGCAATTGTGGGTTGCTTCTTGTTGTACCAAGAGATTAGATTTCTTCTCAAAAATTGACAACTTCCAGAAGTACTTTTTCTTTCCACTCTGTCTCCAGCATAATCAGCATCACAGAATCCAACTAACTTGAAATCATCAGATTTTCTGTAACACAAACCCACATTAGAAGCACCTTTCAGATACCTTAGAATCCTCTTAACAGTTGTTAAGTGTGATTCTCTAGGATCTGATTGGAATCTTGCACACAAGCATACACTGAACAAAATGTCAGGTCTAGAAGCAGTTAAGTAGAGAAGAGATCCTATCATACCTCTGTAGAGTTTCTGATCTACTTTCTTACTTACCTCTTCCTTGCCTAGTGTACTAGTTGGATGCATGGGAGTCTTTGCCATCTTACTATCAGTCATGTTAAATTTCTTCAGAAGTTCTTTAACATATTTGGTCTGATGAATGTAAGTGCACTCTGGAGTTTGGTTGACTTGAATTCCCAGAAAGAATCTCAATTCTCCCATCATGCTCATTTCAAATTCTGCCTGCATACATTGAGCAAACTCCTTTCCCAGCATAGTATTGGTAGATCCAAATATAATATCATCCACATATATTTGACAAATTAGAAGATCTTTCTTAAATGATTTACAAAAGAGTGTTGTGTCCACTTTGCCTTTGATGAAATTTTTCTCCAGAAGAAAATTGCTCAACCTCTCATACCAAGCTCTGGGAGCTTGTTTTAAACCATAAAGAGATTTCTTCAGTTTAAAAACATGTTCTGGAAATTTTTCACTCTCAAAACCAGGAGGCTGGTGAACATAAACTTCTTCTTCTATAATACCATTTAGAAAGGCACTTTTAACATCCATCTGATATAGAGTGATGTTATATTGTGCAGCAAAAGAAATGATTAAACGAATAGACTCTAACCTTGCAACAGGAGCATAAGTCTCTGTATAATCAATTCCTTCTTGCTGGCTGTAACCTTGAGCAACTAGCCTTGCCTTATTTCTTTCAACTTCTCCTTTCTCATTAAGCTTGTTTCTGAAGACCCATTTAGTTCCAATTATGTTGAATCCTTTTGGTCTTGGAACTAAATCCCACACATCATTTCTTGTGAATTGATTTAGCTCTTCTTGCATGGCAATAATCCAGTCACTGTCTTGCAGAGCTTCATCCACAGAAGTTGGTTCAATTACTGACACCAACCCAAATAATGATGCTTCAGAAGATCTGAGGAAGGATCTTGTTCTAATGGGGTCATCCTTCTTTCCAATGATCATATCCTCTGGATGAGAGGCTTTGATTCTGGAAGATGATCCTCTAATAGTTGATTCTTCAGAAATGTTTAAGTTGTTCATCTGAGAAGTCAAAGGAATTGCATCTGGCGTTGCGTCAGGTTCCTTCACTTGAGCTTTGTCTGCCTCTGAGTCTTCAGAGTCTGTGAGAATTACTTCTCTATCTGCATTACTTTCAAACTGCTTTGGCTTTTCAATGCCAAGCTTATCATCAAATCTAACATGAATAGATTCTTCCACAATCTGTGTTTCAGTATTGTATACTCTGTAGCCTTTAGAGCGTTCAGAATACCCAAGCATGAAACACTTTTGTGCTTTAGAATCAAACTTGTTCAGATTCTCTTTAGTATTCAACATATAGCAAAATACATCCAAAAGGATGGAAATATGAAATGTTGGGTTTTCTGTTCCTCCACAATTCATAGGGAGTCTTTTCCAGAAGAGGTCTTACAGACACTCTGTTTTGAATGTAACAGGTTGTGTTGATTGCTTCTGTCCAAAAGTGCTTTTCCTTATTAGTCTCATTGATCATGGTTCTGGCCATTTCTTGCAGAGTTCTATTTTTCCTCTCTACAACCCCATTCTGTTGTGGAGTTCTAGGACAGGAAAAATCATGAGCAATGCCATTTTCATTAAAATATTTTTCAAAATATTTGTTTTCAAATTCACCACCATGATCACTTCTGACTTTTATAATTTTGAAATCTTTTTCATTCTGGACTTGTTTTGCAGAAGTCAAAGAACACAGAATGTGACTCATCCTTGTGTTTTAGGAACTTTACCCATGTCTATCTACTGTAGTCATCAACAATGACTAATCCATACTTCTTGCCTTTGATGGATGCAGTTTTCACTAGTCCAAACAGATCAATGTGAAGTAATTCTAATGGTCTTGAGGTTGAAACAGCATTTTTAGATTTAAAGGAAGATTTTGAAAACTTTCCCTTTTGACATGCTTCACAAAGAGCATCTGAGTTGAACTTCAACTTAGGAAGTCCTCTGACCAGATTGGGTTTAATAATCTGAGATATACGTCTCATATTAATATGCCCCAATCTTCTGTGCCAGACCCATTGCTCATCATTAACAGACAAGAGGCATTTAACATTTTGAACTTTAAGTTCTGAAAGATTTATTTTGTAAATGTTGTTCTTCCTCTTTCCATTGAATAGGATTGAGCCATCCTTCTGACTAACAGCTTTACAACATTGTTGATTAAAGATTATATCATAACCATTGTCACTTAATTGACTTATGGACAATAGATTATGCTTTAATCCTTCTAAAAGAAGAACATTAGATATAGAGGGAAGGTTACCATTACCAATAGTACC
The DNA here is from genome assembly GCA_963859935.3 of Lathyrus sativus. NCBI lineage: Eukaryota > Viridiplantae > Streptophyta > Magnoliopsida > Fabales > Fabaceae > Lathyrus > Lathyrus sativus. The sequence continues at coordinate 286,141,603 of OZ012738.1, forward strand.
AGAGCCAATTATCTTGCCCTTCTGATTCCCTCCAAACTTCACTTCTCCTCCAGATTTAAGTTCCAGGCTTTGGAACATAAACCTTTCTCCCGTCATGTGACGTGAGCAGCCAGAGTCCAGGTACAATGACTGGCGTCTTGACTTTTCTGCTAAAAACATCTGCAACAGGGATAATCTTATCCTTAGGTACCCAGATCTTTTTGGGTCCTTTTTGGTTAGCTGCCTTGAAAGTTGGTCTGAACTTCTGTCTTTTTACAACAGTATTGTTCTGACTTACTTTTGGCTTAAACATAGGAACGTTCTGATCAGAACGTGTGTGTTTAATGTCATTCAGATGACCAAACTTGAAATGAGAGCACAAGGGAGTTTTCTTGATAACAAGTTTATCAACAGGCATTGGATTTAAATCCTTTCCAGAAGAGGATTCATATTCAATTCCTTTCCTGTTATTTCTGCTAACCCCATAGATCATAGAAGCCATCTTGCTTCTGTCTATGCTTTTAGCAAGAAATTTCTGAAAGCTAAAGTCATATTCATCTAAAATGTTTTTGCATTTAGATTTACTTTCAGATTCAGAGTTATGTTGAGCTATTTCAAAATCAGCTTTCATTTTTAAATTGTTTTCTTTTCGCTCAACAATTTCTGATTTTAACAGATTATTCTCAGAGCCAAGATTGCACTTAAGCTTCTTGCACTTGAGCTTAATCTGGTTATAATTTTTCAGGACTTCAAATAAGACTTTAATCAGCTCTTCCCTAGTGAGATCAGAAAGTACCTCTTCTGAGTTAGATTCAGAATCAGACTCAGATCCAGATGATTCTTCATTCTGATCTTCAATGCCTGCCATCAGATCCATGTTGGCGCATTCATCTTCAGATTCTGATGAGGATCCAGATTCATCAGAGTCATCCCAAGTTGCCATTAGAACCTTCTTCTTTTTATCAAACTTCCTCTTAGGTTTTTCTTTAAGAAGTTTTGGACATTCACTCTTGTAATGGCCAGGTTCTTTGCATTCAAAACAGACAACTTCCTTCTTTCCAGATTTTTTTGGTCCAGAGGACTCCTTGCGCTGATCTGGTCTTTTGAAGTTCTTGAACTTCCTCTGCTTGTGCTTCCAGAGTCTGTTGATTCTTCTGGACAACAAGGATAATTCATCTTCTTCTTCAGAAGAAGATTCTTCAGAGCTTTCCTCTAACACCTGCAAAGCTTTCACAGATTTGTTAGATTTTAAGGCAATAGACTTACCTTTCTTTTGAGGTTCATCTTCCTCAAGTTCAATTTCATGACTCCTTAGTGAGCTGATTAACTCTTCCAGAGTGATCTTGTTCAGATCCTTGGCAAGCTTCAGAGCAGTGACCATAGGTCTCCATCTGATAGGCAGGCTTCTGATGATCTTCTTCACATGATCAGCAGTTGAGTAGCCCTTGTCCAGAACTTTTAGACCAGCTGTAAGAATCTGGAATCTAGAGAACATAGTTTCTATGGACTCAGATTCTTCCATCTTGAACGCTTCATACTTTTGTATTAACGCCAGAGCCTTGGTCTCTTTTACTTGAAGGTTTCCTTCATGAGTCATTTTCAAGGACTTAAACATGTCAAATGCAGTTTCTCTATTTGTGATCTTTTCATACTCAGTGTGAGATATTGCATTTAACAATATTGTTCTAGCCTTGTGGTGATTTCTAAACTCCTTCTTTTGGGCTTTTGTCATAGATTTTCTGTCTACTTTCTTGCCATTCCCATCAGTGTGATGAACATACCCATCTATGACCAAGTCCCACAAATCAGCATCATAACCAAGAAAAAAACTTTCAATCCTGTCTTTCCAATAATCAAATTTCTCCCTCATCAAACATAGGGGGTTTTGTACTGATTCTGTCTCTTTCTTCATATTTGTTGGATGTTGAAGCATCAGCCATAATAACAACCAAATATATATATATATATATATATATATATATATATATATATATATATATATATATATATATATATATATATATATATATCAAAGTTTTTTCTCACTGGATCTTTTCTGTCACTGTGAAGTGGTAGCACACAAAGAACTGGAGCTCTGATGCCAACTGAAGGTGAGAAAATACTTAGAAGGGGGGTTGAATAAGTATGAAGATAAAACTTAGAAATAAAAACTCAAGGATTTTTATCCTGGTTCGTTGAACTCAACTACTCCAGCCCACCCAATCTAGAGTGATTTGCCTTTCTCAAACAAGGACTTAATCCACTATTTAATCAACTGATTACAATAGTAAGCACTAAGAACAACTGTTCAAAGTCTTCTCAAGAACTACTGATCCTAACTGGATCTTCTTAAGGTTCTCTTACAATCAAATGTAATAATAAATACAAGTGTTAAAATGCTTCTAATAAAGCTTTATCACAACTGTGATTTTTCACTTAAGATGAAGAACAATGAAATAATTCTAGCAAGAATGTATGAGTTGTATGAGAGCTTAGTTATGAATTCTTTTCAAGTATTTTCGTCAACTGAAGAAGATGAGTGGAGACTTGCTTTTATAGGCACAGTGATCCAAGAGCTTTTCACGTTGAGAATAGTGTACCAAAAGGTCTGAGCCTTTTTGTCTTCACATCATGTGATCTTTCCTAGAAGAAGAATGCACAGAGAAATCTTTTTTGTCTGTGTTCTTGTGTCTAGCATAAATAAGGAAAGAGTCGTTTGGTTATTCCAACGGACATAATCTTTGAATTCTTCTTCAACAATTTCCAGCAAGAATCGTCATAGTCTAAATTGATCAGAGTGATGTTTTGCTGAATCAGAGTCTTTGCAACAAGTGTGCTTTTAGCGTGTATAAGTTCAGAGCAGAGTTTTGGGTCAGATCCTTAGTACTGGCAGCGTTAGTACTATCAGAGTCTTCTGAAGTAACTGTGCTTGAAAACTCTTCATACAGAATTCTTCATTTCTTCAGATGCTTCTGGCTTTTGCTTCAGATGCTTCTGTAGCTTCTGCTTCAGATTCTTCTGGAGCTTCTGCTTCAGATTCTTCTGGAGGCAGCGCTCAGAATCTTCTGGAGGCAGCGTACAGAATCTTCTAAGAGATGCTTCTGACGCTTCAGATCCTTGCATATTTATTATGTTCAAATCTAATTTGCTTCTGGAGTGATATTTACCCTAACATCTGCAGCAAACATTCTCAAGCAAATTTTAGAGTATATAATTCTTTAATACAAAATTTCACAATAGTTATCATCAAAACATAGAGATATTATTAAGAACCAATCTGTGTTCTAACAATGGGAACTTTCCTAACGTCCCTCTGGTGGGTAGGAAAGGTTGCATCAATTACAATCCATCTATCGCTATTAGACAAATCGGGTATGCCTTGAGGGGACCTCCTAAGGACGAAGAGGTACAGGAATCTATGTACCTCACTGGCACATTGGAAGGGGATGATTTGGCCAGATTTGAACATGATTGGAGTAACGTTCACCGAAAAGGAAAGACCTCATTGGAGAAGAGCAATAGTCAGGCTTATGCTACTTATGTGGCCTGGATTTATAGCAGGGCAGAAAAGGTGATGATGCCCTTTCCTCCCGTCAAGCAGGACTGCCATTTAGAGCCTACCATGATTGAAATCCAGAAGTATAATCAACTTCAAGCTAAGAATGAAGAGCTGATCAAAGCCAACGAAGAACTGGAAAAAGAAATCGCTCAACTCCGAAGTGATAAGAACGAGGCCGTATACACCTGCAAGAAGCAGACAGAATTGATAAATCACTTGGGCGCCAATTTGACCAAGGAGACTGATTCTAGAGAGCGTCTTGGATTGGACCTGAAGGTTGTGCATAGTGTATTGACCACTAAGAAGCAAGACCTGGATAGAGTGTATCTGAAGTTACCCAAGAACGAGAAATTATGGAACAACACTTTGACTAGCCACAAATAGCGAGAAGAAAAACTGAAGCAACAAATAGCCCAGTTGGAGGCTCAGGTTGAGATCAAAGACAAGAAGATAGAGGCCGAAGCCTCACTTCGAAGAGACGTCCAGTACAGGTTGGTTGAGACCAAGGCAAACCTACAGGATTATCAACTCAGAGCTGATGCTAAGAGGTGTAGAGTGGAAGAGCGATCCGGAGAAGGTGTTTGTGGGGACATTGCTGAGGGTCTCCAAGATACCATCAGGCAAAGGGATCTACTGATCCGGGTTCTGCTCACCCAGCCTGACCATCCCACTACGAAGAAGTTACTAGAGGATTTCTGTACCCGAAGCCGCACTTGATTTCTTTGTATTTCTTTGTATCTTTTATGCATTGATATGCTGACCCCCACCAGGCTTATTGGTTGGGGTCACAATTGTTGCTTCAGTTGTATTTGATTACTATTGTACGCTGCCCACGCGGGTTTTTCAGATATATATGAGGATTTCTTTCCATGATTGGATGGTAGAATTTATTTGTCTTGGAGCTAGAATCGAGGGGGAGTTCTTCCTAATGCATAGATACGTGTTTGAATTTGCATGAATCATTTGCATAACAAGTACCTCGAACTATTTTCCTAACACTTTGTGCTTGCAGGTTATTTCAAGATTGAACGAAGGCAGATTCACCGTTATTCTATCAGAGCAAATCAAGCTAGAGTAATGGAACAGGTTCAGACTGACATTCAAGAGCTCAAGGAAAGGATGGATCGTTTTATGGATCTCATGCAAGTGGTCGCTAATGGCCAGGATCAGCTCAGAACTCTGGTGCAACCTCTGATTACACGCATCGACAGCAACGGCGTGCTACACGGTGGGAATATGGTGAACCCTCACCTTGTTGAGACCCCTCATGCTGACATCCCTGTTACTGGAGGGAACGGAAGTGGCAATGGTAATGTTGTTACTAATATTGGAGCTAATGGGAATACGACTGGAGTCGGAAATGGCAACTTTGAGGCCAATGGTAATGCTGGTATAGGCAATGGCAATACTGGAGGAACGGGTAATGCTGGAAACACTGGTGCTGGTAATTTGTATGGTCTTGATGTTGTTGGGTTTGCTCAGGGTAATGGCCATTAACCATGGCAAGAGGATCGTCAAGAGGACTTATTCTCAATGAAAGGAGCTGAGGGCGAACTGAATTCTGAAGCCCGCTTAAGGTTTAAAGCACTCGAAGACAAGATGAAGAGTTTTGAGAACTTGAATACCATGGGCGTTGACATGACCAAGCTGGGACTGATCTCAGACTTCAAGGTGCCTCCCAAGTTTAAGGTACCTGACTTCGAGAAGTATAAGGGCACCACTTGCCCCCGTGTCCATCTGAGCTCGTATTATCGAAAGATGTCCGCACATTCTGAAGATGAGAAGTTGCTGATGCACTTCTTCCAGGACAGCCTGTCAGGCCCCTCGTTGGAGTGGTATATGGGTTTGGAGCCCACAAGTGTACGTACATGGAAAAACCTTGCTGAAGCATTCGTACATCACTATCAGTATAACAACGATCTGGCTCCCAACCGGGTTTAGCTACAAAATTTGTCTCAGAAGAACAAGAAGGATTTAAAGAGTACGCCCAGAGGTGGCGTGAACTGGCAGCAAGAGTTCAACCACCGATGGTTGAGCGAGAACTTTTTGAGATGTTCGTGGCTACACTTCCAGGAGTTTATTATGAGAAGCTTGTCAGTGGTATGTCGGGAAGCTTCTCCGACCTCATAATCACTGGAGAACATGTAGAGAATGGCATCAAACTCGGAAAGATTCAGGGTGGAGATGTATCCTCAGCTGGAGGGGGAAAGAAGCCTTACAGTGGTAAGGGACGTGAAGGTGAGACGAGATCAGTGTCTAGTGCTCGGGGAAAAGGAAAAGGCCAGCGCCAGCAGGTCGCTAGCATTACTATTCCTGCTGTCCAGCAACCTCAGCAGCAGCAGCAGCAAGGGTACCGGAGGTACCCGAATAAAGCACCATTGTCAAATCATCATCTTGAAACCCCGCCCATGTTATATGCTCAGCTTTTGCAGACATTGCTTCAATTACAGCTAGTGCAGAAGAGAACTCTGGCTCCCTTGATAGGGACACCTCCACTGGGCTACGATGCGAATGCGAGATGTGAGTTTCATTCGGGGGCACCTGGCCACTCGATTGACAACTGTAAGGCATTCAAGCACAAAGTACAAGATATGGTTGACGCCAAGATAATCAACATTTCCGATAATGTTCTGAATGTTACAAAGAACCCTATGCCTAACCATGGGGGAGACGGGGTTAGCGCCATCATTGAAGAGGAAGATTCGGATTTATTGACTGATGTCAAAGACCTGAAAACACCACTTGGTTTCGTTAAAGCCAAGTTGATGAAGAAAGGTATTTTCCCAGGCTGTGGAAAGTTGTGTATGGATTGTGCGAATCATTTAGATGGCTGTGATCAGTTGATAGCAGGGATTCAGAGTTTGATGAACGAAGGAATTCTGCAGTTTAGTCAGAGGGCTGAGAACAGATCAGGGGAAGTAATGCTGAAGCAGAAGAATGAGATTGCCAATATCACCATCCCCCGTAAAACAATTACCATTTCTGCATCGAGGCCACCTACGATCACCATAAAGAAGGCGGGGCATATACCATTCGAGAGTACTAACGTTGTTCCATGGCACTATGGGGCAGACGTCTATTGCAATGGACAGAAGTTGGAGTTGGAGCCATCCGGGCAATCTGTTGACAACCTAGTGGGGACTGGGGGAATAACGTGTAGCGGAAGAGTGTTCGCCCCACCAGAGATTGTGGCTGACAATGCTGACAGAGGTAAAAGTAAGGTCGTCGAAGAAACCTCCCGCGAGGTAGAGAAAGACCTGCTTGTGAAAGATGTCGAGGAATTCATGAGACTGATCAAGAAAAGTAATTATAAGATCGTTGATCATCTTCATCAGACACCGTCTAAGATCTCTATTCTGAATCTGTTGTTGTGTTCTGAGGCACACCACAACGCTCTGCTGAAGGTTCTGAATGCAGCGTATGTACCACAAGAGATCTCCGTCAACCAACTAGAGGGAGTAGTTTCTCATGTGAATGCTGGTAACGGATTAGGGTTCATTGACCTAGAGCTGACACCGAAAGGAAGGAACCACAATAGCGCCTTGCATATCTCGATAGAATGTCGAGGAACAGTCATGTCCCATGTGCTGGTGGACACGGGATCATCTCTAAACGTTCTCCCTAAGAAAGCTCTGATGAGGTTTGATACGAGAGGGCTGATATGCACACCCAGTGACCTGGTGGTAAAAGCTTTTGATGGAACTAAGCGGACCGTCTTTGGAGAGGTAACTCTACCCATTCAAGTTGGGCCAGAGACCTTTGACGCGGTCTTCTATATCATGGATATCATGCCAGCCTATAGTTGTCTATTGGGCCGACCTTGGATCCATTCTGCGGGCGTAGTAACTTCCACATTGCACCAAAAATTGAAGTATGTTGTGGGTGGCAGCATCGTGACCGTTTGTGGTGAATAGGACATAATGGTGAGCCACTTGTCATCTTTTAAATATGTTGAGATGGATGGCGAGATCCACGAAACTTTGTGCCAGGCGTTTGAGACCGTTAAAGTCAAGGATGCGATTCCAATGATGATCGAGAAACCTGAGATGAATCTCTCTTCCTTCAAGGAAGCTCAAGCTGTTGTTCAAGCTGGCTCTGCCCCAGGCTGAGGGCAAGTTCTGGAAATCCCTAACAAGCAGGATAAGTTTGGGATAGGGTATTCTCCTTCTGCTGATGCTTCCTCCTCTCACAATGCGTCGTGCGTCAAAGGGCCGATTCAGTTCACAAAAGGTGGGGTGATATTTGAGAATGTCAATGCCGTGTCTGAAGACGACGAAGATAGTGATTGTGACCTGGACTCCTGGATTCAGCCATGCAAACCAGGCCAGAGCCTCAACAACTGGTCCGTCCAGGATGTCATCCAAGTGACGCGTAAAGAGTAATGCTTTGTCTTTTCCAATTATTGTACAACCTTATGCTCTACCCGGGGCATAATGGTTTTATTGTCAGGGCCTTGATTGCTTATGCATGTACATATTATCGATAAATCAAAGGGCGTTTTCTTTGCATTCAAATTTTGTGATCTCTATTATTCCTGTTTTGTTTTTTGTTTTGAAAAACAATAAAATGGCAATACGGTTTGTGCTAACCTGCATATCCTCTTCTTAAGCTTAACCCTTGTTATTGCAGGATTCGCACTATAGATGACATCGACTCTGAACCTTCTACGACTCACTTCGACTTTGATTGCCCGATATATCAAGCTAAAGAAGATATTGATGAGGATGAAGACCTTCCAGAAGAGTTGGCCCGTCTGTTAAAACAAGAAGATAAGATCATTATGCCTCATGAGGAAGAGATTGAGATTGTTAATCTGGGTTCTGAGGAACTTGTCAGAAATGTTCGAGTAGGGGCTGCATTACAAAGCGATGTCAAGCAAAGATTGGTCGAGATGCTTCGAGAGTATAGTGACATCTTTGCTTGGTCGTATGAAGATATGCCCAGGCTCGACACTGACATAGTGGTTCATCATCTACCACTGCGAGAAGATTGTCCTCCAGTTAAGCAGAAGCTTAGAAGGACACGACCAGATATGGCCGTTAAGATCAAAGAAGAAGTATAAAAGCAGCTGGATGCTGGATTTTTAGCGGTCACTACTTACCCTCCGTGGGTCGCCAACATAGTACCTGTACCGAAGAAGGACGGTAAGGTGCGGATGTGTGTTGATTATCGAGATTTGAATAAGGTGAGCCCTAAAGATGATTTCCCGCTCCCTCATATTGATGTGTTGGTCGACAATACAACTCAATTTTCCGTGTTTTCGTTCATGGATGGCTTCTCCGACTATAACCAAATCAAGATGGCGCCAAGGGACATGTAGAAAACCACGTTCATTACACCTTGGGGGACGTTTTGCTACAAGGTAATGCCTTTTGGTCTGAAGAATGCAGGGGCCACTTACCAGCGGGCGATGGTCACTTTATTTCATGACATGATTCACCATGAGATTGAAGTCTATGTTGATGACATGATTGCAAAGTCTCAAACGGAGGAGGGAAATCTTGTCAATTTGCTGAAGCTTTTTGAGAGGCTTAGGAAGTTCAGGTTGAGGCTGAATCCTAACAAGTGTACTTTCGGAGTACGGTCGGGAAAACTACTGGGGTTTATTGTGAGCGAAAAAGGCATTGAGGTTGACCCTGCTAAGATAAAAGCAATACAAGACATGCTAGTGCCAAAGACTGAAAAAGAAGTTTGTGGTTTTCTGGGAAGAATAAACTACATTGCTAGGTTTATATCTCAGCTCATGGCCACGTGTGAACCGATGTTCAAGCTATTGAAAAAAGATCAGGCGATTATCTGGTACGAGGATTGCCAGAAGGCATTTAACAAGATAAAAAAGTATCTGCAGGAACCTCCAATTTTGATACCCCTAGTGGTCGGAAGACCCTTAATCATGTACTTGACAGTTCTCGAGAATAGCATGGGTTGCGTTCTCGGTCAGCACGACGAGACTAGCAGAAAGGAGCATGCCATTTATTACTTGAGTAAAAAGTTCACAGATTGTGAGTCTCGTTACTCAATGCTGGAAAAAACGTGTTGCACACTCGCGTGGGCTGCCAAACGTTTACGACAGTATATGCTCAATCACACGACCATTCTAATTTCGAAGATGGATCCGATCAAGTACGTCTTCGAGAAGCAAGCGCTTTCAGGCAGGATTGCCAGGTGGCAAATGATACTGACGGAGTATGATATTTAATATGTTTCCCAGAAGGCCATCAAGGGAAGTGTGTTGTCTGAGTACCTTGCCGAACAACCTATCAAAGATTATCAGCCTATGAAATTTGAATTCCCTGATGAGGATATCATGTTTCTCAAAGTGAAAGATTGTGATGAACCGTTGCTCAACGAGGGGCCAGATAGGGAGTCCCAGTGGAAATTGATATTCGACGGTACAGTTAATTCGTATGGAAGTGGTATTGGGGCGGTCATTACGACTCCCCAGGGATCCCACATCCCATTCACTGCCAGATTGACTTTTCCAGTCACCAACAATGAAGCGGAATACGAGGCATGCATTATGGGTTTAGAAGAAGCTATTGATTTGAGAATCAAAAACCTGGATGTATACGGAGACTCGGCACTCGTTGTTAACCAAGTAAAAGGGAAGTGGGAGACTCGTCAGTCGAATTTGGTCCCTTACATGAATTATGCCAGAAGGCTGCTTCCATTCTTCGATCGAGTGGAACTCCATCATGTGCCTAGAGCAGAAAATCAGATGGCTGATGCCTTAGCCACGTTGGCTTCGATGTATAAAGTCAATTTTTGGAATGAAGCTCCAAGAATTGTCAATTTCCGTCTTGACAGACCTGCATTCGTTTTTTCCATTGAGGAAGCCTCCGATGGCAAGCCATGGTTTCATGATATTCAGAACTTCCTTCTGACTAAGGAGTATCCTGCGGGAGCGTCAACCCAGGATAAGAAGACTCTTAGGAGGCTGTCTGGAAATTTCTATCTCAATCCTGATGGAGTTCTGTATAAGAGAAATCACGATCTCGTGCTACTCAGATGTGTGGACGAAAAAGAAGTTAGTTTGCTTAAGGAGGAGGTCCATGAAGGCACATTTGGTACGCACGCCGGCGGACATGCTATGATGCGGAAAATATTATGAGCAGGATATTATTGGCTGACGATGGAGTCGGATTATTTCAAATTTGCGAAGAGATGTCATAAATGCCAGATTTATGCTGACAAAATTCATGTGCCGCCGTGCCCGTTGAATGTCATGTCACCCCCGTGGCCGTTCTCCATGTGGGGCATTAATATGATAGGCAAGATTGAGCCAATTGCATCTAACGGTCACCGCTTCATTTTGGTAGCCATCGACTACTTCACCAAGTGGGTGGAGGCAGCCTCGTATGCCAACGTGACCGAGCCAGTGGTGGCTAGATTCATAAAGAAGGACATCATTTGTCGATACGGAGTTCCCGAGCGGATTATTACTGACAATGGGTCGAATCTGAATAATAAGATGATGAAGGAGTTATGCCAGAACTTCAAGATTAAACATCACAACTCATAACCTTACCGGCCGAAGATGAATGGCGCGGTTGAAGCGGCCAACAAGAACATTAAAAAGATAATACAAAAGATGGTTGTGACCTACAAAGATTGGCATGAGATGTTGCCATTTTCATTGCACGATTATCGTACGACGGTACGCACATCAACCGGGGCAACTCCTTTCTCACTAGTGTATGGTATGGAGGTTGTCCTACCGTTAGAAGTTGAGATTCCTTCTTTGCGAGTTTTGGTTGACGTGAAACTCGATGAGGCAGAATGGATTAAGAACCGATTGAATTAACTCATTCTGACGGATGAGAAGAGATTAGCATCGATTGCATATGGTCGTCTGTACCAGAGCCGAATGAAGAAAGCTTACGATAAGAAGGTGCGTCCTAGAAGCTTTCAGACGGGTGATCTCGTCCTGAAGAAGATTCTTCCACCACAATCCGATCACAGGGGCAAGTGGACTCCTAACTACGAAGGTCCGTATGTCGTCAGCAAGGTCTTCTCGGGAGGAGCCTTGTTGTTATCCACGATGGATGGCGAAGATTTTGCATCCCCTGTGAACGCGGATGCAGTTAAAAAATACTTTGCTTAAAAAATGACCCGCTGGAAAGAAAAAAGAATATCTAGGCAAAAATGGGGCATCCCGGCGAACCATAAAAAAGGAAAAAGGTTCGGAGAAAAAATAGGGATATAAATGAAAAAATGTACACCCGCGAAGTCGAAAACCTGAAAGGGCGGCTTTGGCAAAAAAGGGTATCCCGGTGAATCGAAAACCCGAAAGGGCGGCTCAGGCAAAAGTTAGGGATTAAGAAAAGCAAATGACTGCGTTCCATGTGTGAACTTTCATTGTTTAGTGGTTTGGGAAGACCTGAGGGCTGTTTATCCAAATCAATCTCTTCTGAAGCTGAAGCGTCGAAGAAGTATCGAAGTCGAGTGGGTCATAGAGGGATCAACTCATGGTGTTCGTCTATGCCGCATTGCCGACATTTGTGTATATACTGATGTATATTTATGTTTATGCTTGCGCAGCTTCCTCATTTCAGGAGCTTGCATCTGTTGTAAAACATTTTGCCCATTTAGGGACTCGTTTATCAATAAACATATACTATTCAGTATTTTTGTTTGTTTGTTTAGCTTATATCTGTTTTGTGTGCGAAAAAGAACGCCCGATGTTTTTGATAAAATGCGCATACATAAACTTGCTGGCCTAGGCTGATAATTGTTGAAACATTGAATTACCTGAACATTGTCACAGGATGATAACCTCGATAGGTCCCTTTGTGAAGGGTATCTTGTCTGTTTGTTCATTTTGTTGCAGGGACGTCACCCTCCAAGCAGTATGCCAGATGTTTTCCGAGCAGGATGATTCCTTCTTCTCCAGCGAGTTCAGCAGTGTTTCCCCACGGAGTCTGAACATGGGACTGTGAGCATTGATGTGTCTCCCCGAATGGAGATAGATTCTCCCCAACCAGGTGTATCTTAGGCAGGATCATCGTCTCCCCAGCTGAGTCATACGCAGGAGTGTGTACTCGTTCCCAGCAGTGGGTCAACCTGCAGTTTTCTCGTAGAAGACTATTTGTAAGTGTTCAGCTTCCGATAGTTCAGACTGAATTCTTCGGCAAAATTGAAATTCCCTACAGAGTTGTGTCCTCCCCGGTAGGTAGGATTTATTCCAGCGTCTGGTTGCCTATCCTCAGCCGAGTTTGCAGTTCCCCAAGAGAGCCGAGTCCTTGGAAGCTGTTCAGGGCATTATTGGTTCTCCCCGGGAGAGTATTGAATAGTTGTTGCTATACTTCCCCATCGGAGTCCGTATCTCCAGGAAGAGTCTATCTGCAAAGGCCGTGCAGTTTATTTCTGCGATTGACATCGTTTCCTCAGGGGTTTGTGGTTCGTTTACTCAATTGAGCAAGTACAGGTTCTCGTAGAACTTTGTCCCCGGCAGAAAGTCGTCTAAAGCTCGTTTCCCCAGGTTGAGTCTAATTGAGATTGGTGTGACTTCTTCTCCTCAGTAGGATGACTCCTCCTCTCCACCAGAGTGGTTCTTTCTCCTTGATAGGAGGATTTTCCTCTTCAGCATTTATTTTGCTGATTTGGTCATAACATTTTGTATGATTGCATAGCATTTACACTAAAACGCGTAGCATTTCCACCGTGTGAAGCATTACGCCATTGTCAAACATATGCATATGAAACATGAGCTAGGTCGTTACCGTTCTTGTTTTGCAAGTGTTCCTCAGCAGAGCTGTTTGCTTAGGATGATTCTTGAAGTCCCCAGCGAAGTTGTTTGTTCAGGATGATTCTTGAGTTCCTCAGCAGAGTTGTTTGTTCAGGATGATTCTTGAAATCCCCAGCGGAGATGTGTCATCCCCAGCAGGTTTCAAACAGAGAAGTTGAAATTTCCCTTGAAAACTTGATGATTGAAGTCCGACAGTAGTGCCGAACTCCTCCTGACTTACTGATGAAGTCCAACTGCGATGTCGAAGTAGTTCTCCTAGCTGACGCAGAGTGCCTGACGGCAGAAGTTTAGATATCCCTATTGGTTCATGATTGATTAAGGATTCTATTTTCGACTTACTGACGAAGTCCGGCTGACGCCCGAGAATTTCTTTGAATGCCCGACAGCATAATTAACTCGATTGTCAAAAGTTCCTAATGACCCGATAAGTCAAGAGGAATTCTTCTGTTGTCGTGCCGCAGAATGCCTGACAGCAATATCAGCTATGTATCACCAGTTACCATGTAACCAGTGATCCCTTGATGACTTGAGGAAGAAGCTGCAGCGAAATCTGATGATCATCCTGACGGAGATTTGAGACTAGTCGCTCACCAGCCAGTTGTCGTGCAACTGGTGATCCCTTATTGACTTACTGATGAAGTCCGACGAAGATATTGTCGATGTTCCTAGCGACCTGATGAGTCCATAGGTGACGATAAGGAATTCTTCTGCTGTGGTACAAAATGCCTGACGTCATGATTGACCATCCTTTACCAGTTACCATGTAACCGGTGATCCCTTGATGACTTGAGGACGAAGATCTACAGTGAAATCAGACGATCATCCCGACAGAGATTTGTAGTTAATCATTCACCAGCAGGTTGCCGTGCAACTATCAATATCAGCTATCCTTCACCAGTTACCGTGTAACCGGTGATCCCTTGATGACTTGAGGACGAAGTGCTACAGTGAAATCAGATACATCAGATCAGTAATTCTCCAGCAGGTTGCCGTGCAACTATCATTTCAGTTTCCGAGAATTTGTCCCTATCAGAGTATCGTTCAATCGTGCGGTTGGCAAATTTCCGGGTTTATTGGTATTCAACCGTCTTTTACCGTGATTGTTTGAGATCTGTTCGCTTCTCAACTAGTCAGGTCCAAGCCGTTTGAATAGGGGCAGTTGTTGCACCCCAAAATTTGCCTAACCTTTTTCTGTACATAGCTTGTGTTTCATTGCATTCATTCTAGCATTATCATCTGCATTGCATTGACATGTGTGCAGGAGATCAAGAGGTATGACTACCAACAAGGGCTACACAAGGTTATGAAGCTATCTGAGAGTCCTTATTCAAGTATTCAAGGGTTGATATCCTCATAAGAGAAGCCAAAGATCCTCAGAGAGAGTGGTTGAAGCCAAGTGTGTACATCTCCTAACTTGAGAGTTGAGGGAGGTCCTCAGATGATTTTGAACCCATGGGAGAGGACTTGAGACCTTGAGAGAGCTCATGAGAAGTATTGAAGTTCATTTTGAAGCCTAGACAGGTCATTATGCAAAGGATAAGAAGCTATAACCAAGATGGGTGCAACTAGGGTTTCATCTGGCCAACCCTAGGTTAACTGATGATTTGAAGAAGGTTGAAACCTAATTCCAAAGCCATGTGATCATGGATTGATGTATTAAGATGGCTAAGGGATGATTCCAAGGTCAACTCATCATGAATCAAGAGTGTGAGGAGTTCCTAAGCTAGGGTTGCTATGCTTGACAATGTAAAATCCCCTGGTTTTGTGCCTGACTTCAAGACCACATAACTCAAGATGTGATTTTCATCTCACCTTGACCCCAACATAATTGTTGTAGAGCATGATCATAGCTTTAATTTGAGTACTAGAAGTCCTTGATAGGGTTTATAGAACTCAAGTTATGAGCCAGACAAGTTACAGGTCATCAGAGGAATGTGAATTTGGAGCTTAAAAGTTAACCAACTTGCATGACACTTTTTCCCTAGAAGGATGATTCTTATGAACTTTTGGCCAACATGAATGTTGTTCCTTATCTTCTTAGCTTTCTAGAAAGTACTAGAAGTCCATGATTGGATTTGTAGAACTCAAGTTACAAGCTTTGCAAGATAAGGGTATTTTGGGAATTTGGAATTATAGGTCATTTTTTATCATGGGTCAATTTCATCAACTTAGGCACCTCAAATGGACTTTTGATCAACTTGAAAGTTGCTCAAAATGGTGTTATTTGTCCAATCATGACCCAAAGATTCATTGATATGGATTAAATATGGAAGTGTATGAAGCGATTTTCATGGAAGATAATTAAAAGGCATAAAAAAAGAGAAAATTACAAAACAATTCATGTTTGTGCAAAACTTGGCAAGTTTGTGCATTTTTTGAAAGTAGAAGGCATTTGGAGCATTTTGGCATTGTTACATTTTTGAGTTAAGGTTGATTTCATGGCTTAATTTCAAGTTGCTTAAAGTTGAAGTAACATAATCAATGTGCACCATAGGATTGAATTGAGGATTCAATCTGATCCATTCATATTCATGAGGTATTGTGCAAGCAATTTGGGTGAGAATGAAGCTGAAACAGAGCCAAAATACACGACTACCATGAGAAGAAAGTGAGGAAAATCAGAAAATTGGATTGAGTGAATTGGGCCATAATTGGGCCAGGTAATGATCCAAAATAGTCCTATATAAGTTTCTGGATGAATTCATAGCAAGGTTGGTGATTGGAGAAGCTTGAATGAGGTAAGGAGCACTTGAAAAAGTTAGTTACAAGGTGAAAATCGTTTTCCATCTTAGAGGCCATTGCAGAGGAAATTGGAGCTCCAAGATTCTTCAGCAAGCATCACTGAACGTGTCTGAGCAAGTTTGATCAAGAATTGGAGGTTGTGGCACTCTCTGTAAAAGCTCAAACCAGGTTTTCATCTTTTCATTATTGTGCTCTGATGAGATTGAATTAAGATAGAAATAGCATGTGGTTAGGTAGAGTATGAACCTTAGATGGATTTAGGTATGATTTAGAGAGTTTTTGAGATGATTCTTGATCATGAGTGAAATGTTTAGAGATTCGGTTAGGTCTTAATTTTGATGGATTTCAAAGTTTGAATATGGATATTTACTCAGGGAGGAGAGTAGAGTAGATTGGTGGCCTTAGATTGAAGTTTAGTGATGATTTTTGCAAGAACACCATTTCTGTTAGGGCTCGTATTTGCCTGATCTTTGGAGAAAAATAAAAAAGAATCATATCATGATGTTCCCTGTGGAGAGACGAGTAAAACGGTATAAGTTTCGTGCGTTTTGGCCATGTTTTGATTTATGGTAATGTTGGTGCCACCGGAGAAGACGATCGGAGTCTTCTCCGGCCACCGTGAGTACCTTCCCTCCCTTTCAGTTTTAAAATGAAGAAGATGAACACATGCCATTGGATTGAGTTGATTTAATTGACTTAGTAGCTAGATCCTGCGTGTGAGATTGAGTCTGAAGACTCGTTGACCTTGACCACTGACATGGCGTAATGAGGAGGCTTGGATGAACATACTTTTACATTGCAATGTTAGAATTAGGGAGTATGGTGATCATGAGTCAAACGTGTGGCATGTTGTCCATAGCAAAACGAATCGTTTCACTTAAGTAGCCTGAAGGCTACGTGGCGCGCGTTCCCCCCCTTGGATCAGTGGACCAATCATTAGATCTAGTGGCCACGTTTTTTTGTTATTTTCTGAATTTGTTTAATTGTTTTTCTTTATTTCTTTTAATTGATTTTGTCATATAAAATGCATAAAAAATAGTTTTAATTGTCAGAAAAATGTGAAAAATATCATGTCTGTTCCTTGGATTATTTATGATTTTTGTATGCCATTTATTTGGAATTTTGTTTAATTTTCCATTTTTGTGCTATTTTTTTCCATTTTTAATAATTGATAAAAATGTTCAAAATGACTAGTTTACTTGCTGATTTTTGTACCACTTCATGCTTTGGAACTTGGTGCTGAAATTTTGCATGCTTGTTATAGACTCCTTGATAAGTTTGTGTGATTTTTATGGTATTTTTTAGATGACTCTAAGTAGGAGTTTGAGATAGATCTTTAGAAGTATTCCTTGGTGGATCCCCTTTAGCACACCCTTTGAGTTTAGATTTTATTAGAACCTTTAGGATTAGGTTTGGCCCCTGGTTTTTGTACCATAGATTCTTAACCCATGTAGGATCATCTAGGATTTTCCTTAAGATTTTTAGAATTGATTTTCTATTATTCCCCCATTTTGCAAGTTGATTATGGTTTAGGTGACCCTAACTAGGCTTACTTCATAGATTAGTCCTTAGAGTGAACTTTAACTAATTCTAAGCTTCAAATCCCTTCCTTTAGGATAGAACTTAGGTAGATACCTCTTTAGAACCTTTATTAGGCCTTGATAGAGCCTTTGAGTCTTCAGTTTAGGTGATCCTTAGAATGTAATTATTGAGGTTCCTTAGAAGTTCAAATTAGGTGGATGATTCTTCCTTTAAGTTTAGTTTCCCTCAAAATCTTCCTTGCTTATTTAGGATCCTCCTGGTGAGCATGTTTCCTCCTGTGGAGGAATTCATTGCATTTTCATAAAGGAGTTGAATCTATGCAATCTTTCTAAGGGAATGGTGTTGGTTGAGTGCCTGTGGTAAGTTCTTGTGGACCTTACCCTGCTTCCCATCTTCATTCTCCTAATCTTCTCTTATCCAATCATCCTAGGAACCTTCTTGGGGTAGCATAGTCCCTCCTGTGGGGGAACTTTGCACATCTCCTGAAGGAGTCACACCTTTAAAACTTTCCAAATCCCTTTGAGTTGGTTGAGTGCCTGTGGCAAGTTCCTGTGGACCTTACCCTTGCTTCCCAACATTCAATTCCTTTCCTTAGGATAGATGCCTTGTTTGATTACTTGTGGAATAAATTCCTTATTTGTCATAATTTCTTGCCTACATTCATGATTGAGTGGTGTGTTGCATTAGGATAGTTCATGTTTAGGATAGTCTAAAGTGTAGGTGCATGACTGCATTAAGAGGTTGAGTGAGTCTCCCTCTGCTTGTTTGCCTTAAGGGTTGAGGTGATTCTCCCCTTACTTGTGTGTTGTTTTTCTCTTTCTAATTGATGTATTTGTATATAAAGGTTGAGGTGACCCTCCCTTTGCTTGTCTATTTTTGCTTGTTTTCTTTGCTAGATTGCTTAGAGGTTGAGTGAGTCTCCCTCTGCTTGTATTGTTGTATTGCATTTGCATCTTTACTGTTTTCTTTTCTGTTTATCTGCTTTACTGATGTTTAGCAGATATTTTGTCTGTTGTCTGTTTCCCATTAACATGATCCCCTAGGACTCTCACTTCCTTTGATAAGGAAGTGATGATAGAACTTTAGGTTGAAACCTTTGCATGATAACATCTAGGAGTTCCCTGTTTCAAACCTCAACCATAAGACAAATTTGCATGACAACTGTTAGGACTTGATAGTTTCCCCTTAGTTGTGTCCTCTCTCTTCTCATCTCAAAACAACAGTAAAGAACGTAATAAAGGCAAGTTAGTACAGGGCGTTACGAGCCTTAAGCTACTTAGGAAATGATAATTGAGCGGTCTCCTCTCAATCATCTAGAGTGTTTAGTATATGTCCTTTGAAGGATATGCGGCACATTCGCTCCTAAGTCATAGTCTCTAGTGCTGTACAAACTACAGACATCCATAAAAACACTTCTTCCGTAAAAGACAGAAAACGAACTTCAAACCTTTTTTGCCCCGTGGGCCCATAACTCAAGGAAAACTTTTCTGAAGAAAAGAGTGTCGTTAACTCTCAGTTCTACCGCAAACGGTAACGCACGAGTCTCTGACGAGTAAGCTGCATACACCAAACTGCTAGAACTGTTTGTTAACCCTACTCGGAAAAACAGATGAATCTGAACCCCCGTAATTCGTATTATCCCGAACTACGTAAGCTCTGATCTCTCACATCTGTTGAGAGTACGTAGGCACAATACTGACGTATTGGCGAGCCATCTTCCCCCATTCGTTTACCCGTAGTTAGCCGAACTACATTGACTCTGATTTTTCATTCTCTGACGAGAATACGTAGGCAAGAAGCGCGACGCTTTGCCGAGTCATTTTCTTTTCTTTTCAGACCAGCCTTGATAGGTAGATAGTTAAACCAACCCATCAGATAAACACAACAAGCGTGGATCCCGTTGAGTACAACGGATGTGAGGGGTGTTAATACCTTCCCCTTGCGTAACCGACTCCCGAACCCAGACATGGTTGCGATGACCTAGTCTTATACCTTTTCATCAGGTTTTTCCGATCGTTTCCTTTCCCTTTCTATGGGATAAATAACGAAAGGTGATGACTCTTCTGTTTTGTCGGCACCTTATTTTCGCGGTAGCGACAACTATACGACACCGATCAAGAACCTTCTATGACTCACTTCGACTTTGATCGCCCGATATTTCAAGCCGAAGAAGAGATTGATGAGGATGAAGACTTGCCGGAAGAGTTGGCTAGACTCTTTAAACAAGAAGAAAAGATCATTCTGCCTCATTAGGAAGTGATTGAGGTCATTAATCTGGGTTCAGAAGAAGTTGTCAGAAATGTCAGAATATGGGCTGCACTGCAGAGTGACATCAAGCAAAGACTGGTCGAGATGCTTCGAGAGTATAGTGATATCTTTGATTGGTTCTACGAAGACATGCGTGGGCTTGACACCGAAATAGTGGTTCATCGTTTACCGTTGCGCGAAGAGTGTCCGTCGGTCAAACAGAAGCTCAGAAGGACGAGACCAAACATGGCTGTAAAAATCAAGGGAGAGGTCCAAAAGCAGTTGGACGCGGGATTTTTAGCCGTGGCAACTTACCCTCCGTGGGTCACCAACATAGTGCATGTGCCGAAGAAAGACGGTAAGGTACGGGTGTGTGTGGATTATCGAGATTTGAATAAGGCGAGCCCAAAAGATGATTTCCCGCTCCCTCACATTGACGTATTGGTCAACAATATTGATCAATTTTATGTATTCTCCTTCATGGATGGTTTCTCCGGTTATAACCAGATCAAGATGGCTCCGGAGGATATGGAAAAGACGACATTTATCACGCCATGGGGGACGTTTTGTTATAAGGTAATGCTCTTTGGGTTGAAAAATGCAGGGGCAACTTACCAGTGGGCTATGGTTACTTTGTTTCATGATATGATTCATCATGAGATTGAAGTATATGTTGATGACATGATAGCAAAGTCCCAAACGGAGGAAGGACATCTGGTCAATTTACAGAAGTTGTTTGAGAGGCTCAGGAAATTCAGGTTGAGGTTGAATCCTAACAAGTGTACTTTCGGAGTACGGTCCAGAAAGCTACTGGGGTTTATTGTCAGCGAAAAAGGGATTGAGGTTGATCCTGCCAAAATAAAAGCTATACAAGATATGCCAGCGCCAAAAACTGAAAAAGAGGTTTGTGGCTTCTTGGGGAGGTTGAACTACATTGCTCGGTTCATATCTCACCTGATAGCCACGTGTGAACTGTTATTCAAGTTGTTGAAAAAAGATCAGGCGGTCGTCTGGAATGATAAATTCCAAAGGATATTTGACAAAATCAAAGAGTATCTACAGGAACCTCCGGTATTGATACCCCCGGTAGCCGGAAGACCATTAATCATGTACTTAACGATTCTTGAGAACAACATGGGTTGCATTCTCGGTCAACACGACGAGACCGAAAGAAAAGAGCACGCCATATACTATCTGAGTAAAAAGTTCACAGAATGTGAGTCTCGTTACTCGATGCTGGAAAAAAAGTGTTGTGCACTCGCATGGGCTGACAAACGTTTGAGACAGTATATGCTTAATCATACAACTATGTTGATTTCGAAGATGGATCCGATCAAGTATGTCTTCAAAAAGCAAGCGCTTTCAGGCAGGATTTCCAGATGGCAAATGGTACTGACAGAGTACGACATCCAGTATGTTTCTCAGAAGGCCATCAAGGGAAGTGTTCTGTCAGAGTACCTTGCTGAACAACCTATCGAAGACTATCAACCTATGAAATTTGAATTTCCTGACGAAGACATTATGTTCCTTAAGATGAAGGACTGCGAAGAGCCACTACCCGACGAAGGACCAAAGAGGAGTTCTCAGTGGCAACTGATATTTGATGGTGCTGTTAACTCGTACGGAAGTGGAATCGGGGAAATAATTATGACTCCCCATGGGTCTCATGTCCCATTCACGGTCAGGTTAACATTCCCATGCACCAACAACGAAGCAGAATATGAAGCGTGCATCATGGGTTTAGAAGAAGCCATTGATCTGAGGATCAAAAATCTCGATGTGTACGGTGATTCAGCGCTTATTGTTAATCAAATCAAAGGAGAATGGGAAACCCGGCATCCCAATCTGATTCCCTACATGAACTATGCGAGAAGGCTGTTGCCATTATTCGATCGGGTAGAGTTCCATCACGTGCCTCGAGCAGAGAACCAGATGGTCGACGCTCTGGCTACGTTGGCTTCGATGTACAAAGTGAACTTCTGGAATGATGCTCCCAGAATTGTCATTTCTCGCCTCGACAGGCCGGCTTTTGTATTCGCCATTTAAGAAGCTACCGATGGCAAGCCGTGGTTTTATGACATACAGAACTTCCTCAAGAAGCAGGAGTATCCGCCAGGGGCTTTGGCTCAGGATAAGAAGACTCTGAGGAGGTTGTCTGGTAACTTTTATCTGAACCCAGATGGTGTGCTTTACAGAAGGAACCATGATCTGGTGTTATTAAGATGCATGGATGAAAAGGAAGCAACGTTGATTATGGAAGAGGTCCACGAGGGCACTTTCGGTACACATGCTGGTGGGCATGCAATGTCTCGGAAACTACTATGAGCAGGGTAATATTGGCTAGCCATGGAGTCAGATTGTTTCAAATTTGCGAAGAAATGCCATAAATGCCAGATTTATGCAGACAAAGTTCATGTACCACCGAGCCCGTTGAATGTTATGGCATCCCCGTGGCCTTTCTCTATGTGGGGCATTGACATGATTGGCAAGATTGAGCCAACCGCCTCCAACGACCATCGTTTCATCTTGGTCGCCATTGATTACTTCACCAAATGGGTCGAAGCAGCCTCATATACTAATGTAACCAGGCAAGTCGTAGCCTGGTTCATAAAGAGGGACATCATCTGTAGATACGAAGTGCCCGAAAAATCATTACTGACAATGGTTCGAACCTTAACAATAAGATGATGAAGAAGTTATGCCAGAACTTCAAAATCGAGCATCACAACTCATCGCCCTTTGTCTAAAGATGAATGGCATTGTCGAAGCGGCCAACAAGAATATCAAGCGGATAGTGCAAAAGATGGTTGTCACGTACAAGGATTGGCACGATATGTTGCCCTTTACTCTTCACGATTATCGTACAACGGTACGCACATCAACCGGGGCAACTCCTTTCTCGCTGGTATATTGTATGGAAGTTGTCCTACCATTGGAGGTCGAGATTCCCTCTTTAAGAGTTCTGGTCGATGTCAAGCTCGATGAGGCAGAATGGATATGAAACAGATTGAATCAGCTCAGCCTGCTGGATGAGAAGAGGCTGGCGTATATTGCATATGGTTGATTGTATCAAAGCAGAATAAAGAAAGCTTTCGATAAGAAGGTGCGCCCTCGAAGCTTTCAGACGGGCGATCTTGTGCTAAAAAAGATTCTCCCACCACAATCAGATCACAGGGGCAAATGGACTCCCAACTACGAGGGTCTGTATGTCGTACGAAAGGTCTTCTCTGGAGGAGCCTTGTTATTGTCCATCATGGATGGCGAGGATTTTATATCCCCTGTGAATGCAGACGCAGTTAAAAAATACTTTGCTTAAAATGACCCGCTGGAAAGAAAAAACGAATATCCAGGCAAAAATGGGGCATCCCGGCGAACCATGAAAAAGAAGGGGTTCGGGCAAAAGTTAGGGATATAAATGAAAAGATGTAAACCCGCAAATTTGAAAACCTGGAAAGGTGACTTTGGCAAAAATGGGTATCCCGGTGAATTGAAAACCCGCAAGGGTGGTTCACGCAAAAGTTAGGGATTGAAAAGCAAATGACTGCGATCTGCATGTGATATTTCATTACTTAGTGGTTTGGGAGACCTGTGTGCCGTTCATCCAAATCAATCTCTTTCGAAGATGGAGCATCAGAAAGACATTAAAGTCAGGCGAGTCATAGAGGGATCAGCTCATGGTGTTCGTCTGCACCACATTGCCGACATGTTTGTACACTTTTGCATATCCCTGTACATATCTGTATATTTCTTGCGCAGCTTCCTCTTTTTAAGGGTTGCATCTGTTGTAAAACTTTGCCTATTCACGGGCCATTTATCAATGAACATATATTATTCAGTAATCTATTTGCTTTATTTTAACTTTTACTGTTTTGTTTGTGAAAAACGCCCGATGTTTTTGATAAACTTGCGCATGTATAAACTTGCAGGCCTTGGCTAATAATTGTTAAAACTTTGATTTAACTGAACAACGTCATGAATGACGACTGAGATAGTGCTTTTCATGTAGGATATCTTGTTTGTTTATTCATTTTTGCAGGGTTGTTACCCTTGGGGAAAAAAGGTAGGGATGAGAGTAGCTTTCTCCCCAACCAGAGTCCATTCCCTAGCAATTGGAGTTTGCGTTTCTATCCCCAGTGGAGTTTATGCTTGGTTAAAAGGAGCAGTCGAGTACGTATCCTTGTCCCCGGCAGTTGGTGGATATACATTTGAGCCCCGCGGAGTCTGGGCATGTGATTTTGTACCCCATCGGAGGTCAAGTTGCCATTGATAAGTCCATTCCTCATCTCCCCAGGCAGAGTTTGAGTTTGGATTCCCTCATTGTGTTATTCCTTGTGGAGCCGGAGGGGAAGCGTCTTTTCCCCAGTTGAGTACTCCTGGTATTGGAGTTAGGTCTTCGCAGCTTGCGTCATTTCTCCAACAAAGGTGACTGTTCCCCAGAATGTTATATTCTGGCAGGCTATTCAGGGCTGATGTCCCTAGTGGAACGTGGTTAATCTCGGGAGGTGTATCATTATTCCTCGCAGATTCGTTGATTCTCCAGCAGGCGGACGGATTCCCGTGCGTGGTTCTTTCCTCCCCGGTAGGGTCGCCTATTCTCCAGAAGGTTTGTATTATGGAAGATCGTTCATGGCATTTTCCTCAGCAGGATTTGATATAATCCCCAGCAGGGTAGAACTATTGACTGGCAGATCGGTTTTTATCTCCACAACAAGTTCGTTTGTTTAGGGGATTTCATTCAGGAAGTTATTTGAGGCTTGCTTCCTTGGCATAAGCCCGATGGTTATTGGCACGGGTAAACTATCCCCAGCAGGGTCGTTCTCCTTTCCCAGCAGGATGGTTTCGGTATCTCCAGCATTTATTTTGCTGATTCGGTTTCGTTGCATTTGCATGCATGCATAGCATCTACCCCAAATGCGTAGCATTTCCATTTCGCATGGAGCATTGCGCCATTTTCAAGCGTATGCATTCTGAAACATAAGCCTAGTTGTCACCTCTTTGCTTTAAGGTGTATCTCCCGCAGTTGATCGGTATCCCTGCTCGCGTGGTTTTCAGTCCCGACAGATTTGATGCGTTTATTTCGCCCTCGGTTTATGTTATTCCCCAGCGGCGTCGCCGGACTTTGGTTGGTGAAATACTATTCTCCGAGTTCGTACAAAGGTTCAGAGTTTGGCAGAAGATTCATGATAGATATGTTCGTCTCTTCATATGCCTCCCCAACAGAATTGCTTGGTTAAGTTTCTCTTTGGTCCTCAGCCGAGTGGCCTGGGTAGATTTCTTTGCACTCCTGAAGCAGGGCTACTGGTTCAGGTTCTCTCTTTCCCCAGTGGAGTTTCCTCATGGTTGTTATCTTCGGATGATCTTAACTTCATGTGGATATGGCCTTTGTGGTTTTCCGGCGGCGATGTCGGGTGTTTTGATTTTTCTGACGGTGAGGTCAGATGTTTACAAGTTTCATGGTTGTTTGGCGGTGATGCCAACATTTATCAGTTTCAGTGGATGCCTGGCGGCGATGTCCGACGTTTATCAACTTTATGGATACCTGACGGTGATGTCAGATGGTTATCGGTTCTGTGAGTGCCTGACAGTGATGTTAGGTGATTATCAGCTTCTTGCCTATCCAACCTCTGGATTTGGTGATCGCTTTTATTTAGCGAAAGTCTGACGGCGATGTTAGAAGTCTCTGTCTTCAGATTTGATGTTGTGTTTTATTAATCGAGATATCTGGCGGCGAGGTCAGGTGTTATTCCCTGCAGTGTTCTGGCGGCGATGTTAGATAGTTTATCTTCTGCAGAGTTCTGGCAGCGATGTCAGATGATGATGTGGTTTCCCGGCGGCGATGTCGGATGTTTTGATGGTCTGGCGGCGATGTCAGAGGTTTACAGATTTCATGGTTGTTTGGCAGCGAGGTCAGATGTGTATCAGATTTATGATATCTGGCAGCGATGTTAGAGGTCTGTTGCATTGTGTTTGTCTGGCGGCGATGTCGGATGTTTATCAGCATTGAGTTTATCTGGCGGCGATGTTGGATGTTTATCAACAGTGTGTTCGTCTGACGAAGATGTCGGATGATGTGGTTTTCTGGCGGCGATGTCAGAGGTTTTATCGATTGGATATTGATTTTTGGCGGCGATGCCAGATGTTTCTTAATTGCATGGATATCTGACAGCAAGGTCAGGGTGTTCGTTCCTTGCAGGTTTCTGGCGGCGATGTCAGATGTGGGTAGATTTCTGACGGTGATGTTGGATGTGTGTGGACTTTCTGGCGGTGATGTCAGATGTTCACCGACCTTGTGGTTATTTGGCGGCGATGTCAAGAACTGTATCTACTTTATGGAAGCTTGGCGGTAATGCCAAGTGATGTTTACCAACTGGTTGTATCTTTTGGCGGCAATGTCAGATCCTAATCGGTCTTCTGGTTGCCTGGCGGCGATGTCGGGTTTTTTTCCTTAATATTGGGTTTGTTTGGCGGAGATGTCAAATTTTTTTCAACCTAAGGTTTATCTGGCGGCGAGGTCAGATATTCTTCGACATGGTGTCGTTTTGGCGGCGATGTCAAATGTTTATCGATTATGTGGTTACCCGGCGGCGATGTTAGGTATTTTATCTACTTTGTCGAAGATTGGCGGCTATGTTAAATGATGTTAGCTACTTTGTGGTTGTCCAACGGCGATGTCAGACATTTATCTACTCTGTGGTTCTCTGGCGGCGATGTCAGACATTTATCATGTTTTTACTTGACGGCGATGTCAGAATTTGTTATCCCCTACAGAAGCTTGGCGGCGATACCAAGTGATGTGTATCAATCTTGTGGATATCTGACGGTGATGTTATATGTTTATTGACTTTGTGTCGGTTTGGCAGCGAGGTCAGAAAATTTTATCCCCCGTAGATTCCTGGCGGCGATGTCAGAGGCTTTATTGACTGGATATTGATAACTAGCGGTGATGTTAGAGGTTTACTGACTTAAGGTTGACGCTTGACGGAGAGGTCAAGTGTTTCCTCCTAAATTGATGCAGAGGTCTGATGGCAATGTCAGGTGATCTTCCCGACTTAGTGTCGTTGTCTGGAAGCGATGTCGGGTGTTTCTTCCGTCGGCGTGTCGACGTTGCAACAATTATTCAGTTTTTCCGGAGATCATTATCCCCGAGCAGAGTTTGCAGTTTACTTCTGCGGTTGGCGAATTTCCGGGTTCGTTGGTATTCAACCGTATTTTACCTTGATTGTTTGAAATTCGTTCTCTTTTCACCCAGGCAGGTCCAATCTGTTTGAATAGGGGCAGTTGTTGCACCCCAAAATTTGCCCAATCTTTTCTTTACTTGGTTTATGTTTCATTGCATTCATATAGCATTAGCATTTGCATACCATTTTCCATGTAGAGGGGATTGAGAGAGGTGTGCCTAGCAGGAGGAGATTTCCAAAGTTTCCAAAGCCTAAGCAAGAGGTCTCTTTCAAGCTATCAAGAGTTTATCATCCTTAGAAGAAAGTTAAAATTCCTTTGAAAAGGCAGATGAATAGTTGTGGGTTGCCTCCTATCTTGGAGGCCATGTGAGATCATCAGATGATGTTGAGTCCATAGTTAGGGATGGAGAACATTACATAAGCTCATGGGATGCCTTGAGGGTCATTAAGGGGCTTGTGCAAGTCATTATATCAAGTGTAAGAAGTCACAGTCAAAGGTGATGCAGTTAGGGTTTCCATCTAGTCAACCCTAAGTCAACTGTGAGATTAAAGGAGATTAAGACTCAATTCCAAGTTTTTATGATCATGGAATATTGTGTTGATATGTCTAATATATCATTTCTAGATCAATTCAAGGAGAATCAAGAGTGTGAGAAGTTGCTAAACCAGGGTTTCTAAGCTTGTCAGTGTAAAATCCCCTATTTAGTGCCCAACTTCAAGACCACATATCTCAAGATACAAGTCTCATCTCATCTTGACCCCAACATGAAACTTGTAGAGCGTGTTTCTAGATTTCGTTTGAGTACTAGAACTCATCCATTGGGTTTCTAGAACTCAAGTTATGAAGCTGGCAAGTTACAGGTCATCAGATGAATGTGATTTTGGTCAACAAAAGTCAACCAACTTCCAAGACATTTTTGACCTAGAAGGATGTCTCTCCTCACTTTGACCCAAACATGAAAGTCGTTCCTAATGATCTTAGCTTTCCAAAAAGTACTAGAAGTATTTCATCTGATTTATGGAGCTCAAGATATGAAGCTTGCAAGATAGGGGTATTTTGGGAAACTTTTATCATAGGTCATTTTGATTATAGGTCAATTTCACAACTTTGCACACCTCAAATGAAACTTTTTCCAACATCAAAGTTGCTCCAAATGGGGTCGTTTTCATCACCAAACATCAACCTATCATTGTATTAGCTTGGATTGAAGAATTGGTGAAGGAAATTTCCATGGAAAAGCCTTAAAAGCCATAAAATCAAATAAATTCATTTTGAACCAATTTTAATCAAGTTAGTGCATTTTGAGTCCACGAATCTTTCTAAACAAGATGCCAATTTTGGATTTGCAAATTGAGGGCATTTTCATGGTTGTTTTCAAGATTGCTTCAAATGGAAGTAACATATCAAAATCACACCATGAGATTAAATTGAGGAACAATTCTTAGCCATTAGATCAATATACACTACCAGCAAGCTAAGTGAATGAAGAAACAAGCCTTGGAAGCTCTGTTTTCGTGCATATGGTGAAGCTTGCATAACCAAATTTGGATTTCCATTGGATCAAATTGGGCTTTCTATGCATTTGGATCCATCACATATATTCTCAGAATCGTGTACAAACTTTCAGATTGGATTTTGGAGACATTTTGATCAAGAATACAGTTGCAAAAGTTCAAGAAGAAGCAAAAATCGAATTCTCTGATTCATCAAGTTTCAAGCCAAATTAAGAACATCAAAAGCTTCATTGAAGATCAAAGAACGATTCTGGATCGTTTTCATCAAGCTTTGTCAAGAATTCAAGGTCCAACGGAGCTATTCAGTTAGGTAACTCACTTGTCCAAAATTCTCTCTGCATATGCTGTGATTCCACGCCTCTTTTGCATATTCATGTTCTCTTATCATCATAGATGGATCTTGGTTAAGTTTGATGACTGTTAGTGACAATTTAGGATGAGTGCTTGATTTTAGTTTGATGCGGTTTGGTTGATTTAGGGCGTGTTAGGCCTAGATAACCATAGATTCGTGATTAGGGAGGAGAGTAGAGGAGTTTAGACTCCAAGATTGTGAGATTTAGTGAGGTCTTGCACAACCTACGTTTTTGATGCTGCCGGAGAAGACGACCGGAGCCACCATGCTCCGGCCGTCTGTGTTTTCCCTCTCAGGCCATGTTTAAACATCAGTTACACGTGTACTTGCCAGTTTCCATCAGATCTTACTTGACTTATTGACTTTGAACCCATCCAATGGCCACGGGCGCATCTGAGAAGCGTTGAAACCTTGACTTTCCACTTAGTCATCAAAGCGCTGCGTTTCATTAAATGCTTGCAAGTGGACCTGGGCCTGTATTGCTTTTGGAACCCCCCCCCCCCCCCCTCCCCTTTGCCTGAAGCCCATAGAATTAACGTGATTTCCTTGCTTTCTACACCACATTATTTTCCTATTTTTATTTCTTTTCATTATTTTCACCATTTAATAATCTGTTTTGTTTTAATCAAAATAAAATACTTCCAAATGATAATAAATTATACAAAAATAGTTTCTAGGTATTTCAAGATGTGATTTGAATTTAGGAATTTTAATTTTAATTTTTCTGGATATTTTTCAATTAAAAAGAAATAATTCATTTGGAAGTGTTTTGTTTGAATTAAAATTGCCTATGCTTCTTTCTTGATTTTCTTTTATGGTGATAACTTCAAATAAATGCCTGGGTTTTTTTGTGCACATCATTAACATGTTGGTTGATTTTTGGATATTTTTATCCCTGATTTTTGGCACCATTTGAGTAGGTTTTGGTTGAACCTTTAGGACCTTCCCTCTTGCCTAGTTCATAGGACTTCCCTTAGGATTTTCCTTCTGTTGGAATAGCTAGGTTAGGAATTAGGCTCCCCTCCTTTGACCCCTGGTTCCTGGCACTAGAGGGGTCTCCTAGGAATTTATTTGGAATTTTTAGGATTAGTTTACTATTTTTAGTGTATTTTACACTTTAGGTCACCCTTGTATGATTTTCACCTCTACACTTGTGCTAGTTTGAATCTTATTTGCATTTTGTGCATTGTTTGAGCATCCTATCTTTGTATATTCGTGTTGTACACATAATAGGGTGATTGTATATTCAATTTTAGGCCTTGATCATGTTCATAACCTGTTTAAGTTTGGCCTCCTTTTAGGACTTCCATTTATGTCTTTTTTATGTGTATATGTTGATTGATTTTCATTTCCTTAACATGATTCTCTTGCAATTTCTTGTACATTCCTTTTCAAATGCTTTATGTGCATTCTCTTTTCATCTCCCTTTCTGTCCAATGATGTAAGGACACCATTTGGGATGGCTTAGTCTCTCCTGAGGAGATACTTGAAGCAAGTCCTAAAATGGTGAACTTTTAGGACAATTTGGTGCATCTTTTGCACAAGTCATGATGAGACTTTGGTTGAATGACATTAGGAATACCATGGTTGTTTTCTTTTCTTCTCCCACTTCTCTTTTGGTTTATAGTTCATTCCATGATCAAGTTAGTAGCCTTAGGGCATGTTTGTGCACTTTGCTTGCATTTGAAGGTTGAGATGAGCTTGTGGTGGTCTTTACCCCACACAATTTCCTCCCTTGCTTGGATGTTATGTTCTATTTGTGTATCTCTTGTTTGCATTAAAGGTTAAGGTATCCTCCCTTTGCTTGTAATGTTGCATTGCATGTGCATTCATTCACATTTCAATTCATGTATTGTATGTTGTTTCTTTTCCTTTCATTACCATGTTCCCTTAGGAGTTCTCACTTCCTTGGTTAAGGATAGTGATGATAGACATTAGGCTTCCATCCATGTATGAAAACATTAGGTAGCTTCCCTTCTTAACCTCAACTTTAGGACCATGAAGCATGATAACTTTAGGGTTTTGATTTAGTCCCCTTTAGTTTGTCCTCTCTCTCTTTCTCATCTTCAAACAACTTCAAAATATTTAATAAGATAATGGATGTTGTGCCATGAGCCTTGTACTTGGGAAATAGTGATTGGGGGGTTACCTCTCAATTGCTTAGAGTGTTTAGTATACGTCCTTAGGATGATATGCAACGCATTCGCTCCTAGGTTTTAGACTTTAGTACAACATACATTATAAACATTCATTCAAAACACTAATCTAATAAAAGACAAAAACAAATAGTCACACTCCTCTTTTTCCCTTTGGGGCTCTCTTTATCAAGAAAAATCTTTTCAGATAAAAGAGTATTGTTAAGCTTTAGTTCCACCGCAAACAGGCCTCGTCCCTAACTTCTAGAACGATAGTTTAACCTTACTTGGATAAAACAAATGAAAAACTTGTGTTCTCCTTAGCCCAAACTATGTTAGCTCTGATCTCTCATACCTGACGAGAGTACGTAGGCACAAGATGCGATGTCTTGGCGAGCAACCGTTCCCCTTTCCTCCGTAGTTAGCCAAACTACGTTGACTCTGACTTTCCCATTGTGCGAGGGAATACGTAGGCCCACAGCAGCGATGCTCTGTCGAGTCACTTTTCTTTTTTTTTGTCCCAGACCTTTAGTTAGATAATTTCAATCACCATTTTTAGATAGAAAACCAAGCGTGGATCCCGTCGAGTACGACCGACGTGAAGGGTGTTAATACCTTCCCCTTGCGTAACCGACTCCTGAACCTGAGATTTGATTGCGATGACCAATCTTATCCCTTTTCGTCAGGTTTTCTATGCATGTTTCCTTTCCCTCGTTGGGATAAATAACTAACGGTGGCGACTCTTCTGTCATTGCCGACACCTTTTTTCGCAGTAGCAACAGCTGGCGAATCTGCTGGGGACTCCAACGGTTCCCTACACGAGTCAATCCTAGTGCTTGTTTGTTTTTTTGGGGGGGTATGTACATACTTTTTGTACTTTATTTTTCCGATCATTATTGATGTGCTGTGGGGAGGGAGGTTCTATTGAGTGATAAGCCAGACCCAGGCTTGAGTACGAACCTAGCATTAGTTGTGGAGACTAGTGGGGGGCCTGTTTGCTGAGCAGACACAGTTCCCCATGAAATTTGCGCTCAGATGAGATTCTCTTTGATGATTTCCCTTACGATCCTGAGGATCTGGCGGGATTTTGGATTTGAGAGTTGTCGACTCTGGGGACCGATCATTTGTGATTCAGCCAAGTGAGGCCTCTTTAGAGGATGATGATGTCAAACCAGAAATAGTGAATGTATCATTGTTTCTTGAAATTCTGTGACGCTGATGAGCATATAGGATGTCGAACCTTATCAGTGGATAGGTCCATACCTGTGAGAGAGATGGGATTATGCAGGAAACTTTGACCTTCAGATTACCCGGTTTTCTTTATAGTGTGAATCCGAGTTATTGATATCAGCGGTTCCTATCATCAGAGTTATGCTAGTATTTTTTCCAAAGCGAAGCGCCGGTTCTTCTCAGTCTACAGCACAACAATCTTGATCCCCTGTTTGCATTTTGCATTATGCATTTTTCATCTGCATCTCATTAACATGTGTTTATGTTGCAGGTGTATATTTCCCCCTGATTCTAGTGATCTTGCTCATTATTCCCGACATGGAACCCCTGAAGAGGATATTGCCCTACAAGTTTCCGGCTCCAGATATCAGTCATTTGTTGAGTTTGATTGCCATGGACGATAGGAAGGTAATGGAAGATTTCAGGAAATCTTTTGGGAGGTTGTTGAGATGTGTCTGTAAGCCTTCTGCACATGAGATCAGTGGTATCTACACCTTTCATGGATCAGTATGATGCATTTGGAGTGAGTTATTTTGGATATGTGTTGTTGTTCTTGATTGTTTAATCTTGATTATTCGACACGCGTGCTTCGGTTTCCATTTGAATGCATGCTTTGTGGATGTTGTTCAAATGATGAGTGCATGTTTCCTTTGCTTGCATTGCTTGGTTGAGATGTGCTTGTGGTGGCTGCTGTTGACCCAACTGCGAAAAACACCTGGCGGAAAACAGAAGAGTCTCCACCTTTCGTTATTTATCCCAAAGAGAGGGAAAGGAAACGATCGGAAAAAGCCTAACGAAAAAGGGAAAAGACGAGGTCATCACAACGAAGTCCTGGATTCGGGAGTCGGTTACGCAAGGGGAAGGTATGAGCACCCCTCACGTCCGTCGTACTCGACGGGATCCACACTTGTTGTCTATATAAGGGTGTGTTTAATCTATCTAGCTACAGGCTCACAGGACAAAAATAAAAGAAAAGAGACTCGGCAAAGCATCGCCGCTCTGTGCTTACATATTCCCTCGTGCAATGGGAAAGTCAGAGTCAACGTAGTTCGGCTAACTACGGGCGAAAGGGGGGGAAGGTTGCTCGCTAAGACATTGTCGTCTCGTGCCTACATATTCTCGTCTGGTACGAGAAATCAGAGCAAACGTAGTTCGGGCTGACACGAAACCACAGGTTGATTAAGTGTTTTAACCGAGTAGGGTTAAACCTGCGTTCCAGTAGTTAGGGACAATGCCCGTTTGTGGTAGAACCAAAACTTAACAACACTCTTTTTTATGAAAAAGGTTTTCCATTATTAAGGGTCCCAAAGGATAAAAAGAAGTTTGAAGTTGTTTTTGTGTCTTTTAGAGAAGAAGTGCATTGATTATTGTTTGTAATTTATGTTGCACTAAAGACTATGACCTAGGAGCGAATGCGTTACATATCACCCAAAGGGTGTATACTAAACACTCTAGGCCATTGAGAGGAAGCCCCCTCAATCACCATTTCCCAAGTAGCTTAAGGCTCGTAGTGTACAACATTCATTGACCTTTATTAAATGTTTTGAAATTGTTTGAAGGTGAGAAGAAGAAGATGCACTGAAGGTCTAAGGGAAACTTGGCCCTAACGTTGTCATGCAAAATGGTCCTAAGGTTAGGATTGAAAGGGGAAACATTTACCCTAATGTTAGCTTGCATGGTTTGAGTCCTAATGTCTATAATAACCCACCTTAAACAAGGAAGATTAGATCCTAGGGGAACATGGCAAAGGAAGACAAAGGAAGAAGAAAGATCAAACACAAATAAGAGTGAAAATAGGGATGCAAACATGGAATGCAACACACAAGCAAAGGGAAGAAAAAAGTGTGGGGTAAACACCACCACAGGCATATCTCGACCTTTGTTAATGCAAGAGATAAAGATGCAAGCACAAGAGGAAATGAAAATGCAAGGATGTAATCAAACATGAATATTCGAGAACATCATCACTACAAACAACAACACATAAGTGTGAATCCAAGTGGAAAACGAACACAAGTCGATGAAATCTCGATTAAATAACCAAAACAGTGACATATATCCCAAAACATTTCACTTCTAATGCATCATATTAAACTACGACGATTCGATGCGAAACAGTACTCAAACAAGCAAGAAAATCAGCAAAACAGACCCATTGGCATAATGTTAATCGGTTAACGCCAGAGGTTAACCGATTAACCACTTAAAAATGGATGAAAATCTGGAAATTTTTACATGTTAATCGATTAACACCAGGCGTTAACCGATTAACACTTTGAAAATTTTGAAAATTTTGAAAATTTTGAATATTTGAAAATTTTGAATATTTGAAAATTTTGAATATTTGAAATGGTTAATCGGTTAACCATATGTGTTAATCGATTAACACTGTGCCAACAGTAGAAAAACAGCAACAGAACAGCATTTTCAGCAAATAAGCACTTATCCGATCAACCAAATGATCGCATAATCACTTAATCACGAAATTAAACCAGCAAATCATGATTCAAACAGCATATGAACAGATTAACACAACCAAATCATGAATCAATCGGATCAAATTAACCAAAAGTCAATTAAAGATGAAAATCCACATGATTATGCAAATAAGCTAAAAAATGCGATGGATCTAGAATTCCAACCTTCGAAGCAGAGATTTGCTTCAGTTAATGTTGATTCAACTGTAATTGAACAGATCCAATGCTAGAATTTCAGAATACTTCAAGATCCACACCAATTCTTGTAGTAGCTATAAAGATCCTTCTAGATTAAACCAAATAGCTGCAAATAATCACTTCTAAAATCACTTCCAAGTTCAGATCCTATTTTGCACGAAAATTGGATGAAGAAATTGATTCAATGGAGAGAACGGATGAAGGTTTAGCTCTTAGAAATCAAGGATTCCAATGAAGAATCAATGATTTCAATGAGAAGGGCTTTGGTGAAGGTTTTGGAGATTGGAAAATTGAGAGAGAATTGAGGGAGAATGAGATCAATTCTGAAAATGAGAGTGAATTATGAGTGATTAGCCCCCTTTGGTTTGGAGTGGATCACTTAAATATCACTTAGGCTTGGATCCAAATGAAAGGAAATTAACCAAATTTGGATTGGAATGAGGAATGGACATTTGGAGGGAAAATGAAATTAACCAAATTTCATATAGGTTCTAGATCCTTCCCAAAGTGAAAATCAGATTTGCACATGACTAAAATTGGATCCCAAAGTGGTTTGTATTGAAAATTCACGTGCAGAGGCAAAATATGCACTGGTTAATCGATTAACCATATAGGTTAATCGGTTAACACCTTCAAAACTGCATATTTGACCTGATTTTGACTTGGTTAATCGATTAACCATATGTGTTAATCGATTAACACCTTCAAAATTTGGATTTTGGCGCCTTTTGGAGGAAAATCTATCCGTTTGTCTGTTTCCAACTGTTTTGAGCTCTGTTCAACTTCTGAAACTTGCTTTTGAATATCATAACCATGAAAATGCTTGCGATAGCCTGAATACTACTTTCTGAGCTGAAAGTACCCTGCAAAAATAAAATAAAATTGGTCGCCCGACCGCTGGGCAAAATAAATGCCAGAGCCTCTGATGCTCGCTATTCAGGTTCATGTACTGAGATGAAAGCTGAGCCACGGGAAAACCTTGATCCCCTGTCTCAAGAACGAATGCCATGCAAATGCAGAAATGTGAAAATGCAAAGAAGAAAAAGCCAGATGCTGCTAAAACGGAAAGGCAAATTTTGGGGTGCTACAGTTGTCCCTATTCAAACAACTTGAACCTGAAGGGAGGAAAAGCATCCGCTTCCAAACATTCAAGGTATAAGGTGACTGAATACAAAAGAACCCGGAAACTTGTACCCTGCGGGGATGCCAAACAGCGAATACCAGCCAAAAGTTGGAATACGACACGCTGGGGATAATGATCCAATACAATCTGAACTTCATCCAAAAGATGCCAACCAAAAGTTGGGGAATAATGATCAAAGGATATAAACCAAGAGTTGGGATAACGAACACCGGATACCAACCAAAAGTCGGGACAACAAACAAAAGGGTACCAACCAAAAGTTGAGATAAGGATCAACAGATACCAACCAAGAGTCGGGATGACAAACCTCGGATACCAACCAAGAGTTGGAATAAAAGTCAAAGGGTACCAACTAAGAGTTGGGATACAACCAAAGAATACCAACCAAGAGCCGGAATGAAGCAACCAACAGATACCAACCAAAAGTTTGGAGAACAATTAAAGGATACCAACCAAAAGTTGGGATAACGAACCAAGGAATACCAACCAAGAGTTGGGATAACGAACCCTGGATACCAACCAAGAGTTGGGATAACAAACCCCGTATACCAACCAAGAGTTGGGATGAAACCAACAACAGATACCAACCAAGAGTTGGAATAACTCTCCCACAAAATACCAACCAAAAGTCGGGATACAACCCTGCTGGGGAACAAAAGAGAAAATTAACCAAACAACTTTGTGACGACTTCACTGAGAAAAGAGTAAACTAACCAGACGACTCTGCAAAGGATAACATCCATCACAAGACAGTAATCGGAGAATACCATCCAAAAGATGGGATAAGGGCTGCTCTCTGAGGATAAAACCACACACTACCAACCAAGAGTTGGAATTACCACAACACTAACCAAAATTTACATGGCGAGACGACTTCGCTGGGGAGGTATACTAACCAAAAGTCGAAATCAACGACCAGAGAACAAAGGTTACCAACCAAAATTCGGAATAACGTCAACCAGACGACCAAACCGGATATTACGACCCTACCGGGGAATCAAAGACTACCAACCAAAAGTTGGAAAACGTCAACCAAACCTCACAAACCAAAAGTTGGGATGACGAATTCGCTGAGGAATAGAGGAGGACCACCAACCAACAGTTGGAACAGCAACCAATCAGACCATCGACCAAAAGTTGGGATAACAACTGCAGGGGATAACATCCAACCAAAATTTAGGAAACAAGGTTACTAACCAAAAGTTAGAATCGCTATGAAAAGATCACCATCGACAAAAAATCGGAACAAAAGCTACTAACCAAGAGTTAGGATTGCTGGGAAATCCTCATCGACCAAAAGTCGGAATCAAAGCTACTAACCAAGAGTTAGGATTGCCAGGAAAAATCTTCATCGACCAAAAGTCAGAACCAAAGTTACTAACCAAGAGTTAGGATAAAAGATACTAACCAAGAGTTAGAATAAAAGCTACTAACCAAGAGTTAGAATAACAAATATTGCCAACCAAAAGTTGGAACAAAGACTCTGCAAGGGGAAACCAGAGATTATCGACCAAAAGTTGGGATCACCTTCTAGGCCAACCAAAAGTTGGAATACCAAACACAATAACTTGGACTACGCTGGGGAGTACCAACCAAGAGTTGGAATACCCGACTTTGCTGAGGAAAATAAGGATTAACCACCAAAAGTTGGAATAACATCCAAACGCCACTGGGTCACCAACCAAGAGTTGGAATAAAACGAAGATTACCAACCAAGAGTTGGAATAAGGACTCTACAGAGGAAATCGAACAACTCTGTTGGGGAAAAGAACAACAGGCTTGACCAGGGAAGATAACACTCGCAAGTGACTCACCTGGGGAGAGCGAAGACGTTTAACCAAACGACTCAGCTGGGAAGAATCCGATAAAATAACCAACCCAAAGATCCATTCTGACACGGATAACACGAAAACCCCTTGAATCAACAGTCTCTACTAAGAAGATATCCGGTCTTAAAGATACCAATCCTGGCTTATGCTTCAAATGCATATGCTTGAAAATGGCGTAATGCTCCATACGAAATGGAAATGCTACGCATCTAGGAGGATGTTATGCCAAAATGCAAATGCAAAGGAACCACCCCAGCAACATAAATGCTGGAGAGACGAAGCCAACTCCGCTGGGGATGACCGGGTGCGCCAAGTACGATTAGACTCATACCGGGAAACAAACAAGCCCTGGATGACCTCCTTGCAAGGCACCTTCTCGGATACAACTGTTCTAAAGAGAATAACAACACTCCGCTGGGAATCAAACTCTGCTGAAGAAAATGCCCTGGATGGCTTCCCAGAAACAACTCTTATGGGGATCAAATGCATAGGCTGGGGAAACACCCGGAACATCCTTCCAACACTCTGGGGAATAAACACACTCAACCGGGGAGAATCGTTCAGAATACGACCCTACCGGTAAGTAAAGTACTGTTGGGAAATAGCTCCACTCTGCTTGGAAAGAAGTTACACCCTGCTGGAGAATATCAAATACTTCCACTGAAAGCTCCACTCTACCGAGAAATGGATCATGCTTCGCCTAAACATCTGTCACGTCGAGGGAATCAGCACTGAACTCTTCTTAGGGAAGAAACCCCGAATACCGATACTACCGGTGAACACCAGAAAGTCAACTTCGTTGGGGAGAGGGCGTCGAAGACGTTGCCTCTTCTGGAGAATAATATGCTGAGAACAAACCCACCCTGCTGGTGGTTAGCCTTTGCAGGGAGTTAAAACTCTACTCTGCTGGAGATTCACTACACACCTCCGTTGGCGATACTTGACCTGATAGTGAGACTCTGTAGGTAAGACAAAATCTCTGCTAGGGGAGAAACGAATTTGTATTATAATTTCAATATCGTGGAGGAACACATCTCTGCTAGAGAGCTGCCATCCTGCAATAAAACAAGAGAATACACATGCGAAATGGTTACCTCAGTTACCATTCATGACACTTACCACGTGAGCAGAGTCACTTGCTTTCGTTATGCTCTGTAAAGCCTCCTGTTTTCACCTGCAATGTTTATCAAAATATCGGACGTTTTTGCAAACAAAACAGTAAAAGTAAAACAAGAAAAGGAAAGCTCTTTGACTGAAGTGAACACTTTTAATGATAAAAGGCCTGTAAATAGGCAAATTACAATTTGGATGCAATTATTGAAAAGAGACAATTACGTAAAAGCAAAAAAATATATACAAATGTCGGCAACATGGAAACAGACAACCACCATGTGTCGATTTGGCTATGACATGTATGTCTTTGATGTGCCCCTTGTTTTGCCTTCTGAAAAGACTGACTGGACTGATTCCTTTCCTTCGATATAACTGCTCTTAAGCTCACAGATCGAACTCAGATCGCAGTCGTTTGCTTTCAAATCCCTAACTTTTGCCTGGATCGCTCTTTCGGGTTTCCAATCCACCGGGATACCCATTTTTGCCAAAGTCTCCTTTTCAGGTTTTCAACTTTGCGGGTTTACATCTTTCCTTTTTCTTTTCCCTAATTTTTACCCGAACCTTCTCTTTTTATGGTTCGCCGAGATGCCCCATTTTTGCCTGGACTTTTCTTTTCTGTCCAGCGGGTCTCTTTAGGCAAAGTATTTTTTAACCATGTCTGCATTCACAGGGGACGAAAAATCTTCACCATCCATGGTAGATAGTAATAAGGCTCCTCCAGAGAAAACCTTTCTTACCACATACGGACCATCGTAGTTAGGAGTCCATTTTCCCCTGTGATCTGTCTGAGGAGGAAGGATCCTTTTCAACACCAAATTACCCATCTGGAAGCACCGAGGACGCACTTTCTGATCAAAGGATTTCTTCATCCTACTCTGGTACACCCGTCCATGAGCAATAGCTGCCAATCTCTTCTCGTCAATCAAGCTCAGTTGATTCAACCTGGTTCGCACCCACTCAACTTCGTCAAGCTTTACATCCGAAAATACCCTTAAAGAAGGAATCTTAACTTCTAATGGCAGGACGGCTTCCGTTCCATACACCAGTGAGAAACGAGTTGCCCTGGTTGATATACGCACCGAAGTACGATAACCGTGAAGAGCAAAGGGCAACATCATGTGCCAGTCCTTGTAAGTCACTACCATCTTCTCCACAATCTTCTTGATATTCTTGTTAGTTGCCTCAACAACGCCATTCATCTTCAAACGATATGGAGAAGAATTGTGATGCTCAATCTTGAAACCCTGACACAGTTCCTTCATCATTTTGTTATTCAAATTTGAACCATTATCAGTAATGATTCTCTCAGGAATTCCATAACGACAAATGATGTCCTTCTTTATGAATCGGGCGACCACCTGTTTCGTGACATTAGCATAGGACGCTGTTTCTACCCACTTCGTAAAGTAATCAATCGCAACCAAAATGAAGCGATGTCCATTAGAAGTCGTAGGCTCAATCTTTCCGATCACATCAATTCCCCAAATAGCAAAAGGCCACGGAGACGTTAACACATTCAGAGGAGCCGGTGGCACATGCACTTTATCCATATAAATCTGGCATTTATGGCATTTTCTAGCGTATTTGAAGCAATCGGATTCCATAGACATCCAATAATACCCAACTCTCAACAATTTCCTAGCCATTGCATGTCCATTGGCATGAGTCCCGAAATAACCCTTATGGACTTCCTCCATCAATAGGTTTGCTTCAAGTTCATCAACACATCACAACAAGACCATGTCGAAGTTTCTCCTATAGAGCACATCGTCTTTGTTCAGATAAAAGTTACCGGCTAACCTCCTCAAGGTCCTCTTATCTCTGCTGGATGCCCCAGATGGGTATTCTTGAGTCTTGAGAAAATGCTTGATATCAAAATAACAAGGTTTTCCATCCGATGCTTTCTCAATTGCAAGCACAAAAGCAGGTCTATCAAGACGCATAATAGTGATGACTAGAGCTTCATTCCAAAAATTCACTTTGTACATCGAAGATAGGGTGGCCAAGGCATCTGCCATCTAATTCTCGACTCTTGGCACATGATGGAACTCGATTCTATCAAAGAACGGCAACAGCCTCCTTGCATAATCCGTGTAAGGCACCAGCTTGGCCTGACGAGTTTCCCACTCTCTTTTGATTTGGTTAACGACTAACATTGAGTCACCGTACACATCCAGATTCTTGATCCTCATATTAACGGCCTCTTCTAAACCCAATATGCACGCTTCGTACTCGGATTCATTATTGGTGCGGGCGAAAGTCAATCGGGCAGTGAACGGTATATGAAAACCGTGAGGAGTAGTAATGATAGCCCCGATTCCATTGCCATATGAATTAACCGCTTCGTCGAAAACCAGTTTCCACTGAGATCCACTCTCAGGACCCTCGTCGGGTAAAGGCTCGTCACAGTCTTTCATTTTCAAAAACATGACGTCTTCATCTGGAAAATCAAACTTCATCGGCTGATAATCCTCAATTGGCTGTTCCGCGAGATATTCCGACATAACGCTTCCCTTAATGGCTTCTGGGAAACGTACTGAATATCATACTCCGTTAAAACTATCTGCCATCGAGCAATCCTTCCAAAGAGTGCTTGTTTCTTGAAGACGTACTTGATCGGATCCATCTTCGAAATCACTAGGGTTGTGTGGTTTAACATGTACTGTCTCAAATGCTTAGCGGCCCAAGCTAGTGCACAACATGTTTTTTCCAGCATCGAGTATCTTGATTCACAATCAATG
Organism: Lathyrus sativus; assembly: GCA_963859935.3. Classification (NCBI taxonomy): domain Eukaryota; kingdom Viridiplantae; phylum Streptophyta; class Magnoliopsida; order Fabales; family Fabaceae; genus Lathyrus; species Lathyrus sativus. The sequence goes on from OZ012738.1 coordinate 286,183,332, forward strand.
AACTTCTTACTCAGGTAGTAGATGGCATGCTCTTTTCTACCCGACTCGTCTTGTTGACCGAGCACACATCCCATTGAATTCTCAAGAACCGTGAGGTACATGATCAGTGGTCTCCCTACAACTAGAGGCATGAGTATTGGAGGTTCCTGCAAATATTCTTTTATTCTTTCGAATGCTTTCTGGCAATTTTCATTCCATCTGACCGTTTGATCTTTTCTTAGCAATTTGAATTTTGGTTCACAAGTGGCTGTAAGATGAGATATGAACGTTGCAATATAGTTCAATCTCCCCAGAAAACCATGAACTTCTTTTTCTGTTCTCGGCTCAGGCATATCTTGTATAGCTTTTATTTTTGCAGGATCTACCTCAATACCCCTTTCACTGACAATGAAACCCAGTAGCTTTCCAGATCTCACCCCGAAGGTGCACTTGTTAGGATTCAGCCTCAGCTTGAACTTCCTCAACCTTTCGAACAATTTCAGAAGATCGACCAGATGTCCCTCCTCCGTCTGTGACTTTGCAATCGTGTCATCAACATAGACTTCAACCTCATGATGAATCATATCATGAAACAAAGTGACCATTACTTGCTGATAAGTTGCCCCTGCATTTTTCAATCCAAAGGGCATCACCTTGTAGCAAAAAGTCCCCCATGGTGTGATGAAAATAGTTTTCTCCATGTCCTCTGGGGCCATCTTGATTTGGTTATACCCAGAGAAGCCATCCATGAATGAAAACACAGAATAATGAGCGGTGTTATCAACCAACACATCGATATGGGGGAGCGAGAAATCGTCTTTCGGGCTTGCTTTATTCAGATCTCGGTAATCGACGCACATCCGGACCTTTCCATCTTTCTTAGGAACAGGAACAATATTAGTGACTCACGGAGGGTAATTCGTGACAGCAAGAACCCATCATTCAACTGCTTTTGAACCTCTTCTTTGATCTTGACTGCCATGTCAGGCCTTGTTCGTCTCAACTTCTACTTGACTGGCGGACATTCTTCTCTAAGAGGTAACCGGTGTACCACAATATCTGTATCTAGCCCGGGAATGTCTTGGTAAGACCAAGCGAAGATATCTTTATACTCACGGAGCATCTCAACCAATCTTCTCTTGACATTGTCTTCTAATGCAACCCTTACTTTAACCTCTTTCTTATCATCCTCGGTGCCTAGATTGATAATCTCAATATCCTCCTGATGAGGTACAATAACCCTTTCCTCCTGCTTGAGAAGCCTGGCTAACTCTTCAGGTAGTTCACAGTCTTCGTCAGTCTCTTCTTCAGCTTGATAAATGGGATTATCAAAGTTATACGAAGTCATAGCCGAACCTGAATCGATGGTATCTGATAGAAAAAACCTGCATGATGATGTTATGTTTATTATGCGATGCAACAAACAAAACACATTACCATTTTTCTGTTTAATATAAATGCAAAACAAAAACAAGAAAAACAGGGATCACAATATTTGAATGCGAAAACGTCCTTTATTTAATGATAAAATGTGAATAACAAAAGGGCCCCACAAATGGGTCACTACGTCTTGGGCAGAACGTGGTACTGAACATAATCAAAACAATGAACATTACTCTGCAGTAGTGACATGAATGACTTCTTCGGTAGTCCAGTTGCACAGCTTCTGGCCAGGAGCACATGGACGAATCCAAGCATCCATATCGCAGTCACTGTCATCTTCATCATCTCCAACTGCGTTAATCCTGTCAAATACCACACCACTGCTGGTGAATTACACAGGTCCCCTGTACTTCAGAGTGCTTTGAGAAGAACTGGAGGGTTTATATCCCAGGCCGAGCTTGTCCTGATTGATGGGAACATTAAGAACTTGGCCCCACTTCTGCGACGAACCGGATTCTACGATAGCACGAGCTTCCTTGAGTGATGACATCGAAACCTATGGGCCTCTGGCTTCTATAGAAGACTTCCCCTAAATCTGAACTGTTTCGAACACTTGGCAGAGTGTTTTGTGGATCTCCCCATCCACTTCCATGTACTTGAAGGATGACAAATGGCTAACCATAATATCCTCTTCACCGCATACCGTGACTATCTTCCCTTCCACCATATACTTCAACTTTTGATGCAACGTGGAGGTGACTGCCCCTGCAACGTGTATCCAAGGTCGGCCAAGCAAACTGTTGTATGCTGGCTGGATATCCATAATTTAGAAAGTTGCATCAAAGATCTCTGGTCCTATTTGAATAGGCAACGTGATCTCCCCAAACACTGATCTCTTAGATCCATCGAAACCCCTCACGACCAAATCACTTGGCGTGCATATCAAACCTTGAATATCCAACTTCATTAATGCCTTCTTTGGAAGCACATTGAGAGATGATCATGTATCAACCAGGACATGCAACATCAAAGAACCTCTACATTCCAAGGATATGTGCAAAGCACGGTTATGGTTCCTCCGGGCAGGAGTCAGATCCAAATCAGTAAAACCGATACCATTACCAGCGTTTACATGAGCTACTACCCCCTCCAACTAGTTAATAGAAATCTCCTGGGGTACTTACGCTGCATTCAAGATCTTCAATAATGCATTGCAGTGTGCCTCCGAACACAACAATAATGACAGGATAGAAATCTTCGAAGGAGTCTGACTTAAGTGGTCCACAATCTTGTAGTCACTTTTTCGAATAAGTCTCATAAATTCCTCTGCATCCTTCGAAAGATCATCAATGTCGACTTGTGGTTAGACATTCTCTTCAATCACGGCCTTTCTTTTACCTTTGTCATTCTTATCAATGTTAACCTCTGGTGGCGAAAAGACCCTACCACTTCTAGTGATACCTCCGGCCCCAACAATATTCTCAACCGACGAACTTCCATCTGTAGATGCTATCCCTTCCTGCTTTTGCCCATTACATAACACCTCTCCCCCATAATTCCATGGGATAGCTCTAGTGCTCTCGTATGGCACAGGTCCAGGTACAGTAACGATAACCGGAGTTGGCCTAGCAGGCGCTGAAATATTGATCGTCCGGTATGGAATGAGTATCGTAGCAACTTCGCTTCCATCATTACTCACTTTATTCTCAGCATCTTCTTTCACAACTCTATCAAATTGCAAACAACCCTCATCCATCATTCTTTGAATACCCTTTCTCAAAATATCGCAACCCTCTGGATGCATTTCACACTCTGAGCAGTCAAGAGAACATCCTGGAAATACCCTCTTCTTCAACAAGCTAGCCTTCACAAACCCCAGCGGAGTCTTCAAATCCCAACATCAGTTACCAGATTTAGCTTCTCCCCCTTAATAATGGCATTGGCTCCTGCCACCCCATGATTCAACATCGGGTTCTGATTCACATTGGGCTCACCGTTGGTGAAGTTAATAGCTTTGGAATCAAGCAGATCCTGGACTTTGTGCTTGAAAGCTTTGCAATGGTCAATATCATGGCCTGGGGCGCCTGAGTAAAAATCGCAATGAGCATTCGCATCGTAGCTAGGAGGTGGTGTACCAGTGAGAGGAGCTAGAGTCCTCTTCTGAACCAACTGTAACTGCAGCAGATGTTGTAACAACTGAGAATACGGCATCGGAGGATTCGCGAACTGTCTATCAGGCATTCTGCGTCTAGCAGCATAAGGTCGCGGAGCATTGACTTGTTGCGGAGCTGCGGCGGGGATATTTACTGTAGCAACTTGTTGATGATGACGAGATTGAGCTCTACCTTTACCCTTGTGAGAAATAGCATTTACATCCCCTTCCCTTCTCTTAGGGTTCGCTGAATATGGTTTCTTTGTTCCTCCCGAAGAGGATCCACCCCCATTTGGAATCTTTCCAGACTTAATCCCACTTTCGATTCTCTCGCCAGCATTTACCAGATCCGAAAATCCTGCAGACATGCAGCCTATCAACTTCTCAAAGTACACACCAGGCAGTGACGCCATGAACAGGTCGATCAACTCCCTTTCAACCATAGGGGGTTGTACCCTTGCAGCTAAATCCCACCACCTCTGGGCGTATTCCTTGAAACTCTCAGTACTTTTCTGCGACAAGCTCTATAATTGTACCCTGTTGGGTTCTAGATCATTATTATATTGATAGTGATGCACAAAAGCTTCGGTCAATTCTCTCCAGCTGCGGATATGAGTTCTCTCAAGTCCCATATACCACTTCAAAGACGCCCCTGCCAGACTGTCCTGGAAAAAATGCATCAGCAGCTTTTCATTGTTGGAGTAAGCAGACATCTTCCTGAAATATGCCTGAATATGCACTCTTGGACAGGTCGTCCCTTTGTATTTGTCAAAATCGGGCACCTTGAATTTAGGAGGAATTCTGACTCCAAGAACTAGACCAAGATCAGACATATCAAGGCCCAAAGAGTTCTGATTCTCAAAAGATTTTATCTTCTCCTCGATCAGTTTAAACCTTCGGTCAGCTTCAGTCGATAAACCACCCTCCATATCTTTCACGAAAAATACATCATCCTGGTTATCTTCCCAATGAGGGCCAGCATCCCCGTGCATAGCACACACACTCCCATTACCAGCAACGTTACCATTCTCATTCGCAGCTCCTCCTCCCGGAGGTAAAACAACAATAGGGATACCCTGTGGGATAGATCCACCGATCGGTGGAGGAATAACACCATCTCTTCCATGCAAAACGCCCTCTTTGTCAACCCGTGCTATCAACGGCTGGACCAAAGTTCTTAATTGTTCCTGCCTACTAGCAACAGTTTGCATCAACTCCATGAATTGAGCCATGCGAGCCCTGACTTCCTGCAACTCGGCTTGAACCTGATCCATTACTTTTCGCTGATTCCCTCGAGTTGGATACCTGTAGAAACTGAACTCCTCAACTTCCTCAATCCTGAACTAAAGAAAACCAAGCAGAGTTAGGAACAGAAGCCACTGAGAACACCTGCGATGCAAATGAAAATGCAAAATGCAAACATGCATATATGCAACAGGGAAATCCCCCCCCCCCTGATTCTAGTTCCGAGAGTAACAGGTTGACAATGGAGAACCCACAGACAAGCATAGAGAAAAACCTCATATATACAAATGAACAGCCCAAACAGGTAGCATACAGGCATAACACTGAATACAAACAGAATTACCTCAACCAACAAGCCTGGTGATGGTCCATACAACAGCAACAACAAGCTACAAAGAAGTAATAAAAACATCAAGTGCGACGCCAGGCCCGAAACTCCTCTAACAACCCCTGCGTCTCAGGATGATCCGGTCTAGTGAGCAACCCCTGGATGAGTATCTCTCGCTGGCTAATAGCACGTTGTAGGTCCTCAGCGTAGTCTTCCCAAGAACCTTCACCAAAGACTTCTTCAAGCTTGCACCTCTTCGAATCAGCCCTCGTTCTGAAATCCTCCAAGGTTGCAAGCGCTTCGTGCAGCTTACAATAGCTATGTCGTCTAAGCGAGGCTTCATCTGAAATCCTCTCATCTTTTGCTCTAAGCTGAACCTTCAGCTTGGTAACTTGTTATTTCAACTCATCTTCACGTGCTTTGTTGTTGGTGAGAGTTGCATTCCACTGCTCGTTGAACTTCGAAATCTCCAGATAAGCTTTGTCTTATTCTTTCTTCTTGGAAGCGAGGACATCCCCAACAACTTTGAGATCCAAACCCAAACACTCTCGAGAACTAGTTTGCTTGGTCAAATCCATGCCCAATCTGTTCACGAGCTCAGTCTGCCTCTTCAAAGAATAAGTTGCTTCATTCTTCTCGCCCCGAAGCTGAGTAATCTCTTCTTCCAACTTCTCATTAGCCTTCCGAAGTTCTTCTTTCTCGAACCACAAATGGTTGTACTTATAAGTGTCCACAATGGTTGGCTCCTCAATCATGAGGGGATATAGAGGCACAACTGAGGGAAACGGCATCAGCAACCTCTTCTCTCTATCTTGAATCCAGCTCAAGTAGGGATCATAGGCTCGGCTATTACTTTTCCCCAACAATGCTTTTTCTCTCCTGTGAATATTGTTCCAAGCGTGCTCAAGTTTGGCCAGTGTATCACTATCCAACAGCCCGGTGAGGTACAGAGATTCATGTACCTGTTCTTCCTTGGGAGGATCCCTCAATGCATATCCAAACTGCCTAACCAACAACGACGAATTGTAGTTGATGCACCCCTTCCTTTCGACCAAAGGGACGTTAGGAAATTCGATGCAGCGAAAGATGATTTCTGTACCAAGTATATTCCTATCAAACCAAGTGATGTTCTCAACTGACAAACCCATCAGACGCTCAGACCACTCTGATGTACCTGCAAAAGTAACAAAAGGACCTGTCTTGGGCATATGACTGGAAAACCACATGTACAACAAAGGAACACAACAGGACACATTTTCCCCCTTCGGTTCTCATTCTTGTAGTTAACCGAGTGATAAACGTCACCGAGCAATGTAGGATTTGGGTTCCCTGAGGCCAATAAGTAGAAAGCATCCGTATCCACGAAATCTGGAAGATTAGGGAATAATATAATACCGTAGATACAGAGAGCTAGAATAGCACTAAATACGATCCAACAACCGTCTTTGGCACATTGCTGAGCTTTCTCCACCAGAAGGGGCAAAGGAAAACCAAACATCCCAAGCCTTTTGATCAACTTCCCCTCCAACTCTGAAGCATCCAGATGCAGAATAGAAGTGAGCTTAGCCAGATTAGGCTCGGCGTCAGTATGGAAGAACGACATCTGATCCAGAATAGGCACATCTAACAATGCAGAATACTCCTCTAGAGTAGGAGCCATAACATAATCAGGGAAGACAAAACACCTCAGCTGGGCATCATAAAACTGTAGAAGAGTATAAATACCACTGATCTTATATTCTGAAGGTTTATAGACACATCTCAACAGTCTCCCATAAGATTGCCTGAAGTCTTCCATCACCTTCTTATCGGCCATAGCAATCAAACTCAACAAAGGACTAATATATGGAGCCGGAAACATGTAGGCCACTACCCTCTTCGAGGGCTCCATGTCAGAAATAAGGAACAAGATCACTAGAATCGGGGAAGCAATATGCACCTGCAACATAAATACATGTTAATGAAAATGCAGATGCAAATGCACATGCAAATGCAAGTAGGGGATCAAGATTGTTGTGTTGTAGATCGAGAAGAACCAGCACTCTGCTTTAGCGCGAATATAGCATATCTCTGATAATAGGAACCTCTGATATCAAGAACACAGGTTCACACTTCGAAGAGAACCGGGTAATCTGAAAGTCAAGGTTTCCTGCATAACCCACTTCCTCTCACAGGTATGGACCTATCCACTGATAAGGTTCGGCATCAGATGCGCTCATCAGCGTCACAGACTTTCAAGATACGATGATACATTCACCATTTCTGGTTTGGCATCATAATTCCCCGAAGAGGCCTCACTTAGTTGAATCACAAATGATCGGTCCCTAGAGTCGACAACCCTCAAATCCAAAATCCCGACAGATCCTAAGGATCGGAAGGGAAATCATCAAAGAGAATCTCGTCTGAGCGCGGATTTCATGGGGAACTTGAAGGTGAGAAAAACACTTAGAATCGGGGGTTGAATAAGAGTTTTAAGAAATATGGCAATAAAAACAACTCAAGATTTTTATCCTGGTTCGTTGAACTCAACTACTCCAGTCCACCTTATCAAAGATGATTTGCCTTTCTCAATAAGGACTTAATCCACTATTAATCAACTGATTACAATAGTAAGCACTAAGAACAACTGTCTTAGTCTTCTCAAGAACTACTGACCACACCTTGGTCTTCTTAAGGAACTTCTTACAAATTAATGTAAACTAACAAGTGTTTGATTGCTTCTAATAAGCTGTATCACAACTGTGATATTTACACTTAAGATTAAGTACAACAAAAACTATACAGTTTTATGAAAGATCAAATGAATAAGATCTTTGTGAGATTTTCACTTTGATGAATTAAGCGTGTAAGAATATTTCTCTCTGAGTGAACTAGCAATGAGTAAGTGATGAGCAGGAAATTAGTAGCTTCAAAATGTTGTAGAAGTTCTCCTTTTATAGCTTTTCCAATTGCTTTGAGTGATGTGCAGCTGCATATAATATTAGAATATAAGACTTTTCATTACCAAAAAGTATGGGCAGAGATATGCTTTCTGCAGGAAAGGTATGGTTGTAGAAGCCTTGGGATTTGCACCACGTCACTTCTTTGGACAAAATAGTCGTTGGTTACTTTGTAAGTAGCACCACGTCCAATCAAGTTTATAGCTTCTTCAACAAGCTTCCTTCAGGATAAAGTCTTCATAATCTGCACTTCAGAACTTGTAGCAAGCTTAAAGGTATGAAATATCTTAAGATGATCAGAGCTAACATGATTGAGATGTTCAGAGCCTTGAATAGATGGTCAGATCTTAATATATCAGAGTCTCAATCTTGATCAGAGTCTTCATCAGAGTATGCAGCATAATGTGCTTGAGCGTGAATATTAATGATAAGAGTCTGGTTATCAAAGCCTCTGATCTTGCAGTGAAAAGAACTTTTGTACACTTCTTTCATTAACGCTTCAGATCATTCTGTAGCTTCTGCTTCAGATCCTTATGCCAGCGCTTCAGAATCTTCTGATAGTCTTGCATCTGATGCTTCAGAGCCTTGCATAGTTTCTTGTACTTATGTATTTTGCTTCTTTAAGAGTATTTAATTTTATACTTGAAACAATAATACTAGAACAAATTTTAGAGTATATATTTTCTTAATACAAAATTCCATAAAAGTTATCATCAAAGCATAGAGATATAAGAAACACCAATCTGTGTTCTAACAATCTCCCCCTTTTTGATGATGACAAAACATAGGGAATTTTGTTCAATAAAGAGAAATAAAATATATAACTCCCCCTGAGATTAAGAATCTCCCCCTGAAATGAATACTCTAATAGAAGAGAACATTTTCCTTTTTTCATGAGTAACTTTCAGAACCTGGTAGAAATCCTTTTTATGCTTTCCAGAATCAGAGTCTGATGATTTCTTTCAAATGAGGAGTTCTGGTATATCTTCCAGAATCAGAGTCAAATTTGCTTTAAGGATCAGAGCCTGGTTGGGTAATTCTCAGGGTAACTTCAGATCATTTTTGTCAGATGAAATAATAAGATCTGAAAGTCTTAAGATTCAATGTTAGATTAATACAATGTCTGAATTTCATTTTAGTATTGCTTATGGATTGAACAATCAAATTCTCTTTCTCCCCCTTTTTGTCATAATCAAAAAGAATTGTAAAGACAGAAAAGATAACAGAAGAAGAGAAAAACACAACACATAAATGAAAAACATAACAGTGATCAGTGCATATTTATGCACATTCTCCTATATTTTTACTTAGGCATTTCTTTACTTTATTTTGATTATTTTTATGTTTTATTATGTTTTTACATTTTATTTTATTTTTGGTTTAATTTGATTTTCGCACTTTATTTTTCAGCTTGAGCAGTCTGCACGGAAACAATCATAACTGGAGCTCCGGGAATCCGTTTGAGGCGTTCAAAAAATCGCAGGAAAGCTAAGAGAGAGAGCTACGACTTTCGTGTTGGAGCCGAAATCAGATTCGGAGCTCAAAATTCCAGAATTCCGTTTCAAGTTACAGCATTAGGAATTTGTTTTAGTTTTGGGTCATGTTTTGGGTCTGGGTTATATTTTCGACCCAGTTGGGTTATGACCCGAATTCTGGTTTTTTTCCTCTTTAGTCTAGGTCTGGCCGGACAGCCAAAAATCCTATTCACTATTCACGAAAAAAATATTTGGAAGCTTGTACTATTCGAATGGAGGACTAATCCCAAAGAGTCAATATGTTGTAATCGCGTCCCAACGCTTTGAGGTTTATACTTTATCAATTTAATTCTTTCTCTTTCAATACTATTCTATGAATTGAATTTGCTTAATCTGTTAGTTTATAGAATTGTTTTGATTAAATTCGTATGATTGCATCCTTAACTTTTATTCGCCGTTACGTCGCTTTGTCGTTAATTCGCGTTTGTAATTCGTGTTTGCTTAATTCACGAAAACTTAATCCGTTTGCTTAATTCGGAATATAGGATTGTCAATCTAGTTTATGTCTTTTGAGCTTGTCAATTGACATAGGAATCGAATAGAGATCGAAGCCGCTTAGGAAATTGGTAAGGTAGAAACCCGTGATAAGCCGGAACCGAAAACAGTAGATTGACTTATTTTAATAATCATTTTTTTTTATAATCACTTATTTTCAGTATTTTTTCTCTTAATCAAAATTCAAAACCCCATAAATTGTTACTTTATTGGTCAATCACTACAAGAATCCTTGTGAGACGATATTCCGAGTCACTGTCGCTGTACTGCATTTTCCTAAAATTACTCGTTTTTGATCCGCGCGCGACAGCGGATCAAATTGGCGCCGTTGCCGGGGATTCTTGTTGATTTAGCCAATAATCTAGTTTTAGGTTTTATTTGTTTTAATTTTCTGCATTTTTGTGTATTTTCTTGCGTTTTCGCGTCCGACCGTTCTGTTTCTCGTCAGACAAAAAAAAACAGATTTTGGGCAAATCGCCTTCTTTTTTAGATCTGTTTTGTGAACTTGAAGCAGAAAAATCGTACGATCAAAAGTCCTTAACTCTAAAAGAGTTATAGGAGTTGGCCCCTCGAATCGCCAATTCCTCTTTTTTCTATTTTTAATTAATTTTTTACTGTTTTCACTATCTCAAAAAAATCCAAAAAAATTTCCAAAATTCTGATTTGATCTAATTAGGTTAAATTTTGTGTTTTTAGATTTTTTTCGATTTTATTTTAACCATCTTTCTTCTTTGAGTTTGATTCTGACCTATAGGGACATTGTGGAAATTATCGGATTTGTTGTTGCATTTGCAATCCTGGCCATAATCTTTGATGCAATGAGACATCCCATGGAAGAACATTCAGTGTTTCAGATTGAGTTACTTTCTGACTTAGTAGACGATACACTTCCCGAGTTTTTATCTGATTTCCCGTCTTTACTAGACTATGATGATATTTTCTCCTGTGATGTGTGCACTAACACTAATGTTTGCTCTACTTGTGCCGAGATAAATGTTGCATTGCGGACTGATATTTTGCAGGTGGATAAGGTTATCGATGAAGTGGTTTGTGCGGTGGAGGCTCTGGACGTTCCTGCTGCCCCGACCATCCCATCTATTGAGCAACCCCCTTCTTTAGAACTCAACCCTCTCTCAGAAAATCTCAAATATGCCTTCTTAGACATAAATGATAAGCTTCCTATTATTATTTCAGCTAACCTTGATTTCAATCAAGAAAGTAGGCTTTTGCAGGTTTTAAAGAGGCACAAAAAGGAAATAGGGTGGACCTTGGCGGACATTCCCGGTATTAGCCCTTCCAGGTGCATGCATCAGATTCTGCTTAAAGAAGGAGCTAAATTAGTGAGACAACCCCTTAATCCTTTTATTCTTGACGTGAAAAATGAGATCATGTTCACGTGCCCATTCGACACGTTTACGTATCGAAGGACCTTCTTTGATCCTGGAATAAAAGACGAAGGCATTACTAAAAATTTCAAAAACAATGGTCAGTGCTCAAAGCTACTCCATGAGAGCCCCACTTTGGAAGAGGAGACTGTAGAAGAGCTCTCTTTAAGAAATGCTGCTTATGCGATCATCTATCCACCTTGACTCCTCGGGTGTGTCCTTTCCTATCTCTCTTCACTTTTATTTTATATTTCTGTTCTTTCATTGAGGACAATGTATGTTTTAAGTGTGGGGGAGAGAATAATTTCTTTGTTTCGTTTTTTTTCCTTGTTTTTGTTAGTGTTTTGTTTGTTTTCAGTCAAATAAAAAAATGCATCTTCTTGAAAGTTCGAGGCTATAGTCTAATTTGAGATTAGTTTACGGAGACCTGGGAAAAATTCATAAGATCGGTATCGTCTTAACACCGTAAGTCTCCTGCATGTGGAAATTGATTTGAATACTCTTTATGTTTTAGCCTTGAATTTTCATTCTCTGACAGCTCTTGAGTAGTTTATTTCAGCAGTCAGTACCATCTCATACACACTCTACGCAAGGAAGCTGATGAATATAAGTGAGTGATCAAATTGAAAAGAAAAAAAATAAAAAGAAGAAAAAAAGAAAAATAAAAGAAAAGAAAAAGTTGAAAATTTTTTAATTACTCGTTAGTTGGTTCAGCGGTTTCTGGTGCTGAACTTGGTAGGGCGGATTACGGTCCGATCCCCCGCAACTACAATTGAGTCGGCAAAGGGTTATGCCACGTAAGTACCAGAACCCTAAACAAAAAGGATCAGAGTCACTAACCGGTCGCCTTGCTATGAGTGTGTGGAGATAACGGGCTTAATGTGATTGCGCCTGAATGAAAAAGAGCAAAAAGGAGGAAGAGTAAGTTAGGCTTCAACATAATAACATGATTCGAGTTGATTTGTATATTCAGGAGGTTTATGTCTGCACAATTGTGGATTAGTGTTCCTATGATATCCTTAGTGTGTAAGATTAGTACCTATCGATGCAAACTTAACCGAAGAAGACTTACAGCCTGGAATGAGTATCTGTTGATGTGTTTGTGCTTTCTTTGTTGTGTTTTATTTTAATTTTGCTCGGAATGCAAAAGTTCAAGTGTGGGGGAATTTGATCAGTGCATATTTATGCACATTCTCCTATATTTTTACTTAGGCATTTCTTTACTTTATTTTGATTATTTTTATATTTTATTATGTTTTTACATTTTATTTTATTTTTGGTTTAATTTGATTTTCGCACTTTATTTTTCAGCTTTAGCAGTCTGCACGGAAACAATCATAACTGGAGCTCCGGGAATCCGTTTGAGGCGTTCAAAAAATCACCGGAAAGCTAAGAGAGAGAGCTACGACTTTCGTGTTGGAGCCGAAATCAGATTCGGAGCTCAAAATTCCAGAATTCTGTTTCAAGTTACAGCATTAGGAATTTGTTTTAGTTTTGGGTCATGTTTTGGGTCTGGGTTATATTTTCAACCCAGTTGGGTTATGACCCGAATTCTGGTTTTTTTCCTCTTTAGTCTAGGTCTGGCCGGACAGCCAAAAATCATATTCACTATTCACGAAAAAATATTTGGAAGCTTGTACTATTCGAATGGAGGACTAATCCCAAAGAGTCAATATGCTGTAATCGCGTCTCAACGCTTTGAGGTTTATACTTTATCAATTTAATTCTTTCTCTTTCAATACTATTCTATGAATTGCATTTGCTTAATCTGTTAGTTTATAGAATTGTTTTGATTAAATTTGTATGATTGCATCCTTAACTTTTATTCGCCGTTACGTCGCTTTGTCGTTAATTCGCGTTTGTAATTCGTGTTTGCTTAATTCATGAAAACTTAATCCGTTTGCTTAATTCGGAATATAGGATTGTCAATCTAGTTTATGTCTTTTGCGCTTGTCAATTGACATAGGAATCGATTAGAGATCAAAGCCGCTTAGGAAATTGGTAAGGTAGAAACCCGTGATAAGCCGGAACCGAAAACAGTAGATTGACTTATTTTAATAATCATTTTTTTTATAATCACTTATTTTCAGTATTTTTTCTCTTAATCAAAATTCAAACCCCCATAAATTGTTACTTTATTGGTCAATCACTACAAGAATCCTTGTGAGACGATATTCCGAGTCAGAGTCAAATTTGCTTTAAGGATCAGAGCCTGGTTGGGTAATTCTCAGGGTAACTTCAGATCATTTTTGTCTGATGAAATAATAAGATCTGAAAGTCTTAAGATTCAATATTAGATTAATACAATGTCTGAATTTCATTTTAGTATTGCTTATGGATTGAACAATCAAATTCTCTTTCTCCCCCTTTTTGTCATAATCAAAAAGAATTGTAAAGACAGAAAAGATAACAGAAGAAGAGAAAAACACAACACATAAATGAAAAACATAACAGCCAGATTCATTCAGATCAAAATAGCACAAAAAGATAAGATGTTCATACAGCAGATGACAGAAAATAGAACAACAGAAAACAAATGCAAAACAAGAATGCAAAAACATGGAAAATAAAACTAGGGCTGGCAAGAAGCAATCAAGGTCAGAAGATCAGTAATCTTAGCAGTGGACTCTTCTTGCTTGGCCATCCAAGTCTTGATCTCTTCAGTAGTATGTTCCTGTTTTATCATCCATGATCTGATTTCCTTGACTTCTTGGACAACATCTGGAGTCTCAATCTTCATCTCAGATGCAGAGGGTTCAGAAGCATATGCAGTTGGCATAGGATGATCAATCTCCATGTCAGATGCAGGAGTATCTTCTATCATTGCAGAATCATCAGCAGGAGCATCTTCCAGAAGAAGCACTGGGGTTGTGATAATGCTCAGCAGAGTGTGTCTGACCATTTCAGCAAACTTTGCCTTTGTATCATCAGCACAAAGTGTTCTGAGATCAGATGCAGCAGAGTTGAACTTAGAGATGAATTTGTTCCAAGAAGCTTCAGATTCAGCAGGATCCATACTAACCATGCACTCTTTCTCCACATAAGCAATCCCCATACGTATTTCCTTCTTGAAATTTTTGAACAGAGTAGAAACATCTGATCTGGGTTTGGGGTTCAGAAAGTCTTCTATGGTGACTTTTTGTGATGGTCCAGTAGGTGTTTGGTTTTGTTCAGGAGGTGGGTGATTAGATGATGGTTTTTCAGATGGTGGTTGTTCAGATGGTTGGGGTATGGATGGTTGTGGTTGAGATGGTTGTGGTATGGTGAGTTGAGGAGTAGAGGTGTCACCATCAGATGGTGTTGATGTAACAACATCAGATAAGGGTGGTATAAGATCTGTGAAGTTGAATTTGAAGCGAAGAGGGTGGTCAGAAGCAGGTAGGTTAGATGGTAGTGGTTTATAAGGATCAAGAATTTGTAAGCTTGTTGGTGAGGGGACTTCAGATTCATCAGAATCAGATGATTCAATTGAATGACATGAAGTGGAAGAAAGGACATACATGGTTGCAATAGGTTGCACATCCAGAATGTCTTCAGATGATTGTTAGACAGATGGTTCAGGATTTTGGATGGTTGGTTCTTCTGGTGGTTGAGTAGAAGAGAGTGGTTCAGATTGTTTTTGTGGTTCAGATTGTTTTTGTTATTCAGATTATGTTTGTTGAGGGGGTTGTTGTTCAGAGGATTTTTGTTGAGGGGGTTCAGATTGTTGTTGAACAGAAGATGGTTGAGAATGTGTATGTGGAGATGAAATGGGTTCAGATGAATGAGGTTCAGATGGTTGAAGAGGAGATGGTGGAGGTGAAGGTGAGGGTGAAGGGACAAATGGTTTGGGATCAGATGTTAATACCTGTTGAATTGTTTCTCTTATTTCCTCCAAGCTAGCTTCTAGAGGATTTTCCTTCTGCTTCTTGTCCTTTTCTGGTTCGTCAGCAGCATCAGAGGCTTTCCTCTTGGGTTGTGCAACAGATCCTTCCTCAGCTTTTCTCTTCCTGCGCCTTTCTCTCAGAAGATTTGGCAAAACTTCTCCTTCCTTCTGAACTATGTTAGCAGGCAGAGGGATACCATTCTTCAAACAATCAGCAATGAATGTCAGAATGATGTTCCTAGGTTCATCAGCACTGAACATAGGAAAGTTTGCTAAAGGAATTCTCCTTCTGCTGACTTCTTCAGAGTTAAATTTCTTGGGTTTTCCAGCAAGCTCTGAAATGACCTTCATTCTTTTCAGAGTGTTCCCATTGATGACAGATCCTACAACATAAGACAGATCATCTGTCACTCCAGCATCAGTCAGATGCTTCACAAGACCATTCTCTGTTAGAATGTCTGGTATCAGTCTTCCCATAGGGATCCAGTTTCTGATCTTTCCAGCTTTAACCCTTACTTCTTCTCTTGTTTCCTTGATATGGTTCAGAAGATGACTGAACAGAAGATAAGGCAGATCCACCTTCTTGCCTTTACTCATACAAAACATGAAGTACATTTGTTCTGAGTTGACATAATCTAGTGAGTTAGAAGATTTTCTATGAAAGATAGAACTCATGAAAATCTTAGCCCAGATTCTGTAAACAGGCTTCAGATCTCTGACCTTGTTGGATGGTTCCCCAGAAACACAAACTTCTTGAAAAATGTCTGCCAAGTCCACACAGGCAGTAGCCATACTTGTGATTCCATCAGTTTCCTTATACTCAAGTAGTTGTCTGATTAACTTTTCAGTGATGACAATTTCCTTCCCAAGAACAGAAGAATGAATGAACTTAGGGCAAACTTTGAGCGTGTATCCAAAATTTCTTCACCAAGGTTGGATAAACAGGACCCATCATCCTGTCAAAATACTTTTCCCAGTTCTGAGTTTTGATGGTTGGGTAGAGATCAAAACCATTTTCTTTAATGGATTCAAACTCCACAAAGTTCTCACACAGAACCTCAAGATCTTTGATTGGAGTGAGAAGAGTTCTCACAGGTGCCTTGTACACAACAACAGTTTCAGTAGCATTTGGAGAAGATGCAGCAGCATTTGAGGTTTGCATCTGAGCAGATGTTGAAGATGGTGAAACCATTGATGTTCTTGAGATGCGTCTGGGTTTACGAGAGGTTTTGGGTTTTGAAATGAGATGGAAACAACAGAGAAGACAGAAATGCATATGAGAAGTGAAAAGAGTGTAAACTGTGATTTGTGAAGTGTTGTGAGAATTTATAGAGCAATTTAGGGCATGCAAAAGTCACAAATAATCTCACGCGTGCACAAGCATTGAATGAAGTGAAACATAATCATATCAAGCAATTAATGCAAGGAATAAAATCATATCAAGCATTTAAGATTCTGACAGAAGGGGGAAATTCAAGAGATTTTGGATTTTCAAAGCAATACCTCAAACGTCAATTCAGTATGGTGCATTCTACCTTTCCAGATTCTGAGCTACACGTGTTTGCTTGCATGTGCCTCTAAAACTCTTTGAGAAATGAAACGTTAGGCAACGTTCAGATCCACTGAGCCTTGTTAGTTCAAATTTACACACAAATAAATAAACACAGAATTGAAAAGAAGAAATACTTTAGAGTTTAGACATTTATCATCTGAAAAAAATTTCATCTGATGAATATTTTATTCTGGACAGAAGTCCATACTTATATTTTTCAGAATAAATTTAAATCTATCTTCAGCAAGAGGTTTTGTAAAGATATCAGCCCACTGATGATCTATATCCACAAAGTTTAAATTGATAATTCCCTTCTGAACATAGTCTCTGATGAAATGATGTTTAATCTCTATATGCTTAGCTTTAGAGTGTAAAATGGGGTTTTTAGATAAGCATATAGCAGAAGTATTATCACAGAAGATAGAAATGTTACTCTCAAAAATTTGATAATCTTCCAGTTGACTTTTCATCCAGAGCATCTGGGTGCTACAACTAGCAGCAGCAATATATTCTGCCTCTGTTGTTGAAAGTGCAATTGTGGGTTGCTTCTTGCTGAACCAGGAGATCAGATGACTTCCAAGAAATTGACAGCTTCCAGAAGTGCTTTTACGTTCTACTTTGTCTCCAGCATAGTCAGCATCACATAATCCAACTAATTTATACTCATCAGATCTTCTGTAACACAAACCCACATTAGTAGTACCTTTCAGATACCTTAGAATCCTCTTAACAACTGTTAAGTGAGATTCTCTAGGATCTGATTGGAATCTAGCACACAGACAAACACTGAATAAAATATCAGGTCTTGAAGCAGTCAAATATAAGAGAGATCCAATCATACCTCTGTAAAGTTTTTGATCAACTTTCTTACTTACCTCTTCCTTACCAAGTGTGCTTGTAGGATGCATTGGAGTCTTTGCCAATTTGCTTTCATTCAGATTGAATTTCTTCAGAAGCTCTTTGACATATTTAGTCTGGTGAATATAGTCTGATTCACTTGGATTCCCAGAAAGAATCTAAGTTCTCCCATCATTCTCATTTCAAATTCAGCCTGCATAGACAAAGCAAACTCCTTTCCCAGCATAATATTGGTAGATCCAAAAATAATATCATCCACATAAATTTGACAAACTAGTAAATCTTTCTTAAATGTTTTACAGAAAAGAGTTGTGTCCACTTTGCCTCTGATAAAGTTCTTTTCCAGAAGAAAATTACTTAATCTTTCATACCAAGCTCTGAGAGCTTATTTCAAACCATAAAGAGATTTTTTGAGTTTGAAAACATGATCTGGAAATTTATTACTTTCAAAACCAGGAGGTTGATGGACATAAACTTCTTCTATAATGCCATTTAAGAAGGCACTTTTAACATCCATCTGATATAGAGTGATGTTATGTTGTGCAGCAAATGAAATAAGAAGGCGTATAGATTCTAACCTTGCTACTGGAGCATAAGTTTCAGTGTAATCAATTCCTTCTTGTTGACTGTAACCTTGAGCTACTAACCTTGCTTTGTTCCTAACAACTTCTCCTTGCTCATTTAGTTTATTTCTGAATACCCATTTTGTTTCAATAATGTTGAAACCTTTTGGTCTTGGAACCATATCCCACACATCATTTCTTTTAAATTGATTCAGCTCATCTTGCATTGCAAGTATCCAATCATTATCACTCAGAGCCTCATCCACAGATGTTGGTTCAATAATAGACACCAACCCAAGAAGTGATGTTCCAGATGATCTGATAAATGACCTTGTTCTTATAGGGTCATCTTTCTTCCCAATAATCATTTCTTCTGGATGAGAAGCTTTGATTCTGGATGATCCTTTAACTGTTGGTTCTTCAGAAATATTCATGTTATTCATTTGAGCAGCTAATGGAGTTGCATCTGGCGTAGCTTCTTCTTGAGCTTTCTCTACCTCTAGTTTCTCAGATTCTGTGAGAATAACTTTTCCATCTGCAGAGTTTTCAAGCTGCTTTGGCTTTTGATTGCCAAGTTTATCATCAAATCTAACATGTATAGATTCCTCCACAATCTGTGCCTCAGTATTGTATACTCTGTAGCCTTTAGAGCGTTCAGAATATCCAAGTATGAAACACTTTTGTGCTTTAGAATCAAACTTGTTAAGATTCTCTTTAGTGTTCAGCATAAAACAAATACATCCAAAAGGATGGAAATAAGAAATGTTTGGCTTTCTATTCCTCCACAATTCATAAGGAGTCTTTTCCAGAAGAGGTCTAATAGACACTCTGTTCTGAATGTAACATGCTGTGTTAATTGCTTCTGCCCAAAAATGTTTTGCCATGTTAGTAGGAATATCTTAAGTAGGTAAACTTATATATTTTTTTGTGGGCCCAAAGTGATTTGTAAGATTTAAAAAATTTATAGTTGATTTGAGTTGTTTTTACTTTAATGATAGCTGCTTATAAAAAACTAAAACTTGATCCTATATTTTATATTTTTTAATTATAATAATTTTTTTTATTCAAAAAATTATAAGACTTTAATAATATAAATAATAATATTATATGTTTTAAAATAAATAGCATACATTAGTTATATAATTGTCGGAAACTAAAAATGTCATGGTCATTACAATGCAAAACTTTTATAATAATAATTAATTATAAAAAATTTAACTATTAAACATCTGCCTTAAAAATATCTAACAAATTCTTTATACACTTAAAATTTATTAACCAATTGAATCTAATCACTTAATTAAATATAGCATTTACTACGAAAATAATAATGAGTTGAATCACCCGTAAAAAAAAATAAAAATAAAAATAATAATGAGTTGAATCACCCGTAAAAAAAAAAATTAATAATAATGAGTTGAATCTAAACATGTATTTAATTATTAACTAATAATTGAATAGTTAATGGGAAAATCTTGAAAGGAGATTGAAATGAGTAAAAGATTATTGGAACAAAAAGAATCTCTCTTATTCTTATTTATCTCTCGTGAGCTTATCGCCATGGAAGAAGCACTTTTTTTATAAGAAAAAGTTAAATTCCGCGTTTTCACAATCATTCACTTTCTTATATAAGTTCTTCACACCACAATTATTCATTTTTTAAGCTTCAATTTTCTCTCTGTTCTGAGTCTTTGTCATCTCTCACAACCTTCTCCACTTGCAAGTCAGAATCTCTCCCTCTCTTTCTCTCTTTCAATTTCTTTTTAAGAATCTGATTTTATTTTCTGTTAATGGATTTTCATGAAATCGATTCATACTATATATTCATTGGAGCTTGATTTCATAAACCCTAATTTTTTGTTGGTATTTTTGTTAATAGTTGATAATCGTTGTTTTGGCATAAGTTGGGGTCGATCTAGGGTTATTTGGTAAAACTGGAGCTTGTGATTGTTGTGATAAGGCTTTGTTGATTATTGAAATCTTTTGATTTTGATTTTGATTTTTTTTTTAAGGTTTTTACGAAGATTAAAGATATGAAATAGCCTAACCCTACTTTGTTGTTTTAGTTTGTGAACTTTAAAATGAATCCTTATTTTAACTCACTGATGCATACATAGATAACTATTTGTGACTTGTGAGTTTAATACAACTCTTGGAATTGGGTTTATTTTCTTGTGTTTGGATATGATTTTTTTGTGGAGTTTGCTCATGAATTTTGTGGAGTTTGCTCATGAATTATTGCTGGTTTGATGATTGTTAAGCTTTGAGAAAATATACTTTGTTATATGATTCGTGTGTTTGGATTCTTTGAACCTGTGTTTGGATTCTTTGAACCTTTGATGTATTTATTTATTTTTTGTTCGCTATGTTTCCAAATTGTTTTTATTCAATCTTGTTCACTCACTCACTTGTTTTTTCTAAGCATATGTGTATGTTATTGACATATTTTTACTCTTTGGCTTGTGCTTGATTGAGATATAGGTGGTGAAGATGTCGACTCCTGCTAGGAAGAGACTGATGAGAGATTTTAAGAGGTTGCAACAAGATCCTCCTGCTGGCATCAGCGGGGCACCCCAAGACAACAATATCATGCTTTGGAATGCTGTGATCTTTGGGTGTGTGAAAGTTTACAATTCCTAATATTTTTCTTTACTATGACTGATGCTGCATCGGATTTGTGCTGCGGTTTTAGCAAAATAATTTATTTTGTTATACGTAGCCGCATCGGATTTGTGTTGCGGTTTTAGCAAAATAATTTGTTTTGTTGTGACGTAGCCTAGATCACGGTCGAAGACATTTTTTTTAAAACCCTGCGTGTGTGTACCCATTTATTTTGTGGTTTTAGTTTCTGGATAGTTAATCATGTAATAGCAATCTAATCATGTTTTTCTTTGTGCTTTTCTAGGCCAGATGACACCCCTTGGGATGGAGGTATAGTTATATCCTCTGCCTTAAACTGAAATGTTTTCTAATATTCTAATTGTGATTTGTGACTTTCTAGTGCGAGGGTTTAATGATTGAGACTTGGCACTGTAGGGTCCTCAAGTCCCACATCGTGTAGTATGAGATGCTCGATGGAGTATTTAAGTGGCTTGGTTCTTCCCTCTTGATAGCTAGCTTTTAAGGGAGGGTTTCTCAAGGGCTTAGATACTTATCAATTAACTACTTTGAAATAGCTTTTGTTATTGGCCATTTTTAAGAACAAACTTTGATATGTGATGCATGAACAAATTTTGACAATTATTTGTGACTTTCTAGTATGTTGTTAACTACTTGGAAACATCATTTATTGATTCGTTATGGATGAAAAGATTTTTACATAAAGCCTAGATGAACCTATTCGTTCATCCATCACGAATTACTTGCAAGTTTCTAATATGTTCTTAACTACGTGGTAACATAATTTATCGTTTTGTTATGGATGAACGGGTTTTCATACATAAATCATTGGCAGCAATAATTATTTTAAATTTCTAGTATGTGTTAACTACTTGGAAATAGCATCCGTCGATTAAACATTGTTGTGAACAGCAGTGATATGTCATAAATGAACAGATTCTTGGCAAAAAGTAATCGATTGCGATGACATTTATTTGTACGCATGTTGTTGGTAGCAGGGCTGTCAATCGCGGAAAATAGTGATTTGCTTATATTACTTCACAGAATAATGCTATAGCCGCTATTTGACAATATTTTGTCCTAAATAGCAATGCGGAACAACAACGATTTGTTCAAATTCCACTAGATATAGCACCGCTACTATTGCTGCTACTATTTAACAACACTGTAGCTGCTATTTAACAATATTGGAAGCTTCTATTGTAACATAGAAGTGTGTACTTTGGTGGTGTTCTATTATTTGATTCATAAAGACATGAGTTCAACTTGTAGGTGTGTGTGTGTCTCACACGCTGGTTGGTGTTTAGTGTATTTTAGATGTTAAGTTTTTGGGTCATTTCTCAACTTATAGACAGGAAGGGAAAAAAAAGATGAATACCTAAGTCTGGCCCGGGTCAGGGTGTTTTGAGTAGTACCACAGTCTTCAAAATTTTAGTTTTAATACAAGGGATTTTTGTGTCTTTCAGGTACGTTCAAGTTGACGCTTCAGTTCACAGAGGATTATCCTAATAAACCACCTACTGTGCGCTTTGTTTCTCGGATGTTTCATCCAAATAGTAAGTACAAAACTACCTAGCAATTCCTTTCTGTAGTTAGAATCGAAATTATTTCAATTATTTGTAGATTGAATCCCTGAGCATTATTCTTGCGTTAAAACTAACAAGTTCAAATAGAAACGAGAAGTATTTCAATCTAGAGGTGTAACTATGCTTCTAGAAGTCACTTTTGAAACAGCTTTTGAAGAAATTCTTTCGTTGTTTTTTTCTTCTTTTTCTTATTGCAAACTTTCTTGAAGTATGGTTTATTGGGAAAATAAAACATTTGTTTTTAAGTCAGATTTGGAACTTTGATTCTAAAGAGTGGAGACAGTTTGTACTTTTTCCAGTGTTATCAAGTAGAGGCAGTATAGCATATCAGAATTTGATTATCCGCTGCCAAAACTGTGATGCTATCGTAGTTTCCCTATTGGGGCAATAGCAGCCGCTGTTCAGTTTCTGATAGCTGATGGAGCAGCAATATCGGAAAACGGAAGATTATATCATTTTTTAAAAATTATAAAGCTGTAGAAACTGCATGTGTGCCAAACATGACCTATTTTTATAGTATAAAACAGAAAAGTCAGTGAGTATTACTCATAATTTCACCATAATATCTTTGCTATTGACAACACCATTTTCCCCCCTGATTATTTTGGACATGTCATCATGGAATGCTATTTAAATTTATTATGTTTGTTTCAAGGAAAATTTTGAATATTCAAGAGATTTAATTTAACTGCATACTATTTTTAGTGTGGTTGTCAAACACTTGAGTTAATTCTTAATTTGTGCAAGTTTACAACTCTAAGTATCAAAATCAGGTTACCCGTTTACATAGTGGTTTCTGTGTAAACTCGGGTAGACTCGGGAGTTTAAGGATGACTGAACAGTTCTAAAATATTGAGCTGAAATTAACTCCAGCAAGGAGAATCCGATCGCATTATCCTTCAGTGTTTAATGATTTTGAATCTTGTGATTTTTAATTTGTCCAATGATTTTGGACTTATGCCCTTTTTGTGTGTTAAGCTGTGAATCTTTCCTGGAGAATTTGTCCAGTGGTTTTAAAAATAGTAAAAGGCCTAAGCTCCCTTACAATGGATACTAGAGCTGTTACTCCTATTCTTTCTTTTCCCAACCTCTTTTGGTTCCAACAGAAAAGATGCATAACGATACCATCATTGTCATTCACCCTGGTATAACTACATTGCATATTCCAACTAACTGGCCATATCATCTCCTCTTAATTCTCTCCATTATCTTACTTTTTGTTACGATAAAAAATTCCCGTTGGTAGGCCGACCTTGCTTGAGGCCCACTAAGGGATCTCCTGATTCAGCATGAATCCTCAAATCAAGTATTTTATTAACCCCGTAGCTCCTGGCATAAACTAGAAACCAATGAGCCCACCGTTGCAAGATTGCAATGAACTGAAGCTAGCTCTGCTGAGCGGAACAAAGCTCTAATGAGGAGAACCTAAGTCCACCATTGTTCAGTTATTAATAAATCCGATTCTTGTTTTGTCCATTGGTTTTAAACTTGTGATTTTTTCTCTATTAAATTAGATTATCGGAAGGTTTGTGAATTTGTCTATCTATTTTGAACTGTGATAGTATCTTTGTGTGTTCTGGTTTGGTCTAGACCAGTCCAGAATGGTTTGTTGGCTATCATTGTTTGTTTTATTCTAAGTTATAATCTTGAGTATTTACAATGCTCACAGTAGATTGTGCTGGATGCTGCGGTCAATGTTTTAATTAATTTTGTATCAAGTACAATGTTACATGTATACAAGTTGAGTTTATGAAGGTTCTACAAGATATAGACTCTTGAATTTGACAACCTGGTTTGATATGACACTTCTCCTTTTGTGGATTGATATCATTAAAGTAGAGTGTTTTTCTATGTTATTGTAAAAATATGAATATTATTCAAGGATTAGGATATCTTGACACTTGTATTAGAATTGACACACTTGTGCCATTTAACAACTTGACACGGAAATTTGTTTAAAAACAATCTGACTGCTGAATTATACATAGTTAGCTCTTACCAAAATTGTGAATAGTAGCAAGATTGAAAGAATTTGATGAAGTAGTGAATATTTTAATTTGCTTTAATTGAAAAAGCATAAATGGAAAGAGTAACCTGGTGCTTTAATTTGCTTTGATAGCATATTATATCTAAATTTGAATTGATGCAGTGCAAATCAATTGTGTTATGATATACAATTTGATTTATTAGCACAATAATGACATTAAATGTAGTCTAAGACCCTTTTTGGAAATTTTAGTCTATGCAGATGGAAGTATATGCTTGGATATTTTACAAAATCAGTGGAGTCCAATTTATGATGTGGCTGCTATACTTACCTCAATCCAGGTAATTGTGATTCACTTAATATTTCAGAGTTGTTTCAAAACAATATTTGCTGTAAATGATTTGACTCTACACTGTCCATCAATTTGTATAGTTTCATTTGTTTCATATATTCATGCTTCCAACACTTTTTTCTTCCTTAGAACTTCTGGTAATGCAGGCATTTCTGCTAACAACTTGTGATATGTTAGCTTATTTTGTTGATGATCCTTAATAACAGGAAAGCACACAAAAATGTCTTATCATATGGAAAGTGACTATTTTATGTTTGTTTTTTGCAGTCATTGCTGTGTGATCCAAACCCAAACTCTCCAGCAAATTCTGAAGCTGCTAGAATGTTCAGTGAAAACAAGCGGGAATACAACCGTAGAATACGTGAGATCGTGGAGCAGAGTTGGACTGCTGATTAACCATATCATATTTGGCATTGACTAGACAATGGCTGTGATAAAAAAGGATATTATTGAATAACTACCAACTTCTATAAACAACTATGTTTTATTTTACCTGCTCTTGCTTGACTATTATGTGTTTGCTCAAACTTCATACCAATCAAACATTCTTCCTTGTTGTGCATTCTTGCTTTTGTTGGCACCATCATTGTTTGTTTTCATCATAATTAAAATAAATCAGCATAGTTACAGATAGTTTTTGTTGCCCTCCAAACCTAAGAGGGTGGATTTCTATTAAAAACAGCATATTAACACAGTTTTTGTTAACAGACAGTTTTTTCCAAGTCTCAGCCCTATGACTTTTAAGGGAAGAGACGCTGGTAATGTGATGTTTGGTTGATAGGTCAGTTAAGTGAACAATGATTACAATTATGTTGCCTTATGTTATCTCGTTATATTGATACACTAAATGTACAATTTTCAGCATAATTTTTTTAATTAAAAAATGATATTTTAAAGTAAGTATTACAAGTTCATTTTTATCCCTTCTATTTTGTCTTTCCATTTATATTTTATCATAACAAAAGTGATTTTTATCTCTTCAATTTCATCTTTCTGTTTATATTGTGTGTAAAAAGCTCACCTGCGTCACAATTAATTTTTAATCCTTGGCATTGAAATTTTTGAGTTATTACGATAGTCTTAGTGAAAAATATATTATTTATAGGAGTCCATCTCTTGTTTGGATTTATTTGACGAGTCTATGTAGTCGATATCCATTTTTCATCAAATTTGTCATCATGGTCTTTCTATGTCAGCTCTTTTGTTATCATTTTCATCTTTTTTTTTTGGGTATTTCTTTCTATTTATTTTTTTCTTGGATTTCTTGAGATTTTTAGTTCATGCGAAATTTTCTACAATCTATCAATAATGGTTGTTTTATATTGTTAACTAACAAATTATAAGTTTAAGAATTTTGTTAGTCAATTTTAAAAAAAAAATTATGCAAAGAAATTTTGAAATAACTTGTTTTATGGATAAATTATTTTTAATGTTTCTTTTTGAATTTTTGAGTAACTCAAGGTTTTGATCTAATGTATTCATTCTCATCCTTTTGATCTCAATGGTATCTCCATACATCAATTTGAGAATGTTCTATATTTCTTTAATAGTGATATACTTTTTATACATAGAATTACTCTTTAATGTCTAGGGTACTTGTAATTAGGTTGCTAGCTTTCAGATTGTTTTACATTTTTTTCTATAGTTCAAAAAATTAATTTAAGTTTGTTCACCACTTCATTTTTAAATGGGAATAATTAAACCAATTTTAATAATCTTTAAGCATGAGTTGTTATCCAAATGACTCTAATCACAAAAGGGGTGGGAGGATGAATTCATGATGAAAAAGGATTTTGAAAATATTAACAAATTAAAGTCTTTTCAAATTTGATTCTAGAAACGAAGTAGAAGAAGAAAAATATGATAGAAAAGATAAATAACATTAAAGTAGAAGAAATGAGAAAGAAAGAAACACGGTAGAGTTATACTGGTTTGATAAAAAACTACGAGGTTTAGGAAAATGATATTTTTACACTAATTTTTAACACTACACCGTATTAGTACATCCTACAATCTACTGATTCAATTTTTTAATAATTTATTTAACTTTGGTTTCTGTGCATTGCATTTTCTTTTGTTGGTTTATACGGTGTAAAATACTGGTGTAGAAAAAGTGGTGTTAAAATAGCATACCTGCGAGGTTTATTCCAATCTTCAAAGACCGTATTTTGAGATTTTCACTACCATCAAATTTTTATTTCATATTCAACCCTCAACCATTTTATATCAATTTTTAATCTCTTGTTTAAGAGTTATAGATTAGAATATGATAGTAGTGGTTACACAAACAACTTCAGTTATGTAGTTACTCTTTCACTACTAAAGGTATTGAATATTCTTGTGTGTTTTCCATGATGACAAGACACCCCCTCCCCTCGTAAAACAATTAGTCAAAAAGAAATTCTTGACGGTCCAATTTCGTTCCATAATTAATTATGCTATGATCATATTCGATTAAAATCTTTGCAAAATAGGAAATATTTGATAGATTAAAAAAATAATCGATTACTAAGGTCCCCATAATCGATTACCCAGTCAGTTCACATCAGAATTGATTATATAAGTGTCATAATTGATTATAGATCGAATTTCGCTTTTGAAATCAATTATACTTCCGTTTAAAATATTTTATCCCAATTCAAAGTGATTTTTAAAGATGTTTTAAAAATGTTTTAAAATTTAGTGTGTTTGTATGACCTTAGTATTTTGAGAATAACACACTTAATATTACAACTTTGATCTTAGTGAGACAAAAAGAGAGAGCATAACACATGATTGTAAAGTAAACATTTAACAAATGATATCGATTCTTGACGACATTCTTTAACTTTTCATTCTTTTGAAGAAATAATCAGAAACTTCTCACTTTTTGATTTGATTCAAACTTTCTTCCTCGTTTAATGATATTTATAATATTTATCAAAACTTTTTAAAAATATTAAACACATTGAACCACATTTAGATGTTGAGAGGCTTTAATGTGAGGTGTGTGAATTTGATAAAAACTAATGTGTATCTTTTTCACTCAAAATAAGCATCTTTTTGTATTATCTTGTTCATACAGATGTGTGAGCTCCATCGAGTGTCTACCATATAAGAAAGTAGTATGTTATGGAAAAGACCATACTACCCTTTTTTATGATTGGTCAAAACCCACTTTTTGGAGGTTAATCATGTAATATGCATGCTGATACCAACTTCTTTAGTTTGCAACCAATTCGGTTTTGGCTCTATTAAGACAGAAAGGCAAATGCAGTGAAATTTCTTATTTTCAACGATACCATCACTTCAGACTTACTGCATTTTTTCAAAAAACAAACATCATGTCATAAAAACCTATCCATCATGTAGATTCTTTGATATTTTCTTCTTCAGATCAAATCCGCTTCTCTCTTATTTTCATATGTTTCTCACTTTTGCTTTACCTCCTCTCATAGTTTCATATGTTTAAGAAAATCTGGATAACATGGAAAGACCATTTGAGAATTTCAAGGATATTAATGATACAAAAGAGATTTGGAAGATCACTATTAAAGTTTACCATAGATGTAATCGTCGTTGACAAACACGTAAGTTCATGAAATATTGTATTCAACCATGTTCTTTGTTTTTTTAAACTAACTTGCAATAGGTTATGTTTTGTTTTTATTTCTTGCTCAACCATTTTGTTTGTAATGAGTTCGGTTGATTTCGGATTCAGTATATAATATGTATGTCTCATTAAGTTTCTAAAATTTGGCGTGGAAATTTGGTGTTTATAATATTCACGTCTTTTTACTTATTTTGGTTTTAATGATGATAAATGAACTTCATATTTTACTTTCCTTGATAGGGGACTGATATCCATGTGGTTGTTCCAACATTGTATAATAAGAATTAGGAATCTCAGTTAGCTGTTAACGACACATGCACAATATCAAACATTTAGGTTCAACTTAATGAGTTGGTCTTCAAACCTTCAAATCATAAATTTTTCATAAAATTTACTAGAGGAACTACGATTGGTGATACAAACAAGCGTATCATCTCGGACAAAGTTATTAACTTCACTCCATTCTGTGATATTATAACCGGAAAATAGAAAAAAGATGCATTGATAGGTAACGAGTTTGTTTGATCAATAATATGCTTTTTGTGCTCATTTGCATGATGCAACGTAATTGTTATGACATTTGTGGCATATATTATTGGAATGGTGGATGAAATTGGGTACATAAAGATCCATACTGGTAGCAAATAACAGCAGGTCAACATGGTGTTGCGGGACTTGAGGTATCTATGATCTTTACGAATTTCTTATTTACTTGTTATGATCTTATTTTTACTGCCTATGTTGTCTTCCTCTCTTTGTAGAAACAACACTATCAATTGTACCATCTGGGAAGTTTATGCGTCATAGTTCATCAAATTCAATCAACATAAAGCTGATTCTGCCTTGCCAATTATCATCTTACTCCAATATGCCAAAGTCAAAGAGGAAAGTTTGCCATTCTTCCATTTTGTATGTTGTAGTATTTTCATTTATGAATTTTCTTTTTCATTATCTAATACACATAAAATCTTCTTTTCCATGTAGGAAAGTATCCTTTTTGGTTTCTAACACTTGAAATGTTATAAAACTGTACATTCACGACGATTTCGGTCCAATCAATGACTTCATTAAAAGGTCCAATTCTTGACAACAAAATTTTGTATTACTTTCATTACATACATTTCACCAAATCCTATAAATTTTTTATGTTTTTTTATTTCTGTTACCATCCCTTTTATTTTTTTCTTATTTCTATTAGCATCCCTAAGGATACATTGGTGGACTGGTCCAGCCAGTTAAGTTTACAATCTCAAGTGTGGTCACAAAACTTTTCTAGCTCTCAACTTACTCCTTACCAAAAATTCATGTCAAAAGCTATTGTCCTTCCTATCAGTGAAATTAAGCAACTTAGTGAAGCATATATTTTTATTCATGACTTTTTCCCCTCGTCCTCACACACTTTTTTTTATGTTTAACTCTCACACAATGGCTTCCCTGCAGATAACTTTCTATATTATGGTTGCAACAATTGATAAACTCATTGCATCATAATAAGGATGATATTATCAGACACATCATAAATGTCCTAAAGTAGCTATGGGAGACAAGCCCCCTTTAAAATGTCAAGCTGAACATTTAACAGAAGCTGAAATATTTAGGTTATATCTTTTGCCAAATGTTAATAAGAGCATATATTTATTCTCCCTTATATACATAACATTCATTACTACTTTCATATTTTGAACATTTACTAGGTACAAAATACAAATAGAGGTTGTTCTTTGCGGAAGTCGTTGTAAGTTTGTTTTATGGGACTGAGAAAATGAGCAACTATTGGGTCTCTCTGCTGCTCAAATGCACAACACAATGATTGAGGTGAAGTCCTGTTGTTATTTTCCACAAACTTTATATGAAACAGGTCATTCTATTATGTATGTTAATCACATGACTTCATTATTTAGGGTGGGATAACTAATCCACTTGAGCACCCCTTAGTACTTGACAAGTGGTTGGGTAAGAAAATTGCTTGGAAGGTGAAATGGCAACCTCGGTGGGACAATTATTCTATTGTCTCCATATTTCAAGAAACTTCCATGATACAACAACTAAAGGCTCCCTGGGAAAGGGCTAACGTACGTATGACTGAGATCCCATCCACACCTGTTTTGCATGTATTTGTGAAATGTATCTGCCTCTGTTTTTTGTATGGTTAGTATATGTTACATGTCAATGATCTTTGGCTTTTTTTGACATTGATTATATTTGTTGTTAGATAA
Organism: Lathyrus sativus; assembly: GCA_963859935.3. NCBI lineage: Eukaryota > Viridiplantae > Streptophyta > Magnoliopsida > Fabales > Fabaceae > Lathyrus > Lathyrus sativus. Next base: position 286,213,963 of record OZ012738.1, read on the forward strand.
AAGAGAGTGTCGACAAGGCTAATGCTATTGATGATTCTGAAGTAATTATTGTATGTCAATAACTCCTTCTATGTTATTTTTTTTTTATGTTGTGCATCCCATGCATCTGATACATGCTGTCGCTTCCGCGAAAATAAGGTGCCGGCAAAACAGAAGAGTCGCCACCTTTCGTTATTTATCCCTCGGAACGGGAAAGGAAACGATCGGAAAAACCTGACGAAATGGTATAAGACAAGGTCATCGCAACCATTGTCTGGGTTCGGGAGTCGGTTACGCAAGGGGAAGGTATTAGCACCCCTCACGTCCATCATACTCGATGGGATCCACGCTTGTTGTGTTTATCTGACGGGTTTATTTACTATCTACCTATCAAGGACGGCTCAAAAAATAAAAGAAAATGACTCGGCAAAGCGTCGCACTTTATGCCTACGTATTCTCATCAGAGAATGAGAAATCAGAGTCAACGTATTTCGACTAACTACGGGTGATGGAGGAAGGTGGCTCGCCAATACATCAGTATTGTGCCTACGTACTCTCAACAGGTATGAGAGATCAGAGGTTACGTAGTTCGGGATAATACGGATTACGGGAATTCAGATTCATCTGTTTTATCGAGTATGGTTAACAAGCAGTTCCAGCAGTTTGGTGTACGCGGCTCGACCCTTGGAGACTTAGGCGTTACCGTTTGCGGTAGAACTGAGAGTTAACGACACTCTTTTCTTCAGAAAAGCTTCCTTTGAATTATGGGCCCACGGGGCAAAAAGGTTTGAAGTCTGTTTTCTGTCTTTTACGGAAGAACTGTTTTTTATGTTGGTCTGTAGTTCGTACAACACTAGAGACTATGACCTGGGAACGAATGCGTCGCATATCGTCCAAAGGACGTATACTCAACATTCTAGACGATTGAGAGGAGGCCGCTCAATTATCATTACCCAAGTAGCTTAAGGCTCGTATCGTGCTTATACTAACTTGCCTTTATTATGTTTTTTACTGTTTGTTTGAGATGAGAAGAGACAGGGACAACTATGGGGAGACTATCAAGTCCTACTGTTGTCATGCCAAGGATTCATCCTATGGTTGAGGTTTGAAACAGGGAACTCCTAGAAGTTATCATGCATATGTTTCAACCTAAAGTTATAATCATCACTTCCTTATCAAAGGAAGTGAGATTCCTAGGGGATCATGTCAATGATAAACAACAACAGATAAAGCATCAGCTTAAACAGTAAACAGTAAACGACTGTAAAATGCATGCAATGCAAGTGAGGGAGGAAATGTGTGTGGGGCATCAGCCTCCACAAGCTCGTCTCGACCTCAAGCCAAGTATGAAGAACTGCAATCATAAATGAAAATAAAATGCCATCAAGCAAATCACAAACCACACAGGCAAGGGAGCAGCGCTCTACCGAATACCAGCAAGCAAAGCCACACAGTAAAAATACAAGCAGAGGGAGCAACTCAACCTCTAATGCAATCATGCTCCTAGATTAAAACAATCTAAACATGAACTTATTCTAATGCATCAAGCAAATCAAACCAGTCACATCAATACAGTTGCACAGAAAGAAAACAGACAGTCAAGAAAGCAAATCAACAACTTCCACAGCTTCACAGCAAAGCAGTCCTCTGACAGCAGTCCAGCCCACAGTCTGTAACTGTTCTTCAAGTCCATCATCTTTAAGAGAATGAAGGGTACTCCATCTTCAAGCTTCAATCTTCAATAGGCTCCACCAAGAATGAAGAGAATAATCATCTGGAAAATTGGTTGATAATGGGAAGCAGACAGTAAACCAAAGGAATCCCGTCTGACACTCAACCAGTCATCAGAGAAAGGCATCCTCAAAAGTTCTACTCATTGTAAATGTCACACATCCCTCCAAAGGAGAGATGAGACTTAAACATGATAACTTTGAATCATAGGATGAGAATGGAATGGGAACAAAACCAACCATTATTTGAAGAAATATCTATTTCTAAAGCTCTCTCCTAAAGCCCTAATTTCCTAAGCTACTCAAAGCTAACAAAAGGAAGGAAAAACTTTAATCCAAGCTCCACTAGCCACTTCACACAAGCTTCATCAAGTCCATGATGTTCTCCAATGAGGTCCAGAAGCCCACCATGCAAGGAAGTCCAATTTTGAGTCCATTCCACATCAATCATCAACATTGAATCACCAAATGAACACACAAGTAGAATATTCTATCAAAAATACCAAAACACATTCTAAAAATCTGATTATTTTCCTATGGGAACATGCATTCACTAATAACCTATAGTTAAAAGATCAGGACCTAAATCATCCTCTAAGTCCTCCAAATAAAATCTAAACCTCAAGGTATCACACCTAAACCCTAAAAGGGAACTCCTAAAGTTCTAGTCATAAAACAACACCTAAATTCATCACAAAAATGTGAGAAAAATCTGAGGGGAGCATGCATATGTAACCTAATCACAAGCCAAAAATCAAGCAAAAACTCCATTCTAAATGCTCAAACAAAATTCACCAAACAGAAGAGGCAAACAATACAATTTTTATGTCAATAAAAATGTGAAAAAATCAAATAAAATGAAAATAAATGCTAATCCTAATCTTTTTGTTCCTAAAATTTCTAAATTCATTCATGAATCAGGGGAGAAAATCTCAGGATTTATTGATCAATTTTTCTATTTTTAATGGATTAAAATCAAACTAACATAAAATGCACAAAAATAATAAAACAATATTAACAAGAAGATGAAAAGAAGGTGCAGTCAGCAAATAAAGCCAGTTCAAAACGCCTGGGCCCATCACAATGGGGGTGTGCATAGCAAGGAGGGCGCTAGGCCCATCAATTCAACTCACAAGAATAACCAGAGAGGGGGTGTATTGAGTAAGGGAATCATGTTGAAAATCCACTTTGGGCCTGCATGGAGGGGTGGGGATAGCAGGAAATTCACTAAGCCCATGCGCCTGAATTCACTCATGGTTCTCTTCAGAAATTGATGAAAAGAAAAAAAATAATACATGCCAGGATTCGAACCTATCCCTTTCTCTGAATCACTCACTAATCCAAAACGGGGCGTTTTGAGGCAGGGTGATGTGTCAAGCTTCTGAACACACGATGGTAAGACTAGTCAATGAATCCAAACGTCCACATGATGCCAGCACATTAATGAAAACGGTGCGTTTTGCTTCAGTCAAAGTCAACAACTAAAATTCAATCGTGGCCATGGATGGTGAGTACTAAGTCCAGTCTTCAGCAAGATCCAATGGCTCAGGTGCATCTTCTCCATTTGAACTTCAGTTTGGGGGGAAAACACTGACGGTGGCCCAGACGGTGGCGCCACCGTCTTCTCCGGCGAAGCCATTTACACAGGTTATCAAAAATTCACAAACCATACATCATTCTCTCTAGAATTTAATGCTGATCATGAATATCATCTCAGAATCATCTAATTCCCTATGGATTTTCAAACCCGATAGCACTTTCAAAATGAGCATCAATCTTGAATCTCATCAGAACTTCAATTAAATGCACAGATGTAATCCTCATCTTATGGTGATCATTCTACACTATCCAATCTTGATTAACAGTCCAAGAATTGCTTAATTCGAGCCTCAACAGAAATTGATCATCACCTTATTTTGTCTCTAATTCACCAATTTCTGATCCTAAATCCAACTACATGTCACCAGGATCCTAACCACCTATAGAATGCTAACTATTTCTACCTAAATCAAGCACAAAAATGAAATGTACCAACTTGTGTTCAAGCTTGTACCAGAGGTAGTTCTTGCACTCTTCAGCCTTCAAGAAAGTGCAGATACACTCCAAATCACATGATGAACACAATGACACCTTCAATTGATCTTGATTTGGCCTTGAACTCAGAATTCGATTCTCACTTGCACCTCTGAAATTTCAACTTCACTCTCTGCTTCAGGCTTCAATCTTCACCAAAAAATGAACTGAATGCATTCATATGCTTATATAGGATGTGACTGAATGATCTAGATCCTTCTCAAAGGTTCAGAATGAGAATTTCAATTTTCAATTTCTCTTCAATATCTCATTCATGGCAGTCACGATATCCCCTCTATTTCTCCTTCAGGAAACCCTCATTGCACTCCTTGTGAACCACTGATCTTGAATGGTGGGGATTCATCCCTTGTTTTCATCCCATGGCTTGGATTTGAGATGTAACTTCTTCATGAAGTATCAAAGCAAAAGGCCATGAAAATGAACTCAAACATAATTTATAATAATTTCATTGTTTCTAAAATTCAATTTTCATTCAAAAAATGCTATTACTTTGCCTTATTTGCTCACATAACATTTATTTTGAATTTTTGGTCTTTAATTCTCTTTAATTCTTCCCTTTTCACAATTTCTTAAATCAAGTCTCTCCTTGAGCCATTTTAATGCCTCCTTGATACATGGTCAAAGTTAAAACCCCATTTTGAGCAACTTTCAAGTTGAACAAAATTTCATTTGAGATGTCTAAGTTGGTGAAAATGACCCATAACCAAAAATGACCCATAATCACAACTTCCCAAAATATCCTTGACTTGTCAAAGACATAACTTGAGTTCTACAAATCCTATCAAGGACTTCTAGTACTCTATGGAAAGCTAAGATAATAAGGAACAACATTCATGTTGACCAAAAGTTCATAGGAACCATCCTTCTTGGGAAAAGTGTCATGCAAGTTGGGTAACTTTCAAGCTCCAAATTCACATACCTCAGATGACTTGTAACTTGTCTGGCTCATAACTTGAGCTCTATAAACCCTATCAAGGACTTCTAGTACTCAAATTAAAGCTAAGGTCATGCCCTACAACAATCATGTTAGTGTTAAGATTAGATGACAATAAAATCTTGAGTTAAATTGCCTTGAAGACAGGGGTCAAACTAGGGGATTTTACACTGTCAAGTCTTAGAAACCCTGGCCTGAAACTTCTCAAACTCTTCAATCATGATGAGTTGACCTTGGAATCATCCTTATAACATCTCAATGTATCAATCCATGATCACATGGCTCTTGAATTAAGTCTCAACTTCCTTCAAATCATCAGTTGCCTTAGGGTTGACCCAATCAAACCCTAATTGTACCACTCATGGCTGAGTCTTCTCAATCTTACACCATGACCTGTCTAGGCCTCAAGGTGATCTTCAACACTTCTCATGAGCTCTCTCAAGACCTCAAGTCCATCCTCATGGCCTCAGAATCATCTGATGATCTTCCCACAACCCTCAAGTTAGGAGACCCACATACTTGGCCTCAATCACTCTCTTTGAGGATCTTTTAACTTCTCTGACAAGGATATCAACCCTTAAACCCTTGAATAATCTTCTTGACTAGCTTCAAAGCCTTGTGTAGCTCTTGATTGGTGATCATACCTCTTGATCTCCTGCACACATGTCAATAAAATGCAGATGATAATGCTATTGTGAATGAAATGAAACATAAGCTAGGTAAAGAAATGTTGGGCAAATTTTGGGTTGCAAGAGCTGCCCCTATTCAAACGGCTTGGACCTAACTGGGTGAGAAGCGAATGACTCTCAAATAATCAAGGTAAAAGACGGTTGAATACCAACAGACCCGGAAATTTGCCAACTGCACAAGTACACGGTACTCTTATGGGGACAAATCTTCGGAAACTGAAATAGCAGTTGCACGACAACTAGCTGGAGAAATACTGATCTGAATCTCCGTCAGGATGATTCTCTGATTTATCTGCTATCATTGCGTCCTCAAATCATCAAGGGGTCACTGGTTACACGGTAATTGAGGATTTGCCTACCGTACAGGTAAACGGTACTCTGGTTGGTAGGAACATCTTCAAAACTGAGCATGACAGTTGCACGACAACTCTGCCAGGGGATTGGTCACTCGGTAACCGGTGAAAGGTCTAATCTTGAATCTTTGTCAGGATGATCATCTGATTTTGCTGTAGATCTTCGTCCTCAAGTCATCAAGGGTTCACCAGTTAGACGGTAACTGGTAGTGGATGGTTGATCATGCCGTCAGGCATTCTGCATCATAGCAGAAGAATTCCTTATCGTCGCCTATGGACTCATCATGTTGCTAGGAACGTCGACAACATCCTCGTCGGACTTCATCAGTAAGTCAATAAGGGATCACCGGTTACTCGGTAACTGGTGAAGGGCTACTCTCAAATCTCCGTCGGGATGATTATCAGATTTCGCTGCAGCTTCTTCCTCAAGTCATTAAGGGACCACGGGTCATTCAGTAACCGGCGATACATAGCTGATATTGCCATCAGGCATTTTGCGACCCTGCGGCAGAAGGATTCCTCGGGACTTATCAGGTCATTAGGAACTTTTAACAATCAAGTTAATCATGCCATCAGGCATTCCAAGAAATTTTCGGGCGTCAGCCGGACTTTGTCAGTAAGTCGGGAATGGAATCCTCAATCAATCATGAACCCAATAGGGATATCCAAACTTCTACCATCAGGCATTCCGCGTCAGCTGGGAGAACTGCTTCTACCTCGCAGTTGGACTTCATCAGTAAGTCAGGAGATTTTGGCACCACTGCCGTACTTCAATCATCAAGTCTTCAAAGAAATTTCAACCTCTCTTTTTAAAACCTGGCGGGGATGACGCATCTCCGCTGGGGATTCTGGAGAACTATCAAGTAACTCTACTTCGGGGGTCCAGAAATCATTCTGGATGAATCAACTCTGCTGAGGACTTCAAGAATCATCTTGGGCAAATAACTCCGTCGGGGACTTCAAGAATCATCCTGAACCGATAGCTCTGCTGGAGATTTCAGGAATCATCCTGAGCAAACGCTCTGCCGGGTACTCTAAGCATTAACTTGAGCAACCAACTCTGGCTACCTCACTGGGGATTTTTAAGAATCATCTTAAGCCATCAACTCCGTTGGGGATTTCAAGAATCATCTTGAGCAAACCATTCTGCGTAGGAACATCTGCAAAACAAGAACGGTAACGACCTAGCTCATGTTTCATATGCATATGTTTTGACAATGGCGCAATGCTCCACACGGTGGAAATGCTACGCATTTTTAGGGTAAATGCTATGCAATCATGCAAGATGCTGTGACCCCATCAGCAAAATAAATGCTGAAGGGAGAATCCTCCTGTCAAGGAGAAAGAACCACTCTGGTGGAGGGAGGAATCATCCTGCCGAGGAGAAGAAGTCACACCAATCTCAATTGGATTCTGCCTGGGGAAACGAACTTCAGTCGACTACTGCAGGGGGACAAAGTTCTACGAGAACTGGGACCTTCTCGGCTAGGTATACGACCCACAAACTGCTGAGGAAAGTGATGTCAATCGCATAAATAAACTGCGAGGCCTTCGCGGCAAAACTTCCCTGGAGATAATGACTCCGACGGGGAAATACAACATCAGCTATTCAACACTTTGCTGGGGAAAACCAATCATGGCCCGCACGACTTCTAAGGACTCGGCTCTCTTGGGGATTTGCCAACTCGGCTGGGGAAGAAGGAATCGTCCTGCTTGCCGGGGAGAATACAACTCTGTGGGGAATTTCAATTCTCCTGGAGACCTCAGTCTGAACTATCGAAAGTTGCATACTTGCGAATGGTCTCCTACGAGAAACTGCACATTGACCCAGTGCTGGGGAATGAACACACACTTCCGCGTATGACTCAGCTGGGGAAACGATGATCCTGCCTAGGACGCGTCTGGTTGGGGAGGATCTATCTCTGCTTGGGAAGACATATCAACGCTCTTGGTCCCATGTTCAGACTCCGTGGGGAGATGCTGCTGCACTTGCTGGGGGAGAAGGAATCATCCTGCTTGGGAAACATACATCGTACTGCCTGGAATATGCCATACCTGCAACAACACAAACAAACGGATAAGATACCCTTCTCAAAGGGACCTGTCAAGGTTATCATCTTGCGACAATGTTCAAGTAATTCATTGTTTCAACAATCAGCGGCCTAGGCCAGTAACTTTATGTATGCACATTTTATCAAAAACATCGGCGTTCTTTTTCGCAAACAAAACAGATAAATGCTAAACAGACAAACAGAATTGCTGAATAGTATATATTTTATTGATAACGAACCCCTGAATGGGCAAAAATGTTTTACAACAGATGCAAGCTCCTGGAATGAGGAAGCTGCGCAGGTATAAAAACATAAATATACATCAGTATATACACACATGTCGGCAATATGGTGTAGACGAACACCATGAGTTGATCCCTCTATGACCCACTCGACTTCGATACTTCTCCGACGCTTCAGCTTCAGAAGAGATTGATTCATATAAACGGCCCTCAGGTCTTCCAAACCACTAAACAATGAAAGTCCATACGCGGAACGCAGTCATTTGCTTTTTCAAATCCCTAACTTTTGCCTGAATCGCCCTTTCGGGTTTTCGATTCACCGGGATACCCTTTTTTTGCCAAAGTCGCCCTTCCAGGTTTTCGAATTTGCTCGAACCCTTTTCCTTTTTTATGGTTCGCCGGGAGCCCCATTTTTACCTGGATATTCTTTTTCTTTCCAGCGGGTCATTTTTTAAGCAAAGTATTTTTTAATTGCGTCCGCGTTTACCGGGGATGAAAAATCTTCACCATCCATTGTGGATAACAACAAGGCTCCTCCCGAGAAGACCTTGTTGACGATGTACGGACCTTCGTAATTGGGAGTCCACTTGCCCCGGTGATCGGAGTGTGGAGGAAGAATCTTCTTCAGGACGAGATCACCCGTCTGAAAGTTTCTAGGACGCACCTTCTTATCATAAGCTTTCTTCATTCGGCTTTGGTACAGACGACCATATGCAATTGATGCTAACCTCTTCTCTTCCATCAGGCTGAGTTGGTTTAGTCGGTTCTTAATCCATTCTGCCTCGTCGAGGTTTACGTCAACCAAAACTCGTAAAGAAGGAATCTCAACTTCTAACGGTAGGACAACTTCCATACCGTACACCAGTGAGAAAGGAGTTGCCCCGGTTGATGTATGTACGGTCGTACGATAACCGTGCAGTGCAAATGGCAGCATCTCGTGCCAATCCTTATAGGTCACAACCATCTTCTGTACAATCTTCTTAATGTTTTTATTGGCCGCTTCAACGGCGCCATTCATCTTCGGCCGGTAAGGAGATGAGTTGTGGTGTTCAATCTTGAAACTCTGGCATAGCTCCTTCATTATCTTGCTATTCAGATTCGAACCATTATCAGTAATGATCCACTCGGGAATTCCGTAACGACAGATGATGTCCCTCTTTATGAACTTAGCCACCACCTGCTTGGTCACGTTAGCATACGAGGCTGCCTCCACCCACTTGGTGAAGTAGTCGATGGCTACTAAAATGAAACGATGACCGTTAGATGCAGTGGGCTCGATCTTGCCTATCATGTCGATGCCCCACATGGAGAACGACCATGGGGAGGACATGATATTCAACGGGCACGGCGGCACATGAATCTTATCAGCATAAATCTGGCATTTATGACATCTCTTCGCGAATTTAAAACAATCTGATTCCATCGTCAACCAGTAATATCCTGCTCTCAGGATCTTTCTTGTCATAGCATGCCCGTCGGCGTGCGTACCAAATGCGCCTTCATGGACTTCTTCCATGAGCATACTCGCTTCTTTCTCATCTACACATCTGAGTAGCACGAGATCATGGTTTCTTTTATAGAGAACTCCATCAGGATTGAGATAGAAATTTCCAGACAGCCTCCTCAGAGTCTTCTTATCCTGGGTAGACGCTCCTGCAGGATACTCCTTAGTCATAAGGAAGGTCTGAATATCATGGAACCATGGCTTGCCATCGGAGGCTTCCTCGATCACAAAGACGAATGCAGGTCTATCAAGACGAGAAAGGACAATTCTTGGAGCTTCATTCCAAAAATTGACTTTATACATCGAAGCCAACGTGGCTAAGGCATCAGCCATCTAATTTTCAGCTCTGGGCACATGATGGAGTTCCACTCGATCAAAGAACGGAAGCAGCCTTCTGGCATAATTCATGTACGGCACCAAATTCGATTGACGAGTCTCCCATTCCCCTTTAATCTGGTTGATCACAAGTGCCGAGTCACCATATACATCTAGGTTCTTGATTCTCAAATCAATTGCTTCTTCTAGACCCATGATGCATGCTTCGTACTCTGCTTCGTTATTTGTGACCAGAAACGTCAGTCTAGCAGTGAATGGGATGTGGGACCCATGGGGAGTCGTGATGATCGCCCCAATGCCACTTCCGTAAGAATTAACCGCCCCATCAAATATCAATTTCCATTGGGATTTCCTGTCTGGACCATCGTCGGGCAACGGTTCATCACAACCTTTCACCTTGAGAAACATGATATCCTCATCGGGGAATTCAAATTTCATCGGCTGATAATCCTCGATTCGCTGTTCGACAAGGTATTCAGACAATACGCTTCCCTTGATGGACTTCTGGGAAACGTACTGAATGTCATATTCCGTCAACACCATTTGCCATCTGGAAATCCTGCCCGAAAGCGCTTGTTTCTCGAAGATGTACTTGATCGGATCCATCTTCGAAATTAGCATGGTTGTGTGATTGAGCATGTACTGTCGTAAACGTTTGGCCGCCCAAGCGAGTGCACAACACGTCTTCTCCAGCATTGAGTAGCGAGATTCGCAGTCCGTAAACTTTTTACTCAAGTAATAAATGGCATGCTCCTTTCTGCCCGTCTTGTCGTGCTGACCGAGAACACACCCCATACTATTCTCAAGAACTGTCAAGTACATGATTAAGGGTCTTCCGGCCACTGGGGGTATCAAGATGGGAGGTTCCTGCAGATACTGTTTTATCTTATCAAATGCCTTCTGGCAATCCTCGTTCCAGATAATCGCCTGATCTTTCTTTAGTAGCTTGAACATCGGTTCACACGTGGCCGTGAGCTGAGAGATAAACCTTGCAATGTAGTTTATTCTTCCCAGGAAACCACAGACTTCTTTTTCGGTTTTTGGCGCTGGCATTTCTTGTATTGCTTTTATCTTCGCAGGATCAACCTCAATGCCTCTTTCGCTCACGATAAACCCCAGTAGTTTTCCAGACCGTACTCCGAAAGTACACTTGTTAGGATTCAGCCTCAACTTGAACTTCCTAAGCCTCTCAAAAAGCTTCAGCAAATTGACCAGATGTCCCTCCTCCGTATGGGACTTCGCAATCATGTCATCAACATAGACTTCAATCTCATGATGAATCATGTCATGAAACAAAGTGACCATTGCTCGTTGGTAAGTGGCCTCTACGTTCTTCAGACCGAAAGGCATTACCTTGTAGCAAAATGTCCCCCAAGGTGTAGTAAACGTAGTTTTCTCCATGTCCTCCGGCGCCATCTTGATTTGATTGTAGCCGGAGAAGCCATCCATGAACGAAAATACGGAGAACTGAGCTGTATTGTCGACCAACACATCAATATGAGGGAGCGCGAAATCATCTTTAGGGCTCGCCCTATTCAAATCCCGATAATCAACGCACATTCGCACCTTACCGTCCTTCTTCGGTACAGGCACTATGTTGGCGACCCACGGAGGGTAAGTAGCGACCGCTAAGAAACCAGCATCAAGCTGCTTTTGCACTTCTTCTTTGATCTTAACGGCCATATCTGGTCGTGTCCTCCTAAGCTTCTGCTTAACGGGAGGACAATCTTCTCGCAGCGGCAAGTGATGGACAACGATGTCAGTATCAAGTCCGGGCATATCTTCGTATGACCAAGCAAAGATGTCACTATACTCTCTCAGCATCTTGACCAATCTCTGCTTGATGTCACTCTGTAATGCAGCCCCTATCTTGATGTTCCTGACCAGCTCTTCAGAACCCAGATTCACAATCTCAATCTCTTCCTCGTGAGGCAGAATAACTTTCTCTTCTTGTTTCATTAAGCGGGCCAACTCTTCGGGAAAGTCTTCGTCTTCATCGATCTCTTCTTCGGCTTGATAGATCGGGAAATCAAAGTCGAAGTGAGTCGTAGAAGGTCCAGAGTCGATGTCATTTGCTATGTGGATCCTGCAATAACAAGGGTTAAGCTTGAAACAAGGATATGCAGGTTAGCACAAACCCTATTGCCATTTTATTGTTTTTCAAAACAAATATAAAACAGGAATAACAGAGATCACAACATTTGAATACGAAGAAAAACGCCTTTTGATTTATTGGTAAAATGCACGTACATAACCAAACAAGGCCCTGACAATAAAACCACTATGCCCTGGGTAGGACATAGGGTTGTACAATAATTGGAGAAAGTAAATCATTACTCTTTGCCTGTCACTTGGATGGTATCCCTGATGGACCAGTTGTTGAGGCTCTGGCCTGGTTTGCTTGACTGGATCCAGGAATCCAGGTCGCAATCGCTGTCTTCGCCGTCTTCAGAGACTGCGTTGACACTTTCAAATATCACCCCGCCACTGGTAAACTGGATCGGCCCTTTACCTCGCGACGCACTATGAGAAGAGGAGGCTTCAACCGCAAGAGAGTATCCTAACCCAATTTTGTCCTGTTTGTTAGGTATTTCTAGAACTTGTCCCCAGCCTGAGGTAGATCGGGTTTGAACAACGGCCCGGGCTTCCTTGAAGGAAGAGAGAGTCATCTCTGGTTTCTCAGTCATTACTGGAGTCACGTCTTTGACCTTAACAACTTCGAATGCCTGGCATAGGGTTTCGTGGATCTCGCCATCCATCTCAACATATTTGAAGGACGACAAATGGCTCACCATTATGTCTTCCTCACCACATACAGTTACAATGCTGCCCCCTACAGCATACTTGAGCTTCTGGTGCAACATGGAGGTCACGGCACCAGCAGAATGGATCCATGGCCGGCCTAAGAGACAGATGTAAGCTGGCATGATGTCCATGATGTAGAAGACTGCGTCGAAAGTTTCCGGCCCAACTTGGATTGGTAGAGTTACCTCTCCAAAGACATGACGCTTGGTTCCATCGAAAGCCTTCACAACCAGATCACTGGGTGTGCAAATCAATCCTCTCGTGTCTAGTTTCATCAATGCCTTATTCGGGAGAACATTGAGCGATGACCCAGTGTCCACCAACACATGAGCCATAACTGTTCCCCTACACTCTATCGAGATGTGCAGGGCGCTGTTGTGGTTTCTTCCCTTCGGCGTCAGCTCCAGGTCAGTGAATCCTAACCTGTTTCCAGCATTCACGTGGGCTACTACCCCTTCCAACTGGTTGACCGAGATTTCCTGCGGTACATACGTGGCATTCAAAACTTTTAACAGCGCGTTGCGATGTGACTCCGAACACAGCAACAAATTCAGGATGGAGATTTTCGAGGGTGTTTGATGAAGATGGTCAATGATCTTGTAATCACTCTTCTTGATCAACCTCATGAACTCTTCAGCGTCCTTTACAAGTAAGTCCTTCTCTACCCCACGAGGGGTTTCCTCAACGACTTTATTCTTTCCCTTGTCATTTTTCTCAACTTTGTCTGCTTTGTCTACCACAATCTCAGGTGGAGCAAATACTCTTCCGCTGCGTGTGATTCTGCCAGTTCCCACTAGGTTATCCACAGACTGCCCAGATGGTTCCAGTTCTAATTTCTGTCCATTGCAGTAGACGTCTGCCCCATAGTGCCACGGGACAGCGTTGGTGCTTTCAAAAGGTATCGGCCCAGCTTTTGTGATGGTAATTATGGGCGGCCTGAGCACATAAATGGTTATTGTCTGGTGAGGGATGGTGATGGTGGCAACTTCATCATCCTGTTTCAGCATTACCTCTCCAGATCCACATTCGGCCCTTCGGCTAAACTGCAAGATTCCTTTGGTCATCAAACTTTGAATCCCCACTATCAATTATTCACAGCCATCAGGACGAGTCGCACAACCCATACACAATTCTCTACAGTCTGGAAAGAAGCCTCTCTTCATCAGCTTGGCTTTAACGAAGCTAAGCGGTGTCTTCAGATCCTTGACATCAGTCAACAAATCTAAGTTCTCTTCTTCAATAATGGCATTCACCCCACCTCCCCTATGGTTCGGCATAGGGTTCTTTGTGACATTCGGCATATTATCTGAGAAATTGATGATCTTAGCATCCACCATATCTTGCACCTTGTGCTTGAAGGCTTTGCAGTTTTCTATCGTGTGGCCAGGTGCCCCTGAGTGAAAATCACACGTTGCATTCGCGTCATAACCCTGCGGAGGTGCCCCTGTCAAGGGAGCCAGGGTTCTTTTCTGGACTAGCTGTAACTGAAGCAGAGTTTGTAATAGTTGAGCATAAGACATGGGCGGTGTCTCAAGGTGATGACTTGACAGAGGTGCTCTGTTCTGATACCTTCTGTACCCTTGCTGATTTGGCTGCTGCTGCTGCGGCTAGGGTTGTTGGACAACAGGGATGGTTATTCTAGCCACCTTCTGGCGCTGGCCCTTACCTTTCCTTCGAGCATTAGACACGGCGCTCGTTTCTCCTTCACACCTTTTGTTACTGTATGGTTTCTTTCCTCCTCCAGCTGAGGATAGATCATCACCCTGAATTTTTCCCAATTTGATCCCATTTTCAACGTGCTCGCCAGTAATGATGAGATCCGAGAAACTCCCTGACATACCACTGACCAATTTCTCGTAATAGACCCCCGGGAGAGTGGCTACAAACATCTCAACAAGCTCTCGTTCAACCATCGGCGACTGAACTCTAGCTGCTAATTTACGCCATCTCTGGGCGTATTCTTTGAACCCCTCATTGTTCCTCTGTGACAAGTTCTGCAGTTGAACCCGGTTCGGAGCCAAGTCACTGTTATACTGATAATGGTGCACAAAGGCCTCAACAAGTTCTTTCCATGTGCGCACACTGGTGGGTTCCAAACCCATGTACCATTCCAAGGATGGCCCGGACAAGCTATCCTGAAAGAAGTGCATCAGCAACTTCTCGTCTTCAGAGTGAGCGGACATCTTTCGGTAGTATGACCTTATGTGGACACGAGGGCAAGTGGTGCCCTTGTATTTCTCAAAATCGGGTACCTTGAATTTAGGAGGCACCTTGAAATTAGAAATCAATCCCAGTTTAGTCATGTCGACACCCATCGTGTTCTGGTTCTCGAAATTCATTTTGTCCTCTAGTGCTTTAAACCTCAGACGTGCCTCAACAGTCAGTTCTCCCTCAGCACTCCTCTGTGAGAACAAATCTTCTTGACGATCTTCTAGCCATGGCTGAGGCCCATACAGATTTCCAGCACCTGTGTTGCCATTGCCTAGTCCAGCGTTGCCATTAGCCTCAAAGTTTCCATTACCGACGCCAGTCGTATTACCATTGGGCCCGATGTTAGTGATCACATTGCCGTTACCACTTCCATTCCCCCCGGTCACAGGGATGCCACCCTGAGGAGTTTCAACAGGTGGAGGGTCTGGAACGCTCCCTCCATGCAGCACACCGTTGCTGTCAACCCTTGCGATCAGAGGCTGGACTAGTGTTCTGAGCTGGTCTTGGCCGTTAGCAACCACTTGCATGAGCTCCATGAAGCGGTCCATCCTCTCTCGGAGTTCCTGGACGTCAGTTTGCACTTGTTCCATTGCTCTAGCTTGGTTCGCTCTGGTCGGATAGCGGTGGATCGGTCTTCGGTCAATCTTGGAACAACCTGCATACACAAAGGGTTAGAAAAACGACAAGGTGCTCGTCATGCAAATGCTTCATGCAAATGCAAACGTGTGTCTGTGCCTTGGGGAGATTCCCCCCCGATCCTAGTTTCCAAGACAAATAAAGTCTATCATCCAATCATGGAAAAGAAATCCTCATATATTCATCTGAAAAGCTCGCTCGGGTAGCGTACAACTGTAATCACATACAACTGAAGCAATTAAGGCATGACCCCAACCAACAGACCTGGCGGTGATCAACATATCAATGGATAAAATGTACAAAAAGAGATACAAAAGATCAGGTGCGGCCACGGGCACGAAAATCTTCTATCAACTTCCTTGTAGTGGGTTGATCTGGCTGAGTAAGCAAATCCTGGGCCAGCAGGTCCCTCTGCCTGATGGACTCTGGGAGGTTCTCGGCAACGCTCCTAGAAACACCTTCTTCAGAATGGTTCTCGACTCTAATACTCTTAGCATCAGCCCGGAGTTGAAAATCTTGTAGATTCGCCTCGGCCTCAGCCAATCTATACTGGACGTCTCGTCGCAGTGAGGCTTCAGCCTCTATCTTCTTGTCTTTCGCCATAATCTGAGCTTCTAGCTCGGCTACTTGCTGCTTCAGCGTTTCTTCCCGCTCTTTGTATTTGGCTAGGGTGCTGCTCCAGACCCTCTCGTATTGGGTTAACTTCCGGTACACTCTGTCCAGATCCTGTTTCTTGGTTGTCAACACGCCATGTACTGACTTCAGGTCCAACCCCAGACGTTCCCTAGCATCAGTTTCTTTGGTCAGGTTGGAGCCTAGATGGTTGATCATCTCAGTCTGCTTCTTGCAGGTATAAACGGCTTCACTTTTCTCTTTCCGAAGTTGAGCGATCTCTTTCTCCAACTCTTCATTGGCTTTTTGTAGCTCTTCCTTCTCTTGGAGTACCTGGTTGAATCTCTGAATATCAACTGTGGTAGGCTTTGTACACAGGAGGATACAATGGTTCCACAGTAGGAAACGACATTAGAAACTTGGCGGCTCTTTCTCGGACCCAAGTCACATACGGATCAAAGGCCTTGTTATTGCTTTTTCCTAGCAAGACTTTCCCCTTTCGGTGAATTTTGCTCCAAGCATTCTGTACCTTGACCAAAGTGTCACCTTCAAGCAACCCTGTGAGATACAGAGATTCCCGTATCTCTTCCTCTTCAGGAGGACCTCGCAGTGCATACCCAAATTGTTGTACCAGCAGCGACAGATTGTAGTTGATACATCCATTCCTTCCGACCAAGGGGACGTTAGGAAAGCCACAGCAGCTATGCACAATATCTTTGCCCAGCAGATCTCTATCAAACCAGATAATATTGTCAGCGGTCAAACCCATCAAACGTGCAGACCAAGGCGAAGACTCAGCAGAATCAATGAACGGCCCCGACTTAGGAAGATGGCTAGCAAACCACTTATACAGTAAAGGAGCACAACATGCCACATTCTTCCCCTTTCTGTTTTCATTCTTGCTGTGGACTGAATAGTAGACATCTCTGAGGAGAGTGGGCACTGGATTCCCGGAGGCAAATATATGGCAAGCATCCATGCTTATGAAGTCCGGATGACTTGGGAATAACACGATCCCATAGATACAGAGGGCTAAGAAGGCATTGAATATGTCCTAGCAACCTTTCTCGGCAAACTTTCGGGCTTTTTCCATCAGGAAAGGCAAAAGGAAACCATGAACTCCGATCTTTCTGGATACCATCCCTTTCAACTCAGACTCATCTACATGAAGAGCGTCAGTCAACTTACTCAATTTGGGTTCACCCTCAACACGGTAATAAGGCATTTGATTCAACAAAGGCACCCCCAACAGGTCAGAGTACTCCTCCAGGGTCGGAGCTAGGACATAGTCTGGGAACACAAAGCATCTGAGCTGTGGGTCGTAAAACTGCAGCAGAGCATAGAGGCCATTCAACTCATATGTAGAAAGCTTATACACAATACCCAGAAGTCTCCCATAACTCTTTCTGAAACTCTCCATCACTGTCTTGTCGGCCAAAGAAATCAAAGCTCGTAATTCTCGGACGTCAGGTGCGGGTAGCTTATAAGCCACTGTCTTCTTCAGAGATGCCATATCTGCCATGAGGATCAAGATCACTAGAACCAGGGGAAAAATATGCACCTGCAACACAGACACACGTTAATGACATGCAAATGAGGATGCAAGCTGTTGCACCCTAAAATTTGCCCAACCTTATTCACTTGGTTTATGTTTCAATGTCATTAGCATTTGCATATAGAGTCATGCACATAGACTAACCATCTGCATAGCATAAGCATAGCAAGTCATTCAACAGGGGACCAATCATTATTCTCATCTCTAGAAGCCTATCAAGAGGTTATTATCCTAATTCCATCTCATTCAAGTCATCAGAAAAAGAATTTGAAAGCAGAGAGTTCAGCAGATCAAGCCTTGAGCCTATCCCCTATCTGAGGGCATCTGAGGGTCAACAGGGAGGTTATGAGTGGTGAATAGAGAGCATGGGGAGTATCTAGACATCTTGGAGGACTTAGAAAGCCATTTGGAGAAGAAAACAAGTTGTTGGTATGATCACAAGAATTGCAGTTGAAGACAGTTGACTAGGGTTTCATCTGGGTCAACCCTAGGTCAACCCTAGGTCAATTGACTGATTGAAAGGCATTAAGGGCTATTGGAGAGATGTGGGGTTCATCATTTGACATGGATAACAAGGATATATTGTTATGTTAAGAAGAATTCAAGAAAAATCAAGAAGAATAGAGGGTGAAAAGTCAAGGTTCCTAGGGTAAAATCCCTTGTTTTTCACTGATTTGTCAAAGAAGATAAGTTGAAATACAAGCCTCATCTCACCTAATGGTGGTCATGAGACTTGTAGAGGATGTTATTAGCTTTAATTTGAGTGGTGGAAGTCCTTGAGAAGATTTCTATAACTCAAGTTATGGCTCTTGCAAGTTAGGGGTCACCAGATGATACTGAAATTTGTCTGTGAAAGTTGACTGTCTTCTGACAAACTTTTGACCCTCAAGAATAATTCAAATGGACTTTGGAAAAACATTAGAGTTGTTCCTCATTGTATCCCCTTTCCAAAAAGGTATGGTATGCCTTCATATGATTTAAGGAACTCAACTTATGGGTTGAACAAGACAGGGGTATTTTGGTCATTTGTCAGTTATAGGTCATTTTTAAGCAAATGCCATATCTCCTATTTCCAAGCCTCAAATGGAAAAACTCAAAACATGAAAGTTGTTCAAAATGTGATTTTAAGTCTAGAAAGAAGGTCATGAATTGTTGAAATAGCTTGGAGCATGGATATTTTAAAATGGTCAAAATGACTTGAAAAAGGCTTATAAGTTAAAAAAGTTGAAATTTGATTTTGGTTTGAGAGATCTACAAATCCAAAATGGGGCATATGATATATGATTTTGATTGGAAACAACATTTTGGAAACAATGGTTTATCCACATTTTTGAGTTTAGGCTTAAAAATTGGACTTCCTTTGTAAATTTGTTACTTGCACTTTAAGGTATCAAAAGGAAATGTTTGCCAAAGCCTTAAAATGACTTGAAATGCCTTGTTCTCTCCTTATCATCTCATATGAGGGCATTTTGCATGGTTTCTCATGAGATTTGGGATATTTACTAAAAATAGAAAAAAGTGAATTTCTCATTGCATGAGAAGTTCTAGAAACCTCTTGGAAGCTTCTCATCCATTCTAGATGATTCTATTCTCATCTATATAAGCAATAGATAAGGTCCATACATTGGTTAGAGATTGTGAGGGCTTGCAAGTATGCTTTGATTCCATAACTCCAAAAGTGCATTTTCATTCCAAAGTGTATTGAATCATCATCCATCACTCCAACTTTGGTTATCATCATCATCTACAACCTTCATAGAGTATTTGGCAAAGGAAAGGCTCAAGAATTCGTGGCTGGATTATGAGATCTCCAACTTCACTCCAACTTGCATGAAGAGTTGAATAGGTTGATTCAAGAAGATAGAACGAGAACCACTGCAACCAGAGGCTTCAACATTCATCAAAGACCACACAAAGCAATTGGCAAGGTCTGAATTGGAGGAGAACCATCACCACCATCATCACTTGCAAGGTATGAGTTTCACCATGAATCTCTCTATTTATCCATAGTTCAAGCATGTTGTTAGGAGAAATGCAATAGAGACCAATTAGGGATGTGTTATGATGAGTTTGAGGGCTGTTTGTGAGGTTTGCTTCCATGGTGTCAATTCTTTAGTGATCAAGAACTCACGATTTAGTGTACTATAATCTTAGGTATTAGGCTTAGGATAATCCCCATAAGATGTAGTACATGATAGGTTAATATGAGACCATTTGATTACCATGCAAACTAAGGTGCAACAATGGTAGACACCACTTGTAGTCGTCGTATTTTTCTATTGAGGGAGAGTTAAGAGAAACTAAAACCACAGCCTTGTAGAGGGCACTGAGAGGAGCAACTTTCGTTTTGGATCGAAAGAAATGGTGGAGAAATGAGAGAGATATAAGAGCTAAAAGATTCATGCATGAAATTGTGTTTTAAAACCCTAATTGGTGCAAGGAAGAAGATGAAATCTTCACCGTCCAATCCATTTGAATATTTGACTTCTTAATTCCAATCTACGGCTGACATTAAATCTGAATTTTAATGAGGTCTTTGGGCCTTTGCGCTATTCGCACCCCCCTCATTTCCAGGCCCAATGATTTCAACTATCATTTCTTTTTATTTGCACCCCTTCCACTTATTTCTTTCTATTTCGTATTCATTTTCCTGTTTGTTTCATTCATCTTCAAAAATTCATAACTAAATGGAAAATGCATATTTTTAACTCATTCTTTTTTTAATATTTTCCTTAACATGTCTAGAAAATTAAAAAAATATAAAAATTGCATTTTATATTTTTTTCGCATTTTTTCCATATTTTACAAATAAATGCATATTTTGAAGGTTTTATTTCATACATGATCTTGTAGATTTTTGTTCTTACACTTAGAAATAGATTTTTTTCCCATTCTTTTTTGTGGTGATTAATATTGAATTGTAGTATTCCCAGAATTTATTACTAGATTTGTTAGAATAAAATTTGGTTAGTTTAGATAATTGAACTTAGGATAGTTTAATTAGGGTTAAGTAGTATACTTGAACTTCAACATTTCATTTTTGAAAATTCATAACAAATTGGAAATTGCACATTTTTAATTCATTCTTTTTGCATTATTTTCTTTAAAGAGTCTAGAAAATTATAAAAAATAAAAATTGCATTTTATTTTTTATTTGATATTTTTCCCATATTTTCCAAATAAATAGCATTTTAAAAAAGTTTCATTTCATGCATGATTTTGTTAATTTTTGTTCTACTAGATGCTTTAATATTTTTTGTCCATTCTTTTTAGGTTGTTTAGTTTAGACATTAAACTTGCAGATTCAATTTAGTACCCATTTTTAGAAATCAAATTTAGGTGCTTAGTGTAATTGTGAATAACATGAACAAACTAGGGTTTTAGGTGATGACTTAGGAGATTTGATTCTTTTCCCTTAGGACTTAGGGTTTGACTAGTTTAGTTATGGGACTATAGGGGCTATGGGTAGTTATTAGATCCCTTAGAAAAAGTCAGGATTCCCATACTGCTATTAATGTTCTGTATATATCTGATTGACTGGTGTGGTATGCCCTCTGGGGATTATTGCTTGCTTGCTTGGGTATTGGGATTGTCTGGGGACTTGGGAGAGTTGAAGACTTGAGGAGATGGAGACCATCGGAGAGCCAAAGATTGAAGATCAACTGCCAGAGTTGGAAAGGAGGTTCTTGCTAGCAGCTGCTGAGGAGACTAGGGTTTAGGAGCTAGGCAGAGCTCTAGATTAGAAAGCTTGTTTCTCAAACATAGATGGCTTTGTTTGCCTCTATCCTTTCTCTATGATTCAAAGTCTCTTTCAAATATCCACCTCCTTCCTTTGGAAGGATCAGTGAATATATTTGAAAGATAGAACTTTTGAGAGGAAACTTTCTGTTTAATGTTAACAGTTGATGAACCACCCTTGGTAGGTAATTAACTGTCTAACATTCATTCACCTCATCTGGTTGACTAATGTTCATCCTAGCCTGAGACATGAAGAAAAGATGGAAGACAGATGATCAAAGCCCTTGCCTGAAGGTCATGAAGATGGAGATTAATACTTGTTGAAGCCTGTAGCTGAGTGGAGATTACTTGGAGCTAGATGTTGATTCAGACCCGCTGATGCTGTTTCTTTTGCTGTTGTATTTCATTGCTGATGTATTGTTTGGATTTCCTGGTTGTATTGTTTGCTGTTTACCCTGTTAGGTTGAAAGTGAAGCCTGTTCACTTTCGCCTATTGTTTTCTAGGTTCGAGGTTGAGTGGGACTCCCTTGCCTCGCTTGTACTGTTGCATCCATGCATTTTACCGCTTTATTATATCTGTTATTGTTTCTGTTTCTGCCTATCCCGTAGGATCTCTGTTTCTCTCTGTGCAAGAGAGGAACATGATAGACACTAGGTCTTAACCCATGCATGATAACATTAGGTTAGTTTGATTCCCTTCGCAACCGTAGGTTAGAGTTCTGTCTCTTCTCTCTCAAAACAAACAGAAAAACACATAAAGATTTCAAACACAATAAAAGACACTTCTTCCGTAAAAGAATGTGAACTCATCAAGACGTCATTTTTGTCCGCCGGGACTGCTAATTAAGAAACCCTTTTTCAGAAGGAGTAAAATCAACCAAGACAGACTTGTGTCGTACGTGGCCCGAACTACGTTTGCTCTGATCTTCCATGCTGTGTGGAAGTACGTAGGCATAGGATGCGATATCCTAGCGAGCAACCTTCCCCTCCTTTCCCGTAGGTAGGCGAACTACGTTGACTCTGATTTCTCGTTCCAGGCGAGAATACGTAGGCATAAAGTGCGATACTTTGCCGAGTCATTTTTTATTTTCATTTTCTTTTCTTTTAACCCCAGACCTTTAGTTTAGATAGAATAACAATCCATACCCGAAAACAAGCGTGGATCCCGTCGAGTACGACGGACGTGAGGGGTGCTAATACCTTCCCCTTGCGTAACCGACTCCCGAATCCAGGTTTTGGTTGCGACGACCATACCTTTCCCATGTTGTGCGAGGTTTACTCTGAGCGTTTCCTTTCCCTCCCGTGGGATAAATAACGCACGGTGGCGACTCTTCTGTTCAGCCGGCGCCGATTTTCGCAGTAGCGACAGCTGGCGACTCTGCTGGGGACCCAACGTCCCCTGGCTGCTAAGGACTGCGAGGGTTCTTATGCATTTGGGATCCAACGTCCCTTAAGAAAGTCAATCCTAACGCTTGTTTTCCCGTCGAGGATTTTGTATGGATTTATATTTCTGACCTTTATTTTCAGCATTATATATATTGTTTATTATTGCTGTACTGGGGTGTGACGGGTGTTCTGATATTGAGTGAGAAGCCGGACCTGGGCTTGAGTGCACCTAGAATTAGAGTAGAAAGTAGTGGGCACGTGCCGGCTTTGCTTGCATCAGTGTCTCATGAAATCTACACTCGGACGAGGTTCTTCTGGTTGGCTTCTTTTTCTACCCTTTGGGTCGAAGGGGTTGTTGGTCAGCTGAATTGTCGACTCCGGGAACCGATCATTTGGAAGTTGGCTAAGTGAGGCCTCTTCAGGATTTGATGATGCCACTCCTTCTGGGAATCGTATCATCAACCCTGAAAGTCTGTGACGCCGACGACCGCATAGGATGCCGTACCTTTGTCAGTTACTAGGACATCCACCTGTGAGAGGGTTTGGGGTTATGCAGGTAACTAGACCTTCAGATACCGGTTATTTCTTGATCAGAGATCCTGGGTATTTATGGAGAGTTAGGAGGTCTGTCAGAGACCAGTTGAGAGTCTTGAGGTCTGTCAGAGACCAGTTGGAGTTATGGTTTGAGGTCTGTCAGAGACCATTGTTGAAGCTTCGTTTTAGGTCTATCTGAGACCAGGGTTTGAGGACTTCTGGATGGTCTATCTGAGACCTTTCTTGATTGGGTTCAGGCTATGCAGCTACAGCTTTGGTCCCTGTTGCATGTTACTTACATTGCATTGTCTGCATATCCATTACCACTTGCATTTCACTAACGTGTGTCTGTGCTGCAGGTGCATTTGCATATTCCCCGGTTCTAGTGCCCAGACTTCTGAGTATTGACTATGGCTAGTTTGAGGAAAACAGTTGCGTACAAGCTGCCTTCACCTGATATTACTTCTTTGCTTGGTCTGATATCTCTCGCTGATGAGGAGGTTAGAAGAAGCTTTAGAATGAGTCATGGGAGATTACTGAGATTAGTCTGTAAGCCCACTGCTGATGAGATGAACGGGCTATACACCTTGATGCAGTTCTATGACCCCGAATTGAGATGCTTTACTTTTGCTGACTTCATTCTAGGACCTACCATTGAGGAGTATGTGGAGTTTACTGAGCTTCCCGTGCAGAACAAGGTTCCCTTTATTCACTCTGCTGCTGAGCCCAAGTTGGAGGACTTAGCCAAAGCCTTACACATGGACGCTGCAGAACTGTTATTGACTTCTTGGCTTGGGGTATCAGGTTTCTCTCTTGATTTCTTGGTTGGCAAAGCTCAGGAGTATGCCAAGAACGGATGCTGGGTGGTTTTCAATGCTATTTTGGCTTTATGCATTTATGGGATTGTGTTGTTCCCTAACCTACCCAACTTCGTAGACCTGGATGCTTTCCATCTGTTCGCTGCCGGCAATCCAGTGCCAACGTTGATCGGAGACTTCTACCACTCATTGCACTACAAGAACGAAAACCAAAGGGGAAAAGTTGTTTACTGCTGTGCTCCTTTATTGAATATGTGGTTTAAAAGTCATCTTCCAATGAAGGGGTCCTTTGTGGAAAGTGCAACCACTGCTAGCTGGTCTGAACGCCTGATGAGGCTATCTTCCGAAGACATTAGATGGTTTGACAGAGACCTACTGGGATCTGAACTTATCTTCAGTTGTTCGGGGTACCCTAACGTCCCGTTGATTGGAAGGAAAGGGTGTATCAACTACAACCCATCTCTGTTCGTCCGTCAGTTCGGATATGCGCTGAAGAACCCGCCAAAGGAGGAGGAAGTACATGAATCTCTGTACTTCACCGGAGACGTGAAGGGGGAGTTACTAGCCAAGCTGCAACATGCCTGGACGCGTATTATTCGAAGGGGGAAGCCGTTGTTAGGAAAGAATGATTGTCAGGCCTATGCACCTTATAGAGTTTGGATTCAGGAGAGAGCCAGTCAGTTGAGGATGCCGTTTCCGGATGCACCAATTCTTGTTCCTATTCCGGTAGCAGAGCCAACTACTGTTTCTAGGGAGGCCTACGAGCAAGTGGTGAGAGAAAAAGAAGCCTTGATGAAGATCAACGAAGGGTTAGAGCAGGAGCTAGCTCAGATACGCAGTGAGAAAAACAAGGCTGTGTATGCTTTCCAACAGTAGATCGAGCTAGTAAACAGACTAGGGGCTGAGTTGACTGAGGAGAAGAAGAAGCGCGAACGTCTGGGGCAAGAGTTCAGAAGCTCCCATGACATGCTTGAATCCAAGAAGAAAGCGCTTGACATCGCTCACCGAGAGATCTCTTCTTGCAATAAGACTTGGAATGCTACGCTCACTAACAACAAGAAGAGGGAGGATAAGTTGAAGCAGCAAATCTCCGACCTCGAAGAGCAGTTGAAGTCCAGCATCAAGAAGTGTGAAGAAGAAGTGATGACCCGGTACAGTCTCCAGAACGCACTGAACAAGGCCATCAAAGGCAGAGATGAAGCCGTGTCTCAGAAGCGTAAACTAGAGGATCGCTTCGGAGACGGGGCATGGGAAGAAACTGCTGAAGACGTGCGCCATGTTCTTAAGAAGAGAAACCAACTTGTTGAAGAGCTGCTTGATCGACCAAGTCATCCGAAAACCAAGAAATTGCTAGAAGAGTACCAGACTTCTGGGAGGATTTGATCACTTCATGTAGTAGCTTGTATGCTTTATTTGCATATTGCTGACCATCACCAGGATTGTTGGTTGAGGTCATGCCTTCTTATTGTACTCAGTGATATTGTATTATTGGCCTATTAGTTTTCTCAGCAATATATGAGGCTTTCTATGATTCAGCTCCGATCTTTGTAATGCCTGCACCGGCACCTCCACACTAGAATCGGGGAATGAATTTCCCTAATGCACAGACACACACATTGCATTGCATTCATATTCATATTGCATTACAGGTAATTATTAAACTGTAGCTCATCTCCTGTATCTCTCAGGTCCCCCAGGATTATCGGCTGAAGAATTCCCTAGCATTCAACCAGAAGCAGCAGCAAGGAAGTCATGAGTCAGGATCCGACTGAGATGCAAGAGGTGCACGACAACATAATGCGGCTCATACAGGTAATGGAAGCCATGGCCGAGAGTCAGAAACAGTTGCAGAACATGGTGCAGCCTCTGATTGCGCGGGCTGATGATAGGGCTGCCGACTTTGCTCAGCTAGAGAATCAAGGTTTTCTCCCAGGCCGCATACGCCAACTTGTGGGGGTAGCCATCAAACAGGTTCAAGCAGAATTAACGGATGTTCGAGGCCAGCTGGGGCAGTTCACGAAAGATATGCAAGAGTTGCGCTCGAATCAAGAGACGCTAGAAGAAGAGAACTGCCGACTGAAGGAACAGATAGGGTTGATGGCTGAAGTATTAAGGAACGTACTCAGGAGAGAAGGAGGGCAAATGTTGGAAGACGCGGCTGGCTTATCTGTTCCTCAGGGGTCTGAAGAACCATTACCCACGCAGGATAGGCTTAAGAGACCCTCTCCACGGTTCGAAGCTCAGGAGTCTCCTCGTCAGCAGTCGCAATTGATTTTGCAGGATAACTCAAGGAGGTGGGGTAAGAGAATGAGGTTTTCTAACAAAGTATTTGATGAGATCCCTGTGGATTATGATCAGCTGGTGCAGCTCTTGTTCCAACTTCAACTGGTTGAGCCCCGCATTTTGGTTCCACTGACAGGGCAGCCGCCACCAGACTATGACCTGAACGCCCATTGTGCCTTCCACTCCGGAGCACCGGGGCATAGCATTGCAAACTGCAAAGCTTTTAAGCATAAGATTCAAGATTTGCTGGATGAGAAAATAATTGAGTTTGTACCGGGGGGCATAAAAGTTGCAGGGACTGATATTCCCATTTCTCCGCCAGAGGTTGCAGAAGAATCGAGGTATATCCCAGAGCCACTGGAAGCTAAGTCTCCATGTCCACCACAGTTGCCAATGCCAGGGTTGAACTTAAGGATGATAACGCGTGAGCCTAAGGAAACGTCCGAGCAAAGCCAGCAGCCTACAAGACGCCAGTATACGACTCAGCAAAGAATTCGGGAAAAAAAGCCAAGGAGGGTGTTTGAGAAGCCTCCCTCAACGTACGCAGATTTGTTACAGACACTACTAAGATTGAACTTGGTGGAGAAAAGAACTCTGGCGCCAATAACCGGCACTCTGCCGGATGGCTATGATGCGAGCAGGCACTGTGAATTCCACTCCGGGGCTCCCGGACATGATATTGAAGGTTGCCACGCGTTCAAGCATAACGTCCAAGATTTAATCGACAGCAGGGTCATTAACTTCTTCGATAGGGTCCCCAAGGTGGTGCAAAGCCATAGACAAGCAAAAGCCGGGGTGATGAAAAGGTTTCCCAGATTTGATCGGGCCGGTGAAAGAAGATCGAGACAGCAGTAGACTACCCCTGATGATAGCTTCTGAGAATGGTTGACTCGCCAATAAGTCAAAGTGTAGGAAGTCCAGTTCTGAGACACCGGCATTTTTCATGTTATCTTGTTCATGTCCGCGCATTCGTAGTTTCTTTTCTGTGTAATTGCAAATTTCGCTCTTAAAACTTGTTGTTTTTCAATTGATATTAATTAACGAAATGAATATGCATGTTTTGAATTAATCCAGTCGTGTTCACTCTTTGTTTTGCTTTAATGCTTAATGCTTGTTTTAGCAGGAATCTGGGGAGGATGACGAAAACAGATGACGAATAATATTCTGATCGTATGCTTTTGGATAAAAAACTTGTTGATGAAATACAGGCATTGTTTCAATCCATAAACACTGGAGATATAAGGAAGGTAATCCCTTGATAACCCCTTTCGAGCCAGTAGTAGGAGGTTCTTTTCGAAAATGAAAAAACCCCAAATCTTAACCCGGGGCAGGGTAGGTGTCAGTTAGTTTGACCAAGCGTTCGAATCGTGGAAAGAGTGTCCGGTTGAGGATAAATCACACTTGTATAAGTCGTGCCTAAAGAACCGCAATGGTTAAACCTTGCCGACAAAGAGTGAAACAGTCACATTACTCCACAAGAAGTCAGACAAACCAGTGTCACACGACTTGTTCAAAAAAAAAAGAGAACGAAAAGTGAAAAGAATCAAGAGCCCGCTAAGTCAAAACTTGAAAACAAATGACTTAGGCAAAAACAGGGGCATCCCGCTGGACTGGAAAATCAAAAGAATCTCAAAAGATACTCAGTCCAGGCAAAAGTTAGGGAGCGAAAAAAAAAACGAAAGACGAAAAGGATTGTCAAAGAAAAGAACAAATCCTCGAAAAGGACAAAAGTCGTGTGATTCTAGGCACCCAAAGACGAAAAGCAAATGACCGTCACTCAAAAAAGAAAAAACGCGTGGTATCCTGAACCATCACTCCTATCATTCCACCTCTAATAGGTGAACGCTGAAGTCAGATTAGCTGAACATAGGATTGGAGAAAATCACGAAGAATGGGTGGGTCGAAATAAATTTTGAGCCTATATCTTTCCTTGTTAACCGTGAACCTGACCACGTTACAACCCACAAAAGTCCTAATTGAAACAGGTTTTGTCCGAGGGCATACGTCAGTAAAGATCTCGTTGATTCTGACTCCTAAAAGGGTTCCTCTTACCAGCTTTCATATTGACATTTTGATAATTGATTCATTACATGTCACAAATTTTTTTAGTGAACAGACTTGGGTTTTGAAACTGTCATATGCATTGCGTTTAATATATCTTTTATACAGAACAACTTGTGTTACCTGCGAGTAAGCGCATGCCGACAGGAAAGATTCCTACAGTGGAAGGTATGACCGGGATAAAATGCAGAAATGCCCAAATGTTTCGTGAACTGGGGCAAGCTATACTGATTAATTCAGGTAGAGTCAGTCATCCTAGAATCAGTAAATCTGGGGCAGTCAGGTCAAGATTTGGCAAATCTCTCATAGCTATGGGCAGTACTCCACGACACAGTCGATCAGAGACAAAAGATTGTTGCGAAACCGGGGCATGTCACCCTAGAAGCACGGAAGTTATGTTCTTGAAACACCCCTTCGAGGTCCGAAATGTAGAAGCCGTCCATGTCTGGTTGTCAAGATACAAGGACTGTAGGGTCCATTCCAAAATGGTTGCAGATTCAGGGGCAAGCTATACAAAATACAGACTGGGGGCACGTTAGTATCCCCGAAGCGGAGTTCTCTCTTTTCAGCAAGTGTTCTTTCCTCCCAGTAGAACTCGAAGATTAAGACTCTCCCCAGCAGAGTTGGTTGTGGGTCCTGGCATTTATTTTGTCAGGGATACTGTGTAATATCAGTTCACTCTCCAGCAGAAATCCAATCGTACTGTGCACATCTGCTATTCCCCAGCAGAGTTATATTCCCCAGCAGGATGCTACTTTAACAAGGTGTTTGGTTTAAGTTCCTAATTTCCCAACTGAGTCGACTTCACTCTTACAGCATTAATTTTGCTGGAATAATTCTGTAGCACCTGGCTATCCCCAGCGGAGTCGGCATTATCCTTCCAGCATTTATTTTGCTGAAGCAGTTCCTGTATTTTAGCAGTTCAGGTAGAGAGAGTTCTTGCTCAAATGAACTACCAAATATTCAAGATCTCGGCATGAGACATCCAATGATAATATCAGTTCGGCAGTATTCCCCACAGAGTTACCAGGATAAGTCTCTCTTTATTCCCAAGCAGAGTTATTTGTCATCAAAAGGTTTCATGAACCAGAATTTCAGAAGTGGCCTCCGGGCATCAGAACAGGCATCCGGTAGTTTGGTTTCCAGATATCCCCAGTAGAGTCCGCCTCAAAGTCGCTGTCACGTCAGTGCTAAGAAGTTTGTGGGTCGGGACCAATGAAGAAGTGAGTCCTGACGTGGACAAGTTGTATTTCCCCAGCGGGTCGAAGATGCCTGAGTCCTGACGTGGACAAATCAAGACGAAACATGGGTCCTGACGTGGAACGAAGTTGTTTCCTTACGTGGAAAGATTGAGTCCTTACGTGGACATATCAAGCCAGAGTCCTTACATGGACAGATTGATAACGTATTCATTACGTGGAAAAAAATCATATTCCTTACGTGGAAAGATTGGAGTCCTTACGTGGACAGATTAAGATTGTGTTCCTAACGTGGAAAGATGGAGATTCCTTACGTGGAAAGATTTGAGTCCTCACGCGGACATATCAAGATTGATTCCTTACGTGGAAAGATTAGAGTCCTTACGCGGACATATCAAGAGGAGATTCCTAACGTGGAAAGAAGGTAGATTCCTTACGTGGAAAGTTTAGTCCTGACGTGGACAGATTCAGATCAAGATCATTCCTTACGTGGAAAGATTGGAGTCCTTACGTGGACAGATTAAGATGGTGTTCCTGACGTGGAAAGGTGGGTCCTAACGTGGACGATGTTCTCCTTACGTGGAAAGACAATGTTTCCTTACGTGGAAAGAAGATGGTTTCCTTACGTGGAAAGACGAATTTATTCCTTACGTGGAAAGAAGTTGGTATTCCTTACGTGGAAAGATTGAGTCCTTACGCGGACATATCGAGATGGATTCCTTACGGGGAGACAAGTGCATTCCTAACATGGAAGAGTTTAGTCCTGACGCGGACAGATCCAGACGAAGTCTTATTCCTTACGTGGAAAAATGGTGATTCCTTACGTAGAAAAGAGATTGACTCCTTACGTGGAAAGTTTAGTCCTGACGCGGACAGATGGAAAAAAAGTTGATTCCTGACGTGGAAAGAGAAGGTGTTTCCTTACGTGGAAAAGTTTAGTCCTGACGTGGACAGATCAAGGTTTGATTCCTAACGTGGAAAGATCAGAGTCCTTACGTGGACATATCAAGAGCATTCCTTACGTGGAAGAAAAATGGTTTCCTTACGTGGAAAGACGAGTTTATTCCTTACGTGGAAAGATTGAGTCCTCACGCGGACATATCAAGATTGATTCCTGACGTGGAAAGAAAGAGATTATTCCTGACGTGGAAGAGTTTAGTCCTGACGCGGACAGATCAAAGAAGTTATTCCTAACGTGGAAGAAGAAGATAGATTCCTTACGTGGAAAGTTTAGTCCTGACGTGGACGGAAAGAAGAAACGGTATTCCTTACGTGGAAAGAAGAAGCATTCCTAACGTGGAAAGAAAGATTGATATAGTATTCCTCACGTGGAAAGATTGGGGTTCCTTATGTGGAAAATTTGTGTTTCCTAACGTGGAAAAAGAAAGATTCCTTACGTGGACAAAGCAAAAGAAGACGTATTCCTTACGTGGAAGAGTTTGACAAAGCAAAAGAAGACGTATTCCTTACGTGGAAGAGTTTGACAAAGCAAAAGAAGACGTATTCCTTACGTGGAAGAGTTTGACAAAGCAGAGAAAAGTCACCCCTGACGGGGAAAAGCGATGTATTCCTTACGTGGAAAGGTGAGTCCTAACGTGGACAGTATTATTCCTAACGTGGAACGGTTATTCCTCACGTGGAAAGGTGAGTCCTAACATGGACGGTGGTATTCCTAACGTGGAAGAGTTTATTCCTAACGTGGACGATTTATCTCTGACGAGAAGGCAGACGAGTCGTCCCCAGCAAAGTTGTTGAAGTTTTTTCCGAGTTGACAGCAGATAGAGTCCTGACGTGGACAAGCAAAGGACGAAGTTTCCGATAATTCAATCTTTTTCAGGATGATGAGAAGAATCCCCAGCACGGTCGCACGAGATCAGTGGGTTGCCGTAACAGTTAAATTCAGCTGATGAATGTCGTTCCCCAAGCAGTGGCGCAGTTTATTTCTGCGGTTGGCAAATTTCTGGGTTCCTAGTATTCAACCGTCTCGTACCGCGAATGTCTGAAGGCTCCGGGCTCTTCACCCAATCGGGTCCAAGCCGCTTGAATAGGGGCAGCTGTTGCACCCTAAAATTTGCCCAACCTTATTCACTTGGTTTATGTTTCAATGTCATTAGCATTTGCATATAGAGTCATGTACATAGACTAACCATCTGCATAGCATAAGCATAGCAAGTCATTCAACAGGGGACCAATCATTATTCTCATCTCTAGAAGCCTATCAAGAGGTTATTATCCTAATTCCATCTCATTCAAGTCATCAGAAAAAGAATTTGAAAGCAGAGAGTTCAGCAGATCAAGCCTTGAGCCTATCCCCTATCTGAGGGCATCTGAGGGTCAACAGGGAGGTTATGAGTGGTGAATGGAGAGCATGGGGAGTATCTAGACATCTTGGAGGACTTAGAAAGCCATTTGGAGAAGAAAACAAGTTGTTGGTATGATCACAAGAATTGCAGTTGAAGACAGTTGACTAGGGTTTCATCTGGGTCAACCCTAGGTCAACCCTAGGTCAATTGACTGATTGAAAGGCATTAAGGGCTATTGGAGAGATGTGGGGTTCATCATTTGACATGGAGAACAAGGATATATTGTTATGTTAAGAAGAATTCAAGAAAAATCAAGAAGAATAGAGGGTGAAAAGTCAAGGTTCCTAGGGTAAAATCCCTTGTTTTTCACTGATTTGTCAAAGAAGATAAGTTGAAATACAAGCCTCATCTCACCTAATGGTGGTCATGAGACTTGTAGAGGATGTTATTAGCTTTAATTTGAGTGGTGGAAGTCCTTGAGAAGATTTCTAGAACTCAAGTTATGGCTCTTGCAAGTTAGGGGTCACCAGATGATACTGAAATTTGTCTGTGAAAGTTGACTGTCTTCTGACAAACTTTTGACCCTCAAGAATAATTCAAATGGACTTTGGACAAACATTAGAGTTGTTCCTCATTGTATCCCCTTTCCAAAAAGGTATGGTATGCCTTCATATGATTTAAGGAACTCAACTTATGGTTTGAACAAGACAGGGGTATTTTGGTCATTTGTCAGTTATAGGTCATTTTTAAGCAAATGCCATATCTCCTATTTCCAAGCCTCAAATGGAAAAACTCAAAACATGAAAGTTGTTCAAAATGTGATTTTAAGTCTATAAAGAAGGTCATGAATTGTTGAAATAGCTTGGAGCATGGATATTTTAAAATGGTCAAAATGACTTGAAAAAGGCTTATAAGTTAAAAAAGTTGAAATTTGATTTTGGTTTGAGAGATCTACAAATCCAAAATGGGGCATATGATAGATGATTTTGATTGGAAACAACATTTTGGAAACAATGGTTTATCCACATTTTTGAGTTTAGGCTTAAAAATTGGACTTCCTTTGTAAATTTGTTACTTGCACTTTAAGGTATCAAAAGGAAATGTTTGCCAAAGCCTTAAAATGACTTGAAATGCCTTGTTCTCTCCTTATCATCTCATATGAGGGCATTTTGCATGGTTTCTCATGAGATTTGGGATATTTACTAAAAATAGAAAAAAGTGAATTTCTCATTGCATGAGAAGTTCTAGAAACCTCTTGGAAGCTTCTCATCCATTCTAGATGATTCTATTCTCATCTATATAAGCAATAGAGAAGGTCCATACATTGGTTAGAGATTGTGAGGGCTTGCAAGTATGCTTTGATTCCATAACTCCAAAAGTGCATTTTCATTCCAAAGTGTATTGAATCATCATCCATCACTCCAACTTTGGTTATCATCATCATCTACAACCTTCATAGAGTATTTGGCAAAGGAAAGGCTCAAGAATTCGTGGCTGGATTATGAGATCTCCAACTTCACTCCAACTTGCATGAAGAGTTGAATAGGTTGATTCAAGAAGATAGAACGAGAACCACTGCAACCAGAGGCTTCAACATTCATCAAAGACCACACAAAGCAATTGGCAAGGTCTGAATTGGAGGAGAACCATCACCACCATCATCACTTGCAAGGTATGCGTTTCACCATGAATCTCTCTATTTATCCATAGTTCAAGCATGTTGTTAGGAGAAATGCAATAGAGACCAATTAGGGATGTGTTATGATGAGTTTGAGGGCTGTTTGTGAGGTTTGCTTCCATGGTGTCAATTCTTTAGTGATCAAGAACTCACGATTTAGTGTACTATAATCTTAGGTATTAGGCTTAGGATAATCCCCATAAGATGTAGTACATGATAGGTTAATATGAGACCATTTGATTACCATGCAAACTAAGGTGCAACAATGGTAGACACCACTTGTAGTCGTCGTATTTTTCTATTGAGGGAGAGTTAAGAGAAACTAAAACCACAGCCTTGTAGAGGGCACTGAGAGGAGCAACTTTCGTTTTGGATCGAAAGAAATGGTGGAGAAATGAGAGAGATATAAGAGCTAAAAGATTCATGCATGAAATTGTGTTTTAAAACCCTAATTGGTGCAAGGAAGAAGATGAAATCTTCACCGTCCAATCCATTTGAATATTTGACTTCTTAATTCCAATCTATGGCTGGCATTAAATCTGAATTTTAATGAGGTCTTTGGGCCTTTGCGCTATTCGCACCCCCCTCATTTCCAGGCCCAATGATTTCAACTATCATTTCTTTTTATTTGCACCCCTTCCACTTATTTCTTTCTATTTCGTATTCATTTTCCTGTTTGTTTCATTCATCTTCAAAAATTCATAACTAAATGGAAAATGCATATTTTTAACTCATTCTTTTTTTAATATTTTTCTTAACATGTCTAGAAAATTAAAAAAATATAAAAATTGCATTTTATATTTTTTTTTCGCATTTTTTCCATATTTTACAAATAAATGCATATTTTGAAGGTTTTATTTCATACATGATCTTGTAGATTTTTGTTCTTACACTTAGAAATAGATTTTTTTCCCATTCTTTTTTGTGGTGATTAATATTGAATTGTAGTATTCCCAGAATTTATTACTAGATTTGTTAGAATAAAATTTGGTTAGTTTAGATAATTGAACTTAGGATAGTTTAATTAGGGTTAAGTAGTATACTTGAACTTCAACATTTCATTTTTGAAAATTCATAACAAATTGGAAATTGCACATTTTTAATTCATTCTTTTTGCATCATTTTCTTTAAAGAGTCTAGAAAATTATAAAAAATAAAAATTGCATTTTATTTTTTATTTGATATTTTTCCCATATTTTCCAAATAAATAGCATTTTAAAAAAGTTTCATTTCATGCATGATTTTGTTAATTTTTGTTCTACTAGATGCTTTAATATTTTTTGTCCATTCTTTTTAGGTTGTTTAGTTTAGACATTAAACTTGCAGATTCAATTTAGTACCCATTTTTAGAAATCAAATTTAGGTGCTTAGTGTAATTGTGAATAACATGAACAAACTAGGGTTTTAGGTGATGACTTAGGAGATTTGATTCTTTTCCCTTAGGACTTAGGGTTTGACTAGTTTAGTTATGGGACTATAGGGGCTATGGGTAGTTATTAGATCCCTTAGAAAAAGTCAGGATTCCCATACTGCTATTAATGTTCTGTATATATCTGATTGACTGGTGTGGTATGCCCTCTGGGGATTATTGCTTGCTTGCTTGGGTATTGGGATTGTCTGGGGACTTGGGAGAGTTGAAGACTCGAGGAGATGGAGACCATCGGAGAGCCAGAGATTGAAGATCAACTGCCAGAGTTGGAAAGGAGGTTCTTGCTAGCAGCTGCTGAGGAGACTAGGGTTTAGGAGCTAGGCAGAGCTCTAGATTAGAAAGCTTGTTTCTCAAACATAGATGGCTTTGTTTGCCTCTATCCTTTCTCTATGATTCAAAGTCTCTTTCAAATATCCACCTCCTTCCTTTGGAAGGATCAGTGAATATATTTGAAAGATAGAACTTTTGAGAGGAAACTTTCTGTTTAATGTTAACAGTTGATGAACCACCCTTGGTAGGTAATTAACTGTCTAACATTCATTCACCTCATCTGGTTGACTAATGTT
Organism: Lathyrus sativus; assembly: GCA_963859935.3. Lineage (NCBI taxonomy): Eukaryota > Viridiplantae > Streptophyta > Magnoliopsida > Fabales > Fabaceae > Lathyrus > Lathyrus sativus. The sequence goes on from OZ012738.1 coordinate 286,249,689, forward strand.
CATCCTAGCCTGAGACATGAAGAAAAGATGGAAGACAGATGATCAAAGCCCTTGCCTGAAGGTCATGAAGATGGAGATTAATACTTGTTGAAGCCTGTAGCTGAGTGGAGATTACTTGGAGCTAGATGTTGATTCAGACCTGCTGATGCTGTTTCTTTTGCTGTTGTATTTCATTGCTGATGTATTGTTTGGATTTCCTGGTTGTATTGTTTGCTGTTTACCCTGTTAGGTTGAAAGTGAAGCCTGTTCACTTTCGCCTATTGTTTTCTAGGTTCGAGGTTGAGTGGGACTCCCTTGCCTCGCTTGTACTGTTGCATCCATGCATTTTACCGCTTTATTATATCTGTTATTGTTTCTGTTTCTGCCTATCCCGTAGGATCTCTGTTTCTCTCTGTGCAAGAGAGGAACATGATAGACACTAGGTCTTAACCCATGCATGATAACATTAGGTTAGTTTGATTCCCTTCGCAACCGTAGGTTAGAGTTCTGTCTCTTCTCTCTCAAAACAAACAGAAAAACACATAAAGATTTCAAACACAATAAAAGACACTTCTTCCGTAAAAGAATGTGAACTCATCAAGACGTCATTTTTGTCCGCCGGGACTGCTAATCAAGAAACCCTTTTTCAGAAGGAGTAAAATCAACCAAGACAGACTTGTGTCGTACGTGGCCCGAACTACGTTTGCTCTGATCTTCCATGCTGTGTGGAAGTACGTAGGCATAGGATGCGATATCCTAGCGAGCAACCTTCCCCTCCTTTCCCGTAGGTAGGCGAACTACGTTGACTCTGATTTCTCGTTCCAGGCGAGAATACGTAGGCATAAAGTGCGATACTTTGCCGAGTCATTTTTTATTTTCATTTTCTTTTCTTTTAACCCCAGACCTTTAGTTTAGATAGAATAACAATCCATACCCGAAAACAAGCGTGGATCCCGTCGAGTACGACGGACGTGAGGGGTGCTAATACCTTCCCCTTGCGTAACCGACTCCCGAATCCAGGTTTTGGTTGCGACGACCATACCTTTCCCATGTTGTGCGAGGTTTACTCTGAGCGTTTCCTTTCCCTCCCGTGGGATAAATAACGCACGGTGGCGACTCTTCTGTTCAGCCGGCGCCGATTTTCGCAGTAGCGACACAAACAATGCAAAATGCAATTATGCAGTAGGAGATCAAGATGACTGTGCTGTTGAGGAGATGAAGGCTCTGTATCAACAAAACCACAATACTGCTCTGTCAAGAACAACCATATCTCTGATGAGAAGAACCCCTTATACCAGACCATAACTCTGCTCTGTCAAGAACAAACACATATCTGGTGATGAGAACCTCTGATACCAACAAAACTGATTTACTATCAAGAAAAACCAGGTAATTTGAAGGTTAAGGTTTCCTGCAACAAACCCGACCCTGCTCACAGGTATGGACCTAATCACGGAAAAGGTTCGGCGTCCTATGCGGTCATCAGCGTCACAGACTTTCAAGAAACGATGATATGATACCCAGGAGGTGTGGCATCATCATCTCTTGAAGCGGCCTCACTTAGCTGAATTCCAAATGATCGGTTCCCAGAGTCGACAATCCTCAGATCCGACAACCCCTCGAGTCCAAAGGACCGATAGGAAGCCATCAAAGAGAACCTCGTCTGAGTGTGGATTACATGGGAACTGATGCAAGCAAAGAAAGCACGTTCTCCACTAACCCACTCTAATACTATGTAGCTCTCAAGCCTGGGTTTAGCTTCTCACTCATCAGAATGCCCCTCCCACAACAGCACAGATAATCATATAATACTGAAAAATAAAATGCGGGAAATAAAATGCGATAAATAACACAACCCAACAAGTAAACATACAAGCGCTAGGATTGACTCTCGCAGGGGACGTTGGATCCCCAGATTGACTCGCATAAGGGACGTTGGATCCCAGGAAACTATCAAGTCCCCAGCAGAGTCGCCAGCTGTCGCTTCCGCGAAAATAAGGTGCCGGCAAAACAGAAGAGTCGCTACCTTTCGTTATTTATCCCTCAGAATGGGAAAGGAAACGATCGGAAAAACCTGACGAAATGGTATAAGACAAGGTCATCGCAATCATTGTCAGGGTTCGGGAGTCGGTTACGCAAGGGGAATATATTAGCACCCCTCACGTCCATCGTACTCGATGGGATCCACACTTGTTGTGTTTATCTGACGGGTTTATTTACTATCTACCTATCAAGGCCGGCTCAAAAAATAAAAGAAAATGACTCGGCAAAGCATCGCATTTTATGCCTACGTATTCTCATCAGAGAATGAGAAATCAGAGTCAACGTAGTTCGACTAACTACGGGTGATGGGGGAAGGTGGCTCGCCAATACATCAGTATTGTGCCTACGTACTCTCAACAGGTATGAGAGATCAGAGCTTACGTAGTTCGGGATAATACGGATTACGGGAATTCAGATTCATCTGTTTTATCGAGTAGGGTTAACAAACAGTTCCAGCAGTTTGGTGTACGCGGCTCGACCGTTGGAGACTTAGGCGTTACCGTTTGCGGTAGAACTGAGAGTTAACGACACTCTTTTCTTCAAAAAAGCTTCCTTTGAATTATGGGCCCACGGGGCAAAAAGGTTTGAAGTTTGTTTTCTGTCTTTTACGGAAGAACTGTTTTTTATGTTGGTTTGTAGTTCGTACAACACTAGAGACTATGACCTGGGAACGAATGCGTCGCATATCGTCCAAAGGACGTATACTAAACATTCTAGACGATTGAGAGGAGGCCTCTCAATTATCATTACCCAAGTAGCTTAAGGCTCGTATCGCGCTTATACTAACTTGCCTTTATTACGTTTTTTACTGTTTGTTTGAGTCCCACATGATTCAAGTCCTACTGTTGTCATGCCAAGGATTCATCCTATGGTTGAGGTTTGAAACAGGGAACTCCTAGAAGTTATCATGCATAGGTTTCAACCTAAAGTTCTAATCATCACTTCCTTATCAAAGAAAGTGAGATTCCTAGGGGATCATATCAATGATAAACAACAACAGATAAAGCATCAGCTTAAACAGTAAACAGTAAACGACTGTAAAATGCATGCAATGCAAGTGAGGGAGGAAATGTGTGTGGGGCATCAGCCTCCACAAGCTCGTCTCGACCTCAAGCCAAGTATGAATAACTGCAATCATAAATGAAAATAAAATGCCATCAAGCAAATCGCAAACCACACAGGCAAGGGAGCAGCGCTCTACCGAATACCAGCAAGCAAAGCCACACAGTAAAAATACAAGCAGAGGGAGCAACTCAACCTCTAATGCAATCATGCTCCTAGCTTAAAACAATCTAAACATGAACTTATTCTAATGCATCAAAGAAATCAAACCAGTCACATCAATACAGTTGCACAGAAAGAAAACAGACAGTCAAGAAAGCAAATCAACAGCTTCCACAGCTTCACAGCAAAGCAGTCCTCTGACAGCAGTCCAACCCACAGTCTGTAACTGTTTTTCAAGTCCATCATCTTTAAGAGATTGAAGGGTACTCCATCTTCAAGCTTCAATATTCAATAGGATCCACCAAGATTGAAGAGAATAATCATCAGGAAAATTGGTTGATAATGGGAAGCAGACAGTAAACTAAAGGAATCCTTTCTGACACTCAACCAGTCATCAGAGAAAGGCATCCTCAAAAGTTCTAATCATTGTAAATGTCACACATCCCTCCAAAGGAGAGATGAGACTTAAACATGAGGACTTTGAATCATAGGATGAGAATGGAATGGGAACAAAACCAACCATTATTTGAAGAAATATCTATTTCTAAAGCTCTCTTCTAAAGCCCTAATTTCCTAAGCTACTCAAAGCTAACAAAAGGAAGGAAAAACTTCAATCCAAGCTCCACTAGCCACTTCACAAAAGCTTCATCAAGTCCATGATGTCCTCCAATGAGGTCCAGAAGCCCACCATGCAAGGAAGTCCAATTTTGAGTCCATTCCACATCAATCATCAACATTGAATCACCAAATGAACACACAAGTAGAATATTCTATCAAAAATACCAAAGCACATTTTAAAAATCTGATTATTTTCCTATGGGAACATGCATTCACCAATAACCTATAGTTAAAAGATCAGGACCTAAATCTTCCTCTAAGTCCTCCAAATAAAATCTAAACCTCAAGGTATCACACCTAAACCCTAAAAGGGAACTCCTAAAGTTCTTGTCCTAAAACAACACCTAAATTCATCACAAAAATGTGAGAAAAATCTGAGGGGAGCATACATACCTAAACTAATCACAAGCCAAAAATCAAGCAAAAACTCCATACCAAATGCTCAAACAAAATTCACCAAATAGAAGAGGCAAACAATACAATTTTTATGTCAATAAAAATGTGAAAAAATCAAATAAAATGAAAATAAATGCTAATCCTAATCTTTTTGTTCCTAAAATTTCTAAATTCATTCATGAATCAGGGAAGAAAATCTCAGGATTTATTGATCAATTTTTCTATTTTTAATGGATTAAAATCAACCTAACATAAAATGCACAAAAATAATAAAACAATATTAACAAGAAGATGAAAGAAGGTGCAGTTAGCAAATAAAGCCAGTTCAAAACGCCTGGGCCCATCACAATGGGGGTGCGCATAGCAAGGAGGGCGCTAGGCCCATCAATTCAACTCACAAGAATAACCAGAGAGGGGGTGTATTGAGTAAGGGAATCATGTTGAAAATCCACTTTGGGCCTGCATGGAGGGGTGGGGATAGCAGGAAATTCACTAAGCCCATGCGCCTGAATTCACTCATGGTTCTCTTCAGAAATTGATGAAAAAAAAAAAAAGAATACATGCCAGGATTCGAACCCATCCCTTTCTCTGAATCACTCACTAATCCAAAACGGGGCGTTTTGAGGCAGGGTGATGTGTCAAGCTTCTGAACACACGATGGTAAGACTAGTCAATGAATCCAAACGTCCACATGATGCCAGCACATTAATGAAAACGGTGCGTTTTGCTTCAGTCAAAGTCAGCAACTAAAATTCAATCGTGGCCATGGATGGTGAGTACTAAGTCCAGTCTTCAGCAAGATCCAATGGCTCAGGTGCATCTTCTCCATTTGAACTTCAGTTTGGGGGGAAAACACTGACGGTGGCCAAGACGGTGGCGCCACCGTCTTCTCCGGCGAAGCCATTTACACAGGTTATCAAAAATTCACAAACCATACATCATTCTCTCTAGAATTTAATGCTGATCATGAATATCATCTCAGAATCATCTAATTCCCTATGGATTTTCAAACCCGATAGCACTTTCAAAATGAGCATCAATCTTGAATCTCATCAGAACTTCAATTAAATGCACAGATGTAATCTTCATCTTATGGTGATCATTCTACACTATCCAATCTTGATTAACAGTCCAAGAATTGCTTGATTCGAGCCTCAACAGAAATTGATCATCACCTTATTTTGTCTCTAATTCACTAATTTCTGATCCTAAATCCAACTACATGTCACCAGGATCCTAACCACCTATAGAATGCTAACTATTTCTACCTAAATCAAGCACAAAAATGAAATGTACCAACCTGTGTTCAAGATTGTACCAGAGGTAGTTCTTGCACTCTTCAGCCTTCAAGAAAGTGCAGATACACTCCAAATCACTTGATGAACACAATGACACCTTCAATTGATCTTGATTTGGCCTTGAACTCAGAATTTGATTCTCACTTGCACCTCTGAAATTTCAACTTCACTCTCTGCTTCAGGCTTCAATCTTCACCAAAAAATGAACTGAATGCATTCATATGCTTATATAGGATGTGACTGAATGATCTAGATCCTTCTCAAAGGTTCAGAATGAGAATTTCAATTTTCAATTTCTCTTCAATATCTCATTCATGGCAGTCACGATATCCCCTCTATTTCTCCTTCAGGAAACCCTCATTGCACTCCTTGTGAACCACTGATCTTGAATGGTGGGGATTCATCCCTTGTTTTCATCCCATGGCTTGGATTTGAGATGTAACTTCTTCATGAAGTATCAAAGCAAAAGGCCATGAAAATGAACTCAAACATAATTTATAATAATTTCATTGTTTCTAAAATTCAATTTTCATTCAAAAAATGCTATTACTTTGCCTTATTTGCTCACATAACATTTATTTTGAATTTTTGGTCTTTAATTCTCTTTAATTCTTCCCTTTTCACAATTTCTTAAATCAAGTCTCTCCTTGAGCCATTTTAATGCCTCCTTGATACATGGTCAAAGTTAAAACCCCATTTTGAGCAACTTTCAAGTTGAACAAAATTTCATTTGAGATGTCTAAGTTGGTGAAAATGACCCATAACCAAAAATGACCCATAATCACAACTTCCCAAAATATCCTTGACTTGTCAAAGACATAACTTGAGTTCTACAAATCCTATCAAGGACTTCTAGTACTCTATGGAAAGCTAAGAGAATAAGGAACAACATTCATGTTGACCAAAAGTTCATAGGAATCATCCTTCTTAGGAAAAAGTGTCATGCAAGTTGGGTAACTTTCAAGCTCCAAATTCACATACCTCAGATGACTTGTAACTTGCCTGGCTCATAACTTGAGCTCTATAAACCCTATCAAGGACTTCTAGTACTCAAATTAAATCTAAGGTAATGCCCTACAACAATCATGTTGGGGTCAAGATGATATGACAATCACATATTGAGTTAAATTGCCTTGAAGATAGGGGTCAAACTAGGGGATTTTACACTGTCAAGTCTTAGAAACCCTAGCCTGAAACTTCTCAAACTCTTCAATCATGATGAGTTGACCTTGGAATCATCCTTATGACATCTCAATGTATCAACCCATGATTACATGGCTCTTGAATTAAGTCTCAACTTCCTTCAAATCATCAGTTGCCTTAGGGTTGACCCAATCAAACCCTAATTGTACCACTCATGGCTGAGTCTTCTCAATCTTACACCATGACCTGTCTAGGCCTCAAGGTGATCTTCAAAACTTCTCATGATCCCTCTCAAGACCTCAAGTCCATCCTCATGGCCTCAGAATCATCTGATGATCTTCCCACAACCCTCAAGTTAGGAGACCCACATACTCGACCTCAATCACTCTCTCAAGACCTCAATCACTTCTCTGACAAGGATATCAACCCTTAAACCCTTGAATAATCTTCTTGACTAGCTTCAAAGCCTTGTGTAGCTCTTGATTGGTGATCATACCTCTTGATCTCCTGCACACATGTCAATGAAATGCAGATGATAATGCTATTGTGAATGAAATGAAACATAAGCTAGGTAAAGAAATGTTAGGAAAATTTTGGGGTGCAACACATGCGCCGTGAAATATTGCATAAACTTGAAATTACTTCAAAACTCAACCCTGATCCTATCACACCTACGACAAAGAGACAAAATCCTGATGGGTAAAGTGAATTAACAACATTGATCAACTTGACTGATGGTGAACTATCCTCAACCAAAGTTAACAAGCTGATCAAAATTGAGAAATTGTAGCTGTGATGTTGCATCCTTTTTGTGTTTTCCTATTTATGTGTTGTATTCAATGTTGTATGGGTATCACCACGGTTCTGTCTTTAAATTTTTTGGTAATGTTTTTTGAATTATGGTTGAACTACTGTCTTTTTGTAATGTATAATCGCACATGTACTTCCTTTCGATACTAATATAATGCAATGTTTGGTTACTTGGAGTATTGTTCATATTTGCTTGTTTTATTCCCTAACTTGTATGAGACATAATCTTACTTAGCAACAGTGGCTCTCCAACATATGGCCCATCTTTTTGGGCCCATACACTTTACCATTCCCTATATAATAACATCCAACCACTTTCACTTACTCACAACCCTCTTCTTCAAGATAGACACAGACAACCTACATCACATGCATATCATGAAGTTATTTCAAGGTTCACTTTGCAATCTACTGGGTGACCTGTAGGTCTTTGCATCCTTTGATTTTATTGCAATTCCAAATGTTGTAAGAACATCTTCTATTATATAAAAGATTTGTTTTATTTACTGTCTTAAAATTTTCCTATTTATTCCATCTCAAGGCATTTCACAAACTCTACCACTTCTTACTTATATATGGATTTCTATAATTCATACAACCATATACGGAAACTGACCCTTTATTTGTGCATGAAGTTGGTCATGAACTACCTACACGATGTAAGATGTATGACGAGTTGTATGAAGTTGACGTTGAACGGAATCAAAGTCTTACATATCCACTACTTACTCACGGATGGACTGAACTACTTCAATGTGTAGATTTTTCATTCAATTTTAATATTGTTCATTTGCAATATTTCAGGAATGACGTGTTTCTGTTGATTTTGGAACTAGACCACGAAGCAATTGTTTATGAGTTTCCCTATTGGTACACCCTATCACTACCAGATCCAACTAAACTTTCATTTAAAATCGTTCTTTCTGGCCATACAAACAGAAATGGTCTCCGAACCCTGGTAAATATCCAACACTTTTGGATTTTCCTTTATAGTACTTCAACCTTTTTTAAAACTACAAATAATGAACTTTTATATTTACATAAATTGGATAGAGCATTATTACATATCATTGCAGCCCATGGATACACCTCTCTAATTTGGCGGGACCTTCCAACCAACTAGTTACCGGTCAGATTGATTATCAAAATAGAGACCCTTATTTTTTCAAACTGCTTCAAGGTTGGATGACATTTCTTCAATTTAAAGGATTTAGCAATGGATATATTATTAGATTTTCTTTCCATAATGTGCATTTTAGTAATATTGTAAACGTTTCTCATATAATGTTTTGAAATGAATCAAATCTGAAGTAGATTTTTTTACTTCATGATTCAGTTTTACCTTAATTCATGCTTAGTACAACTTTCTTTCACCGATTGCTCACCTTCAGATACAACCTAAAACTAGACTATTATAAACTAATAATATCGTACACAATTATCGTTGCACCAAACCATCTGTCTTTTTTGTTTTTTTGACAACCCCATGCCACTTTCCAATGTATTGTTAAACAATATTACCAAGCAATTGTTCCTTCACAATCACATCACTCCATTGCAGTACAATAAATATCTCTATTTTTTAATTATATATTTATAAAGTACATCTCAGACACTATTAACATAATACTAATAATCATACTCTCCTTTGAAATTCCATTTAACCACATTGTGGACTTTACAACTTTAAAATATTAATACCATTTCCACTTGACTCAACATGTTTGAAAATAAATTAGCTTTTTAAAATCAACCAACTCTACAAACCAGTTTCATCTCATTTCCAACCATTAACCCATAAACCTGAATTTTTATGATACAATTCTATTTGTAAACTGAACTTAACAAGTAAGGGAAAATGTACATAATAATCATACTCATACTTCCATTGATAGGAAAAAAAGAAACTAATGGAATTGTAGGGAAAAATAACACAAATCGGTTGCAGCAGTGCAAATGAAATAGACACACCAAACACTTTAGTGTTCATCAATGATTACCAATGTACAGTTGAACGCACAACAACATTAACGGATGTTACAAATGTTTGTCACACTGCCTCATCTAAGTAGTATAACATACCAATGCAAAGTAACAAATAAAAGGGATTTCATTCACATGGTGGAATTAATCTGTTCAATTGTTTCACAGACACACTATCAAATGAAAATAACAATGTTCCTATATATCCTAACACCATCCACAAAACTACTACTTCTGAAAAACATCATTTTCATTCGATTCATACAAGTATTGTAGATTCAACAACAACAACTTCTTTCCCACATTCTAAACACTCACATGAAGAGGGAAATGCAATTTCAGACGATGAACTATCATTGGAAAATAGTTTTGATTTTGAAGAATCTTTACAAGATGAGCCTATTTTAGAATCACACCTTCAACGTACACGTCATATTAATCTTATTCATAATCCATTAATATTTTTTTAGCTTTTTTCTTATTACAATTTCCTCCGGCTATTCATCACAATTATCTTTCCTATTTTACAGAGTATTCAGGTATCAGAGACCCTGTTTGGGAATGCCAGTTTTGTCACGCATCTATGTGGTATAAAAAACGTAAAGGCAAATCAATACATAAAAAATTTCCTAAATTCAAATTGTGTTGTAGAGGCAGCAAAATTGTACTCCCTTTGATAAAACATCCCCCAAACCTATTGAAAACACTTCTTTATGACAAAACACTCCTTGCAAGTAAGAATTACCAAAATAACATTAAAAAATACAATGCAATGTTTTCCTTCACTTCTCCAGGAATGAAATTTGATACCACACATTCTAAGGGAAGATGTCCATCTACTTTGCGACTTCATTGCCATACTTGTCATCAAATTGGAACATTACTTCCCAAACAAGGCAATCCTTCGCAATATGCTCAACTGTATATTTTTGACACTGAGCATGAGGTCAACAACATAATTGATTGCTTCAGGTACTACATCTTCTTACTTAAATGCTATGTGTTATGAAACTTACATTGTCTATTTGACCAACTTATTTACTCAAACTAACAGGGAGAATAAATATGTTAAAAGAGAGGTTATTTCAAAATTAAAGTCCATGTTGGATGACTGTAACGTACATGCTAAAGCCTTTAAATGGCAAAGGTTACATTGAAGGAAAACAAATTATTAGACTTGAAGCTGAAGCTTATTTCTAATAGACCAGAGGATGGGCGTGTCTATAACAAGCTGAGTATTTCAGATGTTGCTACACTCATTGTTGGTGATATTGATTCAGGTTTGAAATTCTGGTATGCAGATATCAGATATCCTAAGAGATATCGAGACACTAATATATGTTAAACACACAAAGACCAAGGTATACAAAGTTAAAAGTACATAAAATAAACAAGATACCAAAAGTTTTTAACTCAGTTCAGTGTATAACAACACCTACGTCAGGCGGCTACCAAGCCAGGAAGGAAATCCACTATTAGTAGTATTAATTCAAAGCTAAACAACCCAACTTACCACTTCTCACTTAATACTTACCCAATGCAATTTCTACCTAAGACACTCCTAGGTGTGAACCATCCTTCGAGTTGAAACCACTATGGACCCTAGATGTAGAGTCGGGTACTTTATTGTTGATCTAATATTGTTTGTAACTGAATGACCATAAACATAGTTGAGGGACATGAGTGACCTAGATGGATTTTTCCCATCCTGCATAACAGGATAAATGTCTAAGTGCCCAATATTGAACTGGACAAGGATAACATGATATATGATTTATGTTCAATATAGACATAAGGTAAAAAGGGTAATTATACACACAAGTATTATTAAAAAAGGTTTTGTCAGATCATATGACATTTTCGGGACTTGGGTAGCAGTGATGTGTTGCGAGATACCTCTCACTATTTATTATGTTAAATGCGTGATTTAATATAATTGCCAACATCGCGAAAACCTACAGAGTCGCACACATAAAAATAGATTGATAAGAGGTAAAATAAATAAGGAATACCATAAAGTACAGTGCACTTAAGTCAATGTATAACACCATAAAGTATGACGCACTTAAGTAGAATACAAAATATGGTAAGGTACCACATGCTTAGGTGATATACGGTACACCATTAGATATGGTGCACATACACTTAAGTGGGTTTTTTTAGCTTTCAGCCCAACCAAGGGGTTTTATAAATAAAACTCTTATGTAGAAGCATACACTCTTGATGAAAATTAAGACCATGAAATCCTAGCCATATTTTTCCTTCTCTCTCTCTCTCTCTCTCTCTCTCTCACACACACACACACACACACACACACACACACACACACACACACACACACACACACACAGAGCCTTTAATCGTAGCAGCTAACACTGAGACTAAAGGAATCTGTTTGTGTGGACTGAGTTGAGGCATTGTTTATCATGCATCGCTCGTGATCACTCCTTCGATTTAGAATCAAAGGTTTCATAGCCACACGAGGTAATCTTTCTATCACTAATCATGACCTTTCGTAAGGATCTCTAAAGGGGAATTTTTTTATTTTCCGCTGTATTTTGGATCGCATATTTCCTTTCAGTGGTATCAGAGCCACTTACGAAACCATGCATTTGATAACTATTTATTTTATGTATTTATGTCTTAATTCAATTAAAACATAGAATAAATTAAATTATAACTGAGTAACTGAAATTTGGCATCAGTGTATGTATGATGTGGATGATTGATATTGACTATGCTTCAAAATCCGATATTAGTATGGTGAAACAACGATATACCAATCGTCCTTAAGCTACATAAATATGATCGATCAAATTTTTATATGTGATATAAGTAACTCTGATGCAAAGATGATATATTGGATATACTGTTTCTATTTCGTCTATTCAATCAGTAATGATTGTTATTTCTTTGAGCGATCCATGTTTATTTGCTTCGAAATCCGATGTTAGTATGGTGAATCAATGACATATTTATCAATCATACTGAATTTTTGATCATGGTATGTTGACAGTATGAAATTGTTGCATTAGGGTTCATGACGACACAAGGGTTATGATGTCAAAGAGGTTTGCGATTAGGGTTGTGACAGCACAAAAGTTGTGCTGCAATGTTTATGGAAAGTATCAAGTGTTGAACCCCCGTCCGTTGACCGGGAAGCGAAACCCCAACTACTCTACGTAGTGTGATCGTTCACCGAAATTTAATTTAATTTTATTTAATTAACAAAATTTAAATTAATAATAATAAAAATGTGTTTATTATTGTTCTCTTGTGGCGATCAGTTATGACCATAGTTTTCGTTCATTTTGTTTTGGTATTTTAAAATACGACCTGCGTGTCGTGCCTCTCTTTTAATCTCTTGATGTAACTTCTTTTATCATCTCAGTCCTTCGTATTTAAAACAATTATTCTTTGATGTAATGTAATTTCATGAAGATAGAGAAGAATACAAGATCAAAGGAGGACAACCTTGGAGATCTTGCTTGGAGAAGTGTAGATCGTTATTAGGTTTAACTTAGGTTCTCTCATTGGCTTGGGAGAACAATTGTGCTAGGGGCCATAACTATTTCATTTTGTATGCATGTTGATGCATGTGAGAGATGATTTATATGATAAATAAGCCGATGAGATCAAACTAATTGAAAATTCCCTCAAAATTGAATATTAATTTTATGCTTTCCAAGTTTTAGAACTCATCAAGACTAGTATTGAATAATGTAGGTTTCGCCTAACGTGAGGTGCATGTTCTATATTGGTAAGGTGCGATGAGATAAATGTAATATCCAAATTCTAAAACAATGAGTCAAAATTAACTAAACAAATTATAATAACATTATATACATTTAGAAGCAAGAGTTGGGAATGATCCATATGATGGATTGAAATAAGAAGTTATTCATCTAATTGAAAATATTTGAGAATTGTATTATATAAAATTGGAAGGAGTTCCTACCTAAATAAATGAGTTTTGTGTAATCATCCAAACGCTAACATAAAACAAAGTGAAATATCGATCTCGATCCACTAGAAAATCTTCCAACGGGATTTTCCGAATCAAATGGTGAGAGCCATTTGGTTTGAGTAAAATAGTGAGAGTATATTTAATTAAAGACCTAATTGAATATGTCGATTTTAATTGATACTTATAATTTCACATTTTTTTATGTAGATTACCATGACAGCAAATACCACTAACAATATTTTGCAATCAATCCTTGATAAGGAAAATTTTTTTGGGACAAATTTTATGGATTAACACTAAAACCTAAGGGTTTCCCTAAAAAATGATAAAAAGTTGTATGTCTTATAGACACTTGTTCATGAAGAGGAGAATCCTAGTTCTGCTCCTAAGGCAGAAAGAGATGCTTATAAGAAGCATGTTGATAATGCCAATGAAACTGCTTGCCTCATGCTGGCTACCATGAATTCTAAATTGCAAAGGCAACATGAAAACATGGCAGCATTCAATATGATCGAACACCTGAAGATGCTCTATTAAGAGTAGGCAAGGCATGAGAGATTTGAAGTTTCAAAAGCCCATTTTCAAGGCAAGCTAGTTGAGGGAGCCCCAGTAGGTCCCCATGTACTCAATATGATTGGGTATATGGAGAACCATGAAAGATTAAGGTTTCCCCTAAAAAAGGAGCTTGCGACTGATTTGATCCTGTAATCGTTACCGAAGAGCTTCAGTCAATTTGTCCTTAATTTCAATATGAATGATATGGACAAAAGTCTTCCAGGGCTGCTAAACATGTTAAGAACTGCTGAGCAGAATCTGAAGTTAAAAGGGAAGTCCATTATGATGGTCAGTAATGGAAAGAAACAGAACAAAAGGCCCACCAAGCAGGGTGGTAAATGGAAAGGCAAGGAAGTTGCCAAACCCAAACTTACTACTCCTGCTTTGTGTAACAGCCCAATTTTCAATAACTGATTAATGGTACTAGTTAATTGGTTTGTATGACTTAATTGAATTATTGGATTTAACTGATTTATTCTATTTGATAGAATAATATGGACCTTCTAGATATTCTCTAATTAAGGATGAGATGGGATATTTTATGAGAAAATGAATTGGTAAATATTTTGAGAGAAGAAATAAATTGGAGAGAAATAGAAGGGAAGAATATATGAAGGGAAGTGGAACGAAAATGTAAAATAGAAAACATGAAAGAAAAGTGGAGGAAGAAGAGAAAGTAGAAGGAAAAAGAAGGGAAAGCTTGGAAAGCTCAAGAACGACTTCTAGCTCCCGATTAATCGAGGTAAGGGTGTGAAATATTGTTATCTTACCAATGTATGTGATTATGTATGGATTATTTGGATTGGTTTGGTTGTTTTCCCTCATCTTCCATTCTAGGGCATAAATGAGTTTAATCGGTAGAAACCGAGTTCTAACGGTTAAAATGTGGATAAGTGGTAGAGTTTAGTCGAGGAATATTGGGCTAAGGCTGCTAGGACGAGTTGGGATCGAATCGGTTGGATTTGGTTGGGTTTCGGAATGTTGGACAGTGGGGAATTCTGAGTTCCCAGACCCTCGCTAGCTTGTTCGCTAGGCGAGCAGGTCGCGAGCATTCGCTGTGGCGAGTCAGTAGCGAATGGTCCCAAACTTGGACAATATGGTTTTGGTGATTTCTCACTGGTAACGAAGGGGGTAGCGAGCATTCGCTAGGCCTTAGCAGAAACGAGCGAGGTAGCGAATCAAGTCAGTGGCTTCTGTTTTTCTTTGCGAGCTTGTTCGCTAGGCGAACAGGTAGCGAGCATTCGCTAGGAGCTCTCTAGGCGAGCAAGGTAGCGAGCGTGTCAGCATGTTGTTTTCTTGTGTGTTCCATCCAATGGTTAATTGTTTGGTTCAATGATGTTAATCCTTATATATTTGTTAATAGTTTATGTATTATTAAGATGAGACGTGCTGAGGGTAGCCTTATGGCGTGAATCCTAGATTGTGTAATATGGCCTTTTGGCAATTATATGCATTGTTTGAATTAAACATGAATGCATGATGAATGTGATAATGTGTGAAGTATGCATGAGAATATATGTGTATGTGGTGTGTATATATATATATATATATATATATATATATATATATATATATATATATATATATATATATATATATATATATATATATATATATATATATATATATATATATATATATATATATAAATATATATATATATATATATATATATATATATATATATATATATATATATATATATATATATATATATATATATATATATATATATATATATATATATATATATATATATATATATATATATATATGTGTGTGTGTGTGTGCATTGCTTGGTAATGTGATATTGATGTAGAAAATATGTTAACATGCGAGATTCTTACTCACTGGGGTAGAATGACAATGTGTCGTTCCTAGTGTAGCGATCACCGGGGTAGAATAACTATGGAGTTGTTCCTGGTGGGGTATAAGCGATGTACCCATAATCCAAATGAGGATTTGCGAGAGTTGTTGAGTTTGTATGAGTCGGTACCGCATTTGCATCTGCATAGAGTTGTGAGTCGGTCTCTATGAGTTGCATTTTCATCTTTATATGATGCATTGGTGAAATAAACA
Organism: Lathyrus sativus; assembly: GCA_963859935.3. NCBI lineage: Eukaryota > Viridiplantae > Streptophyta > Magnoliopsida > Fabales > Fabaceae > Lathyrus > Lathyrus sativus. The sequence goes on from OZ012738.1 coordinate 286,265,784, forward strand.
TGTTGTGTATGTTTATGTGAATTGATGAATGTGCTTAATTAGGTAAACGTATATTGTGACATATATGACGTTTATAATGTACTGTGGTGGGAAAATGTGGAATATATGTATTCGGTATTTGTGCATTTGTATATATGATTATATGCATTGTTATTATGATAATATTTCTCACCCTTATGCTGGAATGATGTCCTTCATGACATCGTGCAGGTATCAAGGTGTAATACTGCTCGTAGTTGCGAGGTCGCTATTGGAATAGCTGTTTAGTGATTTAATTGTATTGGGCCGAGTCGTGCTCTGGTCGTGTAACACTGGGATCGTTTGGGTTACGTTTCAGATGTATTTTGTGTTGTTAGCCTCAGTGCCTAAGTGATGATGGTTTATGTGATAAATGCAAATATTTCTTTTATGAAAAATAGGTGATGTAAATGAATCAGCTGTTACATGCAAATGAAATTTTGTAAAGTATGATTATTTATTTTAGTGTTTTCGAGCATGACATGCGGTTTTTAGTAATTTGGTAGTATATGTGTGACACCCTTTGTGAATGCATGTTACTTTTACTCTGATTATGCTTATTTTTCCGTGGGGTTTAGAAGGGTGTTACACTTTGAAGCCGAGTGGAGGCATAAAAAGGAGGGCACTTGCTTCTATAGTGGTAAGACCAGACACTGAAATATAAATTTCCCAAAGTACCTAGAAGATAAGAAGAATGGAGTAGAAACTTCAACTTTAGGTATTTTTATTATTGAAATAAATTTATCTACTTCTTCCTCATGGGTATTGGATACTGGATGTGGTTCTCACATTTGTATTAACTTGCATGGGCTAAAAGGGCTTGAAGATTTGGAAAAAGGTGAAGTTGACTTACGAGTTGGCAATGGAGCAAAGGTCGATGTTGTAGCCGTAGGAACTTATGTATTGATGTTACCTAGTGGTTTAAGAATTCAGTTAGAGAATTGTTATTATGTACCTGTAATTAGCAGGAATATTATTTTCATTTCTTATTTGGACAAGTTTGGTTTTTCATTCATAATAAAGAACAATTATTGCTCCATTTATTTGAATGATATATTCTATGCTACTAAACAAATGACCAATGGACTATATGTACTTGATCTTGAAATGCCTGTTTATAACATTAATACTAAAAGGATGAAACCTAATGAGTTAAATCCAACTTACCTTTGCCATTGTCGATTAGGCCACATAAATGAGAGATGCATTTCCAAACTCCATAAAGATGAACTCTTGGACTCTTTTGATTATGAATCATATGAGACATGTAGATCTTGTTTAGTTAGAAAGATGGCAAATCCCCCATTCATAGAAAAAGGTGAAAGGGCTAATGATCTTTTGTCACTCATACATACTGATGTATGTGGACCACTGAACATACCATTCAGATGAGGTTTTCAATACTTCATCATATTTACTGATGATTTCAGTAGATATGGTTACGTGTACTTAATGAAACATAAATCTGAGTCCTTTGAAAAGTTCAAGGAATTCAAGAATAAAGTATAAAACCAACTAGGTAAGAATATTAAAATTCTTCGATCAGATCCAAGCGGTGAATATTTAAGCCTAGAGTTTGATGACCGTCTAAAAGAGTGTGGGATTCTATCCCAACTCACTACTCCTAGAACACCACAATGGAATGGTGTATGTGAGAGAAGAAATCGAACCTTGTTAGACACGGTATGTTCCATGATGACTCACGCCGATCTTCCAAACTCCTTTTAGGGACATGCACTTCTGATAGCAACTTACACACTTAACCGTGTTCCATCCAAAAAGGTTGAGAATGTAACACCCAAATATACCCTGCGTATTTAAATAAATATTAGAGAAAATTTGAATCAATAATATTTAGGATGTCACACAAAACCATAAAACAATTTCTCTTATACATGATATGTAACACATACAACTTTTAAAAATTTAATTATAACAACTATAATAACCCAACATGTCTGAAACATAAACTTTTATTGAAAAAACAGAAGCATCAAACTCAAATTATTATTCGAAACATACTATGTTTTCAAAATAAACATAATCATCCATAATTCTAGAGATATCCAAAAATATGTGTTATACCCCAAATTTTACCCTTAGATTCATTGATCATTCACATATCATTTTAGTCGATCATTCATTTTAGCTAACCATTTTGTTTGTTTTGTTTTGTGAAGATAGGTTGCTGCTGGAAGTGTAGGAAGTTATGAAAGTTGTGTGTATCCCCACAAGATTTTACCCCTTTTGCAACAATGTGGACATAAAAGAAGAATATGTCCTCATTCTTATGGCCTCCTCAATCAATACAAGTTTATTTCCCTCAAGGATTCTCAAAATTTCTCCAAAGAGAAGTAGGGTTTCCTGTTTCTTTAGTTTCAAGGATGGTTACTTGAAGATTGGTTGGAATTTTGGGTGTGTCGAATTACAAGTGGTGTTCTCCATCTCGAGGGACTTCTCAGGGCATTGTCTGGTCTTATTTGCAGAGTGGATTATTAGTTCGTCAAACGGAAGAGTGTGGATTTTGAACCATACACTTTGAATTTGATTGAGGAAACTTGGAGTTGAGTTTGAACAAGTAACCTTTAAATTGAAGGTCAAGTTTCCTTTTCTTTACAAAATCAAGTTGATTCAAGATTATTAAACTCTAAGTGCAAGCTTCATATTCTAGATTAAAAGAGGTTTCTATGAGATTCTCAAAATGCAACTATTTGGTTTTTTTAAGATCATCTCAAGCTCAAGTATAGAAATCCATATTATCTCACCGTGTTAGGCTATAAAAGCAAGGAGTTTTTATGTTTTTTTCTCTCAAGTTCATCACACAATTCCATTCAAAGATGTCAAAGCTTTAATTCAAAGTCATAATTTCAAGCTAATCATAAAAAAATTCAAAGCGTGTCAAGTGTATCATTCCAATTCTGAAAAAATTATGTTCAAATAAACACATGAGTTTTTTTACACGTCTCTACAAAATAATACAAGACCCTATCATTTGGTTCACATAGCATTGATTCCTAAGCTTAAGTATGGTTGACTTTGGAATTCTTGTGAAAAGCTTGAAGAGAAGAAATAGTCCACATGGTTATTCCTGGCAAGTGTTCTTGAATCGATGAAGATGGGCTGCTCAAACATTTCCAGCTACACCAGAATTCTGAAATCCTGCACACACCAAGACAACAACAATAGTTTGAATTTGAGCTAAGAAAGAATAAAAGTACAACCCTCAGTTTCAACAAAAATAATCATTAGGCAAGGGAAGGGCAACGATAACCGCTACCAACTTTCAATCCCAACAAAACAATGAAAAACAACAGCAAAAACAAAAGTCCAAGAAGCTAAGAGCAGAGCCCTCATTGTTCAGACAATAACAACATCATCATCATAAAATTTCAAAACCTTTCCCGACAACATCAAAGCAAGACTAAGGCAATATCCTGAAAGAGAAAAGAGATAGATGTTAGTAACATTCAAAAGAATGACCAGTTACAACATGGAACAAGTCACGAATGGTTTCGTAAGATACAAAATACACAAGAAGGGAAAGTTTTGAATCACAATCACATGTTCATCAAGCGAAGTCATCAAACGTGACCAACCAAAGATAGCAAGTACTAATCACATAATCACGAGAAATCAGTGGAAATGGGAGGAAATCAGAAGCGTTCATTACGAAAATCATACATTCAGTCCTGTTTCAAAATAAAAACAATATCAGACAAAATCAAACGGAAAAGATAAGTTTCTAAAACGCAACTGACATAATCGGACAGATCCCGGACCAAAAAGGAAAGGAATTTATATCCTCAATAGCCACTTTAATTCGAAATCAGAAAATGAAGAAAGGAAAGTACGTAATCACATACCATAAAAGCTTCTTCATTCTAAAACATTTGGTCGACACAATCAAGAAAAAGTTCATTTATTTCCAAAATAAGATTGGACAAAGCTTAATGGAGAATTAATGTTCATCTCATCAAAACATCATATAAAAGAAATTCACAGAAGAAGCGAGGACCTCAGAGGGAACCATCATAGAGTCCAAAACAATACGAAAAAAACCCTAACATTCACAGATCCGGAGGGTCCGCAATTACAGAGAAAAACCATCACAGAAATTCACAGAGAAAAACCATCACAAAAAAATCGTCCAAACCCACAAACAAGCCACACAAAGACTCAGAGAAACTGAAAGATAACTTATTCTTTCTTGATTTCTCATCATCATCCTCCACTGTCACGAAACCATTTAGGATAAAACCTTTTTCTAACATTTAGATTCTCGTTTTTTGTATGTTTTTTCATTAGAAGGAGAAGAAGAAGAGAAGAGAAAATCGCGATAGAGAAGAAGAGATTGTCGCGTGAAGAAGGAAGAAAATTCAGAGAAGAGGAAAAGGAGAAATGGCGTCGCGAATGAGAAGTGCAAACGGGTTTCCAAACCCACCTTTTTCCCTTTGTTTTGATCAGACCGGTTGGGTCCGGTGGGCTCAAAGCCACCAGCCCAACCCTTTTTTTTTTATAGTTTTAGTTTTTTTTAAGTTCTGTTTTTTAGTTTTGTAATGTAAAGGATTGATGAAACTAAACTAACCAAAACTAACATTTAAAATTAAACAAAAACCATTCATAAAACATAATAAAAAATATAAAAACGAAATTAATAAAAAAATATGGTTAGAATTGATTTTAATTTAATTTTAATATTTGTTTTAATAAATAACAAAAATATAAAAATAATTGTTAGATTAGGTTTTTTTAATTAATTTCAGCATTTTTATAACAAAAACTCAAAAATCTATATTTATAAACCAAAACATTTTTTTAGTTTAATTTCAGATTTCAAATTAAAATAATTTAGAATATTTTAGGCTCTTTTCTAGAAATGTAATTTATTTAAAAACTAATTTGAATTAAGCTCTTATTTAATTTCCATTAAAATTAACCTTTCACAAAAAATAACAAAAAACTTTTTTCATTTAGAATTTAATTAATAATTTCAAAATAATTTAGATTTAATTTCATTAACTAATCTTTTTCTATTTTCACCTAACTTAATAACATTCTCAAAAACTCAAAAAAGATTAATTTCTCTAATCACAATTCACCAATTATTCACAAATCAATCATTTCCCTTTAAGCCGCATCTAACTTGATTTCTCGATTATCCATTTAACTCAGCCTCTAATTATGCATATTGTACATATTTACATTTCATTATCTCATTTTTACCAATAATATTTATCACTGCGTCTCATTTAACCATTTCCGAAGGAAAGGTATTCTATTTAACCGCCGTGTCAAAGCCTTCACCCTTTACCCCCATCCTAGCCTTAGGATCTGAGTCGCTGTACTCATGCTTAGCGTCCCGCCGCGGACATGCCTTAACCTTTTCCCATTATCCTAGCCTTATGATCCGAGTCGCCGTACTCGTGTTTAGCTTCTCGACGTGGACATCCATCCTTTCATCCTAGCCTTAGGATTATGAGTCGCTGTACTCCATGTAAGTTCTCGCCGTGGAATACTTACTCACCCTTTTTCAACTCAACTTTCAACGTAGAATCGAAGTCGCCGCACTCCATGTAAGTACTTCCCTATGAATGCTTACATCCCCCTTGGAACCTTGACCACAGTCAAGAAGTTCCTCTCCCTCTTTGAGGGGAACTACGAATACTTTGATTTCATCCCCTGCCCAGGATACGTAGGCACAAGATGCAATTTCTTGGCGAGTATACTTAGGACTAACCCCTTAGGTCCTTCTCTTTATCTTTCAACCCATTAGCATACCCCTTTAGCAGATAGATATAACAAATAGAAAATTTAAACAAGAGGTTCCTGCAGAGTACTACAGAAGTTTAAGATGCTAATACCTTCCCTAAGCTTAACCAACCCCCGTACCCTAGATCTCTCCTCGCATTGTGTTTACAATGTAAAATAGGTTTTTCCTTCTTTAACCTTTCCTTCGGATAAATCAAATACCAGTTGTGAACTTAAGACTGTGATTCAAATTAATCAATAATTTGATATCCTATTCTCACCGCAATAATATGCATCAAAACATAACAGACATAATGTTCCATAACCCCGATGTTACACATCAAAGCAGACACCAACACTAAAAGTGAAACAGAAGACTTCATAATTAGATAAAAGAAAACATGATAATAATTAAACATTAGATTATTACATGCACATCACTCATTCTATAACATACATCCACACAACCAAAATCCAAACACAACAACAAATACAATCAGGATGCAATGCATTAAGACTCACAACTTGACTCAATGCATGTGGTACCAATCGGTTCCTATTTCAGAACCCGATCCCTATTTCAAAATCACAATTTCCATTACGTTGCTCACACCCCACACGGGCACACAACTTCCATATAGATCACACCCCACATGGGCACACGATCACCTCAACAACAATAACAACACAGTTCAATAACTAAAACCTGAATAAGACGCTCACACCCCACATGGGCACACGACTTATCTCATAACTCATGCAATCATGAAATGCATGACAAAAACAATAACATACAATGACTTTCATTTAAGCAATGTATCATACCACTACAAGCCATAACAAAACATATTATACGACCCAACAACATCGACATATAACATAGCAAGTAACTACAAGCATCTACCATCATTTCACACCATAATATAACAAAAATATTGTGCTTAACACCATTATATTGCAAAATTATACAACGTTTGGTACATAAACCATTTTTATAATAATGTTCGTCACATAAGCTTCCCGACGCTTCGAACGGCACTCAAATCGGACTCCCGGAACAAAAGTTATGAAATTTTTAAAGATTTTTTAAAAATTGGTCCCAGTGTAACCATCTACTGTCACATAAAATACACATAGTGTAGCCAGCTACTACCACGTAAAATACATACAATGTAACCAATTACCTCAATCAGGGTAATCGATTACACCCTCACAAATTTGCCCAAAACACCATTTTCAATAGTATAACCGGTTACTCCATTTCTGGTAACCGATTACACCTGCAGCAGAAGCACTTTTCTGCTGATTATCAGTACGGAAAACACTTTTTGACACCCCAAAAATCACACTTTTCATATAATTCGTGTAACACGCAGTTTTACTAAACATCAAAACCCCAATTATTCTCCCCAAAAACATCCATAACCGGAGTTCCGACTCTGACTCGCGACCGCACACAACAACAACATCAATAACATGCAATTATCAATTATATGATTCCCATAAAAACAACAATTACAACGAATCATCATACTAACATCAGTCACAACATCAACACACCACACACAACATTCATCAAGAATTCATCGAATCTAACAATTACCAAATTCATCAAAATTATGAAATAAGAGAAGAAAAACACAAACCCTACATGGCATAATCTACCCACCATCATCATGTTAATCCTTAGATAATTAGAACTCCATCCTTACCTTATAGTTCTTGCACAAAGCTTCATAACAATGAAGTCTTCTCTCTTGCCCTAGCCTTTTTTCCTCCTCTCTTACTCTTTTTTCCCAAAACACGTTCTGACCACTTCCCTCTCAAAATCCCCTTTTCTAATATTATATTATATTATTATTAATATTATTCCTTTCTAATTATAGTAGTAATAATAATAATAATTATTATCACTAATTATTTAATTTAATAATAGTCAACTAATATTATAATTAAATAAATATTACTAATTGTCGCATCGTTGCGAAGAGGGGCCGACAAAGACAGAAGAGTCGCCACCGTTCATTATTTATCCCAAAGAGGGAAAGGAAACGATAAGAGAAAACCTAACGAAAACGGGAGAAGACAAGTCATCGCAACCATATCTCGGGTTCGGGAGTCGGTTACGCAAGGGGAAGGTATCAGCACCCCTCACGTCCGTCGTACTCGACGGGATCCATGCTTGTTGTCTAGTCTATGGGTGAAAAAAAAACTATCTACGGCTGCTAAAGCTAAACGGAAAGAACTGACTCGATAGAGCATCGCTGCTCTATGCCTACGTATTCCCTCGTGCAATGGGAAAGTCAGAGTCAACGTAGTTCGGGAAACTACGAGGGGGATTGCTCGCCAAGACATCGTGTCTTGTGCCTACGTATTCTCGTCTGGTATGAGAAATCAGAGCAAAACATAGTTCAGGCTAACTACGGGAAAGCGGGGTGTTCTCGATCGCACGGGGAGCGAGAGAAAAGGTAGACGATGCTAGCGTACGCACTCTAGCAGTTAGGTGTATTGCTACTCGACCATTGGAGAATTAGGCGTTACATGTTTGAGGTAGAACGGACGTAGCATGTCATTGGTTAAAAGGTACGGGTTACCTAACGGTTCAGAACTACGGGCTAGTCTCGATTGCACGAGGGCAAGAGAAAGGGAGATTAGTCGTTAGCGGGAAAGTCTCAATCGCACTGGGGAGAGAAAAGAGAAGTTAGTTGTTAGTGTGCTCACCAAGACATCGTGTCTTGTGCCTACATATTCTCATCTGGCATGAGAAATCAGAGCAGCTGTAGTTCAGCTAACTACGGAAAAACGGTCTTGATTGCACGGGGGCAAGAGAAAGGATCTCAATCGCCAGGATGCGAGAGAAAAGGTTCAGATCGGGACACACACGCTAAGTCCTAAAATGTAGGAGAGAATGCGTCGCATATTGTCCAAAGGACATACGCTAAACACTCTAGACGAGTGAGAAGAGGCTCCCCACTCATCATTTCCCACGTGTCTATCGCTTACAGCTCACAACACTCGACGGTTGAATAAAAGATGAAATAAAAACAATGTTACCGAATGGAGTGGTTTCGTTGACCCTTGACTTTGCGTGCTAGCTTCCTTTCCAAGTTCCTCTCCTTCCTTGATCTTTGGCGATGATGCTTTGAAATCGAATCGGGACCTATGTGACGTTAAATCGTCGTAACTCGACTTATAAATGGAAGTCAAGCTATAGGGGGTTGCGTATTGATATCCGTGTCAAAGACAAGATAGAGAAATGATATTGAGAATCATTCTCCAATTGAATCGTTTCACACAGACCAAAACATAAGAAAGTCAAAATAAAATCAGAAGAAGAAGGAATGAGGAGAGAAAGAGGTGGTCTCGGATCATACATTATCCATCAGCAATTTGATTAATAACGGTTTACGGAGTTCTCGTCATCGACCAACACAAAATGAAAATCAGATGAAAATCCCAATAACAAATGAAGAAGAATTCAACTTCTAAAATTGAAATAAACTTCTAAAGTAAATAAAAGTTCTATAGAAATTTAAAAGAAAATAAGTATAGAAAAGTAGTATGTAAAATATTAACATATAATATAATATACAAACTAAAAGAAATATAATATATATTATAACCAAAAAGTATATTACAAAATAATTACAAAAATAAAGGAAACAAGGGGTTCAATGCAGAAACAGGGGATACAATCCAAGTGAAATGGTTGGGTGGCCCAAATCACAAACAAAAATAGCAAGCAAATGGGTGTGCAAAGGAACACGGGAGTACAGATAACAAACTGGCTAAAAGGCCCACTAACCAGCCAAAGGAGATCCACAAGAGTCCTCTTCTTCTCCAACGTCATCATTCTCTCTGCTACAACAATGTCAAAACACAACTCTAACCTAAAATGACCAAACCACATGACCTCCCCTCTGTTTCATCCCCTCTTCCTAAAAAGAACTCTGCTCACCTCCATCTCTGCTTCGAAATCAACTCCTCCAACAACAAACCTTCCACTTCCACTCTCTGTCACCTCAACCCTCTCTCTAATCTCCTTTCCAAATCCTATTACAGTTTGCATGTTGAATATGGAATGGGTAACTGTTGTGTGAGTGTGTATGGGTTACGATTTGTAAGGTTTGAGGTAGGAGGCGGAAATTCGAAATGGATCGGAGGAGTTTTAGAGTGTGTTCGCTAAATTGATGATGATGAACGTCTCATAGGAAATCTGGATTCGAAGAGCGTGCAAAGATTTCTTTGTTCATGGAGGTTATGATGCTGATCTGGATATTCTCGGATGAAAATCGAACGGGTTAGGTTACTTGGATGTTCAATGATGAAGATGGTATGAATTCTGGAAGATATTTGAAGGTGATGGCTCGCGAAAATGGCAAAGAATCTTGGAGGTTGAGCGATAGTGTGATGTAGTGTTGAATTTGTGGTTTAATGGCGGATGAAGATCTGGACTCAGATCTGGATTTGGTTGTTGTGAGGAGGATTTGGAGTTTTATGAAGTTTGGAGGATTTTCGGAGGTGAGGTTATTCGAAGGTAGATGAAGATCTGGGTTCAGATATGAATGTTGGATGAATTTCTGGAAACAAATGGATGAAGGTGATTGAAGATTTTGATGAAGGAGATGAACATGATAATTCGTATGAAGATCTGGAAAAATTATATGAAGATTTGAATGTAGATCTTGAGAAATGATGAAGGTTTGAATGTAGATCTGGAGAAATGATGAAATTCTGGAAAAATGTTGATGAAGGTATGAATTTTATGGCGAGTTTGATGAAGGCCGATGAGTTTTCCGACGATGGGTTGGATTTTTTGGCGAGGCAAATAGGGTTTATTGGGGATGCGTGTCAGCTGATGAGAGAGAGAAGTGAAAATGACATTTATAGTCTGACAGATGACATGTGGCACACAGATTAACACTAAAGACTGATTAATTTATTAAACTGACAGATTAACTAATATTAACTAAAATTAATTAAAGACAAAGTTGCACAATATTAAATGCTGACTAAAACTAATTAATATAAAATGCTGATTTAATATTAAATGATCTTAGTTAATAAAAGGAAAAACTCAACGTGTTCTCTTAGAAAAAAAACAATCCATTAATTAAAACAACTAACTGAAACCCAAATCAAATAATAACTAATATTCTAATAATCAACTAATTCTAGAAAATACTAAAATTACTCTAAACTAGAAAATAAAAGATAAAAATCTATTTAAAATCTAATAATACTTCTATGCCAAGAAAAATAACAAAATAAATTCTAGAAAATTATTAATAATTCCATAAGGAAAAAACAATGAAAAGCAATTAAATCAGTGAATAAAAAATGCAAGAATGCAACGAAATAAACGGTAAAAATGTGGACACTGAAATACCCCCAAAAAATAACAGCAAAGACCGAATCACCGGGAAGAGCACAAATTCCAAAATAAACCTCTTTATTTAAACTGACTTGAAACGTCTGAAATACGAGAAATGGGGCTGTAATCCCGATAAAATCAATCCGACTGACAAAATGCACAATATGCAGTAAATGATATGCAGATGCAAATGCAACAAAACATAAGCCAAATACAAGAAACGGTTGGTCAAATTTTGGGGTACAACAGTTACCCCTTTTCAAGCGACTTGGACCTGAACGGTTGAAAAGCAAACAACTTTCAAACATTCAAAGGTAAAAGACGATTGAATACCCAAAAAACCCTGAAATTTGCCAACCGCAAAAATAAAACTGCCAACGTGTTAACGGGAACAAAATCTATGGAAATAACTGGATATGATAGTTGCAACGACAACAAGCTGACTGATTACCAATCACAAAGTATCGACACGCGGTCGGAAGAAACATCTGCTAACACGCAGGCAACGACACTAAGTCGAAAAGATCATCTAATATCACATAGCGGATAATGAACCTCTGACTTCACCGTCAGGCATCTGCATCAGGCATCTGACCTCGCTGTCAGGCATCAACATTAAGTCATTAAAACACCTGACATCACTGTTAGGCATCTATTAAATACAATAGGCAACGAACCCGAAGGTTGGATCAACACGCAGTTGATAAGGAACATCTGACATCGCCGCCAGGAATTCGCTAAATAAAAACGAGCATCGGACCCGAAGGTGAGGACATCTGACATCGCTGTCAGGCATCTGTTAAATAAAAACAGGCATCGAACCCGAAGGCCGGATCAACACGAAGCTGATAAACATCTAACATCGACGTCAGGCATCTATTAAATAAAAATAGGCATCGAACCCGAGGTCCGAATCAACACGCAGTTGATAAACCTCTGCTAACTAGTAGGCATTTGCTAAATAAAAGCGAGCATCGAACCCGAAGGCCGGATCAACACGAAGTTGATAATTTTTTTATGACAAGTCACAAAAGAACTCCGCTGGGGAAGAGAGAAACTTAACCAAGCAACTCTGACGGGGAGAAAAGAGGAACTTAACCAAGTAACTCTGTTGGGGAAAACATTAACTCATTCATCAAGGACATCACAATCTGTCGGGGTCTGGATACCACACAAGCAAGATAAATCCATGCTAGCCAGGGTCTGGATACCGCACATGCCAATTGGGTAAACCGGTACGAGTCGGGGTCTGGATACCACACGGGCTCAAGAAAACATCATTAACCGAGGTTTGGATACCACACGGGTTAATGGGAATAAATCGGTGTGAGACGGGGTCTAGATACCACATGGGCTCAAGAAAAATGTCATTAGTCAGGATCTGAATACCATACATACTAATGGAACAATCACTAGCCAGGGCCTGGATGCCGCACATGCCAATGAAATAAACGGTGTGAGCCGGGGTCTGGATACCACACAGGCTTAAGAAAACATCATTAACCGGGGTCTGGATACCACACGGGTTAATGAGAACAACATTTGCCGGGGTCCGGATACCGTCCAGGAAAAGTAAACCAGACATCTGTTGGAAACACACCTGAAAGCAAAGAGGTAACAACATGGCTTATGTTTCACATGCATATGTTTGAATATGGCGTAATGCTCCATACGAAATGGAAATACTACGCGTTTAGAAGGATGATATGCACAATGCAAAGAAACCGCTCCAGCAAAATAAATGCTAGAGAGAAGAAAGCCAACTCCGTCGGGGATTGAATCAAACCCTGCTGAGAAAAACGCCCTGGATGGCCCACCAGAATATAACTCTTCTGGGGAACAAATGTTTCAGCTGGGGGAAACATATCCACTCTACTGGGGAAACACAACCCTGAATGGCCTCCTAGAACACCAAAAGCCTTCTAGGGTACGAAGCAACCTGTTGAGGAATAACCCTACTCTGCCTGAAATCAAAATCCACTCCTCTGGAGACTACTCAGTGAGGGAATCAGCTTTGACCTCTGCTTGGGGTAAATGAGTCAACGACCTAGACTCTGAGGGGAAAGGAGCCAAAGACTTGGACCCTGTGGGGTGACAACATTGCATTCATCCCATTGTTGGGGAAATAAACTCAAATCTTCCTGTCGAGGAGAACTTCAATCTCAACCAACTGGGAATAAATGTACACAATCAATCTACTGGGGATAGTTCTACTCTGCCGGGGATATCAATCTTGACCCGCTGAGGATAACCTTGATCACATCTCGATGCAATCCCAACTTGCTGGGGAGAAACAAACTCAACCTTCACATCTCTGTCGGCGAGATATTCCTGATTTAACAACCTCAACATGGGGAATACAGAATCTCAACTATGGAGGAGTAAAGCCAATTAAGCCTTGTGTCGGGGAATATGATAGCATGTAAGACACTGGGAATTATCGTGCCAAGTACAACTGGGCTTTCTGGTTTAGGGGTGGGAATAGGTTTATGGTGATAGGGATTTATTTCTGGTTAGATAAAAGTGGATTTTAAAGGGAAATACTAGACGAGAACTAGCATTCGAGGGTGGACTACCAGACGAGAACTGGTGGCAAAATGTTAGGTTATCAGACGAGAACTGACTTCTAGGTTTGGTATCAGACAGGAACTGATTTCTGGTTTTCCAGGTGAGAACTGGACTTTGGAACTGTGTTAGCCAGATGAGAACTGGTTAAACAGTAGGCTAAAGAAAGGGTGACCAGACGGGAACTGGTTTAAAGATTGACATGTACCAGACGAGAACTGGTGTTTAGTGAAGGGTTGACCAGACGAGAACTGGTTTGAAGGTTTTCCAGACGAGAACTGGGCTTTGGAAATGATTTCTAGGTTACAAGGTTCTGACAAGTAACAGGTTTAGGCTGCGGGATGACGATCCAATGACAGCAAAGCCTTTTCAGAAGGTTCAGGTTATTTGACGAGGGGTGATGACACGATTCCCCGACACTCAACTCTTGTTGAGGAGAATAAACTTGCTTGAACAACTTGCCCTAGTGTAGTTCAACTTGCCCCAGTCTGATCTTTGGGAAATATTTCACCTTGAGAAGAAAATAGCTTGCCATGAGACGACCTTGAGATGGCTTACCCCCGAATTTGTACCATGAAAGGATTCAATCTTGATTAACCAGCTCTCAGAATGGTTGGCTTCAATATACTCTTAAAGTAGCTTGCCCCTGAATGAACGTGGAAGCGACTTAACCTGATATGATTGAATACTGGAGGGTTCTGTCCTCAACTCAAAGAAACTCTGGGTGATTGCCCCTGTCGCGGAGAAATTTTGATACCAAGCTATTGATGAGCTTGAATCTTAATTCATTTGCAACCGAACTTTGATTTGTCCAAAGGAAGGGAAAAAGATCGAAATACCCACAATGCAATGCACATGTAAAGGTTAGAGAGTTTTAGGTTCGGGGGTTGGTTAAACTTAGGGAAGGTGCTAGCATCCTAAGTTTCTGTAGTATTCTACAGGAACCTCTTGTTTTATGTTTGTTTATTGCTAAGGATTATCTGCTTAAGGATGAGAGACCTAGGGGTTTATTTCTAAGTATACTCGCCAAGATATCGCATCTTGTGCCTACATATCCTGACGGGAGTGGAATCAGAGTATTTGTAGTTCCCCTAAAGGGTTTGAGGAGTTCTTTGACTATGGTTAAAGTTCCTATGGGATAAGGTAGTTGATTGATTGATTTTAGGAGAAAAGATGAGTTGTCATTTTAAGGGAGATTACTTGATTTAACCACCACAACTTTGTAGGAAAATAGTCTTTGCATCGTCTTAAGAGAAGGGCTCAAGTACTCGGATTGTCGACAAGTACGCCTCTATCTCTCCTAAGGCAAAGTCCCTACATATTGATTGAATTGTTATGGGGTAGGAGTTTTATCTCACTTAAGATGATTAACATCTTATCCTCTAATGCGTTTGAATAAGTTGATATTGGGTTGTTGAGTGTGTTTGTCTAAGTTGTAAAGATAAAAGGTCCTCCTTATGGGGTAGGATCTAACTTAAGAGATCGACTTGAATGGGATCAAGGATCAATGGGAAGTATGATGCAAATTAGATGCATACGCACAATTGTTTAGGTTATGCGCAGATTCTTCCTTTGGACGCAATGCAAGGTGATAATATAAATTGCGGTAAAGATAAATAGCGGTAAAGTAAAGGCAGATAAATAAGTCCATACACAAACACATGAAAGCGCTAAGTGAGTGAAAGTGGGGTATGTGAATCGAATCGGTGCATAATGGAATCGTGCACGATTGAATTGATTAATTTTGTGAAATTGATTTTAAGCGATATTAATTATATTATTAGTGAAATTATGTTAGATAAAATGAATTGATTTAGAAAAGGGTTGAGTTTATTTTAGGAAGAGAATTAAGTGAGGTTACCGAATTAATTCGTAAGAGAATGTTATTAGATTTTATTTTAGCAGAAAAGGGTTTTTTTATTTTATTATTATTAAAGTTGAATTAGATTATGGAGTTAAAAGAGGATTTCTAGATTTTAAAGGGGCAATCATCCAATTATTATATAAAAGTACATAATTTTGGTTATTTGTTATTAAAAGCTAATTAAGTTGAAATAGTTTTCAAATAATTTATTAACTAGTGCGAATAAAATTAAAATAGGTATTCTCATGCATGAGTTTATTATATTACCATTTAATAAAAACGGATTGCTAATTTGGTGAGGTAAGCCAAGTGTTTATCAAAAATTGATTAATTAAAAAAGTAATTAAATAATTTGCTAAAATATTTAGAAATATGACTTAATTAAAAAACTGATTTGTTTTAATAAAATGATTAATTATTAACTAAGGAGTTATTATTTATTTAAAAAAACTAATTAACAAAAGGTTAATTATTAGTTTAATTATCAAAAAAGGTTAATGAAAGGGTTAACGGTAGATTAAGGTAGTTAATTAAAGGATTAGTGGGGCGAGTGATCGGGTATGGGCGTGCGCGTGATACTTACGATAGACCGCGTGAGCACAGGCCGGTGAATTAGATCCGTTGGAGATCTAAGGACCACGTGTGTGAGGGTGTATCATACATGTGTGTGTGTGCACATATCAAATTACAAAACAAAACAAAAAAATCCCTAGAATCCCAAATTAACTCTCCCTCTCCGTCGACTCTCATCTTCTCTCCCAAATTGCCGACTGCAATCTCCTCTCTCCTTTTCTCTCGATTTCCTCTACCTTCTCACCTCAACTTCATCCGTTCTTCTTCTTTGATTCTTCTCCGTCTTCCCTTTTGCGACTTCCTCCTTCATCTTTCTCTGTTCCTAAAAAAAGAACAAACACAAGTTAAATCAAAAATCAAAGAGAAAAGCCAAATTAGCTTACGGTGGGATGCTCTCTCTTCAAGATCCCGCTGGATAGTTCGTGGCGGCAGTGGCGTGAAGGGTTCTGATGGTGATTTTGCGACGGAGGTGCGAAAGGGTGGTTAACGACTTCTGGAGATTTCACGGCGGCTCGCAAAAGGGTGTTTCCGGCGATTGATGCATCGTGACGGAACTCCAAAATGAGAGATAAGTTTCTTATTTCTATGATTTAGCAGTTAGGGTTGGATTTGGGGTTTTTTGTGAATGTTGAATATCGTGTTTCTGTGTTTTTGTTGTGTGGTTCGTGAAATTCTCTCTGTGCCCCCTTGCTTCTTCTGTTCTGCTCTCTTTATACTTCTCCAATTGAATTGATTTTTTTGGAACAATTAAGGGGCAATATCATGTCGAAGGCAGATTTGGAAGGGAAATAAATTGTCTTGATTTGGTTTGAGGGACATTTGGGGAAACTTTTGAACATGTCTCTGATGCCTAAGGGGTCGTATCTGATTGTGTTATTATCATAGAGAAATTTCTACTTTCGTCAAAACTTGCTTGATTATGTCGATAGTAATTGATTTGTATTGAGTGAGCACTGACATTGTGTTGATTTCAGCAATTATTAATCATAACTCCTTGATTTACTCTTTGATTTTCATGTACTTCTTTTGGAGTGACCACTCTGGGCCTAAAAACTTTATTTGAAAGGGAGCAAAACAACGGTTGAGGACAATTTCTAGAAGAAAAAACATGAAGATCAAGGTAGTTGCTTCTTATCTTAATCCCAACTTTATTGTCTAGATTTAACCATGGATTCTGCATTATTCTTCTCAGCATGACAAGCTCATTGCAAACAGGATTCATAAAGTTGCGGCATGCAGAAGTAATGTTAGGATATGGCGGTCTGCTACGGATGCTCTCACATGGGAGCCAGGGATTCCTTGGTAGTAAACATCCTTGATTCCTCTTTGACGGATTTTAATGGTGAAGATAGTTCGATTTCTCCATCCTGAGTTCTAGACGGCATGGTGTTTCGCTAACATCTTCTTCTTGTTTTGCAGAAGTTCTTAGATTCTGATCCTGACTCGGAGCCGGCGTTTACATACATAAAGAAGGTAATACGCTCTTGAATTCCTTCTGTATTGAGATTGTTTAGAAGTGCATCCTAAACCTCAAATCCTTCTGTTGAAATGCTGGTTGAGTGGACAAGTTGTCGTCGTTCCGACGAAAGCTCTGGTAGTGCTCTTCTTTTAATTGACACGCCTGTTACTGCTGTTAACTGATGTGTTTAACGATAGGTTCCTATTCTACTTCCAGCATACTCAGATGTATTCTAGGAGATGCAATGCGCTTCCCTCTGAGTTGGGTATCCTTTAGAGGCCGTCACTTAGGAAAAAAAAGTAAGCCAACACCGTGACCACGAAATATTGGATAAGCCAACTGTGTGCTGCACAAAGCGATTATTTCCGAACTTCTCCTAACATGATATTATTATGACATTATGCAGGTTGGAACACATGGGAAGTTTTAGACGAGACGGAGCATATAAGACACCATAGTTGTGTTCTCGAAAGCACTAGGACCATGCCCGGAAAAGCTGAACCGTCGGCGCATTTCGGCAAGCTAGGCTACCTAGGCTGCACCCGTATTGAACCTTGGTAGTGTTAAGCAATCCTAAGAGGAATCAAATGCTTTGTTATTACTTTTATCAATAATCCAATCATCTAAACGATTGGAGTTTTTCTTCTGATGTATATAAAATGCCCTGTTGGTTTTCTTTTCTATTATATGCGTCTTATTGATGCCCATCATGACATACTTACATCTATGGTCCATTGGGATTTCATCTAAAAAGTTCAAGTATTTCCATGCCAAATTCTTAACTTCTTTGAATCACGTGGTCTTAAAAAATCAATTCTTTTTTTAATGCACCTTGCATGACGCTTGCTCTAGCCATCTTCCATACCGTACCTTTAAATGTACCTTGTATTGTTGGTGGTTGACTTCGTACATGCCATGCTGGATTTAGTTTACGAACTCTTGTAACTTAATTTGTGGTACCAGATGTTGTTATTGCCTTTATGTTTGATTTAATCTTCCTAACGCACTTGCAATCACAAAGCCAGTAATTCCATGTTGTAATTTGACAATGTCGCATGGCTGCTATTTTATTCTTTGAGATATGACGGTACCCTTCATCAAGGTCTCTTAGACAATCTTCCAAAACTGTGGATTCTCAATGCATATGTAAGGTCTTTCTTTTGGATAAAATTATATCTTGAATCCTTATAAGGCAACTTGAGTGGTTCATGGAGAAAAGAATTGCACTTGACTTGTGTGTTAAATTTGGAGTTTCAGACTCTTCTAATTTGAATGAACCCTGACCAGGGGCTCAACTTTGATTTGAATCCATGCTTAAGGCTTCGATGCGACATAAAAGTCATGGAAGTGGAACCTTTATTAAGAGGGAACCTTAGGATGATTTTAAACCATAGTCAAATGATCACGTCCTGAAATGCCCAACTGTGAGAATGAGTATCAATTGCATTTGAAATTCATGTACCTACACACACTTGTTAGCCGCACACAAAGGTAAAGAGATAAAACGTAAGAAATCCAAAAGGAGGTGGAATCTTAGGGTCAAAAATTAGGGTGTGACAGCCCCTGATTGGTAGAGCCTCAAGATGATTCACTTATGATCAACTGCTTCTGGAATGATTTGCCCCATAATCAACCGATGCTTCGAGACTCGTCTCAGACTGACTGATTCCATACTCACTGGACGTCAATGCCCCAGATTCACAGGGCTTCCACGTATACACAATTCTGATTCAGACTGCAGAATGATCTAGTCCTGTTTGACTATTCCATGTTGGAATTTCCTCCATGTCAATTACTGACCTGCAATTAAAATTGTTTTCTCACGAATGGTAATTTTAATGCGGTGTTCATGCAAGTTTTGAAAAAGATGTCACTTATTAAGTGTTGTGATAGTGAGTGACGAATGAACCAAAAGTCCAAACGTAGTGCTGATTTAATTAGTGAAAGATACAACAAGGATATGATTAGAAAATCATGGGGAGTCAGGTTACTCGACCTCATTGTAGTATGCCTTCAGAATAAACCCCGCCTCAATTAGGTCTTTTAAGGGTTGAATCGTTGTCGGGTTCACGGTTTATGAAACAAAGGATATCAGACTCAAAGTATGATTTGTACCCACCCCTTCTCCGTGATGATCTCCAATCCTACGTTCAGTTAACTTGGCACAAACACTCACCTTTTCAAAAGGCTTATTGAATGGTAGGAGTGATTGTTAAGGAACCCACAAGGTTTTCAGAGTGATAGTCACCCCTCTTGTCTTCTGTGTCTGTAATCACACGACTTTTTCCTTGTTTGAGGATTTTATTTTATTCTTTCGTTCCCTAATTTTTTCCTGGACTGACTCTTTTTGAGTTCTTTTGATTTTGAAGTCCAGTGGGATGCCCCAATTCTGCCTAAGTTTTGCTTTCCAGCTTTTCTTTTTAACTTAGCGGGCTTTCTTTTTTTCTTTCTTTTCCTTGAAACAAATCGTGTGACACTGGTTGTCTTGATTTCTCCGAAAGGGTTATAACTGTCTCACTCTTGATTGGTGAGGTTTACCCATTGTGGTTGATGAGGGACGACCTCTTGTGAGGAATAAGATGTGATTGGTCCTCGAATGGGGACACTCCTCTATAAGATTTGAACGCTCGGTCAAGCTAACTGACACCTACCCTGCCCCAGGTTAAGATGTGAGGGTTAAAAAGAAACTCCTACTTCTAGGCTCGAAGTGGTTAACTAGGGACTAACTCCTTATATCTCCGGTGTTTAGGGGGTTTGAAATAATGCCTGTACATCATCAGCAGGATTTTATCCGAAAGCATATGATCATCAGTTATGAGTTTTCAGTTTTCGTCATCCTCCCTCCAATCTTTGCTAATCAACAATGATAAAGTGGAATGGATAAAAGGTGCATGTGTCTGTGTTGTGCAACAATGAGCGAAAGCGACATGATTAATTTAGAAAAATGCATAATCACTTCATTAATATTACCATTCAAAACAACAATGTTTAAAAGCAAGTAACAACTAATAGAAAAGAAACTACAAATGCAAATGATAAAAAGTCCAAGGACTGCCAATGTTGAGGACGTCTGCCTGTCTGGACCACTGGCTTCTGGAAATGATCCTCTGAATCTGCGAGCTTAGACAGCTGAGAGGTTGACATGAACAACCAAAACTCCTTCTGGAAAGGAAATGCACCTTTTGTCAATCAACTGTTGCACTTTGGCTTGAAAAGCTTTGCAATCTTCAGTTGAATGCTCCATGGATCCGCCATGATATCCACATTGAGCGTGGGAATTGTACCCAGGAGGGTAAGGTTCTGGCACAAGTTTAAGAGTCTTAGGCTCCACCAAAGAGTTCTGAATCAAATGTGGCAAAAGTTGACTGTACGACACATGCACTGGATGGAAGGGAGCATTCCTTCTTTCCAAATTGTTGCGAGGCCTATTTTGATTCTGGCGCTGATTCGGATAACATCAGCCACGGGCTCGTTGATTTGCATGAAGAGTGACCCAAATTTCCTGATGTGGTGCCCTAGGCATAATTATCTGTCCAGAATAACGAGACACATAAGATAATGCCCGCTGAGAAGATGAAGAACCAAAAGATTTCACTGATTCACCCCGAGAATAACCAACATCTGCCATGACTGCGTTGATCATACTTCCTTCTTCAGTTTGGGAGCTACAGAGAGATTCATTTTCACTAGCCTGATTTCTTGAGACATTTTGAATTTTTCCAGTCTTTATGCCATTCTCAATGCGTTCTCCTGCTATTACCAATTCAGAGAAATTTGGTGCAGTCCCAAGCATTCTTTCAAAGTACGGGCTCTGCAAGGAGTCTACGGACATGTCTGCCAACTCTTGGCCTAGAAGTGGCGATTGCACTTTGGAAGCAAACTCTCTCCATCTCTGAGCATACCTTCTGAAAGGTTCATTGTTCTCTTGAGACAAGCTTTACAACTGCATACGACTGGGAGCCATGTCAAGATTATATTCGTACTGTTTCAGAAAAGCCTTGGCTAAGTCCATCCATGACCGGATATGACTACTCTCCAATTGCATATACCAACTCAGAGATCCCCCAATCAGATTGTCCTGAAAACAATGAATCATCAGCTTGTCGTTATGCACAAACAAAGTCATTCTTCTGCAGAACATCACCAAATGTTGCCTCGGGCAACTGTCACCTTTATACTTCTCAAACCTCAGTGCTTTGAAATTCAGAGGTAACACTAGGCCGGGTACCAGGCACATGTCTGAAGCGTTGAGACCAACAGTATTTTTAAATTCCAAGGCCTTGCATTTTTCATCCAACGCATGAAACCTTTTAGCATACTCAAGAGCTCTCGGGTCCTTACTCCTCATTATCAGAACCTCTCTTTTGGAATTCGACACAGAGAAAACAGCATCATGATAATCTGTGGTATCAGGAGAAGAAGAACGTTCACTTCAGACAATAAACTGTTCCTGTAGATCTTGGTCTTCAACAGAGGGCTGCATAGGTTGAGCTTCAATTAGGTTGTTCACTTGTGAAAAATCTTCATCAGGCAGAGAACCATACAGAGGATTGGTCATCACAGTAAAACCTGACAAGGTATCAACAATCTGGAGGTTGTTCCCTGACACAACCACCAACAACCTTCAACTGACTTCACTGCTTGATACTATTTGATTCTTCTTTAAACACTTGATTGTCTTCCAACAATCACCACTTGTTCAGAACAAACACCGGGGAATCACCTTCTGATAAAAAACAAAGGCAGGATAAGAGCTCTGGCCAACTGGAGAATGAAATGCAAAATGATGCGAAGATGCTTATGCAAATGCAATGCAAGATGCAGCAAACACGGGATCACAACCCCCATAAAGCTCTGAACAACTGTTGTACTGCTGACTAGATAAGTTCGCTCTAAAGAGAAAACCAAAACACCGGGTTGGCTGGAAGTCAAGTTTCCTGCAAAAACCCTCCCACTCACAGGTATGGACCTAATCTGATAAGGTTTGGCATCCTATGCGGTCGTCAGTGTCACAGACTTTTGAGAAACGATGATACACTCACAATTTTTGGTTCGACATTATAGTCTAACAAAGCGGCCTCACTTAGCTGACTCCCAAGTGAACGGTCCCCAGAGTCGACAATCCTCAAATCTAAAATCCTCTCAACGGTCCAAAGGACCGGAAAGAAAGTCATCAAAGAGAATCTCGTCTGAGCGCGAATTTCATGGGAACTAATGCATGCTAAGCATACAGGTTCACCACTACTTTCAACTTCTAATGCTATGTGTGTACTCAAGCCTGGGTTTTGGCTTATCTCTCAAAGGAATAACCACCCAACAACACAACAGTAACAGATAATAGTAGAGTGCGGAAAATGTAAATACAACAATATACAAAATAGAACAAACAAATATACACACCCAAAGACAAGCAACCAAGCACTAGGATTGACTCGCATAGGGGATGTTCCTGTCCCTAGCAGAGTCTCCAGCTGTCACATCGCTGCGAAGAGGGGCCAGCAAAGACAGAAGAGTCGCCACCGTTTGTTATTTATCCCAAAGAGGGAAAGGAAACGATCAGAGAAAACCTAACGAAAACGGGAGAAGACAGGTCATCGCAACCATATCTCAGGTTCGGGAGTCGGTTACGCAAGGGGAAGGTATGAACACCCCTCACGTCCGTCGTACTCGACGTGATCCACGCTTGTTGTCTAGTCTATGGGTGAAAAAAACTATCTACGACTGCTAAAGCTAAACGGAAAGAACTGACTCAATAGAGCATCGCCGCTCTATGCCTACGTATTCCCTCGTGCAATGGGAAAGTCAGAGTCAACGTAGTTCGGGAAACTACGAGAGGGATTGCTCACCAAGACATCGCGTCTTGTGCCTACGTATTCTCGTCTGGTATGAGAAATCATAGCAAAATGTAGTTCAAGCTAACTACGGGAAAGCGGGGTGTTCCCGATCGCACGGGGAGCGAGAGAAAAGGTAGACGATACTAGCGTACGCACTCTAGAAGTTAGGTGTATTGCTGCTCGACCATTGGAGACTTAGGCGTTACCTATTTGCGGTAGAACAGACGTAGCATGTCATTGGTTAAAAGGTACGGGTTACCTAACGGTTCAGAACTCCGGGCTAGTCTCGATTGCACGGGGGCAAGAGAACGGGAGATTAGTCGTCAGCGGGAAAGTCTCGATCGCACTGGCGCGAGAGAAAAGAGAAGTTAGTTGTTAGTATGCTCACCAAGACATCGCATCTTGTGCCTACATATTCTCATCTGGCATGAGAAATCAGAGCAGTTGTAGTTCAGCTAACTACGGAAAAATGGTCTCGATTACACGGGGGCAAGAGAAAGGATCTCAATCGCCAGGATGCGAGAGAAAAGGTTCGGATTGGGACGCACATGCTAAGTCCTAAAATGTAGGAGCGAATGCGTTACATATTGTCCAAAGGACATACGCTAAACACTCTAGACGAGTGAGAAGAGGCTCCCCACTCATCATTTCCCACGTGTCTATCGCTTACAGCTCACAACACTCGACGGTTGAATAAAAGATGAAATAAAAACAATGTTATCGAACGGAGTGGTTCCGTTGACCCTTGACTTTGCGTGCTAGCTTCCTTTCCAAACTCCTCTCCTTCCTTGATCTTTGGCTATGATGCTTTAAAATCGAATCGGGACCTATGTGACGCTAAACCGTCGTAACTCGACTTATAAATGGAAGTCAAGCTATAGGGGGTTATGTATTGATATCCGTGTCAAAGACAAGATAGAGAAATGATATTGAGAATCATTCTCCAATTAAATCATGTCACACGGGCCAAAACAGAAGAAAGTCAAAATAAAATCAGAAGAAGAAGGAATGAGGAAAGAAAGAGGTGGTCTCGGATCCTACATTATCCATCAACAATTTGATTAATAACGGTTTACGGAGGTCTCGTTATCGACCAACACAAAATGAAAATGAGATGAAAAACCCAATAACAAATGGGAAGAAGAATTCAACTTCTAAAATTGAAATAAACTTCTAAAGTAAATAAAAGTTCTATAGACATTTAAAAGAAAATAAGTATAGAAAAATAGTATGTAAAATATTAACATATAATATAATATACAAACTAAAAGAAATATAATATATATTATAACCAAAAAGTATATTACAAAATAATTACAAAAATAAAGTAAACAAGGGGTTCAATCCAGAAACAGGGGATACAATCCAAGTGAAATGGTTGGGCTTGGCCCAAATCACAAACAGAAACAACAAGCAAATGGGTGTGCAAAGGAACACGGGAGTACAAATAAAAAATGGGCCAGAAGGCCCACTAACCAACCAAATGGGATCCACGAGAGTCCTCTTCTTCTCCAACATCATCATTCTCTCTGCTATAACAATGTCAAAACACAACTCTAACTTAAAATGACCGAACCACATGACCTCCACTTCGTTTCATCCCCTATTCCTAAAAAAAACTCCGCTCACCTCCATCTCTGCTTCGAAATCAACTCCTCCAACAACAAACCTTCCACTTCCACTCTCTGTCACCTCAACCCTCTCTCTAATCTCCTTTCCAAATCCTGTTACAGTTTGCATGTTGAATATGGAATGGGTAATTGTTGTGTGAGTGTGTCTGGGTTATGATTTGTAAGGTTTGAGGTAGGAGGCGGAAATTCGAAATGGATCAGAGGAGTTTTAGAGTGTGTTCGCTAAATTGATGATGATGAACGTCTCATAGGAGATCTGGATTCGAAGAGCGTGCAAAGATTTCTTTGTTCATGGAGGTTATGATGCCAATCTGGATATTCTCAGATGAAAATCTAATGGGTTAGGTTACTTGGATGTTCAATGATGAAGATGGTATGAATTCTGGAAGATATTTGAAGGTGATGGCTCGCGAAAATGGTGAAGAATCTTGGAGGTTGAGCGATAATGTGATGTAGTGTTGAATTTGTGGTTTAGTGGCGGATGAAGATCTGGACTCAGATCTGGATTTGGTTGTTGTGAGGAGGATTTGGAGGTTTATGAAGTTTGGAGGATTTTCGAAGGTGAGGTTATTCGAAGGTAGATGAAGATCTGGGTTTAGATCTGAATGTTGGATGAATTTCTGGAAACAAATGGATAAAGGTGATTGAATATTTTGATGAAGGAGATGAACATGATAATTTGTATGAAGATTTGGAAAAATTATATGAAGATTTGAATGTAGATCTGGAGAAATGATGAAGGTTTGAATGTAGATCTGGAGAAATGATGAAATTCTGGAAAAATGTTGATGAAGGTATGAATTTTCCGGCGAGTTTGATGAAGGCCGATGAGTTTTCCGACGATGGGTTGGATTTTTCGACGAGGCAAATAGGGTTTATTGGGGATGCGTGTCAGCTGATGAGAGAGAGAAGTGAAAAGGACATTTATAGTCTGACAGATGACATGTGGCACACAGGTTAGCACTAAAGACTGATTAATTAATAAAACTGACAGATTAACTAATATTAACTAAAATTAATTAAAGACAAAAATTGCACAATATTAAATGCTGACTAAAACTAATTAATATAAAATGCTGATTTAATATTAAATGATCTTACTTAATAAAAGGAAAAACTCAACGTGTTCTCTTAGAAAAAAAACAATCCATTAATTAAAACAACTAACTGAAACCCAAATCAAATAATAACTAATATTCTAATAATCAACTAATTCTAGAAAATACTAAAATTACTCTAAACTAGAAAATAAAAGATAAAAATCTATTTAAAATCTAATAATACTTCTATGCCAAGAAAAATAACAAAATAAATTCTAGAAAATTATTAATAATTCCATAAGGAAAAAACAATGAAAAGCAATTAAATTAGTGAATAAAAAATGCGAGAATGCAGCGAAATAAACGGTAAAAAGGCAGACACCGAAATACCCCCAAAAAATAACAGCAAAGACCGAATCACCGGGAAGAGCATAAATTCCAAAATAAAACTTTTTATTTGAACTGACTTGAAATGTCTGAAATACGAGAAAAGGGGTTGTAATCCCGATAAAATTAATCCGTCTGACAAAATGCATAATATGCAGTAAATGATATGCAGATGCAAATGCAACAAAACATAAGCCAAATACAAGAAACGATTGGTCAAATTTTGGGGTACAACACTAATACAATTTAATTAGTCATTCGCACCACACCACAAAGTTCTACACAAATGGTCATACACCCATCAACCCTTAGAGTCTATTTCTTAAGGGCACTACTCCATACCAAGGCAGCTCAACACATTAATAGCACAACACAATCACAATTATCACATAAATAAATTACAAGAAATAAATAAAATAAGTCGGGGCGTTACAACTCTCCCCCACTTAGAATATTTTCGTCCTAAAAAATTACGTAATCTAAAAAGCTCAAGATACGCTTCACGCATCCTGCTCTCCAACTCCCAAGTAAAATTTCTGCCGGCAACGCTTCCCCACTCTACCTTCACGAGAGAAATCTCTTTGCCTCTCAACTATTTCAGTTCCCATTCATCAATCCTCACAGGTAAAGCCTCAACTTTAAGGTTATCCCTCACCTAAACATCATCCATTAGAATCACATGTGATGAATCCAGAACATACTTCTGAAGTTGTGAAACATGGAACATATCATGCAAATTCGACAAATTTGGTGGCAGCGATACTCTATAAGCAAAAACTCCAACCCTTGCTGATATCTGTACTGAGCAATAACTTGAAGAGTAAGCTCCCTTGACTTCAAAGCACGTCTGACACCGGTCACCGAAGTGACTCTAAAGAATACATGGTCTCCCTCTTGAAACTCAAGATTCCTCCACCTCTTATCATGATAACTCTTTTGGATACTCTGCAAAGCTTTCATCTTTTCCCGAATCAGCTTCACCTTCTTAGTAGTCTGCTGAACAATCTCAGGTTTAAGCACCACATTCTCACCAGATTCATGCCAACACAGAGGTGTCCGACACCTCCGACCATACAAAGCTTCAAAAGGCGCCATTTCAACAATGGAATGATAACTATTATTATAAGTGAACTAAATCAACCAAAAATGACTATCCCAAGCACCTCCTTATTCAAGAACACAAGCCCTCAACAAATCTTCCAAATACTGAAAAATCCTCTCCGTCTGACCATCTGACGACAGATGATAAGCTGAACTCAACCTCAACTTTGAACCTAAGGCTTCTTGCAAACTTTCCCAAAATCTGAAAGTGAACCTCAGATCTCTATCCGACACAATACTCAACAAAACTCCATGCAGCTTCACAATCACATGGATTTAAATCTCTACTAACTTCTGCAAAGAAAAACTGATATTAATCGTAATAAAATGCGTCGACTTCGTCAGTCTATCAACGATCATCCAAATATCATCATGCCCTCTCGAAGTATTCATCAACCCAAATATTAGGAATCAAGATCTATAGAGATATGTCACAGAAATTGCTTGGCTTAAGTCAGAGTACATACATAGACAAAGTCCTGAGATACTTTAATATGCATGATTCTAAGAAAGGATTCATACCTATTAAACATGGCACGTGTCTATCAAAAATACAATCCCCTTCAACTAAGGAAGAAAGGGATCGCATGAATAAGATTCCAGATGCATCTGCAATAGGATCTATTATGTATGCCATGTTATGTACACGACCAAATGTTTTGTATGCTTTGAATGGTAAGATACAACACCACATCTCCTTAATTTACTAACAATACCCATCCACACTTAACTTTATGATTTCACTTTGGTCATTCTATTTTTTTCCATTACTTACACTTTTATTCTTTCTTGTTTATGTCGATATTTTTATTACCATTTCTAAAATCCACTTTATTTTTCCAGGTTACTACTACAACTATTATCAACATGAGATTCAGATTCAAGCTATTACTCAACCACCCTAATTACAAAGCAGAAACGTTGCTTCTAATTCTATGCGTAGATTGGTTCATTGAATGATTTATATACCATATCAAGTTTTGGATTTCACATCTTTCTTTTTGTTGGTTCATTGGTGTTCTTTTGTAACTCCTACCTATATATATATATATATATATATATATATATATATATATATATATATATATATATATATATATATATATATATATATATATATATATATATATATATATATATATATATATATATATATATATATATATAAATTAGTAGTTCAACTCTAACTTTTTCATATATGAGTTTCATTGTAACTTTATC
Source organism: Lathyrus sativus (assembly GCA_963859935.3). NCBI lineage: Eukaryota > Viridiplantae > Streptophyta > Magnoliopsida > Fabales > Fabaceae > Lathyrus > Lathyrus sativus. Next base: position 286,294,599 of record OZ012738.1, read on the forward strand.
TCATCTATTATCGTATCTTTTTTTTTGGGATCAATCCCCTCAAGTTTGGAATATTTATGGATTAATTTTTTGAGTATTATATTCAGTTATGTTTTAGAAAATAGTTGTCAATTCAAAACGGTTTACCAATACAGATTTATATAACCATTTGTTCTTAACCAACTATTCATACTACATAAACTTCTACTGTCTCAGCATCCATTTGTTGATAAACGTATGCTGGTACACATTATTCATTTAACATGCATATTCATCATCTTGCGTTCATATTACATCACATTCAAATCTTCGATCAACATTAACCAATTTGGATTTTTACTAACTACTTAAGTTTACAATACAAAACTAACAGGGTTCATTAAAACATTCTTTTACCAACAACTTCATCTTTTAATTTACTACAAAATTCTTCAATAATAAAAAAGGGTTCATTAAACCATAGGGTTTTGACTTAAACTACCTTACATTGTTCACTGATGAATTACAACATAACAATTTTAAATTACTTGAACTTCATTACAGAAATACCATTAAAACATAATGCTACTACCAAAATATGACTACGACTTCCATTTAACTTACAAAACACAAGCCATCAAAAGATTTAAGACCAACCTACATCTAAACCTCATACCTACTATTAAGAACATTTTCATGCAAACTTGCAAAACCTACAACCACTGATTTTGTACCACATTGTGTTCACATCAAACACAACCACCATATCTTCCATACTTTACAATATACACCTAAAAATGGTTAGGAGGACTACGAATCAGAAAACCCACATTGTCTTCTCTTCAGATCTTCTTCTTCTTCTTTGTGTATTTGTACCACCCCTTACCAATGTATTTCTCCAGCTTTACCACCTTATCCTTTCTCTTTGCACAATGAACTTTCCCGTAATACCTATCTTCTTTTTCACATTCAATAATCTCAATCACCTCCTGGTTCCACCACAAGTATTTATTTATCACATATCCAGGAAAATGCTGCATCAAACATAGAATTAGAATCAGATGAAAATATCTCCAAATAAAATTCATGTCAAAACACCAGACCAATTTAAAAAATATAACCAACTTACCATAAAATTCTTTCTCACTTTGTGTCCAAAACTAACAACCTTTTCACAAGAATACTCCTCCTTATCCGGGTCTTCATCATCGTCTGACGGATTCGTGTGAGTATCCAAGACTGACAATGCTAACTGGTCTATAACCCTTTCACGGAACATTATCATTTCTTGAATCTCACATGAGGTTACATCGTTCCAAAGCTCTCATTCCAACTGCAATTTAACGATAAATGTAAGTTGTTTTACTTCTGTTATTACAACTTTAAAAACCAAAATCAAGTATATGTTGGACAACAATTTATTACGTGCTACTTTCAGTTGAGCATGGGATTTTGACTTTAGTGGCTCTCTTAGTTGTGTCTTCCTTTGATGAACCTGTAACGACTTTTCCAGAGGCCTCAACATGCCTTTCATCGAGGATTTTTCGAATCCACTATGGATCTTCAGATTTGTCGCCTGAAGCCATATAACAAATCAAACATACCATAAAAATATATCATAACCGCACTAATGTTTCAAACTTTACATACAACACATTTAATGAATTTTTTTAACCACAGAGTTACTTTCACAATTCATGTTACCACACGATTATCAGACTTTTCTTACCCAACATTGTTTCCACCTTTCTTTGATGAGGCCATTTGCAGCTTTCAGATTCAACTCACAGTTTCGTAATAGGGAGATGGAAGAGTGAATGTTTCTGAAGTGCTTTGTATTGTTTCGATAATGAATTTATAGAATAACAACTCATCTGTTTTGTATAATTCTTGACTTTAGAACTTCTTTTTTTAAATGTTACATGGCCCGGCGTTATCCTTCTACAACTCTTAACACTCTTTTTCTACTTCCTTTATTTATTTTTGTTTTAAATTTTACTTTTTTCTTAAGATTTCCTACTATTATAACCATTTTATTTATATTTTTTTACAACATTTTTTATTTCATTATCATAAATTTCTATACTACATTTTTCAATCTTTTATTTCATTTTTTTCCGTTTCAACTTTTTCCCATTTTTTTTTTTTTTTTTTTACTTTGCTGGATCATATTGAAACATCTCTTACTATACCATATTTTGAGTCTGTGTAGCACCACAATCCTTCATACTGTAAATCTTATCATTTCTTTTTATAATACCTTTTTTTATTCTACCTTTATATTATACTACTTTTTTAAAATACTTTTTTCAATTCCTAATGTTGTTTATCTGTACATAATAAAATACTAATATTTACCATCTGTACATTGTTCCTACCATTGTGCACTACTATATCATTATCCACCTTTTATCTTTTCCACACATGACCCATCAGATTGCAAATATTGTACCTATGCAGAAACGACCCACGTTTTGGCACATACTACTTCTAGCTGATCTTCTCAAGCGTACAAAATATTGCACTCTTTTTTTGTTATACTTTCCTGGATCCTTATATCTCTTACTATAGCATTTTTTTTGGATTACGTACCAAATCATTAGTGCAACATCCAATTGTAACTTATTTACACAGTACTACTAAATGCATATTATTAAAATGTCAACATCATTCTTTAACGAAAATTACTCATGTTCAAATAACATCATCCAAAAAATAGTTGACCAACTTCTGAGGCAGGGTTTATATATACTCATATAAATTATCATCATACTCAACATCACTATCCATCCAAGACAATTAATTAATATATTAAAAACCTAATAATTGAAACCAAACTGTTATACATCAGTTGCTGTTCATAGCACTAATACATTACTTTTAAAATGACATATGTTGGATACATACTGTAGCTGTAGCGATAAAAATTATGAGTATAAGCTATATATTAACTTAACTCATAAAGTAAGAGTCGCCACCGCACTTTTATTATTTCCAAAGGAAAGGGAAAATGAACGAACAAAATCCTAAGAAGTTTTAAAACAAAACAAATTAAACAAACAGAGAGAATGTAAGGGGGTTGTTTACATAAAGGAAAGGTGTTAGCACCCAAAACATATATAACACTCTATAGGAACCTCTTTGAAATATCTACACTTTTTTCTTAAAAAGGGTTTGCTTGTAAAAGATTTAGAAGACGAGAAAAAAGGTATTTTTTTTAATTTTGTGTTTGACAAGATTTTCTGAGCCTCGTGCCTACGTATCCACAAAGTGCAATGTAGGATCAAAACCTCTTAGTTTGTGGTAAAAATAACAAAATGGTTTGTTTGGTTCATTTTAAATGAAAATAAAAGTTGCCATTTTAAGGAGAATACTAAAACTAATCACCCACAAGTAATGAGAACTTTGCATTACAAGGAAAAGGGCTCCGACTTGGATAAAGATCAACAAGTATTCCACTAACTCTCACAAGTGGAAAAGAATTATCATCAATACTATGTGGATAGGAGAATTATATCTCAACTATGGAAATGACTCATGTCTAAACTTTATGAAAAGTTTTTAAAAGAAAAAAGTGCACAAAAGGCACAAAATGATTCGAATGAGTTTATGTATTTTTTAAGTCTTTTGAAATTGTTTAATATGCTTAAGATGTCATAGCATTTATTAAAGAAAAAAAGATTTTGAAAATGCACTTGACAAAGTCAAGGTTTATTATGAAAGTGGTTCTTGTTTAAAAGAAGAAGATTTTTGAAATAGAGAGGAGATTTTGAAAATTTAAGAATGGGGGAAGAGATGAAGAGACTATCCTCAAGCATAAAATAAAAGATAGGACAAAGAAAGATCTAACCAAGAGAAGATGGTAAGCCCCTTGACATAAGTCAATCAAGAATTACCTCCTTTGGATAAAGCCTCAAGCAAGCCAAATAAGCAATAACAGTCTAAGCATAAAATGAAATCAATAATAACCAGGATGAGTCTTCAAGAGAATACTTAAGCCAAGGGTACCAGATGAATCCAAATAGGTCTTAAGATGTACTTCAAAGAAAAGGTCAAGGTCTTAATTCTAAGTCCATAACTCCTCAATAATGCATAGGGTAGTGACATCAACTCCATGAAAGTAACCAAGTTTGTAAATAGTTTTGATATTTATTAGTGTTTTAAGAGAATGTCTAAATGGACAAAATAAAAAGAGCATAAGCATAAACACAAGTTCAAGTGGATAAAAAAAGCAATATGATAATATGATATGGAATGCTAAAGTAAAAGCATAAAGTAAATTGCAATAAGTAAAGAGAATAATATAAATAACTTTAAAGTAAAGATTAAATCAACAAAATGTTAGCAAGTTAGTGATTAGAAAAGAGAAGCCAATTTGTTATTTTTTTTTGGAGAACACTCAACTATACATCCACAAGCATGAAAACATAGTCATGTACATTACCAAGAGAAGGGCTCCAACTTGGTTAAAATCAACAAGTATGCCACTAGCTCTCTTAGGTAACAAAAGATCCAAACTATTTCACACAATACCATAGAGAATAGGAGGCTGACAATATCACTTACATAAATGACTTAGTTTCCGATTCGGGACAAGTTTAGCGTTATGTTAAGCAATAGTAGCACAACCTATAAGGAAGGTCATACTATGGGAGGCTGATCAATAATAATATTTGTGCTAATACAAGCTAAAGAAATGACATTTAAGTCATTTTCCTAAAGCTTGGCACACAAAAATAAGAAGAGGAGTAGTCTCATCTTAATCAAGAACTTCAAAAGTTCCATAACGTTAAAGATTTTCATCAACCAAAAGACAAAAAAAGAAGAAGGGAGATGAAGAAGAGGCAACAATGAAACAAAAACAACAAGTTGAATCCAAGGATTGATCAAGTTATCATCAAGATCAATCATTCATTTTGGTGGATTATGGTTTTCCCCTCATCAACGCCCAAGATCCATTGAGTTTGATGAAACTTGACCAAATCAACCAAGATCCAAGTCAAACAGAAGCCAACAAAGGTCAACAAACACAAAAATGCAATGATATGAATTAATATGCATCTAAATGATTTTTAAAATGAAAATGCAAAAGATGCATCAAAAAAGACCACAGATGACCAAGAAAAATCCATGAAGTCAGAAACAACTCAAGAATGCTATGCAAAAAATTTAAGAATTTTTAATTGTATAAAAATATTTTTAAACTAATTAAAACACGTGAAAAAAAGAGAAAATCGTGAAAAATATTTAATGATGGAAAAAAATATGGAAAAAAGATAATCAGAAAGAGGAGAAAATAAGAAAAATTTAGCAATTGGTTTGGTATTTTTTGGATAAAAAATGAATTAGTTATGAATGTTTGAAAACAATGCAATAAAAAGAAAAAAAAAAGAAAAAAAAAAGAAAAGAGAAAATATCTGATGCATTGGATGGAGTCAAACTAATTAAAGTAGTCAGATCCAAGGGTTTGAAGAGAGAGCGCATCATGGAATTTAATAAAATAAAAGCACCAGATCCAATAAATCATCAGACATCAGATTTAAGTGGAAAAGTAAATGTATGCGAATCACAGAGACCAGATGGAAGGAGCATCGTAGTCCACTCATGAAATAATGCACAAAATCCATTTTAAATCAAAAAATTAGCCCAAGCCTCCGGTCGTCTTCTTCGGTGAGCTCTCACCGAAACTTTGGCAAACAGTTACCTCAAGTCAAGAGACCTATGCCAATCTGACCGTCTCATTGGGACGACCTCAACCATATGCTTCACTTTCATTTATTTAAAGTGAGCATGGTGAATCTTGCAAAATATGCAGAAACAAGAAACTCATAGAATTTAAAATTAAATGATGAACAATAAGAATCAATGTAAGATGATTGAGGGGAAATGATCAAAGAGTGATGGACTACATCTTGGTAACTTGTTTGAAGCAAATTGAAGCTTCTAACTAGACTGTTGAGATGGTGGTCAGAGGTTGAAGAAGCTTGATATGGTCAGAGAACTTCAAAGGGTCTGGGAGCTTGAGACTTGATGCAAAAGCTTTAAAGGAGGCCGATGAAGGTATTAGAACAAATAAAATGGATTAAAAATGGCTAGAATTCAAAACCCAATAGTAAAAATTCTGGAGAAAATTTGAAGTTCAAGCAGGGGTTCAATGACTCTCAAAAGCTTGGAATTGAATGGAGGGAGACCATATATTTATAGATGAAGAGAATGGGATGCTGAGAGGGGTGGAATGATCAAAGAATTAGAGAATTCGTGCACACCCTCATCATGCCAAAAGTGTGACTCTCAAGTCATCAAAACTCAATGAAAACTTGCGTTTCAAGTGCTAAACAACTTCTGCACACTTTCTAAACTTGATTAGGCACTAAATTTGTGATATGTTGGATCAAACTCTAGTATGGTCGAAGTTTGTTCGCGAGTAATACGTGTTGTAGTCGAAGTTTGTTCTAACATACATTAGCCAATATTGCTAGGGTTGTTAGCATGTTGAATTGGGCCTTACTTGTAAGCCCAATTGTTTAAGTTAGCTTGTACCCTAAGTTAGCTTGTAATGGGTAATTGTTAAAAAGCTAATTAGGTTAGTGTGCTATTTTTCTTATAAATAGGATACTAGTTTCTCAATCTTGTCATAAGGAAAAATAGGAAGATAAAATCCTAATTTCAAGAGAGAGAGAGAGAGGTTGTTTTGTTATTCTTGTATACTTGTAATCTTGTTTTAAGAGAAAGGAAAGAATAGCAGTTTAATAACCAATCTTTGTTGTTTTCTTCTTTATTAACCCTAACCCTTGTGTGTTTCTTGATTATTAAGAAACTGTTTATACTTAGTTGTAAGGTATCCGTTTCACAATAAATTGGTGCGGTGAGCGTGGAGAAGATGCCTTCAACAATGTATGAGATTGAAAAGTTCACCGGAGTGAACGACTTCAGTTTGTGGTGCTTGAAGATGAAAGCCCTAAGGGTGAGGCAGACATAGACGATGCGTTAACGACAAAAGAAAGGACGGGCTTGATCAAGAAAGCCCACAACGTAATATTGTTGAGCCTTGGTGATAAGGTTCTTCGACAGGTATCAAAGGAGACTACAACATCGGGATTATGGGTGAAACTTAAAAGTTTGTACTTGACCAAATCTCTAGTGAATCGACTCTACTTGAAGCAAGCTTTATATTCATTCAAGATGAATGAAGATAAAGTGTTGGCTGAGTAGTTGGATATGTTCAACAAGCTAATTCTTGATCTTGAAAATATTGATGTGAAGATCGATGATGAAGATCAAGCACTGTTGTTGCTGTGTGCTTTGCCCAGAACACATGCTCACTTCAAAGAATTCTCTTGTATGGAAGGGAGTCCCTGACCTTTGAAGAAGTTCAATCAGCCTTGTATTCTAAGGACTTGAATGAACGAAATGAGCATAAACCTTCGACGGTGGGTGAAGGTTTGGCCGTTAAGGGAAAATTCTTGTGAAAGGATGGTAAGTTCGACAAGAAGAAAGGTAAAAGTCAACGGAAGTCTTATAGTGGTGAAACATCTAGTATTCGATGTTATCACTGTAAGAAGAAGGGTCACATAAGAAAGGTGTGCCCTGAACGTCTAAAAGATCATAGAGGTAATGGCAATGCAGCCATTGTTCAAGATGACTTTGACTCATATGATTTTCTTGTGGTTTCAAGTGGCGACTCGAGGAAAGAGTGAATTATGGATTTAGGTTGCACTTGGCACATGAATCCAAACAGAAAATTGTTCGAGGAGCTATATGATCAAGATGGTGGATCTGTGCTGCTGGGAAACAACAAATCTTGCAAAATTGCAGGTATTGGATCTGTGAGATTCAAGCTCCATGATGAGTCAATAAGGTTATTGACTGAAGTCAGGTACGCACCTGACTTGAAGAGAAATTTGATTTCTCTTGGTGAATTCGATAGAAAAGGGTACATTTTTCAAGGAGAGAAAAGTATCCTAAGAGTCATGAAGGGGTCGAAGGAAGTCTTAAGAGGTGTGAAGAAACAAGGCTTGTATACCCTTGAGGATGAGGTTGTAAGTGGTTCGACAAATGTTGCATCCACGAAACCTATGTCGAAGACATAATTATGGCACATGAGATTGGGCCATGTCAGCAAAAAAGGCCTGGTCGAATTGGGGAAGCAGAACCTGCTAGGAGGTGACAAAGTCGAAAAGTTGGAATTTTGTGAATTGGTGTATTTGGTAAATCCTGTATGGCGAAGTTTAACAAAGGCAAGCAAAGAACACATGGATCCCTGGATTACATTCATGCTGGTCTTTGGGGACCTGCAAGGAATCCTTCACACTCAGATGCAAGGTATTTTCTATCCATCGTTGATGACTATTCCAGAAAGCTATGGGTATTCATTCAGAAGACGAAGGATGAAACTTTTGAGAATTTCAAAAGTTTGAAGACTCTGGTTGAAACTCAAACTTGTAGAAAGGTTAAGAGGGTGAGAACCGACAATGGCCTTGAATTTTGTAACGAAGCATTCAACAGTTATTGTGTTGAGTCTGGGATTGCAAGGCATAAGACTGTAGCAGGTGCTTCTCAATAAAATAGCTTAGCTGAGAGATTCAATCGAACAATCCTTGAAAGGGTTAGATGCATATTGGTTAGTGCTGGATTGAAGAAGCTGTTTTGGGCGGAAGCTGTTTCGGCAGCAGCTTACCTGATAAATAGATGTTCCTCGAATGCCTTGGGAATGAAGACACCTGAAGAAGTTTGGTTGGGACATCCACCTAGTCTCGACATACTGAGAGTATTTGGCTGTGTGGCCTATGCTCATATTAGGCAAGACAAGGTCAAACCTAGAGCTCTGAAATGCATGTTCATGGGATACCCTAAAGGAGTCAAAGCTTATAGGCTATGGTTCCTAGAGCCAGATCACATGAGGTGTGTCACCAGTCGAGATGTAGTTTTCAATGAAGCAGAGATAGCTTTCAATATAACTGATGATGCTGACGAAGAGCTGAAACAGGGAGAGATTCCTGTTGAGGTGGAACATGTTAATGCTGAATTGCTTACCCTAGATGAAGTTGAAGAAGACGCAGAAGATGTTGTCGAAGATGAGGAGGCTGATAATGACTACCTGCTAGCAAGAGACAGGTCGAGGAGAGTCATCAAGCCACGTCAGAGACTTGGGTATGCAGATCTTATAGCTTATGCCTTAATCTATGCAAGTGAGGTTCTAGACGAAGAACCTAGAGACTATAAGGAAGTTATGAGGAGTCAAAAAAAGACTGAATGGCCGAACGCCATGGATGATGAGATGAAATCTCTTCATGATAGTAACACCTATGAACTGATCAAGAAAACTACTAGAGCCAGTTTAGTCAGCTGTAAATGGATTTTCAAAGTTAAGGAAGGAATCGAAGGAGTGGCGTCGAAGAGATACAAGGCAAGATTGGTTGCTAGGGGGTTCACTCAGAAAGAAGGTATCGACTTCAATGATGTGTTCTCTCCTGTTGTGAAGCACAAATCCATTCGAATGTTGCTTGCAATGGTGGCCCAGTTCGACCTTGAACTGGAACAAATGGATGTGAAGACTGCATTCTTGTATGGTGATCTAGATGAAACAATCCTAATGAGGCAACCTGAAGGGTATATCGAAAAGGGGAAGGAATATTATGTGTGCAAATTGAATAGATCTTTATATGGACTAAAACAATCTCCTCGACAGTGGAATAGGAGATTCGACAAGTTCATGGCACACATAAGTTTCATCAGAAGTCAGTTTGACCACTGTGTTTACTTCAGATTTCGACCGGGTAATTCATTTGTTATTTTGTTGCTCTATGTGGATGACATTCTAATAGTAAGCAACAATGTCAAAGAGGTAATGAGGGTGAAGGCTGAACTCAATAAATAGTTCGACATGAAGGATCTGGGAGCTGCATCCAGGATTCTTGGGATTGACATCCGAAGAGATAGAAAGTCGTCGAAATTATGCTTATCTCAAAAGGATACCTATAGAAGGTTCTCGAAAAGTTTGGTATATCGAATTCAAAGCCTGTTTAAACTCCGACAAACCCTCAATTCAAGTTGAGTATAGATCAGTGTCCCAGCACTGATGTTGAAAGTACTTATATGAATAGCATTCCATATGCTAACATAGTAGGTTCTTTGATGTATGTTATGGTCTGTACTAGACCCGACATAGCATATGCAGCAAGTCTTGTAAGCAGGTACATGGCAAATCCTGGAAAGGCTCACTGGAAAGCATTGAAATGGATTTTAAGGTACATAAATGGGTCTCTGAATATAGTCCTAATTTATGGTGGAGCCTTGGGTGAAGATAGTAAAGCAGCAATCAAAGGATATGTCGACTCTGATTATGCAGGTCGTATGGATTCCAGAAAATCTATCTCTGGATATGTGTTCACTATGTTTGGGACAACAATTAGTTGGAAAGCAACACTTCAGAAGGTCCTTGCCTTATCAACCACTGAAGCGGAGTATATTGCCCTAACTGAAGCTGTGAAGGAAGCATTGTGGCTTGAAGGTTTTGCAAAGGAGCTAAAACTTCAAGGTCGAGTTATCACTGTTAAATGTGATAGTCAAAGTGCAATACACCTGTCAAAGAATTCAGCCTATCATGAGCGAACCAAGCACATTGATATGAGGCTACATTTCATCAGAGGGGTAATCGAGCGTGGAGAAGTCCAAGTGCTGAAGGTTTTGACAGATCATAATGCTGCTGATATGATCACCAAGACGTTGTCTAGTTACAAGTTTTTCCACTGTATGCAGTTAATAAAGCTGCATGAAGAAAGCTAGTTTCTTGATGTTATAGAGTTAGATCCAAGGTGGAGATTTGTGAGATGTTGGATCAAACTCTAGTATGGTCGAAGTCTATTCACGAGTAATGCTTGTTGTAGTCGAAGTTTGTTCCAACACGCATTAGCCAATATTGCTAGGGTTGTTAGCATGTTGAATTGGGCCTTGCTTGTAAGCCCAATTGTTTAAGTTAGCTTGTACCCTAAGTTAGCTTGTAATGGGTAATTGTTAAAAATCTCATTAGGTTAGTGTGCTATTTTTCTTATAAATAGGATACTAGTTTCTCAATCTTGTCATAAGGAAAAATAGGAAGATAAAATCCTAATTTCAAGAGAGAGAGGTCATTTTGTTATTCTTGTATACTTGTAATCTTGTTCTAAGAGAAAGGAAAGAATAGACGTTTAATAACAAATCCTTGTTGTTTTCTTCTTTATTAACCCTAACTCTTGTGTGTTTCTTAATCATTAAGAAACTGTTTATACTTAGTTTTAAGGTATCTGATTCACAATAAAATTAAACTTTAATTTGGCCTCTAATTGGATTTAGAATGAATCAAAAATCTGATCATGAAGCTTTCTTCAGTTTCAAGTTACCATGTTCATCTTGATGGGGCATCCTACTCAAGAGGCTTTTTGCCACCATTCTTCTTGCATTGCGTAGTACTCATGGCCTAGTTTATAATGTGCCAAGAAAGGTTTCATTTAGACATCCGAGGAGAAAGTTATGAGGTGTTGAAGTTGGCATGAAAAACTGGTCATCATACTTGGAAAAATTCCAAGTCTTTGAGGCAGAAAATGACCTATAATGTTTCAACAAATTCCAAGGCCTTCCATGCATAATTTGATCTTGATCATTGAAGAAAATTTGTAGAGAGAATTGTAAATGATATTGTGAAAAAAGAATAACCCTGAAAGGATAAAAATTTAAGAAGTTGTGATCCTTGAAAGTTGAGAAAAAGTCACTTGAAAATAGGTCAAATTTCACTAAGTCCACAAATGACTTATAATGTCTTCAAAATTTTGATGGTCCTACAAGTATAATTGGCTCTTGTCATGTAAAGATAAGTCGAGGAGGATGTTGAAAAGAGTCATATGCAAAAAGGAACACTCAAAATATGGAAATTTGAAGGAGTTGTATTCCTTGGAACTTTGACTTGGAAATGTTGACCTTGTGGCCAAACCTTCTTGAACCAACTTGTATCCTTGAGATTTTGTTGCACTTCAAGACACATGGATGATCATATGAAACCAATATAAGATTTCATTGAATTTCATTTGATTAAATTGACCAAAGCTTTAGATAACTTGTTGAAGAAGGCATAGAAATAAACACATGAACCTTTGACTTTTTTGAGAAACAAGCTACACAACCTTGAGGTACTCTTGCTCAAAATGATATAGGATGATTCTTAAGAATATATGCTTTTATTTTAGAAGCCATATCTTGAGAAATAAGTCCTTGGGAGTCAATGGATGTTCACACTTTGACTTAAGGGATCAAAACCCTAGTTGAGGGACCAAACATGGTGCTCCTGATGAAATGCCCTACCTTGCACAATGGGCTTAGAGAAACAAGACATATTTTTGCATTTTGATTAGTGGTTAGTTAAAACATAAGCATATAAACATAAAGATAAAATACACACAAAAGGGTGCTTGGTGATCTGAAAAGAAAAACCCTAAAGGATGAGAGGGTGGAAGAACCAACATGTGATCTTGTTTATGTAAAGATGCAAATGATAAGTGGGATCTTAGGGTTAAAAATTAGGGTATGACATATGTGTCGCTTCCGCGAAAATAAGGTGCCGGTAAAACAGAAGAGTCGCGACCTTTCGTTATTTATCCCTCAGAACGGGAAAGGAAACGATCGGAAAAACCTGACGAAAAGGTATAAGACAAGGTCATCGCAACCATTGTCTGGGTTCGGGAGTCGGTTACGCAAGGGGAAGGTATTAGCACCCCTCACGTCCATCGTACTCGATGGGATCCATGCTTGTTGTGTTTACTGGACGGGTTGGTTTTATCTATCTACCTATCAAGGCTGGCTTAAAAAGAAAAGAAAATGACTCGGCAAAGCGTCACACTTTATGCCTACGTATTCTCATCGGAGAATGAGAAATCAGAGTTAACGTAGTTTGGCTAACTACGGGTTACGGGGAAGGTGGCTCGCCAATACGTCAGTATTGTGCCTAAATACTCTCAACAGGCTTGAGAGATCAGAGCTTACGTAGTTCGGGATAATACGGATTACGGGGATTCAGATTCATCTGTTTTATCGAGTAGGGTTAAACAGCAGTTCCAGCAGTTAGGGACAAAGCCTGTTTGCGGTAGAACTGAGAGTTAACAACACTCTTTTCTTCAGAAAAAAGCTTCCTTTGAATTACGGGCCCACGGGGCAAAAAGGTTTGAAGTTTGTTTTCTGTTTTTTACGGAAGAACTGTCTTTTATGTCGTTTGCAACCAATATCGCACTAGAGACTATGACCTGAGAGTGAATGCGTCGTATGTCACTCAAAGGGTACCATACTAAACATCCAGACTGTTGAAAAGAAACTCTCCAACAATCCTTTCTCAGATAGCTTAAGGCTCGTAACGTACGACGTCAGTTAACCTTTATTACTGTATGTTAATTTGTTTTGAGATGAGAAGAGAGAACGAACACGTTCAACTAAGGGGAGACTATCAAGTCCTAATGTTGTCATGCCAAGGATTCATCCTATGGTTGAGGTTTGAAACAGGGAACTCCTAGAAGTTATCATGCATAGGTTTCAACCTAAAGTTATAATCATCACTTCCTTATCAAAGGAAGTGAGATTCCTAGGGGATCATGTCAATGATAAACAGAAACAGATAAAGCATCAGCTTAAATAGTAAACAGATATACAGTAAACGACTGTAAAATGCATGCAATGCAAGTGAGGGAGGAAATGTGTGTGGGGTGTCAGCCTCCACAAGCTCATCTCAACCTCAAGCCAAGATATGGATAACTGTAGTCATACAGAAGAAACAACATGCTATCAAGCAAAATACAAACCACATAGGCAAGGGAGTTGGGCTCTACCAAATACCCGCAAGCAAAGCCATACAGTAAAATACAAGCAGAGGGAGCAACTCAACCTCTAGTGCAATCATGCTCCTAGCTTAAAGTCAGTCTAGATATGAACTTATTCTAATGCATCAAGCAAGTCAAACAAGGCACATCAGCACAGAAAAGAAAACAGACAAGAAAGAAAGCAGATCAACAACTCCCTCTTTCAATTTCAAGCTTCAGCTCTTCTGACAGTAATCCAGTCTTCAGACTTCAACCACCCTTCAAGGCTATCATCCTCCATGACAAGTATCAACTTGCTTCTCCAAGGTTTCAATCCATCAAACATAAGTATCAACTTGTTATCTCTTATCCAAGCTTCAGCTCTTCAGTCAATTCCACCTTCAGGCTTCACTCCTAACTGCAAGTATCAACTTGATTCCTTCAGGCTCTCAATGCATCAGTGTAAGTGTCAACTTTATCCTTCATTCCTCAAGCCTCATCTCTTCACTCAATCTCAATTGGATCTTCTCGACAAGCATCAACTTGGTCTTCTGGCTTCAGCTCTCTTTGCTTCACCAGTATCAACTAGCTTTCCTCTTCATCTATAAGCTTCAGCTTCTCAGAGTAGCCTTCAAACACCAAGAAGTATCAACCCCATCTTTCAGTCTTCTTCAATCAAGGAACTCCATCCTCTAGCAAGGGAGAAAGATGCATCTATCAAGAGCAAAGTTGGGATGATTGGTAGCAGAGTGAAGACCAAAGGTCACCACTAAGCATCCTGTCATCAGAGAAAGGGACCCTCAAAGGTTCTACCAATTTGCAAAGAGCCACACATCCTACCAAAGGAGGGATGAGGCCTTTACAAAAGGACCTTTCATCATAGGGAAGAATGGAATTGATCAACATATTCCATGTTTATGAAGGAAGAGAACTATCTAGAAGCTCTGCCTACAAAACCCTAATCTTAATACCTAACCAAACTATACCAAAAGAAGGGAAGATCTTCAAATCCAAGCCTCCTCAAGTAATCCAATGCATCTTCAACTTGTATTCATCATTATCCAAGAACAAGCAAATCAAAACCCTAATCTAAGGGAACTAAAGATGTTAATCTAGTTGAGTTAGTGCCTTAGAATCATCTAAAACTAGCACCTAAACTAAAATCAATCAAAAATAGCAAACTATCTTATAAATTTCTATAAAAATTCCTAAGGGATCCTAATTTAATTAAGAATGCCTCATACAAAAACCAGGGACTAAATCATCTATTAAGTCCTAAATCCAAAGGTATCAATCATAAACCCTAAAAAGGGAGCTTCTAAAGGTTTCAACCTAAACTACCACCTATGTTCATCAAAAAAATGTGAGAAATTTCTATGGGGAGCATGCATATCTATGCTAACAACTCACAAAAAATCAGGATCAAAATCATCACCACATGACCACACAAAATTCCACAAAATCAAGTATCAAACATAACTATTTTAATATCAATTAAAATATGAAAATTCCCATAAAATCAGAAAATGCATGAAATAAAAATATTTTTTATCTAACAAATACTAGACTCAATCATGAGTATAATGCAAAAAGAATGGGGTTAATTGGATTATTTATCAATTTTATATGATTTAATCAAGAACCATGTATAAAATGAAGAAATTAAAGAAAATCAAAAGAAAAAGATAAACACACGGTGCAGATAGTAAACACAATCAGTTCAATTCATGGATTGGGCCATCAGGGGGGTGCCAGTAGAAAAACTCCTAAGCCCATATCACAATCAAAAATCAATTGAAAAATGGTAAAGAAAAAGATAAAGGCGCGGTGTAGGAAGCAATGAGAATCAGTTCAAATTCACAAATGGGCTCGCTGGGGTGTGTGGATAGTGGTCTCTTACCAAAGCCCAAAACCTTTTGTTTAATTATACGCAGCGTTTAGAGCATCAACATTCTTCCCTCTTCACAACCTGAGATTAAAACACGGCCCTTGGATCTGGCTCTGGTCAATGGTCATACGTGAATCTGATGGCTAGGACTTCATCACCTACCTCTAGCCATGAAAATGGAGGGAAGCATCCATTATAACAGAGTTCAAACATCACCCTCATCCTCACTCGGGCTCCCTCAAATCTCCATCAAAATTTAAGATCTAAAACACTAAATCACTCTAAACCTCTCCCTGAGTCTAACCCTAGCCTCAGAATTTATTGAATCAACCTCTAACCTAAAACACGATCAAGCATCAAAATTATGCTCAGACCTCAATTATCACTATTCTTCAAATTGTTTGGTCTAAAATGTTCACCACATTACCCTGATCACTTCTCGCTATAACACTCACATGATCTCTCAATATCCAGCATGTTCTTGATCCAAACAGAAATTGTGTCATCTCATTGATCATCACCAAATCCTCTCTAAGTTTCCAGAAACGATCTCCTAACCACATACTATCAATCTAACCTAACAAACTGAGGTAATTCTTCTTAAATTAAGGTGAGGGATGAAAGATTCAAACCTGTGAATTCTTGAATAACAGAAGTAGCAAAGCTTCAATTCAACCCTTCTACTGCTCTAGAATCATTCAATGTACCAAGTTCTTGCTTCTGTATGCAAGAGAATTGATTGCAAATGCTTGGAACTCCAAACCCGATGGTGACTTGCAGCAGGTGAAACTCAAATGCAAGAACATGATCCTTCAAGGCTTTGGCTATGGAATTGATCTGGAATCATTCAGTATCCTTAATAGAATTTGTTGAGATCAAAAGAAAGGATCAAAATGGTGTAGAATGCAGAAACTTATTTCAATTTGCACATGGAGGTTTCAAAGTTCACTCTCTCTCTTTCCTCTCAATCCTCACCAACCTTGCACTTGAACCCCTTCTAATCAATATATAGATGATGTTGGACCTCTCTAGAATCTTCTGGAATCATCCAAGGAGATGTTGAATTTCTCATGTCATCAAAATACCATCTCATGCCATACTCACACCAATTCTGGTTTCACTTGTTGCAGCAACTTGTTATGATCCCAAAATCTATCCAAATGAGATATTAGATGTGTTACAATGCCTTGGAAGCTTGTGCATTGATCTCTCATGTGTTTTGCAAATGTTACTTAAGATGTAAGTAACTACTTTTCAAAGCAAGTCCACCGATTACACCTCAACTCAAAAATGTGGCTAAACCAAAGTTCTTAAAATGCTTTTTAGAGTCAAAATGATATATTACATGCCTTGGTTTGGATGTGTAGATCAAAAATATCAATTTCCAACTTTGGTTTATTTAACTTATACCCTTATTTTAGGTCATTTTTGCAACTTTGAGCTACAAGAACTTCCAACATCTCATGACCTCTTTAATAGCCTTAAAACATCATTTTGAACAAGTTTGATGTTGAAAAGTTTCCCATTTGAAGCTTAGAAATAGGAGTTATGGCCTTATGATTGAAATGACCTGTAATCTCTAAATGACCAAAATACCCTTGACTTGTCAAAGCCATAACTTGAGTTCTACAAATCCTATCAAGGACTTCTAGTACTCTATATAAAGCTAAGAGAATAAGGAACAAAATTAATGTTGACCAAAATTTCATAGGAATCATCCTTCTAGGATAAACGTTTGATGCAAGTTGGGCAACTTTCAAGCCCCTAAGTCCACAGACCTCAAGTGACCTGTAACTTGTCAAAGTCATAACTTGAGTTCTACAAATCCTATCAAGGACTTCTAGCACTCAAATTAAAGCTAAGATCATTCTCTACAACATTCATGTTGGGGGTAAGATGAGATGACAATCAAATCTTGAGCTAAACTGCCTTGAAGATAGGGGTCAAACTAGGGGATTTTACACTGTCAAGCCTTAGAAACCCTAGCTTGAAACTTCTCAAACTCTTCAATCATGATGAGTTGACCTTGGAATCATACTTATAACATCTCAATGTATCAATCCATGATCACATGGCTCTTGAATTAGGTCTCAACCTTGTTCAAATCCTCAATTGACTTAGGGTTGACCAAGTCAAACCCTAGCTGCACCACTCATGGCTGAGCCTTCTTAATCTTGCACAATGACCTGTCTAGGCCTCAAAGTGATCCTAAACACTTCTCATGAGCTCTATCAAGACCTCAAGTCTAACTTCATGGCCTCAGAATCATCTGAGGACTTCCCACAACTCTCAAGTTAGGAGACACACACACTAGGTTTCAACCATTCTCTCTGAGGATCTTTTAACTTCTATGACAAGGATATCAACCCTTGAACACTTGAATAACCTTCTTAGCTAGCTTCATAGTCTTGTGTAGCTCTTGGTTGGCAATCATACCTCTTGATCTCCTGCACACATGTCAATGAAATGCAAATGATAATGCTAATGTGAATGAAATGAAACACAGGCAAGGTAAAGAAATGTTGGGCAAATTTTGGGGTGCAACAGCTGCCCCTATTCAAACGGCTTGAACCTGACTGGGTGAGAAGCGAACGACTCTCAACCAATCAAGGTGCGAGACGGTTGAATACCGACAAACCTGGAAATTTTCCAACTGCACAAGTACACGGTACTCTGATGGGAACAAATCTTCGAAAACTGAAATATTAGCTGCACAACAACTAGCTGGGGGATTGGTCACACGGTAACCGGCGATACACGGTTGATCACGCCGTCAGGAATCAGAATTCCTCGGGACTTATCAGATCAACAATCAAGTTAACCACGCCATCAGGCATTCAAAGAAATCTTTGGGCGTCAGCCGAACTTCGTCAGTAAGTCGGGAATAGCATTCTCGGTCAATCATGAACCAATTGGGGATATCCAAACTCTTGCCATCGGGCACTCCACATCAGCTAAGAGAACTGCTTTGTCAATACGGTTGGACTTCAATCATCAAGTCTTCGAGGGAAGTTTCAACTTCGCTGTTCAGAAACCTGCCGGGGATGACACATCTCCGCTGGGGATTCTGGAGAACTATCAAGTCACTCTGCTTTGGGGTCCAGAAATCATTCTGGGTGAATCATCTCTGCTGAGGAAACCAAGAATCATTTTGAACAAATAACTTTGTGGGGACTTCAAGAATCATCCTGAACCAATAACTCCGCTGGAGATTTCAGGAATCATCCTGAGCAATCACTCTGCCGGGGACTCTAAGCGTCAACTTGAGCAACCAACTCTTTCGACTTCGCTGGGGATTTTAAGAATCATCTTAGGCAAGTGACTTTGCTGGGGAATTCAAGAATCATCTT
Organism: Lathyrus sativus; assembly: GCA_963859935.3. Classification (NCBI taxonomy): domain Eukaryota; kingdom Viridiplantae; phylum Streptophyta; class Magnoliopsida; order Fabales; family Fabaceae; genus Lathyrus; species Lathyrus sativus. The sequence goes on from OZ012738.1 coordinate 286,313,609, forward strand.
GAGCAAACCATTCTGCGGAGGAACACCTGCAAAACAAGAACGGTAACCACCTAGCTCATGTTTCATATGCATATGATCGTCAATGGCGTAATGCTCCACATGGTGGAAATGCTACGCGTTTTTAGGGTAAATGCTATGCAATCATGCAAAATGCTATGACCCCATCAGCAAAATAAATGCTGAAGGGAAAAGCCTCCTGTCAAGGAGAAAGAACCACTCTGGTGGAGGAAGGACTCATCCTGCCGAGGAGAAGAAGTCACACCAATCTCAATCGGACTCCGCCTAGGGAAACAAACTTCAGTCGACTGCTGCAGGAGAACGAAGCTCTACGAGAACCCGGACCTGCTCCGGGAAGCGATGTCAATCGCAGAAATAAACTGCGTGGCCTTCGCGACTACTTCCCTGGAGGTAACGACTCTGGCGGGGAAATACAGCATCAGTTATTCAACACTTTACTGGGGAAAACCAATCATGGCCCGAACTGCTTTCCAAGGACTCGGCTCTCTTGGGGAACTGCAAACTCGGTCGGGGGAAGGAAGGAATCATCCTGCCTATAGGGGAGAGTACAACTCTGTGGGGAACCTCAATTCTGCCAGAGACTTCAGTCTGGAACTATTAATTGCTGCACACTTCAGTATGTGACTCAGCTGGAGAGATGACGACCCTTCGGGATGCATCTGATTGGGGAGAGAATCTTCTCTGCTTGGGGAAAACATATCAATGCTTACAATCTCACGTTCAGACTCTGCGGGGAGAGGCTGCTGAACTTTGCTGGAGAAGAAGGAATCATCCTGCTTGGGGACGCATACTGCGTACCACCTGGTATATGCTGCACCTGCAACAATATAAACAAACAGACAAGATACCCTTCTCAAAGGGACCTATCAAGATTATCATCTTGTGACAATGTTCAAGTAATTCATTGTTTCAACAATCAGTGGCCTAGGCCAGTAAGTTTATGTATGCGCATTTTATCAAAAACATTGGCGTTCTTTTTCGCAAACAAAACAGGTAAATGCTAAACAAACAAACAGAATTGCTGAATAGTATACATTTTATTGATAACGAACCCCTGAATGGGTAAAAATGTTTTACAACGGATGCAAGCTCCTGGAATGAGGAAGCCGCGCAAAAAAAAGGATAAAACATAAATATACATCAGTATATACAAATGTCGGCAACGAGGCGTAGACGAACACCATGAGTTGATCCCTCTATGACCCACTCGACTTCGATACTTCTCCGACGCTTCAGCTTCAGAAGAGATTGATTCAGATAAACGGCCCTCAGGTCTTCCAAACCACTAAATAATGAAAGTCCACACGCGGAACGCAGTCATTTGCTTTTTCCAATCCCTAACTTTTGCCTGAATCGCCCTTTCAGGTTTTCGATTCACCGGGATACCCTTTTTTGCCAAAGCCGCCCATCCGGGTTTTTCGACTTTGCGGGTGTACATTTTTCTTTTATATCCCTAATTTTCCCCCGAACCTTTTCCTTTTTTATGGTTCGCCGGGATGCCCCATTTTTGCCTGGATATTCTTTTTCTTTCCAACGGGTCATTTTTTAAGCAAAGTATTTTTTAACTGCGTCCGCATTCACCGGGGATGCAAAATCTTCGCCATCCATCGTGGATAACAACAAAGCTCCTCCTGCGAAGACCTTGCTGACGACGTACGGACCTTCGTAATTGGGAGTCCACTTGCCCCGGTGATCGAAGTGTGGAGGAAGAATCTTCTTCAGGACGAGATCACCCGTCTGAAAGCTTCTAGGACGCACCTTCTTATCATAAGCTTTCTTCATTCGGCTTTGGTACAGACGACCATACGCAATCGATGCCAATCTCTTCTCGTCCATCAGGCTGAGTTGGTTTAGTCGGTTCTTAATCCATTCTGCCTCGTCGAGTTTCACGTCAACCAAAACTCGTAAAGAAGGAATCTCAACTTCTAACGGTAGGACAGCTTCCATACCGTACACCAGTGAGAAAGGAGTTGCCCCAGTTGATGTACGCACCGTCGTATGATAACCGTGCAGTGCAAATGGCAACATCTCATGCCAATCTTTGTAGGTCACAACCATCTTCTGCACAATCTTCTTGATGTTCTTATTGGCCGCTTCAACGGCGCCATTCATCTTTGGCCGGTAAGGAGATGAGTTGTGGTGTTCAATCTTGAAACTCTGGCACAGCTCCTTCATCATCTTGTTATTCAGATTCGAACCATTATCAATAATGATTCGCTCGGGAACTCCGTAACGACAGATGATGTCCCTCTTTATGAATTTAGCCACCACCTGCTTGGTCACATTAGCATATGAGGCTGCCTCCACCCACTTGGTGAAGTAGTCGATAGCTACTAGAATGAAGCGATGACCGTTAGATGCAGTGGGCTCGATCTTGCCTATCATGTCGATGCCCCACATGGAGAACGGCCACGGGGAGGACATGACCTTTAACGGGAACGGCGGCACATGAACTTTATCAGCATAAATCTGGCATTTATGACATCTCTTCGCGAATTTAAAGCAATCCGATTCCATCGTCAGCCAGTAATATCCTGCTCTCAGGATCTTTCTTGTCATAGCATGCCCGTCGGCGTGCGTACCAAATGTGCCTTCATGGACTTCTTCCATGAGCATACTCGCCTCTTTCTCATCTACACATCTGAGTAGCACGAGATCGTGGTTTCTTTTATACAAAACCCCATCAGGATTGAGATAAAAATTTCCAGCCAGCCTCCTCAGAGTCTTCTTATCCTGGATTGACGCTCCCGCAGGATACTCCTTAGTCATAAGGAAAGTCTGGATGTCATGGAACCATGGCTTGCCATCGGAGGCTTCCTCGATCGCAAAGACGAATGCAGGTCTATCAAGACGAGAAAGGACAATTCTTGGAGCTTCATTCCAAAAATTGACTTTATACATCGAAGCCAACGTGGCTAAGGCGTCAGCCATCTGATTCTCGGCCCTGGGCACATGATGGAGTTCCACTCGATTAAAGAACGGAAGTAGCCTTCTGGCATAGTTCATGTACGGCACCAAATTCGATTGGCGAGTCTCCCACTCCCCTTTAATCTGGTTAATCACAAGTGTCAAGTCACCATATACATCTAGGTTCTTGATTCTCAAATCAATTGCCTCTTCTAGACCCATGATGCATGCTTCGTACTCCGCTTCATTATTGGTGACTGGAAACGTCAGTCTCGCAGTAAACAGGATATGGGACCCGTGGGGAGTCGTGATGATCTCCCCAATGCCACTTCCATAAGAGTTAACCGCCCCATCAAATATCAATTTCCATTGGGATTTCTTGTCTGGACCCTCGTCGGGCAATGGTTCATCGCAATCCTTCACCTTGAGAAACATGATATCCTCATCAGGGAATTCAAATTTCATCGGCCGATAATCCTCGATCGGTTGTTCGGCAAGGTATTCAGACAATACGCTTCCCTTGATGGCCTTCTGGGAAACGTACTGAATGTCATATTCCGTCAACACCATTTGCCATCTGGCAATCCTGCCCGAAAGCGCTTGCTTCTCGAAGACGTACTTGATCGGATCCATCTTCGAAATTAGCATGGTGGTGTGATTAAGCATGTACTGTCGTAAACGTTTGGCAGCCCAGGCTAGTGCACAACACGTCTTCTCCAGCATCGAGTAACGAGATTCACAATCTGTGAACTTTTTACTGAAGTAGTAAATGGCATGCTCCTTTCTGCCCGTCTCGTCGTGCTGACCGAGAACACACCCCATACAATTCTCAAGAACTGCCAAGTACATGATTAAGGGTCTCCCGGCTACTGGGGGTATCAAGATCGGAGGTTCCTGCAGATACTGCTTTATCTTATCAAATGCCTTCTGGAAATCCTTGTTCCAGATAATCGCCTGATCTTTCTTTAGCAGTTTGAACATCGGTTCACACGTCGCAGTGAGCTGAGAGATAAACCTTGCAATGTAGTTTATTCTGCCCAGGAAACCACGAACTTCTTTTTCCGTTCTTGGCGCTGGCATTTCTTGTATTGCTTTAATCTTCGCAGGATCAACCTCGATGCCTCTTTCGCTCACGATAAACCCCAGTAGTTTTCCGAACCGTACTCCGAAAGTACACTTGTTAGGATTCAGCCTCAACCTGAACTTCCTAAGCCTCTCGAAAAGCTTCAGCAGATTAACCAGATGTCCCTCCTCCGTTTGGGACTTCGCAATCATGTCATCAACATAGACTTCAATCTCATGATGAATCATGTCATGAAACAAAGTAACCATTGCTCGTTGGTAAGTGGCCCCTGCGTTCTTCAGACCAAAAGGCATTACCTTGTAGCAAAATGTCCCCCAAGGTGTAATAAACGTAGTTTTCTCCATGTCCTCCGGCGCCATCTTGATCTGATTGTAGCCGGAGAAGCCATCCATGAACGAAAACACGGAGAACTGAGCTGTATTGTCGACCAACACATCAATATGAGGCAGCGGGAAATCATCTTTAGGGCTCGCCCTATTCAAATCCCGATAATCAACGCACATTCGTACCTTACCGTCCTTCTTTGGTACAGGCACTATGTTGGCGACCCACAGAGGGTAAGTGGTGACCGCTAAAAAGCCAGCATCAAGCTGCTTTTGCACTTCTTCTTTGATCTTAACGGCCATATCTGGTCGTGTCCTCCTAAGCTTCTGCTTAACGGGAGGACAATCTTCTCGCAGCGGCAAGTGATGGACCACGATGTCAGTGTCAAGTCCGGGAATATCTTCGTATGACCAAGCAAAGACGTCACTATACTCTCTTAGCATCTCGACCAGTCTTCACTTGACATCACTCTGCAATGCAGTCCCTATCCTGACGTTCCTGACACGTTCTTCAGAACCCAGATTCACAATCTCGATCTCTTCTTCATGAGGCAGAATAACTTTCTCTTCTTGTTTCAACAAGCGGGCCAACTCTTCGGGAAGGTCTTCGTCTTCATCAATCTCTTCTTCGGCTTGGTAGATCGGGCAATCGAAGTCGAAGTGAGCCGTAGAAGGTCCAGAGTCGATGTCATCTGCTATGTGGATCCTGCAATAATAAGGGTTAAGCTTAAAACCAGGATATGCAGGTTAGCATAAACCCCATTGCCATTTTATTGTTTTTCAAAACAAATATAAAACAGGAATAATAGAGATCACAACATTTGAATACGAAGAAAAACGCCTTTTTGATTTATTGGTAAAATGCATGTACATAATCAAACGAGGCCCTGACAATAAAACCACTATGCCCCGGGTACGACATAGGGTTGTACAATGATTGGAAAAAGTAAATCATTACTCTTCGCTTGTCATCTGCATGATATCCTTGACAGACCAGTTGTTAAGGCTCTTGCCTGGCTTGCTTGGCTGGATCCAAGAGTCTAGGTCACAGTCGCTATCTCCGCTGTCTTCAGACACTGCATTGATGCTTTCAAATATCACCCCGCCGCTGGTAAACTGGATCGGCCCTTTACCTCGCGACGCACTGCTAGAAGAGGAGGCTTCAGCCGCAGGAGAATATCCCAACCCAAACTTGTCTTGCTTGTTAGGTATCTCCCAAATTCGCCCCCAGCCTGGGGTAGATCCGGCTTGGACAACGGCCCGGACTTCCTTGAAGGAAGAGAGAGTCATCTCTGGCTTTTCAGTGACTACAGGAGCTACGTCCTTGACTTTAACAGCTTTGAACGCTTGGCATATGGTTTCGTGGATTTCCCCATCCATCTCAACATACTTGAAGGACGACAAATGGCTCACCATTATGTCTTCCTCGCCACAAACAGTCACGATGCTACCTCCGACGACATACTTGAGTTTCTGGTGCAACGTGGAGGTCACGGCACCCGCCGAATGGATCCATGGCCGACCCAAGAGACAGCTGTAGGCAGGCATGATGTCCATAATGTAAAAACCGCGTTGAATGTTTCCGGCCCGACTTGGATTGGCAACGTCACCTCCCCGAAAACATGGCGTTTGGTTCCATCGAACGCTTTCACAACCAGATCACTGGGTGTGCAAATCACTCCGCGAGTATCCAATTTCATCAATGCTTTCTTTGGAAGAACATTGAGCGATGACCTCGTGTCCACCAACACGTGAGACATAATCGTTCCCTTACACTCTATCGAGATGTGCAGGGCGCTATTGTGATCCCTTCCCTTCGGCGTCAACTCTAGGTCAGTGAACCCCAACCCATTTCCAGCATTCACGTGGGCTACGACCTCTTCCAACAGGTTTACCGATATTTCTTGCGGTACATATGCGGCGTTCAGCACCTTCAGCAGCGCGTTGCGGTGGGCCTCAGAACACAGCAACAGATTCAGGATTGAAATCTTCGAGGGTGTTTGATGAAGATGATCCACGATCTTGTAGTCACTCTTTTTAATCAACCTCATAAATTCCTCGGCGTCTTTAAAAAGTAAATCTTTTTCTACCCCACGGGGGATCTCTTCAACAACTTTACTTTTACCTTTATCAGTTGCACCAGCTTTGTCCGCTTTATCCGCCACGACCTCAGGTGGTGCAAACACTCTTCCGCTGCGAGTGATTCCGCCAACGCCCGCTAGGTTCTCCACAGACGACCCGAACGGTTCTAGTTCCAACTTCTGTCCGTTGCAGTAGACCTCTGCCCCGTAATGCCATGGGACAGCATTAGTGCTTTCGAACGATATCGGCCCAACTTTGGTGATGGTAATTGTGGGCGGCCTAGGTGCCAAAATAGTTATCGTCCGACGAGGGATGGTGATGGTGGCAACCTCATCATCTTGCTTCAGCATTACCTCTCCCGATCCGCTTTCGTCCCTTCGGCTAAATTGCAGGATTCCTTCGGTCATCAGACTTTGAATCCCCTCTCTCAACGGTTCACATCCATCAGGACTTGTCGCACAGCCCATACACAACTCTCCACAACCTGGAAAGAAACCCCTTTTCATCAGCTTAGCTTTAACGAAGCTAAGCGGTGTCTTCAGATATCTGACGTCAGTCAACAAATCCAAACTCTCGTCTTCAATAATGGCATTTACTCCACCTCCCCTATGATTCGGCATAGGGTTCTTCGTGACGTTTGGCACATTATCTGAGAAGTTGATGATCTTGGCGTCCACCATGTCTTGCACCTTATGCTTGAAGGCTTTGCAATTCTCTATTGTGTGGCCTGGTGCCCCTGAGTGAAACTCACAAGTTGCATTCACGTCATAACCTGGCGGAGGTGCCTCGGTCAAGGGAGCCAGGGTTCTCTTCTGAATCAGCTGTAACTGGAGCAAAGTCTGTAACAGCTGGGCATAGGACATGGGTGGTGTCTCGAGGTGACGGCTCGACAGAGGTGCCCTGTTCTGATACTTTCGGTACCCTTGTTGATTCGGTTGCTGCTGCTGCTGCGGCTGCTGCTGTGGCTGCTGAATTGCCGGGATAGTTATGCTGGCCACCTGTTGGTGAGGGCCTTTACCCTTCCTTCGAGCGTTGGTCACGGCGCTCGTTTCTCCTTCCCGTCTTTTGCCACCATAAGGTTTCTTGCCTCCTCCAGCCGAGGATGAATCACCTTGAATTTTCCCCAGTTTGATCCCATTTTCAATGTGCTCACCCGTGATGATGAGATCTGAGAAGCTTCCAGACATACTGCTGACCAATCTCTCGTAATAAACGCCTGGGAGGGTGGCTACGAACATTTCCACAAGCTCGCGTTCAACCATCGACGGCTGAACTCTAGTTGCCAATTCACGCCACCGCTGGGCGTATTCCTTTGCGACAAATTCTGCAGTTGGACCCGGTTCGGAGCCAAGTCACTGTTATATTGGTAATGGTGCACGAATGCTTCAGCAAGTTCCTTCCACGTGCGCACACTGGTAGGCTCCAGATTCATGTACCATTCCAGGGAGGGCCCGGACAGACTGTCCTGAAAGAAGTGCATCAGCAACTTCTCGTCTTCAGAGTGAGCTGACATTTTCCGGTAGTATGATCTCAGATGGACGTGAGGGCAAGTGGTGCCCTTGTACTTTTCAAAGTCAGGTACCTTGAACTTGGGAGGCACCTTGAAATCAACAATCAATCCCAACTTGGACATATCAACACCCAGGGTGTTCTGGTTCTCGATATTCCTCATCTTATCCTCGAGTGCCTTGAACCTTAGACGTGCTTCAGCAGTCAGCTCACCTTCGGCACCTCTCTGAGAGAACACATCATCTTGACGGTCTTCTAACCACGGCTGAGGCCTGAACAGATTTCCAACACCCGCATTGCCGTTGCCCAGCCCAACATTGACGTTAGCTTCAAAATTCCCATTACCGCCGCCCGTCGCATTACCATTGAGTCCCATGTTAGCTATCACATTGCCGTTGGCACTGCCATTCCCCCCGGTCAGGGGGACGCCATTCTGAGGAGTTTCAACAGGTGGAGGGGTTGGCACAGTCCCGCCATGGAGTACGCCATTGCTATCAACCCTTGAAATCAGAGGCTGAACCAAGATTCAGAGCTGATCCTGGCCATTGGCGACCGATTGCATGAGCTCCATGAAGCGATCCATTCTTTCGCGGAGTTCCTGAACATCAGTTTGCACTTGCTCCATGATTCTGGTTTGATTTTCTCTGGTCGGATAGCGGTGGATAGGTCTTTGATCAATCCTGGAACAACCTGAAACAACCCTGTGAAACACAAAAGGGTTAGAAAAAAAATGACACAGTGCTCGTTATGCAAATGCTTCATGCAAATGAAAACGTGTGTCTGTGCGTTAGGGAGGTATCCCCCGATCCTAGTGCCTGAGTGCCAGTGCTGATAATAAGAAGTCTGAGTCCAGTCATGGAAAGAACATCTCATATATAAAGAAAGCCCATCAAGGCGGTACACAACGTCAGTGAGTACAAGCAGAATCAATAGCATGACCTCAACCAACAAGCCTGGTGATGGTCAACATACAACAATGATCAAACAAAAGGAATACAAATAGTCAAGCATGGCCACAGGCGCAAAACTCTTCTAACAACCCCTTCGTTTCTGGATGATCAGGCCGAGTGAGCAACCCTTCGACGAGTAACTCCCTCTGTATAATGGTGTATTGAAGACCTTCAACTGAGTCTTCCCATGCTCCTTCGCCGAAACAATCTTCTAACTTCCGCTTCTTGGATTCAAACGTCAGTTTGCGCCCCTTCAGGTTAGCAAGAGCCCTGTTGAGCTGGCCTTCAGCGGCATATCTGCGAGCGGTTTCTTCATCAAACCTCTTCTCACTGGCCTTCACCTGGGCTTTCAACTTGGAGATCTGTTGCATCAGCTTATCCTCCCGCTCTTTCCTATTGGCTAGGGTGGCCTTCCAATGCTGGTTAAACTTGGATATCCTCCGATACGCTTCGTCCAAGTGCTGCTTCTTCGTGGCCAGCACATCGTTGACAGCTTTGAAGTCTCGACCGATGCGCTCGCGCTCAGCTATCTGCTTAGTCAAGTCTGCCCCTAGCTGGTTCACCAGCTCTGTCTGCCTCTTGAAGGAATGAACGGCCTCGCTTCTCTCGCTTCGGAGCTGGGCCAATTCTTTCTCCAGTTCTTCGTTTGCCCTCTTCAATTCATCTCGTTCAGCTAACACCCGATTATACTGCTGAATAGGCACAGTGGTAGGCTCTTCGATCATTGGAGGGCTTTCTGGCTTGGCAGGTGGGAACGACATCCCTATAGCATCTGCTCTGGCTCTGATCCACGTCACGTATGGAGCGTAGGCCTGGCTATTGCTCTTCCCCAGCAATGGTTTTCCCCTCTTACTGATACCATTCCAAGCGCGCTGAAGCTTAGATAACATATCCCCCTCTAGAAGACCAGTGAGGTACAGAGATTCCTGCACCTCTTCATCCTTCGGCGGAGCTCTTAAAGCGTAGGCAGACTGTCGGACCAGCAGAGATGGATTATAGTTTATACAGCCCTTCCTGCCTATCAAAGGCACATTCGGAAACCCGCTGCAGCTAAAGATAATCTCGGTACCCAACCTATTCCTGTCAAACCAGTCAATATCCTTCGCTGATAGACTCATCAAACGCTCGGACCACTCAGCTGTGGCTGCAGACGAAGCAAAGGGACCCCTCTTGGGTAGGTGACTATCAAGCCATCTATAGAGTAGGGGCACACAGCACGAGACATTCTTACCCCTTCTGTTCTCGTTTTTGTAGTTGATGGAATGGTAGACATCTCCTATCAAGGTAGGGACTGGATTCCCTGAAGCAAAGATGTGGAAGGCGTCGAAGTCCACAAAGTCGGGCATATTGGGGAACAGAATGATGCCATATATGCACAGAGCGAGAATGGCGTTGAACACGACCCAACATCCGTCTTTGGCGCACTGCTGAGCCTTTCCCACTAAGAACTGCAAGGAGAAACCAGGAACCTTGTTCCAACTAGACAAGACCAACTCGGAGGCATCCAGATGAAGTGACGGAGCTAGACTAGCCAGATTAGGCTCAGCATCTATATGGACAAAGGGCATCTGACTCTTGATAGGCACACCTAACAAATCAACATACTCCTCTAGCGTGGGTGCAAGAACAAAATCCTGGAAAGTAAAGCATCTCAATGGAGGATCGTAGAACTGCAGAAGGGCGTGCAACCCATTCAACTCAAACACAGAGGGTTTACTAACCAAACTGAGCAATTTACCGTAAGACTTTCTGAATTCATCTCTCACAGAATCATCTGCTAAAGCAATCAAACCAGTCAGCTGAACAACATCAGGAGCAGGGAGCTTGTAAGCCACGGTCTTCCTCAGAGAACCCATAATAATACAATAGGAGGCAAGAAATCCTGGATCGGGGGAAACAGTACCTACAACACAGACACACGTTAATGAAATGCAAATGAGTATGCAAAGCAATGCAAAATGCAATCATGCAGCAGGAGATCAAGGCAACTGTGCTGCGGAGATTCTGTATCAACAAGACCATAATCCTGCTCTATCAAGAACAACCACTATATCTGATAAGAAGAAAACCCCGGTATCGGACCACAAATCTGCTCTGTCAAGAACAAACATCTGATAATAAGGACCTCTGATACAGGACCGAAACTCTGCTCTGTCAAGAACAAATATCTGATAACAAGGACCTCTGATATAGGACCAAAACTCTGCTCTGTCAAGAACAAACATATATCTGCTGATGAGATCCTCTGATCCCAACCATAAACCTGCTCTGTCAAGAACAACTACACATCTCTGAAGATAAGGTCCTCTGATACAGGACCATAACTCTGCTCTGTCAAGAACAATCATATATCTGATGATGAGAACCTCCGGTACCAACAAAACTGATTCACTATCAAGAAAACCAGGTAGTCTGAAGGTCAAAGTTTCCTGCAACAAACCCAACCCTGCTCACACGTATGGACCTAAACTGACTCAAGTTCGGTATCCTATGCGGTCATCAGCGTCACAGACATTCAAGAGGGGTGATACGATACCCAGAAGGTGTGGCATCACCAGCTCATGAAGCGGCCTCACTCGGCTGAATCCCAAATGATCGGTCCCTAGAGTCGACAATCCTCCAAACCAACAACCCCCTCAACCCAAAGGGTTGAAAAAGAAGTCAACCGGGAGAACCTCGTCTGAGCGTGGATTTCATGAGACACTAGTGCCTGCCAAGCAAGCACGTGCCCACTAATTTCCACAACTAATGCAATGTTCACTCAATCCTGTGTCTGGCTTCTCACTCATCAGAATGCCCCTCCCACAACAACACAGATAATCATATCATATTGAAAATAAAGTGCGGGAAATAAAAATGCGATAAATAAACACAACCCAACAAGTAATCATACAAGCGCTAGGATTGACTCTCGCAGGGGACGTTGGATCCCCAAACTGACTCGCATAAGGGACGTTGGATCCCAGGAAACTATCAATTCCCTAGCAGAGTCGCCAGCTGCTGGGGATTGCCCAGGAAGCTAGGAAGAGAATCCAAGACAAGACTCGCTTAGAGAACCAGAGTCCCCAGCAGAGTCGCCAGTTGTCGCTTCCGCGAAAATAAGGTGCCGGCAAAACAGAAGAGTCGCCACCGTACGTTATTTATCCCTCAGAACGGGAAAGGAAACGATCGGAAAAACCTGACGAAAAGGTATAAGACAAGGTCATCGCAACCATTGTCTGGGTTTGGGAGTCGGTTACGCAAGGGGAAGGTATTAGCACCCCTCACGTCCATCGTACTCGATGGGATCCACGCTTGTTGTGTTTACTGGACGGGTTGGTTTTATTTATCTACCTATCAAGGCTGGCTTAAAAAGAAAAGAAAATGACTCGGCAAAGCGTCGCACTTTATGCCTACGTATTCTCATCGGAGAATGAGAAATCAGAGTCAACGTAGTTCGGCTAACTACGGGTTACGGGGATGGTGGCTCGCCAATATGTCAGTATTGTGCCTACGTACTCTCAACAGGCTTGAGAGATCAGAGCTTACGTAGTTCGGGATAATACGGATTACGGGGATTCAGATTCATCTGTTTTATCGAGTAGGGTTAAACATCAGTTCCAACAGTTAGGGACAAAGCCTGTTTGCGGTAGAACTGAGAGTTAACAACACTCTTTTCTTCAGAAAAGCTTCCTTTGAATTACGGGCCCACAGGGCAAAAAGGTTTGAAGTTTGTTTTCTGTTTTTTACGGAAGAACTGTCTTTTAGGTCGTTTGCAACCAATATCGCACTAGAGACTATGACCTGAGAGTGAATGCGTCGTATGTCACCCAAAGGGTACCATACTAAACATCCAGACTGTTGAAAAGAAACTCTCCAACAATCCTTTCTCAGATAGCTTAAGGCTCGTAACGTACGACGTCAGTTAACCTTTATTACTGTATGTTAATTTGTTTTGAGATGAGAAGAGAGAACGAACAGGTTCAACTAAGGGGAGACTATCAAGTCCTAATGTTGTCATGCCAAGGATTCATCCTATGGTTGAGGTTTGAAACAGGGAACTCCTAGAAGTTATCATGCATAGGTTTCAACCTAAAGTTCTAATCATCACTTCCTTATCAAAGGAAGTGAGATTCCTAGGGGGTCATGTCAATGATAAACAGAAACAGATAAAGCATCAGCTTAAACAGTAAACAGATATACAGTAAACGACTGTAAAATGCATGCAATGCAAGTGAGGGAGGAAATGTGTGTGGGTGTCAGCCTCCACAAGTTCATCTCAACCTCAAGCCAAGATATGGTTAAATGTAATCATACAGAAGAAACAACATGCTATCAAGCAAAATACAAACCACATAGGCAAGGGAGTTGGGCTCTACCAAATACTCGCAAGCAAAGCCATACAGTAAAATACAAGCAGAGGGAGCAACTCAACCTCTAGTGCAATCATGCTCCTAGCTTAAAGTCAGTCTAGATATGAACTTATTCTAATGCATCAAGCAAGTCAAACAAGGCACATCAGCACAGAAAAGAAAATAGATAAGAAAGAAAGCAGATCAACAACTCCCTCTTTCAATTTCAAGCTTCAGCTCTTCGGACAGTAATCCAGTCTTCAGACTTCAACCACCCTTCAAGGCTATCATCCTCCATGACAAGTATCAACTTGCTTCTCCAAGGTTTCAATCCATCAAACATAAGTATCAACTTGTTCTCTCTTCTCCAAGCTTCAGCTCTTCAGTCAATTCCACCTTCAGGCTTCACTCCTAACTGCAAGTATCAACTTGATTCCTTCAGGCTCTCAATGCATCAGTGTAAGTGTCAACTTTATCCTTCATTCCTCAAGCCTCAGCTCTTCACTCAATCTCAATTGGATCTTCTCGACAAGCATCAACTTGGTCTTCTGGCTTCAGCTCTCTTTGCTTCACCAGTATCAACTAGCTTTCCTCTTCATCTATAAGCTTCAGCTTCTCAGAGTAGCCTTCAAACACCAAGAAGTATCAACCCCATCTTCAGTCTTCTTCAATCAAGGAACTCCATCCTCTAGCAAGGGAGAAAGATGCATCTATCAAGAGCAAAGTTGGGATGATTGGTAGCAGAGTGAAGACCAAAGGTCACCATTAAGCATCCTGTCATCAGAGAAAGGGACCCTCAAAGGTTCTACCAATTTGCAAAGAGCCACACATCCTACCAAAGGAGGGATGAGGCCTTTACAAAGGGACCTTTCATCATAGGGAAGAATGGAATTGATCAACATATTCCATGTTTATGAAGGAAGAGAACTATCTAGAAGCTCTGCCTACAAAACCCTAATCTTAATACCTAACCAAACTATACCAAAAGAAGGGAAGATCTTCAAATCCAAGCCTCCTCAAGCAATCCAATGCATCTTCAACTTGTCTTCATCATTATCCAAGAACAAGCAAAGCAAAACCCTAATCTAAGGGAACTAAAGATGTTAATCTAGTTGAGTTAGTGCCTTAGAATCATCTAAAACTAGCACCTAAACTAAAATCAATCAAAAATAGCAAACTATCTTATAAATTTCTACAAAAATTCCTAAGGGATCATAATTCAATTAAGAATACCTCATACAAAAACCAGGGACTAAATCATCTATTAAGTCCTAAAATTAAGTCCTAAATCCAAAGGTATCAATCATAAACCCTAAAAAGGGAGCTTTTAAAGGTTTCAACCTAAACTACCACCTATGTTCATCACAAAAAGGTGAGAAAATTCTATGGGGAGCATGCATATCTATTCTAACAACTCACAAAAAATCAGGATCAAAATCATCACCACATGACCACACAAAATTCCACAAAATCAAGTATCAAACATAACTATTTTAATATCAATTAAAATATGAAAATTCCCATAAAATCAGAAAATGCATGAAATAAAAATATTTTTTATCTACGAAATACTAGACTCAATCATGAGTATAATGAAAAAAGAATGGGGTTAATTGGATTATTTTTCAATTTTATATGATTTAATCAAGGACCATGTATAAAATGAAGAAATTAAAGAAAATCAAAAGAAAAAGATAAACACACGGTGCAGATAGTAAACACAATCAGTTCAATTCATGGATTGGACCATCAGGGGGGTGCAAGTATAAAAACGCCTAAGCCCATATCACAATCAAAAATCAATTGAAAAATGGTAAAGAAAAAGATAAAGGCGCGGTGTAGGAAGCAATGAGAATCAATTCAAATTCACAAATGGGCTCGCTGGGGTGTGTGGATAGTGGTCTCTTACCAAAGCCCAAAACTTTTTGTTTAATTATACGCAGCGTTTAGAGCATCAACATTCTTCCCTCTTCACAACCTGAGATTAAAACACGGCCCTTGGATCTGGCTCTGGTCAATGGTCATACGTGAATCTGATGGCTAGGACTTCATCACCTACCTCTAGCCATGAAAATGGAGGGAAGCATCCATTGTAACAGAGTTCAAACATCACCCTCATCCTCACTCGGGCACCCTCAAATCTCCATCAAAATTCAAGATCTAAAACACTAAATCACTCTAAATCTCTCCCTGAGTCTAACCCTAGCCTCAGAATTTATTGAATCAACCTCTAACCTAAAACACGATCAAGAATCAAAATTATGCTCAGACCTCAATTATCACTATTCTTCAAATTGTTTGGTCTAAAATGTTCACCACATTACCCTGATCACTTCTCGCTATAACACTCACATGATCTCTCAATATCCAGCATGTTCTTGATCCAAACAGAAATTGTGTCATATCATTGATCATCACCAAATCCTCTCTAAGTTTCCAGAAACGATCTCATAACCACATACTATCAATCTAACCTAACAAACTGAGGTAATTCTTCTTATATTAAGGCGAGGGATGAAAGATTCAAACCTGTGAATTCTTGAATAACAGAAGTAGCAAAGCTTCAATTCAACCCTTCTACTGCTCTAGAATCATTCAATGTACCAAGTTCTTGCTTCTGTATGCAAGAGAATTGATTGCAAATGCTTAGAACTCCAAACCCGATGGTGACTTGCAGCAGGTGAAACTCAAATGCAAGAACATGATCCTTCAAGGCTTTGGCTATGGAATTGATCTGGAATCATTCAGTATCCTTAATAGAATTTGTTGAGATCAAAAGAAAGGATCAAAATGGTGTAGAATGCAGAAACTTATTTCAATTTGCACATGGAGGTTTCAAAGTTCACTCTCTCTCTTTCCTCTCAATCCTCACCAACCTTGCACTTGAACCCCTTCTAATCAATATATAGATGATGTTGGACCTCTCTAGAATCTTCTGGAATCATCCAAGGAGATGTTGAATTTCTCATGTCATCAAAATACCATCTCATGCCATACTCACACCAATTCTGGTTTCACTTGTTGCAGCAGCTTGTTATGATCCCAAAATCTCTCCAAATGAGATATTATATGTGTTACAATGCCTTGGAAGCTTGTGCATTGATCTCTCATGTGTTTTGCAAATGTTACTTAAGATGTAAGTAACTACTTTTCAAAGCAAGTCCACCGATTACACCTCAACTCAAAAATGTGGCTAAACCAAAGTTCTTAAAATGCTTTTTAGAGTCAAAATGATATATTACATGCCTTGGTTTGGATGTGTAGATAAAAAATATCAATTTCCAACTTTGGTTTATTTAACTTATACCCTTATTTTAGGTCATTTTTGCAACTTTGAGCTACAAGCACTTACAACATCTCATGACCTCTTTACTAGCCTTAAAACATCATTTTGAACAAGTTTTATGTTGAACATTTTCCCATTTGAAGCTTGGAAATAGGAGTTATGGCCTTATGATTGAAATGACCTGTAATCTCCAAATGACCAAAATACCCTTGACTTGTCAAAGCCATAACTTGAGTTCTACAAATCCTATCAAGGACTTCTAGTACTCTCTAGAAATCTAAGAGGATAAGGAACAACATTCATGTTGACCAAAAGTTCATAGGAATCATCCTTCTAGGGGAAACGTTTCATGCAAGTTGGACAACTTTCAAACTCCAAATTCACATGCCTCAGATGACCTGTAACTTGTCAAAGTCATAACTTGAGTTCTACAAATCCTATCAAGGACTTCTAGCACTCAAATTAAATCTAAGATCATGCTCTACAACATTCATGTTGGGGGAAAGATGAGATGACAATCACATCTTGAGCTAAACTGCCATGAAGATAGGGGTCAAACTAGGGGATTTTACACTATCAAGTCTTAGAAACCCTAGCTTGAAACTTCTCAAACTTTTCAATCATGATGAGTTAAACTTGGAATCATCCTTATAACATCTCAATGTATCAATCCATGATCACATGGCTCTTGAATTAGGTCTCAACCTTGTTCAAATCATCAGTTGACTTAGGGTTGACCTAGTCAAACCCTAGCTGCACCACTCATGGCTGAGCCTTCTTAATCTTGCACAATGACCTGTCTAGGCCTCAAAGTGATCTTCAACACTTCACATGAGCTCTCTCAAGACCTCAAGTCTAACTTCATGGCCTCAGAATCATCTGAGGACTTCCCACAACTCTCAAGTTAGGAGACACATACACTAGGTTTCAACCATTCTCTCTGAGGATCTTTTAACTTCTCTGACAAGGATATCAACCCTTGAACACTTGAATAACCTTCTTAGCTAGCTTCATAGTCTTGTGTAGCTCTTGGTTGGAAATCATACCTCTTGATCTCCTGCACACATGTCAATGAAATGCAAATGATAATGCTAATGTGAATGAAATGAAACACAAGCAAGGTAAAGAAATGGGCAAATTTTGGGGTGCAACAATATGCCCCTATTTAAGTTATTCTATCCGGAGATATGAATATTGACATATTCGTCTCAATAAGATCGAAGAGACTTAAATATAACAACAAACCCAATTTTTGGCCCTAAGATGCCACAAAATGCATATGATATGATATGAACAAACACAAAAAAGGATATCTGTGGGGAACACAGCACCACAAGAGACAAAAAACACTGAGGAAGAAACAGGGAGATTGAGACTCCATAAGGGAATGAAAAAATCCAAAGGGAACCAGTTGGGGAAAAATAAAACTCCACAGGGGAAAGACAAATGTGTAGGCTAAACCTATAACACACAACTGCTGGAGACAACAGAGGTTTACCAGGGAAATAAATCATTGGGAAACAACTCGACTTAGAGACGACTATGTTTGGAAAGAAACCCAAAACATAGTTAGAGGACAAATGATCCAACGAGGAAGACCTTAGCATAACAAAGCAAGGATCCACCGAAAAAGGGAACATATAAAAGGGACATCCAAATCCACCAAGGGAAGAGAATCCAAATCAACTGGGGAAGAGACACCAACTACCGGTTACTGGGTATGTAACAAAGGTATTCAAACTACTGAAGAAAAGAGATATATTTTCTTCTATCGGTCGCTGGGTAGAAAAAAAAGGCAATAAACTCAAAAGAAAGGATTATCATCTACCGCTTACTGGTAGAAAATAAAGATAACTAATAGGATAAAAGGGATAATATTACTTGCTACCGGTTACTAGGTAGAAGCAAAGGTAATAAGCCAAAAGGAAAGATTACCGACTACCGATCATTGGGTAGAAACCAACAGTAACTAACCAGAAAGGATGGAACATCACCTTGCACCAGACGTATGGTGGATTAACAAAGGCGATAAACTCAGAAGCAAGAATTATCAACTGCCAACAAGGTATCTTAACAAGATAACCAACCAAAAAAGGGTGAGAAATATTACCTGCTACCGGTAACTGGGTAGAAGCAAAGGCAATAAACTCGAAAGGACCAAAGTTCAATCTAGGAATCAAATAAAGAGAAACAGTCAAACAAGACTCAACCAAATGAGGAAATAACTCAAATGGGTTTGGTTCCTTCCAGATAAAAGACTGGAGAGAAAAGCTGAATAAAAAATCTCCCATGAGGAATAAACTCAGTAGGGAATTAGAAAGGATAAATACTTTTTTCTTAAGATTAACATTCTATTGGAGAAAGGACATACACACACACACACACACACACACACACACACACACACACACACACACACACACTCACACACACATACAGACACACACACACACACACACACACACACACACACACACACACACACACACACACACACACACACACACTCTATGGGAGAGACATGCACCAAATAGCAAGGCGAACACCAAGGAATGCAAAATAATTCACATGAAACATATGATGCAATGCATAGGGCAAAATGATGCACATGTATGAATATGAGTATGAATATGCTGACAAAATGAGCACAAAGATAAACAAGGAAGAACCCAACGCAGCATAGCCAGATACTTGGCCAAATCTCAACAAGATGAAGATAATGCAAGAGACCTTGCTAGGGATACTACTGCAATTCCTGCAGGGGATAAGCAAAAACCAACAAAGAAAATAAAATCCTAGTATGAGGTTTAACATCTTTAGGGAGAAAAAGATACTGCTTGGGACAAAATCCAAAGATAAATCTTCTAGCATCAACAATACTCGAACATGAGCTCCACTTCAAGGAAAAAACTGCTGGATAAACATAACCAAATCAAAACCTCCAATCTCTTATTAGGGCTAAGAAACATCCCCAAATTCAGCTGAGAAAGGATAAAGACTTGGTAGGGATGCACACAAAGCAAACTCTATTGGGGATATTAAATCAACTCTACAAAGAAGATGGAAAAATCTACTGAGGAAATGAGATTTCTGCAATCCTTACTAGGGATAATGAATACCCTTCCCAGGAAAACACTGAGCTTCGTACTTCAAGATTTTACCATTCTTGAAATCACTGTTGATATTCCTCTTTTAAATTCATAAATCAAGGAAAACATTTTGTACATTTCAAAATTATGATTATTTACTCATCTTTTGTTAAAAAAATTATCATAAAAAATAAATAAAATTGCATAAACTGAAACAACATAGGAATAACAAACAATTGGACAAAAGGCTCAAATTTTATTAATGAGAATGGTAGCCCGCAAATGGCATGACTCCATGGATTATTACAAAGTTGAAAAAGGGTATTTACATGGAAAGGGATACGTTGAAGTACAATGACCATTATTCTCCCTAACAATTTTTAATTCCACTATGCTCAAATCTTCGGTCAAGGATGATTGAATGAGAATATTTGATAGGTATTGCTGCTTCAAATGATAAAGTCTGGCCTGATGCAGTTACTTGCCATAATCCCTAACTTTTGCCTAGATTTCCCTCTCAGGTTTTCAATCTACCTGGATGATTATTTCAGTTTATGTCTCTAATTTTTCCTGAAGTTCCCTTTCGGGTTTTCAATCCACCTAGACGCTCATTTTTGCCTAAGTCGCCCTTTCAAGTTTTCAACTTAGCGAGCTGTTCATTTTATACTTTTAGGCGAAGTATTTCTTGACTGCATCGGTATTCACATGACGAGTGAACTCTTCACCATCCATAGTTGTAAGAATTAAAGCATCGCCAGAGAAGGCTCTCTTAACAACATATGGGCCTTCATAATTAGGAGTCCACTTGCCCCTAGAATTAGTGGTAAAAGACGAGATCTTTTTGAGCACGAGGACGCCTTCTCTGAATACGTGAGGTTGAACCTTATTAAAAGTTTTCTTCATCCTTTGTTGATACAATTGACCATGGCACGAAGCCATTTTTTACTTCTCTTCAATCAAATTCAATTGGTCATATCTACTTTGACACCATTCAGCCTCAGATAACTTGGCTTCCATCAGAACTCTCATAGAAGGGATTTCAATCTCTATCGGGAGCACTGCTTCTGTAACGCCCATTTTAATTATTTAAGTTTTACCCGTGTTATTTTATTATCGGCATGCCTTTTGTGGAAATTGTTGAGGATATAAGGAACATAATATTAATATTATATAATTGATAATGATAATAATGGATAATTAATATTAATGTTGATATTATTATTATTATTATTATTGTTATTATTATTATTATTAATATTAACATTATGAAGATTTTGTTAATTGGAATTGTTCTGGATTAAAAAGGAGAAAATGAGGATTAATATTATTATTGGAATTAAAAAGAGAATTTTGGAGTATTAGGGGCAGAAGTGCCATTTTGGATGAAAGGGAGAAAGGGAAGAACACGAGCAAGGAAGGAAAGAAGAACACGGTCTAGCAAGTGAAGAACAAGCTTGAAGAGTGCGATCAAGAGGAAGAAGAAGTGAGCTTGGCGGTGGAATTCTTGAAGATTCATTGATCGAAACTGCATTTGAGGTAAGGGGGGGGGGGGGAATCCGTTAAAATTGGTAGAATGCATGAATATTAGGTAGAAGGGGATTTCCCTTAACCCCATAAGTTTGATGATTATGTTTTACTTGGTGTTGTGATTCTGAGTTGTTGATGATATGTTGATTCCATTACATGTGTTGTTTGATCAATTTGAGGGGTTTTCGGGTAGTTCGAAGTTATGCCGAAGTTGATTAATTGAGTAAAGCTGAGGTTTAATCGGGTTTAATCAAGAGTAGATTCTGTAATTAAGTTTTTGAATGTTGAGCCGATGTGATGAGAACTGGTTTGAGTAGAATCGACTAAGTTCAGAGCGTTTTGCCAACTCTGAGCAGTATTATTTTTCTGAAATCGCAGATGTTCGCTAGCTACTTCGCTGGGCGAGTGAGTAACGAATCTTAGCTAGGGATTTGCTGGGGGAACTAAGTAGCGAGTGCTTCCAGTAGCCACTGTCTGGCTTCGCTAGGGAGTTTGCTGAGCAAGCAAGTAGCGAGCATTCGCTGATGCTTCGCCTAGCGAGTGAGCCAACGAGCATGACAGTGTTTTGTATTTTTTTTTTTTTGTGCTGTGTTGTTCTGTTCTCTTGTGCTGTTGGACCCTTGTTGGTCGTGATTGATTACAAGATTGATGTTGAATTAGGGAGAGTGTATGTATGGTGTTGGAATGTAATTTCCGTGTTAATCGTTTGAATTGGATATTTCGATTGGTGTATGACATGATACATGTATGTGGTGATGTGTGGAATATATGCATATAATTATATATATATATATATATATATATATATATATATATATATATATATATATATATATATATATATATATATATATATATATATATATATATATATATATATATATATATATATATATATATATATATATATATATATATATATATATATATATATATATATATATATATATATATATATATATATATATATATATATATATATATATATATATATATATATATATATATATATATATATATATATATATATATATATATATATATATATATATATATATATATATATATATATATATATATATATATATATATATATATATATATATATATATATATATATATGTGGTGTATGATGATGTGATCGGATGGATCGTGGGCACCTTGTGTGTGCGTGAATTGCTATTGTGCATTAGTGTATGCATATCATGATGCATGTTTGGGCTCAGGAGGAGCGTGGTAGGGATAGATCGTTGCTCAGATGGAGTGTATGCGATCTATCCTGAGTTTATTTTGCCTGTACTCCGAAGGAGAGGGGGTGGTAGGGATAGATCATTGCTCGGATGGAGTGTATGTGATCTATACTGAGTTTGATTGTTTGTGCTCAGGAGGAGTGTGGTAGGGATAGATCATTGCTCGGATGGAGCGTATGTGATCTATCCTGAGTTTGGTTGACGAACCAGTGAGTCGGTCCGCATATCATTGTGTCGAGTTGCATATGTTGCATTGTTGGTATGCTATGTTGGTGTGGGACAGTAGGTCCGGATTAATGTATGATGAATGATGTTTATGTTTTGTCTGCCTTTTATTCATTTACATTATTACCGTTATAATTTTGACTGTGATTTCTCACCCCTTGTTGTTGTTGTTGTGGTCTGTGCTTCTTCAGAAGTACAGACAATCCGGGTGCGTAGCTAGCTTAGATTGTAGCGAGTCGAGTCGTAGGGATGCTCTGATACGTAACACGGGGTTTTTGGGAGTTATTTATTTGTTTGATGATTTTGTTTATACTCCGTGTCGTATCACGTTTTGATGAATTCATTGATGATGTTTTGTATATTTTGGGCAGATGGTCGAACATGATGTAAGAGATGATGTACATATATGTATTTATGTTGTGACAAATTTCTTTTCCGCTGCTTATTTTGAAAATCTTTTAATGAAATGTTTTGTGGAAATTTTTGTGAAAAGTTATATCCCACTTTTGGAAGAGAAACTCTGATATTTTTAATTGATTTATTCGCATTTTATTTAACTTGGGAAGTGGGGTGTTACAAGTTGGTATCAGAGCAGGTCGGTCTGTCCGGCCAGTGTAGTGTTTTGAGTATGTCCTTAGGATAAAGGTTGTGTGTCTTTTGACCCAGTGTTGTTTTGGTTGAGCAGTATGGCAGGAAGGAATGATGCTGCTTTGGTTGCAGCTATGCAAGCGATGGCGCAGGTGGTTGCCAATCAGAATCTGGCTGTGGGAGCGCAATTCAGAGATTTGACGCAGTTTCAGAATAATAAGCCACCGAAGTTTAAAGGAGGGATTTTAGACCCTGAAGCTGCACAGAAATGGCTGAAGGCGATTGAGAAGATCTTCAGGACCATGGGATGCAGTGATGAGCAGAAGGTGAGATTCGGTACTCATATGTTGGAGGGTGAAGATGAGGCTTGGTGGGACAACAGTCGCCAGAGATTGGAGGATGCGGGAACTGCCATTACTTGGGAGGTGGTTTGGACGATTTTTCTGGAGAAGTATTTTCCGGAAGACATCAGAAGTGCTAAGGAGATTGAATTTTTGGAACTGAAGCAGGGTAACCTGTCTGTAGCAGAGTATGCTGCTAGATTTGAAGAGTTGGAACAATATTGTCCTCATTATAATACTGATGAGGCAATGACTTCCAAGTGTTTGAAGTTTGAGAACAGACTGCGTCTGGAGATTAAGATGGGGATCGCTTGTCAGAAGATCAGGAGCTACCCTGAGTTGGTGAGCAGAAGCAGGATTTATGATAATGACAACAGGGCAAGGATTGCACACTATAAGGCGGTGAATGATCGTAAGGATAAGTAGAGGTTTGGTGGTACTCCCTACAGCGTTCCGGCTGGTAAGGGAAAGCAGAAGGTTGTTGCTGATAAGAAGTTCAGAGAGAGGAGGGCATCTGTGGATTTGAGTTGTTTTCGGTGCGGTGTCGCGGGGCATCATGCTAATGATTGTCCTAAGGAGGTAAATAAGTGCTTCAAGTGTGGGAAGTCGGGCCATGTGATGGCGGAGTGCAGGACTAATGTGCCTACTTGCTATAACTGTGGTGAGAAAGGTCATATTAGCACTCATTGTGAGAAGCCAAAGAAGGTTCAGACATCTCAGGTCAGCGGTAAAGTGTTTGCTGTGGTGGGAACTCAATTAGCAGATGAGGAGCGTGCTATCAAAGGTACTTGTCTTATCAATAATGTTCCTTTGACTGCTATGATTGATACGAGTGCAACCCACTCATTCATTTATGTCGATTGTGTGAAGAGGTTAGGTTTGGTGCCGTCTACTCTTGAGCGGCGGATGACTATTGAAACTCCATCTATTGGTTCAGTGACTACTTCTTTGGTGTGTTTGAAGTGTCCACTGACTATCTTCGATAGAGATTTTGGGGTAGATCTGATTTGTTTGCCACTTGGAGGTTTAGATGTTATTCTGGGTATGAGCTGGTTGGAGTTCAACTGAGTCTACATCGATTATTTTCGGAAGGTGTTATTGTTTCTTACTCCAGAAGAGGAAGCATTGGCGGATTCCTTGTCTAATAAGGAATTGAGGATTTTGTTGGAAGAAGAAGCTAAGGTGTTTGCTTTATTTGCATCATTATCCGTTGACAACAAGGTGTTGTTGGAAGAGTTGGCAGTGGTGAATGAATTTCCGAAAGTGTTCCCTGATGATATTATGGAATTGCCTCCGAAGAGAGAAGTTGAGTTTAGCATTGATCTTGTTCCTGGTATGAGGCCTATTTCTATGGCGCCGTACAGGATGTTGGCAGTGGAGTTGGGCGAGTTGAAGTCTCAGATTGGAGAGTTATTGAATAGAAAGTTTATCAGACCGAGTGTGTCGCTGTGGGGAGCTACAGTGTTGTTGGTAAATAAGAAGGATAGTAGTATGCATCTGTGCATCGATTACCGTCAGTGGAACAAAGTGACCATCAAGAACAAATATCCTCTTCCAAGGATTGATGATTTGATGGATCAGTTAGTGGGAGCTCGTGTGTTCAGTAAGATTAATTTGAGGTCGGGTTATCATCAGATCAGAGGGAAGGATGGTGATATTCAGAAGACGGCGTTTAGAACTCTTTATGGACACTATGAGTATACAGTGATGCCTTTCAGAGTGTCTAATGCGTTGGGAGTGTTCATGGAGTATATGAACCGGATCTTCCATTCTTATTTGGATCAGTTTATTGTTGTGTTCATTGATGATATACTGATTTATTCTAAGTCGGAAGAAGAGCATGCGGAGCATTTGGGGATCTCTTTGCAAGTGTTGAAGGATAACAAGTTGTTTGCCAAGCTATCGAAGTGTGAGTTCTGGATGAAGACTGTGAGTTTCTTAGGGCATGTGATTTCTAGTGATGGTGTAGCGGTAGACCCGTCAAAAATGAGTGTGGTATTACAGTGGGAGCCACCGAAGACGCTAACGGAAGTTAGAAGCTTTCTGGATTTTCTAGATTGGCGTTGCCATTGACTCAGTTAACAAGAAATGATCAAGCTTTTGTGTGGGATGCTGCCTGTGAGGAAAGTTTTGAGGAGCTGAAAAAGAGGTTGACTTCAGCGCCAGTGTTGGTATTGCCGACTCCGAGTGAGCCTTTTGTGGTGTATTGTGATGCGTCTAAGTTGGGATTAGGCGGAGTTCTTATGCAGAATGGTAAAGTGGTAGCTTATGCTTCACGGCAATTGAGGGTGCATGAAAGGAATTATCCTACTCATGACCTTGAGTTGGCTGCGGTGGTTTTTGTGTTGAAGATTTGGAGACATTATTTGTTTGGTTCGAGGTTTGAGGTATTCAGTGATCATAAGATCTTGAAGTATTTATTTTGATCAGAAAGAGCTGAATATGAGGTAGAGGAGATGGTTAGAACTCTTGAAGGATTATGATTTTAGCCTAAGTTATCACCCGGGGAAGGCTAATATGGCAGTCGATGCTTTGAGCAGGAAGGCGATCCATATGTCGGCTATGATGGTGAAAGAGATGGAGCTTATTGAGCAGTTCAGAGATTTGAGCATGGTGTGTGAGTTTACGACAGATGGTGTGATGTTGGGCAAGTTGCAAGTGAGGAATGATTTCTTGGATATGATCAGAGAAGGTCAGAAGCTTGATGTGAAGCTAGTGGATGAGATGTCTGGAGTGGGAAGAGACTCCGATGGTGATTTCAAGTTGGATGGTTCAGGTGTGTTGAGGTTCCGAGGTAGGATTTATATGCCGGATAATAACGAGTTGAAGAAATCAATTTTGGACGAAGGACATCGTAGTAGCCTGAGTATCCATCCAGGAGCTACGAAGATGTATCATGATTTGAAAAAGTTATTTTGGTGGGCTGGCATGAAAAGAGATATCGCTCGTTTTGTTTATGCTTGTTTGACATGTCAGAAATCGAAAGTGGAACATCAGAAACCGTCTGGTTTGGTGCAACCGTTGGAAATTCCGGTTTGGAAGTGGGACTGTATAGCCATGGATTTTGTTACGGGATTGCCGAACACAGCAAGAGGATTTGACACTATTTGGGTGATTGTGGATCGGCTTACGAAGTCTGCGTATTTTGTGCCGATTAATATCAGTTTTCCGTTGGAGAAACTGGCAGAGATTTATATTCGGGTGATTGTGAAGCTTTGTGGTGTGTCTTCGAGTATTGTGTCGGATAGAGATCTGAGATTTACTTCAGAATTTTGGAAGAGTTTGCAGGAAGCTTTGGGCACTGAGTTGAAGCTGAGTTCAACATATCATCCTCAAACCGATGGACAGTCAGAGAGGACTATTCATTCATTGGAGGACTTGTTAAGAGCATGTGTGTTGGAAAAAGGTGGTGTGTGGGATACTCATTTGCCGTTGGTAGAGTTCACGTACAACAACAGTTACCATTCTAGTATCGGAATGGCACCGTTTGAGGCTCTTTATGGTAGGAGGTGCATAACTCCTCTGTGTTGGTATGAGACGGGTGAAAGTGTTGTTTTAGGACCAGAGATTGTGCATCAGACTACTGAGACAGTTCAGATGATCCGTGAGAAGATGAAAGCGTCTCAGAGTAGGCAGAAGAGTTATCATGATAGCCGAAGGAAGGAGTTGGAATTCAATGAAGGTGACCATGTGTTTTTGAGGGTTAACCCAGTGACCGGTGTAGGACGTGCATTGAAGTCCAAGAAGCTGGATCCGAAGTTTATCGGGTCATATTAGATTTTGCATAGGATTGTGTCGCAACTGCGAAAAACGAGGTCGACAAAACAGAAGAGTCGCCACCTTTCGTTATTTATCCCTCAGAGCGGGAAAGGAAACGATCAGAAAAACCTGACGAAAAGGAAAGGAATGGTCATCGCAACCATTGTCTGGGTTCGGGAGTCGGTTACGCAAGGGGAAGGTATTAGCACCCCTCACGTCCATCGTACTCGATGGGATCCACGCTTATTGGTTTGTCTACGGGTGAAAAAACAATCTATCTACGGCTGCTAAAGCTAAACGGAAAGAAACTGACTCGATAGAGCATCGCGCTCTATGCCTACGTATTCCCTCGTGCAATGGGAAAGTCAGAGTTAACGTAGTTCGGGAAACTACAGGGGAATTTGTTCGCCAAGACGTCGCGTCTTGTGCCTACGTACTTTCACACGGCGTGAAAGATCAGAGCTTACGTAGTTCGGGCTAACTACAGCTAGACAGGGTGTTCTCGATCACACAGGGGTGAGAGAAAGGATTGCCGATACTAGCGTACGCACTCTAGCAGTTAGGTGTATGCTGCTCGCTCAACGGAGACTTAGGCGTTACCTGTTTGCGGTAGAACGGACGTAGTATGTCGGGTTTTAAAGGTATGGGAACCTACGGGTTCTAGAACTACGGTCTGGTCTCAATCACGCTCGGGCAAGAGAAAGGGGATATCAGTCGTCAGTGGGAAAGTCTCGATCGCACGACAGCGAGAGAACGGAGAAGTTAGTTGTTAGTATGCTCGCTAGGATGTCGCATCCTATGCCTACATATTCTCGTCTGGTAAGAGAAATCAGAGCAGCTGTAGTTCAGCCAACTACAGCAAACGGGAAAAAGGAAAAAGGGAGCTCGCTAGGATATCGCATCCTATGCCTACGTACTCTTATCTGGCACGAGAGATCAGTGCAAACGTAGTTCGGCGGGGAAACGAGTATCGATTGCGCAAGGGCAAGAGAAGGGGTCTCAATCGCCTGAACGCGAGAGAAAAGGGTTTCGATCGCGTGGGGGCGAGAACAAAGAGGAAGCATGCTTACGCCTAAACGGGAAGGAACTCGGGACACACACGCAAGAACCTAAGGCGTAGGAGCGAATGCGTCGCATGTCACCTAAAGGGTACCATACTAAACATCCTAGACGATTGAGAGGAAACCCCTCAACTTTCATTTCCTACGTATCTAACGATACAGCTCACAACACTCGACAGTTGCACGAAGGCTCGAATAAGAACGATGATGTTGAACGAAGCGGCTCCGTTGGCTCCTGACATGTGCACAAGCTCCATTCAAATCTTCTCCTCTCTAGATCCTTGATGAGGACGCTCGAATCAGGACCAATGTAACACTTAGACCGTCATGGTTTGACTTATACGAGAAATCGAACTCTGAGAGGTAGCGTATTGATATCCGTGTCAAAGACAAGATAGAGAAATGATATCGAAAATCATTCTCCAATTGAATCGTGTCACACGGCCAACCCGAAATAAAATCGAAGATAAAATCGGATAAGAAAAGAAAATAGGAGAGAAATCCACTAACAAATGGAAATAAAATGCTACTCCTAAAATACGGCAATTAATTTCTACTAGAAAATATTCTAAAGAAAGACTAAAAGGAAATTGCATACAGAAAAATAGCATATAAAATTTATCTAACTCTAATAATATCCTATAAGAAAATAGGATGAAAATTCTATATTATAAAATCTATATCAAAAATATGCAATAATATTCTAAAACTATAAACTATAATCCCTAAGAGAAAATAGAAAAATAAAATCTACAATTATTACAAGCATATGTCCAATACAAGAGAAAAATTAAAAACAAAAGGGAGGAGGTACAACCTGAAAACTAGGTGTAAATGCAATAAAAAGAACACTGGTCCCGGCCCACAATACATCCAGAAAAAAACAAACAACAAAAAAACAAAGGGAATGGGGGTGCGCTGGGAAGATGGAGGTGCGTGAAGGAATTTCGCTGGTTGTTGTTGGGCTTAGGGAACTTGGGAAGCCCAAGATCAAAAAACAACAGGGACGAGGGTGTGAAGTCTGAAAAACGTGGGGTATGAGGTCCAAGACCTGACGTTGGGCTCAGAGGCCCACTAACCCCAAACCTAGCCACGGGGACCTTTCCTCTCCTCCTTTCATTCGCTTTGCTGAAAGAAAAAACCCTAGGTCCTCTCTGTCCTTCACCTCCGCCGCCTGTGACCTTTCCTCCGTCTCAACTATGTTCCACATCCTCTAACCTCTCCCTACTCAGACCCTACGCCAACTTTCTT
Organism: Lathyrus sativus; assembly: GCA_963859935.3. NCBI lineage: Eukaryota > Viridiplantae > Streptophyta > Magnoliopsida > Fabales > Fabaceae > Lathyrus > Lathyrus sativus. The sequence goes on from OZ012738.1 coordinate 286,343,190, forward strand.
TAACCGTCTCCACCGTGCAACCGTGAGATCAGAAGTTCGATCGCGGTGAAAATCTTGAGGTGATGATGAGTGTTCTTGGCGGTTGGAGTCGCTTGCATGTTGAAGACGATGATGAAGGATGATCTTGAGAATTTTGATGAAGCGGTTGATGTTCTAAGAACATGCGAAGAAGCTTTGAGGATCTTGAAGAGAAACTTTGACGAACAATTGGTAGTTGAAGATCTGCTGAAGATCTGTAGATCGTTGCTGGAGAACGTCTTGAATGAGATGAAGATGATGAAGGTTCGTTGAGGACCTTGAAGTTCTGGAAAACAGATGAACGTTCTCACTTTTCTAGCAAACAATGAAGATATGAATCTCTGGCGAACGATTGAAGAACATTGTTGAAGTTCTGGGAGACAGCGACGGAGTTCTTGAACTTCTGATGAATCTGGGGAAAAGAAGTGAAGAACACGATGGTGTTCTTGAATATTCTAGAAAAAATGCACATGAACATGAAGATTTCACGATGAGCGATTGATGAATCAGGATGAACGATGAAGATCTGGAGGCGATCTGGAGTTTTCCGGTGAGGTTGAACGAAGATGATGGATGAATACGAACGATGATGGTTGATGATTCTGGAGAGATGATGATGATTCCGGCGAGAAGAAACGGTTACCGGCGAGTTGTTGGACTTTCGACGTTAGTTGCGGTGGCTCCGGTGACCCTCCAGCGGCGGTTGCATGGCCGGCGGTGAGGGGAGAGGGTGAAACGAGGGTGGGGCACGTGTGGGACAGGTGGAACCAGTGTGGGGCATGAAAGGGTGTGTTGGCGGAGAGAGAGAGAGTGAACAGGTGGCAGGCTTTATACAGGGACACATGGCAGCGTGGATTGGGCCCCTAGAATGACACTTGGCCCACCGAATTTGATTTAACTGCACTTAATTCCACTAAGACCCAATTAAATTCTGATTAATTGCTTAATGAGGATTAATGCTAAACACGGTTGACTAAGACTCCATTAAGACCTGACTCAATTAATATTGCTAATTAACTTCTAATTAATCCTAATTAACAAAATGATTAATATCTAATGACCATCTAATTAATATCTATTAATTCTAAACCATATTAAGTCTAAAAAAAAAATTCTATAAAGTCTACTAATATCCAAACCAATTAATACCTAAGAAGAGATTTAAATCTATCAAATATCCTATTAATTTCTAAAATGAAACAATTAACATCTAAGAAAAGAATTAACTATCTATTAATTTCTAAACAAGTCAATTAACTCTAAAAAAATATTAAACCTATTACTTCTAGAAGAAAATTAAAATCTATTAAAATCTATTAAAAATTCAATTAAAAATCTATTTAATATCTAAAAAATATCTATTTAAAATCTAAATAAAAAAAATCTATTTCAAATCTAGAAAAAACAATTAAAATCTCTTTAAAAATCTAGAAATTAAGAGAAAAAATCTAAAAGTGCAAGGAAGGTCAATTACACCGATTAGAAAACGGATACGCGAACACAGCGAAATAAGCGGTAAAAACCCGGACACCGAAATGTCCTCAAAAATAACAGCGAGAGCTGAAAACACCGGGACGGACACAAATTCTCATAATAAATCATCGTATTCGAACTGGCCTGAAATGCCTGGAACGCCCGGAGAGGGCTGTAATCCCGATAAAATCAATCTGACTACAAAAATGCAATGTACACGGTATGTAAATGCATAATGCAAAATGAGTCGAAACATAAGCCAAATGCGATAATTGGTTGGTCAAATTTTGGGGTGCAACAGCTGCCCCTATTCAAGCGGCTTGGACCTGAAGGGTTGAGAAGCGAACGAATTTCAATCATTCAAAGGTAGAAGACGGTTGAATACAAAAGAAACCCAGAAATTTGCCAACCTGCAGAAATAAACTGCACAAACTACTTGGGGTACAAATATCCAGAAAACCTAATCCAGTTGTCACGGCAACAAACTGGTCAATCATCTGATAAAAACATCTAATCTCGCCATCCATCACCCGTGTGACGCCGCAAGTGTTGGATCATCAATCGAACTTCAAATTTTGCTATAATAAGCAGGCATCGAGCCATAGGACCACGTCAAAATCACAAACTTCTTGACCTTCATTTGTGAAGAAACAAACAAAATGCTACGTAAAGCGCGAACCAGGCATCCGGAGATTTGAACAAGCTACTCTGCGGGGGAAATCTCCGACGACACAAATACTTGAACAAATAATTCCACAGGGAGCCACTCCGTTAGCACGGGTAATGATTCTGCCAACACCGGTAATAATTCCTTTGATGAACCTAATAACCCCATCAACTACGGGTAATAGCTCTTCCAACAAGGCAATAATTCCGTCAACCAGGGCATAACTCCATCAGCCAGGGTATAACTCCATCGACTAGGGTATAACTCTATCAACCAGGGTATAACTCCATCGACTAGGGTATAACTCCATCAACCAGGGTATAACTCCATCGACTAGGGTATAACTCCATCAACTAGGGTATAACTCCATCAACCAGGGTATAACTCCATCGACTAGGGTATAACTCCATCAACCAGGGTATAACTCCATCGACTAGGGTATAACTCCATCAACCAGGGTATAACTCCATCGACTAGGGTATAACTCCATCAACCAGGGTATAACTCCATCAACCAGGGTAATAACTCCGTCAACCCGGTTAACAATCTTCGTCAACACGGGTAAAAATCTCCGTCAACACGGGTAACAATCTCCGTCAACACGGGTAACAATCTCCGTCAACACGGGTAACAACCTCCGTCAACACGGGTAACAATCTCCGTCAACACGGGTGACAATCTGAAGTTTAATCCATGGGATCTTTTAACGCTGACGTAACAGTAATCTGAGGAAAACTTCGCTGGGGAAGAAGGGAAACTTAACCAAGTAACTTTGATAAAAACACACATGATAGGACGAACGTCATCATCGCATATCTCATGCCAAAAAATCTGAATATGCGGAGACCATCCTGAACAAGAATTCCAATCTCCTGCAGGGAAAAACACATCGTCCATTGGAACTGACGGGCAAAAAACCTGCTCGGAGGTACACGTCTTCAATAGGAATTGACGGAAAGAAAAGTCCGTCGTCATCAGATGATTGATGGACAAAGCATAACCATCATATGATCTGAAAATCAAATAACCCAAAGAGCTGTCTGAACAAAGCTGCTGGATAAATGCCCCTGAACTGATTACAGAATGCTTCACGTTGCCACGGAAGGCTGATAGAAAAACTGGCTTATGCTTCGTATGCATATGCGTATGTTTGCATTCTTCTATGGCGTAATGCTCTATATAAGATGGAATGCTACGTATTTGACGATGAAATGACAATATGATGCAACTATGATGATATATGCAAGATGCAAATGCAGGCTCGGGCTGCTGGAGAAAAGCTGTACCCAGAAGGATCATTCCAGCAAAATAAATGCTGGAAAGGTGAAGCCAACTCCGCCGCTGGAGAAACTGGATACGGAACCGCTTCAGAAAAATAAATGCTGAAGACAAAGCCAACTCCGCTGGGGATAACCGGATATCACATAATTATTCCAGCAAAATAAATGCTGGAAAGGTGAACCGACTCCGCTGGGGATAACCAAATGTGCTAAGTAGATTGGACTTCCCTGGGGATAGCTTACACGTGCCAATGAAAATTGGACTTTGGCTGGGGAGAACAGACGGAGTCTTCCTGCGTACCAATGAAGTTTGGATTTTGAGATTGATGCGCCAACACAGATTGGGATTTAGGAATGGCGCGCCAATAAGGATTGGGCTTCCTGACAACTGCCAATAGGGATTGGGCTTTCAGGCTATCCGTGATGGGTCAGGTACGACTGACGCTGGACAACATCCTGTCTGAATTCACAGTTTCTAGTTAAAGGGTCAAGGGATAATAGCACGACTTCCCGACATTCGCCTCACACTTGAAGATTGGTTGAACCTGCTTGAGTAGCTCTGAGTAGCTCTGATGACACGGAGAGGAACAATTCCTTCGCTTCTGATATGACCCAGTTTGTGGGATCTCTGTCGGGATATTCCTCAAAAGGAAATCTAAAATTTTGTACCCTGATGGCCTGACATGAACTGCCCCAGCACTCTGAACCTCAGAGAGATGCTTCGGATCAAATGCCCCTCGGGCAAGAAACAACTTCGGCACTTTTCTTAGAGTGGCCTGCCCCTGTCCGCAGCGACTTTGCCCCTGATTGGCTGATCTGCGGGGAAATACACTGGTTGTCCTCGAAAGATTGATCAAATCTCGACCTGATTGCTTCAAAACAACCGACTTCGGATGGCTGACATCACTAGGGATTACTTGATATAGCTTGCCCCGGTTCACGGAGTATTCGGGTGTTCCGCATTATATCCTGATCAAACTTTCCACTGTAGGAAACTTTCTTGCTGTTAAGCGCTTACTCGCAGGTAAGACCAGTTGTTCTGCATAACAGATATATTAATGCAATGCATATGATAATTTTGACATCCAATCTGTTCACTAGAAAGGAAAAAACATTTTATGGCATATAATGAACAAATCATTAATCAGAATACCAACATCAGTACCAACATGGTAAGGAGAACCCTTTTAGGAGTCAGTTTCGACGCGATCTTTACCGAAGTATGCCTTCGAAACAAACCTGCTTCAATTAGGACTTTTGAAGGTTGTAACATGGTCAGGTTCACGGTTTTGAAAGGAAAGGATAAAGGCTCAAAATTTATTTTAACCCACCCATTCTCCTTGATGTTCTCCAATCCTACGTTCGGCTAATTCGACCTCAGCGCTCACTTCTCAGAGGTTGAAGGATAGGAGTGATAGTTCGAGAAACCATGAGTTTTCGGAGTGACAGCCACTCACTTTTCGTCTTTGACACTTGGGGTCACACGACTCGTACTTCATTTGAGGATTTTTCTTTTGTAATCCTTTTCAGTTTTTTCGCTTTCCCTAATTTTTTCCTGGACTGGCTCTTTTGAGCTTCTTCTGATTATTAAGTCCAGCGGGATGCCCTCATTTTTGCCTAAGTCATTTGTTTTCAAGTTTTGACTTAGCGGGCTTTTGATTCTTTTCTTTCTCTCTCTTTTTTTTTGAACAAGTCGTGTGACACTGGTTGTCTGACTCTTTGAGGCATAATGTGACTGTTTCACTCCTGATGCTTAACCACTGCAGTTTTTTAGGCACGGCCTCTAGAGGTGTGATCGATCCTCGAACGGACACTCCTTTCTGCAATTTGGACGCTCGGTCAAATTAGCTAACACCTACCCTGCCCTGGGTTAAGATTGAGGGTTTTTTCGTTTTCCGAAAGAAACTCCTACTACTAGGCTCAAAGGGGTTGACAAGGGATTATCTTCCTTATAACTCTGGTGTGTAGGGATTTGAAACAATTCCTGTACATCATCAGCAGGTTTTATTTTCAAAAGCATACAATCGGAAGCTTGCGCGTCTTTAAACTTCGTCATCCTCCCCAGATTCCGCTTAACCAAGCGTTGGATATCTGTAAAAACATTGAGTGAACACGACTGGATTAAATCAAAACATGCATACTCATTTCATTATCAATATCAATTGAAAACAATACAAGTTTTACAAATGCAATTTGCACTTTAACAGAAAAGAATCTAAAAATGCAAAGACATGACATGATAAAACAAGGATTGCTAGCTTCTGGGAACTGGGCTTTTCGAACTTGATTTGCTGCTGAGCCAGCCATCTTCAGAATTGATTGTTGAAGTCATCCTGATACTTCTCTGAACATCTGCTATCAATGAACTCTCCCATAACCTGAACTGATTCATCCACTTGGCTGGATGAATGAAGGTCGACACCCTGAGGTGTGATAGTTATCCTGTTGGAATTCAGCAAGGTCTGAATTTGGCTTCGAAGCACCTTACAATCATCTGTTGAATGCCTCTGTGCCCCAACATGGTACTCACAGCGAGCGTTGGCATCAAAACCTAGAGGATAAGGCGGGATCATTGGATCGGTCGCCTTCGGCACTATCATCCCACTTTTGACCAAATTCGGCAACAACTGACTGTACGACACTGGTAGCTGAGTAAACTGCCTTTCAGGTTTCCTTGGTCTTCGTCGGGCATGCTGACGCGGCTGACGATGATACGGCTGTTGACTCTGGCGGGTAACAGATATCTGACAGACAGACGCAACAGGTTGCTGGCTCTGAGCACTCGAAGTGTCTGGATATTGAATCTAAGGTACGGGAGATTCTGAGACAACATCACTTCCTTTCTCCCATTCTTCTTGAGAACTGACAATTGATTCATCTTCATAGACAGCAGTATAAGGAATATCTTGAATCTTTCCGCTCTTGATTCCGCTCTCAACATGTTCTCCTACTCTTATCAAGTCCGCAAAGCTTGCATTTCCACAACTGAACAATGTGTCATAGTAACGACCCTTCAGAGTACCCACGAAAAGGTCAACCATTTCTCTCTCCACAAGCGGTGGTTGAACACGAGCATCCAATTCTCTCCATCCCCGCACGTACCCTCTAAAGGATTCATTCTCCGCCTGAGATAATTCTTGCAAATTCACGCGACTAGGAGTCATATCCAGGTTGTAGTCGTGCCGCTTCACGAAGGAATTGGCTAGATTAGACCATGATTTGATGCTAGCACTCTCTAACTGCATGTACCAATCCAAAGATGATCCGATCAGACTATCTTGGAAACAGTGAATCATAAGCTTGTCATTAGCGACATGTGAAGTCATTCTTCTGCAGAACATAACCAAATGTAGCTTCGGACAACTATCCCCCTTGTATTTCTCAAAATTGGGCGTCTTGAACTTTGGAGGCAACATAAAGCCTGACACCAAACACATGCTTGCAGCATTCAGGTTAAGAGTATTCTTATTTATCAAGGCAACCATCTGATCTTCCAACAGCTGAAGTCTTCTCGTATCCTCAACAACCCTCGGGTTCTCAGCATTAACCTTCGGAGCAGCCTTCTGACGATCTGGCACAGGGAAAGTGAAACGCTGATAGTCTGTGTCATGGAGAGAAGATGCATCTCTGTCTCTGACGGGAATCTGCACATTCTGGGTTTGAGCAACATTGTTCACCGGAGTTCTCTGAATGTTGTTCTCTCCTTTATTCATAGCTGTTATGGCTTCCATGAACTGACTCAACTGGTTCTTCAACAGTTCAAGCTCTGCCCTGGTAACAAACTGATTCTGCTCTTCGGAGTCCATGATCCTTCCAGAAACTAACTCAAGTCTAATGCGAATGCCAGGAAGTCAACTGCGAGTTGGACAAAAGATGGGTAAGCTCTCTGTTCCGGCCGAGGATGGATATGCAGGCATGAGATGCACATGAAATGAAATGCAAAATGCAACAAACACGGGATCACAACCCCCACAAAGCTCTGAATACTGTTGCGCTGCTGACGGGATAAGTTCGCTCTGACGAGAGAAAACCAAAATACCGGGTAGGCTGGAAGTCAAGTTTCCTGCAAAAACCCTCCCACTCACGGGTATGGACCTAAACTGACACAGGTTCGGCATCCTATGCGGTCATCAGCGTCACAGACTTTCAAGAATGATGATACGATACCCAGAAGGTGTGGCATCATCATCTCTTGAAGCGGCCTCACTCGGCTGAATCACAAGTGATCGGTCCCCAGAGTCGACAATCCTCCAAACCAACAACCCCTCAAGCCCGAAGGGCTGGAAAAGAAGTCAACCGGGAGAACCTCGTCTGAGCGTGGATTTCATGAGACACTAGTGCCTGCAAAGCAAGCACGCGCCCACTAATTTCCACAACTAATGCTAGGTACACTCAAGCCTGGGTCTGGCTTTTCACTCATCAGAGCTCCCCTCCCACAACAGCACACTAGCAACAGATAATAAGTGCGGGAAATGTAAATACAGCAGTGGTATACAACATACAACGCACAAAAATAAACACCCACAGACAAGCAAACAAGCGCTAGGATTGACTCTCGTCGGGACGTTGGATCCCTCAGATTGACTCGCATAGGGACATTGGATCCCCAGGAAACTATCTTAGTCCCCAGCAGAGTCGCCAGTTGTCGCTACTGTGAAAAACGAGGCCGGCAAACAGAAGAGTCGCCACCTTTCGTTATTTATCCCTTAGAGTGGGAAAGGAAACGATCGGAAAAACCTGACGAAAAGGAAAGAAATGGTCATCGCAACCATTTTCTGGGTTCGGGAGTCGGTTACGCAAGGGGAAGGTATTAGCACCCCTCACGTCCATCGTACTCGATGGGATCCACGCTTGCTGGTTTGTCTACGGGTGAAAAAACAATCTATCTACGGCTGCTAAGCTAAACGGAAAGAAACTGACTTGATAGAGCATCGCGCTCTATGCCTACGTATTCCCTCATGCAATGGGAAAGTCAGAGTCAACGTAGTTCGAGAAACTACAGGGGAATTTACTCGCCAAGACGTCGCGTCTTGTGCCTACGTACTTTCACACGGCGTGAAAGATCAGAGCTTACGTAGTTCGGGCTAACTACAGCTAGACAGGGTGTTCTCGATCACAAAGGGGTGAGAGAAAGGATTGACGATACTAGCGTACGCATTCTAGCAGTTAGGTGTATGCTGCTCGCTCGACGGAGACTTAGGCGTTACCTGTTTGCGGTAGAACGAACGTAGTATGTCGGGTTTTAAAGGTATGGGAACCTACGAGTTCTAGAACTACGGTCTGGTCTCAATCACGCTCGGGCAAGAGAAAGGGGATATCAGTCGTCAGCGGGAAAGTCTCGATCGCACGAAAGCGAGAGAACATAGAAGTTAGTTGTTAGTGTGCTCGCTAGGATGTCGCATCCTATGCCTACATATTCTCGTCTGGTACGAGAAATTAGAGTAGCTGTAGTTCAGCCAACTACAGCAAACGGGAAAAAGGAAAAAGGGAGCTCGCTAGGATATCGCATCCTATGCCTACGTACTCTCGTCTGGCATGAGAGATCAGAGCAAACATAGTTCGGCGGGGAAACGAGTCTCGATTGCATAGGGGCAAGAGAAGGGGTCTCAATCGCCTGAATGCGAGAGAAAAGAGTTTCGATCGCGCGGGGGCGAGAACAAAGAGGAAGCAGGCTTACGCCTAAACAGGAAGGAACTCGGGACACACACGCAAGAACCTAAGGCGTAGGAGCGAATGTGTCGCATGTCACCCAAAGGGTACCATACTAGACATCCTAGACGATTGAGAGGAAACCCCTCAACTGTCATTTCCTACGTATCTAACGATACAGCTCACAACACTCGACGGTTGCACGAAGGCTCGAATAAGAAAGATGATGTTGAACGAAGCGGCTCCGTTGGCTCCTGACATGTGCACAAGCTCCATTCCAATCTTTTCCTCTCTGGATCCTTGATGAGGACGCTCGAATCAGGACCAATGTAACGCTTAGACCGTCATGGTTCGACTTATACAAGAAATCAAACTCTGAGAGGTAGCGTATTGATATCCGTGTCAAATACCGTCATGGCTCGAATCAGAATGATTTCTCCTCCCTCAGCCGAGTTTGCAGACGTCCAAAAGAGCCGAGTCCTTGGAAGTTGATCAGATCAGGGTTGATTTTCCCCAGTGGAGTGTGGAGCAGCTGAAGTTGTTTCCCCACAGAGTGATCATCCCCAGAAGAGTTAGCCGAGACGGCCACGCAGTTCACTCCCGCGATTGACATCGCTTTCCTTCAGCAGGTTCGGGTTCTCGTAAAGCTTCGTCCCCTGCAGCAGTCAGCTGAAGTTGTTTGCCCTGCAGCAGTCAACCGGAAGATCATTTCCCCAGGCGGAGTCCAATTGATATCGGCGTGCCCACGTTCTCCTCAGCAGGATGACTCCTCTATCTGAGTAGTTCTTTCTCCTTGACAGGAGAATTCCCCCTCAGCATTTATTTTGCTGACGGGATCGCATCATTGTGCATGACTGCATAGCATTTAACACTGCATAGCATTTAACACTGCATAGCATTTAACACTGCATAGCATTTAACATTGCATAGCATTGTGCATGATTGCATGGCATTTAGCATAAACGCATATCATTCCCACCGTGTGGGGCATAGCGCAGAAGCATATGCATCATAAGCATGATCTAGGTCATTATTATTCTTGCCTTACGGGTGTTCGGCCGAAGGATCGGTTGCTCAGGATGATTCCTGATATTCTCTCCAACAAGGTCGCTTTCTTAGGATGATTCTTAAGACCCCGGTGTAATCCCCACTGTCGCTCGCTCAAGATGATTTTTGAGATCCCCAACAAAGTCTGCAGTTCAAGACGATTCTTGAATTCCTCAGCAGGGCCGTTTGCTTAAGATGATTCTTAAGACCTCAACGCAGTTTCCCGAGTTGTTTGCTTAGGATGATTCTTGAGCTCCCCAGTAGCGTCCCCAGCAAGAGTTGCCCAGGAAGATTCCTGGAATACGCAGCAGAATAAAGTCTCCAGAATGGTTATCGGTTCAGGATGATTCTTGAAGGTGCCCGACGGAGTTGTTTGTTCAAGATGATTCTTGAAGTCCTTAGCAGCGTGATATGTCTGCTCCAATAGTGATGTCTAATCTGAAGATTGACTTCGTAAACGCCTGAAGGTGGTATCAGAATGTTCCTGTGGATTCAGATTTCCTTGTTGATGAATCAACATGTGTCTGAAGACAGAGTTCAGAAGTTGGTAGGTCCAATTGTTGTTTTCAAGGTGATCCGTGTTGGCCCGAAGACCAAGTCAGTTACCCTGAGGCGATGATTGATTGCGATCAAGCGAATGATATTTCTTCTGACTGAAGTCGAAGATATTTCTCCAGCTGAAGCGGAGTTTTGCCTGAAGGCAAAGTGTTTGAATCCCCGTAGAGTCATGAATGGCTCAGGATACCATTTCTCTGACTGAAGTCACAATTATCCCCAAGGTCATGAACGACCTAGGATTCATTTTTCGGACTGAAGGCCGAAATATATCCCTGACTGAAGTCTCGGATGCTCTATAGCAGAGGCGGAGTTGCCTGAAGGCATATCCATGTATCCTTGAAGGTCAAGGACCATTGCTTTAGACTGAAGTCGAAGATGCATCCTGCAGAGTTGCCGACGGGCAAAGTTTACATCCTTGAAGGCCAAGGATGTTCTTTCTAGCTGAAGCTGGAATGGCCAGGGGCCAGGGTTTCATCTTTCTTCATAAATACTTGAAGATTTTTCTAGCTGAAGCTGGAAATGGCCAGGGGCCAGGGTTTCATATGTCTTTAATGTTGAAGTTCTACGGCGGGCAGTGTGCAGTAGTATTCCAATGTTCGTTATGGTTCTGAGGGTGAACCCCAGATCAGAGTGTGCTCGGTTAAGTCTCTCATTCCCAGCGGAGTAGTTTCAAATACGCAGGTGTACCTTTTTGTTCTATTTACCAGGGGTGAACCCCAGGTCAGATGTTGAATGTGTCCAGCGGCGAGGTTGGATGTTTGTTCGACGGCGAGGTTGAACGCTCGGATTTGACGGCGAGGTCAGACTCTTTAAATCCCCATCAGAGATGATATCTGTACGACGGAGATGTCCAGTGTCTCCCACTGATGTGTGTTTCCAACGGCGACGTCAGATTCAGCTCTCCAGCGGCGAGGTTAGGTGTCTGAAGGCAATGTCAGAAGAATTTAATGTGGATAACTGACGGTGATGTCAGGTCGATGTTTCTCCAGCTAGCTGTTGAGCAGCTAGTGTTGCAGTATTCAAAGATTTGTTCCCCGCAGAGTACCGTGTGCTCGTGCAGTTGGCAAATTTTCGGGTTTACCGGTATTCAACCGTCTCGTACCTTGATTGGTTGAGAGTCGTTCGCTTCTCACCCAGTCAGGTTCAAGCCGTTTGAATAGGGGCAGCTGTTGCACCCCAAAATTTTACCAACAATTATTTATTCACTAAGTGTTTGAAAGTTGATACCTTCATCAGAAAGTTCAAGAGATCCTCAGAGGAAGTGGATTGAAACCAGGGTTGTGTGCTTCATAGCTTGAGAGTTGTGGGTGCTCCTCAGATGATTCTGAGACTTTAAGAATGAACTTGATGTTTTGAGAAAGCCTATGAGATGTCTTGATAGCCATTCATGAAGCCCAGAGAAGTCATTATGCAAGAGTTCAGAGGATTCAACCATGAATGGTAGAATTAAGGTTTTGACTGGGTCAACCCTAGGTCAACTGATGATTTGGAGAAGGTTGAGACCTAATCCAAGAGCCATGAGATCATGGAGTGATGTATTGAGATGTTATAAAGATGATTCCTAGACCAACTCATCATGATTGAGGAGTTTGAGAAGTTTCAAGTCAGGGTCCCCAAGGATTGTCAGTGAAAAACCCTAATTTGATCCCTATCTTCCAGGCAGTTTTAGCTCTAGATGTGATTGATATCTCATCTTCCCCACAACATGAATGTTGTAGAGCTTGTTCTTAGCTTTAATTTGAGTGGTGGAAGTCCTTGATAGGAGTTACAGAGCTCAAGTTATGGTTTTGACAAATTACAGGTCATCTGAGATATGTGAATCTGAGTCCTTGAAAGTCACCCAACTTGCAGACAACGTTTGCCCTAGTAGGATGATTCCTATGATTTCTTGGTCAACATGAATGTTGGAGGGCATCTTCTTAGATTTAATTTGAGTGGTAGAAATCCTTGATAGGATTTGTGGAACTCAACTTATGGTTTGAACAAGACAGGGGTATTTTGGTCATTTGTCAGTTATAGGTCATTTTAGCCAATGCCTAAAACTCCTATTTCCAAGCCTCAAATGGAAAAACTCAAAACATGAAAGTTGTTCAAAATGTGATTTTAAGTCTAGAAAGAAGGTCACAAATTGTTGGAAAAGCTCATAGCATGGATTTGCATGATTGGTCAAAAATGAACTAAAATGGCTTATAAGTTTAAAAAGTTGAAAATGAAAATTGGTTTGGAAGATCTAGGAATCCAAAATAGGTCATCCAATATATCATTTTGATTGGAAACATCATTTTGAGAACATTGGTTTAAATAGAATTTTGATTTGAAGCTTTAAAATGGGACATGCTTTGGAAAATTGAAACTTGCATATTAAGGCACCTTTGGAAATCATAGCACAAGGCAAGGAAAGGCATGATTTTCACTCATTCCTTCTCAATATCTCACATAAGGAGAATTTCACACCAATTTTGCAAGGTTTAAGGCATGATGCATGAGATTTTCAACTTACCATCACATGAGATTCCAAGACTTTTCTAGATGATTCTAGAATGATCTAGTTGTTTCCATCCATCATTATAAAAAGAATGAATCACAAGGAGGAAAAGGTTGGTGAAACTTGGTGAATTGAGCAGAGAGGAGGGAGATTCGAGCTAGGGTTTCAAGGTGCTCCATTATTGCATTTCAAGATCAAAGTCATTGTTGCAAGCTTCCTCATTCAAGAACTGTGCAAACAGAAAGTTTATCTTCATTGGAGGATCATTGTGGAGAAGAATCAAGCTTGGAATCGTGCCCTAGCATCACCTACCATCATCACTTGACAGGTTCTTTCTCTTCTCTCTTTCACCTTAATTATGCATAGATAGATCGCATGTTAGGTTTAGAATGGCTAGGCTAGACTAGGTGATGAAATTCTGAGAGTTAGAGCCAATTCCATGGAGTTCCATAACAGGTGCAAGAATCTTTGATGATCAAGAACTAGCTGTTTAGGGAGTTTTAATTAGCATGGATTAGGTTAGATTAACTAGGGTAGCATGTAGAACAAATTAATGCCCTTAGGTTGAAGCTTTATCGTGGTTGATCTCAGATGAGCATGGTAGTACCCAAGATTTGATGCATTCGGTTTGGACGATTCAAAGGGAATTAAAGAAAATTACACGTATCACCTTGTTCCTTGCAATGAGTAGAGCACTTTTTCAGTTGGAAGTTTTGCATTTCATCAAGTCTGGGGAGAGAACGCACGGCTGGAAGTTTGATGCATGAATTCTGGGTTCTGAAAACCCTAGGGTTTCGTTTGGGACGATGGCTGTCCATCGTTGGATTCGTCCCCAGGATTTGACTAATTCGCTGCATCCAACGGCTCAGATTGAGTGAAGAAAACGGAGGGAAAAATTCAAATGGAAACGCAGTCGTTTCACTTAAGCAAATTCTGGGCCTATCTCTTCTATTCACACCCCCCACGCGTGCTGGCCCACTTGAAACAACTATCTGACCCTTCTATTTCCACCCCCCTCCCTTTTATATTATTTTTATTTCTTTTTAATTCTTAATATTTTTGCAATCTTAATAAATTCATAAAAAATTGATAAATGATGATTTTTTACTCATTCTTTTTTCTATGTTTAGATAATTTTGTGTAGAGAAATATAAAAATAAAAATGAAATTTTATTTTTAATGTGGAATTTTTAGTGATATTTTCTTTTAAATGGTGTATTTTCTTTCCTTTAGTTGGTACCTTATCTTGCAAGAATTGTTTTAGGACCTTCCCTTAGGTTTTTTAATTCATTCTTTTTTGTGTAATTAGATATTGAACCCTAGTTTCATGTAGGATTTATCCCTTGATTTTAGAAATTAAATCTGATGTAGTTTGATTGTTGGACATTTAGGTGTTCTAATTAGGGTTTTAAGTTGTATAGGTAGACTTCAACATTTTATTTTTGGGTTTTATAGGCCAAATTAGTGTATGGGAAATACATGGGTTAAGGGTAAGTATGTATAGAATCCCCTAGAATTTTACTAGAATATTGCATGGTGTTTTAGTATTTTTCATTGATTTTTGAATGTATGGATAGTATGTGTGTTGCTTAAAGGCATAAGTTGTATTGTTGTGTTTTCTTTCCTTCTCTGTTGAGTGTGTGAGCTTCGAAGATTGAGTTGAAGACCTTGTGGATCATCATGGAAGCTTTGAAGACCTTGCAGAGGAGTTTAGCATAGCTTTTGTTGTTTTGTTTATAGGTTTATAGGTGCATAGGCAGAGCCCTAGATAGAATACTTTGTTCAATAAACAAGGAGTGTCTTGTTCACCTCCCTTCTTCTCTGTGACATAGAGTCCCTTAGGGGTATTCACCTCTCTCCTTTGGAGGGATTAGTGACCTTGCCCTCTGAGGTAGAACTTTGAGAGAGCCTTCCCTTTGGTGTTAAGTCCTCAATGGCATCCTTTGGAAGTCAGTGAGCACTGCAACATCCCCCACTCATCTTATTGACTGAATCTTGTTTGCTGGAGCATTTGAGCCATTGCAGATAGAAGCTGAGGCCTTGAAGAGGATGATTCCTTGAAGATTATTGAAGTCTGAAGACTCTGTGAAGATCAAATTGATACCTGAAGATCCCTGAAGATAGTGAAGCCTGAAGGTAGAGCTGATCAAAGGAGCTGAAGCTCAAGGGAGAAGGTGAGTTGATACTCATGTTGTAGGGTTGATACCTGGAAAGCAAGTGATCTCTGAAGTCTGAAGACTGGGTTGCTGCTGGAGGAGCTGAGGCTTTCTTCTGTTTTCTTTGATGTATTGTGTGTTTTGTCTGATTTGTCTGTTGCATTAGACTAAGCCCATTTAGAATAAGTTCAGTCTAAGAGCATGAATGCATCTGATTGTATTGTTATTGCTTGGCTTTGCTTGCGGGTATTCGGTAGATCCCAGCTCCCTTGCCCATGTGTTTATTTTGCTTGATAGCATGATGTCATTTTCTGTCTGTATGATTGCAATTTACCGTTTTTGCTTGATAGCATGTTGTTTATTTTAGTATGATTACTGTTATTTCATGACTGGCTTGAGGTTGAGACGAGCTTGTGGAGGCTGAAGCCCCACACACATTTCCTCCCTCACTTGCATTGCATGCATTTTACTGTTAAAGCTGATGCTTTTGTCTGTTTTGGTGTATCATTGACATGATCCCTTAGGACTCTCATTTCCTCTGATGAGGATTTGACGATAGACTTTTAGGTTGAAACCTATGCATGACAACATCTAGGAGTTCCCTGTTCAAACCTCAACCATAGGATGAATCCATGGCATGACAACAGTAGGACTTGATAGTCTCCCTCCTAGTTGGGCCTGTTCTCTTCTCATCTCGAAGCAGTTTAAAATACAGTAATCATGAATGATTTCTTTCGTACGTTACGAGCCTTAAGCTATCTGAGAAAGGATTGTTGGAGAGTTTCTTTTCAACAGTCTGGATGTTTAGTATGGTACCCTTTGGGTGACATGCGACGCATTCACTCTCAGGTCATAGTCTCTAGTGCGGTTGAGATCGCAAACATAATAAAAAACACTTCTGTTAGGAGATAGCCCGTAGTTTCCCGAACTACGTGAGCTCTGATCTCTCATACCTGTTGAGAGTACGTAGGCACAAGATGGCGATGTCTTGGCGAGCTACCTTTCCCCCATAATCCTTCGTAAGCCGAACTACGTTGACTCTGATTTCTCATTCTCTGATGAGAATACGTAGGCATAAAGTGCGACGCTTTGCCGAGTCATCTTCTTTTCTTTTTTCAGCCAGCCTTGATAGGTAGATAGATTATAACCAACCCGTCCGAGTAAACAAGCAAGCGAGGATCCCGTCGAGTACGACGGACGTGAGGGGTGCTAATACCTTCCCCTTGCGTAACCGACTCCCGAACCCAGACAATGGCTGCGATGACCTTGTCTTACCCTTATTCGTCAGGTTTTTCCGATCGTTTCCTTTCCCGCTCTGAGGGATAAATAACGAAAGGTGGCGACTCTTCTGTCATGCCGGCACCTTATTTTCGCGCAAGCGACAGCTGGCGACTCTGCTGGGGACTCCAACGGTTCCCTGCGAGTCAATCCTATCGTTTGTATGTTTGCTTGTTGGGTTGCGTTTATTTATCGCATTTTTACTTCTCGCACTTTATTTCCCGCATTTTATTTCCAGTATAATATGATTATTTGTGCTGTTGTGGGATGGGGGTTCTGATTGAGTGAGAAGCCAGACCCAGGCTTGAGTGCACCATAGACTTAGAGTGGAAATTAGTGGGCGCGTGCTTGCTTTGCAGGCACTAGTGTCTCATGAAATCCACGCTCAGACGAGGTTCATCCGGTTGGCTTCACTTTCAACCCTTTGGGTTGAGACGGTTGCTGGTTTGGTGGATTGTCGACTCTGGGGACCGATCATTTGTGATTCAGCTAAGTGAGGCCTCTTCAGGACTTGACGATGCCACTCCTTCTGGGAATCGTATCATCAGTTCTGAAAGTCTGTGACGCTGATGAACGCATAGGATGCCGTACCTTGAGTCAGTCTAGGTCCATACCTGTGAGCGGGACTGGGTTTATTGCAGGAAACTTAGACCTTCAGACTACCTGGTTTTCTCGACAGTAAATCAGTTGTGTCGGGTTCTCAGTTGCAGACATGTTCTTGATAGAGCAAGAGTTTTTTGATCAGAGGATCTTGTCGCCGGGTGTTTGTCTGTTCTTGATAGAGCAGGTTTTGATCAGTATGTTATCATCAGTGGTTTGTTCTGGATGGAGCAGATTTTGAGTGAGGTCTGAAGACCTCATCGGCAGATGTTATTTGTTCTTGATAGGGCAAATTTTGAGTGAGGTCTGAAGATCTCATCAGCAGCTGTGTGTTTGTTCTTGATAGGGCAGATTGTGATTTTGGGGTCTGAAGACTTCAACAGGTGTTCCTTGATCTTGCACCCGGGGTCCTTATTATCAGTCACTTACTCTTGCCAGAACATAATTTTGATCTCGGTCCCATCAGATGGTTATTCTCAGCAGATCAGATTAGTGGTCTTACACCGGGGTTTCCTTCTCATCAGTGACTGTTGATACCGAATCTCCACAGCAGCCACCTAGATATATTATTGCATACCTGCATTTTGCATTAGTTTACGCATTCATCTGCATTCCATTAACGTGTGTCTGTGTTGCAGGTACCGTTTCCCCGATCCAGGATTTCCCGCCTCCTACTGTTATTATGGCCTCTCTCAGGAAGACTGTTGCGTACAAGTTCCCGACCCCCGATGTGTCGAAGCTGACTGGTTTGATAGCCCTGGCAGGGGATTCTGTGAAGGATAGGTTCAGGAAGTCTTATGGCAAGTTGCTTAGTTTGGTTTGCAAACCTTCTACGTCTGAGTTGAATGGGTTACATGCTCTTCTGCAGTTTTATGATCCTCCCTTGAGGTGTTTCACTTTTCATGACTTCGTTCTAGCGCCGACATTGGAAGAGTATGCTGATATGCTGGGTGTGCCTATCAAAAGGCAGATGCCTTTTGTCCACATGGATGCTGAGCCTGATCTGGTTAGCTTGGCTTCCTCACTCCATTTGAGCGCTTCTGAGTTAGTGGTAACGAGTTGGAACAAGGTCCCAGGGTTCTCTCTGCAGTTTCTGATAGCTAAGGCTCAGCAATGTGCTAAGGACAAATGTTGGGACGCCTTCAGCGCCATCCTTGCTTTATGCATATATGGCATCATCCTATTTCCCAGCATGCCTGATTTCGTAGACTTTGATGCATTCCATATATTTGCCTCAGGGAATCCAGTCCCTACTCTGATCGGAGACGTCTACCATTCAGTGCATTATAAGAATGAGAACCGGAGAGGGAAGAATGTTTCATGCTGCGTACCGTTGTTGTACAAGTGGTTTGATAGTCATTTGCCCAAGAGGGGTTCTTCTGTCTTGTCGGCAGCCACAGCTGAGTGGCCTGAGCGTCTGATGAGCTTGTCGGTAGAAGACATTGTTTGGTTCGTTGACAGAGGCAGGTTAGGCACCGAGATGATCTTCAGTTGTAGTGGGTTTCCTAACGTACCTCTGATAGGTAGGAAGGGTTGCGTCAACTACAACCCATCATTGCTAGTTCGTCAGTTTGCATATGCTTTGAGGACTCCACCGAAGGAAGAAGAGGTACAGGAATCTCTGTACCTCACGGGTATTCTAGAAGGGGATTTGCTGTCCAAGCTTCAGTATGCGTGGAACAATATCAACACGAGAGGAAAGCCTTTGTTGGGGAAGAGCAACAACCAAGCTTACCCTCCTTATTCAGATTGGATCAGAGCCAGAGCCAGCACTATAGGGATGCCATTCCCTCATGTCAGACCGGAGAGTCCTCCACCAGTCGAAGAGCCTACCACTGTGTCCATTCATCAGCACAACCAGGTATTAGCTGAGCATGATGAGCTGAAGAGGGCAAATGCAGAATTAGAGAAGGAATTAGCTCAGCTTCAAAGTGAAAGGAACGAAGCCGTGCATGCTCTCAAAAAGCAAACAGAGACGGTGAGCCAGCTGAGTGCAGACTTGGCAAAGCAGATTGCTGATCGGGAACGCTTAGGTCAAGACTTCAGAGCTGCTAATGATGTGCTAGCTACGAAGAAGCAGCATTTGGAGGAAGCATATCGGAGAATATCTAAGTTCGACCAGCATTGGAAGACCTCCATGGCTACCAGGAAGGAGCGAGAAGACAAGCTGATGCTGCAGATTTCTAAGCTAGAGACCGAAGTGAAAGACAGTGAGTGGAGGTTTGATGAAGAGACCGCCCGCAGGTACTCCGCTGAAGCCCGTCTCAACAAAGCCATTGCTAGCCTGAAGGAGCATAAGCTGATGTTTGAGTCTAAGAAGCGGAAGCTGGAGGATTGCTTCGGCGAAGGCGCTTGGGAGAGTTCAGTTCAGGGACTTCAGTATACTATCAGGCAGAGGGAACTACTCGTCGAGGGGTTGCTCACTTCGCCAGATCATTCGGAGACAAAGGAATTATTAGCAGAGTATCGCGCCCGTGGCCGTACTTGACTAGTTATATACCTGTTATTTTTGATCTTTGATGTATGCTGACCATCACCAGACTTGTTGGCTGAGGTCGTGCTGTTGATTTGTACTCGCTGATACTGTGTACTGCCTTGACAGGCCTTTCCATATATATACGAGATTGATGTTTCCATGATTGGGCTCGGATTTCTTCTTCTTCTTGTTATTATCAGCACTGTCACTAAAGGCACTAGGATCGGGGAAAAATCTCCCACGCACACAGACACACGCATGCATCTGCATGAAGCATATTTGCATGGTGTATATCTTATTGCTTTTTCCTAACCTTTATTACTTTCAGGTTTTTCAGGTTCCGAGCTGTTCTCGATCTCCAGGATTGATCAAAGACTCATCCACCGCTACTCAACTCGCGCTAATCAGACGAGAATCATGGACCAGGTACAGTCAGATGTTCAAGAGCTCCGTGAGCGGATGGACCGTTTTATGGAGCTGATGCAGGTGGTCGCGAATGGTCAAGATCAGCTTCGTACTCTGGTTCAACCTCTGATCTCCAGGGTTGACAGTAATGGCATACTTCATGGAGGGGCCGTGCCTACTCCTCCCCCAGGGGAGACTCCACAAAACGTTGTTCCTGCTGCCGGGGGCAACGGCAGTGCTAACGGCAATCTTATGACTAATCTCGGACTCAACGCGGCTGGCGCCGTAAATGGTAGTTTGGGAGCCAATGTTAACATGGGGCCGGTCAATGGCAATGCTGGTGCAGGAAATCTGGTGGCGCCTCAACCGTGGCTGGAGGACCATCAGGATGATATATTCTCCCAGAGAGGTATAGAGGCAGAGTTGAATGCTGAAGCTCGACTCAGGTTTAAGGCGCTGGAAGACAAGATGAGAAGTATAGAAAATCAGAACACATTGGGCGTTGACATGTCCAACCTCGGATTGATTGCTGACTTTAAAGTACCTCACAAGTTCAAGGTGCCTACCTTTGAGAAGTATAAAGGCACTACTTGCCCCCGGGTCCACCTCCGATCTTATTATAGAAAGATGTCCGCTTATTCTAACGATGAGAAGTTGCTGATGCACTTCTTTCAGGATAGTCTTTCTGGCCCATCGCTCGAATGGTATATGGGTTTGGAGCCCGCTACTGTACGCACCTGGAAAGATCTTGCAGAAGCGTTTGTTCTCCACTATCAATACAACAGCGACTTGGCTCCCAACCGAGTTCAGCTCCAGAATCTCTCACAGCGGAACAATGAAAGCTTCAAAGAGTACGCCCAGCGGTGGCGTGAATTGGCTGCTCGGGTTCAACCGCCGATGGTTGAGCGTGAGTTGGTGCAAATGTTCGTGGCTACCCTTCCTGGAATCTATTATGAAAAGCTGGTCAGTGGCATGTCGGGAACATTCTCGGCTCTTATCACTTTGGGCGAGCATGTTGAGAACGGTATAAAGATCGGAAAAATTCAGGGCGAACCAGCCTCAGCTGGAGGAGGTAGCAAGAAACCCTATACTGGCAAGCGTCGAGAGGGAGATGCCAGTGCTGTCACTAATGCTAGGAGAAAGGGCAAGGGCCCTCAGCCTCAGATTGCTAGCATAAACATTCCAGCTGCTCCACCGCAGCCGCAGCAACAGCAACCTCAGCAGCAGAATAATCTGGGGTATAAAAGATACCAGAATCGGGCTCCCCTGGCAAGCCGTCAGTTTGATACTCCACCTATGTCATATGCACAGCTTCTGCAAACGCTGCTCCAACTCCAATTAGTTCAAAAGAGGACGTTGGCTCCCTTAACAGGGGCACCACCACCGGGGTATGATGCCAACGCTACTTGTGAGTTCCATACTGGGGCACCTGGCCATACGATTGAGAATTGTAAAGCTTTTAAGCATAAAGTCCAGGATTTGGTGGACGCCAAGGTTATCAACTTTTCTGACAACGTGCCTAACGTCACCAAAAACCCGATGCCTCATCATAAGGGGGGCGCAGTGAATGCTGTTATCACCGAGGAGAGTGCGGACTTGCTGACTGATGTCAAAGATTTGAAGACGCCGTTGAGTTTTGTCAAGGCTAAGTTGCTAAAGAAGGGCTTCTTTCCTGGATGCGGAGAATTATGTATGGCTTGTGCTACACTTCCTGACGGATGTGAGCAGCTGATCGAAGGTATCCAAAGTCTGATGTCCGAGGGTATTTTGTAATTCAGCCGGAGCGTCGAGAGTGCATCAGGGGAAGTTGTGCTGAAGCAAGCAGACGAAGTTGCTACCATTACCATTCCTCGCCACCCTATTACTATTTCTGCGCCTCGTCCGCCTACTATCACCATCACCAGGGCCGGACCAATCCCATTCGAGAGTACCAATGCCGTTCCATGGCATTATGGCGCCGAAGTTTATTGTAATGGTCAGAAGATAGAGCTTGAGCCGTTCGGGTCAGCTATGCAGAATCTTACTGAAGTCAGTGGTATCACTAGAAGCGGAAGGGTGTTTGCGCCAGCAGAGGTTGCAGCAAAAAAAGTGGTCCGAGCTGACGCTGTGGATAAGGGTAAAGGTAAAGCTGTTGAAGAGGTCCCTGCTGGGGCAGAGAAGGACTTGCTGGTTAAAGATGCTGAAGAGTTCATGCGACTAATCAAGAAAAATGACTACAAAATTGTAGATCATCTTCATCAGACTCCGTCAAAGATCTCGATTCTTAACTTGTTGCTGTGCTCCGAGGCGCACCGCAATGCATTGCTGAAGGTATTGAATGCTGCATACGTGCCGCAGAAGATATCAGTAAATCAACTCGAGGAAGTAGTAGCCCATGTCAATGCCGGTAATGGGCTGGGATTTACAGATCTGGAGCTGACTCCTAAGGGAAGAGATCACAACAGCGCCTTGCACGTCTCGATAGAGTGCAGAGGCACGATTATGTCACATGTCCTGGTGGATACGGGTTCCTCGCTTAATGTGCTTCCGAAGAAGGCACTGATGAAGTTGGATACCCGTGGACTGCTGTGCACGCCCAGTGATCTGGTCGTGAAGGCCTTTGATGGAACCAAGCGCCGCGTCTTTGGAGAGTTGACCTTGCCAATTCAAGTTGGTCCAGAGACGTTCAGTACGGTTTTCTATATCATGGATATCATGCCCACCTATAGTTGCCTCTTAGGTCGGCCATGGATCCATTCCGCTGGTGCCGTGACGTCCACGCTGCATCAGAAGCTTAAATATGCTGTTGGGGGCAGCATAGTGACAGTCTGTGGAGAGGAGGACATCATGGTAAGCCACCTGTCGTCCTTTAAATACGTGGAAATGGATGGTGAGGTCCATGAGACTCTTTGCCAGGAATTTGAAACCGTCAGGGTGAAGGAGGTGGCTCCTGTCGTCGCAGAGAGGCAAGAGTTGAACCTCTCCTCGTTTAAGGAAGCTAGGGCCGTTGTCGAAGCCGGTTCCACCCCAGGCTGGGGGCATGTTTTGGATATACCCATCAAGCAGGATAAGTTTGGATTGGGATATTCTCCGGAAGCTGAAGCTTCATCTTCTTCCGGCAGCTCGTCTCGTGGGAAAGGGCCGATCCTATTCACCAAGGGGGGAGTAATTTTCGAGAGCATCAACGCAGCGTCGGAGGACAGCGGAGACAGTGATTGCGATCTTGACGCCTGGATTCAACCGAGCAAGTCAGGCGAGCGCCTCCACAATTGGACCATCAAGGAGATTATCAAGCTGACAAGTGAAGAGTAATGATTTGCTTTTTACAATCTTTGTACAACCCTATGTCCTGCCCGGGGCATAGTGGTTTTACTGTCAGGGCCTTGTTGGATTATGTGTATGCATTTTGTTAATAAATAAAAGGCGTTTTCTTCGTAATCAAATATTGTGTTCTCTGTTATTCCTGTTTTATGTTTATTTCAAAAAACAGCAAAATGGCAACGAGGTTCGTGCTAACCTGCATATTCCTGCTTTAAACTTAACCCTTGTTATTGCAGGATCCACGTAACAGATGACATCGACTCTGGACCCTCTACGGCTCACTACGACTTTGATTGCCCGATCTATCAAGCCGAGGATGAGATTGATGAAGACGAAGACCTTCCGGAAGAGTTGGCCCGCTTGTTGAGACAAGAGGAGAAGGTTATTCTGCCTCACGAGGAGGATATTGAGATCATAAATCTGGGTTCTGAGGAGCTCGTCAGAAATGTCAGAGTAGGGGCTGCGCTGCAGAATGATGTCAAGCATAGACTGGTCGAGATGCTTCGAGAGTATAGTGACGTCTTTGCTTGGTCATATGAGGATATGCCCGGACTTGACACTGATATCGTGGTTCATCGCCTACCGTTGCGAGAAGATTGCCCTCCAGTCAAGCAGAAACTCAGGAGGACGAGACCAGACATGGCTGTAAAAATCAAAGAAGAGGTCCAGAAGCAGTTGGACGCAGGATTTCTAGCCGTTACCACTTACCCTCCGTGGGTCGCCAACATAGTGCCTGTACCGAAGAAGGACGGTAAGGTACGCATGTGCGTCAATTATCGGGATTTGAACAGGGCAAGCCCTAAGGATGATTTCCCGTTGCCTCATATCGATGTGTTGGTCGACAATACAGCCCAGTTTTCCGTGTTTTCGTTCATGGATGGCTTCTCCGGTTACAATCAGATTAAGATGGCACCGGAGGACATGGAGAAAACGACGTTCATCACCCCCTGGGGCACATTCTGCTATAAGGTAATGCCCTTCGGTCTGAAGAACGCAGGAGCCACTTACCAGCGAGCAATGGTAACTTTGTTTCATGATATGATTCATCATGAGATTGAGGTCTATGTTGATGACATGATTGCAAAGTCCCAAACGGAGGAAGAGCATCTGGTCAACTTGTTGAAACTTTTTCAGAGGCTTAGGAAATTCAGGCTGAGGCTGAATCCTAACAAATGCACTTTTGGAGTGCGGTCCGGAAAGTTATTGGGGTTTATCGTTAGCGAACGAGGTATTGAAGTTGATCCTGCGAAAATAAAAGCTATCCAAGAAATGCCAGCGCCGAAAACGGAGAAAGAAGTTCGTGGTTTCCTGGGCCGAATAAACTACATCGCAAGGTTTATCTCTCAGCTCACGGCCACTTGTGAACCGACGTTCAAGCTTTTAAAGAAAGACCAGGCGATTACTTGGAATGAGGATTGCCAGAAGGCATTCGATAAAATAAAGCAGTATCTTCAAGAACCTCCTATCTTGATACCCCCAGTGGCTGGACGACCATTGATCATGTACCTGACGGTTCTGGAGAATAGTATGGGGTGTGTTCTCGGTCAGCACGACGAGACGGGCAGAAAGGAGCATGCCATTTACTATTTGAGTAAAAAGTTCACTGAGTGTGAATCTCGATACTCGATGCTGGAGAAGACGTGTTGTGCATTAGCTTGGGCCGCCAAACGTCTACGACAGTATATGCTCAATCACACCACTATGCTGATTTCGAAGATGGATCCGATCAAGTACGTCTTCGAGAAGCAGGCTCTTTCGGGCAGGATTGCCAGATGGCAAATGGTGTTAACAGAATATGATATTCAGTACGTCTCTCAGAAAGCCATTAAGGGAAGCGTATTGTCTGATTACCTTGCCGAACAGCCAATCGAGGACTACCAGCCGATGAAGTTCGAGTTCCCCGACGAGGACATCATGTTTCTCAAAGCAAAGGACTGCGGTGAGCCATTGCCCGACGAGGGACCAGATAGGAAGTCTCAGTGGAAGTTGATATTCGATGGAGCGGTTAATTCCTACGGAAGTGGTATCGGGGCTATCATCACGACTCCTCACGGATCCCACATCCCGTTTACTGCGAGACTGACGTTTCCAATTACCAACAACGAAGCCGAGTATGAAGCATGTATTATGGGTCTAGAAGAGGCAATTGATTTGAGAATCAAGAATCTAGACATATATGGTGACTCAGCGCTTGTAATCAATCAGATTAAGGGGGAGTGGGAAACTCGTCAAGCGAACTTAGTGCCGTACATGAATTATGCCAGGAGGCTGCTTCCGTTCTTCGATCGAGTGGAACTTCATCATGTACCCAGGGCTGAAAACCAGATGGTTGATGCCTTAGCCACGTTGGCTTCAATGTATAAAGTCAATTATTGGAATGAGGCTCCAAGAATTGTACTTTCGCGTCTTGATAGACCGGCATTTGTCTTTGCAATCGAGGATGCCACTGACGGCAAACCATGGTTCCACGACATCCAGACCTTCCTTATGACCAAGGAGTATCCTGCGGGTGCGTCAACCCAGGATAAGAAGACTCTAAGGAGGCTATCTGGAAACTTTTATCTCAATCCTGATGGAGTGTTGTATAAGAGAAACCACGATCTCGTGCTACTCAGATGTGTAGATGAGAAAGAGGCAATTATGCTCATGGAAGAAGTCCATGAGGGCACATTTGGTACACACGCCGGCGGACATGCCATGACGAGAAAGATCCTGAGAGCAGGATATTACTGGCTGACTATGGAGTCGGATTGCTTCAGATTCGCGAAGAAATGTCATAAATGCCAGGTTTATGCTGATAAAGTTCATGTGCCGCCGTGCCCATTGAATGTCATGTCTTCCCCTTGGTCGTTCTCCATGTGGGGCATCGACATGATAGGCAAGATCGAGCCCACCGCATCCAATGGTCATCGTTTCATTCTGGTAGCTATCGACTACTTCACCAAATGGGTGGAGGCAGCCTCGTACGCTAATGTGACCAAGCAAGTGGTGGCTAAGTTCATAAAGAGGGACATCATCTGTCGCTATGGAATTCCCGAGCGGATCATTACTGATAATGGGTCGAATCTGAATAATAAGATGATGAAGGAGCTGTGCCAGAGCTTCAAGATTGAACACCACAACTCATCTCCTTACCGGCCGAAGATGAATGGCGCTGTTGAAGCGGCCAACAAGAACATCAAGAAGATTGTTCAGAAGATGGTTGTGACGTACAAAGATTGGCACGAGATGTTGTCGTTCGCCTTGCACGGTTATCATACGACGGTGCGTACGTCGACCGGGGCAACTCCTTTCTCCTTGGTGTACGGTATGGAAGCTGTCCTACCGCTAGAAGTGGAGATTCCCTCTTTGCGAGTTTTGGTTGACGTGAAACTCGATGAGGCAGAATGGGTCACGAATCGCTTGAACCAACTCAGCCTGATGGACGAGAAGAGGTTAGCATCGATTGCATTTGGTCGCCTGTACCAAAGCCGAATGAAGAAAGCCTACGATAAGAAGGTGCGTCCTAGAAGCTTTCAGACGGGTGATCTCGTCCTGAAGAAGATTCTTCCGCCACACTCCGATCACCGGGGCAAATGGACTCCGAATTACGAAGGGCCGTATGTCGTCAGCAAGGTCTTCTCAGGAGGAGCTTTGTTGTTATCTACGATGGATGGTGAAGATTTTGCATCCACGGTGAACGCGGACGCAGTTAAAAAATACTTTGCTTGAAAGAGACCCGCTGGACAAAAAAGAAAGAGTCCAGGCAAAAAAGGGGCATCCCGGCGAACCAAAAACAGAATAAAAGGTTCGGGCAAAAATTAGGGATATATTGAAAAAAGTACACCCGCGAAGTCGAAAACCTACACTGGGCGGCTTCGGCAAAAAAGGGTATCCCGGTGAACTGAAAACCCGTAAAGGGCGGTTCACGCAAAAGTTAGGGATTTGAATAAGCAAATGACTGCGTTCCGCGTGTGGACTTTCATTGTTTAGTGGTTTGGAGGACCTGAGGGCCGTTTATCTGAATCAATCTCTTCCAAAGCTGAAGCATCGGAGAAGTATCAAAGTCGAGTGGGTCTTAGAGGGATCAACTCATGGTGTTCGTCTACGCCTCGTTGCCAACATTTGTATATACTGATGTATATTTATGTCTTATTTTTGCGCGGCTTCCTCATTCCAGGAGCTTGCCTCTGTTGTAAAACACTTTTGCCCATTCAGGGGTTCACCATCAATAAAGTGCATATTATTCAGCAATTCTACTCGTCTGTTTAGCATTTATCTGTTTTGTTTGCGAATGAAAATGCCGATGTTTTTTTGATAAAATGCGCATACATAAACTTGCGGGCCTAGGCCCATTGATTGTTGAAACAATTAATTAATTGAATATTGTCACGGGATAATAACCTGGATAGGCCCCTTTGAGGAGGGTATCTTGTCTGTTTGTTTGTGTGGTTGCAGGTGTAAGATGTGCCGTGCGCATCCCCGAAGCAGGATGAGTCCTCCTTATCCAGCAGAGTTCAGTAGTCTCCCCTCCGCAGAGTCTGAACGCAGAGCAGTGAGCATTGATATGTCCACCAGGCAGAGAGGATTCTCTTCCCCAAGCGGACGCATCCTGAAGGAGCGTCACCTCATCAGTTGAGTCAAGCACCGAAGAATGAGGTCGTCTTTCCCCAGCACCGGGTCACAAGTGCAGATTCCATAGAAGTGTTCGGGTGCCGAGGCTCTTGTTTCCCCAGTAAAGTCTCCAGCGGGATTGAGATTCCCCACCGGAGTCATGCTCTCTCCTGAAGTTGGACGATTCCCTCTTCCCCAGTAGAGTATTGGAACGGCTGATGTTGTATTCCCCTGCAAAGTTGTACTCTCCCCCGAAGTCAGATGATTCTTTCTTCCCCGGCGAAATTGAAATTCCGCACCAGAGTCGTACTCTCCAGTGAAGTGGAATGATTTCTCTCCCCGGCTGAGTCCGCAGAAAAGCAGAATCCTTGGAAGTTGATCAGATCATGATCAATTTTCCCCAGCAGAGCGTGGGGCAGCTAATGCTGTGTTTCCCCAGAGTCGCACTCTCTCCAGCGAAGCAGAATGATTTCTCCTCCCTCAGCCGAGTTTGCAGACGTCCAAAAGAGCCGAGTCCTTGGAAGTTGATCAGATCAGGGTTGATTTTCCCCAGTGGAGTGTGGAGCAGCTGAAGTTGTTTCCCCACAGAGTGATCATCCCCAGAAGAGTTAGCCGAGACGGCCACGCAGTTCACTCCCGCGATTGACATCGCTTTCCTTCAGCAGGTTCGGGTTCTCGTAAAGCTTCGTCCCCTGCAGCAGTCAGCTGAAGTTGTTTGCCCTGCAGCAGTCAACCGGAAGATCATTTCCCCAGGCGGAGTCCAATTGATATCGGCGTGCCCACGTTCTCCTCAGCAGGATGACTCCTCTATCTGAGTAGTTCTTTCTCCTTGACAGGAGAATTCCCCCTCAACATTTATTTTGCTGACGGGATCGCATCATTGTGCATGACTGCATAGCATTTAACACTGCATAGCATTTAACACTGCATAGCATTTAACACTGCATAGCATTTAACATTGCATAGCATTGTGCATGATTGCATGGCATTTAGCATAAACGCATATCATTCCCACCGTGTGGGGCATAGCGCAGAAGCATATGCATCATAAGCATGATCTAGGACATTATTATTCTTGCCTTACGGGTGTTCGGCCGAAGGATCGGTTGCTCAGGATGATTCCTGATATTCTCTCCAACAAGGTCGCTTTCTTAGGATGATTCTTAAGACCCCGGTGTAATCCCCACTGTCGCTCGCTCAAGATGATTTTTGAGATCCCCAACAAAGTCTGCAGTTCAAGACGATTCTTGAATTCCTCAGCAGGGCCGTTTGCTTAAGATGATTCTTAAGACCTCAACGCAGTTTCCCGAGTTGTTTGCTTAGGATGATTCTTGAGCTCCCCAGTAGCGTCCCCAGCAAGAGTTGCCCAGGAAGATTCCTGGAATACGCAGCAGAATAAAGTCTCCAGAATGGTTATCGGTTCAGGATGATTCTTGAAGGTGCCCGACGGAGTTGTTTGTTCAAGATGATTCTTGAAGTCCTTAGCAGCGTGATATGTCTGCTCCAACAGTGATGTCTAATCTGAAGATTGACTTCGTAAACGCCTGAAGGCGGTATCAGAATGTTCCTGTGGATTCAGATTTCCTTGTTGATGAATCAACATGTGTCTGAAGACAGAGTTCAGAAGTTGGTAGGTCCAATTGTTGTTTTCAAGGTGATCCGTGTTGGCCCGAAGACCAAGTCAGTTACCCTGAGGCGATGATTGATTGCGATCAAGCGAATGATATTTCTTCTGACTGAAGTCGAAGATATTTCTCCAGCTGAAGCGGAGTTTTGCCTGAAGGCAAAGTGTTTGAATCCCCGTAGAGTCATGAATGGCTCAGGATACCATTTCTCTGACTGAAGTCACAATTTTCCTAAGCTGAAGCGAAGGTGCCTGAGGGCAAGGTTATCCCCAAGGTCATGAACGACCTAGGATTCATTTTTCGGACTGAAGGCCGAAATATATCCCTGACTGAAGTCTCGGATGCTCTATAGCAGAGGCGGAGTTGCCTGAAGGCATATCCATGTATCCTTGAAGGTCAAGGACCATTGCTTTAGACTGAAGTCGAAGATGCATCCTGCAGAGTTGCCGACGGGCAAAGTTTACATCCTTGAAGGCCAAGGATGTTCTTTCTAGCTGAAGCTGGAATGGCCAGGGGCCAGGGTTTCATCTTTCTTCATAAATACTTGAAGATTTTTCTAGCTGAAGCTGGAAATGGCCAGGGGCCAGGGTTTCATATGTCTTTAATGTTGAAGTTCTACGGCGGGCAGTGTGCAGTAGTATTCCAATGTTCGTTATGGTTCTGAGGGTGAACCCCAGATCAGAGTGTGCTCGGTTAAGTCTCTCATTCCCAGCGGAGTAGTTTCAAATACGCAGGTGTACCTTTTTGTTCTATTTACCAGGGGTGAACCCCAGGTCAGATGTTGAATGTGTCCAGCGGCGAGGTTGGATGTTTGTTCGACGGCGAGGTTGAACGCTCGGATTTGACGGCGAGGTCAGACTCTTTAAATCCCCATCAGAGATGATATCTGTACGACGGAGATGTCCAGTGTCTCCCACTGATGTGTGTTTCCAACGGCGACGTCAGATTCAGCTCTCCAGCGGCGAGGTTAGGTGTCTGAAGGCAATGTCAGAAGAATTTAATGTGGATAACTGACGGTGATGTCAGGTCGATGTTTCTCCAGCTAGCTGTTGAGCAGCTAGTGTTGCAGTATTCAAAGATTTGTTCCCCGCAGAGTACCGTGTGCTCGTGCAGTTGGCAAATTTTCGGGTTTACCGGTATTCAACCGTCTCGTACCTTGATTGGTTGAGAGCCGTTCGCTTCTCACCCAGTCAGGTTCAAGCCGTTTGAATAGGGGCAGCTGTTGCACCCCAAAATTTGACCAACAATTATTTATTCACTAAGTGTTTGAAAGTTGATACCTTCATCAGAAAGTTCAAGAGATCCTCAGAGGAAATGGATTGAAACCAGGGTTGTGTGCTTCATAGCTTGAGAGTTGTGGGTGCTCCTCAGATGATTCTGAGACTTTGAGAATGAACTTGATGTTTTGAGAAAGCCTATGAGATGTCTTGATAGCCATTCATGAAGCCCAGAGAAGTCATTATGCAAGAGTTCAGAGGATTCAACCATGAATGGTAGAATTAAGGTTTTGACTGGGTCAACCCTAGGTCAACTGATGATTTGGAGAAGGTTGAGACCTAATCCAAGAGCCATGAGATCATGGAGTGATGTATTGAGATGTTATAAAGATGATTCCTAGACCAACTCATCATGATTGAGGAGTTTGAGAAGTTTCAAGTCAGGGTCCCCAAGGATTGTCAGTGAAAAACCCTAATTTGATCCCTATCTTCCAGGCAGTTTTAGCTCTAGATGTGATTGATATCTCATCTTCCCCACAACATGAATGTTGTAGAGCTTGTTCTTAGCTTTAATTTGAGTGGTGGAAGTCCTTGATAGGAGTTACAGAGCTCAAGTTATGGTTTTGACAAATTACAGGTCATCTGAGATATGTGAATCTGAGTCCTTGAAAGTCACCCAACTTGCAGACAACTTTTGCCCTAGTAGGATGATTCCTATGATTTCTTGGTCAACATGAATGTTGGAGGGCATCTTCTTAGCTTTAATTTGAGTGGTAGAAATCCTTGATAGGATTTGTGGAACTCAACTTATGGTTTGAACAAGACAGGGGTATTTTGGTCATTTGTCAGTTATAGGTCATTTTAGCCAATGCCTAAAACTCCTATTTCCAAGCCTCAAATGGAAAAACTCAAAACATGAAAGTTGTTCAAAATGTGATTTTAAGTCTAGAAAGAAGGTCACAAATTGTTGGAAAAGCTCATAGCATGGATTTGCATGATTGGTCAAAAATGAACTAAAATGGCTTATAAGTTTAAAAAGTTGAAAATGAAAATTGGTTTGGAAGATCTAGGAATCCAAAATAGGTCATCCAATATATCATTTTGATTGGAAACATCATTTTGAGAACATTGGTTTAAATAGAATTTTGATTTGAAGCTTTAAAATGGGACATGCTTTGGAAAATTGAAACTTGCATATTAAGGCACCTTTGGAAATCATAGCACAAGGCAAGGAAAGGCATGATTTTCACTCATTCCTTCTCAATATCTCACATAAGGAGAATTTCACACCAATTTTGCAAGGTTTAAGGCATGATGCATGAGATTTTCAACTTACCATCACATGAGATTCCAAGACTTTTCTAGATGATTCTAGAATGATCTAGTTGTTTCCATCCATCATTATAAAAAGAATGAATCACAAGGAGGAAAAGGTTGGTGAAACTTGGTGAATTGAGCAGAGAGGAGGGAGATTCGAGCTAGGGTTTCAAGGTGCTCCATTATTGCATTTCAAGATCAAAGTCATTGTTGCAAGCTTCCTCATTCAAGAACTGTGCAAACAGAAAGTTTATCTTCATTGGAGGATCATTGTGGAGAAGAATCAAGCTTGGAATCGTGCCCTAGCATCACCTACCATCATCACTTGACAGGTTCTTTCTCTTCTCTCTTTCACCTTAATTATGCATAGATAGATCGCATGTTAGGTTTAGAATGGCTAGGCTAGACTAGGTGATGAAATTCTGAGAGTTAGAGCCAATTCCATGGAGTTCCATAACAGGTGCAAGAATCTTTGATGATCAAGAACTAGCTGTTTAGGGAGTTTTAATTAGCATGGATTAGGTTAGATTAACTAGGGTAGCATGTAGAACAAATTAATGCCCTTAGGTTGAAGCTTTATCGTGGTTGATCTCAGATGAGCATGGTAGTACCCAAGATTTGATGCATTCGGTTTGGACGATTCAAAGGGAATTAAAGAAAATTACACGTATCACCTTGTTCCTTGCAATGAGTAGAGCACTTTTTCAGTTGGAAGTTTTGCATTTCATCAAGTCTGGGGAGAGAACGCACGGCTGGAAGTTTGATGCATGAATTCTGGGTTCTGAAAACCCTAGGGTTTCGTTTGGGACGATGGCTGTCCATCGTTGGATTCGTCCCCAGGATTTGACTAATTCGCTGCATCCAACGGCTCAGATTGAGTGAAGAAAACGGAGGGAAAAATTCAAATGGAAACGCAGTCGTTTCACTTAAGCAAATTCTGGGCCTATCTCTTCTATTCACACCCCCCACGCGTGCTGGCCCACTTGAAACAACTATCTGACCCTTCTATTTCCACCCCCCTCCCTTTTATATTATTTTTATTTCTTTTTAATTCTTAATATTTTTGCAATCTTAATAAATTCATAAAAAATTGATAAATGATGATTTTTTACTCATTCTTTTTTCTATGTTTAGATAATTTTGTGTAGAGAAATATAAAAATAAAAATGAAATTTTATTTTTAATGTGGAATTTTTAGTGATATTTTCTTTTAAATGGTGTATTTTCTTTCCTTTAGTTGGTACCTTATCTTGCAAGAATTGTTTTAGGACCTTCCCTTAGGTTTTTTAATTCATTCTTTTTTGTGTAATTAGATATTGAACCCTAGTTTCATGTAGGATTTATCCCTTGATTTTAGAAATTAAATTTGATGTAGTTTGATTGTTGGACATTTAGGTGTTCTAATTAGGGTTTTAAGTTGTATAGGTAGACTTCAACATTTTATTTTTGGGTTTTATAGGCCAAATTAGTGTATGGGAAATACATGGGTTAAGGGTAAGTATGTATAGAATCCCCTAGAATTTTACTAGAATATTGCATGGTGTTTTAGTATTTTTCATTGATTTTTGAATGTATGGATAGTATGTGTGTTGCTTAAAGGCATAAGTTGTATTGTTGTGTTTTCTTTCCTTCTCTGTTGAGTGTGTGAGCTTCGAAGATTGAGTTGAAGACCTTGTGGATCATCATGGAAGCTTTGAAGACCTTGCAGAGGAGTTTAGCATAGCTTTTGTTGTTTTGTTTATAGGTTTATAGGTGCATAGGCAGAGCCCTAGATAGAATACTTTGTTCAATAAACAAGGAGTGTCTTGTTCACCTCCCTTCTTCTCTGTGACATAGAGTCCCTTAGGGGTATTCACCTCTCTCCTTTGGAGGGATTAGTGACCTTGCCCTCTGAGGTAGAACTTTGAGAGAGCCTTCCCTTTGGTGTTAAGTCCTCAATGGCATCCTTTGGAAGTCAGTGAGCACTGCAACATCCCCCACTCATCTTATTGACTGAATCTTGTTTGCTGGAGCATTTGAGCCATTGCAGATAGAAGCTGAGGCCTTGAAGAGGATGATTCCTTGAAGATTATTGAAGTCTGAAGACTCTGTGAAGATCAAATTGATACCTGAAGATCCCTGAAGATAGTGAAGCCTGAAGGTAGAGCTGATCAAAGGAGCTGAAGCTCAAGGGAGAAGGTGAGTTGATACTCATGTTGTAGGGTTGATACCTGGAAAGCAAGTGATCTCTGAAGTCTGAAGACTGGGTTGCTGCTGGAGGAGCTGAGGCTTTCTTCTGTTTTCTTTGATGTATTGTGTGTTTTGTCTGATTTGTCTGTTGCATTAGACTAAGCCCATTTAGAATAAGTTCAGTCTAAGAGCATGAGTGCATCTGATTGTATTGTTATTGCTTGGCTTTGCTTGCGGGTATTCGGTAGAGCCCAGCTCCCTTGCCCATGTGTTTATTTTGCTTGATAGCATGATGTCATTTTCTGTCTGTATGATTGCAATTTACCGTTTTTGCTTGATAGCATGTTGTTTATTTCAGTATGATTACTGTTATTTCATGACTGGCTTGAGGTTGAGACGAGCTTGTGGAGGCTGAAGCCCCACACACATTTCCTCCCTCACTTGCATTGCATGCATTTTACTGTTAAAGCTGATGCTTTTGTCTGTTTTGGTGTATCATTGACATGATCCCTTAGGACTCTCATTTCCTCTGATGAGGATTTGACGATAGACTTTTAGGTTGAAACCTATGCATGACAACATCTAGGAGTTCCCTGTTCAAACCTCAACCATAGGATGAATCCATGGCATGACAACAGTAGGACTTGATAGTCTCCCTCCTAGTTGGGCCTGTTCTCTTCTCATCTCGAAGCAGTTTAAAATACAGTAATCATGAATGATTTCTTTCGTACGTTACGAGCCTTAAGCTATCTGAGAAAGGATTGTTGGAGAGTTTCTTTTCAACAGTCTGGATGTTTAGTATGGTACCCTTTGGGTGACATGCGACGCATTCACTCTCAGGTCATAGTCTCTAGTGCGGTTGAGATCGCAAACATAATAAAAAACACTTCTGTTAGGAGATAGCCCGTAGTTTCCCGAACTACGTGAGCTCTGATCTCTCATACCTGTTGAGAGTACGTAGGCACAAGATGGCGATGTCTTGGCGAGCTACCTTTCCCCCATAATCCTTCGTAAGCCGAACTACGTTGACTCTGATTTCTCATTCTCTGATGAGAATACGTAGGCATAAAGTGCGACGCTTTGCCGAGTCATCTTCTTTTCTTTTTTCAGCCAGCCTTGATAGGTAGATAGATTATAACCAACCCGTCCGAGTAAACAAGCAAGCGAGGATCCCGTCGAGTACGACGGACGTGAGGGGTGCTAATACCTTCCCCTTGCGTAACCGACTCCCGAACCCAGACAATGGCTGCGATGACCTTGTCTTACCCTTATTCGTCAGGTTTTTCCGATCGTTTCCTTTCCCGCTCTGAGGGATAAATAACGAAAGGTGGCGACTCTTCTGTCATGCCGGCACCTTATTTTCGCGCAAGCGACAGCTGGCGACTCTGCTGGGGACTCCAACGGTTCCCTGCGAGTCAATCCTATCGTTTGTATGTTTGCTTGTTGGGTTGCGTTTATTTATCGCATTTTTACTTCTCGCACTTTATTTCCCGCATTTTATTTCCAGTATAATATGATTATTTGTGCTGTTGTGGGATGGGGGTTCTGATTGAGTGAGAAGCCAGACCCAGGCTTGAGTGCACCATAGACTTAGAGTGGAAATTAGTGGGCGCGTGCTTGCTTTGCAGGCACTAGTGTCTCATGAAATCCACGCTCAGACGAGGTTCATCCGGTTGGCTTCACTTTCAACCCTTTGGGTTGAGACGGTTGCTGGTTTGGTGGATTGTCGACTCTGGGGACCGATCATTTGTGATTCAGCTAAGTGAGGCCTCTTCAGGACTTGACGATGCCACTCCTTCTGGGAATCGTATCATCAGTTCTGAAAGTCTGTGACGCTGATGAACGCATAGGATGCCGTACCTTGAGTCAGTCTAGGTCCATACCTGTGAGCGGGACTGGGTTTATTGCAGGAAACTTAGACCTTCAGACTACCTGGTTTTCTCGACAGTAAATCAGTTGTGTCGGGTTCTCAGTTGCAGACATGTTCTTGATAGAGCAAGAGTTTTTTGATCAGAGGATCTTGTCGCCGGGTGTTTGTCTGTTCTTGATAGAGCAGGTTTTGATCAGTATGTTATCATCAGTGGTTTGTTCTGGATGGAGCAGATTTTGAGTGAGGTCTGAAGACCTCATCGGCAGATGTTATTTGTTCTTGATAGGGCAGATTTTGAGTGAGGTCTGAAGATCTCATCAGCAGCTGTGTGTTTGTTCTTGATAGGGCAGATTGTGATTTTGGGGTCTGAAGACTTCAACAGGTGTTCCTTGATCTTGCACCCGGGGTCCTTATTATCAGTCACTTACTCTTGCCAGAACAGAATTTTGATCTCGGTCCCATCAGATGGTTATTCTTAGCAGATCAGATTAGTGGTCTTACACCGGGGTTTCCTTCTCATCAGTGACTGTTGATACCGAATCTCCACAGCAGCCACCTAGATATATTATTGCATACCTGCATTTTGCATTAGTTTACGCATTCATCTGCATTCCATTAACGTGTGTCTGTGTTGCAGGTACCGTTTCCCCGATCCAGGATTTCTCGCCTCCTACTGTTATTATGGCCTCTCTCAGGAAGACTGTTGCGTACAAGTTCCCGACCCCCGATGTGTCGAAGCTGACTGGTTTGATAGCCCTGGCAGGGGATTCTGTGAAGGATAGGTTCAGGAAGTCTTATGGCAAGTTGCTTAGTCTGGTTTGCAAACCTTCTACGTCTGAGTTGAATGGGTTACATGCTCTTCTGCAGTTTTATGATCCTCCCTTGAGGTGTTTCACTTTTCATGACTTCGTTCTAGCGCCGACATTGGAAGAGTATGCTGATATGCTGGGTGTGCCTATCAAAAGGCAGATGCCTTTTGTCCACATGGATGCTGAGCCTGATCTGGTTAGCTTGGCTTCCTCACTCCATTTGAGCGCTTCTGAGTTAGTGGTAACGAGTTGGAACAAGGTCCCAGGGTTCTCTCTGCAGTTTCTGATAGCTAAGGCTCAGCAATGTGCTAAGGACAAATGTTGGGACGCCTTCAGCGCCATCCTTGCTTTATGCATATATGGCATCATCCTATTTCCCAGCATGCCTGATTTCGTAGACTTTGATGCATTCCATATATTTGCCTCAGGGAATCCAGTCCCTACTCTGATCGGAGACGTCTACCATTCAGTGCATTATAAGAATGAGAACCGGAGAGGGAAGAATGTTTCATGCTGCGTACCGTTGTTGTACAAGTGGTTTGATAGTCATTTGCCCAAGAGGGGTTCTTCTGTCTTGTCGGCAGCCACAGCTGAGTGGCCTGAGCGTCTGATGAGCTTGTCGGTAGAAGACATTGTTTGGTTCGTTGACAGAGGCAGGTTAGGCACCGAGATGATCTTCAGTTGTAGTGGGTTTCCTAACGTACCTCTGATAGGTAGGAAGGGTTGCGTCAACTACAACCCATCATTGCTAGTTCGTCAGTTTGCATATGCTTTGAGGACTCCACCGAAGGAAGAAGAGGTACAGGAATCTCTGTACCTCACGGGTATTCTAGAAGGGGATTTGCTGTCCAAGCTTCAGTATGCGTGGAACAATATCAACACGAGAGGAAAGCCTTTGTTGGGGAAGAGCAACAACCAAGCTTACCCTCCTTATTCAGATTGGATCAGAGCCAGAGCCAGCACTATAGGGATGCCATTCCCTCATGTCAGACCGGAGAGTCCTCCACCAGTCGAAGAGCCTACCACTGTGTCCATTCATCAGCACAACCAGGTATTAGCTGAGCATGATGAGCTGAAGAGGGCAAATGCAGAATTAGAGAAGGAATTAGCTCAGCTTCGAAGTGAAAGGAACGAAGCCGTGCATGCTCTCAAAAAGCAAACAGAGACGGTGAGCCAGCTGAGTGCAGACTTGGCAAAGCAGATTGCTGATCGGGAACGCTTAGGTCAAGACTTCAGAGCTGCTAATGATGTGCTAGCTACGAAGAAGCAGCATTTGGAGGAAGCATATCGGAGAATATCTAAGTTCGACCAGCATTGGAAGACCTCCATGGCTACCAGGAAGGAGCGAGAAGACAAGCTGATGCTGCAGATTTCTAAGCTAGAGACCGAAGTGAAAGACAGTGAGCGGAGGTTTGATGAAGAGACCGCCCGCAGGTACTCCGCTGAAGCCCGTCTCAACAAAGCCATTGCTAGCCTGAAGGAGCATAAGCTGATGTTTGAGTCTAAGAAGCGGAAGCTGGAGGATTGCTTCGGCGAAGGCGCTTGGGAGAGTTCAGTTCAGGGACTTCAGTATACTATCAGGCAGAGGGAACTACTCGTCGAGGGGTTGCTCACTTCGCCAGATCATTCGGAGACAAAGGAATTATTAGCAGAGTATCGCGCCTGTGGCCGTACTTGACTAGTTATATCCCTGTTATTTTTGATCTTTGATGTATGCTGACCATCACCAGACTTGTTGGCTGAGGTCGTGCTGTTGATTTGTACTCGCTGATACTGTGTACTGCCTTGACAGGCCTTTCCATATATATACGAGATTGATGTTTCCATGATTGGGCTCGGATTTCTTCTTCTTCTTGTTATTATCAGCACTGTCACTAAAGGCACTAGGATCGGGGAAAAATCTCCCACGCACACAGACACACGCATGCATCTGCATGAAGCATATTTGCATGGTGTATATCTTATTGCTTTTTCCTAACCTTTATTACTTTCAGGTTTTTCAGGTTCCGAGCTGTTCTCGATCTCCAGGATTGATCAAAGACTCATCCACCGCTACTCAACTCGCGCTAATCAGACGAGAATCATGGACCAGGTACAGTCAGATGTTCAAGAGCTCCGTGAGCGGATGGACCGTTTTATGGAGATGATGCAGGTGGTCGCGAATGGTCAAGATCAGCTTCGTACTCTGGTTCAACCTCTGATCTCCAGGGTTGACAGTAATGGCATACTTCATGGAGGGGCCGTGCCTACTCCTCCCCCAGGGGAGACTCCACAAAACGTTGTTCCTGCTGCCGGGGGCAACGGCAGTGCTAACGGCAATCTTATGACTAATCTCGGACTCAACGCGGCTGGCGCCGTAAATGGTAGTTTGGGAGCCAATGTTAACATGGGGCCGGTCAATGGCAATGCTGGTGCAGGAAATCTGGTGGCGCCTCAACCGTGGCTGGAGGACCATCAGGATGATATATTCTCCCAGAGAGGTATAGAGGCAGAGTTGAATGCTGAAGCTCGACTCAGGTTTAAGGCGCTGGAAGACAAGATGAGAAGTATAGAAAATCAGAACACATTGGGCGTTGACATGTCCAACCTCGGATTGATTGCTGACTTTAAAGTACCTCACAAGTTCAATGTGCCTACCTTTGAGAAGTATAAAGGCACTACTTGCCCCCGGGTCCACCTCCGATCTTATTATAGAAAGATGTCCGCTTATTCTAACGATGAGAAGTTGCTGATGCACTTCTTTCAGGATAGTCTTTCTGGCCCATCGCTCGAATGGTATATGGGTTTGGAGCCCGCTACTGTACGCACCTGGAAAGATCTTGCAGAAGCGTTTGTTCTCCACTATCAATACAACAGCGACTTGGCTCCCAACCGAGTTCAGCTCCAGAATCTCTCACAGCGGAACAATGAAAGCTTCAAAGAGTACGCCCAGCGGTGGCGTGAATTGGCTGCTCGGGTTCAACCGCCGATGGTTGAGCGTGAGTTGGTGCAAATGTTCGTGGCTACCCTTCCTGGAATCTATTATGAAAAGCTGGTCAGTGGCATGTCGGGAACATTCTCGGCTCTTATCACTTTGGGCGAGCATGTTGAGAACGGTATAAAGATCGGAAAAATTCAGGGCGAACCAGCCTCAGCTGGAGGAGGTAGCAAGAAACCCTATACTGGCAAGCGTCGAGAGGGAGATGCCAGTGCTGTCACTAATGCTAGGAGAAAGGGCAAGGGCCCTCAGCCTCAGATTGCTAGCATAAACATTCCAGCTGCTCCACCGCAGCCGCAGCAACAGCAACCTCAGCAGCAGAATAATCTGGGGTATAAAAGATACCAGAATCGGGCTCCCCTGGCAAGCCGTCAGTTTGATACTCCACCTATGTCATATGCACAGCTTCTGCAAACGCTGCTCCAACTCCAATTAGTTCAAAAGAGGACGTTGGCTCCCTTAACAGGGGCACCACCACCGGGGTATGATGCCAACGCTACTTGTGAGTTCCATACTGGGGCACCTGGCCATACGATTGAGAATTGTAAAGCTTTTAAGCATAAAGTCCAGGATTTGGTGGACGCCAAGGTTATCAACTTTTCTGACAACGTGCCTAACGTCACCAAAAACCCGATGCCTCATCATAAGGGGGGCGCAGTGAATGCTGTTATCACCGAGGAGAGTGCGGACTTGCTGACTGATGTCAAAGATTTGAAGACGCCGTTGAGTTTTGTCAAGGCTAAGTTGCTAAAGAAGGGCTTCTTTCCTGGATGCGGAGAATTATGTATGGCTTGTGCTACACTTCCTGACGGATGTGAGCAGCTGATCGAAGGTATCCAAAGTCTGATGTCCGAGGGTATTTTGTAATTCAGCCGGAGCGTCGAGAGTGCATCAGGGGAAGTTGTGCTGAAGCAAGCAGACGAAGTTGCTACCATTACCATTCCTCGCCACCCTATTACTATTTCTGCGCCTCGTCCGCCTACTATCACCATCACCAGGGCCGGACCAATCCCATTCGAGAGTACCAATGCCGTTCCATGGCATTATGGTGCCGAAGTTTATTGTAATGGTCAGAAGATAGAGCTTGAGCCGTTCGGGTCAGCTATGCAGAATCTTACTGAAGTCAGTGGTATCACTAGAAGCGGAAGGGTGTTTGCGCCAGCAGAGGTTGCAGCAGAAAAAGTGGTCCGAGCTGACGCTGTGGATAAGGGTAAAGGTAAAGCTGTTGAAGAGGTCCCTGCTGGGGCAGAGAAGGACTTGCTGGTTAAAGATGCTGAAGAGTTCATGCGACTAATCAAGAAAAGTGACTACAAAATTGTAGATCATCTTCATCAGACTCCGTCAAAGATCTCGATTCTTAACTTGTTGCTGTGCTCCGAGGCGCACTGCAATGCATTGCTGAAGGTATTGAATGCTGCATACGTGCCGCAGGAGATATCAGTAAATCAACTCGAGGAAGTAGTAGCCCATGTCAATGCCGGTAATGGGCTGGGATTTACAGATCTGGAGCTGACTCCTAAGGGAAGAGATCACAACAGCGCCTTGCACGTCTCGATAGAGTGCAGAGGCACGATTATGTCACATGTCCTGGTGGATACGGGTTCCTCGCTTAATGTGCTTCTGAAGAAGGCACTGATGAAGTTGGATACCCGTGGACTGCTGTGCACGCCCAGTGATCTGGTCGTGAAGGCCTTTGATGGAACCAAGCGCCGCGTCTTTGGAGAGTTGACCTTGCCAATTCAAGTTGGTCCAGAGACGTTCAGTACGGTTTTCTATATCATGGATATCATGCCCACCTATAGTTGCCTCTTAGGTCGGCCATGGATCCATTCCGCTGGTGCCGTGACGTCCACGCTGCATCAGAAGCTTAAATATGCTGTTGGGGGCAGCATAGTGACAGTCTGTGGAGAGGAGGACATCATGGTAAGCCACCTGTCGTCCTTTAAATACGTGGAAATGGATGGTGAGGTCCATGAGACTCTTTGCCAGGAATTTGAAACCGTCAGGGTGAAGGAGGTGGCTCCTGTCGTCGCAGAGAGGCAAGAGTTGAACCTCTCCTCGTTTAAGGAAGCTAGGGCCGTTGTCGAAGCCGGTTCCACCCCAGGCTGGGGGCATGTTTTGGATATACCCATCAAGCAGGATAAGTTTGGATTGGGATATTCTCCGGAAGCTGAAGCTTCATCTTCTTCCGGCAGCTCGTCTCGTGGGAAAGGGCCGATCCTATTCACCAAGGGGGGAGTAATTTTCGAGAGCATCAACGCAGCGTCGGAGGACAGCGGAGACAGTGATTGCGATCTTGACGCCTGGATTCAACCGAGCAAGTCAGGCGAGCGCCTCCACAATTGGACCATCAAGGAGATTATCAAGCTGACAAGTGAAGAGTAATGATTTGCTTTTTACAATCTTTGTACAACCCTATGTCCTGCCCGGGGCATAGTGGTTTTACTGTCAGGGCCTTGTTGGATTATGTGTATGCATTTTGTTAATAAATAAAAGGCGTTTTCTTCGTAATCAAATATTGTGTTCTCTGTTATTCCTGTTTTATGTTTATTTCAAAAAACAGCAAAATGGCAACGAGGTTCGTGCTAACCTGCATATTCCTGCTTTAAACTTAACCCTTGTTATTGCAGGATCCACGTAACAGATGACATCGACTCTGGACCCTCTACGGCTCACTACGACTTTGATTGCCCGATCTATCAAGCCGAGGATGAGATTGATGAAGACGAAGACCTTCCGGAAGAGTTGGCCCGCTTGTTGAGACAAAAGGAGAAGGTTATTCTGCCTCACGAGGAGGATATTGAGATCATAAATCTGGGTTCTGAGGAGCTCGTCAGAAATGTCAGAGTAGGGGCTGCGCTGCAGAATGATGTCAAGCATAGACTGGTCGAGATGCTTCGAGAGTATAGTGACGTCTTTGCTTGGTCATATGAGGATATGCCCGGACTTGACACTGATATCGTGGTTCATCGCCTGCCGTTGCGAGAAGATTGCCCTCCAGTCAAGCAGAAACTCAGGAGGACGAGACCAGACATGGCTGTAAAAATCAAAGAAGAGGTCCAGAAGCAGTTGGACGCAGGATTTCTAGCCGTTACCACTTACCCTCCGTGGGTCGCCAACATAGTGCCTGTACCGAAGAAGGACGGTAAGGTACGCATGTGCGTCGATTATCGGGATTTGAACAGGGCAAGCCCTAAGGATGATTTCCCGTTGCCTCATATCGATGTGTTGGTCGACAATACAGCCCAGTTTTCCGTGTTTTCGTTCATGGATGGCTTCTCCGGTTACAATCAGATTAAGATGGCACCGGAGGACATGGAGAAAACGACGTTCATCACCCCCTGGGGCACATTCTGCTATAAGGTAATGCCCTTCGGTCTGAAGAACGCAGGAGCCACTTACCAGCGAGCAATGGTAACTTTGTTTCATGATATGATTCATCATGAGATTGAGGTCTATGTTGATGACATGATTGCAAAGTCCCAAACGGAGGAAGAGCATCTGGTCAACTTGTTGAAACTTTTTCAGAGGCTTAGGAAATTCAGGCTGAGGCTGAATCCTAACAAATGCACTTTTGGAGTGCGGTCCGGAAAGTTATTGGGGTTTATCGTTAGCGAACGAGGTATTGAAGTTGATCCTGCGAAAATAAAAGCTATCCAAGAAATGCCAGCGCCGAAAACGGAGAAAGAAGTTCGTGGTTTCCTGGGCCGAATAAACTACATCGCAAGGTTTATCTCTCAGCTCACGGCCACTTGTGAACCGATGTTCAAGCTTTTAAAGAAAGACCAGGCGATTACTTGGAATGAGGATTGCCAGAAGGCATTCGATAAAATAAAGCAGTATCTTCAAGAACCTCCTATCTTGATACCCCCAGTGGCTGGACGACCATTGATCATGTACCTGACGGTTCTGGAGAATAGTATGGGGTGTGTTCTCGGTCAGCACGACGAGACGGGCAGAAAGGAGCATGCCATTTACTATTTGAGTAAAAAGTTCACTGAGTGTGAATCTCGATACTCGATGCTGGAGAAGACGTGTTGTGCATTAGCTTGGGCCGCCAAACGTCTACGACAGTATATGCTCAATCACACCACTATGCTGATTTCGAAGATGGATTCGATCAAGTACGTCTTCGAGAAGCAGGCTCTTTCGGGCAGGATTGCCAGATGGCAAATGGTGTTAACAGAATATGATATTCAGTACGTCTCTCAGAAAGCCATTAAGGGAAGCGTATTGTCTGATTACCTTGCCGAACAGCCAATCGAGGACTACCAGCCGATGAAGTTCGAGTTCCCCGACGAGGACATCATGTTTCTC
The DNA here is from genome assembly GCA_963859935.3 of Lathyrus sativus. NCBI lineage: Eukaryota > Viridiplantae > Streptophyta > Magnoliopsida > Fabales > Fabaceae > Lathyrus > Lathyrus sativus. The sequence goes on from OZ012738.1 coordinate 286,387,476, forward strand.
AAAGCAAAGGACTGCGGTGAGCCATTGCCCGACGAGGGACCAGATAGGAAGTCTCAGTGGAAGTTGATATTCGATGGAGCGGTTAATTCCTACGGAAGTGGTATCGGGGCTATCATCACGACTCCTCACGGATCCCACATGCCGTTTACTGCGAGACTGACGTTTCCAATTACCAACAACGAAGCCGAGTATGAAGCATGTATTATGGGTCTAGAAGAGGCAATTGATTTGAGAATCAAGAATCTAGACATATATGGTGACTCAGCGCTTGTAATCAATCAGATTAAGGGGGAGTGGGAAACTCGTCAAGCGAACTTAGTGTCGTACATGAATTATGCCAGGAGGCTGCTTCCGTTCTTCGATCGAGTGGAACTTCATCATGTACCCAGGGCTGAAAACCAGATGGCTGATGCCTTAGCCACGTTGGCTTCAATGTATAAAGTCAATTATTGGAATGAGGCTCCAAGAATTGTACTTTCGCGTCTTGATAGACCGGCATTTGTCTTTGCAATCGAGGATGCCACTGACGGCAAACCATGGTTCCACGACATCCAGACCTTCCTTATGACCAAGGAGTATCCTGCAGGTGCGTCAACCCAGGATAAGAAGACTCTAAGGAGGCTATCTGGAAACTTTTATCTCAATCCTGATGGAGTGCTGTATAAGAGAAACCACGATCTCGTGCTACTCAGATGTGTAGATGAGAAAGAGGCAATTATGCTCATGGAAGAAGTCCATGAGGGCACATTTGGTACGCACGCCGGCAGACATGCCATGACGAGAAAGATCCTGAGAGCAGGATATTACTGGCTGACTATGGAGTCGGATTGCTTCAGATTCGCGAAGAAATGTCATAAATGCCAGGTTTATGCTGATAAAGTTCATGTGCCGCCGTGCCCATTGAATGTCATGTCTTCCCCTTGGTCGTTCTCCATGTGGGGCATCGACATGATAGGCAAGATCGAGCCCACCGCATCCAATGGTCATCGTTTCATTCTGGTAGCTATCGACTACTTCACCAAATGGGTGGAGGCAGCCTCGTACGCTAATGTGACCAAGCAAGTGGTGGCTAAGTTCATAAAGAGGGACATCATCTGTCGCTATGGAATTCCCGAGCGGATCATTACTGATAATGGGTCGAATCTGAATAATAAGATGATGAAGGAGCTGTGCCAGAGCTTCAAGATTGAACACCACAACTCATCTCCTTACCGGCCGAAGATGAATGGCGCTGTTGAAGCGGCCAACAAGAACATCAAGAAGATTGTTCAGAAGATGGTTGTGACGTACAAAGATTGGCACGAGATGTTGTCGTTCGCCTTGCACGGTTATCGTACGACGGTGCGTACGTCGACCGGGGCAACTCCTTTCTCCTTGGTGTACGGTATGGAAGCTGTCCTACCGCTAGAAGTGGAGATTCCCTCTTTGCGAGTTTTGGTTGACGTGAAACTCGATGAGGCAGAATGGGTCACGAATCGCTTGAACCAACTCAGCCTGATGGACGAGAAGAGGTTAGCATCGATTGCATTTGGTCGCCTGTACCAAAGCCGAATGAAGAAAGCCTACGATAAGAAGGTGCGTCCTAGAAGCTTTCAGACGGGTGATCTCGTCCTGAAGAAGATTCTTCCGCCACACTCCGATCACCGGGGCAAATGGACTCCGAATTACGAAGGGCCGTATGTCGTCAGCAAGGTCTTCTCAGGAGGAGCTTTGTTGTTATCTACGATGGATGGTGAAGATTTTGCATCCACGGTGAACGCGGACGTAGTTAAAAAATACTTTGCTTGAAAGAGACCCGCTGGACAAAAAAGAAAGAGTCCAGGCAAAAAAGGGGCATCCCGGCGAACCAAAAACAGAATAAAAGGTTCGGGCAAAAATTAGGGATATATTGAAAAAAGTACACCCGCGAAGTCGAAAACCTACACTGGGCGGCTTCGGCAAAAAAGGGTATCCCGGTGAACTGAAAACCCGTAAAGGGCGGTTCACGCAAAAGTTAGGGATTTGAATAAGCAAATGACTGCGTTCCGCGTGTGGACTTTCATTGTTTAGTGGTTTGGAGGACCTGAGGGCCGTTTATCTGAATCAATCTCTTCCAAAGCTGAAGCATCGGAGAAGTATCAAAGTCGAGTGGGTCTTAGAGGGATCAACTCATGGTGTTCGTCTACGCCTCGTTGCCAACATTTGTATATACTGATGTATATTTATGTCTTATTTTTGCGCGGCTTCCTCATTCCAGGAGCTTGCCTCTGTTGTAAAACACTTTTGCCCATTCAGGGGTTCACCATCAATAAAGTGCATATTATTCAGCAATTCTACTCGTCTGTTTAGCATTTATCTGTTTTGTTTGCGAATGAAAACGCCGATGTTTTTTTGATAAAATGCGCATACATAAACTTGCGGGCCTAGGCCCATTGATTGTTGAAACAATTAATTAATTGAATATTATCACAGGATAATAACCTGGATAGGCCCCTTTGAGGAGGGTATCTTGTCTGTTTGTTTGTGTGGTTGCAGGTGTAAGATGTGCCGTGCGCATCCCCGAAGCAGGATGAGTCCTCCTTCTCCAGCAGAGTTCAGTAGTCTCCCCTCCGCAGAGTCTGAACGCAGAGCAGTGAGCATTGATATTTCCACCAGGCAGAGAGGATTCTCTTCCCCAAGCGGACGCATCCTGAAGGAGCGTCACCTCATCAGTTGAGTCAAGCACCGAAGAATGAGGCCGTCTTTCCCCAGCACCGGGTCACAAGTGCAGATTCCATAGAAGTGTTCGGGTGCCGAGGCTCTTGTTTCCCCAGTAAAGTCTCCAGCGGGATTGAGATTCCCCACCGGAGTCATGCTCTCTCCTGAAGTTGGACGATTCCCTCTTCCCCAGTAGAGTATTGGAACGGCTGATGTTGTATTCCCCTGCAAAGTTGTACTCTCCCCCGAAGTCAGATGATTCTTTCTTCCCCGGCGAAATTGAAATTCCGCACCAGAGTCGTACTCTCCAGTGAAGTGGAATGATTTCTCTCCCCGGCTGAGTCCGCAGAAAAGCAGAATCCTTGGAAGTTGATCAGATCATGATCAATTTTCCCCAGCAGAGCGTGGGGCAGCTAATGCTGTGTTTCCCCAGAGTCGCACTCTCTCCAGCGAAGCAGAATGATTTCTCCTCCCTCAGCCGAGTTTGCAGACGTCCAAAAGAGCCGAGTCCTTGGAAGTTGATCAGATCAGGGTTGATTTTCCCCAGTGGAGTGTGGAGCAGCTGAAGTTGTTTCCCCACAGAGTGATCATCCCCAGAAGAGTTAGCCGAGACGGCCACGCAGTTCACTCCCGCGATTGACATCGCTTTCCTTCAACAGGTTCGGGTTCTCGTAAAGCTTCGTCTCCTGCAGCAGTCAGCTGAAGTTGTTTGCCCTGCAGCAGTCAACCGGAAGATCATTTCCCCAGGCGGAGTCCAATTGATATCGGCGTGCCCACGTTCTCCTCAGCAGGATGACTCCTCTATCTGAGTAGTTCTTTCTCCTTGACAGGAGAATTCCCCCTCAGCATTTATTTTGCTGACGGGATCGCATCATTGTGCATGACTGCATAGCATTTAACACTGCATAGCATTTAACACTGCATAGCATTTAACATTGCATAGCATTGTGCATGATTGCATGGCATTTAGCATAAACGCATATCATTCCCACCGTGTGGGGCATAGCGCAGAAGCATATGCATCATAAGCATGATCTAGGTCATTATTATTCTTGCCTTACGGGTGTTCGGCCGAAGGATCGGTTGCTCAGGATGATTCCTGATATTCTCTCCAACAAGGTCGCTTTCTTAGGATGATTCTTAAGACCCCGGTGTAATCCCCACTGTCGCTCGCTCAAGATGATTTTTGAGATCCCCAACAAAGTCTGCAGTTCAAGACGATTCTTGAATTCCTCAGCAGGGCCGTTTGCTTAAGATGATTCTTAAGACCTCAACGCAGTTTCCCGAGTTGTTTGCTTAGGATGATTCTTGAGCTCCCCAGTAGCGTCCCCAGCAAGAGTTGCCCAGGAAGATTCCTGGAATACGCAGCAGAATAAAGTCTCCAGAATGGTTATCGGTTCAGGATGATTCTTGAAGGTGCCCGACGGAGTTGTTTGTTCAAGATGATTCTTGAAGTCCTTAGCAGCGTGATATGTCTGCTCCAACAGTGATGTCTAATCTGAAGATTGACTTCGTAAACGCCTGAAGGCGGTATCAGAATGTTCCTGTGGATTCAGATTTCCTTGTTGATGAATCAACATGTGTCTGAAGACAGAGTTCAGAAGTTGGTAGGTCCAATTGTTGTTTTCAAGGTGATCCGTGTTGGCCCGAAGACCAAGTCAGTTACCCTGAGGCGATGATTGATTGCGATCAAGCGAATGATATTTCTTCTGACTGAAGTTGAAGATATTTCTCCAGCTGAAGCGGAGTTTTGCCTGAAGGCAAAGTGTTTGAATCCCCGTAGAGTCATGAATGGCTCAGGATACCATTTCTCTGACTGAAGTCACAATTTTCCTAAGCTGAAGCGAAGGTGCCTGAGGGCAAGGTTATCCCCAAGGTCATGAACGACCTAGGATTCATTTTTCGGACTGAAGGCCGAAATATATCCCTGACTGAAGTCTCGGATGCTCTATAGCAGAGGCGGAGTTGCCTGAAGGCATATCCATGTATCCTTGAAGGTCAAGGACCATTGCTTTAGACTGAAGTCGAAGATGCATCCTGCAGAGTTGCCGACGGGCAAAGTTTACATCCTTGAAGGCCAAGGATGTTCTTTCTAGCTGAAGCTGGAATGGCCAGGGGCCAGGGTTTCATCTTTCTTCATAAATACTTGAAGATTTTTCTAGCTGAAGCTGGAAATGGCCAGGGGCCAGGGTTTCATATGTCTTTAATGTTGAAGTTCTACGGCGGGCAGTGTGCAGTAGTATTCCAATGTTCGTTATGGTTCTGAGGGTGAACCCCAGATCAGAGTGTGCTCGGTTAAGTCTCTCATTCCCAGCGGAGTAGTTTCAAATACGCAGGTGTACCTTTTTGTTCTATTTACCAGGGGTGAACCCCAGGTCAGATGTTGAATGTGTCCAGCGGCGAGGTTGGATGTTTGTTCGACGACGAGGTTGAACGCTCGGATTTGACGGCGAGGTCAGACTCTTTAAATCCCCATCAGAGATGATATCTGTACGACGGAGATGTCCAGTGTCTCCCACTGATGTGTGTTTCCAACGGCGACGTCAGATTCAGCTCTCCAGCGGCGAGGTTAGGTGTCTGAAGGCAATGTCAGAAGAATTTAATGTGGATAACTGACGGTGATGTCAGGTCGATGTTTCTCCAGCTAGCTGTTGAGCAGCTAGTGTTGCAGTATTCAAAGATTTGTTCCCCGCAGAGTACCGTGTGCTCGTGCAGTTGGCAAATTTTCGGGTTTACCGGTATTCAACCGTCTCGTACCTTGATTGGTTGAGAGCCGTTCGCTTCTCACCCAGTCAGGTTCAAGCCGTTTGAATAGGGGCAGCTGTTGCACCCCAAAATTTGACCAACAATTATTTATTCACTAAGTGTTTGAAAGTTGATACCTTCATCAGAAAGTTCAAGAGATCCTCAGAGGAAGTGGATTGAAACCAGGGTTGTGTGCTTCATAGCTTGAGAGTTGTGGGTGCTCCTCAGATGATTCTGAGACTTTGAGAATGAACTTGATGTTTTGAGAAAGCCTATGAGATGTCTTGATAGCCATTCATGAAGCCCAGAGAAGTCATTATGCAAGAGTTCAGAGGATTCAACCATGAATGGTAGAATTAAGGTTTTGACTAGGTCAACCCTAGGTCAACTGATGATTTGGAGAAGGTTGAGACCTAATCCAAGAGCCATGAGATCATGGAGTGATGTATTGAGATGTTATAAAGATGATTCCTAGACCAACTCATCATGATTGAGGAGTTTGAGAAGTTTCAAGTCAGGGTCCCCAAGGATTGTCAGTGAAAAACCCTAATTTGATCCCTATCTTCCAGGCAGTTTTAGCTCTAGATGTGATTGATATCTCATCTTCCCCACAACATGAATGTTGTAGAGCTTGTTCTTAGCTTTAATTTGAGTGGTGGAAGTCCTTGATAGGAGTTACAGAGCTCAAGTTATGGTTTTGACAAATTACAGGTCATCTGAGATATGTGAATCTGAGTCCTTGAAAGTCACCCAACTTGCAGACAACTTTTGCCCTAGTAGGATGATTCCTATGATTTCTTGGTCAACATGAATGTTGGAGGGCATCTTCTTAGCTTTAATTTGAGTGGTAGAAATCCTTGATAGGATTTGTGGAACTCAACTTATGGTTTGAACAAGACAGGGGTATTTTGGTCATTTGTCAGTTATAGGTCATTTTAGCCAATGCCTAAAACTCCTATTTCCAAGCCTCAAATGGAAAAACTCAAAACATGAAAGTTGTTCAAAATGTGATTTTAAGTCTAGAAAGAAGGTCACAAATTGTTGGAAAAGCTCATAGCATGGATTTGCATGATTGGTCAAAAATGAACTAAAATGGCTTATAAGTTTAAAAAGTTGAAAATGAAAATTGGTTTGGAAGATCTAGGAATCCAAAATAGGTCATCCAATATATCATTTTGATTGGAAACATCATTTTGAGAACATTGGTTTAAATAGAATTTTGATTTGAAGCTTTAAAATGGGACATGCTTTGGAAAATTGAAACTTGCATATTAAGGCACCTTTGGAAATCATAGCACAAGGCAAGGAAAGGCATGATTTTCACTCATTCCTTCTCAATATCTCACATAAGGAGAATTTCACACCAATTTTGCAAGGTTTAAGGCATGATGCATGAGATTTTCAACTTACCATCACATGAGATTCCAAGACTTTTCTAGATGATTCTAGAATGATCTAGTTGTTTCCATCCATCATTATAAAAAGAATGAATCACAAGGAGGAAAAGGTTGGTGAAACTTGGTGAATTGAGCAGAGAGGAGGGAGATTCGAGCTAGGGTTTCAAGGTGCTCCATTATTGCATTTCAAGATCAAAGTCATTGTTGCAAGCTTCCTCATTCAAGAACTGTGCAAACAGAAAGTTTATCTTCATTGGAGGATCATTGTGGAGAAGAATCAAGCTTGGAATCGTGCCCTAGCATCACCTACCATCATCACTTGACAGGTTCTTTCTCTTCTCTCTTTCACCTTAATTATGCATAGATAGATCGCATGTTAGGTTTAGAATGGCTAGGCTAGACTAGGTGATGAAATTCTGAGAGTTAGAGCCAATTCCATGGAGTTCCATAACAGGTGCAAGAATCTTTGATGATCAAGAACTAGCTGTTTAGGGAGTTTTAATTAGCATGGATTAGGTTAGATTAACTAGGGTAGCATGTAGAACAAATTAATGCCCTTAGGTTGAAGCTTTATCGTGGTTGATCTCAGATGAGCATGGTAGTACCCAAGATTTGATGCATTCGGTTTGGACGATTCAAAGGGAATTAAAGAAAATTACACGTATCACCTTGTTCCTTGCAATGAGTAGAGCACTTTTTCAGTTGGAAGTTTTGCATTTCATCAAGTCTGGGGAGAGAACGCACGGCTGGAAGTTTGATGCATGAATTCTGGGTTCTGAAAACCCTAGGGTTTCGTTTGGGACGATGGCTGTCCATCGTTGGATTCGTCCCCAGGATTTGACTAATTCGCTGCATCCAACGGCTCAGATTGAGTGAAGAAAACGGAGGGAAAAATTCAAATGGAAACGCAGTCGTTTCACTTAAGCAAATTCTGGGCCTATCTCTTCTATTCACACCCCCCACGCGTGCTGGCCCACTTGAAACAACTATCTGACCCTTCTATTTCCACCCCCCTCCCTTTTATATTATTTTTATTTCTTTTTAATTCTTAATATTTTTGCAATCTTAATAAATTCATAAAAAATTGATAAATGATGATTTTTTACTCATTCTTTTTTCTATGTTTAGATAATTTTGTGTAGAGAAATATAAAAATAAAAATGAAATTTTATTTTTAATGTGGAATTTTTAGTGATATTTTCTTTTAAATGGTGTATTTTCTTTCCTTTAGTTGGTACCTTATCTTGCAAGAATTGTTTTAGGACCTTCCCTTAGGTTTTTTAATTCATTCTTTTTTGTGTAATTAGATATTGAACCCTAGTTTCATGTAGGATTTATCCCTTGATTTTAGAAATTAAATTTGATGTAGTTTGATTGTTGGACATTTAGGTGTTCTAATTAGGGTTTTAAGTTGTATAGGTAGACTTCAACATTTTATTTTTGGGTTTTATAGGCCAAATTAGTGTATGGGAAATACATGGGTTAAGGGTAAGTATGTATAGAATCCCCTAGAATTTTACTAGAATATTGCATGGTGTTTTAGTATTTTTCATTGATTTTTGAATGTATGGATAGTATGTGTGTTGCTTAAAGGCATAAGTTGTATTGTTGTGTTTTCTTTCCTTCTCTGTTGAGTGTGTGAGCTTCGAAGATTGAGTTGAAGACCTTGTGGATCATCATGGAAGCTTTGAAGACCTTGCAGAGGAGTTTAGCATAGCTTTTGTTGTTTTGTTTATAGGTTTATAGGTGCATAGGCAGAGCCCTAGATAGAATACTTTGTTCAATAAACAAGGAGTGTCTTGTTCACCTCCCTTCTTCTCTGTGACATAGAGTCCCTTAGGGGTATTCACCTCTCTCCTTTGGAGGGATTAGTGACCTTGCCCTCTGAGGTAGAACTTTGAGAGAGCCTTCCCTTTGGTGTTAAGTCCTCAATGGCATCCTTTGGAAGTCAGTGAGCACTGCAACATCCCCCACTCATCTTATTGACTGAATCTTGTTTGCTGGAGCATTTGAGCCATTGCAGATAGAAGCTGAGGCCTTGAAGAGGATGATTCCTTGAAGATTATTGAAGTCTGAAGACTCTGTGAAGATCAAATTGATACCTGAAGATCCCTGAAGATAGTGAAGCCTGAAGGTAGAGCTGATCAAAGGAGCTGAAGCTCAAGGGAGAAGGTGAGTTGATACTCATGTTGTAGGGTTGATACCTGGAAAGCAAGTGATCTCTGAAGTCTGAAGACTGGGTTGCTGCTGGAGGAGCTGAGGCTTTCTTCTGTTTTCTTTGATGTATTGTGTGTTTTGTCTGATTTGTCTGTTGCATTAGACTAAGCCCATTTAGAATAAGTTCAGTCTAAGAGCATGAGTGCATCTGATTGTATTGTTATTGCTTGGCTTTGCTTGCGGGTATTCGGTAGAGCCCAGCTCCCTTGCCCATGTGTTTATTTTGCTTGATAGCATGATGTCATTTTCTGTCTGTATGATTGCAATTTACCGTTTTTGCTTGATAGCATGTTGTTTATTTCAGTATGATTACTGTTATTTCATGACTGGCTTGAGGTTGAGACGAGCTTGTGGAGGCTGAAGCCCCACACACATTTCCTCCCTCACTTGCATTGCATGCATTTTACTGTTAAAGCTGATGCTTTTGTCTGTTTTGGTGTATCATTGACATGATCCCTTAGGACTCTCATTTCCTCTGATGAGGATTTGACGATAGACTTTTAGGTTGAAACCTATGCATGACAACATCTAGGAGTTCCCTGTTCAAACCTCAACCATAGGATGAATCCATGGCATGACAACAGTAGGACTTGATAGTCTCCCTCCTAGTTGGGCCTGTTCTCTTCTCATCTCGAAGCAGTTTAAAATACAGTAATCATGAATGATTTCTTTCGTACGTTACGAGCCTTAAGCTATCTGAGAAAGGATTGTTGGAGAGTTTCTTTTCAACAGTCTGGATGTTTAGTATGGTACCCTTTGGGTGACATGCGACGCATTCACTCTCAGGTCATAGTCTCTAGTGCGGTTGAGATCGCAAACATAATAAAAAACACTTCTGTTAGGAGATAGCCCGTAGTTTCCCGAACTACGTGAGCTCTGATCTCTCATACCTGTTGAGAGTACGTAGGCACAAGATGGCGATGTCTTGGAGAGCTACCTTTCCCCCATAATCCTTCGTAAGCCGAACTACGTTGACTCTGATTTCTCATTCTCTGATGAGAATACGTAGGCATAAAGTGCGACGCTTTGCCGAGTCATCTTCTTTTCTTTTTTCAGCCAGCCTTGATAGGTAGATAGATTATAACCAACCCGTCCGAGTAAACAAGCAAGCGAGGATCCCGTCGAGTACGACGGACGTGAGGGGTGCTAATACCTTCCCCTTGCGTAACCGACTCCCGAACCCAGACAATGGCTGCGATGACCTTGTCTTACCCTTATTCGTCAGGTTTTTCCGATCGTTTCCTTTCCCGCTCTGAGGGATAAATAACGAAAGGTGGCGACTCTTCTGTCATGCCGGCACCTTATTTTCGCGCAAGCGACAGAGGGCTGTAATCCCGATAAAATCAATCTGACTGCAAAAATGCAATGTACGCGGTATGTAAATGCAGAATGCAAAATGAGTCGAAACATAAGCCAAATGCGATAATTGGTTGGTCAAATTTTGGGGTGCAACAGATTGGTGATGTGGCTTATAGGGTGGCGTTGCCGCCGAAACTTTCGAACTTGCATGACGTGTTTCATGTGTCGCAACTTCAGAAGTATGTATCGGATCTGTCTCACATGATTCGGAGAGATGAAGTTCAAGTGAGAGAGAATCTAACCATTGAGACGATGCCGTTGAGGATCAAGGACCGCAAGATGAAGTGACTCAGAGGAAAAGAGATACCTTTGGTGAGAGTGGCTTGGGGAGGTGCTGCAGGAGGCAGTGTAACTTGGGAATTGGAAAGCAGAATGCAGGAAGCTTATCCAGAGTTGTTTCCATCAGGTATTTTCGAGGACAAAAATAATTAAAGTGGGGGAGAGTTGTAACGCCCATTTTAATTATTTAAGTTTTTCCCGTGTTATTTTATTATCGGCATGCCTTGTGTGGAAATTGTTGAGGATATAAGGAACATAATATTAATATTATATAATTGATAATGATAATAATGGATAATTAATATTAATGTTGATATTATTATTATTATTATTATTATTATTATTATTATTATTATTATTATTAATATTATGAAGATTTTATTAATTGGAATTGTTTTAGATTAAAAAGGAGAAAATGAGGATTAATATTATTATTGGAATTAAAAAGAGAATTTTGGGGTATTAGGGGCAGAAATGCCATTTTGGATGAAAGGGAGAAAGGGAAGAACACGAGCAAGGAAGGAAAGAAGAACACGATCTAGCAAGTGAAGAGCAAGCTTGAATAGTGCGATCAAGAGGAAGAAGAAGTGAGCTTGGCGGTGGAATTCTTGAAGATTCATTGATCGAAGCTGCATTTTAGGTAAGGGGGGGGGGGGAATCCGTTAAAATTGGTAGAATGCATGAATATTAGGTAGAAGGGGATTTCCCTTAACCCTATAAGTGATGATTATGTTTTACTTGGTGTTGTGATTCTGAGTTGTTGATGATATGTTGATTCCATTGCATGTGCTGTTTGATCAATTTGAGGGGTTTCCGGGTAGTTCGAAGTTATGCCGAAGTTGATTAATTGAGTAAAGCTGAGGTTTAATCGAGAGTAGATTTTGTAATTAAGTTGTTGAATGTTGAGCCGATGTGATGAGAACTGGTTTGAGTAGAATCGGCTGAGTTCGAAGCGTTTTGCCGACTCTGAGCAGTATTATTTTTCTGAAATCGCAGACGTTCGCCAGCTGCATCGCTAGGTGAGTGAGTAGCGAATCTTCGCTAGGGATTCGCTAGGCGAGTGAGTAGCGAATCTTCGCTAGGGATTCGCTGGGCGAACTGGGTAGTGAGTGCTTCCAGTAGCCACTGTCTGGCTTCTCTAGGGAGTTCGCTGAGCGAGCATTCGCTGATGCTTCGCCTAGCGAGTGAGCCAGCGAGCATGACAGTGTTTTGTATTTTTTTTGTGTTGTGTTGTTCTGTTCTCTTGTGCTGTTGGACCCTTGTTGGTCGTGATTTATTACGAGATTGATGTTGAATTAGGGAGAGTGTATGTGTGGTGTTGGAATGTAATTTCCGTGTTAATCGTTTGAATTGGATATTTCGATTGGTGTATGACATGATACATGTATGTGGTGATGTGTGGAATATATGCATATAATTATACACACACACACACACACACACACACACACACACACACACACACACACACACACACACACACACACACACACATATATATATATATATATATATATATATATATATATATATATATATATATATATATATATATATATATATATATATATATATATATATATATATATATATATATATATATATATATATATATATATATATATATATATATATATATATATATATATATATATATATATATATATATATATATATATATATATATATATATATATATATATATATATATATATATATATATATATATATATATATATATATATATATATATATATATATATATATATATATATATATATATATGGTGTATGATGATGTGATCGGATGGATCGTGGGCACCTTGTGTGTGCGTGAATTGTTGTTGTGCATTAGTGTATGCATATCATGATGCATGTTTGGGATCAGGAAGAGCGTGGTAGGGATAGATCGTTGCTCAGATGAAGTGTATGCGATCTATCCTGAGTTTATTTTGCCTGTACTCCGAAGGAGAGGGGGTGGTAGGGATAGATCATTGCTCGGATGGAGTGTATGTGATCTATCCTGAGTTTGATTGTTTGTGCTCAGAAGGAGCGTGGTAGGGATAGATCATTGCTCGGATTAAGCGTATGTGATCTATCCTGAGTTTGGTTGACGAACCAGTGAGTCGGTACCACATATCATTGTGTCGAGTTGCATATGTTGCATTGTTGGTGTGGGACAGTAGGTCCGGATTGATGTATGATGAATGATGTTTATGTGTTGTCTGCCTTTTATTCATGTACATTATTACCGTTATAATTTTGATCGTGATTTCTCACCCCTTGTTGTTGTTGTGGTTTGTGCTTCTTCGGAAGTACAGACAATCCAGGTGCGTAGCTAGCTTGGATTATGGCGAGTCGAGTCGTAGGGATGCTCTAATACGTAACACGGGGTTTTTGGGAGTTATTTATCTGTTTGATGATTTTGTTTATACTCCATGTCGTATCACGTTTTGATGAATTCATTGATGATGTTTTGTATATTTTGGGCAGATGGCGGAACATGATGTAAGAGATGATGTACATATATGTATTTATGTTGTGACAAATTTCTTTTCCGCTGCTTATTTTGAAAATCTTTTAATGAAATGTTTTGTGGAAATTTTTTTGAAAAGTAATATCCCACTTTTGGAAGAGAAACTCTGATATTTTTAATTGATTTATTCACATTTTATTTAACTTGGGAAGTGGGATGTTACAGCTTCCATACCATATACAAGAGAAAAAATGGTTGCCCTTGTTGAAGTGCAGACGGATGTACGATACCCATGCAATGCAAAAGGGAGCATCTCATGCCAGTTCTTATAGGTCAGAACCATCTTTTGGATAATCTTCTTTATATTCTTGTTAGCAGCTTCAACAACCCCATCCATCTTTGGTCTATAGGAAGAAGAGTTATGGTGTTCAATTTTAAATTCTTTCCACATCTCTTTCATCATCTTGTTATTCAAGTTCGATCCATTATTAATAATGATCTGACTTAGAACACCATAACGAAATATAATTTGATTTTTGATAAACCGGACAACCACTTGCCTGGTCACATTAGTATACGATGCCGCGTCGACCCACTTGGTAAAATAATCAATAGCCACCATAACGAAACGATGTCCATTTAAAGCTTTAGGCTCAATCATGCCAATCATGTCAATTACCCACATGGAGAAAGTCCATGGAGAAGAGATAACATTGAGAAGAGTTGGAGGTACATGAATTTTATCAATATAAATCTGACATTTATGGCATTTCTTCACATATTTGCAACAATCAGATTCCATTGTTAGCCAATAATAACTTACTCTCAAAAATTTCTTTGCCATTGCATGTCCATTGGCATGGGTACCAAAGGATCCATCATAAACTTCTTTCATCAACATGTCTGCTTCGTGTCTATCCACGCATCTGAGCAGGATCATGTCATGATTTCTCTTGTATAGCACATTGTCGTTCAAGAAGAAGTTGACAGCCAACCATCTCGAAGTCTTCTTATCTTTATTTGATACCCCAAGTGGGTACTCTTATTTCTTAAGAAATAATTTAACATCATAATACCATAGTTTATCATCAACGGCCTCTCCTACCACAAACACATGTGCAGGTCTATCCAGGCGCATAACATTAATTCTGAATACACCATTCCACCAATTTACCATAATCGTGGAGGATAAAGTTTCCAGAGAATCTGCTATCCGATTTTTTTCTCTAGGTATATGGTGAAACTCAATTTTATTTTATTCAAGAAATTTGACAACCTTCCTGCATAGTCTCTATAAGGAATCAAATCATGTTGATGTGTTTCCCATTCTCCCTTGATCTGGTTAATTGCTAGGGTTGAATCTCCGTATACATCAAGAATCTTGATTCTCAATTCAATAGCTTCTTCCAAGCCCATAATACACACTTCATACTCTACTGTATTATTTGTGCAATTGAACATCAACCTTGCGGTGAAAGGAATATGAGAACCACGAGGAGTAATTATGACAGCCCCAATACCATTGCCATAAACGTTAACAGCTCCATTAAAAACCAAACTCCAACAGGATCTAGGCTATTTTCCTTCTTCAGGTAATGGCTCTTCACAATCTTTAACTTTCAAATACATCACATCTTCACTAGGGAAGTAAAACCTGATGGATTGGTAATCATTAATTGGCTAATGAGCCAAATGGTCAGCCAATATACCTCATTTGATTGCTTTTTGAGTTCGGTATTCAATATCATATTCTGACAACAACATCTGCCAGCAAGCAATCCATCCAATTAGAGCAGGCTTTTCAAATATATACTTGATTGGATCCATTTTGGATATCAACCACGTAGTATGATTTAACATATAATGGCAGAGGCGCTTAGCAGCCCAAGCTAGAGCACAACAAGTCTTTTCAAGAGTAGAGTACCGAGACTCACAATCAATTTTTTATCAGATAATAAATGGCATATTCTTTCTTTCCAAATTCATCTCGTTGACCTAAAACAAAGCCCATGGAATCTTCCAGAATGGTCAAATACATAATCAAAGGTCTTCCTTCCACTAGAGGAGACAAAATAAGAGGTTCCAACAAATACTCTTTGATGCTATCAAAAGCCTTCTGACAATAATTCGTCCAATACAACCCCGATCCTTTTGAAGAAGCTTGAATATGGGCACACATGTGGTAGTCATACGACATATAAATCTTGATATATAATTCAAACTCCCCAAGAATCCTCTTATTTTTTCATTTTGGGCGCCGACATTTCCTGAATAACTTCGACTTTGTCAGGATCTACTTCAATGCCTCTTTTGCTAACAATGAAAACCAGTAATTTTCCAGAACGAACACCAAAAGTGCATTTATTAGGATTCAAATAGAGTTTAAAATTCCTAAAGCGTTGAAACAACTTTGGCAAATGTTTAACATAGTCTTCTTTAGAATTTAATTTAGCAATCGTATCATCAACATAGACTTCAATTTTCTTGTGCATCATGTCATGGAAAATAGTAGTCATGGCTTTGTGGTACGACGCACCAGCATTCTTCAAACCGAAGGGAATCCCTCTATAACCAAATGTTCCTTAGGGTGTAATAAATGTTCTCTTTTCCATATCCACGGGCGCCATCTTTATTTGATTATATCCAGAAAATCTATCCATGAAGGAGAAGACATTGAACTTACCCGTATTGTCTACCTACGTATCAATGTGTGGTAATGGGAAATCATCTTTCGAACTAGCTTTATTCAAATCTCTATAATCAACACATATTTGAAAATTTTCGTCTTTCTTTAGAACAGACACAACATTAGCCACCCATAGAGGATACTCAGATGTCACAAGAAAACCAAAATCGATATGTTTATGAACCTTTTCTTTAATCTTCACAGGCATGTCGAGATGAGTTCTTCTCAACTTCTATTTAACCGGTGAACACTCTGGCTTTAATGGTAGTCTGTGCTCCACAATATTAGTGTCAAGACCTGGCATATCTTGATATGACCAAGCAAATATGTCCACATACTCTCTAAGAAGCTCTACCATCCTCTTTTTAACCGTTGGACAAAGCAATGCCCCAATTCTGACTTCTTTCTTGATCTCTTTAGAACCCAGATTAATCACTTTTAACGGATCTTAATGAGGATGAATGGTATTTTCCTCGTGCTCAAGCAAATGGAAATTTTCATCGGGAATGTCTTCAACATCCTCTTCTTCTGCTTCAAACACATGGAATTCAAAATTGGGAGAGGGCATAGAGTCATTGTTTTCAATGGGTTTTACAATCAATCTGCACAATGATTTCATGTTTAATTTTAGAATATGAATAAATAAATACACAAGTATTATGCAGATATAGAAAGTGATCATTATATTTTGGTATTTCATGTTAACATTTTTCAGAAAAAGAAAAAAAACACAATATGGATAAATGAAATAGCATTTTATTGATGATGATAATAAGTAATAACTAATACAAATCCCACATCAAATTCACTTTCCCATTGGGAAGAGGGAAATGATTTTTGAAAATGACAAACATATTACTTTTATAAATGAATAATAGAGAGAACATCAACTGCAATCTAATTCTGGCATGTCAATCTGTGCGTTACAAAGTTGGGTACTTCTTCCTCTTGGTCATTCTCAAGAATTGCAGCAGCAGACTGGTTTCTGGCGTGAATAAACCCAACACTTTGGAAAACTTCTTGAGTACACTTTAAATCTCTTCTGATTGAACCAGGAAAGAAGCCTAGACTAGCTCTATTCTTGTTCTCTGCGAGTTCAATGACTTGACCCCAACCAACAGCTTGACCGTTCTCAACAATGTTGTGAGCATCTTTCAGAGAAGACATGGATGACATATTCTTCTAAACAACATTACCAATGACAGAAAAAGCTTGGAATGGAGTTCCTTCAACTTCATTGGCACCAATTTATAAGAAAGATGAAAGATGACTGACCAACATGGTCTGTTCTCCTCCAACAATAACCAGCTTCCCATTCTTCATAAACTTTAACTTCTGGTGAAGATTCAAAGTTATAGCACCGACTTCATGGATCCATGGATGAACCGGAAGACAACTATAGGCTGGATGAATATCCATTACTTGAAAAGATATTTGAAAGCAACATGGTCTGATCTTAATGGGAAAATCAACTTATCCAATCACAGTCTTTCTTGACGAATCAAATGCTTTCACAACCACTCTACTAAAGCTCATGGGAGCTCGCTGATGTGACAGTCTAGTAAGCATAGAGTTTGGAAAGACATTCAAATAAGAACCCGTGTCCACCAACACATTAGATAAGGCATCCTCTTGGTAATTAATTGAAATGTGGAGAGCCAAATTATGGTTCCTTCCATGTTCAGTCAATTCCTCATCATTGAAACTCAAATTATTATAGGTAGTTATATTGGCGAAGATCCTATAAACTTAATCAATTATTACATTATGGTCTGCATAAGCTTGCTTCGACACTTTCTGCAATGCCTCTAAGCGAGCCTCCGAGTTCATCAGCAAAGAAAAAACAAATATCTTTGACGGGGCATTCAGCAATTGGTTCACCATATTGTATTCCCTTCTTTTAATCAACTTCAGTACTTTATCATTGTCTGACTTCTGATTTACATCGCTTGATTGACCAACCTCAATGGAAGTTTCCAAATGAGCTTGCTTACCCACAACGTCTTCAATCTTCTTCGGGGGTACACTAGCAAAGACTCGACCACTTCTGGTCACACCACTCACATCTGCAGTATTTACAACAGAGGGAAGAGAATGAATATGAACCTCTTTTCCATCCTCCAACATAGCAACATTGTATTTATGGGGAACAACTTTATCTGATTCATATGGTATGGGACCAGGAAAATTAATGACCAAAGGTGTCACAACAGACTTTTGACTGTTGTAGAGAATAATGACTTACTCTGGAATATTGAAATATGGAACTATGACGATCACACCATGACATTCATTCCTATATCTGCAAAACTGAATAAGATTCTTGTCTAACATCTCTTGTAAAACTCTTTTCACTACAACACACCCCCAAGGACTTCTCGAACTGATATGACAAATGACATGATCATGTTCATAATATCTCAGTTCATATAGGGTAGCATGCATCTCAACTAGAGATTGTCTGATAAAACGGACATCAAAGACACGATATGTGTAAGGACACCCATCCACCATATTAACAGTGGCGTTGACATGCTTTGGCAGCAGATTAGCTTGTACATTAGGACTAGTGTCCTCAAAGGTCAAAATATTGCTCTTCACTAATCTTTGTACTTCTGATTTTAACGAAAAACAATCTTTAAGATTATGTCCAGGTGCTCCCTAATGAAAAGCACAATGGGCTTGCAGGCACTGAAATATTGATTGTCCGGAATGTGATAGGTATAGTAGCAACCTCGTCCTTTTCAGTATTTTCTTCATTCTCCTCAACTATTCTATCAAACTGTAAATAACCCTCGTCGATCATCTTCTGAATTCCCTTCTTTAACAAAACACAACCCTCGGGCCTTTCCTCACACCCTGAACAATTATCAGGACATCCTGGGAACACTCCTCCTTTCAACAATTTGACCTTCATAAAACTCAACGGAGTCTTCAACTCCTCTACATCAGTTACCAAATTTAGTCTTTCTCCTTCAATGATAGCATTAGTCCTTGCCATCCCGTGGTTCGGCATAGGGTTCTAATTTATATTCGGACCGTCATTGGTAAAATTAATGGCCTTGGAATCAAGCAAATCCTATACTTTATGCTTAAAAGCTTTGCAGTTATCAATACTATGGCACGGAGTAACGAAATGGAAATCACGCTTGGCATTTGCATCATATCCTAAGGGTGGCACGCCAGTAAGGGGCGCCAAAGTCCTATTTTGAACCAACTGCAATTGTAACAAATGTTGTAGTAATTACGAATATGGCATGGGTGGAGTTTCAAATTGTCTGTCAGCCATTTTTTGCCTTGCCACGTAGGGACACAGAGCGTTAACTCGTTGCTGAGGTGCAGCTGGAATAGCCACAATGGCAACTTGATGTTGTGCTCTGCCCCTATCTCTGTGTGAGACAGTGTTTGTATCCCCTTGTCTTCTCTTGTGATTGGCATAATATACTTTCTTCGCTCCTCCTGCAGAAGACCCACCAACATTTGAGATTTTTCCGGACTTGATTCCGCTCTCTACGCGCTTTCCCACCATCACTAGATCGGAAAACCCAGCAGTCATGCATCCTATCAACTTCTCAAAGTACACACCTGGTAACGAAGCCATAAATATATCAATTAGTTCTCTCTCCATCATGGGAGGTTGAACCCTTGCAGCTAAATCACGCCACCTCTAGGCGTATTCCTTGAAACTCTCATTTCTCTTTTGTGATAAACTCTGTAGTTGCACCCTGTTTGGTGCCATGTGACTATCATATTGGTAATGGCGAACAAAAGCCTCTGCCAGCTCCTTCCAGCTATGAATGTGAGCCCTTTCTAATCCCATATACCACTCTCGCGATGCTCCTACCAAACTATCCTAGAAGAAGTGCATCAAAAGCTTCTCATCTTCAGAATAAGCAGACATTTTTCTGTAATATGCCCGAATATGAACTTTAGGACAGGTTGCCCCTTTGTACTTATTGAAGTCAGGTACTTCGAATTTGAGGGGAACCTTAACCCCTAGAACCAAGCCAATATTAGACATATCCAAACCCAAAGAGTTTTACACCTCCAAGGGCTTCATCTTCTCTTCAATTAACTTAAACCTCTTGTCCGCTTCAGATGGTAACCCACATTCTGTATCCTTCACCGAAAAGACGTCATCTTGGTTTTCTTCCCACTAAGGCCTCATAGGTCCATGTATAACACACACATTTTCTCCTGCAACATTACCGTTTTCATTAGCAACACCTCCGCATGCAAGAATAACAGTAGGATTAGTTACTGGAAAAGAACCACCTATAGGTGGAGGTATAACACCAGACCCTCCATGCACAACTCCTTCTTCATTAACTCGTGCTATTAATGGCTGGACCATAGTTCTCAACTGTTTCTGCCCACTGGTGACGTTCTGCATCAATTCCATGAACTGAGTCATACGAGCCCTGACCTCCTGTAACTCAGCTTGCACTTGATCCATGATTCTCTTTTGATCCCCCCTTGTCCAGTACCTGTGAAAACTGGGTTCTTCAATCCTGTAACTGTTGAAAATCGGGCAGAAATAAGGACAAGAACCACCAAATTATATCTCGATTATTAAGATGAATCATGTCTAATTCTCTTGTGGGGGAGAATAAAATTGAATTATATAGGTTTGTCTAAATTGAAAGATACACCAAGGAAGTCTATCCTATCTTAAGGTATAAGGATAACTCATAAGCTGAATTTCCAAAGCATCATGGTTATTTATTAAACCTAAGTCACAACAAATACAAATGAATTTAAGATTGAATTTCCAAAACAAAGTTAATAATTGAATTTCAAAATTTAAAATAAAAGTTGAATTTTTAAATCAAGGCTATTAATATTTATAATTTGATTTTTAAATTAACATTTTTATAATTGAGTTCAACACAAAATTAATAATTAAATAAATCCTTTTTTAAACAAAATTATTATAATTATAATTGAATTTAAAAAATGAATTTATCAAAATTTTAAAATCAAAGTTATTATAATTGAATAAATTGAAATTTCTTTAAAACAAAATTAAACAAATATGATTCAATTTAAAAACACAAAGTTTAATAAAATAATTGGGTTTTTCTTTTTAATTTGTTAAAAGGAGGGCGCATGCGATTTGGTTTGCTTTTAAAAAAAACAGAAGAAAACCGATGGGCCGCGGTTCATGGGCCAAGGATCCGCCCGGTATCATTGAGGAAAAGGGGAAAAGTTGCCGTAATTGCCTCTTCAGTCGAAAAACCGCTCTTCTTCTTCTTCGCGCTATCAACCGCTCGTTTTCTCTCCCTCGCCGTCGTACGTCCAACGTTGTATCACCTTCTCCTTTATGCGAGTCCCTTCTTTCCGTCTCCCTCGAACAACAACGAACACAATCCAAAAGAAGAAACAACCGTGACATAACCAACGAAATCCCAAACCGGAAACGAGAAACCCGTGAGTGAAGCGAAACGAAGGCGAGATAAGTTCTTCTTCCTCCTTAAATGTTTCTGTTGTTAAAATCTACGATTTATGGGTGATGTTTGTGTTACCGTGAGTGTGGATTTTATGAGTTTCATCGTCTGTTTCTTGCTTCGAACTGAATCCCCCTATATCTGTGATGTTGTCACTTTTTGTGTACTGTCATGATTTTGAATCCATATCTTAGAGCCGTATTAATGCTGTTTTGAATGTGTCTGGAACTTGTCTTAGAAATGGCACAACCTGTTATAATTAGAGGTGGCAATTGAATCCATTAAGGCAAAATCCATCCAATCCATCCATAAAAAAATCCATCCAATCCATCCACCACACAAAAAATAAGTTAATGGATTGGATTAAATCCATCCATTTATATGCATGGATGGATTCAATCCATCCAACATATTTTAAGGATCTAATGGATTATTTTTATTTTCGTTAGATTTAATTTTTTTTAAATAGATTTTCTTAAAAATAATTAAAAAATTATATTTTTTTTTCGAAAAAATTAATTTTTTTTCTGAAAAAAAAAAGTTTAATTTTTTCCGAAAAAATCGTTTTTTTTTCAGAATAAAAAACTGATTTGTTTTTCGAAAAATAAAATAAAATTTTTTCTCGAAAAAAACTGACTTTTTTTTTTGGAAAAAAAATCGATTTTTTTTCCGAAAAAATCAGTTTTTTTTCAGAATAAAAAACTGATTTGTTTTTAAAAAAAAGAATAAAATTTTTTCATGAAAAAAAACCGACTTTTTTTCCAAAAAAAAATCGGTTTTTTTTTTCAGAATAAAAAACTGATTTGTTTTTAGAAAAAAAAACCGACTTTTTTTTGGAAAAAAAATTGATTTTTTTTTCAGAATAAAAAAATGATTTGTTTATCGAAAAAAAATAAAAAAAATTTTCAAAAAAATATCGATTTTTTTTTCAAAAAATAAAATAAAATTTTTTCTTGAAAAAAAATCGATATTTTTCAAAAATTAAAATATCAATTTTTTTTTAAAATACAAAAAATTCAGTTTTTTTAATAAATATATTAAAAAATAATTTTTTTTAAAATACAAAAAATAAAATTTTCAAAAATAAAATAAAATCAATTTTTTAAAAATAAAAAAATATATTTATTTTTTTGAAATAAAAAAAAAAGTTGGATGGATGGATATCCATCCATTAAAAATATGTTAATGGATGAATTTTATTCTTAATGGATGGATTGGATTGGATAATTTTAAGAAAATTTTAGTGGATTGTTAATGGACTAATGGATTGTTTTAATCCATCCATTAACAATCCAATCCATATCCATCCAATCCATCCATTTTGCCATCCCTAGTTATAATGTTATTTCCATTCTGATTCAGACATGTTTTGAATTTGTTCTAAATTACTCAATTCAAATTGATTGCTCTTTGAATGCGTTGAATCAATGCTCCTGAATATTATTGCTGCTCTTGTTTAGGTTATTTAGGTAACTCAAGGATATCAATAGCAGTTAATGCCGCACAAAACGATACTAGGAAATACATCGAGATACTTGGGACATTTCCAACTTATTAGCCATAAACCCAATTCAAATCACTTACTCAGGTTTGGCGCTAGAACCTTCGTTTTAACATCATCCTTCTTTGACTGATTTGATCCTTATGCCCCTATTATTTACAGGTGAGGATAACAAACTCAGAGGTTGGAAATCTCTTGTTTTATCCTGAATATCAGTACTAGATCAACGCTTCATCCGTTTTGGTGAGTCTCTCCTCAAATGATTTTATAGTATCGTTATCACTGTTCTGAACTGAAGTCATTTGATTCTTTAGTGAAATGGTCTTGGTTTTCTATGGACGGTATTTGGTGATAGCAGCAGTGTTTACGACTATGTAACCGACCTCAAAACACTATGGGATCTTCCTCTGTTCGTTCATTTCAACTGGGTGTACTTATCTACCTCGTTACAGAAAAGCGGATAAGAAGAAAATAAAAGCCTCCTAATGAGTTGGCTATGCATGGTATGCCAAATCGCGGTTGAAAAGGTGACGACACAAAGATGACGAAGTGATAAAAAACGTGTGATCTTGGCAACGATATCTCTTTTATCTTGAACAGGTCTTGGATTGTAAAGAGATGATTATGAAGAGTGTTGGCTAGATGTGGTGATGACCAAGATTGCCTTCAATTTGGATTTTTTTCTAGCCTGTTGTTGGTGTTTTTTAGTGAAAATTTTGGAAAGACATGTAGGATGGCATTTGGTTGTGAACTTGAACATAGGATTGTGAAGCTTTGTTCTTCTTTTGGCAAGTTTTTTTTAGTGGCAGTAAGGGTCCTCTTACTTGCCTTTGGCTTTATTGTTTCTTGTATCAAATGTAGTTTGTAACTTTGTAAAAGGAGTCTTCAAGAACTTGTATCAATAAATGTTTTGGGTATAACAATTATGAAATTCCCACTTGTCAAATTTGGTCTTAAATAATGATTTTAACCTTATTTGGAAAATTGGTCATCGCTTGTAGCTTGTAACATTTGAAACTTATGTCACCTTAAATCTTATGGTTGGACTTAGTATCTACTTGGAACTAATAGTGCAAATTTCATAGATTTGAAAACTCTAATGTGCATCTCACCTTTCTTATTGTATCCACTTGAAACCTTCTTTACCTTAAGGGTCTGTTTGGTTCAAATGAGGGGGAGGGGAGGGGGAGGAATTTTAATGAAGGGGAGGGGAGGGGAGGTGAAGGAATTTTTTAATCAAATAAGTGTTTGGTTCAAAAGAGAGGAGGGGAGGGGAGGGATTTTAATTAAAAATGTGTTTGGTTCAGAAGGGGAGGGGAGGAGTTTTATTAATAATTTACATTTTTATCCTTATGATCTTATATAAGTCATATGATATTAAAATGTGAAAAATTCGTGCGTATTTTTGTTGGTAATAAAATTTCTAATATTGAGTGATTAAAAAAATATTTATTTGTCACATAAAGTTAAAAATATGAGTACAATCGATTCGACTTATAACTTTTCAAAATAAATTAAACTATATGTCAATAACATCGTTTAAATTGTGATGAATCATATAACAAAACAAATATATAAAATAACTTATTACTAAATATTAATGGTTCAAAATATTTAATAAAATGACTAAACAAAAATAAATAAAATGATATGGTTTACAATTTGATATAAAAGAAAATATGATAGAGTACATAACAAAATTAAAAGAAAAAAACGAATATAAAGAAATATAATTTTTTTTATATAAAAAAGACAATGATTATGATTTATATTAATTATAAAAATTATAAAATAATTTGAAGGTGGAGAACAATTATAGTAAGTTGATGAAAATAATCGAGAAAAAACAGCAACACAAAAGATAACAAATAGTTTTGAAATAATAAAATTAAACTGAGGATATTTTAGTAAATATAATAATTTTTAAATATCAAAACTCATATTCCCTCCACTCCCCTCCAAATCCCTCCAATTCGGAGGGAACCAAAAAATGTGTTTTGGAGGGATTTTGCTCCCCTCCCCTCCCCTCCCCTCCTAAAATTTGAACCAAACATATTTAATTAAAATTTTCCCCTCCCCTCCCCTCCTCTCCATCTACCCCGAACCAAACACACCCTAAGGGTTGAAATTGCAACTTGAATAATATTATAATGATACCTTGTGTTTAACTATGATGACCTTGAGAAGCAACGTCGACCAATTTGATAGCTTCACCTTGATTTTATCTCTAAATCTCTTGTAGTCATTGTGAACTATTATTCTTGATCAAAATGACCTTAAAAATAAACCATGGTGATGAAAGAAAATCCTAATAATCCTGCATTCTTGACAGAAAAGTGAAAAAGCCATTGTCTTATAAAAGAATAATAAAAAAAACAAGTCTTGGGAATTTAATCGAATTCGAGATTTGGTTTCTCCATAATAACAATCGACTCTTTCTACATTATCACTGAGTTGGATTACTTCCATGCTAGGTTTGTCCCACAAAACCATCACACTCCAATTAATAAGATCTAAATCTTTTGAAATAAGGATACAATCTCATAATGTAGCTTGCTAAGAAACCTTTAGCTGGTCCTTAACAGATGACCACACTCATCACCCTGAGATACGCATTAAAGCTTATGAGGAG
Organism: Lathyrus sativus; assembly: GCA_963859935.3. Taxonomy (NCBI): domain Eukaryota; kingdom Viridiplantae; phylum Streptophyta; class Magnoliopsida; order Fabales; family Fabaceae; genus Lathyrus; species Lathyrus sativus. Next base: position 286,412,890 of record OZ012738.1, read on the forward strand.
CCTTGAGGGAAAAAGATATTGATGTTTGATGAACCTTGAAAGGAATATGCTCAAAACCCTGGCTCCAAAACTCATGAAAGACAAATCATGCAAGAACTAGTTGAGTTAATATTGGAGGATTCAAAACCAAAAGAAATCCCTAGGATCAAAATCAATTAATCATATCTTGAAATTCTTAGGAGCCTGACTACCCACTTGAATCTAGTGTACCTGCACAAATTGGTTAGTCACTATAAACATACACATACAATTCTTAAAGGATCAAGACCAAAGACCTAAAGATACCACAAAAGGAAAAAGGAGTCTTAGGTTCAAAAATTATGGTGTGACAGATGCCCGTATTTAAGCTTCTTCTATCCGGAGATATGGAGATCAAAATCTCTGTCTCGACGTGATAAGAGGGACTTAAATACCAACATTGCACAGATTTTTGGCCTAAGATGCTACCCGATGCATATGATATGTGATGATATAAAATGCAAGACGAAGATCCTAGGGAGAAATGATGCCACAGGGGATAACTACATGTAGGAGACGTTGAGACACAACTAAGGAGAGGGAGACCTGACGAAGACAGTTAGCAAAATAGGACTCCACGGGGAAACGATTATCGATTGACAATCACAAGGTATCTTTAAACATATCGTGAAGAACTTTGTAATAAAATCTACTTGAAGAACCCACTGTCTAAGTTAAATGTAGTGATTTCAAGCAATACCAGTTGGAGAAGTCTACTGTCGAGACTTATAACCTCATTTGAAAATACTTTTTGAAAAGGTGTCCATTTCTAAAAAATTTAGGGAATCTGCTGTCGAGATTTCGCAAAGAAACGACTGTCATTCAAAAGTTAACCATAAAGTCTACTGTCGAGCTCCAAGAAATAGAGAAACAACTCTTGTTGAAGTCTGCTGGAGATCTACTTCTGCCGAAGTCTTCTGGAAATCTGCTGCCGATATTCGCCAGGATATGAAAAGAAATATCTTCTGCCGAGGTCTTCTAGAAATCTTCTGTCGAGACTCGCCAGGGAAAAGAGATACTTTTTGCCGAAGTTCTCTTTAAGAATTCTATTTAAACTCCATCGGAGAATTTACTGTCGAGATTAACCAAGGGATCTAAAATAGAAACAGTCTTTAAATAACTTGTTTAAAAGGATAATAAACCTCCCCACGCTTCAAGGTTGTATGCCAAGAACGGGTCTCAGTTTCTTTTTTACTTGAAAAGGGTAAAGTAAACCTCCCTTCGCTTCAAGGTTTTATGCCATGAACGGGTCTCGGTTTCCTCCTGGAATGGTGAATACTGATAGGAAAGTATTTTCACAGGGGAATAAAGTTTCACTGGAGATTGAAGATTTCAGCGGGAATTCATAACTTACTAGAAATCAGGATACTTCATCGGGGATCTTTAGATGAGATGTCGTCCGGTTGTTTTACAAAAATAAATCTTCTCAAATAAAGAGAGAGATCAATTGCAAAAATCTTCATCAAACTTCTCGAAGAGATGGCATTTAATGGAATTAAATCTATATAATGGATTCACTGGGGGAATACATCCCTGAGGAGCAGTATTGCTGTAGTTTAAAGCTACATTGAAGCAAATAACTTTTTGATAACAATGAATTCTCAAATAAAGAGAGACACTTGTAAGTTCTTCACTAAACTTTTCTAATGGATATCCAGAGAGATGTCATTTGATGGAGAACAAGTTGATAATATACTGGGGATAGATGAACTGTCTTGAGGAGACTGTCATTTGTCATCTTACTAGAACATCTGAGAACAAAACAAGTTGCTCAAATAAAGAGTTGCCACTCGTTGTCTGGTACGAAATCTGAGAAAACACTGCTGGAGAAATATATATCTTCAATAGTGATCTACAAACAGATTCCTCTTGGGGAGTCAAAGTGCAAAATAAATGCACGCTCAAACTGGGTTCAAAAGCCTAGGGATATCCAAAGTTGTGATTGTCAGAGACCAAAGTTCAATTCAGGAAGTAACTGAAGAGAAACAGTCAAGCAAGAATCAACCATTGAGGGGTGAGATCAAATAGAAAGAAGACTAAAGCAACCATCTTCCACGAGGATCGAACTCAGTGGGGAATTTGAAATATTATGCTCTTTCTGCTTAGGGCTGACGACTCTACTTGGAGGGAGAAGACAAATCCAGTAACTTGGGGATAAACACGACCAAGGTGACAGAAAAACAAACACAAAGATGCAAAAAATGCACAGATGCCATGCTATCTATATGTTATGCATATGCTTATGCTGACAAAACAAACAAAAAGAAGGAAAATCAGAGATGAAATAAACATCCCGAAATAAACATCCGACCAATCTTCAAAGATAGGAGCACTACTGGGGATGGATGGAGAACTAAATATGGGATCATCGTCCTGCTTCAAGACTTCAAACTTCTCTAGGGAAAAGAAAACACTCCACTTGGGGATATAACATCTTGATCTTACTTGAAGGATTTGTCAAGATGGATCCGGTTATCATTGGGAATTCTTGCACTGATCATAACTGCTTGAAGTGAAGATTCAACGGAGAATTGTCATGACCACCTGAAGTAAAATTTAACGGGGACATGAATGAAGAATGTTATGAAAACAAAGTAGTTTTGCATTGATGAACTGCGCGGTAGTCGCCATTTTGAACAACATTTGTTGTGAATGGATAAAATAATCTTCGATTCTTAAATTCCCCAGAGTACATGCTTTATGAGAATGAGCCATTCCAAGATGATTTTACAGAAAACATGGAGTCCGAAATGTTCCAATGTCTTCAAACTCTCTAAGAGATTCGTCGAATCTCGACGTAACTGCCCCTAATTAACTGTATTATGTAAAACTGAGTCTTCAAAACTCGCTCTTAAGAATGGTCAAACTTGTATAAATGAGCAACCTGGAAACTGTAACACTCCATTTCTAACCCAACAGATAAACAACAAATAAATCAGAGCACACTGAAATTGGATGCATGACGATCGTAATGAACGGTGACGGTCGTCACACTCACCAAAACTGGGCATCACATTTTCAACTTACCGAGAACATACAGTTTACAATTTGATCAGACAACATGAATTTAGTAAATATAGGTAGCACAGAATCCTGGATGAACAACTAACAACTCACCTAACATCTTGATTACAAGGCCTCTTATTAATTTGCAGCGGAAAATAAAACATTTCCAACATTTATAATGATTAAAGCAAGACCATGAAACTTGCAACAAAACTCCATTAAATTCGGCAAGTAATCATCTTGCATAGGTTCAATAAAACAACTAGTTCAGCCCTAAAAATCAGCACTACCGATTCACCGGTTTAGTGCGTACAACCGACATTTAGTACTCGACAGTAACAACAAATTTTTCCTAAGAATACTCAATAAAATTCAGCAACCAGAAAATCAAATAAACATTTAACATTCATCGTTCATCCCCCCAAGAGTGCTACGTATCAGAGCGACCAACGACACCTTAAAGGAAAGCTACACTCTATTCCTGATTACCTGCAAATTACCACCAACGAAGGTAACATACAACGTAAAGGGGTGAGATATTAACAATATAACATAAGGCATGATAAAAGTCATGTCAGAATATTATCACAACATTATAATTCCAGTGGTTCGCCAAAAGTATTACCAATAATTAAACCGCAATAATTTTTTATTCATATCCACAACAATTATCATGAAAATTCAGCCACTCATCAATTACTTGCAAATGCATAACGACACCACTCAACTATGCAATTCAACAAATGCGACTCAAGTATGCAACTCAACTGTGCACATGCATGTGGTACCATTTTGGAGCCAACACTCCACAACCGTCGCCAATCCAGGCCAAATAACGCCAATACAGGCACAACCGTTGCTAATCCAGGCCAATTAACGCCAATACAGGCACAACCGTCGCCAATCCAGGCCAAATGATATGCTATGAAATACATCTATTATGGACCACAACACAACCATAACGACCATGCAACAAGGCATCAAACCTACAACCAAATTGTCCATAACAGACCATCACTATTTCGTATGCATCATGTATCCATCGTCTCAATCTGTTCATGTACAGGAACAATAGCAACATCACATCAACAAACAAGAACTCAAGACAGTTCCGCAACACGGCATTACAACTCTTACATACTTAATTATCCACATGTTTACATTAATTATAACACGATAACTCATATAGTATCACACAGACCGAATATAGACAACACTATTTCAGACACAGACAACTTGTTACCACTAATATTTATCAACCTACGGAACTAAACCCATGATTCCATACCCTTCATGAAATCTATCATACCCCTGGTTATAGAATTGAACCCCACCCTTACCTTGGAATTGAGGTCAATCCTAACTTCCGGTTCTGGTTTATCTCCGTGGTGACCCCTCTGCCACTGCCTTGCAATTTCTCCTGTGGATAATCTTCCTCTGTTATCAACTTCTCTCAGCCACTCTCTTTCTTCCTTTACGGTTTTTCTTTTGCAAAATTCGCCAACTGAATTGAGCGTAATGGAATACAAGAATACGTTACTATAATTTCATTATTTTCATGGCCATGCTCCAATTCTGCCTAAATGTATTTTTGTTACTATGACGATCGTAACAAGCGTCACGACCGTGAAGGCCATGACGGTCGTAACAAGCTCATGACGAGCGTCACGATCGTGACGACCGTAACAAGCTCATGACGTGCGTCACATCAGCAGAATTCCATTTTTCCTAGACAAAACATCTATTTAGCTTTCCAACGCTTCGAACGGGGACTAAAACCGACTTACGGATCAAGAGATATGAATTTTCTAAGTTTTCCCTAAGACTGCTACGGGATTTTGCACTTTTGCCCGAAAATTCGACCGAGTCAATTCCTTTCTTCGAGACAAACACATACTCAAATACGACTACGACACAACGAGACACGGCAAAGTCATAATTAAATTTAATCGAAATAAAATGGGCGTTACAACTCTCCCCTACTAAAAGAATTTCGTCCTCGAAATTACCTCAATCGAACAGCTCGGGATATGACACCCGTATCTTGCTCTCCAGTTCCCACGTCGAGCTTTCGCCAGCAGCTCCCAACCAAACTACTGTTACCAAAACAATCTCTTTTCCTCTAAACGTCTTTACCTTGCGATCGTCAACTCTCACAGGCTTTGTCTCCACAGTAAGATTATCACGTACCTGCACATCATCCATAGGAATGACATGCGACGGATCTGAAATATACTTGCGGAGTTGTGACGCATGAAATACATCGTGCAGATTCAACAAATTAGGCGGCAACGCCACTAGATATGCAACCTTTCCCACTCTGTCCGATATCTGGTACGGACCAATGAAACGAGGAGTAAGCTTCTTAGATTTCAAAGCTCTACCAACTCCAGTCACAGGCGTGACTCTCAAAAACACATGATCTCCAGCTTCAAATTCTAAATCCTTCCTGCTCTTATCATGATAACTTTTCTGTCTACTCTGTGAAGCTTTCATCTTTTCTCGAATTAACTTCACCTTCTCAGTAGTCTCCCGAACAATCTCCGGTCCGAGTACTACACCCTCCCCCGATTCATACCAACACAACAGAGTCCTACACTGCCGACCATACAAAGCTTCGAACGGTGCCATTCCGATACTAGAGTGGTAACTGTTATTATAAGTAAACTCTATCAACGGAAGGTAAGTATCCCACGAACCACCTTCCTCAAGGACACATGCCCTCAGCAAATCCTCTAAAGACTGAATAGTCCGTTCAGTCTGACCATCTATTTGAGGATGGTATGCTGAACTCAACCTCAACTTAGAACCCAATGCCTCTTGCAGACCCTTCCAAAACTCAGAAGTAAACCTCGGATCACTATCCGACATAATACACAACGGAACACCATGCAACTTAACAACCACTCTGACATAAATCTCTGCCAACTTCGATACCGGAAAAGTGATGTTAATAGGAATAAAGTGAGCTGACTTTGTAAGCCTATCAACAATCACCCAAATAAAATCACATCCTCTCAAGGTATTCGGCAAACCCGTTACAAAATCCATTGAAATGCTGTCCTATTTCCATTTTGGAATCTCTAACGGTTGCATCAACCCAACAGGTTTCTGATGCTCGACTTTCGACTTCTGAAAAGTCAAACATGCATACACAAATCGTGCTACATCACGCTTCATACCAGGACACAAAACAGATTCCTCAAATCACTATACATTTTCGTCGCTCCTGGATGAATACTCAACTTACTTCTGTGACTCTCTACCAAAATCGCTTTCTTCATATCTGCACTATCAAGAATACAAATACGACCACGAAACCTCAACACGCCCTGTGCATCCAACTGATAATCATTATTTTCTGAATGATCTACTCCAGGCATTAAATCTACTAACTTCACATCTAATTTATGAGCCTCTCTGATGCTGTCCAGAAAATCATTATTAATCTTTAACATGCCCAACTTTACACTCTTCGGTGTTACTTCGCAAACTAAACTCAGATCTCTGAATTGCTCAATCAATTCCAACTCTCTAGCCATCATTGCTGACATATGCAAAGTCTTGCAGCTTAAGGCATCAGCTACAACATTAGCTTTTCTCGGATGGTAATGTAAACCAAAGTCATAATCTTTTAACAGTTCCAACCACCTTCGTTGTCTCATGTTCAGTTCCTTTTGATCAAACAAGTACTTCAAACTCTTATGGTCACTGAACACTTCGAATCTTGAACCATAAAGATAATGCCTCCAAATCTTCAGCACAAACACAACGGCAGCAAGTTCTAAATCGTGCGTAGGATAATTCTTCTCGTGGATTCTCAACTGTCTTGAAGCATAAGAAACTACTTTATTATTCTGCATTATCACACCTCCTAAACCAAACTTAGAAGCATCACATTATACAACAAACAGTTCTTCTGCATTAGGCAAGGTCAACACCAGAGCAGACGTCAACCTCTTCCTTAACTCTATAAAACCTGCTTCGCATTGAGCATCCCACACAAAGGTTTTCCCTTTACAAGTCAACTTAGTTAACGAAAGGGCCAACTTAGAGAAACCTTCAATAAACCTTCTATAATAACCAGCAAGTCTTAAAAAGCTTCTAATTTCCGTTGCCAACTTCGGAGTTTCCTATTGCAACACATCATCAACCTTAGATGGATCTACAACAATTCCACTACCTGATATAACATGACCCAGAAAGCTAACTTCTTCCAACCAGAAGTCGCACTTCGACAGTTTCGCAAACAACTTCCTTTCTTTCAACACTTGCAGTACTAACCTCAAGTGCCCAACATGCTCCTCTTTCGACTTAGAATAAATTAGGATATCATCAATGAATACTACCTGTTAGCTCCTAAATTCGACGCCTTAGTTAGAAAGAAGGTATCTAAGACAAAAGGGTGGAAAATAACTTGAAAACAAGAAAATGGTCGAAAGAAGCAAAATAGTTAAGTCGAAGAACTCACCCATAAACCAAGAGTTCGACCGCCTGCTGAGACGAATGGGTTGTCGAAGTATTTGAAATTTTAATATTGGAGGGAACGGTTTTGCTTGTGGAAAATTGAGGGAGATACGTGTCACCTTATGAGTAATAGATCCATGCATTTGAGACAAGTGGCGGAAGGAGATTATGGTGGAGGTTATGAAAGGTTATTTTTTGTTACTATAAATAGGGTGTCTTAGACATATCCAAAGTGTGTTGTAATTTACTATTGTACAAGTTACTCTTGAAACTACTCCAAGTATCTGAGTGTAGAGAAAGAGAGTTTTGTAAGAGAATGTATGTGATGTAAACACACCATCTTTTAACTTAATGCAATTTACTTTTTACTTTAAGTTTTACAAAGCCTTTGATTATCTTTATTGTCTTTATCCTTTTTCTTTCCTCCTTACCTTATTTCTTTTCTTCCTATGAAATTCTTTTCTCTTCGTCCTCAATCTAAATTCACCTTTACCAACAAACTTTCTTCTCTTTTATTAGAAGCCTCACTTTACCTTTAAATTAACCCGTAGTCGAATAGATGTTCCTTTGGGATTCTTTTATCCCAATATTGTTCGAGTGTGGAACTTGAGTAAGTTCTTAAAACCCAAAAATAAATCCTTTAGCACATGTCCTAGGATCAATCTGATCGATCCTGTGAGTCACCAAAGTTAGATTTGGAAGATCAGCAGTTGTTTTCCGATTTTCAAGGGAAACACTACCACAAACCGATCCAAATACTCGCGAAAGATACGGTTCATGTACTCCATAAAAACTCCTGGCGCATTAGTAACACCAAAAGGCATTACCGTAAACTCATAGTGTCCATATCTGGTTCTGAACGCAATCTTCTGCACATCATCATCCTTTACCTTAATCTGGTGATACCCCGACCTCAAATCAATTTTACTAAACACCCGCGCCCCAACCAACTGATCCATCAAGTCATCAATTCTTGGAAGCGGATATTTATTCTTAATTGTCACTTTATTTAGTTGTCGGTAATCAATACACAACCTCATACTGCCATCCTTCTTCTTTACTAATAATACCGGAGCTCCCCACGAGGATACACTTGGTCTAACGAACTTCTTCTCAAGTAAGTCTTCCAACTGTTTCTTCAACTCTGCCAATTCAGATGCAGACATCCTGTACGGTGCCATAGACACATGTCTGGTACCGGGTACAAGATCAATAGAAAATTCAATTTCCCGTTTCGGAGGAACTTCAGGAATTCCATCTGGAAACACTTCAGGAAAATCACAAACAAATTCTAACTCATCAATTATCGCTTGATTCTCAACGGATAATGATACCACCAACGCAAACACATGAGCATCTCCTAGCAATATCTGCTTCATCTGTTTCGTAGTTATCAAACGGGCTCCCTCCTCCTCAGGAGTAGAAAACCTCACCGACTTATCAAAGCAATTAATATGAACGCAATTATACTCTAACCAGTTCATACCCAAAATTACGTCCATCCCACTTAGTGGCAAACAGACTAAGTCAACCATGAAATCTCTATCAAACATTGATAGAGGACATTTCAAACATACAAGAGATGTAGTCACCGATCCCTTAGTTGGAGTCTCAACTACCATCCCCCCATTCATGTGAGATAACACAAGACCCAAACGTTCAACATAATCAGCAGCAATAAAACAATGAGAAGCACTAGTGTCAATGATATCAAGTAAAGGAGTACTATTAATGAAACAAGTACCTTCAATGAGTTGGTCACCGCTGGATGTCTGAGTCCTAGATAGAGCGAACACTCTTCCACCAGCCTTTTCTTTCTTAGGCTTCTGACACTTGTCACGCATGTGTCCCTCTTCACCACAGTTGAAACAAACCATTCCCTTGCGTTTGCACTCAGCAACAGCGTGTCCCAACTCTCCGTAACGGTAACATCTCAGTGGTCCAGACTTACACACATCACTCTTGTGACCAGGTTTCCCACACTTATAGAAAACAATGCCAGCAGGAGCATCTCCCCTACTAGTTTTCTTTCCATCAATTGCTTTCTGTTTCCCTTTTCCAGCTGGGGGATCATAAGGTTTACCACGAGTCTGATGCGGCTTATTTCTCCTCTCACCCACCAGCTTGTAATGAGAATTGCTATCTTCTTTATAAATACTACAGCTTTCAACCAATGAATCAAAAACACGGATCTTCTGATACCCAATTGCTTTCTTAATTTCAGACTTCAATCCGTTCTCAAACTTGATACATTTAGAGAACTCAGCGGTTTCAACGTTGTAGTGCGGATAAAACTTAGCCAACTCCTTGAACTTCGCCGCATATTCAGTAGCAGATTTGTCTCCTTGCTTCAGTTCAAGAAATTCAATCTCTTTCTTACCACGGACATCTTCCGGGTAATACTTCTTCAGAAATTCCCTACGGAATACAGTCCAAGTAATCTCCTCACCTGCAGCTTCCAACACCGGACGGGTCTCTAGCCACCAGTCATCAGCTTCGGCTGCTAGAATATGAGTTCCATAACGAACCTTCTGTACTGGAGTACAATCCATCACGCGAAAGATTCGCTCCATTTCCTTCAACTACTCTAACACACCATCAGGATCATGCCTACCCTTGAAGGTAAGTGGATTCTCCCATTGAAATGTTGCCAAACTGCGAGACCCAACATCTCTAGAAGGATTCGGCTGATGTTCCATAACATTAGCTAAAGCTTGCAGAGCAGCAACAATAGCAACATCATTCCTCCCAGCCATTTCACTTAAACTGCAACAGCCAACCATCAGATTTCACAAATAACGAGACTCTCGTGCTAGGCACGACGACTGACTCGACGACACTAGACAACTTGGCCGGACGGACCGACCTGCTCTGATACCACTAATGTAACACCCCATTTCTAACCCAACAGATAAACAAAAAATAAATCAGAGCGCACTGAAATTGGATGTATGACGATCGTAATGAACGGTGACGGTCGTCACACTCACCAAAACTAGGCATCACATTTTCAACTTACCGAGAACATACAGTTTACAATTTGATCAGACAACATGAATTTAGTAAATATAGGTAGCACAGAATCCTGGATGAGCAACTAACAACTCACCTAACATCTTGATTACAAGGCCTCTTATTAATTTGCAGCGGAAAATAAAACATTTCCAACATTTATAATGATTAAAGCAAGACCATGAAACTTGCAACAAAACTCCATTAAATTCGGCAAGTAATCATCTTGCATAGGTTCAATAAAACAACTAGTTCCATCCTAAAAATCAGCACTACCGATTCACCGGTTTAGTGCATACAACCGACATTTAGTACTCGACAGTAACAACAAATTTTTCCTAAGAATACTCAATAAAATTCAGCAACCAGAAAATCAAATAAACATTTAACATTCATCGTTCATCCCCCCAAGAGTGCTACATATCAGAGCGACCAACGACACCTTAAAGGAAAGCTACACTCTATTCCTGATTACTTGCAAATTACCACCAACAGAAGTAACATACAACGTAAAGGGGTGAGATATCAACAATATAACATAAGGCATGATAAAAGTCATGTTAGAATATTATCACAACATTATAATTCCAGCGATTCGCCAAAAGTATTACCAATAATTAAACCGCAATAATTCGTTATTCATATCCATAACAATTATCATGAAAATTCAGCCACTCATCAATTACTTGCAAATGCATAACGACACCACTCAACTATGCAATTCAACAAATGCGACTCAAGTATGCAACTCAACTGTGCACATGCATGTGGTACCAATTTGGAGCCAACACTCCACAATCGTCGCCAATCCAGGCCAAATAACGCTAATACAGGCACAACCGTTGCCAATCCAGGCCAATTAACGCCAATACAGGCACAACCGTCGCCAATCCAGGCCAAATGATATGCTATGAAATACATCTATTATGGACCACAACACAACCATAACGACCATGCAACAAGGCATCAAACCTACAACCAAATTGTCCATAACAGACCATCACTATTTCGTATGTATCATGTATTCATCGTCTCAATCTGTTCATGTACAGGAACAATAGCAACATCACATCAACAAACAAGAACTCAAGACAGTTCCGCAACACGACATTACAACTCTTACATACTTAATTATCCACATGTTTACGTTAATTATATCACGATAACTCATATAGTATCACACGGACCGAATACAGACAACATTGTTTCAAACACAGACAACTTGTTACCGCTAATATTTATCAACCTACGGAACTAAACCCATGATTCCATACCCTTCATGAAATCCATCATACCCCTAGTTATAGAATTGAACTCCACCCTTACCTTGGAATTGAGGTCAATCCTAACTTCTGATTCTGGTTTATCTCCGCGGTGACCCCTCTGCCACTGCCTTGCAATTTCTATGATGGATAATCTTCCTCTGTTATCAACTTCTCTTAGCCACTCTCTTTCTTCCTTTACGGTTTTTCTTTTGCAAAATTCGCCAACTGAATTGAGCGTAAGGGAATACGAGAATACATTACTATAATTTCAGCATTTTCATGGCCACGTTCCAATTCTACCTAAATGAATTTTTGTTACTATGACGATCGTAACAAGCGTCACGACCGTGAAGGCCATGACGGTCGTAATAAGCTCATGACGAGCGTCACGATTGTGACGACTGTAACAAGCTCATGACGAGTGTCACATCAGTAGAATTCCATTTTTTCTAGATGGAACATCTCTTTATCTTTCCAACGCTTCGAACGGGGACTAAAATCGACTTACAGATCAAGAGATATGAATTTTCGAAGTTTTCCATAAGACTGCTACGGGATTTTGCACTTTTGCCCGAAAATTCGACTGATTCAATTCCTTTCTTCGAGACAAACACATACTCAAATACGACTAAGACATAACGAGACACGACAAAGTCATAATTAAATTTAATCGAAATAAAACGGGCGTTACAGAAACAACTTCCCCCTGTTCATCAGGATCTTCAAGTTTCAATGGATCGAACTTATCGTCGATGTTTATATGCAAACTTCCTATGATATCAAGCAAAGTTAGCAAGTCAGAAATGTTAATTCCGAAATTGTTAATGCAAAACACATGTTTGTCTTGAAGTTTTTGAAAAAGATATCACAATAACTCGTGGTGAAATCACCAATTAGGATAGGAATTAATTTTTATAAAGCCAACATAAATTTGAGCATAGCCCACAGGAGTCAGGAAACGTTGTCTCGTTGGGTATGCTTTCGAAATAAACCCTGATTCAATTAGGACTTTTGAGGGTTGTATCATGGCTTAGTTTTATGAAACAGAGGGTATAAGGGTCAAAGTTTATTTGTACCCACCCATTCTTTGTGATGTTCAATCCTCTTTTTTCGAAAGCTCTATCTGAAAATTGCCCTGCCCCAGGTTAAAAGGTTTTTTGATTTGGAGAAGGAAAAAGAACAGATCCTACTTCAAGGCTCAAAAGGGTAAAGAGGGTTTACCTTATATCTCCAGTGTTTGGGAGGTTTGAAACAATGCCTTAAATCATTAGTAGAGTTTTACTCGAAAGCATACAACAAGAGACCTCACATTTTTTATTTTGTTACCCTCCTTACAATTCTTCCTCAAAGCGAGAAAAATTGGATAAAGTTGGCATTATAAATCATGAAAAAACACTTTATGAGTGAATACGAATGGATTTCTTCAAGACAAACATTTTTATTGCATTAATTATTCAAAATAAAGGAGTTCTTACATGCCAATTATGCTTTTATAATCAAATAAAATAAAAGTACATATAAATAAACTGTCTGATGAACCCTTCTCTTGATTTCAATGGCTTGAAAAGGATTTTCGGGAGTTTTCATATACATCAGCATAATGGTGTTCCATTCACGACTGGGCTTCCTCCTTTGAAGGTCAGCACTTCATCGTCAATCATTTCTTGAACTTTCTCTTGGAATACCTTGCACTCTTCAATCGAATTCCCCATTACTCCATCAAGAAATTCACAGCTGGCGTTCGAATTGAACCAAGGTGAGTGGGATTTCATGGTTCTAGTCTTTCTGGGCGTCATCACCGAATTTCGGGCAAAATAAGATCATAGTTGACGGTAAGTCATTGGGATTGGATCAAACTGGTGAGTTTCTTCTTTTGAAATTCTCGGAGGTATTTTCGGATTCTGAAACCAATTTCGAACCTGTTGATTCTGACGTTGATCCTAAGAAGTCAACCATCATCGTTGGTATGGAGGTCTATGAGGTAGTCGCTGCTTGTGCTGAACAGGCGCTGCATACCGACGTTGACGATAAGGTACCGGAACTGGATCTGGCAGGATATGAGGGGAATTCCAAATTGCGTTAACATCAACACTTCCTTCCTCTTGAGAATCACTAACTGACATTTCTTCATTAGCTTGGCTATTCAAGTCATCACGAATTCTTCCACTTTTGAGTGTGCTCTTGATGTTTACTCTGATTTCCACAATTTTAGAGAAATCTAATGGCACGACGCCTATCATTCTGACATAATAAAATTTTGGCAGTGTTCTTAGAAACATTTTACTTCATTCTTTTTCTTGAAGTGGTGGATGAACTTGGGCTGCCAACTCTTTCCAATGTTGCGCGTATTCCCTGAAGGATTCTTGTCATTCTTACTCATGCTCACCAGTTGATCACTGTCTGGAGCCATGTCCAAATTGTAATTGTATTGTTTCATAAAAGCATCACCTAAATCTCCCCAAGACTGAATATGGTTCCTTTCTAGCTTCATATACCACATCAAGGATGCCCCACATAAACTTTATTGAAAGCTGTGAATCATCAGTTTGTCGTTGTCAATTTGAGCAGTCATCTTTCGACAAAACATCGTCAAATGATATCTTGGACAACTAACACCCTTGTATACTTCAAAGATAGGAATTTTGAATTTTGGGGGAATAACCACGCCTGGAACTAGACACAGGTCATAAGCTTTAAGACCATATGCATTAGCTCCTTTCATCATCTTCAATTGTTCATTGAGATCACGAAAGCCTTTCTCGAGTTTTGCAATTCTAGGATCATTCTCCTTTATCTTGGTATGGAAATTCTAAGGATTTGGCATACACCATGGAAACTGTGAATCATCTTGAACAGCCAGGTCACCTTGCACAGGCTGAGGTTGTGTAGGAACATCTATTTGTTGAACATTGTCATCAGAAGGAAGATCAAATATCAGATTAGTCATTGTTAGAACACAGATTGGTTTTTAATAATATCTCTATGTTTTGATGATAACTATTATGAAATTTTGTAATTAAGAATTATATACTCTAAAATTTGCTTAAGAATGTTTGCTGCATATATTAAAGTAAATATCACTCCAGAAGCAAATCAGATCTGAACATAAGAAATATGCAAAGCTCTGAAGCGTCAGATGCACCCATTAGAAGATTCTGAACGCTGCCATCAGAAGATCCTGAGCATAGCCTCCAGAAGGATCTGAAGCAGAAGCTCCAGAAGAATCTGAAGCAAGTCAGAAGCATCTGAACCAAAGAAGAATTCTGTATGAAGAGTTTTCAAGCATAGTTACTACAGAAGATTCTGAGAGTACTAAAGCTGCCAGTACTGAGGATCTGACTCAAAACTCTGCTCTGAACTTATACACGCTAAAAGCACACTTGCTGCAAAGACTCTGATTCAGCAAAAATCTGATCAACATCAGAAGGCTCTGATCAAATTAGACTCTGATGATTCTTGCTGAAAATTGTTGAAGAAGAATTCAAAGATTATGTCCGTTGGAATATCCAAACGACTCTTTCCTTATTTATGCTAGACACAAGAACACAGACAAAAAGGATTTCTCTGTGCTTTCTTCTTCTAGGAAAGGTCACTTGATGTGAAGACAAAAAGGGCTCAGACCTTTTAGTACATACTTCTCAACGTGAAATACTCTTGGATCACTGTGCCTATAAAAGCAAGTCTCCACTCATCTTCTTCAGTTGACGCATTACTTGAAAAGAAATCATTATCAAAGCTCTCATACAAACTCACATATTCTTTCTAGAATTAATTTCTTTGTTCTTAATCTTAAGTGAAAAATCACAGTTGTGATAAAGCTTTATTAGAAGCATTTTAACACTTGTATTTGTTATTACATTTTATTGTAAGAAAACCTTAAGAAGATCCAGTTAGGATCAGTAGTTCTTGAGAAGACTTTGAACAGTTGTTCTTAGTGCTTACTATTGTAATCAGTTGATTAAATAGTGGATTAAGTCCTTGTTTGAGAAAGGCAAATCACTCTAGGAAGGGTGGACTGGAGTAGTTGAGTTCAACGAACCAGGATAAAAATACTTGAGTTTTTATTTCTAAGTTTTTATCTTCATACTTATTCAACCCCCCTTCTAAGTATTTTCTCACCTTCAGTTGGCATCAGAGCTCCGGTTCTGTGTGTGCTACCACTTCACAGTGACAGTAAAGATCCAGTGAGAAAAACTTTGATATATATTTGGTTGTTACTATGGCTGATAATTCAATGTCTAACATTAACAACAAATATGAAGAAAGGGACAGAATCAGCACTAAACCCCCTATGTTTGATGGGGATAAGTTTGATTATTGGAAAGACAGGATTGAAAGTTTTTTCCTTGGTTATGATGCTGATTTATGGGATTTGGTCATAGATGGATATGTTCATCCCATTGATGGGAATGGCAAGAAAGTAGATAGAAAATCTATGACAGAAGCCCAAAAGAAGGAATTTAGAAATCACCACAAGGCTAGAACAATATTGTTAAATGCAATATCTCACACTGAGTATGAAAAGATCACAAATAGAGAAACTGCATTTGACATGTTTGAGTCCTTAAAGATGACTCATGAGGGAAACTCTAAAGTCAAGGAAACAAAGGCTCTGGCTCTAATCCAGAAGTATGAAGCCTTCAAGATGGAAGAAGCTGAATCTGTTGAAGCTATGTTCTCCAGATTTCAAATACTTACAGCTGGACTAAAGGTTCTGGATAAAGGATACTCTACTGCTGATCATGTGAAAAAGATCATCAGAAGCTTACCTACCTGATGGAGACCTATGGTGACTGCACTGAAAATGGCTAAAGATCTGAACAAGATCTCCTTGGAGGAACTAATCAGTTCACTAAGGAGTCATGAAATTGAACTTGAGGAAGATGAACCTCAAAAGAAAGGTAAATCAATTGCTTTAAAATCTAATAAATCTGCTAAAGCATTGCAGGTGATAGAGGAAAGCTCTGAAGAATCCTCATCTGAAGATGAAGATGAACTATCCATGCTGTCTAGAAGAATAAACAAACTCTGGAAGCATAAAGGAAAGAAGTTCAGAAACTTCAGGAAATCTGACCAAAGAAAAGAATCTTCTGGACACAGAAGATCTGGCAAAAAGGAGGTTGTCTGTTATGAATGTAAAGAACCTGGGCATTACAAAAATGAATGTCCAAAGTTGTTGAAAGAAAAGCCTAAAAGAAAATCTGATAAGAAGAAGAAGGTTCTAATGGCCACCTGGGATGATTCAGATACATCTGAATCTGAATTTGAGTCAGAAAAGGAATGTGCCAATGTAGCATTGATGGCAGACATAGAAGATCAGGAGGAAGGAACTTCAGGATCTGAATCTGACTCTGAATCTGACTCTGACGCTGAAGAGGTAATGTCTAAACTCACTAAAGATGAACTTATCAAAGTGTTATCAGAAGTTCTGAAGAGCTATAACAATATTAAACTCAAATACAAGAAGCGTCAAAGCAATCTTGTATCTAAGAATAATATTCTGAAATCAGAAGTAGCTGAGCTAAATGAAAAGAACTTAAGATTGAAAAATGATTCTGAATTAGCTCAACAAGACTCTGATTCTGAAACTGAGTCTGAGTGCAAAAATATTTTGGAAAAATATGATTACAGCTTTCAAAAGTTTCTTGCTAAAAGCATAGACAGAAGCAAAATGGCTTCTATGATCTATGGAGTTAGCAGAAATAACAGAAAAGGAATTGGATATAAATCTTCCTCTGGAAAGGATTTAAATCCAAAACCTGTTGATAAAATTATCATCAAGAAAACTCCTTTATATTCCCACTTTAAATTTGGTCACTTGAATGATATTGAACACACACGTTCTGAAAAGAACATTCATGTGTTTAAATCTAAGGCTAGTCAGAATAAACCTTATGTTGAAAAACAGAAGTTTAGACAAACCTTCAGAACAACTAACCCAAAAGGACCCAAGAAGATCTGGGTACCTAAAAGTAAAATAATTCCTGTTGCAGATGTTCTTAGCAGCAAGGTCAGGACGCCAATCATGGTACCTGGACTCTGGATGCTCGCGGCACATGACAGGAGAAAGGTCTATGTTCCAAAGTCTGGAGCTTAGATCTGGAGGTGATGTAAAATTTGGAGGGAATCAGAAGGGCAAGATCATTGGATCTGGCACTATTGGAAATGGTAAACTTCCCTCTATTACTAATGTTTTACTTGTAGAAGGATTAAAGCATAATTTATTGTCCATAAGTCAATTAAGTGACAATGGTTATGACATAACCTTTAATCAAAAATGTTGTAAAGCTATTAGTCAAAAGGATGGCTCAATCCTATTTAGTGGAAAGAGGAAAAACAACATTTATAAAATAAATCTTTCAGAACTTAAGGTTCAGAATGTTAAATGTCTCTTGTCTGTTAATGAGGAGCAATGGGTCTGGCACAGAAGATTGGGGCATATTAATATGAGACGTATATCTCAGATTAATAAACTTAATCTTGTCAGAGGACTTCCTAATCTGAAGTTCACCTCAGATGCTCTTTGTGAAGCATGTCAAAAAGGGAAGTTTTCAAAATCATCTTTTAAATCAAAAAATGTTGTTTCTACTTCCAGACCACTAGAATTACTTCATATTGATTTGTTTGGACCAGTGAAAACTGCATCCATCAGAGGCAAGAAGTATGAAAACTGCATCTATCAGAGGCAAGAAGTATGGACATGGATAAAGTTCTTAAAACACAAGGATGAGTCACATTCTGTGTTCTTTGACTTCTGCAAGCAAGCCCAGAATGAAAAAGATTTCAAAATTATAAAAGTCAGAAGTGATCATGGTGGTGAATTTGAAAACAAATATTTTGAAAAATATTTTAATGAAAATGGCATTGCTCATGATTTTTCCTGTCCTAGAACTCCACAACAAAATGGAGTTGTAGAGAGGAAAAATAGAACTCTGCAAGAAATGGCCAGAACCATGATCAATGAGACTAATCTGGCAAAGCACTTCTGGGCAGAAGCAATCAACACAGCCTGTTACATTCAGAACAGAGTGTCTGTAAGACCTCTTCTGGAGAAGACTCCCTATGAACTGTGGAAGAATAGAAACATTTCATATTTTCATCCTTTTGGATGTATTTGCTATATGTTGAATACTAAAGAAAATCTGAACAAGTTTGATTCCAAAGCACATAAGTGTTTCATGCTTGGGTATTCTGAACGCTCTAAAGGCTACAGAGTATACATTACTGAGACACAGATTGTGGAAGAATCTATTCATGTTAGATTTGATGATAAGCTTGGCATTAAAAAGCCAAAGCAGTTTGAAAACTCTGCAGATAGAGAAGTAGTCTTCACAAACTCTGAAGGCTCAGAGGCAGACAAGGCTCAAGTGAAGGAACCAGAAGCAACGCTAGATGCAATTCCTTTGACTTCTCAGATGAACAACTTAAACATTTCTGAAGAATCAACTGTTAGAGGATCATCTTCCAGAATCAAAGCTTCTCATCCAGAGAATGTTATCATTGGAAAGAAGGATGACCCTATTAGAACAAGATCCTTTCTCAGATCATCTGAAGCATCATTATTTGGATTGGTGTCAATAATTGAACCAACTTCTGTAGATGAAGCTCTGCAAGACAATGATTGGATTATTGCTATGCAAGAAGAGCTAAATCAGTTCACCAGAAATGATGTGTGGGATTTAGTTCCAAGACCAAAAGGATTCAACATAATTGGAACTAAATGGGTCTTCAGAAATAAGCTTAATGAGAAAGGAGAAGTTGAAAGAAATAAGGCAAGGCTTGTTGCTCAAGGGTACAGTCAACAAGAAGGTATTGATTACACTGAAACTTATGCTCCAGTGGCAAGGTTAGAATCTATACGCCTTCTTATTTCATTTGCTGCACAGAATAACATCACTCTATATCAGATGGATGTTAAAACTGCCTTTCTAAATGGTATTATAGAAGAAGAAGTTTATGTCCACCAGCCTCTTGGTTTTGAAAGTGAAAAATTCCCAGAATATGTTTTCAGACTAAAGAAATCTCTGTATGGTTTAAAACAAGCTCCCAGAGCTTGGTATGAGAGATTAAGCAATTTTCTTCTGGAGAAAAATTTCATCAGAGGCAAAGTGGACACAACACTCTTTTGTAAATCATTTAAGAAAGATCTTCTAATTTGTCAAATATATGTGGATGATATCATATTTGGATCTACCAATACTATGCTGGGAAAGGAGTTTGCTCAATGTATGCAGGCAGAATTTGAAATGAGCATGATGGGAGAATTGAGATTCTTTCTGGGAATTCAAGTCAACCAAACTCCAGAGTGCACTTACATTCATCAGACCAAATATGTTAAAGAACTTCTGAAGAAATTTAACATGACTTATAGTAAGATGGCAAAGACTCCCATGCATCCAACTAGTTCACTAGGCAAGGAAGAGGTAAGTAAGAAAGTAGATCAGAAACTCTACAGAGGTATGATAGGATCTCTTCTATACTTAACTGCTTCTAGACCTGACATTTTGTTCAGTGTATGCTTGTGTGCTAGATTCCAATCAGATCCTAGAGAATCACACTTAATAGCTGTTAAGAGGATTCTAAGGTATCTGAAAGGTACTTTTAATGTGGGTTTGTGTTACAGAAAATCTGATGATTTCAAATTAGTTGGATTCTGTGATGCTGACTACGCTGGAGACAGAGTGGAAAGAAAAAGTACTTCTGGAAGTTGTCAATTTCTAGGAAGAAATCTAATCTCTTGGTACAACAAGAAGCAACCCACAATTGCACTATCAACTACAGAGGCAGAATATATTGCTGCTGCTGGATGTAGCACGCATATGCTCTGGATGAAAAGTCAGCTAGAAGACTATCAAATATTTGAAAGTAACATTTCTATATTCTGTGATAATACTTCTGCTATATGTTTGTCTAAAAACCCCATTTTACACTCTAAGGCAAAACATATAGAAATTAACATCATTTCATCAGAGACTATGTTCAGAAGGGAATTATAAACTTAGCCTTTGTTGATACAGATCATCAATGGGCAGATATTTTCCCAAAACCCCTTGTTGAAGATAGATTCAAATTTATTCTGAAAAATATTGGTATGGATTTGTGTCCAGAATAATATTTGTCAGAAGCAAATTTTACAGATGCAAAATGTTTAATGCTCTGAAGTATTTCATCTGTTAATTTATTCATTTTCTTAAACTATTTTACTTGTGTAAATCTGAACTAACAATGCTCAGAGGATCTGAACGTTGGTTAACGTTTCATTTCTCAAGAGAATTCAGAAGCACATGCAAGCAAACACGTGTCACTCTAAATCTGCAAAGATGGCGTGTACACTACTGAAGAGACGTTTGAGGTGAAGTTTGAATAGTGAAAATCTTGATTTCCCCCCCAATTTGTCAGAATCAATTAATGCTTGAAATGATTTTTATTCTTTTTCATTAATTGCTATGTGTGAACGTGCCTTGCTTGTCTGTTTGTATGCCTAATTGTTTTCTATAAATACCACATCTCTCACCATTTCACATTTTTCACAACTCAAGAACGTTTATGCATTTCTGTCTTCTTTTCTCTCTTCACAAAAACCCTAAACCTTTGACAAAATCATCTTCAATGGCAACCTCATCCTCTACAGCAGCTCAGTTTCAATCAACCATGGTTGCAGTTACTTCTGCAAATATGGGTGTGGCTCCATATACGACCCCTAAAAAGACTTTGTTAACACCTGTTGACAAACTGGAAGTTCTCTGTGAATCAATGGTGGAATTTGATTCATTAGCTGAAAATGGATTTGAATTACATTCAATAGTTGATGCTCAAGGCTGGGTAAAATACTTTGACAGATTGTTTGGACCAGTTTACCCTCATCTAGTAAAAGAATTCTGGATACATGCTTCTGTATACCCTAAATTCATCTTGTCTTCTGTTCTGGGTAAGGAGATAATCATTACAGAAGATCTGATCAGGAAACTCATAGGATATGAGGAGACTGATGGAGTATCTCATCTTCCAGCTGGGCGTGTAGATATGGAAGAAGTGTATGAGGAAGTCATGATTGTTGGACAGGCTTCTAACAAGTTTAAAGATCTGAAGCCTGACTACAAGATCTGGGCAAAGATTTTCATGGGATGCATTCATCACAGAAAATCTATAAACTCTCCAGATTACGTGAATAATGAACAGCTCTACTTCATGTACTGCTTAAGTCAGAGCACCAAGGTAGATCTTCCTTACATTCTGTTCATGCACTTATGGAATCATATTAATGCTTCAAGAGAATCTGTGAAAGATAAGGGTCAGAAGATCAGAACATGGATTCCCTTTGGAAGGTTAATTTCAGATATTCTGACAGAAAATGGATTGGTGACTGCTCTGCATGCTGCTGGAGTCAAGGAGGAACTTGAATCTATTGTTGGGAAACCTATGAATGCCAAGAGTCTTCAGAGACTAAAAATTGCGGAGGAACTCACTTCAGCACCCAAGAAGCTGAATATCTCTGACCTTAGTTAGAAGCGAATCCCAGTAGAAGACTACCCTCTGTTCTGTGCTGAAGAACCAAGGGAAATAATTGTAAGGTATATTGATTCTTGCAAGGCAGATGGAACCCCAATCCCTGCAGATATTCTGAAAAGAGCAAGGGAACCAATGCCTGATGGAGGAAATGAGAACACGAGGAAGAGAGGTCAATCAGAAGCAGAAGATCTGACTATTCAGAAGAAGCCCAAAGTTGTTGACAAGCCTCAGAAGCTGATAAAGAGGAAAGCATCTGGAGACGCTCCTTCTGTTCCCATAAAGCGTATCAAGATTAAAGGTACCAAATCTTCTGTATCTTCTTTCAATAATACTGTTTTAAATGATTCAACATTTAAGTCTATTCCAAAACCACCTTCTACTCAGAAACAATCTGTTCCTACTCCATCTCACCCCACAAAAATCATCTAATCCTGTTTCCATCACTCCTGAAAAACCTTCTAATATTCAATCATCTGCACCAACACCAACAACAACAAAACCAACAAATCAAACTCCATAACCAGAAAAACCAACAAAACAATCTGAACAGCAATTACAAAAACCAACAGAACAATCTGAACAACAACAACAAAAACCAGAAAAACAATCTGAACAACAACCACAACAACCAGAAAAACAACCACAACCAGAAAAACCACCATCAAACACATCTGAACCTATTGGATCTGCACAAGTTACTTCTGAACCTATAAAAGTTACATCTGATCCTATTGAATCTGAACCACCTACATCTGATCCACCTACATCAGAACCACCTACATCTGAACCCCCATCAAAACTTTCTGAGAATCCATCAGAATCAACTAACCCATATGAAACCCATATCCCTGAGACAGAGGTTCTAAATGTTACACCTCTCAAAACTGTTTTTGAAGTGTCCTCTACCTCTTACACTCCAACCACATCCTCAAATTCATCAGAATCTGACATACACCCAGATTTTCTGGTATCTCCCTCTCACAGAAATTCTGAAGTAAACCAACCAGAACCACCTGCTTCTTCTGAAATTATCATTCCAAATCCTACTCCAACACCTAAGCCATCTTCTGAAATTCTCATTCCCAATCTTACCCCTACACCCAAGCCAAGAACATCTGAGCGTATACCCTCTGCTTCATGTAAGTTGTTTTCCTCTAACAAACTTCCCTCTGGTTTCACCTTAAAAAATTTCTACACCAGAATTGAACCATCTGACACTATCACTCCTCTTAAACCCAAACTTACCATCATTTTACCATCTGTTCTTCAAACGTATATTAAAACAATGCCAGCAGTAACTTCATCAGATGCAAAACCATACTCTGCTAAATCTGCTAAATCTGCATTCGAACCTTACTCTGACAAACCTTTTGATGTTGTTTCCCATGCATCAACTGCAAAACCATGTTTGTTGAATGCTTTAACCAGATCAAAACCTGACAATTCATCTGAACCTCCATTCATACCATACTACCCTCCTCCTCTGATCACCATTCAAAAATCCATCTTTCCACCTACTCCCCAACCCAAGCCAATAACATTGGAAACTCTTTTACACCCAAGACCTAGACTGAATGTTGATCATTTATTTACAAGTTTTTTGCAAGAAATACAGATGTATTTAGGATCTATACAGAGGAAGTGTTCATCAACAATGGATGCAAGTGAATCTGATGCCATTTGGAATGGCTTCATAAACAGATTCAATACTGTAGCATCAAATCTGAAGAACGTATGTTCTGATGATGCGAAGCTCAGATTTGCTGAAACTGCTAGAAGTCTGTTCTGGACTGTTAAGAGATCTGGACCATTGCTTCTTACAGATGCTCCCTCGTCATCATAAGAGAATACTGAATCTGCATCTGAAGACAACCCTCTTGCTATGACTCTGGTAGAACATCCTTCTGGCTCCACTGCTCCTAACTCCAAAGCTCCTATGGAAATTGACTCTGTTCAAGCTTCAGAAACTGTCCCACCTTCTTCATCTGAGATCAAGAAAGAGTATCCAAAATTTGAAGATAAGATTGCAGTTCTGGAAGCTGGTCAATCAGAAATCAAGTCATGGATGGCTAAGCAAGATAAGAAGTCTGAAGACATGGCTCAGTGGATGTCCAAACAAGATCAGAAGAATGAAACCATGGCTAAGTGGATGTCAAAACAAGAACAGTCTTCTTCTGAGATCACGGATCTGTTGAAGATGCTTTTGTCAAAACAATCTTAGTTTATTTTTTCTTCTGTTGTTTGCATCTAATGTTTGCACATGTACTTGAATATTTTCTGATGTTTGTACTTTTTGCTCTTAATGAATGAATGTTTCAAAGTTTTCTCCATATAATTTATCTGGTTTGATTTTCCTTTTATTTGTCTTTTCAAAGTTCTTACTTTTTGCTTATGACAAAAAAGGGGGAGAAAATAGATCTGAACTGTTTAATTAAACTTTACCAGAATGAAACTTCAGACATGTCAATTTTATCTAACATAATATCTGAGTATTTCAGAACATTTGATAAATATACTTTGTAAAAGAAACTCTGAGACTCTCAGATCATATGACAATTATCAGACTCAGACTCTGAAATATGCAAGACACTCTGACTCTCAAATGGTTAAGAACAGTCAAGCTCTAACTCTGAAAAATACTTAAGACAAAAGGGAAGTTTCTATTCCTTATTTATATTTAATCCAGGGGGAGATTCATCATCTCAGGGGGAGTTATAATTATTCTATTTTCAATTAAACAAAATTTCTGATGTTTTTGTCATCATCAAAAAGGGGGAGATTGTTAGAACACAGATTGGTTCTTAATAATATCTCTATGTTTTGATGATAACTATTATGAAATTTTGTAATTAAGAATTATATACTCTAAAATTTGCTTAAGAATGTTTGTTGCAGATATTAAAGTAAATATCACTCCAGAAGCAAATCAGATCTGAACATAAGAAATATGCAAAGCTCTGAAGCGTCAGATGCACCCATTAGAAGATTCTGAATGCTACCATCAGAAGATCCTGAGCGTAGCCTCCAGAAGGATCTGAAGCAGAAGCTCCAGAAGAATCTAAAGCAAGTCAGAAGCATCTGAACCAAAGAAGAATTCTGTATGAAGAGTTTTCAAGCATAGTTACTACAAAAGATTCTGAGAGTACTAAAGCTGCCAGTACTGAGGATCTGACTCAAAACTCTGCTCTGAACTTATACACTCTAAAAGCACACTTGCTGCAAAGACTCTGATTCAGCAAAACTCTGATCAACATTAGAAGGCTCTGATCAAATTAGACTCTGATGATTCTTGCTGAAAATTGTTGAAGAATTCAAAGATTATGTCCATTGGAATATCCAAACGACTCTTTCCTTATTTATGCTAGACACAAGAACACAGACAAAAAGGATTTCTCTGTGCTTTCTTCTTCTAGGAAAGGTCACTTGATGTGAAGACAAAAAGGGCTCAGACCTTTTAGTACACACTTCTCAACGTGAAATACTCTTGGATCACTGTGCCTATAAAAGCTAGTCTCCACTCATCTTCTTCAGTTGACGCATTACTTGAAAAGAAATCATTATCAAAGCTCTCATACAGACTCACATATTCTTTCTAGAATTAATTTCTTTGTTCTTAATCTTAAGTGAAAAATCACAGTTGTGATAAAGCTTTATTAGAAGCATTTTAACACTTGTATTTGTTATTACATTTTATTGTAAGAAAACCTTAAGAAGATCCAGTTAGGATCAGTAGTTCTTGAGAAGACTTTGAACAGTTGTTCTTAGTGCTTACTATTGTAATTAGTTGATTAAATAGTGGATTAAGTCCTTGTTTGAGAAAGGTAAATCACTCTAGGAAGGGTGGACTGGAGTAGTTGAGTTCAACGAACCAGGATAAAAATACTTGAGTTTTTATTTCTAAGTTTTTATCTTCATACTTATTCAACCCCCCTTCTAAGTATTTTCTCACCTTCAGTCATCACTCTGAAATCGATCATGGGATCCATATCTTTTGTTCCCTTTACTATCCTTCACTAATTACTTCGAGCTTGGTCAGATGGTCAAGATGCCAGCTGACAAGACAGAGACAGAAGGTCAGATAAGTTACAGCAGGGAAAGAACGCATGCACATGCTAAATGAGTGATGCTATGCAAAAATGCAAAATGCATAATGCATATGAAAGGTTACATGGAACTCGAGCATTTATAAACATCACAGAATACCAAAGAAAAATTATTTATTATTTATTGATAACGGATTACAAATAAATCTTCTTAAAAGAGTCATGACATAAAAGCTAATAAAGTCCTAAGGAAGTCTTGCGTTGCTTCTTGATCTGCTCCTACAACTTGGCCTTCTCGAAGATAAGCTTGTCTACGATCAACTTCCAATGAGTAGTCTGATAGTTAGAGGAAAATAAATCCTCCATCTCTTTTCTTTTCTTGCTAGAAAATACAAAAGAAATCCACTGTCTTCCTGGATCTTCAATAATAAAAGTTTCTTGTCTTTGAACTTCTCTTAATCTTCAGCCAATGCTCCTAACTTCCTTAGGTCATCCAAGTTGAGACTCTTAAAAGAATATTTCAAAGTATTTTTTCTCTTGTAATCCCTAATGTTCCTGCGATGTTCATAAATAAAACTATGAATTCCATGAAACCAATGTAATATGATGCTTTATGGATGCAAAGATGCACAAACACAGGCAAGCACAAAGATACACAAAGATAAACAAACAGGAACATCTAGGTTTGTAAGCATGGAGGTAAAGGGTATACCCATCCCCAAAGGGTGTGGACTAAAGGTTGAATGTACCTGCAGAACAAGGGTTCTAAAAGGTTCCCAAAGTCATTAGTCCATTTTCTCGGATATTATCAATTTCCCAAATACTCGGTAGTTAATAATATTCTCGAGAGAACCTCTTTTGAGTGTAGCATCGCGTAACAACTACTTTGGGAATACTCCCTCATAGTCATCGCACTACGTCCTAAGAAAGGACAAGTGGGGTTAAAGGTAACTACAGGTTCCCAGTATCATAGGCTCCTAGGTCGAAAATAGTAAGTGTTTTCATGAATACTCGTTCAACAATACCATTTTCAAGAAGGCCTCAACTGAGCGGCGATTCTCAAGTTAGCTTGGTCGGGAATCACTCCCTATAAGCCTTATTGAATATATCACCTACTATCATAAGTGCACTCCAGCCCGGGTGTAGGACCTATCTTACCACACAAAGATAACAACCCAAAGCATAAATAAATAAGCATATAGATAAGCAAATATAGATATATAACACAAAATAAAACAAGTTAGGGGGAACCCTCAAGATGACAATCCCCAGTGAAGTCGCCATTTCTGTCGCGGTGAGAATTGGATATCAAGCTATTGATTAACTTGAATCTTAATTCGTTATTCACCACCGGTCTTTAATTTGTCCCAGGGAAGGGAAAAAGAGCGAATCACCCAAAAGTATGCAATGCAAATGCAAAGCTAGAGAATCTAAGGTTCAGGGGTTGGTTATACTAAGGGAAGATGCTAGCATCCTAAGTATCTGTAGTACTCTACAGGAACCTCTTGTTTTATCGTGTTATTGTTTTTTCTAAAGGTAAAAGACATAGGGGGTTTATTTCTAAGTATACTCGCTAAGAAATTGCATCTTGTGCCTACGTATCCTGACGGGAGTGGAATCAGAGTATTCGTAGTTCCCCTAAAAGGGACTGAGGAACCATTAACTGTGGTCAAATTTCCAGGGGGAAGAAGGTTTATTGATTAATTTTAGGAGAAAATACGAATCGTCATCTTAAGAGAGAACACTCGACTTAACCACCACAACATGTAGGAGATGGTATTTGTGTCACATTGAGAGAAGGATTCAAAGCTCGGATTAATCGACGAGTATGCCACATACCTCTCTCAAGCGGAAAAGATTTTACATTTCTCGATTACGTTATGGGGTAGGAGAATTATATCTCGACTATTAAGATGAATCACGTCTAATTCTCGTGTGGGGAGAATAAAATTGAATTATATAGGTTTATCTAAGTTGAAAGATATACCAAGGAAGTCTATCCTATCTTAAGGTATAAGGATAACTCATAAGCTGATCGACTTGAGAAATCAAGGATCAAGCGGGGGGAAATGATGTAAATGAGATGCATTGTATACAAATTATGAATTCACACACAAGTTCTTCCCTTGGACGTAGGCATACAAATCAAATATCAAAGAAAAAACAGAACATGATACATCAATGACTTGGCAGCATAATTTAAGGCTCAAAGTTCCAGGAATCGTGATTCGATTGAAATCCAGTCAAAACATCATGGTTATTTATTAAACCTAAGTCACAACAAATACAAATAAATTTAAGATTGAATTTCCAAAACAAAGTTAATAATTGAATTTCCAAATTTAAAATAAAAGTTGAATTTTTAGATCAAGGCTATTAATATTTATAATTTGATTTTTAAATTAACATTTTTATAATTGAGTTCAACACAAAGTTAATAATTAAATAAATACTTTTTAAAACAAAATAATTATAATTATAATTGAATTTAAAAAATGAATTTATTAAAATTTTAAAATCAAAGTTATTATAATTGAATAAATTGAAATTTCTTTAAAACAAAATTAAACAAATATGATTGAATTTAAAAACACAAAGTTTAATAAAATAATTGGGTTTTTTTTTTAATTTGTTAAAAGGAGGGGGCGCATGCGATTTGGTTTGCTTTTAAAAAAAGAAAAAACAGAAAAAAAGCCGATGGGCCGCGGTTCATGGGCCAAGGATCCTCCCAGTATCATCTTTATTATATAAAATGGAGCAACCTATGCAGCTCCTATGAAACCCTAATTCCCTCTCTTTTCCCTCCTTTATGCTCCAACTATAACTTTAGTTATTAATTATTTATTTATATTTTAAATTTATTATTGATTTGCTGACATAGAGATTAGACCATCTCCAATGGTGGTTCTTCAAATTGGTTTGCCAACTTGGCATTGAAATTGTCAATAAAAAATTGTTCCAGCTGGTGAACGTTACTTGCATAAGCAATGATTCTTCATTTTTTTTATTATTAAAATAATTATTTAACTTGTTGGTTTTATTTTTTTTTTTAACTTTTTTTATTTATTATAAATATAAGTTTGTTGCAAAAATTTATAACAATTCTATTTTCTCTCATTTTTATTTACTCTTTAATTTTAAATTTCTCTCTCACAATTTCATCATTTTATTCATAAATTATTATTTTCAATTTTATGTTTAATTTTAATTTTATGTTTAGTTTATATTTATAGTAATTAAAATTTAAATATTTAAATTATAATTTTAAATAAAATAAATTTAATATAAATAATATATTTAAGTAAAGTAGTGGGACCCAATATGGGTTCTTTGAAGTTGCATCATTGGAGTGAAAATTGAATAAGTTATTTTAGAAGAGTGGGTCTCACAAAGAACCTAAAAATGTGTTGCACCATTGGAGGTGCTCTTAGTATGAATCATTTAAAAGATTCTCACTAACTTCTCACATGTACAGTACATTCTTTGTAAATCTAAAAAGTTACTTTAGGTATACATCCAATGCACAATGATTATCATTAGTCTTGAGCCTCTCAATTAATAAATGCACAACCCCACATATCCATTATTCTTCATAAGCTATTATTATAAATAGTGGTTTCTATCAAACAAATACTCCTACATCACAAGTTTAAAAATAATATTGAAGTTAAGGTTGCTATACTTAGTTGAGTTCAAGGATTTCTACAAAAGGTGTCAAAAGTATTTTCGTTTGATGCTAATCAGTTTATATATTTTTAGTTCATATATTTTTACTAATTGATTATCTCTTATAAAAAATGTTATGGTATATAAGTTGTTTTTTAATTTTTAATTTTTTTATCATGTTCAAATGATTTTACAATTTGTGTACTATATCATTTTTATGGTTATTAAATTATATATGTAGGAGGCAATTGAAGGTGGTGATTCAAACAAAGAGGAATTGACTACTGCAGGTTCTGGAAATACACCTACAAGTAAGACATTGGGGAAGAGGTTGTTTGATAGTCCTGAATCAATTGCTGTGAATGATATCAATGGTGGTGCTTTATCGGTTGTCAAAGATTCTAAACGTGTAAAGCTTGAAAAATATGATTGAGTGGCCTGCCTGTTGAAGAATATTTGTTGTGTCTTGCAGTTATTTTCTTTTTAATTTATCAGTTGTTGAACCAAGTTAATGCCAAATATGACATTTGTTTTAATGTTTTGATTTGTTTTGCGAATATGAGAACTATGTTTGTGATAAACTTATATGTTTAAATAGAAACATGGTTGGACCCGTAAAAAAACACAGATAAAAACACATATTGGACACACAAATATTCTGAATGTTAAAAGATAAAATGATTAAATAATATTAATTGATATCACTAAATTGATAAAGTAATATCTATTTTATTTGGGTTTTCCTATCTAAAACGTACTCCCTGTGAGAATTTTTTTTTTATTTTTTGTCCTTACTTATAAGAGAAAAATCTAAATATTTAAGATTTTTAATATAATAAATAATATTATAGTAATATCTATAATTTTAATTAGTTAAATATTAAACTTAACTTTAAAGTATTATTACTAAAAAACATAAAATAATTTGTTTTAAACCTTATACTTATTTAATAAAAGTATTTAGCTTTATATGTTATTATTACTAAAAAAACAAAATAATTTGTTTTAAACCTTATACTTATTTAATAAAAATATTTAGCTTTATATACTTATTTAATAAAAGTATTTAGCTTTTATTTGGATTTTCCTACATAAATAAAGTATTAAATTATATCAATACTTGCACGTTTGTGCTACATTTCAAAATTAATAAAAATATAAACATAATAAATTATTAATAAATAATAATCACTATTAAAACAAATAAAAGTGATGAAAAAACAATCATTTAATGCATTGAATATGCCTATGGTTACACCCAATGCAAAGTTTTATATAATAAAGATAAAGATTTTCACTAACTTCTCACATGTACAATACATTCTTTGTAAATCTAAAAGGTTACTTTAGGTATACATCCAATGCATAATGGTTATCATTAGTCTTGAGCCTCTCAATTAATAAATGCACAACCTCACATATTGGACACACAAATATTCTAAATGTTAAAAGATAAAATGATTAAATAATATTAATTGATATGACTAAATTGATAAAGTAATATCTATTTTATTTAGGTTTTCCTATCTAAAACTTACTCCCTTTGAGCTCCTATGTAACCCTAATTCCCTCTCTTTTCCCTCCTTTATGCTCCAACTACAACTTTAGTTATTAATTATTTATTTATATTTTAAATTTATTATTGATTTGCTGACATAGAGATTAGTATGAATCATTTTAAAAATTGCATTAACTTCACACATATTAATTCTTTGTAGATATGAAAAGTTGCATTAAACTCCAACGTATACACCAAATGCAAAGTTTTATATAATAAAGATTTTCACTAATTTCTCACATGTACAATACATTCTTTGTAAATCTAAAAAGTTACTTTAGATATATATCCAATGCATAATGATTATCATTAGTCTTGAACCTCTCAATTAATAAATGCACAACCCCACATATTGAACACAAAAATATTTTAAATGTTAAAAGATAAAATGATTAAATAATATTAATTGATATGACTAAATTGATAAAGTAATATCTATTTTATTTGGGTTTTCCTATTTAAAACTTACTCCCTGTGAGAATTTTATTTTATTTTTTGTCCCTACTTATAAGAGAAAAATCTAAATATTTAAGATTTTTAATATAATAAATAATATTATAATAATATCTATAATTTTAATTAGTTAAAGATTAAACTTAACTTTAAAATATTATTACTAAAAAAACATAAAATAATTTGTTTTAAACCTTATACTTATTTAATAAAAGTATTTAGCTTTATATATTATTATTACTAAAAAAAATAAAATAATTTGTTTTAAACCTTATACTTATTTAATAAAAGTATTTAGCTTTATATACTTATTTAATAAAAGTATTTAGCTTTTATTTGGGTTTTCCTACATAAATAAAGTATTAAATCATATCAATACTTGCACGTTTGTGCTACATTTCAAAATTATTAAAAATATAAACATAATAAACTATTAATAAATAATAATCACTATTAAAACAAATAAAAGTGATGAAAAAACAATCATTTAATGCATTGAATATGCCTAAGGTTACTTAAGAAATAGCTATAATCATTTTGTCTGGATCCAATACATTCATGCATTGAATTTTCAGAATCTAAAAAGTTGCATTAACTTCTAACCTATACAGCTAAAGCAATTGAAATCACACTTTTTGATTAAAAAGTTACACTAACTTCTCACGTATACATTCTTTGGTAATCTAAAAAATTGTATTAACTTCTAACATACACATCCAATGCAATTTGATATCATTAGTCTTGAGCCTCTAAATTAATAAATACACACACTTATGCATTATTTTTCACATCATATAACTATTATTATAAATAGGTGGTTGTTGTCAAACAAATACACATCACTTGATTCATATAATATACTCTTCCACAACCGGAAATATGTAAGCACAATCCTTCTCAAAGTTATAGCATGGCCGAAGGAACTGGAAGACATAATTCTTCCAAGAGAATTAGAACACATATAAAGAAGTCTTTCATAATGTTCAATAGTTAATTGTTTACTTATTTCTCGATATGTATGTCAGGTCATTTATGATATTTAAAATTTTCTAATTTAAAAGTTATTTAATATTTATTTATGTTTCAAAATTTATTTATTTTTATTTTTTATATTAAAAACTATTTTAATGTCAATTATTTCAATAATTACATTATAGATATTATATAATATCTTATTATGTGAATAAAGAATAAAATATTATATATGATATACTAAAAAAATTCCGTGCATCGCACGACTCAAAGACTAGTTGAAGAAAAGGGGAAAAGTTGCCCTAATTGCCTCTTCAGTCGAAAAACCGCTCTTCTTCTTCTTCGCGCTATCAACCGCTCGTTTTCTCTCCCTCGCCGCTGTACGTCCAAGGTTGTATCACCTTCTCCTTCATGCGAGTCCCTTCTTTCCGTCTCCCTCGAACAACAACGAACACGATCTAAAAGAAGAAACAACCGTGACAGAACCAACAAAATCCCAAACCGGAAACGAGAAACCCGTGAGTGAAGCGAAACGGCGGTGAGATAAGTTCTTCTTCCTCCTTAAATGTTTCTGTTGTTAAAATATACGATTTATGGGTGATGTTTATGTTACCGTGAGTGTGGATTTTGTGAGTTTCATTTTCTGTTTCTTGCTTCGAACTGAATCCCCTTATAACTGTAATGTTGTCACTTTTTGTGTACTGTCATGATTTTGAATCCATATCTTAGAGTCGTATTAATGTTGTTTTGAATGTGTCTGGAACTTGTCTTAGAAAGGGCACAACATGTTATAATGTTATTTCCATTCTGATTCAGATATGTTTTGAATTTGTTCTAAATTACTCAATTCAAATTGATTGCTCTTTGAATGCGTTGAATCAGTGCTCTTGTTCAGGTTATTTAGGTAACTCAAGGACATCAATAGCAGTTAATGCCGCACAAAAGGATACGAGGAAATACATCGATATACTTGGGGCATTTCCAACTTATTAGCCATAAACCCAATTCAAATCACTTACTCAGGTTTGGCGCTAGAACCTCCGTTTTAACATCACCCTTCTTTGACTGATTTGATCCTTATGCCCCTATTGTTTACAGGTGAGGATAACAAACTTGGAGGTTGGAAATATCTTGTTTTATCTTGAATATCAGTACCAGATCAGGGCTTCATCTGTTTTGGTGAGTCTCTCCTCAAATGATTTTATAGTACCGTTATCATTGTCCTGAACTGAAATCATTTGATTCTGCAGTGAAATGGTCTTGGTTTTCCGTGGACGGAATTTAGTGATAGCAGAAGTGTTTATGATAACGTAACTGACCTCAAAACACTATGGGATCTTCCTCTGTTCGTTCATTTCAACTGGGTGTACTTATCTACCTCACAACGGAAACGTGGATAAGAAGAAAATAAAAGCCTCCTAATGAGTTGGCTATGCTTGTATGCCAAACCGCAGTTGAAAAGGTGACGATACAAAGCTGACGAAGTGATAAAAATGTGTGATCTTAGCAACGATATCTCTTTATCTTGAGCGGTCTTGGATTGTGAAGAGATGATTATGAAGAGTGTTGGAGCTAGAGGTGGTGATGACAAATATTGCCTTCAACTTGGATTTTTCTCTGGCCTGTTGTTGGTGTTTTTTTAGCGAAAATTTTGGCAAGACATGTAGGATGGCATTTGGTTGTGGACTTGAACATAGGATTGTGAAGCTTTGTTCTTCTTTTGGCAAGTTTTTTTTAGTGGCAGTAAGGGTCCTCTTACTTTCCTTTGGCTTTATTGTTTCTTGTATCAAATGAAGTTTGTAACTTTGTAAAAGGAGTCTTCAAGAACTTGTATCAATAAATGTTTTGGGTATAACAATTATGAAATTCCCACTTGTCAACTTTGGTCTTGAATAATGATTTTAACCTTGTATTTGGAAAATGGGTCATCACTTGTAGTTTGTAACATTTGAAACTTATGTCACCTTAAATCTTATGGTTGGACTTAGTATCTACTTGGAACAAATAGTGCAAATTTCATAGATTTGAAAACTCTAATGTGCATCTCACCTTTCTTATTGTATCCACTTGAAACCTTCTTTACCTTTAGGGTTGAAATTGCAACTTGAATAATATTATAATGATACCTCGTGTTTAACTATGATGACCTTGAGAAGCAACGTCGACCAATTTGATAGCTTCACCTTGATTTCATCTCTAAATCTCTTGTAGTCATTATGAACTATTATTCTTGATCAAAATGTCCTTAAAAAAAACCATGATGATGAAAGAAAATCCTAATAATCCAGCATTCTTGACAGAAAAGTGAAAAAGCCTTTGTCTTAGAATAGAATAATAAAAAAAACAAGTCTTGAGAATTCAACCGAATTCGAGATTTGGTTTCTCCATAATAACAATCGACTATTTCTACATTATCACTGAGTTGGATTACTTCCATGCTAGGTTTGTCCCACAAAACCATCACACTCCAATTAATAAGATCTAAATCTTTTAAAATAAGGATACAATCTCATAATGCAGCTTGCCAAGAAATCTTTAGCTGGTCCTTAACAAATGAACACACTCATCACCCTGAGATATGCACTGAAGCTTATGAGGAGCCTTGAGGGAAAAAGATATTGATGTTTGATGAACCTTGAAAGGAATATGCTCAAAACCCTGGCTCCAAAACTAATGAAAGACAAATCATGCAAGAACTAGTTGAGTTAATCTTGGAGGATTCAAAACCAAAAGAAATCCCTAGGATCAGAATCAATTAATCATATCTTGAAATTCTTACGAGCCTGACTACCTACTTGAATCCAGTGTACCTACAAATATTGGTTAGTCACAATAAACATACACATACAATTCTTAAAAGATCAAGACCAAAGACCTAAAGATACCGCAAAAGGAAAAAGGAATCTTAGGTTCAAAAATTAGGATGTGACAACCTGCTATGCAAATGAAAATGCAGGATGCAAAGATGCAAACATGCACATGTGTTTACAGGAAAATTTCCCCTTTGATACTAGTTTCTAAGAGAATGAGAAATAACTGAGATGGATAAGAATACTATGAACAAATCTCATAAATGAAATAAAGTTGAGATAATACAAAGCAACAATGAGAAAGATCTAAATATAGAAGCACTGATCTCATCCAACAAGTCTAGGGATGATTACAATACAAGAAAGCAAAGACAACGTCATATCAATAAACCCTAACAATCATGCTCCTTGCTCTAGGCCAAGGCCTCCATAAGCATTATTGCCTTTGTATCTGGGTGATCTGGTTTGGCAACCAGTTCTCTGATGAGGACACTCCTTCTGGATATCACCTTCCTAAGATAGAGACAAAGATCCTTCCAAGCATCTTCACCAAAAGCGTCTTCCAACCTGGGTCTCTTTACCTCTGCTTGAATCTTCAGTTCCCCCAAGGTTGACAAGGTATCATGTAGTTTTTGCTCTACCCTGTATCTGTGGGAAAACTCCACCTTATCTCTCTCTCTCCTTGAATTTGAGTTATGTCTTCAACCGGTCAATCTGAATATAAAGCTGATCTTCTTTTTCTTTGTTGGCAGTCAAAGTAGCATTCCATTGCTGATTGAATTTGGATATCTCCAGATAAGCTCTGTCTAAATCCTCCTTCTTATGCTTTAGAATGCTGCAAGTACTTTTTAGGTCTTGACTAATCTGTTCTCAGATTCTGAGGTGCTCAGATAGCTCTTTCTCCAGATTGACTAAAGACTCTAATTTCTTTTTAGCCAAGTAAATAACTTCTCCCTTGTCATGCTTCAGTTGGCTGATCTCTTGTTTCAACTCTTCGTTCTCTTTGTATAATTCTTCCTTTTTTGTCCAAAGCTTGTTATATCTTAGGATGTCAACTGTCATAGGCTCCTCAATGACTAAAGGATATAAGGGTTCTCTGACAGGAAAAGGCAACAACACTTTCTCTACTCTCTTCTGGATCCACTCCAAATAAGGGTCATAATCTTTGCAATCACCTTTACCCAAAGAAATTTCCCTCTTCTGTGAATTCTTCCCCAGGCTTCCTTTATCTTAGCCAGAGTATCAAAATCAGCCACGCCTGTGAATTACAGAGATTCCTGCACCTCCTCCTCCTTCGGGGGTCCCCTAAAGGCATAACCAAACTGCCTGACAGTAAGAGAAGGGTTGTAGTTAATCCCACCTTTTCTTCCTATCAGAGGTATATTAGGAAAACTCCTACAGCTAAAGATAATCTCCATCCCAAGTAAATCCCAATTAAACTAGATAATATCCTTATATGTCAGGCCCATAAGTCTCTCTGACCACTCAGGCGTACCTTTCGTATCAACAAAAGCTCCAATGCGAGGAAGATGGTCCATAAACCATTTGTGGAACAATGATGCACAACAAGAAAGTCAGAGTCAACGTAGTTCGGAAAACTACGGGTGATGGGTTGAAGGTTGCTCATCAAGACATCGTCGTCTTGTGCCTACGTATCCTCATCTGGTATGAGAAATCAGAGCAAACGTAGTTCGGGCTACAAAACCACAAGTTGGTTAAGTTTTTTTTATGAGTGACGCTAATCTTCCATTCCAGCAGTTAGGGATGATGCCTGTTTGCGGTAGAACGGAAAAATAACATACCCTTTTCTGAAAATGATTTGCAGAACAATCCCGAAGGATGAAAAGATTTGAATTTGGTTTGTTAGTTTTATTGAAATGGATTGAGTTAGTTTGAGACTCATGTTGCACTAAAGACTATGACATAGGAGCGAATGCGTCGCATATCGCCCAAAGGGCATACACTAAACACTCTAGACAAGTGAGGAGAAACCCTTCACTCATCATTTCCCATGTTCTTAAGGCTCTTAGAGTACAATGTTTGTCATTCCTTATTAAGTGTCTTAGAGAAGTTTGAGATGAGAAGACACAAGAAAACACTAAAGGGAAACTGAAAACCCTAATGTTATCATACAAAATGGTCCTAAGGTTGAGATGAAAGGGACTATCCTAATTGTTATCATACAAAGGATTGAAAGCCTAGTGTCTCTCCTACTCCCATCTTAAACAGAGGGACTAGGATTCCTAAGGGATCATGTGAGCAAGCACAAGTAAACAATATCCAATTCAATCACAAATGAAAGCAAGGATAAAAGAAGTCTCAAAGAGAGAGGAGAAGAAAGATGAAGAACAAACACAAAAGGAGCAAACCTAAACAAGATGGACAAGAACACCTCAAATCAACATATCATAGGTGCACCCCAAATCCACAACAAATTCAAAATGCAGACAAACACCAAAGGCAAAGCAAACCACCTAATGCTCAATCAGATGAGTCAAATAAGAAGCAAAGCATCACGCAATCAAATGAACCAAGAGACAAGATGGGGCAACAATAAAATAAAGCCAAATGGTATACATCCAATCATGAATGCACAAGAGGGATCACTTGAGTTTGTTAGTCCAAGTCAAACTTCAAAGTGAATCAACCATCAACAACAAACACAACTGAGGGAACACCAAGGCAAATATCAAAAATCCCAATGGAATGAGGAGAAGTCAAGAGAAAATCACCTCGTAAAGGATCAAGATCATTTATTCACCAAAATAAACAAATAAAATCTAAAATAAAAAACAAATAAAAGGAAGAAAAAACCCTAAAAAAAAAAAGAAAAGAGGAGATCAAGGCATGAGGGAAGAATAAAAGGCATCACCATAGGTCTAGGACAACCATAGGATCAAGTGAAAATTTCCTCAACATTTTCTAATGCTAAAAAATAATTCTAAATTAATAAAAATCAAGCAAATAAATCAAAAAGTAAATGAAAATACCCAAAACAGAAAACAAAAATCCAAGAAAATCACCATAGGTTCAAAACCATCATAGGATCATATGAAAATAATTTCATAATTTTAAATGGCTCAAAAATATTTTTAAACCAATTAAAATCATGCAAAACAAATAAAAATCATGAAAAATACAAAAATGCAAAATAAAAATCATGAAAAATAAAAAAAAAAAGGGAAAAATATATAAATCAGAAAGAGAAAAATAAAAGAGAATTTTAGAAGATAGAAGAAGTCTCAAAGAGGGAGAAGAAGAAAATGAATAGGAAATATGCATAAAGAAAAAACAAAAGGTCAAAACCAAACAAGTTGGACAAACACACCTCAAGTCAACATATCATTGGTGCTTCCCAAATCCAAGCCACATCCAAGATGTGAAGACAAACACCAAAGTAAGGCAAACCAAACCATGCTTAATCAGATGAATCCAAAAAACCAAAGCAAGAAGCAAAGCATCAAGCAAACAAATGACTTAATAAACAAGGTAGGGCAGCAACATACCATGATCAATAAATAAACATCCAATTATGGATACATGAGAAAGATCACTTAAGTTTGAAAATCAAAATCAAACTTCAAAGTGAATCAACCATCATAAACATCCATAAATGAGAGGTCACACTAGGAAAATATCAAAGATCCATATGACTTGAGAAAAAGTCAGAACATCACCCCACAATGGATCAAAATCATTTATTCACCCACTTGCAATTTAAATCAAAATAAAACAAATAAAATAAAAAAAAGAAATGAAAAACCCTAAAATAAGAAAGAGGATATCAATACATGAGTGAGAACTCAAGAGCATCACCATAGATCTAGAACCATCATAGGATCATGTGAAAATTTCCTCAACATTTTCTAATGCTCAAAAACAGTTTTAAATTAATAAAAATCAATCAAATAAGTCAAAAATACATGAAAATACCCAAAACAGAAAACAAAAAAATCAAAGAAAATTACCATAGGTTCAAAACCATCATAGGAGCATATGAAAATAATTTCATAATTTTAAATGGCTCAAAAGTATTTTTAAACTAATTAAAATCATGCAAAAAAATAAAAATAATGAAAAATATAAAAATGCAAAATAAAAATGCACAAAAATATAAATTAGAAAGAGAAAAATAAAAAAGAATTTTAGAAAATATTTTGGTATTTTTCTGATAAAAAATGAATTTATTATGAATTTCTGAAAATAAAATGAATTTAGAAACAAATTAGAAAAAAGAAATAAAACAGAAAAAACACAGCGCGTTGGATTTCATTTCATTAAATGACGTGGCTGATCCAAGGATCAGAAAGCGCGCATCCATAATAGACACTAGTCAGCTTACCCACACAGATCCAAACACAGTCAATCACCAGATTAGAACAGGTGGCATGATGGACGGCGAGATCATCATCTTCAACCTCCAGCCACCTGAAACTACCAAGGATTTGCAGAAAATCGTGGATCCTTCAAACCATAACCAATGGAGCTCATAATGGTTTCATTTGATGCGTCTTTTCAAGACGATCTCAACTATATCATTGCGCCAAATTTCTTTAAACTACAACTCACTCGATTTGAAAAAAACCAGAACAAGATTCAAACACGAATTTGAAAATTCAGCAATAAAACTCAACTACAACTAAAAACTAACTATACAAACATCATCAGCATGCCAAGGGCTACATTTTAGCAACAAATTTGAATCAAAAAGGTTGAGAATTATACCTGTTGAAGCTCTGAAAATGGAGTTCCCTAGCTTGATTCAGGCCATGATTCTTCAAGCTATTGATCTGGTTAGCTTCACTGGATGTTGGTGAAGCTAACTGAGTGGAGAATTTGAGTGTTTAAGGTGTGGAAATGGAAATTTGAAGTTCAAGCTCAAGAGTTCAAATGGGATCTTGGCAGAGTGGTTTTGGCTATCCAAAGCTTGTGGAAATGGGTGGAAATGACTCCCTATTTATAGGAGAAGCTATCTGAATCAAAATGGAGGGTGAATAAGGCAATTTGGATGAAAATCATGCACACCCATAACATGAGCAAAGTGTGACTTGAAATCTATCAAAACACACTCAAACCTTGCATTTCAAGGCTCTAATAAACCCAGGCAAGTTTGGTGATTAGAGACCAATTCGAACAATTTTAATTCTGACTTGAAGTGGAAATCAACCTTTGAAATTCAATTTTTGCAGCCATGGTTCTTGCAATGTAGGAGGCTTTTTGAGATGATTCTTCTTGCATTGGATAGAGGGAGATGCAATCTTTGCAATGTGAAAAGAAAGTATTAATTTGGCAGATTGAGTTGAGAGATATGGTCTTGCAAAGTAGCCTCCATGAAAGAAGTGAAAATCATAAAACACTTAGAAACATTTCAAGTCTTTTAGGGACCAAAAAGAGACCTATAATTTTTTGATGAAAACCAAGACCTTCCATGGGTTTTTAGCTCTTCCATTTTGAATCAAAGTTGTAGAGGACATCTTCAAGTTTATTCTAGAAAAAGAATAGGCTCCAAATAATGAAAATTGACCAAGTTATGTGTAACACCCATTTTAATTATTTAGTCTTTTTGGTGTTATTTTATTTTGGTGTGTCCTTATGTGGGGGTGTGTCTGAGTGCGTTGGTGGGTGTCCTTGATTTATAGGGAATTGGTTAATAAAAGGTAGACTCTAATATTAAGATAATATAATTAATAATGATGATAATTTAATAATTAGTAGTAATATTATTATTATTATTATTATTATTATTATTATTATTATTATTATTATTATTATTATTATTATTATTATTATTATTATTATTATTATTATTATTATTAGTATTATTATTATTTGTATTATTATTATTATTATTTGTATTATTAGTGGATGGAATAAGTAAAATAAGGAATTAGAGATATAAGAAGGTTTTTGGGTAGAAGAGCGTTAGAACACGATAAAACCAGTTTAGAGGAAGGAAGATATACAAGGCTAGGGCTGTCAAATTCTTCAGAGTTCTTCGTCAATCTGAGCATCTAATCGAGGTAAGAGGGGGGGGGGGGGGGGGGAGAAACTGGTTGGGATTGGTATTTTACATTAATTGGGTAGAGAGGATTCCTTAACCCCATAGGGATTTGATGAACAAGATGAGTATATTGTTATGTTTATCATTGTTGCTGCTATTGATGAAGTTGTGCATATATTGTTGTGATTTTGGTGAGTTTCTGCGTAACGTAGCAGAGTTGTGGTTTTGATGGGGTTCTGTGTAACTTCTGTGATTTTGATAATGACCATGAGTTTTGGTTCTGGAGAGAAAGTTTGAGGGTCAATTGATTAGAGTAGTGTATAATAGTGGTAGTAATAATAGGTAGAAGATGGATGAAGAATGATAGGTTTGGAATTAATCAAAGTGACATTTTGGACAGTGAGGGTTTTGAGTATCGCAGACACTCGCTAGCAGGTTCGCTAGGCGAGCAGGTAGCGAGCACTCGCTAGGGACTCGCTAGGCGAGTTAGGTAGCGAACACTTCCAGTAGCCACTATCTGCCTTCGCTAGCATATTTGCTAGGCGAGCAGGTAGCGAACGTTCGCTAGAGCCTCGCTAAGCGAGCAGCGTGGCGGGCGTGACAAAACTTGTTTTATTTTTGTGGTTCCATCCAATGTTGATATTTTGTAGGATCCCTTTGGTCATGATGGGTATAGGGATGATGTTTGGTGGTGAAGAGTGTATACTGGGTGTTAGAATATGAATTCCCATGATATTTGATTTAATTGATATGATTAATTGGTGTTTTATATATATATATATATATATATATATATATATATATATATATATATATATATATATATATATATATATATATATATATATATATATATATATATATATATATATATATATATATATATATATATATATATATATATATATATATATATATATATATATATATATATATATATATATATGATGTATGGTGATGTGATCAGGAGGATCGTGTGCACTTAGTATGCTTGAATTTATTGCCTGTGTATGGTAATGTGATCAGTAGGATCGTGTGCACGTAGCGTGCTTGAGTTATTTGTTGTGTATTTGGTGTCGTGCATATCATGATGTTTTGGTGGGATGAAATCGTTGCTCAGGAGGAGTGTATGCGATCATCCGTACTGTAAGAACAGAGTATGCCTAAGAGGGGGGGGTGAATTAGGACTTTTGAAATTTTTCCGATTTTTATGGTATCTTGAAATATTACTGGTTTGTG
Organism: Lathyrus sativus; assembly: GCA_963859935.3. Taxonomy (NCBI): domain Eukaryota; kingdom Viridiplantae; phylum Streptophyta; class Magnoliopsida; order Fabales; family Fabaceae; genus Lathyrus; species Lathyrus sativus. Next base: position 286,455,909 of record OZ012738.1, read on the forward strand.
TTTTTGGTTATGAAAGCAGAAGAAGAAAAATAAAAGAACAATGGACACCAGGATTTATAGTGGTTCCCCTCACAATCCGAGAGTACTCCACTCCCCTTTCAACATGAAAGAGAATTTTCACTATTGTTTAATAAAGTACAACCTATCACGCCATCAACCGGTGAGGCCTACTATCAAACAATAAAACTAACAAGTGTACAAGAACAATCCTCTTGTAAACACTCACCCTTGTGTCCAACAATCCTGGATCACAAGTCAATATACACAAGTTTGTAAAGATTTGAATTTGAGAGTAATGATATCAAAGTTGATCTTCTCCAAATGATCAGAATTCACTCTTACAATTTTCAATACAAGTGTTCAAGGATGAATATGAAATTTATGCACATATGAACACTTAATGAAAGTTTTTGAAAATTGGTGAATTTGATTCTAAGACAATTTGAAAATGAATGTAGAAAGTGTTTGGAGATAGAAAAGTTTTTGTGTTATGTTCTATATTTTTCAAAATGAAAAACTCAGAATTTATATGAGTAAAATACTCTTTCAAAAAGGTACATTGAGTAGACATAAAAAAAATGAAATGGTATAATTTTTTAAATAATCTTTGAACTTGAAACAAAGCAATTTTTCACTGCACGTTCAGCGTTAATCGGTTAACCCATATGGTTAATCGGTTAACACTGGTACGTTAGCCCAGAAAATTTCAAAATTCAAATTGGTTAACCGGTTAACCTATATGGTTAATCAGTTAAAACTGCTAATTTTCAGAAAAATGCTTTTTAAAATTAATGTTATACCATTTTTAAGGTTTCAAAAACATGCTTATGTATTATGCAAAAATGCTTGATGTTTTTGAACACTTGTATATCAAATTATAAGGGTAGAATTTGATATACCAGTAATGCAGCCAAGTCTGGAAGAATCATAGTTCCATATGTAGCTTGACTTGAAAGATAGCTTGACTTGATCTTGATAACTTTGAACGGCTTGTCTTTTTGCAATCAAGAGATGACCTTGAGTAGTATTGACATCATCAAAACTTGAGACTGAAGCATGCTTCTACATTCTCCCCCTTTTTGATGATGGCAATCAAAAAATGTTGTGCGATATCTCTTGGTTCTTGATCTGGTTCTCCCCATATGTCTAGCAACTCCCCCTATCTTAACGGAGGAAAAAAAATCTGCACACAGAGAGACATTAACAGAACCAAGCTCTTCTCCCCCTTTGACATCAGCAAAAAGGAAGAGCTTTCAAAGAAATCACAAGAGAGCAGCATATATAGTAATAAGCACATGCAAAGCCAAGTAAACACAAAGCACAAACAGTAGTACATATAAAATGCAGCAAATAGAAATTGTACTTGTTACAATAAAACATAGTTCAAATGAAAGCATAAAAACTTAAGACTAGAAAGCAAAGCAATAAAAACAGCAGCAACAACATATTCTCTAAAAATCCTCATCCGCCATATTCTCCTCCTCTTCTTCTTCATCACTATCAACCTCTTCTTCAATCTCGTCGTCCACAACTCGGGTGTTGGAATGTGGAGGGTTAAGAATGAGGTTTCTGAGGGAGGCAATTGCTCGGGAGGTCTCTCTATGCATATTCATGGATTCTCGATGCTGGTTCATCATGGTTGTGTAGATAAACTCACTGGTAAGACCCCCTTCAGGCATTGGATAAGCGTGATGAACAGGACCGTCATCAGTATACCTGTAGGTACCGTCAGCCGCCTTGATGATTCCAGTATTCTTCACAATATTAATCTCATTGATATCATTAGTTGTAGGTTTCATCTTGGAGGATGGTTCTCTGTTGAGGTCAAGTTCAGTTAATTCCAGAATTCTAGAGACCAAGCGAGCATACGGTAGCCGGGTAATGCAATGAAGTTGTTGCTGCAGATGATACATAATAGTCAAAATCCAATTGACTCTGATGCGATTCTTAATAGCAAAGATCAGCTGCATTTCCAAGTCGTTGATCTGAGAGTGATTTGAGTCCTTTGGAATGAGGACATAGCAGATAATGTAGTGAAGCATTCGATCAGATACTGTCAGATTCTTGGCATAGCACAACATACGAGCGGTGCGAGAGTTTGCAATAACAGTTTCTTTTGGGAACCTGCAAATCTGATAGTAATACTCCATTTTATCATAGTTTGCCCAGGGTCCATCAACATGGTTTACACCTTTCCTCAGGAAGCATCCTTTTGATGGAATCTTAAGGTGTCTAGCAAGGGTGGATAAATTCTCAACAAACTCATGATCTCTAATGGTGGACCGGATCATGTGGTTCTCATCCATGTCCAGATATACAGACATTTTATTCATAAAAGCTTTAACCAGATCAGGATAGATAATACCAGAGTCGGTGACGAACTTGTCGATACGTTGATATTCCAGCAGAGTAGGAAAATCAAAAGATATTGCAGGAAAAGCTCGAAGATTCACATACTTTACCGGCATAAGCTGACGAACACGAACTTTGAAATCCATCCGTCTCTTTTTGGTGGTTTCCATTGGAATACTGTCGTCATCTGATTCTGATGCAGAATGATGTTCTGGAAGTTTTCCCTTGCCACGGTTTGATGCTGAAGCCATGGATGGAGGTTTGAGAGAACTGGGGTTGTGGGTTCTGAGGAAGTTAGGGTTTGAGAAGTTGTGTGGAGTTTTTCCAACTTTTAGGATTTTAAGAGGGAATATGGATTTTGGATATGGATTTGGATATTTAAGAGAATATGGACCACACAAAATATAAAAAAAAAACAAAAAATTTTCAAAAATTTTAATTAATTTTCGTTTCTGATTTTTTTTAGAAAAATTAACAGTGTTAATCGGTTAACCATATAGGTTAATCGGTTAACACATTAAAAAATTTAATCAGAATTGAAAATTCAACAGTGTTAATCGGTTAACCCATATGGTTAATCGATTAACATGCTTGAATTTTTGAAAAATACATAAAAACAAAATGCATACACATGAAAACATATCACAAATAATGCATACATATGATAGAGAAAAAGTCAGATGTCACCTTCATCAAGAATCCCAAGTTCTCTCCGAATTTTGTAGAATGGTTCTTTTGCCAAAGGCTTGGTGAAGATGTCGGCGAGTTGGTTGTGTGTGTCGATGAAAGTAACATCAACATCTCTGTTTAATACGTGATCTCGAAGGAAATGATGCCGGATATCGATGTGCTTTGTTCTGGAATGCATAACCGGATTCTTTGTGATATTTATGGCACTAGTATTGTCACATCGTAGAGGAATGCGTCTGAGGTCAACACCATAATCCAGAAGTTGTTGTTTCAGCCATAAAATCTGTGCACAGCAACTTCCTGCGGCGATGTATTCTGCTTCGGCGGTGCTGAGTGCTACACAAGCTTGCTTCTTGTAGGCCCATGATACTAGAGCATTTCCGAGAATATGACATGTACCACTTGTACTTTTTCAATCGGTTTTGCATCTTGCATAGTTAGCGTCAGAATAACCAACTAAAGAACAAGTACTACCTTTAGGATACCATAATCCGACGTTGGTCGTTCCTTTGAGATACTTGATAATTCTCTTCACAGCAGTGAGATGTGATTCCTTCGGATTTGCTTGGAAGCGCGCACACAAACAAACACTAAACATAATGTCAGGACGACTTGCCGTCAAATATAGTAATGAACCAATCATACCTCGATATTTAGTAATATCAATTAGAGTACCAGATTCATCTTGATCAATATACGTTCCGGATCCCATAGGAGTAGACATCATCTTGCAACTATCCATATCGAATTTCTTTATTAATTCATTACAGTACTTGGATTGGTTGAGAAAGATTCCATCCTTGGTTTGCTTGATTTGTAGTCCAAGAAAATAATTTAACTTTCCCATCATGGACATCTCGAATTCTTCTCGCATCATGAGTGAGAATTCTTCGCAGAGTTCTTTGTTTGTTGATCCAAAAATGATGTCGTCGACGTAGACTTGTACTAACAAGGTGTTACCCTTGATCTTCTTAATAAACAGCGTCTTGTCAACCTTTCCTTTTGTAAATCCTTTCTCACATAAGAAGTTGCTAAGGCGATCATACCATGCTCGTGGTGCTTGTTTTAAACCGTAGAGAGCCTTCTTCAGTTTGAAAACATGTGAGGGATTTTTGAAGTCTTCAAAACCCGGAGGTTGTTTGACGTAGACTTCCTTATTAATGTACCCATTCAGGAAAGCGCTTTTGACATCCATCTGGAATAACTGAAAATTCATAGAACAAGCGTAAGCTAGTAGTAATCTAATTGCTTCTAACCTTGCTACCGGAGCGAATGTTTCATCAAAATCAATTCCTTCCTCCTGGTTGTAGCCTTGTGCGACCAATCTTGCCTTGTTACGAACTATAATCCCATTTTCGTCAAGTTTGTTCTTGAACACCCATCTGGTTCCTATAATATGCTTATTGTCGGGTCTTGGTACAAGGGTCCAAACTTGATTTCTTTCAAATTGATTAAGTTCTTCTTGCATTGCTATAATCCATTGGTCGTCGCCTAAAGCTTCATCGATCTTTGATGGTTCAATTTGAGATATAAACGCCATGTTGAGACAAGCATCCTTTAAATTAAGTCGAGTTGCAACGCCTTGACTAATATCACCAATAACTTTATCAATTGGGTGATCTCTGTGTGTTCTCCATTCTTTCGAAAGATCTTGATTTTCTTGAGTAACATCTTCTCGTAATATTGTTTGATCATTTGAAACAATTTCTTCATTTTGTGGAGTATCTACAAAATCATCATCATCATCCAAAACAATATTATCCTCTTTCGAGGGGTTAGTCTCATCAAACGAAACATGAATGGACTCTTCAATGGTAAGAGTTCTTTTATTAAAAATTCTAAAAGCTTTACTATAAAGAGAGTAACCAAGAAAGATACCTTCGTCGGACTTCTCATCAAACTTACCGAGATTGTCCTTATTGTTGTTGAGAACGAAGCATTTGCAGCCAAATATGTGGAAGAATGATATATTCGGTTTCCTTCCCTTGAACAACTCATACGGAGTCTTTTTGAGTAGCGGTCGAATATTCACGCGGTTGCTTACAAAGCATGCCGTGCTTACTGCTTCTGCCCAAAAATATTTTGGAAGATTTGTGTCGCTGAGCATTGTTCTAGCAAGTTCAACTAGTGAACGATTCTTCCGTTCTACGACGCCGTTTTGTTGAGGAGTTCTTGGTGCCGAAAAATTATGAGAAATTCCATGTTCTTCGCAAAATTCTTCAAAGTCTGAATTTTGAAATTCTCCACCGTGGTCGCTTCTTATGGAGGCTATAGTGAGTGACTTCTCGTTTTGAATTCGTTTTGCATACTTTTTGAATGCTTTAAACACATCATTTTTCTGCACTAAAAACATTGTCCAGGTATATCGAGAAAAATCATCAACAATAACTAAAGCATAAATACTACCTCCAAAGCTCTTCGTTCTTGATGGACCAAAAAGATCCATGTGCAACAATTGAAGTGGTCTTGATGTAGAAACCACTTGCTTGGATTTGAAAGTTGTCTTGGTCTGTTTTCCCTTTTGACATGCATCGCATAATTTATCCTTGATGAATTTTATCTTCGGAAGCCCAACAACCAGATCATGCTTGATTAATTTGTTTAAATGCTCCATGTGAATGTGAGCAAATCTTTTATGCCAAAGCCATGCCTCGTTGTTGTTCGCCATAAGACACTTTACCTTCAAGGAAGAGTCATCAAAAGAAATCATAAAAATATTATTATATCTTTTACCTTTTAGCAGAATCTCATGAGTGACTTCGTGTTCGATCAAGCATTCCTCCTTTGTGAAGTTGATTTTGAACCCTTTGTCACACAATTGACTGATGCTAAGCAGGTTATGCTTAAGGCCTTCAACAAAAAGAACGTCTTCGATGATTGTACATGGAGGTGCACCAATGGTTCCAACTCCAAGAATTTTTCCTTTATTATCATCACCGTAAGTGACGTATCCTTTGGCCTTTAATGATAGACTTGAAAATTTGTTTATATCTCCCGTCATATGCTTCGAGCAGCCACTATCAAGATACCATTGATTTGTGGTTGTCTTCAAGCATACCTACAAAACAAAATTAGGTAGTGTTAGGTACCCAAATTGCTTTGGGTTCTTGATAGTTAGTACCCTTTTCAACCCACACATAATGCCCCTTTGCAATACCAATATTACGTACATAGCAGGCATTAGGTGTGTGCCCTTTAATACCACAATAAAAACATGTAGGTTGAAAATGACTTCTATATCTAGGAATATAATTCTTTTTCTTATTAATTCTTTTCTTGTTATGATTTTGATGCTGAATTTTAGAAGTGCTTGTCTCTTCCTTATCAATTTGTTCACTTGCTCTTACGAAAATGGTCTTATTGGTGCTTGGTTTTGAAAATTTAGAATATCCCAATCCACTTTTATCATTAGGATACCTTTGATGTTTAAGAATCTCTTCCAAGCCAATTTGACCTTTTTCGTATCTTTCTAAAACTCTTTTAAGTTGAACAATTTGAAAAGACAAAGACTCACAATTCTTACATACAAGACTTTGTTTTTCATCCATCACTTTTTGTTTTTCATCTTCAATATTTTTTAAGAGATCAGAATTTTGTTTTTCTAAAATTAAAATTCTTTTCTTTTGTGATGAGATGTCTTTATACAAAGTCTTGCACTCTTTTAGAAGTTCATCTATAACTTCTTGTGCATCATTATCATAGACAGAAAAATTACTACTAACCTCATTTTCGTCATCGGAATGGTGAGAGGCCATCAAGGCAATATTTGCACATTCATCGCTATCTGATTCCGATGATGAACTCACTTCGTTATCGTCCCATGCGACATAAGCCTTCTTTGTTTTGAAATCCTTCTTGCCCTTGAATTTTCCTTTATTTGAGAGTTTTGGGCAATCTGGCTTTATGTGACCTTGTTTCCCACATTCGTAACATGTAATTTCTTGGTTTGATGTGGATGCCTCCTTTTTCCTGAAATGTCTATTCTTTTTAGAAAAAGAAGAAGTTTTATTATTATTAAAAAACTTACCAAGCTTCTTTACTAGAAGCATGAAATTTTCGTCTTCGGAAGATTCGTCAATTTTATCATCCCTTGTGTCAGTCTTCAAGGCAATTCCTTTGGACTTCTTGTCTTGACTTTCATGTTTCTCAAGCCTTCCAAGTTCCAGTTCATGCTCTTGAAGTTTCCCGAATAATGAAGCGGATGTCATTGTTGAAAGACTTTTCTTTTCCGAAATAGCGGTCACCTTTGGTTGCCATTCTCTTGTCAAGGATCTTAGGACTTTTAAGTTGAGATCATCGTTGGTGAAGGTCTTCCCAAGAGCAATCAGGTGATTTGTTAGATGAACGAACCTCTTTTGCAAGGCAACAATAGATTCACCGGGCTGCATACGGAACATCTCATATTCTTGACTTAACGTGTTAAGTCTTGATCTTTTTACTTCTGCTGTTCCTTCATGCGTTTCTACCAAGGTATCCCAAATCTGTTTTGCCGATTGACACTGTGATATGCGAAAGAATTCATCCATACTGAGAGCTCTTTGAAGTATGTTGATTGCTTTCTTCTCATTCAAGATTCTCTTCTTGTCATCTTCATCATATGAGGATTTAATCTTTGGGGTTCCAACACCATTTACCACACTTGTAGGAACATGTGGACCAGTTTCAACGGTTTCCCATATACCATCTCCTTGAGCCTCAAGATGTGCCTTCATAGGGATTTTCCAAAAATCAAAGTATTCTCCAGAAAAGAGTGGTGGCTTGTTACTACTTCCACCATCTTTGAAAACCGGGTTGGTACTTGCGGAAGCCATACTGAATCGTTAGGAACAGGTTACCTTAACCTGCTCTGATGCCAATTGTAAGAACAGAGTATGCCTAAGAGGGGGGGGGGGGTGAATTAGGACTTTTGAAATTTTTCCGGTTTTTATGGTATCTTGAAATATTACTGGTTTGTGTTTTTGGTTATGAAAGCAGAAGAAGAAAAATAAAAGAACAATGGACACCAGGATTTATAGTGGTTCCCCTCACAATCCGAGAGTACTCCACTCCCCTTTCAACATGAAAGAGAATTTTCACTATTGTTTAATAAAGTACAACCTATCACACCATCAACCGGTGAGGCCTACTATCAAACAATAAAACTAACAAGTGTACAAGAACAATCCTCTTGTAAACACTCACCCTTGTGTCCAACAATCCTGGATCACAAGTCAATATACACAAGTTTGTAAAGATTTGAATTTGAGAGTAATGATATCAAAGTTGATCTTCTCCAAATGATCAGAATTCACTCTTACAATTTTCAATACAAGTGTTCAAGGATGAATATGAAATTTATGCACATATGAACACTTAATGAAAGTTTTTGAAAATTGGTGAATTTGATTCTAAGACAATTTGAAAATGAATGTAGAAAGTGTTTGGAGATAGAAAAGTTTTTGTGTTAAATTCTATATTTTTCAAAATGAAAAACTCAGAATTTATATGAGTAAAATACTCTTTCAAAAAGGTACATTGAGTAGACATAAAAAAAAAATGAAATGGTATAATTTTTTAAATAATCTTTGAACTTGAAACAAAGCAATTTTTCACTGCACATTCAGTGTTAATCGGTTAACCCATATGGTTAATCGGTTAACACTGGTACGTTAGCCCAGAAAATTTCAAAATTCAAATTGGTTAACCGGTTAACCTATATGGTTAATCGGTTAACACTGCTAATTTTCAGAAAAATGCTTTTTAAAATTAATGTTATACCATTTTTAAGGTTTCAAAAACATGCTTATGTATTATGCAAAAATGCTTGATGTTTTTGAACACTTGTATATCAAATTATAAGGGTAGAATTTGATATACCAGTAATGCAGCCAAGTCTGGAAGAATCATAGTTCCATATGTAGCTTGACTTGAAAGATAGCTTGACTTGATCTTGATAACTTTGAACGGCTTGTCTTTTTGCAATCAAGAGATGACCTTGAGTAGTATTGACATCATCAAAACTTGAGACTGAAGCATGCTTCTACATGTACTCTTTTGTGGAGAATGGTGGGGATAAATCATTGCCAAGGAGGGGTGTATGTGATCTATCCGGGGTTCGATTGAATGAACCAATGAGTCGGGTACCACATGCATGGTGTTGAGTTGCATATTTGCATTATTGGGTATTGTATTTGATGATTCGACAATAGGTCTTGATTGATGTTGGTGGGGTGATGATTTGTATATTTACTGCCTTTTATTCATGTACCTTATTACCGATAATTTTGATCATGTTTTCTCACCCCTTTGTTGTTGTTGTGGTCTGTGCTTCTTCGGAAGTACAGATAATCTAGGTACTTAGCTAGCTTGGATAGTGGTGTGCGAATCGAGTCTTAGGATGCTCTAATACGTAGCACGGGACTTGCGCGTTTATTTGTTTTTATGTTGAACTTGTTTTATTCCTGTGACGTGTCATATGTTGGTGAATTTTATTAATGATTGAGTTCATGTATTTGGCGGATGGCCGAAAATGTTGAGTTAAGGATTATTTCCGCTGCTTTAATGTGAAAACATCTAATGAAGTGTTTTGTTGAATTTTATGAGTGTGATATCCCACTTTTGGGGGAGGAACTCTGATGTTTATTTGAAATAATTGTATTTTATTTAATTTTGGGAAGTGGGGTGTTACATTATGCCCTTTTGAAGTTGACTAAGAAAACCTTCCAAAACTCAAAATGACCTATAATGTCTTCAAACTTTTGATGACTTTCCAAGCATAATTTGATCCTTCCTTGCAAAGAGAACTTGTTAGGGATGATGAGAAGAGTTAATTAGAAAATGAACCACCCCAATATGTTGAAAATTGAAGGAGATATGCTCATTTGATCATAGCATCCCCAAATTGCTATATTAAGTCAAACACCTTGCACCAAACTTGAATCTCTTGATGATTTCTTGCACAACAAGCATGGTGAAACACATATGATGTTGGAATGATGTTGCCTTGAACCATATTTGATGATGAGGAACTTTTGGGGTTGAGGAACCCACAAAGTCATAGAGAACACCTTGCTTGAACTTGAAGAAACACAACCTTCTTGCTTGAGAAACAAACCATGATACCTTGATCCCCTGCCAAGAACAAATGTTATGCAAGCATGAATATGAAAATGCAAAGAAACATAAGCCAAGAACACAAGAAAAGATGAGCAAATTTTAGGGTGCTACAGTTAGCTATCAAGAGGAGGATATGTTTCTCAGAGGACCAGGCAAGGGTTTATTCTCAATCTTATGGTATTCTCCAGCTTTAAAGTCCTTTCACCATCAAGGCTTTCTCAACTATCTCACACAATCATTTGTATCAAGATTACAAGTAAACCACATCCTTCTATTTTTTGGTCCTCAAGCTAGGATTTTTGGGATATTTGGGTATGTGACACCTTCATGGGAAAGAATTTTGAAGCCTCATCATCATCATGTTACAAAAATCATCTTTGTTCAAGAGATTCTTCAGCTTACTCATAGGAAATAGGGTTTTGAGCTTGGGTCGACATCTCATATCTTTTAGGGTTGAAATTAGGGTTTTGGATAAAATCAGTTTATTTTTTGTTCTTTGAGCAAGACTTGATTCCATGGCCTTTTATTTGTCCTAAAGTGTCTATGGGACGAAGATTGATCATTAGTTTTAATTAGAGAAGCTTCAATTAATCAGATGATTGTGAATCATTTGAATTGGGAACAAAGTCAATTGTGCAGGAAAAAAGTAAACTCCTGACTTTTTGAGGTCAATTTTATATTTTTCATGTTAAATATGACCAACGGGTGAAATTTGATCAAGAAATGTCAAAGGAATCATCAAAAGTCAAGAATTGGGAAAAGTTGTCATTTTTGAAAATTAGGGTTTTAAGAAAGTTACTATTTTTGGAAGGTTTTCATGATTGATCAACTACTTTCATGGTAAGATTTCTCCATGTTTAAGGCTTTATTTCAATTTATTTTCAACATGAAAGTTTTCCTACCATCCCTAAGCTTTCCAACCATATAGATTTCATCATCATTAGATCATTTTTGAGCAAGTTATGATTGATCAAAGTAGGGCATTTCATATGATGAATTCCATAACTTAGAATTTTCTTGAGTTCCTTTGAATCAGCTTCATATACCAATGTTCATGCTTATTTTTGAGTAACTTCTAAGCCTCAAATTGAAAAACTTCCAACATGAAACTTGTTCCTCATGATCCCACCTTTCCGAAAAGTCCAAGTTTTCTTTGTTTGGATGAAAATTCAGCAAGTTATGGTAGAGAGAAAGTTGGTTGTTTATTGTATTTTTGAATTGCATGAAGAATGTCATTTTTTTGTTCATTACTCAAGATTGTTGCAACAGGTTTCTATTCATCTTATCACATGCATACCACTCTACTTTATTGCCCAAAATGACCAAGCAATGCATACACCACGTTCCTTCGAATTTACCAAAAGAAGTAATTTTGCAAGTTGCACAAAAACATGCTGCACACACGCTCTCTCACGTGGCCACCTCTTCACATCATTTTTATGACCTTACATGCCTGCCAAACTGCACAAATGCTCAGGCTTAGCACACATAAAACACAAGCTTGCAAACAACTTGCAAAAATTGCGAAAACTCTCAATAATGCCCTCCCAACGAATTTCTCAAGATATTTTCTACCTTAGCTTCATTCTCAGACTCTATATAAGAGACTCATGCTCCTAATTCACCTTTTTACGCTTATAATTCTCTCATTTCTAGATATGTTTTTTCTTGCTTATCTTTGAAGTTTGCTCAATCTATTCGTGCGTTCTCTCAACTCTTGCTTGATTCTTCATCCTTGGAGCTCAAAGATCAAGATTCTTGGGTTTCTTTTGTACTGGAAGTTGAAGAAGGCAGTAGACCATTCTCCACTTGGTAAGAATTCTTAAAATTCTATAGCTCTCATTCTTAGATCTAAATGATTTAGGATGTGAAAATCTTGTTCATGCTTTGCATCTGGAAGTCCTGAAATGATGGCACACCATGAATCTTTGAATCTAAGCTTGTTGACATTTTTGAATATTTGTGTTCATTTTTGATTTCGTGAATTTACATCCATTTATACTTGTGTTTGGATTTGTGTTTTGAAAAACTAATGGTACAGTGTTGTTCTACTCATTTAAGGCTTCAGTTTAGTATCTTATTTTACTCAATTTGATGGTGTTTTGATGATGAAAATGGAAGTTGAAGTGAGTAGAAAACCATGCCTTGTGTTTATGTTAGGGTTTACTGTGTGTTATTCATGGCTGCATGAAGAAGATGACTACATGGCAGACTGGGAGAGGATAGTTTCTGTTTTTGTCTTTTTGTGACTTAAATGTGGGGTGACCGATTGATACAATGTCACATACTTTTTTGTACATTTTCATTTTCATTTTCTTTTTTGGTTGACTGGTATGTGGTTTGGTTTATGGGCCTAGCATTTTTAGTATTTGCACCTCCCCATTTTAAGGGCCCCAACACGCATAACTAAGGTCCCTTTGATTTCAAATTGCTAATGCACCCCTGGTTTTCTTCTCTTATTTCTATGTTATTATTTTTGCTATTTCCCATTTGTATTTTATTTTATTGTTTAAAAACATGATAAAATTCTACAAAAATGTGTTTATTAATTTTTGATATATTATTTAATTTTCCACATTTTTATTTTTAATTTCCATTTATTTTTATATTTTATTTGGAATCATCTTGCGGAGGTGTTCTTGATGCTTACCTATATGACTAAGGTTTGATTGTTTGATGCTTTTGATTTTCATTCTTGAGTCAATTTTCCTCACATGTTTAGACACTTATTTTATGTTTGTTTGGGTGCCATTTTGAGCCTTGATGATCATTTCTTGGATGTTTCTCATTTTGTTTGTTTTAGTCCTCGATTCATGCTCGATTCATAACATGTTTGAACTTGTGGTTTTCTTTTGATGGTGTACTCATGCAATTCTTATTGAGATATTTTATATGCTTATTCTTGATTGTTTTAACATGAGATTTAGCTTTGGTTTCATTTTTGTATGATCATCTAGGTGCCTCAAATTGATTTTTCAATGTGATGATGTTTGAACATGAACTTGCCTAATTCTTAACCTAGTTTTAGGACTTGCTTCTTGAATGGATTTTTCTTGTGGCTCATGATTCTTGTGTGATTCAATTAATTTGTTTAAGGTTCAGATCTTCATGTTATATGTCAATTGTATGATCATTTCCCACTTCTTTATTCACATGTTTTCTTGTATGGATTATTTGAGTGTTTCCTTGAGCATGATTTGAACTTGATATTTCTTAAACTTGCTTGATATCTTGGATTTGAATGTGAATTAAATCAATTGATTTTTCTTCTTAACTTCATGTTATGGTATGCATTACTTGATCAATTTTCACTTTGTACCTTGCTTGAACACATGTTTTCATTTAAAGTTGATCATGGTATAGACTTGCCTAGTTTTGGTGCATGTTTTGAAGTTGATCCTTGTTGATTCTTCTTGAGATTCTTGAGTTGATATTTGGAGTGATATTCATGATGTTGCTACTGCCCTAACTTGTTTTTCATCTTGTTGAATTCATTTTGATTTGGTATGTTACTTCATAGTCTTCAATTGTGGTTCTAAAACAAGTTTGCTTGTGCACTTCCTTGATTGTCTTCATCTTCTCTCTTGAATTTGAAAGTTTAATACTTTGATCATGATGATACGATGTTTGAGAGCATGTGATTGATTGTATGTTTAATCCAGCTTTGATAAACATGCTCTAATCTTAGTGTGACACTTGTGCATTAATGTTGAGTTCTTTTCATCTTGTGTTGCTTTGATACTTTATTACTCTTCATCTCTTTCTTTCTTCTTTAAGTTTTGAGTTTGCTTTTGTTATTGGTGATTGATTAGTATAATGTTTACTTGTGTTTGTTCACATGATCCCTTAGGATTCCTAGCTCCGCTTGATTTGTGATTAAGTTGAAGGTAGGAGAGACATTAGACTTTCAATCCTTTGCATGACAATAATTAGGATAGTACCTTTCAAACCTTAAATTTAGGTCTATCTCTTTGCATGCTAACATTAGGTAGAATTCCCTTTCTATCCCAACTTTAGGACCATTTTGCATGACAACATTAGGATTTAGTTTCCCTTAGTTGTTTTCTTTTCAAACTTTGAGTCCTCTCTTTTCTCTTCTCAAAACAACATTAACACACTTAATAAATACGATGAACCTTGTGAGCCACGAGCCTTAAGTATATGGGAAATGATGAGTGTGGGGTCTCTCCTTACTTGTCTAGAGTGTTTAGCGTACGTCCCGTTTGGGGGCGATCACGCGACGCATTCACTCCTATATCATAGACTTTAGTGTAATGTGAATCTCAAATCAAATCAGTTTACTTCTCTAAAACTCATAAACAAATTCAAATCATTTTATCTTTTGGGATCGTTTTTTTTTCAAACTTATTTTCAGAAAAGAGCATGTTGTTTCTGTTCTATCACAAATAGGCATCAAGCCTAACTTCCAGAACATGAACTTAACGTCTCTCATAAAAAACACTTAATAATTTGTAGGCCAAACTACGAATGCTCTGATTTCTCATACCAGATGAGGATATGTATGCACAAGACGACGATGTCTTGGCGAGCACCCTTCTTTTTCTTTCATGGTTGTAACCATGAACTATGGACGCTCTGATTTCTCATACCATATTAGGATACATAGGCATAAGACGATGATGTCTTGGCGAGCAACCTTCCCCCCTTCACTCGTAATTTTCCAAACTACGTTGACTCTGACTTTCCCATTGCACGAGGGAATACGTAGGCATAGGGCAACAAATTCCTATCGAGTCTCCCTTTTCCTTTTTCGTCCCTGTTTTCGTTTAAAAGTAGGCTTTAGATGACACACCATTTGATTAGACAACAAGTGTGGATTCCGTTAAGTATAACGGATGCGAGGGGGTGCTAATACCTTCCTCTCACATAACCGAATCCTGAACCAAAGATTTGGTTACGATGACCTTGTCTTCTCCCTTTTTTAGGTTTTCTTCGATCATTTCCTTTCCATGTGTCAGGATAAATAACATTCAGTAGCGACTCTTCTGTTTTTTCACCAGGTGTTTTTCGTGGTTGCGACGGCTAGCAACTATGCTGGGGAGAAGAAACAATCCTAGCGCTTGTCTGTTTCTGCTCGTTGGGTGTTTATTTCTTATGTACATTGTTGTTGTATATTATTACATTTGTATTATATTGTTGCATTTGATTATTGTTATCATATTGCTTTGCTGCCGCTGTGTTGTTGGGTGAGTTTGTTCCATGAGAGATAAACCCACTACCCAGGCTTGAGTATACACTTAGGATTAGAGTGGAGAGTAGTGTGGATTAGGTGGCATCTGGCCACGTGTAGTTGACACGAAATTCACATTTAGATGAGGTTTTCTTTAGAGATACTCTATCCTGCGCGTCTGATACATATGATAGGGTGTTGACTTAGAGAACTTATGACTTTGGAGACCGTTCATTGGAAATTGGTTGAGGTCTCCTTGATTGATGATGATTCCAAACTAGAAGTGGTAAACGTATCATCATTTCTCGACCCAAGAGTCCGTGATCCTGAGGACCTGCTAGGATTTCCTTGACCAAGACTAGAACCCACATGTGAGAGGGGCTGATTTCTTTTGCAGTAAACCATAACCTTCATCATACCTAATATTCTGATTTTCTTATCAGTGGGGACTTATCAGCCTTATATTCTTGTATTCTGATTATCTCAGTGCTCTGGTATTCTGATTTTCTTGTCAGAGCGGAATTCTGGTCTTATTCCGTTAGCAACACATCAACTATTTTGAGCATATGGATACCTTGATCCCGTGTTTGCATTTGCATAATCATTTTGTATCTTAACATGCATGTTTGTGTAATTTCAGGCTCTCGTCTTACCCTTGATTCCAGTTGTCTGAGGTTTATAGAGATGGATATTGGCAGAAAGAAGATCATTGTGTACAAGTTCCCATCTCCTGAGTTGGGTCCTATTCATGATTTGATTTCTATAGCTGATTCTGGTGTTCTCGAAGACTTCAAGAAGGATTATGGAAAAATTCAGAGTTTGTATGCAATGTTACTAATTATGAGTATAAGGCTATTCACACTCTTCTACAGTTTTACGACCCTCCGCTGCGGTGTTTCACTTTCCCAGATTATCTGTTGGTTCTGAAGTTAGAAGAGTATGCATTCATCTTGGGAGTTCCTGTCCAGGATATGGCGCATTTCTATTATTTTGAGGAGAATCTTGATCTCGACGATCTTACCGCCGCTCTTTATTTGAGCAAATACGTATTGTTGGATAACGTTGCTAGCAAGGAAGGAGTTTCTAGATTTACTCTGGATTTCTTGGTGAGTGAAGCTCTGAAGTATGTTGAAGATGTTTGTTGGGTGGTTTTCAACTCTATGTTAGCTTTGTGCGTCTAGGTTATTGTTCTGTTCCCCAACATGGTAGATTTTGTGGACATGAGTGATGTTCTCCTCTTCACAACGAAGAATCTCGTGCCTACTATCTTAGGAGACTTGTATCATTTTGTGCATTATAAGAATGAGAAAAGGAGAGGAAATATGGTTTTTTGTTATGCACCGCTTCTCCATAAGTGTTTTATGGATCACCTTCCTTGTTCTGGAGCTTTTGTTGATTCTAATAATTCTTCCGAGTGGTCTAAGAGATTGATGGGTCTGACCATGAAGGATATTTTCTGGTTCAATCGTGAGTTGCTTGGCAAGGAGATTATTTCTAGCTGTGAAGTTTACCTAATGTGCCTTTGATAGGGAGAAAAGGGGGAATTAATTATAACCCTTATCTCATTGTTACACAGTTTGGATACGCCTTGGGGAGCCGACGAAAGACAAGGATGTTCAAGAGTCTTCATTCTTCACTGAGGCAGCTGACTTAGATGTATTAAAGAGATTTATGAACGCATGAGGTACGATCCATCAGAAGAGAAAGCTTTCTTTGGGAAAGAGTGATTGCAGAGCCTACGATCCTTATATGGAGTGGATTCATAAGAGGGTCGAGGAAGTACTGTTGCCATTCTCCATTGAAGAGCCTTTGTATCCGTTGATGATCGAACAACCTACGACTGTGGATATTCAGAAGTATAACAAAATCTGGGCAGAAAAGGAAGAATTTCACAAGGAGAAATAATAACTGAAATGGAAGATCATCTAGCTGGGGCATGATCGGAATGAAGTTGCGTACATAGCCAAGGTGAAAATAGAGATGTTGGCAAAAAAAGAGAAATAACTGTCAGATGAGGTCAAGAACAGAGAGCGAGTAGGTCAAGATCTGGAGAGCGCATACAACATTCTGCAACATAAAAAGAAAGATTTAGCTGGAGCTCATCTTGAGATGTTTAAATATGGAACGCCACAGTGACGACTCACAAGAGGAAAAAAGATAAGCTTCGTGATCAGATTGAGAAGCTGAAGCTGCAGCTCGAAGTCAAGGAGAGAGAGGTTATAGCAGAATCATCTCATAGGTGCAGAAGTGAGAAGAAGCTCAAACAAACCTTGTCAGCCTTCGAAGAGCTCAAGATTTGAGCAGGAGTAAAGAAGCCTAAACTCGAGGATACCAAACTTAAGGATGTCTTTGGTGAAGATGCTTGGGGAGAACATTGCCGATATTTAGGAGGTGTCATACACAGGAGAGGTGTCCTCGTCTAGGAGCTGATCTAGAGACCAAAGCATCCTAATACAAAGAATCTATTCAAGGAGATTCAGACTTGGTGCAAGGAGCATAGTGGTTGGGGAGAGCTGTCCTTGGTAGATATTGATGATATGTATTAGTAGCTTTTCTTTTTTGTATCTGATCATCGCCATGCTTGTTGGTTGGGATCACTGATTTTTGTATTTGGCTATTTTTTTCATTTGTAGATTGTATGAGTTGACTCGTTGTTATTCTCTTATCTATGAGCAGATCTTATTGGTGTTCCGTCTATCTCTAGTGTTTATTTATATAGAAACTGGAATGAAGGGATATATCGCCTTGGAAATATACAAACATGTTCGCATTTGCATTCGCATATTCATTTGCATAGCAGGTGTTCTTAGTGGTTTTGTTCTCATCTCTTCCTGGTTTCTCTTCAACATGATTACAGACCTTAGCTTTCACAGGTATTATACCAGAGGAAATCAACGAAGGGTGATGGAGCAAGTGCAGGCTGAACTTCAAGAGGTCCGAATTTGCATGACTCGGTTCATGGAGTTAATGCAAAATATGGCTTAAGGGAAGGAACAATTAAGAACCTTGGTCCAACCTTGGATTCCTCGTTGTTGTTCATGGTGGTACTGGTGTGGTTCCTCCGCCTATTTATGGTGTTGGTCCTCAGGGTGGAGGTATTCCTACTGTTGTTATTCCTCTGGGCGGAGGCGCTGCTGGTGAAATTCCTGGACTAGTTGCTGGTGGGGGGAGTCTGTGTGCTTTACATGGTACTGCTAGACATCAGTGGGAAGAAGATCTTCAGGAGGATGCTTTCTCCCTGTGTGATTTGGATTTTGGTTTTTCGTCTGAAGCCGACAAGAAGTTCAAAATGATTAAGGAGAGGATGCACGCTATGAAAATCAGAACACTATTGGTCTTGATATGACTGACCTTGGCTTAGTCCCTGGAGTGAGAATCCCGTCTAAGTTCAAAGTGCAGGATTTCAATAAGTACAAGGGGACTACTTGTCCCAAGACTCACATTCGGGCTTATTACAGAAAGGTGTCAGTCTACTCAAATGATGAGAAACTTTTGATGCATTTCTTCCAAGACAGCCTGGTCGGGGCCTCATTAGAATGGTATATGGGATTGGAAACCCATATCAAGAGCTGGAGGGACCTTATAGAAGCTTTCGTCTGACACTATCAGTATAACAACGACATGGCACCAAACAGGATGCAGCTGCAGAATCTCTCTCCGAGAGGTAACGAGAGCTTTAAGGAATACACCCAAAGATGGCGTGAACTAGCTGCACGAGTTCAACCTCCAATGATGGAGCGAGAGCTTATTGATATGTTCATGGCTACGCTTCCGGGGCCGTATTATGAAAAGCTAGTGGGATGTATGTCGGCTGGATTTTCAGATCTGGTAATGGCAGGGGAGAGGGTCGAAAATGGAATTAAGACTGGTAAAAATCTGAGTGGAAGTTAAAGTGGTCACAGTTTGCGAAGAAGAGGACATAATGGTTAGCCATTTGTCGACATTCAAATATGTGGAAGTTGATAGAGAGATCCATGAAACTTTATGCCAGGCCTTTGAAGCTGTTCAAATTCAGAAGGAGCCTCCTATGAAGGTTAAAGGACCTGAAGTTTCGATGTCTTCATTCAAAGAAGCGTGCGCAGTGGTTGAATCTGGTGGTTTTCAGAGGTGGGGCCAGGTTCTTGAGGTTCCTATAAAGCAAGATAAGTTTGGGTTGGGGTACAAGCCATCGAATTCATCACAGGACCTTCCAAGATACAGAGGTCCCGTCAAATTTACAAGCGTTGGGGCTATCATCGACAAAATTCATGCAATTGGGGATGATGAAGTGGATAGTGATTGTGATATGGATGTCTGGATTCGTCCTCGTGTTCCTGGTTAGGAGTTGTGCAACTGGACCACCGAAGAAGTCATCCAAGTAACCTACAAAGAGTAATTTTTATTGGTTTTGCATATGTTAAGTCATGCGTTCTGCCCAAAACGTAGTGACGCATCTGTAGGGCCTCTCTACTTTATTTTCAATGTCATCGTGAATAAAGGACATTTTTGCATTCAAATGTTTTGCTCCCTGTTTTTCCCTTTTGCTTTTAATTTTATTAAAAGAAAAATGGCACTGTGTTTTTGTTTGTTGCATTCATAATAAACATAAGACATCACTCATACAGGTCTCTTATCTCAGATTCCATCGATTATGATTCAGCTATGGCTCGATATGGCTTTGATAATCCCACTTATCAAGCCGAAGAAGAGATCGACGAAGACTGTGAACTGCCTGAGGAATTAGCCAGAATTCTGAAATAGGAGGAAGGGATCATTTTACCTCATCAGATATTGAAGTTGTCAATCTGGGCACCGAGGATGTTAAGAAGAAAGTCAGAATTAGGGGCGCCTTGGAAGACAGTGTTAAGAGAAGATTGGTTGAAATTATTCGAGAGTATGTGGATATCTTTGCTTGGTATTACTAAGACATGCATGGGATTGATACAAACATCGTGGTACATCATTTTCCTCTTAGAGCAGAGTGTCCTCCTGCCAAGCAGAAGTAGAGAAGAACGAGACCTGACATGGCTGTCAAAATCAAAGAAGAGGTGTAGAAACAGTTAGATGATGGGTTTCTTGTTGTGATAAATTATCCTCTGTGGGTTGCTAATATTCTCCCTATACGTAAGAAGGATGGAAAGGTCGGGATATGCATTGATTACCGTGACTTAAACAGAGCAAGCCTGAAAGACAATTTCCCGCTCCCTCACATCAACTTGTTGGTTGGTAATACTGCTCAGTTTTCTGTGTTTTCCTTCATGGATGGCTTCTCTAGGTATAACCAAATAAAAATGGCCCTAAAGGACATGGAGAAGACTACTTTTATAACACCGTGAGGGACTTTCTGTTATAAGGTAATGGCCTTTGGATTGAATAATATTGGGGCAACCTATCAACGGGTAATGGTGACTCTTTCATGATATGATTCACAAAGAGATCGAGGTCTATGTTAATGACATGATCCCGAAGTCACAGAAGGAGGAGGGACATATGATTGATCTGTTGAAGATGTTTGAGAGGTTAAGGAAATTCAAGCTAAGGTTGAATCTAAACAAGTGCACCTTCGGGGTGAGGTCTGGTAAACTACTAGGTTTCATTGTTAGTGAAAGAGGTATCAAGGTAGATCCTGCCAAGATAAGAGCTATACAAGAGATGCCTGATGTCGCTACTGCAAAAATCGAGGTCGGCAATGACAGAAGAGTCGCCACCATGCGTTATTTATCCCAAGATAGGGAAAGGAAACACTCAGAGAAAACCTAACGAAAAGAGGGATAAGATCGGTCATCGCAACCAAGTCTCGGGTTCGGGAGTCAGTTATGCAAGGGGAAGGTATTAGCACCCCTCATGTCCATCGTACTCGACGGGATCCACGCTTGTTGTATATTTAAAAGGGTGATTGAAACTATCTAACTAAAGGCTTGAGGACAAACGAAAAAGAAGCGACTCGGCAAAGCAACGACGCTTTGTGCCTACGTATCTCATCTGAAATGAGAAGTTAGAGTCAACTTAGTTCGGCTAACAACGGGTGAAAGGGGGAAGGTTGCTCGCCAAGACATCGCGTCTTGTGCCTACGTACTTTCATCTGGTATGAAAGATCAGAGAAAACATAGTTCGGGCTAACAGGACCACAGGCTAGTTCAAAAGCTTTTAGACGAGTAGGGTTAACAATCAGTTCTAGCAGTTTGGTGTATGCAGCTCGACCATTGGAGACTTAAGCATTACCGTTTGCGATAGAATTAAGAGTTAACAACACTCTTGCTATGAAAATGGTTTTCCAAAGTTAAATGCCCCAAAGGGCATAAAGAAGTTTAAATGATTTGTTTTTTGTGTTTTTTAGAGAAGAAGTATTTTTGAATTGGTTTGCAATTCATATCGCACTAGAGACTATGACTTAGGAGTGAATGCGTTGCATATCACCCAAAGGGTGCTATACTAAACAATCAAGCCATTGAAGGGAAACCCTTCAACAACCATTTCCCAAGTATCTTAAGGCTCGTAACGTACAATATTCATTAACCTTTATTAGGTGTTTTGGATTGTTTAGGAGATGAGAAGAGAAAGGCACAAACTAAAGGGGGACTAAACTCAAACCTAAAGTTGTCATACAATGGTGATCCTAAGATTGAGATAAGGGAATTCTACCTAATGTTATCATACATGGTTAAGATCCTAATGTCTGTCATAACCTCTCTTGAACAAGAGAGATTAGAGGCCCTAAGGGAAAAGAGACAAAAGAGGAAACAAGAACAACATAAACATGTAAGAATGTAAACATGGAATGGGGGAGGAAATTGGTGTGGGGAAGTAGCCTCCACAAGCTCATCTCAACCTCAAGCAACAATATGAAATATGAAAGAGAAGAAAGGACAAGAAAATGCACCGAAGGAAACACACAAGTGCACTAAATGGGATGAAATGGCCTAAACCAAGCAACATCAACCATAAGGCACAAAACCAAACACAAATGAAAGGTAAACAAAACCTAAAACAAAGTGAGGTTGGGAGATAATATGTGGACAGCAAGGAACTCATAATAGGCACTCAACCATGAGCATCACAAGCAAAGTACAAAGAAGCACAAAGAAATCACCAAGAAATGTCCTCAAGGATTCCATCATTTTAGGCTTGCTTCAAGTACCTCAAAAGGAGGGACCAAGCCACCTTAAATGAAACTACTAGGTCATTGGACAGCATGGGACATAAACTAAAAGTTCTCAAAAGCAAAAGCAAAATAATCACCAGGAAATGCAGGCAAACTCCCAAAGGAAAGCATACATGTTTCACAAAGAAACCCTAATTGAAAGCTCAACAGTAAGCAACCAAAAGAACAAGCTAAACACAATATAATGACCTAAAAAATGAACAAGCATCATCCTTAACATGTTATCAACATGAATTAAAAGGCATTGAAGGTTCAAAGGATCCATAAATGTCATATCCAAGTCAAACTAGGTCAATGTGTTTGTATGAACCTCCCTTTGGGGTAACTTGACTTGCAAGTTACCCTAAAAATAGGAAAGTGATTCAAAAATTATCAAATAAAATGTAAGAAGCTCATAAATGTGTTGGAAACTAGAGGCCAAAAGATTTCAATCAAAATCACTTCACAACATCACCATAGAAATTGATTCACAAGGGTGCTCCATTGTGAAGAAGGATTGTTTAGGGTGAAATGAAATGCATCAAAAGTCAACTCAAAAGTCAACTAACAGGGGAAAAATGGTCCTCAAAAATTTATCAACTCACCATTGATATGAGGATTGAATCTTATTCATTGGATCAAAAGGAAATGAGAGAAACTAATCCAAGAACATAACATATTAAGATTTAAGCCAAGTAAAACACTTCCCAAGACAAATTCCTTTTTTAATTTAAAAATAACTCATAAAATACAATAAAAATATCCTAAATTCAGAGGACATCTCAAGGAGTCCAAAATATATTGTGGAATTTTATGGTCATTGGAAGTATTTTTCATGATTTAATTTCTAAACAGATAATAAAATAAAAACAAAAGAAAATACAAAGAAAAATAAAAAGGGCTCGGCGTTAAAAGCAACCCAACACAGTTCAGAATGCGCCTGGGCTCAGCAAAGGGGTGCCATTAGCAGGCCCAACCCATCAGAAAAAAAACAAGGAAATAAAAACGTGGATTCAGTGGGGTAAGTCAATGTTAGGCACATGGTGGAAATCAATGAGGGCCACTTGATCAAAAAGTATACCCATCCAACATATCACATGGTGCCAAGTCATTTAATGAATATTTAAAATTGATTGTGTGTGTGTGGGCAAAGCTGGTACACTGTGTTTCTTAATGTAAGCTATGAGATGAATAAATAAAGGGATCCAACGTGCTACAAAGAGCCAGCACATCATCATCTCCAACCATAAGAGAGGGAGACCAGACGGTGGCCGGAGCCACCTCCGGTCATCTCCTACCTCACGACCGATCACCCTGAAAAACGCAGGAGCATCAAATCTCAACCAATATCCACAAACTTTATATCAAAACTCATCTACTCATCACAAGGAATAAGAATCAATCATTAGTTTTCCATAAAAATGCCTAAATAAAGAAAAACGAAAAGAAAAAGAAAACGTGCTCAAATGAAAAAGCTCATGAACAACCAGCAAATGATACTAGAAATGATCTATGCAAAAAGAGGATCAATAATATGTAAAAATGGCGCAAGAACAAAGCTTAAACAGTGAGAAAATTTAAAAGAAAGAAAACCTAAAAGTGAGCTCCCTCAGAGCTCAGTGTGTGAGTAAAGCTTGCAATAAACCAACCAGACACTTTCAAGGAAGCTCAAGGAATGTTTTAGGATGCTTAGTTTTGGTTGAAACTCTGTGAAATGTCAAACACGAATTTGACTTTTGCTCTCACTTTTTTTCACTATGTTCTTGCTTATTTTCTCACCAATCTCAACTCTGAAGGCATGGGAATGATTATGGGATTAAGTATGTTGGATTTTGATTGAAATAAAGCCCAAAGGAAAGCTCATTAAGCCCAATTGGCTTTCAAAATTTCTCACCATGGCCACTTGCATAGTACACGAATTTGGCTCTAAGACAACTGCAAATTGGCTCAAATCAGTTGCTTAGGGTGTAGAGAATCTCAATGGCTAAGATTGATCCCTTGTTTGATCTCCATGGTAAATGTAGCATGTATTACTTAATGATGAAGCAAGGTTGAAATTGACATACCAAAACACCTCAAATTCAAATTATGAAAATGCCATTGTGTTTAGAATGTGGTTTGTACTCAAAATATGCATAAAGTTGGTACAAAATGATTCCAAATGAATTAAATGTGATTTTCCCTTTTTAAAGCTTTTTTCATGGAAATTTCAATGGGAATTCTTCAATCCAAGCTTCAACCATGATAAGAGATGATTTGGTAATGCAAATGGCCCTATTTGGATCAAGTTTGATGTTGGAAAGATTTCCATTTGAAGTGTGCAAAGTGGTGAAAATGACCTATAATGAAAGTGACTTGTAATCCTGCTTTCCCAAAATACCCCTGCCTTGCAAACCTCATAACTTGAGTTTTACAAATTAGATGAAAGACTTCTAGTACTCTTTGGAAAGATAAGATCATGAGGAACAACTTTCATGTTCATAAAAAGTTGAGGAGAAACATCCTTCTAGTTAAAAAATGGCTTGGAAGTTGGTTGACTTTTGTTGACCAAAATCACATTCATCTGAGGACCTGTAACTTGTCTGTTTCATAACTTGAGCTCTATAAATCCAATAAAGGACTTCTAGTACTCAAAAGAAAGCTACGAACATGCTCTACAAGTTTTAGGTTGGTCAAAAGTTGAGATGACACTTGTATCTTGAGATAGGTGGTCTTGAAGTTAGGCACTGAATAGGGGATTTTACACTGAGAACCCTAATTCAGTAACTCCTCACACTCTTGCTTCTTGATGAATTGATCTTGATATGATATCCCATGTGTAATACCCCAAATTTTACCCTTTCTTTTTTATTTTTATTTTAAATTCTGGTTAACTTAATAAATTAACCTTTTTTTTTCTTGTTTTTTTAACTAATAATGATTTAATTAAATTTTTTTATAACTTTACTAATGTTTTTTTATTAACTTTTTCTTTTCTATTTAGTTTATTTATTTAAATCATGTTAAGCTCTTCTTACTAACATTTAGGATTTAGATTAAAATTTAACTTTTTTTTCTTTTCTTTAAGAGTAAATTTTTTTTATAACCTTTTTTAAATTAATTTCTAACACATTTTTTTAATCAAATTCTAATACCTTTTTTAAAATAAAAATCTAACTTCTTTTTAAAATTAAATCTTTTTTCTAACTCCTTTTTAAAGCTAAATCTTTTTTTCTAACTTTTTAAAATTAAATCTTTTTTTCTAACTTTTTTAAAAGATAAATCCTTTTTCTAACTCTTTTTTAAAGTTAAATCTTTTTCTAACTTTTTTAAAATTAAATCTTTTTTTCTAAAAATTTTTTTAAAAATCAAATCTTTTTTCTAACTTTTTTAAAAGTTAAATCCTTTTTCTAACTACTTTTTAAAAATTAAATCTTTTTTTTCTAACTTCTTTTTAAAAATTAAATCTTTTTTTCTCTAACTTCTTTTTAAAAATTAAATCTTTTTTTTGTCTAACTTCTTTTTAAAATTAATTTTCTTTTCTTTTCTAATTTTTTTTAAAATTAAATCTAAATCTTTTTTGACACCATCCTTTTTCAAATTAAAATTCTAAATTCCTTTTAAAATGAAATTCTAACAGTTTTTAAAATAATTCTAACATTTTTTAAAATCAACATTCAAATATATTTTTTTATTTTAAAATTCTAACTCATTTTTTTTTAAACTCAAAACTCATTTTTTTTTAAAAACTTAAAACTCTAATTTTTATTTAACTTGAAACTCTAACTTTCTTTGCTAACATTTTTAAATTTAAATCCCAACACTTTTTTTATCAAATCCAATCACAATGAATCACAGATGGAGCAAAATCAAATCAATCAGATCATATCATCATCATAAGAAAATCAGATCTAAATATCAACATCACCATCATTGAATCAAATCTGAAATCATCATAAAAATTCATTCAAATCAAATCAGAGATTGAAAAAGATTGAGATATTCAAATCAAATCTGAGATTGAAAAAGATTTAAAAAAATCAAGTATAAAAGGACCCTCAGGAGCAACAAAACGGGATGGACAAGCATCAAAAACTCTTACAGTCTTCATCAAAAGTAACTAACTCTTCTTTTTTTTCTAATCTTTTTATATCTTTTTTCAAAATTTCTACCATTTTTTCTTAATTAAAATTCTAACATTCTAACTCTTTTTAAATTAAAACTCTAACTGTTCTTAGTTAATATTTCTTTTTTTTTCAATATAAAAATTCATAACTTTTATGTTAAACTTTCAAGAAACTTTTTTTTAAAATTCAAAGTTCTAACTCACTTTTTAACTTTTAATGCTAACTCTTTTTTTATTAAAATTCTAACCTTTTCTCTTTTATTTTCAAACTTTTATTTTTATTTTCTAACCCTTTTTTAAAAAACCAAATTTCGAAGTTCTAATTTTTTTACTAACTTTTAATTCTAACTTTTAATCTATTTTCTTTTTCTTAATCACATTAAAAACTCTAACTTTTCTAAATTTCACCCAAAAAAAACCTAATTTCATTCTAACTCTTTTCTAATTACCTAAATTCTCACCGTCTCAAAACATTCATCACTTAACTTCTAATTATCGTCAATTCCAATTTTCATCCTTCATTCCTAACAGTATTCTTGATTATCCATGAACCTGTTCACTAATATTTATTTATTTATTTTTGTATTTATTTTTATATTTGTACATAATCTGACATCATCGTTGCTATTTCATATTCCATTATCACTTGTATATTATCATCATCTTCATTGCGTATCAATTTATATTGTTTATTAATTTTCCGCTAACATCCTCATTTTTAAGATCCAAATTTCTAACTTTTTTTCTTGTTTCGTTAAAATTATAATTTTCTACTTAAATTCCTAACATTCCCGTCTATTTTTTGTCTAACCCCGTATAATAACAGTCTCTGTTTGTTTTGGTTTTTTGCAGCTGACTAAGTTCAATTGATTTTATTTTCAGTTTAAATATTCAATTATCATATTTGTAACTGCTTATGGGGTGTAATTTTGCGAGACAATTGTCGCATTTATCTTTCCGCACTTTATGTCCTGCCATTGTATGTTTATCGCGTCTTTACCAATAATCTCACTCCTCCGAAGGAATTAGGTCTAGCCGTTTGACCGCCGTGTCAATAGTCCTCACCTTCAACCCTTACACCTTTTCAACCCTAAATTTTCATACATGTCTCGCTGTGGACAAAATTACCATTTTACCCCTAGCATTAGGTCAAAGAGCCGTCGCGCTCATTTTAGGGTTTCCCGCCGTGGAATCCCTAATTTAACCCTAATTACAACTTAACATTTCAACGTAGAAATTTGGAGTTCCTACACTCCGCGTAAGCGTGTCCTTAAGACGCGTTTATTCCCTTGAGACCTTGACCACAGTCAAGAAGTCTCTAACCTCCCTTTTGAGGGGAACTACGATTACTCTGATTCCATTCCCGTAAGGATACGTAGGCACAAGATGCGATGTCTTGCCGAGTAAACTTAGAATTAACCCCTTAGG
Organism: Lathyrus sativus; assembly: GCA_963859935.3. Taxonomy (NCBI): domain Eukaryota; kingdom Viridiplantae; phylum Streptophyta; class Magnoliopsida; order Fabales; family Fabaceae; genus Lathyrus; species Lathyrus sativus. The sequence goes on from OZ012738.1 coordinate 286,483,890, forward strand.
TCTCTTTTCTCACTTTTAATCCTTTGTACATATACCTTAAGCAAATAAATAAAGCAAATAGTAAACATTTGAACAAAAGGTTCCTGTAGAGTACTACAGAAGTTTAGGGTGCTAATACCTTCCCTAAGCTTAATCAACCCCTTACCTAGGTCTCTCCCCGCATTGTGTTTACGATGCAAAATAGGTTTTCCCTCTTTTGACCTTTTCCTTCGGATAAATAAAAGAGCGGTTGTGAATTGAATTGCGATTCAAACTCATTAATAGTTTGTGATCCTATTTCCACCGCAACAGAAAATGGCGACTTCACTGGGGACTCCCTTAACTTTTGAGGGTTACCCCTAATTTGTTCATATTTATTACTATTTGTTTTACTATTCATTTGCATGTATATATTGTGCTCTGATTTGGGACTGTTCCTTGTGTTGTGAGATAAGTCCTACGCCCGGACTAGTGACATTATTATAGGATGGGGATATATTCGATGAGGCTCATAGGGAGTGAATCCCGACCAAGCTGATTCGAGAATCACCGCTCAGTTGAGACCTTTTCGAAAATGGTTCGGTTGAACGAGTAATCGTGAAAACTTTTTCCATGGTCGATTGGAGTCTGTGATATTGGGAACCGTAGTACCTTAACACCACCTTGGCCTTATTTAGGACGTAGTGCGGGAACTATGTGGGAGTAGTCCTACAATGGTTGCTACGTGATACTACACTCAAAAGAGGTTCCCTTGAGAATATTATTAACCCCCGAGTCAATCGGAAGGTTGATAATATCCGAAAGATGGGCTGATGACTTTGGGCACTTTTTTAGAACCTTATTCTGCAGGTACAACTAACCTATAGTACACTCCTTTTTGGGATGGGTAGACCTTAACTCCGCTCACGTTCCTCTAACCTAGGACTTTGTGTGTTTTCATGCATTGCATCCATAAAACATCATATTGCATTAAGACTTCATGGAATTCAAACTCTATTTATGAACATTGCAGGATACCATGGATCACCATAGAAGGCATACTTTGAAATTTACTTTTAGGGGTTTTAATTTGGAAGTCCTAGAGAAGCTAAGAGGTTTGGTTCAAGATCAAGAAAAGTTCCAAAACAGATATGGAAGGCTATTGTCTTTGTTGAAGATTCAAGTAAACGAAGGAATTCTTGCGACTTTGCTACAGTTCTATGATCCAGATTATCACTGCTTCACCTTTCCAGATTATCAGCTTTTACCTACCTTAGAAGAGTACTCTCAGTTGGTGGGGTTACCTATCTTGGATAAGTCTCCATTCCCTTTCTTGGAGGAAGACCCTAAAGAACGAGATATTGCTAAAGCCATTTGTCTAAGGATATCCGAGGTCAAAAACAATATGATCACCAAAGGGGGGACCTCCGGTTTTCTCAGGGACTTCCTAATTAAGAAAGCCCAATTTTATGTCGATCATAAAGACATGTTTGCCTTCGAGACAATATTTGCCTTGCTTATTTATGGGTTGCTGCTTTTTCCTAGTTTTGAGGGGTTTGTGGACCTTAATGCAATCAAGACCTTCATGAGAAGAAATCCAGTTCCAACACTATTGGGTAATACTTATCATTCAGTACATCTCCGAAACTTTCATGGTGGAGGAATGATTACATGTTGTGTGCCCTTATTATACAAGTGGTTTATTTCTCACTTACCCAAGTCCGGTCCGTTTTGGAGACCTAATCAAGAACGTTGGTCGCAAAAAGTTATGGCTTTAACTCACTCTAATATTGATTGGTATAATCGCATGTACAATGGGATATCGATCATTAATAGCTGTGGAGACTTCAACAATGTGCCTTTGCTCAGTTTCAATGGAGGAGTTAGCTACAATCCAGTCTTAGCTCGCCGACAGTTGGGATACCCCTTGAAGGGACCGCCTAAAGGTATTCATGTGGAGAAAATCTTTTTCAAAGACGACAAAAAGCTTCAAGATCAGGTTTTATCTTCTTGGAATCGTCTGCATAGGAAAGACAAAGAAAGTTTGGGAAGACCTAATTGTGTGTCCATGGAACCATACCTTCAATGGGTCCGAAGAAGAGCTATTGAGTTGAAGATGCCCTACTTTTGCCAAGATCCTTTACCTCAAAGCGAAGAACCTGTACAGTATTTCATGACTGAAGTTGAGACTTTGAAGTTTACTTTGAAGAGATCACAATGCGAAGCAGAATCATGGAAGAACAAATACCATGTGATGGTCAGCGAGTACGAAGAACTTCAAAAGCAGATCCAGTCAAAGAATGATGAGATACAATCCTACAAGAAGAGAAGGCTCTACGAATATTTATTTTCCTCCGACTCTCCGTCTGCTCACTGAAGTTGTGGAAGATGCTTTCTCTAGGACTTTCTAGGCTTTTATTTAGCTGTTTTGGTTGCACGAATATCATTTGTAATTTGTCTCCAATAAATTATTAAAAGTTTCTTTGGTATTCCGCAATATTCGTAAATATTTGAATTCCATGAAATCTTCATTTGCATTCACATTTTAGCATCTTACTTTTGCATTGCATGTGTCTCCCGATTTCTCATACTCGGTTCTCTCACCTTCCAGTCTTGTCACCCTGAGTTCTCTGCATCAAATACGACCCTTCAAAAGGATGGAAGATCAAAACCGAGAGATCAACCGTGTCAGCCATGAACTCGAAGATCTTCGAAGAAGTGTAGGGCAGATTTTGGAAATGCTACGAGCTCTTAGTGTGAAGGTGGATGCTCAGTCTACTGTTGTTTCTGAGACTACTAATACCGTTATGGAATCTCAACCAGCTGTTACTGTCGAGAATGTACCTCCTCACGGTCTTCCATCCGGTTTGGTGCCTCCTAGTGCTCAACCAGTTCGACGGGCTACCCCTCCAAAGTGCAAAACTCCTAACCCCGACCATGGTAAAGGACCTGCGCATTCGAGGAACCGCAAAATGGCTACTCCTCCACTTTGGCAACATCAGCAGAGTTATGTTCAAGGGTATCCGATTCAATATGCTCAACAAACCTATGTGGCTACTGTTGCACCTCCTTTCAATCAGCAGTTTCCTACATACCAGCCTGTGCAGTCAGCTCCGGCATATCAAGCACCGACTCATCAATAACCTTCCGTTTGTCCGCCCATGCAAGTGCCTGTCAACAGTCAACGAGTGCCCAACGCTCCTGTTCACCAGCAATCACGGGATCAGGTTCCTTATCCCCGTAAAAGTCAGTATAAGCCTTGTCCTCCAATTCCGATGACCTTCACTGAGTTATACCCCCATTTGGTACAACAGGGTCTGATTATCACCCGTGCTTTGGGTCCTCCGCCTAATCCGTTACCTGCAGGTTACAACGCTGCCACTCATTGTTTATTTCATGAGGGTGCGCCCGGCCATAACCTAGAGAATTGCTATGCTCTTAAGAAAGTTGTCAGAAATTTGCTAGAAGCGAAGAAGTTGTCTTTTAGCGATGCTCAGATGAAGATCGAGACTCCTTTCGGGGTCCCTCACTTGTCAAACTCGAATTCTGCAAAGCATGCTACTCCTGTGGCAAATCAGCCGAATCCAGCATTTATTCAAAGGCCTAGCTCGCTTCACTTCAGTAACCCTCAAGATGATATGACCGGGATCAATAAAGAATCTGGGAAAGTTATTTTGAAGCAACGATTGAAAACTGTTGAAGATGTGACCAGCATAACTGGGGCAAGCCATGACGACTCACAGTGATCAGGAACCAGACGTCCTTTCCATTGAGGCTCCGCCAAAGGAAACTGTTGCTTTTGAATTTCATAAACCATTTAGAAGGATTTTTCTGACCGTTCATTTGTTTATATGTATTTCTCTTTGATTAAGCATATTTAGCATGCACGAACTTGTTTATCTTTGATTAATTAATGCAACACATATGTTTGTCTTGAATAAATCCATTCGTTTCACTCATTCAAAAAAATATTTTTCATAAATTACAATGCCAACTTTACCCGATCTCTTGTTCTGATGGAGAATTGGGAGGAGGATGACGAACCTAAAACGTCAGATTTCTTGTCGTATGCTTTCAGTTAAAACCTGCTGATGATGTAAGGCATTGTTTCAAATCCCAAACATTGGAGATATAAGGATGTTAATCCCTAGTCAACCTCTTTGAGCCTTGAAGTGGGAGTTTTTTTTAGAACCCTCATCTTAACCTGGGGCAGGGTAGGTTTTAGTTAAACCGATCGAGCACTTAGATCCTCAAAAAGGAAGAGCAAACCTTCGAGAATTTATCCTTAGCATCTTAAGAAGTACAATACAATGGCTATCCCTCGGTTACCTAAGGAGTGGGGCAGTCACGAGCCTTTCAAAAGATTTACACGACTTGTGCATAAAAGAATATTCAAAAAAAATAAGAGCCCGCTAAGTCAAAACCTATGAAGGAGACTTAGGCAAAACTGGGGCATCCCGCTGGACTCCAAAGTCAAATCAATAGACGCTGTCCAGGAAAAAGTTAGGGAATAAGAGCAACAAACCAGTAGTTTTTTTAGAATCCCTATAAAGAACAAAGTTGTGTGATCGAAACGCCATTAGAAATAGGTGAGTGACTGCCATGTCCAAAGCCTTGATAAGTTCTCGACTATAGCAAATCCGCTTGAGATATGAGCGTTCGTATCCGATTAACTGAATTAGGATTGGAGAACATCACGAAGAAGGGGTGGGTACAAATATAACTCTGAGCCTTTATCCTTTTGTTTCTTAAACCGTGAACCGAGCCACGATACAACCTTTAAAAGACCTAATTGAAGTAGGACTTCGGTTGAAAGCATACTCGACAAGATCACGTTTCCTGACTCCTACGAGCTATGCTCATAAAAAAATTCATGTTGGCATTACAATTAAAACTTATATCCTGACTAGTGATTTCGGTCACAAGTTATTACGATATCTTTTTCAAAACAAAAATTCAAGACAAATATATGTGTGCATTGACAAGCTCAGGATAGGCATTTCAGGCATGACGACTTTGCTTGATATCTTAGAGAGTTACATATGGACATAACCCGTGGAACTTGAAGATCCTGCCAAACAGGGGCAGGCGGTTTCCCAGTTCGCTTACCAACGCGAGGATGACGTTCTTAAGAGCTATTTCTTAAAGATTTTGTCGTGACACGCTTAATTTGTGCCAGACCTGACGCATCTCTCAAAGAGTTTGAAAACAGTGGGGCAACCAGACTCCGTGTTCTCTATAAAATCCTCTTGAGATGACCATACCTCACAACGCAAGTATCCTGGGGCACCGTGTTTTTTTAAAAGAAACAAATGGCGACTACTACAAGATCCTTCAAGATCAAAACCATGTGGTTTCACAACTTTTCTTCATGCACCCGATGGATTTTACTCATGGCGGCCTTCATCCCCCAGTAAATCTCAGTGTTGCAACAGGCTCCTAAACCATTGCCTCATCACAGTCCCCAGCGAGACTATAAGCTGACAACTTTTTCTTGGGTAACTCGAAAGTGTCCCTCAGGTTCTTCTCCCCATGTGAAGACGTGATACTGTGCACCCAAGCAGATTACCTTCTCCCCAGAGAATTCAGAACTTTAAAACCAGATTTGGTTCTACCATCGATCCTTCTCACCCATGATTGACGTATTGGTTGCAGAGAACGCAGGGTACCTCCGTCGAGATGTTTATTTCATCTCTCGTCCCGTCTCTAGTCTGTTTCGTCAGCATACGCAGGGGCATAAGCATCACATGCCTATGTCATATATTCATTTCACATACTCATTACATACTCATTTCATAACATCTTGCATATTTAACTACATACATAGACATTAACATACATTCACATATGCGTCAGCATTCACAGGTTCATTGTGTTTCGCCATCATTGGTTGTTACCGCCGAGTAACTGGGTTGGTCCATTCTCTCCAAATAGATTGTCAGCCCTAAGCATAAAATATTCATTTGTTTCCAGTTTCCCCACAGGGCTCGATCCTCGTGGATGACGGTTACTTCAGCTATCTTTCCTCGCCAGGATAAGATATGTACCCTTCGAGTTCATTCCCTCGATGGAGTCTTGATTGCCATTTTTTTCTTTCTAGCTCGATCCTAGATTGAATCTCAGTCTTGTCGGTCGTCGAGCCCAACCGGACGTGCATTTATTTTGCACCATCTAAAGATTTTCACCATACCATGACAGGTACGCGACTGTTCTCGCCCGAGAAGTTCATCACTATACCCGGATGTGCATTTATTTTGCACTATCTTTCAAGAAAATCAACTACAATCCTTTACAGATACACGCCAGTTCATGCCTGGAAAATCTATCAGTACAACACTTTACAATCCTACATGTTACAACATCGGTATACGACAATTCTCACCTAAGAAGCCGATCCTATCTTCGTTATGACTCGCAGCAAATGGCCATCTCCATGGAGCAGTTGGGCTTCCATTTTCCCTGTCGTCTTGAAGTATAGGGAGGTTTGAACCAAATCGTATTCAGGAGAGCACGATCTTGAAGTACGGGGAGGTTTGAGCGGAATCATATTCAGGAGAGCACGATCTTGAATTATGAAGAAGTTCATTTACCCTTTAGTAAAAGAAGGAGCGGAATCATATTCAGGAGAGCACGATCTTGAATTATGAAGAAGTTCATTTACCCTTTAGTAAAAGAAGGAGCGGAATCATATTCAGGAGAGCACGATCTTGAAGTATGAGGAAGTTCATTTACCCTTTAGTAAAAGAAGGAGCGGAATCATATTCAGGAGAGCACGATCTTGAAGTATGAAGAAGTTCATTTACCCTTTAGTAAAAGAAGGAGCGGAATCATATTCAGGAGAGCACGATCTTGAAGTATGAAGAAGTTCATTTACCCTTTAGTAAAAGAAGGAGCGGAATCATATTCAGGAGAGCACGATCTTGAAGTATGAAGAAGTTCATTTACCCTTTAGTAAAAGAAGGAGCGGAATCATATTCAGGAGAGCACGATCTTGAAGTATGAAGAAGTTCATTTACCCTTTAGTAAAAGAAGGAGCGGAATCATATTCAGGAGAGCACGATCTTGAAGTATGAGGAAGGAAAATCAGAATCGTATTCCAGACGCCGACCTTAAATATGAGAAGATTTATATATCAGATAAGCAGCAACCTCTTTATTTGAGTGCTTATTCATTTTGGCACATAAGTCCCTTCCAACGATAAGTGACAGTTCTCCCTCGAGAAGCTTATCAGGGCATTTCCCATTAAAGTCCATTTATTTTGGCATACAGCCGGTCTTTACCCTGTATATTTGATACGGATTTCCGAAAAGTCCGTTCGATCCCATCACGAGGGATAGGTTATAGAAGCTTGGATGTTATTCTTTGCTCAATGCTCCAGCATTCTGTAATTGATCTTGCAACCGTGTAGATCCAGTTATCATTAGACATTCCCAAGTGGAGGTCATCTCATAGGTGCCATCTCCATTTAGGATCATGTTCTAACCACTCAAAGTCCATTTATTTTGGCATACAGCCGGTTTCTTACCCTGTATATTTGCTACGGAGTTCCGAAAGGCCCGTTTGATCCTGTCACGAGAGATAGTTTACGGAAGCTTGGATGTTATTCTTTGCTCAATGCTCCAGCATTCTGTAATCGATCTTGCGATCGTACATGATCCAGTTTTACTTTTAGATTCCCCAGTGGAGGCCGTCTCATAGGTGCCATCTCCATTTGAGGATCTCGTTCCCGTTCTAAAAATGACAATTGGTCGTGTTCGCACCAGTTGACCATCATTTTAGAATTCCCCAGTGTTTGGTCGTCATGTCCGTCCCATGTGTCGTCATGTCGTCTGTATCCTTGCATTTATCACTTGCATCGTACGCATCATACCATATTCACAGTGTGTCAGCATTACATTTCATTTCGTGTTGTCCATAGCATTTGCATATCACTGCATCTAAGGGCAAAATTTTCGGTTATCTATATTTAAATCCCTCCACCATGATTTCTCGAGTCTCCGCTGCTCAAATCATCCGGTGTAGATATTTAAATAGGGGCAACTGTAATACCCCAAATTTTACCCTTTCTTTTTTATTTTTATTTTAAATTCTGGTTAACTTAATAAATTAACCTTTTTTTTTCTTGTTTTTTTAACTAATAATGATTTAATTAAATTTTTTTATAACTTTACTAATGTTTTTTTATTAACTTTTTCTTTTCTATTTAGTTTATTTATTTAAATCATGTTAAGCTCTTCTTACTAACATTTAGGATTTAGATTAAAATTTAACTTTTTTTTCTTTTCTTTAAGAGTAAATTTTTTTTATAACCTTTTTTAAATTAATTTCTAACACATTTTTTTAATCAAATTCTAATACCTTTTTTAAAATAAAAATCTAACTTCTTTTTAAAATTAAATCTTTTTTCTAACTCCTTTTTAAAGCTAAATCTTTTTTTCTAACTTTTTAAAATTAAATCTTTTTTTCTAACTTTTTTAAAAGATAAATCCTTTTTCTAACTCTTTTTTAAAGTTAAATCTTTTTCTAACTTTTTTAAAATTAAATCTTTTTTTCTAAAATTTTTTTAAAAAATCAAATCTTTTTTCTAACTTTTTTAAAAGTTAAATCTTTTTTCTAACTACTTTTTAAAAATTAAATCTTTTTTTTTCTAACTTCTTTTTAAAAATTAAATCTTTTTTTCTCTAACTTCTTTTTAAAAATTAAATCTTTTTTTTGTCTAACTTCTTTTTAAAATTAATTTTTTTTTCTTTTCTAATTTTTTTTAAATTAAATCTAAATCTTTTTTGACACCATCCTTTTTCAAATTAAAATTCTAAATTCCTTTTAAAATGAAATTCTAACAGTTTTTAAAATAATTCTAACATTTTTTAAAATCAACATTCAAATATATTTTTTTATTTTAAAATTCTAACTCATTTTTTTTTAAACTTAAAACTCATTTTTTTTTAAAAACTTAAAACTCTAATTTTTATTTAACTTGAAACTCTAACTTTCTTTGCTAACATTTTTAAATTTAAATCCCAACACTTTTTTTATCAAATCCAATCACAATGAATCACAGATGGAGCAAAATCAAATCAATCAGATCATATCATCATCATAAGAAAATCAGATCTAAATATCAACATCACCATCATTGAATCAAATCTGAAATCATCATAAAAATTCATTCAAATCAAATCAGAGATTGAAAAAGATTGAGATATTCAAATCAAATCTGAGATTGAAAAAGATTTAAAAAAATCAAGTATAAAAGGACCCTCAGGAGCAACAAAACGGGATGGACAAGCATCAAAAACTCTTACAGTCTTCATCAAAAGTAACTAACTCTTCTTTTTTTTCTAATCTTTTTATATCTTTTTTCAAAATTTCTACCATTTTTTCTTAATTAAAATTCTAACATTCTAACTCTTTTTAAATTAAAACTCTAACTGTTCTTAGTTAATATTTCTTTTTTTTTTTAATATAAAAATTCATAACTTTTATGTTAAACTTTCAAGAAACTTTTTTTTAAAATTCAAAGTTCTAACTCACTTTTTAACTTTTAATGCTAACTCTTTTTTTATTAAAATTCTAACCTTTTCTCTTTTATTTTCAAACTTTTATTTTTATTTTCTAACCCTTTTTTAAAAAACCAAATTTCGAAGTTCTAATTTTTTTGCTAACTTTTAATTCTAACTTTTAATCTATTTTCTTTTTCTTAATCACATTAAAAACTCTAACTTTTCTAAATTTCACCCAAAAAAAACCTAATTTCATTCTAACTCTTTTCTAATTACCTAAATTCTCACCGTCTCAAAACATTCATCACTTAACTTCTAATTATCGTCAATTCCAATTTTCATCCTTCATTCCTAACAGTATTCTTGATTATCCATGAACCTGTTCACTAATATTTATTTATTTATTTTTGTATTTATTTTTATATTTGTACATAATCTGACATCATCGTTGCTATTTCATATTCCATTATCACTTGTATATTATCATCATCTTCATTGCGTATCAATTTATATTGTTTATTAATTTTCCGCTAACATCCTCATTTTTAAGATCCAAATTTCTAACTTTTTTTCTTGTTTCGTTAAAATTATAATTTTCTACTTAAATTCCTAACATTCCCGTCTATTTTTTGTCTAACCCCGTATAATAACAGTCTCTGTTTGTTTTGGTTTTTTGCAGCTGACTAAGTTCAATTGATTTTATTTTCAGTTTAAATATTCAATTATCATATTTGTAACTGCTTATGGGGTGTAATTTTGCGAGACAATTGTCGCATTTATCTTTCCGCACTTTATGTTCTGCCATTGTATGTTTATCGCGTCTTTACCAATAATCTCACTCCTCCGAAGGAATTAGGTCTAGCCGTTTGACCGCCGTGTCAATAGTCCTCACCTTCAACCCTTACACCTTTTCAACCCTAAATTTTCATACATGTCTCGCTGTGGACAAAATTACCATTTTACCCCTAGCATTAGGTCAAAGAGCCGCCGCGCTCATTTTAGGGTTTCCCGCCGTGGAATCCCTAATTTAACCCTAATTACAACTTAACATTTCAACGTAGAAATTTGGAGTTCCTACACTCCGCGTAAGCGTGTCCTTAAGACGCGTTTATTCCCCTTGAGACCTTGACCACAGTCAAGAAGTCTCTAACCTCCCTTTTGAGGGGAACTACGATTACTCTGATTCCATTCCCGTAAGGATACGTAGGCACAAGATGCGATGTCTTGCCGAGTAAACTTAGAATTAACCCCTTAGGTCTCTTTTCTCACTTTTAATCCTTTGTACATATACCTTAAGCAAATAAATAAAGCAAATAGTAAACATTTGAACAAAAGGTTCCTGTAGAGTACTACAGAAGTTTAGGGTGCTAATACCTTCCCTAAGCTTAATCAACCCCTTACCTAGGTCTCTCCCCGCATTGTGTTTACGATGAAAAATAGGTTTTCCCTCTTTTGACCTTTTCCTTCGGATAAATCAAAGAGCGGTTGTGAATTGAATTGCGATTCAAACTCATTAATAGTTTGTGATCCTATTTCCACCGCAACACCATGTATCTTAACACAAAATTACTTGACCATAAAGACTTGGAATTGATTCTTAATCTCCTTCAACTTCACAGTTGACTCAGGGTTGACCAGATGAAAACCCTAATTGCACCATCTTCAACTGTAACTCTCCACACTTGTCATAAACACTTGAATGAACTCTACAATGACTCTCAAGGCCTCTAATGAGATTAAATGACAATCTCCTTCCATGACCATGGGCTTGGGATCCTTAGATGACCTTCAAATGGCCTCCTAGATAGAAGGTGAATCACATACATTTATCTGCCTATCCAAAGGGCTTTGCCTTGTCTTTGATGATGATAACCATCTTGTTGACTTGAATACAACCTCCTGATTAGGTTTAGAACCCTTGACAAATTCCTCCTGTTGCACACACACACACATCTTGATCCCTTGTAAATTCAAAATGCTATGCAATGTAGTATGCTAGAACAATGAAATGAAACATAAGCCAGGTAAAGAAAAGGTTGGGCAAATTTTGGGGTACAACAGCTGCCCCTATTCAAACGACTTAGACCTGAATGAGTGAAAAGCGAACGACTTTCACACCATCAAGGTAAAAGACAGTTGAATACCAAAGAACCCGGAAATTTGCCAACCGCAGAAATAAACTGCAAACGAGAATCTCCGGAGATAACTGCTCTGACTACAAAAATAATCCGCTGGGGAAAGGAGAAGCTTAACCAAACGACTGTGTGGGGAACAGACGTCCACCAGAAGACAAAAATCCGAGGATACCATCCAAAATATAGGATAAAAAAATGAAGGATACCAACCTGAGGTTGGGATAAAACAAAGAGGTACCAACCTGAAGTTGGGATAAAACAAGAGATACCAACCTGAAGTTGGGATAAAACCAGAGATACCAACCTGAAGTTGGGATAAAACAAGGGGTACCAACCTGAAGTTGAGATAAAAACCGAAGGATACCAACTTGAAGTTAGGATAAAATAAGGGGTACCAACCTGAAGTTGGGATAAAATAAGGGAAACCAACCTGAAGTTGGGATGAGAACCGAAGGATACCAACCTGAAGTTGGGATAAAACAAAGGGTACCAACCTGAAGTTGGGATAAAACAAGAGATACCAACCTGAAGTTGGGATAAAACCAGAGATACCAACCTGAAGTTGGGATAAAACAAGGGGTACCAACCTGAAGTTGAGATAAAAACCGAAGGATACCAACCTGAAGTTGGGATAAAACAAGGGGTACCAACCTGAAGTTGGGATAAAACAAGGGAAACCAACCTGAAGTTGGGATGAGAACCGAAGGATACCAACCTGAAGTTGGGATAAAAAAAGGGTACCAACCTGAAGTTGGGATAAAACAAGAGATACCAACCTGAAGTTGGGATAAAACCAGAGATACCAACTTGAAATTGGGATAAAACAAGGGGTACCAACCTGAAGTTGAGATAAAAACCGAAGGATACCAACCTGAAGTTGGGATAAAACAAGGGGTACCAACTTGAAGTTGGGATAAAACAAGGGAAACCAACCTGAAGTTGGGATGAGAACCGAAGGATACCAACCTGAAGTTGGGATAAAACAAAGGGTACCAACCTGAAGTTGGGATAAAAGCCGAAGGATACCAACCTGAAGTTGGGATAAAACAAGTGGTACCAACCTGAAGTTGGGATGAAACAAAGGGTACCAACCTGAAGTTGGGATAAAAACCAAAAGATACCAACCTGAAGTTGGGATAAAACAAAGGATACAGAATCAACCGACTCACGTCTTGTAAAGAAAACTCCAACGAGGAGAGGTTTAAACAAACGGCCCTGCCAAGGAATATCAGTTCACCCACCACTCTGTTGGGGATGGTATAAAAATCTCCTGAATCAAACAACTTCTGCTGGAAAAGAAAATTGGCCTCCAAGGCAACAACCTGGCTTATGCTTCAGAATGCATATGTTTGAAAATGGTGTAATGCTCCATACGAAATGGAAATGCTACACATTTAGGTAGATGTTATGCGCGATGGAAATGCAAAGAAACCGCTCTAGCAAAATAAATGCTTGAGAGAAAGAGCCCATTCTGCTGGGGAAAATACCAGACACGTCTAGTGTAAACAGATTCATGCTGGGGAACATAGGCCCTGGATGGCCTCCGAGAAGACTTCTAGGTAAAACTACTCTGCTAAGCACAAATCCAACCCGCTTAGAAACGTGTATCGACCAACTGCTGGGGATAACCGTACGCCCGCGCACACACCACCATGCTGGGATGAAGAAACCACTTTTAATTGCTGGGGAACGAACTCTGGCCGGGGAGAACAGCTCCATCCATACCTTCTTAAAGAGATGCCCCAAGGATAACAAACCTGCAAAAACAAACAGACAAGATACTACACAACATAGGCCATCTTGGTCATCATCCGTGACGTTGTTCAGTTAAGTCAAAGTTTTAGCAGTTATTGGCCAAGGCCTGCAAGTTTACGTATGTGCAAAATTCATCAAAAACATCGGGCGTTTTTTCACAAACAAAACGGTAAAATCTAAAAAACCAAGCACACAAAGATTTTATGAATATCATGTTTTATTGATAACCGGCCCGAAAATAGGCAAATTTACAAGGGATGCAACTCCTGAAATGAGGAAGTTGCGCCAAAGACAAATAATAAATGCACAAAGATATACAAAATGTCGGCAATGTGGTACAGACAACCACCATGGGACGACTCATCTATGACTCGCATGACTTCGATGCTTTTCCGATGCTTCGTCTTCAGAAGAGATTGATTCGAATAAAATGGCCATCAGGTTCTCCCAATCCATTAAGCAATGAAGTTCCAACGCAGGTCGCAGTCTTTTTCTTTTTCAATTCCTAACTTTTGCCTGAATCGCCCTCGCAGGTTTTCGATTCACCGGGATACCCATTTTTGCCAAAGTCGCCTTCTCAGGTTTTCAACTTTGCGGGTTTACATCCTTTTCTTTTTATCCCTAATTTTTTGCCCGAACCTATCTTTTTATGGTTCGCCGGGATGTCTCATTTTTGCCTGGATTTTCTTTTTCTTTCCAGCGGGTCTCCTTAAGCATAGTATTTTTTGACTGCGTCTGCGTTCGTCGGGGACGTGAAGTCTTCACCTTCCATAGTCGAAAGTAGTAAGGCTCCTCCGGAAAAAACTTTCCTTACAACATACGGACCTTCGTAATTAGGAGTCCATTTGCCTCTGTGATCATTCTGTGGTGGGAGAATCCGCTTCAACACTAAATCACCTGCCTGAAAGCTTCAAGGGCGTATCTTCTTGTCGAAGGCTTTCTTCATTCTGCTTTGGTATAGACGATCGTATGCGATGGATGCCAACCTCTTCTCATCCATCAAACTGAGTTGATTCAACCTGTTCTTCACCCATTCTGCTTCATCTAGTTTGACGTCAGCCAGAACTCTCAAGGAAGGTATCTCGACTTCTAGTGGCAGGACAGCTTCCATACCATATACCAACGAGAAAGGAGTTGCCCCAGTTGAAATACGCACCGAGGTGCGATATCCATGTAAAGCAAAGGGCAACATCTCGTGTCAATCTTTGTAGGTCACAACCATCTTCTGTACAATCTTCTTGATATTTTTATTAGCTGCTTCGACCGTGCCATTCATCTTCGGACGATAGGGGGATGAATTGTGATGTTCAATCTTGAAGTTCTGGCACAACTCTTTCATCATCTTATTATTCAGGTTAGATCCATTATCAGTAATGATCCTTTCATGTATTCCATATTGGCAGATGATGTCCCTTTTGATGAACCAGGCCACAACTTGCTTGGTGACATTCGCATAAGAAGCTGCTTCGACCCATTTGGTGAAATAGTCGATGGCTACTAGGATAAAACAGTGTCCATTAGATGCAGTAGGTTCAATCTTTCCGATCATATCAATGCCCCACATGGAAAAGGGCCATGGAGATGACATGACATTCAAAGGACACGTCGGCACATGAATCTTGTCGACATAAATCTGACATTTATGACATTTCTTCGCGAATTTGAAACAGTCCGACTCCATCGTAAGCCAATAATACCCGGCTCGCAACAACTTTCGAGACATGGCATGTCCGCCGGCGTTCATACCGAAAGTACCCTCGTGGACTTCCTCCATAAGCAGATTTGCTTATTTTTCATCCACGCATCTCAACAACACCAAATCATGGTTTCTTCTATAAAGCACACCATCTTGATTCAGATAAAAATTGCCAGACAATCTCCTTAGAGTCTTCTTATCTCGACTGGATGTCCCAGTCGGATACTCCTGCTTCTTAAGGAAATTCTGGATGTCAAAATACCATGGCTTGCCATCAGAGGCCTCCTCAATAGCGAATATGAAAGCGGGCCTATCAAGGCGGGAGATAACTATTCTGGGCGCTTCATTCCAAAAATTAACTTTGACATCGAAGACAACGTTGCCAGAGCGTCTGCCATCTGATTCTCCGCTTGCGGTACATGAAGAAACTCAACCTTGTCGAAGAAAGGTAACAACCTCCTTGCATAATTCATGTAAGGAATCAAATTAGGCTGACGAGTTTCCCATTCTCCCTCGATTTGATTCACAACCAGTGCGGAATCGCCATATACATCGGGATTCTTGATCCTCAAATCAATAGCTTCATTGTTGGTGACCGGAAACGTCAATCTGGCAGTGAACGGGATGTGAGTCCCATGGGGTGTTGTAATGATTGCCCCAATTCCACTTCCGTATGAGTTGACGGCACCGTCAAATATCAATTGCCATTGGGAACCAAGTTCAGGACCTTCATCTGATGGTGGTTCGTCGCAATCTTTCATCTTGAGAAACATAATGTCTTCATCAGGAAATTCAAACTTCATTGGTTGATAGTCTTCGATTGGTTGTTCAGCGAGGTACTCTGACAGAACACTTCCTTTGATAGCCTTCTGAGAAACATATTGAATGTCGTATTCTGTCAATACCATCTGCCATCTGGCAATTCTTCCCGAGAGTGCTTGCTTCTCGAAGACATACTTGATTGGATCCATATTCGAAATCAGCATGGTTGTGTGATTGAGCATATATTGCCTTAGGCGTTTGGCGGCTCAAGCCAGTGCGCAACAAGTTTTCTCCAACATTGATATCTGGATTCACAGTCTGTGAACTTTTTACTCAAGTAGTAAATCGCATGCTCTTTTCTTCCAGTCTCGTCGTGTTGACCGAGGACACAACCCATACTATTCTCAAGAACCGTTAAGTACATAATTAATGGTCTCCCAGCTACTGGAGGTATCAGTATCAGAGGTTCCTGCAAATACTCTTTTATTTTCTCAAATGCTTTCTGACAATTCTCGTTCCAAACGACCGCCTGATCTTTCTTTAATAACTTAAATAATGGCTCACAAGTGGCTGTGAGGTGAGATATGAACCGAGCAATATAGTTCAATCTACCTAAGAAACCACGAACTTGTTTCTCGGTCTTTGGTGCTGGCATTTCTTGGATTGCTTTGATCTTTGCAGGATCGACCTCTATACCTTTCTCACTGACAATAAACCCCAGCAACTTTCCTGACCGTACGCCGAAAGTACACTTGTTTGGATTCAACCTCAACTTGAATTTCCTAAGCCTCTCAAACAGCTTTAGAAGATTCACCAGATGCCCCTCCTCGGTTTGGGACTTCGCAATCATATCATCGACATAAACTTTAATCTCATGATGAATCATGTCGTGAAAGAGTGTCACCATTGCTCGTTGATAAGTTGCCCCTGCATTCTTCAAACCAAAAGGCATTACTTTACAGCAGAACGACCCCCATGGCGTGATGAAATTCGTTTTCTCCATGTCCTCCGGTGCCATCTTAATCTGATTGTATCCAGAAAATCCTTCCATGAAGGAAAATACTGAGAATTGTGCGGTGTTATCAACAAGTACATCAATATGAGGGAGCGGGAAATCATCCTTTGGGCTCGATCTATTCAGGTCCCTATAGTCAACACACATCCTGACTTTGTCGTCCTTCTTAGGCACGGGCACAATGTTTGCGACCCACGGAGGGTAATTCGTTACGGCAAGAAATTTGGCGTCTAATTGCTTTTGGACTTCTTCCTTGATTTTTATTGCCATATCAGGCCTGGTTCTTCTCAGTTTCTGTTTAACGGGAGGACACTCTTCTCGAAGAGGCAGGTGATGTACTACAATATCTGTGTCGAGTCTAGGCATATCTTCATATGACAAAGCAAAGACATCCTTATACTCTCGGAGTAACTCAACCAATCTTTGATTGACCTCACTTTGCAGCGCGACCCCTATCCTGACTTCCTTCTTATCTTCCTCGGTTCCTAGGTTGATGACTTCAACTTCCTCCTGATGAGGCAGGATGACCTTCTCCTCTTGTCTCAACAATCTAGCAAGCTCTTCGGGTAGGTCTTCGTCTTCATCAATCTCTTCTTCTACTTGAAAGATCGGATTTTCAAGGTCATACCGAGTCACAGACGAGTCTGAGTCGATGGTATCTAAAATGTGTAACCTACAATGATGATGATTTTATGCTTAAATGATATGCAAACAAAACAAACACAAACCACATTGCCATTTTAATGTTAGAAAACAAAAAGAAGAAAAACAAGGATCACAAAATTCGAATGAGAAAAAACGCCTTTTGATTAATGATTAAAATATGGTCCAAACATAAACAAGCATGCCCTGAAAAAATACCGCTATGCTCCGGGTAGAACATAGGGTTACACAATAACTGAGAAAACAAAGTATTATTGTTCACGTGTCACTTGGACAAATTCCTCAATGGACCAATTGCATAGCTTCTGTCCGGGAGCGCTCGACTGGATCCAGGCGTCCATGTCACAATCACTGTCTCCGGCTTCATCATCAGAAATAACATTGATTTGCTCAAAAAGGACACCTCCACTGGTAAACTTGACGGGCCCCTTATAGCGCGACGCGCTCTGAGAAGATGATGCGAATGCTGAGCGGTACCCTAGACCAAACTTGTCTTGCTTCTGAGGTATGTCTATCACTTGAGCCTCCTTGAAAGATGACATAGCTACTTCTGGTTCTTTGTTCACAACTGGAGATTTATCCTTCACCTGAACAACTTTGAAGGCCTGACACAAAGTCTCATGAATTTCTCCGTCTACCTCGACATACATGAAAGATGATAGGTGGCTAATCATGATATCCTCTTCTCCACAGACTGTCACAACACTACCGCCAACCATATATTTCAGCTTCTGATGTAATATGGACGTAACAGCCCCAGCAGAATGTATTCATGGGTGACCCAACAGACAGCTGTAAGCAGGCTGAATGTCCATGATGTAAAATACCGCCTCAAATACTTCTGGTCTTCAAGGACGACCCTGTATCAATAAGGACGTGTGACATCACTGTTCCTCGGCATTCAAGTGAAATATGCAGTGCCAAATTGTGGTTTCTGCCCTTTGGCGTCAAGTCCAAATCTGTAAACCCCAGACCGTTTCTTGCGTTTACATGCGCCACCACTCCTTCGAGCTGATTAACCGATATTTATTATGGCACATAAGCAGTGCTTAAAACCTTTAACAACGCACTTCGATGCGCTTCTGAACACAACAACAACGATAGTATAGAAATCTTGGAAGGAGTTTGTTGCAGATGGTCGACTATCTTGTAGTCGCTTTTTCTAATCAACTTCATGAACTCTTCCATATCCTTTGCTAGAGATTCTTTCTCGCCCACCCGAGGAATTTCTTCTACCACCATCTTGCCTTTCCCTTTATCATATTTCTCATCCACCACTTCGGGCGACAAAAAGATTCTACCGCTTCTGGTAATTCCTCCAGCTTCGACCAAATTATCGACTGAATCGACAGGCAGACTCTTCAAATCTACCTTCTGCCCGTTACAAAACACTTCGGCTCCGTAATTCCATGGGATAGCCTTAGTATTTTCGTATGGCACATGCCCTGCTTTGGTGATGATTATTGTAGGTGGCCTTGGAGGCACTCGAATAGTGATAATTTTATATGGGATTGAAATTGTCGCAATTTCATCCTGCTCCTCCTCCACTACTTCCATAGGTTTCCTTTCAGCGGTCTGATCAAATTGTAGCATTCCTACATCCATCATGCATTGAATACACTTTTTCAGATCATCGCATCCTTTGGGATGGCTCAAACAGTTGACGCAGCCTTCACTACAGCCTGGGAACATTCCCCCCTTCAACAGTTTCTCCTTCACAAAACTTAATGGTGTTCTCAACTCGTTCACATAAGCTATCAGATCTAACCCCTCCTCTACCAGAATAGCTCCAACCCTAGCCGGCCCATGATTTGGCATAGGGTTCTGCACAACATTTGGTCCATCATGTGAAAAATCTATTGCTTTACTATCAATCAGATCTTGCAACTTATGTTTGAAAGCCTTGCAATTATCAATGTTATGACCAGGTGCCTTAGAATGGAACTCGCATCGTGCATTCGCATCATAACCAGGTGGCAGTGTACCAGTCATAGGAGCCAGAGTCCTCTTTTGGATCAACTGCAGTTGTAACAATGCTTGAAGCACTTGGGAATATGGCATCGGTGGTGGATCAAACACTCTATTTTCCATCTTGGGCCGTTCCGGGTATCTTCTATAACCCTGTTGGTTTTGTTGGGGTGGCTGCTGCTACTGTTGTTGCTGTGGTTATGGTTGTTGTTGCTGTGGTATAGGGATCGTAACACTAGCGACCTATCGTTGATAATATTGATTATGAAGATGATTTCTCCGTCCTCCTTGAAAACTAGATACCGAGTTGGTTTCTCCCTCGCGCCTTTTGTTGCTAAAGACTTTCTTTCCTCCTCCTCCAGCTGAGGATCCTTCGCCTGCTTGAATCTTCCCAATTCTGATACCATTCTCTATGCGTTCCCCTGTGATTATCATGTCGGAAAAGCTACCATACATACAGTTGATAAGCTTCTCATAATACATGCCAGATAAAGTAGCCACAAATAGGTCCATCAGTCTGCGCTCCACCATCGGAGGCTGCACCCTAGCTGCAAGTTCACGCCACCTCTGGGCGTACTCCTTAAATCACTCACCATTCTTTTGGGAAAGGTTCTGGAGCTGGACCCTGTTGGGAGCAAGGTCACTATTATATTGATAGTGCTTTACAAAAGCCTCTGCCAAGTCTTTCCAACTTCTAACCTGAGTGAGCTCCAGTCCCATGTACCACTCGAGTGATGGTCCAGACAAACTGTCCTGGAAGAAGTGTATCAACATCTTTTCATCATTTGAATATACAGACATCCTTCGGTAGTAGGATCGCACATGAACCCTCGGGCAAGTGTCCCCTTTGTACTTGTCAAACGTGGGAACTTTGAATTTGAGTGGCACCCTTAAGTCTGGAACCAACCCTAGATTGGCCATCTCCAGCCCCATAGAGTTTTGATTAGAAAGGTTCTTCATCTGTTCCTCCAACAACTTAAATCTTCTATCAGCTTCACCGGACATTTCATCTTTCACCGAGAAAAGGTCTTCCTGTCGATCCTCAAGCCATGGCTGATACAGATTACCTTGGTTGACTCCATTAGCTTCATACCCGTACCCATTTCCTTGACCGATGTTTCCAGCATCCCTACATTTCGGACTCCAGTATTACCAACTCCGGTGTTACCAACTCCTCCACCGACATTACCATTGGTTTCAAAATTTCCATTATCGTTCCCAGTTACGTTTACATTTCCAACACCATTGTCGTTTCCGTTCCCGCCAGTATTGGGGATAGCGTTATTAGCATGCTAAGTCTCAACGTGAGGTGGGTTGGTAACTGCCCTTCGATGTAATACACCATCGTCATCAACCCGCGCAATCAAAGGTTGCACCAAAGTCCTGAGTTGATCTTGTCCACTGGCTACAATCTGCGTAACTTCCATAAATTGAGCCATTATGTCTCTCATTTCCTGCATCTGTTCTTGCATATGTTCCACGATTCTTCTCTGATTGCCTCTAGTTGCATACCGGTGACCTGCTTTATCAGCAATCCTGAAACAAACTAAAATAGACAGGAGATAAGAAAACAGTTCCGATGCACCTGCAATGCAAAAAAAGATGCTAAATGCAGACATGTATATATGCAACAGGGAGATTTCCCCCTCAATTCTAGTTTCCAGAAGAAGAAACAACCATGGATAATCCCATAGACAAGCGAACAGAATCATAACTCCTCATATAATAACAAGCCAACAGACAGTGTGCATACATCTACTGAGTACAAAATAGAGATGACCTCAATCAACAAGCCTGATGATGGTCGATATACAAGCGAAACAAATAAGATACAAAGAAAGAGATAAAGAGAGTCACGCTGGACGACGAGTCCAAAAATCCACAAGCAGCTTTATTATCTCAGGATGATCAGGTCTGACGAGTAGACCCTGTATGAGTTGCTCTCGTCGGCTGATGGTGTGCTGTAGACTATCAACATGGTCGTCCCAGGCTCCTTCTCCAAAGCACGCTTCAAGTCGGCATCTCTTGGTGTCCGCTCTCAACCTACAATCTTTCAGCTCTGCAATAGCTTTGTTCAATCTGTGCTCATTGTTATATCTGAGTGATTCTTCCGCTGAGATTTTCTCGTCCTTCGTTCTGAGCTGAACCTTCAACTTGACAATCTGTTATTTCAACTTGTCCCCGCGCTTTTTGTTGTTAGTGAGCGTGGCATTCCATACTGATTCAAATTTAGAGATCTCCAAGTAAGCCTTGTCCAGATCCTTCTTTTTGGTAGCAAGCACACTATAGACAGCGTTCAAATCTCGGCCCGGGCGTTCTCTGTCGCCAGTCTCCTTTGTCAAGTCCGTACCTAGATTTTTGACAAGTTCAGACTGTTTCTTGAAGGCATGAACAACGTCAATCTTCTCACTTCGGATTTGGATAATTTCTTTCTCTAATTCTTCATTTGCTCTTTTCAACTCTTCTTTTTCACGCAACAGTTGGTTGTACTTCTGAATATCCACGGTAGTAGGTTCTTCAGGCATGACGGGGTACAAGGGCGCAACTGAGGGAAATGGCATTAGAGACTTAGCAGCTCTATCCTTGATCCAAACCATGTAGGGGTCATAAGCTCGATTGTTGCTCTTTCCTAACATTGCCTTACCTCGTCTGTGAATGTTACTCCATGCATACTCCATTCTAACCAAAGTATCGGCTTCCAGCAATCCTGTGAGATACAGAGATTCATGCATCTCTTCTTCCTTAGGAGGACTCTTCAAAGCATATCCAAATTTTCTGATCAACAAAGAGGGATTATAGTTAATACAACCCTTCCTTCCGACCAATGGGACATTTGGAAAACCACTGCAACTATATATGATTTCAGTGCCAAGTATGTCATTATCAAACCATACGATGTTTTCTACAGATAAACCCATTAACCTAGCAGACCAATCTGAGGTGCTAACAATAGCAACAAACGGACCTGTCTTTGGAAGGTGATTGAAGAACCACCTGTACAACATAGGTACACAGCAAGACAAATTTTTACCCCTTCACTTCTCGTTCTTGTAATGGACAGAATGGTAAACATCCCCTAACAAGGTAGGCACTGGATTCCCTGAAGCAAGAATATATAAGGCATCTGTATCCACAAAATCTGGCAAGTTAGGAAACAAAATGATACCATATATGCATAGTTCGAGAATGGCATCGAATACAATCCAACAACCGTCTTTTGCAAATTGTAAAGCCTTGTCAACTAGAAAAGGTAGAGGAAACCCATACACACCATTCAACTTGGTCAATTTTCCTGAGAACTCTGAGGCATCAAGATGAAGAATTGAAGCAAGCCTAGCTAGATCAGGTTCAGCATCATCATGGTAGAAAGGCATCTGATCCAATACTGTAACCCCTAGTAACGCATCATACTCTTCCAATGTCGGCGCCAGGACATAGTCAGGAAAAATAAAACATCTCAATTGAGGGTCATAAAACTATAGCAGAGCATACAAGCCATTCAACTCAAACACTGAAGGTTTGCACACCAGACTGAGTAGCTTCCCATAAGATTCCTTGAACTCTTCTCTCACTTTCTGATTTGCTAAAACAACCAAACTCAACAGGGAACTGATATCAGGAGAAGGGAGCTTATAGGCAACTGTCTTCTTCAAAGTCTCCATGTCAGAAAAGGAACAAAGATCACTAGAATCGGGGAGGAAAAATACACCTGCAACACAGATACATGTTAATGATATGCAAATGAAAATGAAAAATGCATATGCAACAGGGGATCAAGATTGTTGTGCAGTAGTTTGAGGCGACCGGCGCTTCGCTTTAGTCATAACCAAACATTGACATTAGGCCCCCTTGATATCATGAACACAAATCCAACTGTAAAGAACCGGGTAGTCTGAAAGCTAGAGTTTCCTGCACCCCCATCCCTCTCACAGGTAAGGACCTATCAACTGACAAGGTTTGGCATCCTATGCGTTCATCAGCATCACAGACTTTCTAGAAATGATGATACGTTCACCATTTCTGGTTTGGCATCATCATCTCCTGAAGAGGCCTCACTTAGCTGACTCACAAGTGATCGGTTCCCAGAGTCGACAATCCCCAGATCCAAAATTCCTTCGAGCCCAAAGGGCCAGAAAGAAAATCGTCAAAGCGAATCTCGTCTGAGCGCGAATTTCATGGCTAGCTGGTGCATGCAAGGCATACAGGCTCACCACTACTTTCCATATCTAATGCTAAGTTTATACTCAAGCCTGGGTCTGGCTTATCTCTCGATGGAATAATCCCTCCCCACAGCACAGCAATAATGAATCATGCGGAAAGTAAAATACGGAAAGCAAATAAAGAAAGATAAAGCACATACGTACACACCCAAAAATAAACAAACAAGCGCTAGGATTGACTCGCATAGGGGTTGTTCCTGTCCCCAGCAGAGTCGCCAGCTGTCGTTACTGCGAAAATCGAGGCCGGCAATGACAGAAGAGTCGCCACCATGCGTTATTTATCCTAAGAGAGGGAAAGGAAACACTCAGAGAAAACCTAACTAAAAGAGGGATAAGATCGTTCATCGCAACCAAATCTCGCGTTCGGGAGTCGGTTATGCAAGGGGAAGGTATTAGCACCCCTCACGTCCGTCGTACTAGACGGGATCCACGCTTGTTGTCTATCTAAAAGGGTGATTGAAACTATCTAACTAAAGGCTTGAGGACAAACGAAAAAGAAGCGACTCGGCAAAGCAACGGCGCTTTGTGCCTACGTATCTCATCTGAAATGAGAAGTCAGAGTCAACGTAGTTCGGCTAACCACGGGTGAAAGGGGGGAAGGTTGCTTGCCAAGACATCGCGTCTTGTGCCTACGTACTTTCATCTGGTATGAAAGATCAGAGCAAACGTAGTTCGGGCTAACAGGACCACATGCTAGTTCAAAAGCTTTTAGACGAGTAGGGTTAACAATCAGTTCTACCAGTTTGGTGTATGCAGCTCGACCATTGGAGACTTAAGCATTACTGTTTGCGATAGAATTAAGAGTTAACAACACTCTTGTTATGAAAATGGTTTTCCAAAGTTAGAGGCCCCAAAGGGAAAAAAGAAGTTTAAATGATTTGTTTTTTGTGTTTTTTAGAGAAGAAGTGTTTTTGAATTGGTTTGCAATTCATATCGCACTAGAGACTATGACTTAGGAGTGAATGCGTCGCATATCACCCAAAGGGTGCTATACTAAACAATTAAGCCATTGAAGGGAAACCCTTCTGTTGCACCCTAAAATTTGCCCAACTTTTCTTTACCTAGCTTATGTTTCATTTCATTCACATTAGCATTATCATTTGCATTTCATTGACATGTATGCAGGAGATCAAGAGGTATGATTACCAATCAAGAGCTACACAAGAATTTGAAGCTAGCTGGGAGGCTTATTCAGGTGTTCAAGGGTTGATATCCTTGTCAGAGAAGTTAAAAGAGCCTCAGAGAGAGTGATTGAAGCCAAGTGTGTAGGTCTCCTAACTTGAGAGTTGTGGAAAGCCATCAGATGATTCTGAGGCCATGAAGATGGACTTGGGGTCTTGAGAGAGCTCACGATAAGTGTTGAAGATCACTTTGAGGCCTAGACAAGTCATTGTGCAAGATTAAGAAGACTCAGCCATGAGTGGTGCAATTAGGGTTTGACTGGGTCAACCCTAAGTCAACTGATGATTTGAACAAGGTTGAGACCTAATCCAAGAGCCATGTGATCATGGATTGATACATTGAGAAGTTATAAGGATGATTCCAAGGTCAACTCATCATGATTGAAGAGTTTGAGAAGTTTCAAGCTAGGGTTTCTAAGACTTGACAGTGTAAAATCCCCTGGTTTGACCCCTGTCTTCAAGGCGATTTAACTCAAGATATGATTGTCATCTCATCTTGACCCTAACATTATTGTTGTAGGTCATGATCTTAACTTTAATTTGAGTACTAGAAGTCCTTGATAGGGTTTATAGAACTCAAGTTATGAGCCAGACAAGTTACAAGTCATCTGAGGTATGTGAATTTGGAGCTTGAAAGTTACCCAACTTGCATGACACTTTTTCCCAAGAAGGATGATTCCTATGAACTTTTGGTCAACATGAATGTTATTCCTTATTCGCTTAGCTTTCTAGATAGTACTAGAAGTCCTTGATAGGATTTGTAAAACTCAAGTTATGGCTTTGACAAGTCAAGGGTATTTTGGGAAGTTGTGATTATGGGTCATTTTTGGTTATAGGTCATTTTCACCAACTTAGACATCTCAAATGAAATTTTGTTCAACGTGAAAGTTTCTCAAAATCGGGTTTTAACCTTGACCATGTATCAAAGAGGCATTGAAATGGCTCAAGGAGAGACTTGGTTCAAGAAATTGTGAAAAAGGAAGGATTAAAAAGGCATAAATGACCAAAAATTCAAATAAATCATTTTGTGTGCAAATGAAGCAAAATAATATCATTTTTTGAATGGAAAATGCATTCTAGAAACTTTGGCAATATTAGAATTTTTATTTGAGTCCAATATCATACCCTTTTCTTTGTTTCTTCATGATGAAGCAACATATCAAACATGAGCCATTGGATTGAAACAAGGGGAGAATCACCACCATTCATGTTCAATATCTCATGAGAAGTTGAATGCAAGCTTGCTGAGGCCAAAACAGAGTGCATATCGTGACTGGTGTGGAGGAGATTTTGGTGAGAATTTGAAAATTGAAAATCTCATTCTGAAGCTTTGAGAAGGTTCTAGATGATCCCAATGAGTTCTATATAAGGTATTGAGTGTGTTCAGCCATTTTTTGGAAGAGTTTGAAGCTGGTAGCAGAGAGAGCCATTGAAAATTCAAAGTTGCAAGAGAGAATCGAGTTCTGAGTTCCAGGCAAAATCAAGGGAAATTGAAGGTTGCATTGGCTCTAGAAGGAGTTTTGGAGTGTATCTGCATCATCTTGGAGGTTGAAGTGATCAAGAATTGCATCTGTTACACCTCTGAACTCAGGTTGGTACTTTTCATCCCTATGCATAATTTAGGAGGAGATAGATAGAAATCTATAGGTGGTTAGGATCCTTGTGGTGTGTAGATGGATTTGAGATGATTAATTTGTGGAATAGAGACAAGTTAGGATGATGACCAATTTCTGTTGAGGCTGAATTCTAGAGATTCTTGGATTGATAATCAAGATTGTATAGTGTAAGATGATCACCATGAGATGAGGATTATTTATGTGCATTTAATTGAAGTTCTGATGAGATTCAAGATTGAGGTGTATTTTGGGATAGCTATCGGGTTTGAAAATCCATAGAGAGTTAGATGATTCTAAGGTTAGATTCATGATCAGCATTAAAAATCGGACAAGATGATGTAGGGTTATGTGTTGTTTGATGACCTGTGTATTTGTATTCACCGGAGAAGACGGTGGCGCCACTGCTCAGGCCACCGTCTGTAAACTCCCTCCATCTGAACATTTGAATAAGGACGATGCACTGCAAGCGTGGGATTAGTCTTGGATTTTGACTCAGTAAGAGCAATGCACGACCACGATTGCTTTGAAAACTCTGACTTTGACCTTGAAGCTGATACGCACCGTTTCATTAATTGGAAGCGCCTGGGCTTAGTGATTGGATTGATATTCACACCCCCACTTTGGCCCAACCCAAGGATTTGAACTGATCAGAATTGCTATTTGCAACGCATCTTTGGTTAATTTCATTTGTTTTTCTTTTATTTTCTTCATTTCATATTAGTTTGATAATAATTCATGAAAAATAGGAAAATAAGTCAATTAATTCCAGGTTTTTCCCCCCTGATTCATGATTGAATCTAGAATTTTATAGAATAAAAATATTAGGAAAATCATGCATTTTTCTTTTATGTGCATTTTTTACATTTTATTTGATAATAAAATTACCATGGTTGATACCTCTGTTTGATGATTTTAGTTTGATCATTTGGTGATGAGTTTTGGCTTGATTTTTTGTTTGTGACTAGCTTAGAAATGTATGCTCCCATAGTATTTTTCTCACATTTTTGTGATGAAATTAGGTGTTGTTTTTAGGTTGAAACCTTAGGTGCTCCCTTTTAGGGTTTAAGTTTAGTATCTTGTAGTGTAGAATTTATTTCTAGGTCTTGTTTGAGGATTTGATCTCTGAAATTAACATGGTAGAGTCATGATTGACATATGTTCCCATACTTATTTTTGTAGGATTTTATAATTGATTTTAGTATTTTAGTTAGAATTAACTTTAATACTAGGTTTTAGGTGATCCTAACTTGCTAACTCAACTAGAATGACTTCATTAGTTCCTTTAGACTAGGGTTTTGCTTCTCTTGCTTTTGGATGATGATGAAGACTTGTGTGGGCTACTGTAGAATGCATGGTGGAGTTTGGACTTGAAGATTTCTCTCCCTTTGGTGTAGTTTGTTTAGGGTTAAGGATTAGGGTTTTTAGGGAGATCCTTTAGAATAGATTTTCTTCCTTCATGAAACATGGAAGATGTTGATCACTTCCATTCCTCCCTATGATGTAAGGTCCCCTTGTGAAGGCCTCATCCATCCTTTGTTAGGATGTGTGGCTCTTCACAAGTTGGTAGAACCTTTGAGGGTTCCTTTCTTTGATAGTGGAGTGCTTAGAGGTGACCTTTGGTCTTCACTTTGCTTCTCCCTGTCCCACTTTGCTCTTGTTAGATGAATCTTTCTCCCTTGCTAGAAAATGGAGTTCCCTGCTAGAAGATTGAAGATGCTAGAGGTTGCACTTCCCCTTTGTTTGAAGACTTCCATTGGAGCTGAAGTTTGAAGATCAAGAAGAACAAGTTGACACTTGTGTGAAGAAGATCAAATTGAGATTGAAGAAAGAGCTGAAGCTTGAAGAAGATGAAGAATAAGTTGATACTTATGATTGATGCATTAAAATCTTGAAGAAGCAAGTTGATACTTGCTATTGAAGATGAAAGCCTTGAAGTACAGTTGCAGACTGAAGACTGAACTGCTGTCAAAGGACTGCTTTGCTGTGGAGCTGTAGAAGTTGTTGATTTGCTTGCTTTCATGTCTGTGTGCTTTTTGTGCAACTGTATTAGTGTGACCTGTGTGATTTGCTTGATGCATTAGAATAAGTTCATGTTTAGATTGTGTTAAGCTAGGAGCATGATTGCACTAGAGGTTGAGTTGCTCCCTCTGCTTGTACTTTTACTGTATGGCTTTGCTTGCGGGTATTCCGTAGAGCCCTGCTCCCTTGCCTATGTGGTTTGTGATTTGCTTGATGGCATTTTATTTTTCCTTCATGATTGCAGTTATTCATATCTGGCTTGAGGTCGAGACGCGCTTGTGGAGGCTGATGCCCCACACACATTTCCTCCCTCACTTCATTGCATGCATTTTACAGTCGTTTACTGTTTACTGTTTAAGCTAATGCTTTATCTGTTCCTGTTTATCATTGACATGTTCCCTAGGAATCTCACTTCCTTTGACAAGGAAGTGATGATTAGAACTTTAGGTTGAAACCTATGCATGATAACTTCTAGGAGTTCCCTGTTTCAAGCCTCAACCATAGGATGAATCCATGGCATGACAACATTAGGACTTGATAGTCTCCCCGTAGTTGTCCCTCTCTCATCTCTTCTTGAAACAACAGTAAAAAAAACGTAATAAAGGCAAGTTAGTATAAGCGCGTTACGAGCCTTAAGCTACTTGGGTAATGATAATTGAGCGGCCTCCTCTCAATCGTCTAGAATGTTTAGTATACGTCCTTTGGACGATATGCGACGCATTCGTTCCCAGGTCATAGTCTCTAGTGTTGTACAAACTACAGACAACCATAAGAAAACAGTTCTTCCGTAAAAGACAGAAAACAAACTTCAAACCTTTTTGCCCCGTGGGCCCGTAATTTAAAGGAAGCTTTTCTGAAGAAAAGAGTGTCGTTAACTCCCAGTTTTACCGCAAACGGTAATGCCTGAGTCTCCAAGGGTCGAGATGCGTACGCCAAACTGCTGGAACTGTTTGTTAACCCTACTCGATAAAAAAGATGAATCTGAATCCCCGTAATCCGTATTAGCCCGAACTACATAAGCTCTGATCTCTCATACCTGTTGAGAGTACGTAGGCACAATACTGATGTATTGGCGAGCCACCTTCCCCCATCACCCGTAGTTAGTCGAACTACGTTGACTCTGATTTCTCATTCTCTGATGAGAATACGTAGGCACAAAGCGCGACGCTTTGCCGAGTCATTTTCTTTTCTTTTCAGACCAGCCTTGATAGGTAGATAGTTAAATAAACCCGTAGACAAACCAACAAGCGTGGATCCCATCGAGTACGATGGACGTGAGGGGTGCTAATACCTTCCCCTTGCGTAACTGACTCCCGAACCCAGACAATGGTTGCGATGACCTTGTCTTATACCTTTTTCGTCAGGTTTTTCCGATTGTTTCCTTTCCCGTTCTGAGGGATAAATAACGAAAGGTGGCGACTCTTCTGTTTTGCCAGCACCTTATTTTCGCAGTAGCGACAGCTGGCGACTCTGCTGGGGACTTCATAGTTTCCTGGGATCCAACGTCCCTTATGCGAGTCAATCTGGGGATCCAACGTCCCCTGCGAGAGTCAATCCTAGCGCTTGTATGTTTACTTGTTGGGTTGTGTTTATTTGTCGCATTTTATTTCCCGCACTTTATTTTCAGTATGATATGATTATCTATATTGTTGTGGGAGGGGCATTCTGATGAGTGAGAAGCCAGACCCAGGCTTGAGAGCTATATAGTATTAGAGTGGGTTAGTGGAGGACGTGCTTGCTTTGCTTGCATCTATTCCCACGTAATCCACACTCAGACGAGGTTCTCTTTGATGGCTTTCTATCGGTCCTTTGGACTCGAGGGGTTGTTGGATCTGAGGATTGTCGACTCTGGGAACTGATCATTTGGAATTCAGCTAAGTGAGGCCGCTTCAAGAGATGATGATGCCACACCTCCTGGGTATCGTATCATCGTTTCTTGAAAGTCTGTGACGCTGATGACCGCATAGGATGCCGAGCCTTTTCCGTGACTAGGTCCATACCTGTGAGCAGGGTCGAGTGTGATGCAAGAAACATTAACCCCCAGACTACCTGGTTTTCTTGATAGTGAATCAGCTTTGTTGGTACCAGAGGTTCTCATCATCAGATATATGGTTGTTCTTGACATAGTAGATTTATGGTCTGGTATAAGGGGTTCTTCTCATCTGAGATATGTTTGTTCTTGACAGAGCGGTATTGTGGTTTTGTTGATACAGAGCCTTCATCTCCTCAACAGCACAGTCATCTTGATCTCCTGCTGCATGATTGCATTTTGCATTGTTTGCATCCTCATTTACATGTCATTAACGTGTGTCTGTGTTGCAGGTGCATATTTCTCCCCTGGTTCTAGTGATCTTGATCCTCATGGCAGATATGGCATCTCTGAAGAAGACAGTGGCTTACAAGCTACCAACACCTGATATCCGAGAGTTGCGAGCTTTAATTTCTTTGGCTAACAAGACAGTGATGGAGAGTTTCGGAAAGAGTTATGGGAGACTTCTGGGTATTGTGTATAAGCTTCCTACGTACGAGTTGAATGGCCTCTATGCTCTTCTACAGTTTTACGACCCACAACTCAGATGCTTTGTGTTCCCAGACTATGTCCTAGCTCCGACCCTAGAGGAGTACTCTGACCTATTAGGGGTGCCTTTGATGAATCAAATGCCTCATTACCGTGTTGAGGTTGAACCCAAATTGAGTAAGCTGACTGACGTTCTTCATGTAGATGAGTCTGAGTTGGAAGGGATGGTATCCAGGAAGCTTGGAGTTCATGGTTTCCTTTTGCATTTCCTGATGGGAAAAGCCTGAGAGTTTGCCGAGAAGGGTCGCTGGGATGTGATCAATGCCTTCTTAGCCCTTTGCATTTATGGGATCGTGCTATTCCCAAGTCATCCGGACTTCATCAGCATGGATGCTTGCCACATATTTGCCTCCGGGAATCCAGTACCCACTCTCCTCGGAGACGTCTACCATTCAGTTCACAGCAAGAACAAAAACAGAAAGGGGAAGAACGTGGCATGTTGTGCTCCTCTACTGTATAAGTGGTTCGCTAGCCATCTTCCTAAGTCGGGGCCGTTCATTGATTCTGCTGAGTCTTCACCCTGGTCTGCACGTTTGATGGGTTTAACTGCTGACAATATTATTTGGTTTGATAGAGATCTACTGGGAAAAGATATTGTACATAGCTGTTGTGGCTTTCCTAATGTCCCCTTGGTCGGAAGGAATGGATGTATCAACTACAATCCATCTCTGCTGGTACGAAAATTTGGGTATGCACTACGAGGTCCTCCTGAAGAGGAAGAGATACAGGAATCTCTGTATCTCACAGGGTCGCTTGAAGGTGACACTTTGGTCAAGGTACAGAATGCTTGGAGCAAAATTCACCGAAAGGGAAAGGTCCTGCTGGGAAAGAGCAACAACAAGGCCTTTGATCCGTATGTGACTTGGATTCGAGAGAGAGCCGCCAAGTTTCTAATGTCATTTCCTGCCGCGGAACCCTTGTATCCTCCTGTGCACAAAGAGCCTACCACAGTTGATATTCAGAAATTCAACCAGGTACTCCAAGAGAAGGAAGAGCTCCGAAAAGCCAATGAAGAGTTGGAGAAAGAGATCGCTCAACTTCGGAAAGAGAAAAGTGAAGTCGTTTATACTTGCAAGAAGCAGACTGAGATGATCAACCGTCTAGGCTCCAACCTGACCAAAGAAATTGATGCTAGGGAACGTCTGGGGTTGGACCTGAAGTCAGTACATGGCGTGTTGACAACCAAGAAACAGGGTCTGGACAGAGTATACCGGAAGTTAACCCAATACGAGAGAGTCTGGAGCAGCACCCTAGCCAAATACAAAGAGCGGGAAGAAAAGCTGAAGCAGTAAGTAGCCGAGCTAGAAGCTCAGATTATGGTGAAAGACGAGAAGATAGAGGTTGAAGCCTCACTGCAACGATACGTCCAGTATAGATTGGCTGAGGCCGAGGCGAATTTGCAAGATTTTCAACTCCAGGCTGATGCTAAAAGGAGTAGAGTCGAGAACCATTCTGAAGAAGGTGTTTCTAGGAGCGTTGCCGAGAACCTCCCAGAGTCCATCAGGCAGAGGGACCTGCTGGCCCAGGGTTTGCTTACTCAGTCAGATCATCCCGCTACAAAGAAGTTGTTAGAAGATTTTCGCGCCCGTGGCCGCACCTGATCTTTTTGTATTTTCTTTGTACATTTTTTGATATGCTGATCACCGCCAGGTCTGTTGGTTGGGGTCATGCCTTATTGCTTCAGTTGTATGTGATTACAGTTGTACGCTACCCGAGCGGGCTTTTCAGATGAATATATGAGGATTTCTTTTCCATGATTGGATGATAGACTTTATTTGTCTCGGAAACTAGGATCGGGGGGAATCTCCCCAAGGCACAGACACACGTTTGCATTTGCATGAAGCATATGCATGACGAGCATCTTGTCGTTTTTCTAACCCTTTGTGTATGCAGGTTGTTCCAGGATTGACCGAAGACCGATCCACCGTTATTCGACCAGAGCGAATCAAGCTAGAGCAATGGAACAAGTGCAAACTGACGTCCAGGAACTCCGAGAGAGGATGGACCGCTTCATGGAGCTCATGCAAGTGGTTGCCAACGGCCAAGACCAGCTCAGAACATTGGTCCAGCCTCTGATCTCAAGGGTTGACAGCAACGGTGTGCTGCATGGAGGGAGCGTTCCAGTCCCTCCACCTATTGAAACTCCTCAGGGTGGCATCCCCGTGACCGGGGGGAATGGAAGTGGTAACGACAATGTGATCACTAACATCGGGCTCAATGGTAATACGACTGGCATCGGTAATGGAAACTTTGAGGCTAATGGTAACACTAGACTAGGCAATGGCAACACAGGTGCTGGGAATCTGTATGGGCCTCAGCCATGGCTAGAAGATCGTCAAGAAGATTTGTTCTCACAGAGGAGTGCTGAAGGAGAACTGACTGCTGAAGCACGTCTGAGGTTTAAGGCACTCGAGGACAAAATGAGGAATTTTGAGAACCAAAACACCATGGGTGTCGACATGACTAAATTGGGATTGATTTCTGATTTCAAGGTGCCTCCTAAATTCAAGGTACCCGATCTTGAGAAATACAAGGGCACCACTTGCCCTCTTGTCCACTTAAGATCATACTACCAAAAGATGTCCGCTCACTCTGAAGACGAGAAGCTGCTGATGCACTTCTTTCAGGATAGCTTGTCCGGACCATCCTTGGAATGGTACATGGGTTTGGAACCCACCAGTGTGTGCACATGGAAGGAACTGGATGAGGCCTTTGTACACCATTATCAGTATAACAGTGACTTGGCTCCGAACCAGGTTTAACTGCAGAACTTGTCACAGAGGAACAACGAGGGGTTCAAAGAATACGCCCAGCGATGGCGTGAATTAGCAGCTAGAGTTCAGCCGCCGATGGTTGAACGAGATCTTGTTGAGATGTTTGTAGCCACTCTCCCGGGGGTCTATTACGAGAAATTGGCCAGTGGTATGTCAGGGAGTTTCTCTGATCTCATCATTACTGGCGAGCACGTTGAAAATGGGATCAAATTGGGAAAAATTCAAGGGGGTGATCTGTCCTCAGCTGGAGGAGGAAAGAAACCATACGGTAACAAAAAGCGTGAAGGAGAGACGAGCGCTGTGTCTAACGCTCGAAGGAAGGGTAAAGGCCAGCGCCAACAGGTGGCTAGCATAACCATCCCCGCAGCCCAACAACCCCAGCCGCAGCAACAGCCAAATCAGCAAGGATACTGAAGGTATCAGAACAGGGCACCTCTGTCAAGTCGTCACCTTGAGACACCGCCCATGTCTTATGCTCAGCTATTACAAACTCTGCTTCAGTTACAGCTAGTCTAGAAAAGAACCCTGGCTCCCTTGACAGGGGCACCTCCGCAGGGTTATGATACGAACGCAACATGTGATTTTCACTCAGGGGCACCCGGCCACACGATAGAAAACTGCAAAGCCTTCAAGCACAAGGTGCAAGATATGGTAGATGCTAAGATCATCAATTTCTCAGATAATGTGCCAAATGTCACAAAGAATCCTATGCCGAACCATAGGGGAGGTGGGGTGAATGCCATTATTGAAGAAGAGAACTTAGATTTATTGATTGATGTCAAGGATCTGAAGACACCTCTTAGCTTCGTTAAAGCTAAGCTGATGAAGAGAGGCTTCTTTCCGGGCTGTGGAGAATTGTGTATGGGTTGTGCGACTCGTCCTGATGGATGTGAACAGTTGGTAGTGGGGATTCAGAGTCTGATGACTGAAGGAATCTTGCAGTTTAGCCGAAGGGCCAAATGTGGATCTGGAGAGGTAATGCTGAAGCAGGATGATAAGGTTGCCACCATCACCATCCCTCGCCAAACAATAACCGTTTATGCACCCAGGCCGCCCACAATTACCATCACCAAGGCTGGGCCGATACCTTTTGAAAGCACCAACGCTGTCCCGTGGCATTATGGGGCAGACGTCTACTGTAACGGACAGAAGTTGGAACTAGAACCATCTGGGCAGTATGTGGATAACCTAGTGGGAATTGGCGGAATCACGCGCAGCGGAAGAGTATTTGCTCCACCTGAGATTGTGGTGGACAAAGCAGACAAAGCTGAGGAAACTGATAAGGGAAAGAGTAAAGTCGTTGAGGAAACCCCTCGTGGGGTAGAGAAAGACTTACTTGTAAAGGACGCTGAAGAGTTCATGAGGTTGATAAAGAAGAGCGATTACAAGATCGTGGATCACCTCCATCAAACACTCTCGAAAATTTCCATCTTGAATTTGTTGTTGTGTTCGGAGTCACATCGCAACGCGCTGTTAAAGGTTTTGAATGCCACGTAAGTACCGCAGGAAATCTCGGTCAACCAGTTGGAAGGGGTAGTAGCCCACGTGAATGCTAGAAACGGGTTAGGGTTCACTGACCTGGAGCTGACGCTGAAGGGGAGAAACCACAACAGCGCCCTGCACATCTCGATAGAGTGTAGGGGAACAGTTATGTCTCATGTGTTGGTGGACACTGGGTCATCGCTCAATGTTCTTCCGAAGAAGGCATTGATGAAGTTAGATACTCGAGGATTGATTTGCACACCCAGTGACCTGGTTGTGAAGGCTTTCGATGGAACCAAGCGTCATGTCTTTGGAGAGGTAACTCTGCCAATCCAAGTTGGGCCGGAAACTTTCGACGCAATCTTCTACATCATGGATATCATGCCCGCCTACATCTGTCTCTTAGGCCGGCCATGGATTCATTCTGCCGGTGCCGTGACCTCCACGCTGCACCAGAAGCTCAAGTATGTTGTCGAAGGCAGCATTGTAACTGTATGTGGCGAAGAAGACATAATGGTGAGTCATTTGTCGTCCTTCAAATATGTTGAGATGGATGGGGAAATCCACGAAACCCTATGTCAGGCATTCGAAGCTGTTAAAGTCAAGGACGTGACTACAGTAATGACCGAGAAACCAGAGATGACTCTCTCTTCCTTCAAGGAAGCTCGGGCCATTGTTCAAGCCGGATCTACCCCAGGCTGGGGGCAAGTTCTAGAAATACCTAACAAACAGGACAAGTTCGGGTTAGGATACTCTCCTGCGGCTGAAGCCTCCTCTTCTCACAGTGCGTCGCGAGGTAAAGGGCCGATCCAATTTACCAGTGGCGGGGTGATATTTGGAAGTGTCAACGCAGCGTCTGAAGACGGCGAAGACAGCGATTGCGACTTGGATTCCTGGATCCAGCCAAGCAAACCAGGCCAGAACCTCAACAACTGGTCCATCAGGGATACCATCCAAGTGACAGGCAAAGAGTAATGATTTACTTTCTCCAATTATTGTACAACCCTATGTCCTACCCGGGGCATAGTGGTTTTATTGTCAGGGCCTTGTTTGATTATGTACATGCATTTTACCAATAAATCAAAAGGCGTTTTTCTTCGCATTCAAATGTTGTGATCTCTGTTATTCCTGTTTTATATTTGTTTTGAAAAATAATAAAATGGCAATAGGGTTTGTGCTAACCTGTATCTCCTTGTCTTAAGCTTAACCCTTGTTATTGCAGGATCCACATCACAGATGACATCGAATCTGGACCTTCTACGACTCACTTCGACTTCGATTGCCCGATCTATCAAGCCGAAGAAGAGATTGATGAAGACGAAGACCTTCCCGAAGAGTTGGCCCGCTTGTTGAAACAAGAAAAGAAAGTTATTCTGCCTCACGAGGAAGAGATTGAGATTGTGAATCTGGGTTCTGAAGAGCTGGTCAGGAACGCCAGGATAGAGGCTGCATTGCAGAGGGATGTCAAGCAGAGATTGGTCGAGATGCTGAGAGAGTACAGTGACATCTTTGCTTGGTCATACGAAGATATGCCCGGACTTGATACAGACATTGTGGTCCACCACTTGCCGCTGCGAGAAGATTGTCCTCCCGTTAAGCAGAAGCTTAGAAGGACACGACCAGATATGGCCGTTAAGATCAAAGAAGAAGTGAAAAAGCAGCTTGATGTTGGCTTCTTAGCAGTCACTACCTACCCTCCGTGGGTCGCCAACATAGTGCCTGTACCGAAGAAGGACGGTAAGGTGCGAATGTGCGTCGATTATCAGGATTTGAATAGGGCGAGCCCTAAGGATGATTTCCTGCTCCCTCATATTGATGTGTTGGTCGACAATACAGCTCAGTTCTCCATGTTTTCGTTCATGGATGGCTTCTCCGGCTACAATCAGATTAAGATGGTGCCGGAGGACATGGAGAAAACTACGTTTATTACACCTTGGGGAACATTTTACTACAAGGTAATGCCTTTCGGTCTAAAGAACGCAGGGGCCACTTACCAACGAGCGATGGTTACTTTGTTTCATGACATGATTCATCATGAGATTGAAGTCTATGTTGATGACATGATTGCAAAGTCCCAAACGGAGGAGGGACACTTGGTCAATTTGCTGAAGCTTTTTAAGAGGCTTAGGAAATTCAGGTTGAGGCTGAATCTTAACAAGTGTACTTTCGGAGTACGGTCTGGAAAACTACTGGGGTTTATCGTGAGTGAAAGAGGCATCGAGGTTGATCCTGCGAAGATAAAAGCAATACAAGAAATGCCAGTGCCAAAAACTGTAAAAGAAGTTTGTGGTTTCCTGGGCAGAATAAACTACATTGCAAGGTTTATTTCTCAGCTCATGGCCACGTGTGAATTGATGTTCAAACTGCTAAAGAAAGATCAGGCGATTATCTGGAACGAGGATTGCCAGAAGGCATTTGATAAGATAAAACAGTATCTACAGGAACCTCCGATCTTGATACCCTCAGTGGCCGGAAGACCCTTAATCATGTACTTGACAGTTCTTGAGAATAGTATGGGGTGTGTTCTCGGTCAGCACGACGAGACGGGCAGAAAGGAGCACGCCATTTATTATTTGAGTAAAAAGTTCACAGATTGTGAATCCCGTTACTCAATGCTGGAGAAAACGTGTTGTGCACTAGCCTGGGCTGCCAAACGTTTACGACAGTACATGCTCAACCACACAACCATGCTAATTTTGAAGATGGATCTGATCAAGTACGTCTTCGAGAAACAAGCGCTTTCGGGCAGGATTGCCAGATGGCAAATGATGTTGACAAAATATGACATTCAGTACGTCTCCCAGAAGGCAATCAAGGGAAGCGTATTGTCTGAATACCTTGCCGAATAGTCGATCGAAGATTATCAGCCGATGAAATTTGAATTCCCTGATGAGGATATCATGTTTCTCAAGGTGAAAGAGTGCGATGAACCGTTGCCCGACGAGGGTCCAGACAGGAAATCCCAATGGAAATTGATATTTGACGGGGCGGTTAATTCTTACGGAAGTGGCATTGGGGCAATCATCACGACTCCCCATGGATCTCACATCTCGTTCACTGCTAGACTGACGTTTCCGGTCACCAATAATGAAGCAGAGTACGAAGCATGCATCATGGGTCTAGAAGAAGCAATTGATTTGAGAATCAAGAACCTAGATGTATATGGTGACTCGGCACTTGTGATCAACCAGATTAAAGGGGAGTGGGAGACTCGTCAATCAAATTTGGTGTTGTACATGAACTATGCCAGAAGGCTGCTTCCGTTCTTTGATTGAGTGGAACTCCATCATGTGCCCAGAGCTGAGAATCAGATGGCTGATGCCCTAGCCACGTTGGCTTCGATGTATAAAGTCAATTTTTAGAATGAAGCTCCAAGAATTGTCCTTTTTCGTCATGATAGACCTGCATTCGTCTTTGCGATCGAGGAAGCCTCCGACGGCAAGCCATGGTTCCACGATATCCAGACCTTCCTTATGACTAAGGAGTATCCTGCGGGAGCGTCAACCCAGGATAAGAAGACTCTGAGGAGGCTGTCTGGAAATTTTTATCTCAATCCTGATGGAGTTTTGTATAAAAGAAACCACGATCTCGTGCTACTCAGATGTGTAGATGAGAAAGAAGCGAGTATGCTCATGGAAGAAGTCCATGAAGGCACATTTGGTATGCACGCCGGCGGGCATGCTATGACGAGAAAGATCCTGAGAGCAGGATATTACTGGCTGACGTTGGAGTCGGATTCCTTTAAATTCGCGAAGAGATGTCATAAATGCCAGATTTATGCTGATAAAATTCATGTGCCACCGTGCCCGTTGAATGTCATTTCCTCCCCGTGGCCGTTCTCCATGTGGGGCATCGACATGATAGGCAAGATCGAGCCCACTGCATCTAACGGTCATCGCTTCATTTTAGTAGCCATCGACTACTTCACCAAGTGGGTGGAGGCAGCCTCGTATGCTAACGTGACCAAGCAGGTGGTGGCTAAATTCATAAAGAGGGACATCATCTGTCGATACGGAATTCCCGAGCGGATCATTACTGATAATGGTTCGAATCTGAATAACAAGATGATGAAGGAGCTGTTCCAGAGTTTCAAGATTGAACACCACAACTCATCTCCTTACCGACCAAAGATGAATGGCGCCGTTGAAGCGGTCAATAATAACATAAAGAAGATTGTTCAGAAGATGGTTGTGACCTACAAAGATTGGCACGAGATGTTGCCATTTGCACTGCACGGTTATCGTACCACGGTACGTACGTCAACCGGGGCAACTCCTTTCTCCTTGGTGTACGATATGGAAGTTGTCCTACCGTTAGAAGTGGAGATCCCTTCTTTGCGAGTTTTGGTTGACGTGAAACTCGATGAGGCAGAATGGATTAAGAACCGACTAAACCAACTCAGCCTAATGGACGAGAAGAGGTTAGCATCGATTGCATATGGTCGTCTGTACCAAAGCTGAATGAAGAAAGCTTATGATAAAAAGGTGCGTCCGAGAAGCTTTCAGACAGGTGATCTCTTCCTGAAGAAGATTCTTCCTCCACACTCCGATCACAGGGGCAAGTGGACTCCCAATTACGAAGGTCTGTACGTCGTCAGCAAGGTCTTCTCGGGAGGAGCCTTGTTGTTATCCACGATGGATGGCGAAGATTTTGCATCCCCAGTGAACGCGGACGCAGTTAAAAAATACTTTGCTTAAAAGAATGACCCGCTGGAAAGAAAAAAGAATATCCAGGCAAAAATGGGGCATCCCGGCGAACCATAAAAAAGGAAAAAGGTTCGGGCAAAAATTAGGGATATAAATGGAAAAATATACACCCGCAAAGTCGAAAACCTGGAAGGGCGACTTTGGCAAAAAAGGGTATCCCGGTGAATCGAAAACCCGAAAGGGCGATTCAGGCAAAAGTTAGGGATTTGAAAAAGAAAATGACTGCGTTCCGCGTGTGGACTTTCATTGTTTAGTGGTTTGGAAGACCTGAGGGCCGTTTATCTGAATCAATCTCTTCTGAAGCTGAAGCGTCGGAGAAGTATCGAAGTCGAGTGGGTCATAGAGGGATCAACTCATGGTGTTCGTTTACGCTCTATTGCCGACATTTGTGTATATACTGATGTATATTTATGTTTTTATGCTTGCGCAGCTTCCTCATTCCAGGAGCTTGCATCTGTTGTAAAACATTTTGACCCATTCAGGGGTTCGTTATCAATAAAATGTATACTATTCAGCAATTATGTTTAACTGTTAGCATCTATCTGTTTTGTTTGCGAAAGAACGTCGATGTTTTTGATAAAATGCGCATACATAAACTTACTGGCCTAGGCCACTGATTGTTGAAACAATGAATTACTTGAGCATTGTTACAAGATGATAAACTTGATAGGTCCCTTTGAGAAGGGTATCTCGTCTTTTTGTTTGTGTTGTTGCAGGTATAGCATATTCCAGGCAGTACGCCATAGACGTCCCCAAGCAGGATGATTCCTTCTTCCCCAGCGAGTTCAGCATCGTCTCCCCACGGAGCCGGAACATGGTATAGTGAGCATTGATTTGTCTCCCCAAATAGAGAAGATTTTCCCCAATCAGATGTATCCTGAAGGATTGTCCTTTCCCCAGCTGAGCAATATACGGAAGTGTATGTTCATTCCCAGCATCGAGTCAGTGTGCAGTTTTCTCGTAGAAGACTATTCGCAAGTGTTCAGCTTTGATGATTCAAGACTGAAGTCTCCAGCGGAATTGAAATTCCCCACAGAGTTGTACTCTCCCCAGCAAGCAGGATGATTCCTTCTTCCCCAGCTGAGCTGGCAAATCCCCAAAAGAGTCGAGTCCTTGGAAGTCGTGCGGGCCATGATTGGTTTTCCCTAGTAGCGTGTTGAATAGCTGATGCTGTATTTCCCCAACGGAGTCGTTATCTCTAAGAAATTTTAGCCGCGAAGGCCACGCAGTTTATTTCTGCAATTGACATCGTGTCCCTCAGCAGTTTATGGGTCGTATACCTAGCTGAGCAGGTCCAAGTTCTCGCAGAACTTTGTCCCCCTGCAGCAGTCGACTGAAGTTCGTTTCCCCAGGCGGAGTCCAATTGAGATTGGCGTGACTTCTTCTCCTCGGCAGGATGATTCCTCCTCTCCACCAGAGTGGTTCTTTCTCCTTGACAAGAGGATTCTCCCTTCAGCATTTATTTTGCTGATGGGGTCATAGCATTTTGCATGATTGCATAGCATTTACCCTAAATTCGTAGCATTTACCCTAAATGCGTAGCATTTACCCTAAATGCGTAGCATTTACCTTAAATGCGTAGCATTTCCACCGTGTGGAGCATTGCGCCATTATCAAAGCATATGCATACGAAACATGAGCTAGGTCGTTACCGTTCTTGTTTTGCAGGTGTTCCTCCGCAGAATGGTTTGCTTAAGATGATTCTTGAATTCTCTAACGAAGTTGTGTGCTTAAAATGATTCTTAAAATCCCCAGTGAAGTCGTCAGAGTTGGTTGCTCAAGTTGATGCTTAGAGTCCCCGGCAGAGTGTTTGCGCAAGATGATTCCTGAAATCTCCAGCAGAGTGTTTTCCCAGGATGATTCCTAAAATCTCCAACATAGTTATTGGTTCAGGGTGATTCTTGAAGTCCCCGACGAAGTTATTTGTCCAAGATGATTCTTGAAGTCCTTAGCAGAGTTGATTCACCCAGAATGATTTCTGGATCCCTGAAGCAGAGTTACTTGATAGTTCTCCAAAATCCCCAGCGGAGATGTGTCATCCCCAGCAGGTTCTAAGCAGAGAAATTGAAATTTCCTTGAAGACTTGATGATTGAAGTCCGGTAGCGGTGCCAAAACCCCTGACTTACTGATGAAGTCCAGCTGCGAGGTCGAAGCAGTTTACCTAGCTGACGCCGGGTGCCTGACGGTAAAAGATTGTATATCCTTAGTGGTTCCGGATTGGTTAAGGATTCTATTTTAAGACTTATTGACGAAGTCCAACTGCGAGACCGAAGCAGTTATCTCAGCTGACGCAGAGTGCCTGACGGCAGAAGTTTGCATATCCCTATTGGGTTCATGATTGGCCGAGGATTCTATTCCCGACTTACTGATGAAGTACGACTGACGCCCGAGAATTTCTCTAAATGCCTGATGGCATAATTAACTTGATTGATAAAAAGTTCCTAATGACCTGATGAGTCCTGAGGAATTCTTCTGCTGCAATGCCGCAGAATGCATGACACCAATATCAGCTATGTATCACCGGTTACCGAGTGACCAGTGACCCCTCGATGACTTGAAGACGAAGATCTACAGCAAAATCAGATGATTATCCTGACGGAGATTAGACCCTTCACCGGTTACCGTGTGACCAATTCCCCAGCAGAGTTGTCGTGCAACTGTCATGCTCAGTTTCGAAGATGTTCCTACCAATCGGGGTACCGTTTACCCGTACGGTCGGCAAATCACTAGTTACCGTGCAACCGGTGATCCCTCGAGGATTTGAGGATGCAATGATATCATATAAATCATAGAATCATCCTGAAGGAGGTTCAGATCAGTAATTCTCCAGCTAGTTGTCGTGCAGCTATTG
This sequence comes from Lathyrus sativus, assembly GCA_963859935.3. Lineage (NCBI taxonomy): Eukaryota > Viridiplantae > Streptophyta > Magnoliopsida > Fabales > Fabaceae > Lathyrus > Lathyrus sativus. The sequence goes on from OZ012738.1 coordinate 286,526,773, forward strand.
TTTCAGTTTCCGAAGATTTGTCCCCATCAGAGTACCGTGTACTTGTGCAGTTGGCAAATTTCCGGGTTTGTTGGTATTCAACCGTCTCGTACCTTGATTGTTTGAGAGTCGTTCTCTTCTCACCCAGTCAGGTCCAAGCCGTTTGAATAGGGGCAGCTGTTGCACCCCAAAATTTGCCCAACTTTTCTTTACCTAGCTTATGTTTCATTTCATTCACATTAGCATTATCATTTGCATTTCATTGACATGTATGCAGGAGATCAAGAGGTATGATTACCAATAAAGAGCTACACAAGACTTTGAAGCTAGCTGGGAGGCTTATTCAGGTGTTCAAGGGTTGATATCCTTCTCAGAGAAGTTAAAAGAGCCTCAGAGAGAGTGATTGAAGCCAAGTGTGTAGGTCTCCTAACTTGAGAGTTATGGAAAGCCATCAGATGATTCTGAGGCCATGAAGATGGACTTGAGGTCTTGAGAGAGCTCATGAGAAGTGTTGAAGATCACTTTGAGGCCTAGACAGGTCATTGTGCAAGATTAAGAAGACTCAGCCATGAGTGGTGCAATTAGGGTTTGACTGGGTCAACCCTAAGTCAACTGATGATTTGAACAAGGTTGAGACCTAATCCAAGAGCCATGTGATCATGGATTGATACATTGAGATGTTATAAGGATGATTCTAAGGTCAAATCATCATGATTGAAGAGTTTGAGAAGTTTCAAGCTAGGGTTTCTAAGACTTGACAGTGTAAAATCCCCTAGTTTGACCCTTGTCTTCAAGGCAATTTAACTCAAGATATGATTGTCATCTCATCTTGACCCTAACATTATTGTTGTAGGTCATGATCTTAGCTTTAATTTGAGTACTAGAAGTCCTTGATAGGGTTTATAGAACTCAAGTTATGAGCTAGACAAGTTACAAGTCATCTGAGGTATGTGAATTTGGAGCTTGAAAGTTACCCAACTTGCATGACACGTTTTCCCAAGAAGGATGATTCCTATGAACTTTTGGTCAACATGAATGTTGTTCCTTATTCTCTTAGCTTTCTAGAGAGTACTAGAAGTCCTTTATAGGATTTGTAAAACTCAAGTTATGGCTTTGACAAGTCAAGGGTATTTTGGGAAGTTGTGATTATGGGTCATTTTTGGTTATAGGTCAATTTCACCAACTTAGACATCTCAAATGAACTTTTGTTCAACTTGAAAGTTTCTCAAAATGGGGTTTTAACCTTGACCATGTATCAAGGAGGCATTGAAAGGGCTCAAGGAGAGACTTGGTTCAAGAAATTGTGAAAAAGGAAGGATTAAAAAGGCATAAATGACCAAAAATTCAAATAAATCATTTTGTGTGCAAATGAAGCAAAATAATATCAATTTTTGAATGGAAAATGCATTCTAGAAACTTTGGAAATATTAGAATTTTGATTTGAGTCCAATATCATGCCCTTTTTCTTTGTTTCTTCATGATGGAGCAACATATCAAACATGAGCCATTGGATTGAAACAAGGGGAGAATCACCACCATTCATGTTCAATATCTCATGAGAAGTTGAATGCAAGCTTGCTGAGGCCAAAACAGAGTGCATATCGTGACTGGTGTGGAGGAGATTTTGGTGAGAATTTGAAAATTGAAAATCTCATTCTGAAGCTTTGAGAAGGTTCTAGATGATCCCAATGAGTTCTATATAAGGTATTGAGTGTGTTCAGCCATTTTTTTGGAAGAGTTTGAAGCTGGTAGCAGAGAGAGCCATTGAAAATTCAGAGTTGCAAGAGAGAATCAAGTTCTGAGTTCCAGGCAAAATCAAGGGAAATTGAAGGTTGCATTGGCTCTAGAAGGAGTTTTGGAGTGTATCTGCATCATCTTGGAGGTTGAAGTGATCAAGAACTGCATTTGTTACACCTCTGAACTCAGGTTGTTAGTTTTCATCCCTATGCATAATTTAGGAGGAGATAGATAGAAATCTATAGGTGGTTAGGATCCTTGTGGTGTGTAGATGGATTTGAGATGATTAATTCGTGGAATAGAGACAAGTTAGGATGATGACCAATTTCTGTTGAGGCTGAATTCTAGAGATTCTTGGATTCATAATCAAGATTGTATAGTGTAAGATGATCACCATGAGATGAGGATTATTTCTGTGCATTTAATTGAAGTTCTGATGAGATTCAAGATTGAGGTGTATTTTGGGATAGCTATCGGGTTTGAAAATCCATAGAGAGTTACATGATTCTAAGGTTAGATTCATGATCAGCATTAAAAATCGGACAAGATGATGTAGGGTTATGTGTTGTTTGATGACCTGTGTATTTGTATTCACCGGAGAAGACGGTGGCGCCACTGCTCAGGCCACCGTCTGTAAACTCCCTCCATCTGAACATTTTAATGAGGACGATGCACTGCAAGCGTTGGATTAGTCTTGGATTTTGACTCAGTAAGAGCAACGCACGGCCACGATTGCTTTGAAAACTCTGACTTTGACCTTGAAGTTGATACGCACTGTTTCATTAATTGGAAGTGCCTGAGCTTAGTGATTGGATTGATATTCACACCTCCACTTTGGCCCAACCCAAGGATTTGAACTGATCAGAATTGCTATTTTCAACGCATCTTTGGTTAATTTCATTTGTTTTTCTTTTATTTTCTTCATTTCATATTAGTTTGATAATAATTCATGAAAAATAGGAAAATAAGTCAATTAATTCCATGTTTTTTCCCCCTGATTCATGATTGAATCTAGAATTTTATAGAATAAAAATATTAGGAAAATCATGCATTTTTATTTTATGTGCATTTTTTATATTTTATTTGATAATAAAATTACCATGGTTGATACCTCTGTTTGATGATTTTAGTTTGATCATTTGGTGATGAGTTTTGGATTGATTTTTTGTTTGTGATTATCTTAGACATGTATGCTCCCATAGTATTTTTCTCACATTTTTGTGATGAAATTAGGTGTTGTTTTTAGGTTGAATCCTTAGGTGCTCCCTTTTAGGTTTTAAGTTTAGTATCTTGTAGTGTAGAATTTATTTCTAGGTCTTATTTGAGGATTTGATCTCTGGAATTAACATGGTAGAGTCATGATTGACATAGGTTCCCATAGTTATTTTTGTAGGATTTTATAATTGATTTTAGTATTTTAGTTAGAATTAACTTTAATACTTGGTTTTAGGTGATCCTAACTTGCTAACTCAACTAGAATGACTTCATTAGTTCCCTTAGACTAGGTTTTTGCTTCTCTTGCTTTTGGATGATGATGAAGACTTGTGTGGGCTGCTGTGGAATGCATGGTGGAGTTTGGACTTGAAGATTGCTCTCCCTTTGGTGTAGTTTGTTTAGGGTTAAGGATTAGGATTTTTAGGGAGATCCTTTAGAATAGATTTTCTTCCTTCATGAAACATGGAAGATGTTGATCACTTCCATTCCTACCTATGATGTAAGGTCCCCTTGTGAAGGCCTCATCCCTCCTTTCGTAGGATGTGTGGCTCTTCACAAGTAGGTAGAACCTTTGAGGGTTCCTTTCTTTGATAGTGGAGTGCTTAGAGGTGACCTTTGGTCTTCACTTTGCTTCTCCCTGTCCCACTTTGCTCTTGTTAGATGAATCTTTCTCCCTTGCTAGAAGATGGAGTTCCCTGCTAGAAGATTGAAGATGCTAGAGGTTGCACCTCCCCTTTGTTTGAAGACTGCCATTGGAGCTGAAGTTTGAAGATCAAGAAGAACAAGTTGACACTTGTGTGAAGAAGATCAAATTGAGATTGAAGAAAGAGCTGAAGCTTGAAGAAGATGAAGAACAAGTTGATACTTGTGATTGATGCATTGAAAGCTTGAAGAAGCAAGTTGATACTTGCTATTGAAGATGAAAGCCTTGAAGAACAGTTGCAGACTGAAGACTGAACTGTTGTCAAAGGACTGCTTTGCTGTGGAGCTGTAGAAGTTGTTGATTTGCTTGCTTTCCTGTCTGTGTGCTTTCTGTGCAACTGTATTGGTGTGACCTGTGTGATTTGCTTGATGCATTAGAATAAGTTCATGTTTAGATTGTGTTAAGCTAGAAGCATGATTGCACTAGAGGTTGAGTTGCTCCCTCTGCTTGTACTTTTACTGTATGGCTTCGCTTGCGGGTATTCGGTAGAGCCCTGCTCCCTTGCCTATGTGGTTTGTGATTTGCTTGATGGCATTTTATTTTTCCTTCATGATTGCAGTTATTCATATCTGGCTTAAGGTCGAGACGAGCTTGTGGAGGCTGATGCCCCACACACATTTCCTCCCTCACTTGCATTGCATGCATTTTATAGTCGTTTATTGTTTACTGTTTAAGCTGATGCTTTATCTGTTTCTGTTTATCATTGACATGTTCCCTAGGAATCTCACTTCCTTTGACAAGGAAGTGATGATTAGAACTTTAGGTTGAAACCTATGCATGATAACTTCTAGGAGTTCCCTGTTTCAAGCCTCAACCATAGGATGAATCCATGGCATGACAACATTAGGACTTGATAGTCTCCCCGTAGTTGTCCCTCTCTCCTCTCTTCTTGAAACAACAGTAAAAAAACGTAATAAAGGCAAGTTAGTATAAGCACGTTACGAGCCTTAAGCTACTTGGGTAATGATATTTGAGCGGCCTCCTCTCAATCGTCTAGAATGTTTGGTATACGTCCTTTGGACGATATGCGACGCATTCGTTCCCAGGTCATAGTCTTTAGTGCTGTACAAACTACAGACAACCATAAGAAAACAGTTCTTCCGTAAAAGACAGAAAACAAACTTCAAACCTTTTTGCCCCATGGACCTGTAATTCAAAGGAAGCTTTTCTGAAGAAAAGAGTGTCGTTAACTCCCAGTTCTACCGCAAATGGTAACGCCTGAGTCTCCAAGGGTCGAGCTGCGTACGCCAAACTGCTAGAACTGTTTGTTAACCCTACTCGATAAAACAGATGAATCTGAATCCCCGTAATCCGTATTAGCCTGAACTTCGTAAGCTCTGATCTCTCATACCTGTTGAGAGTACGTAGGCACAATACTGATGTATTGGCGAGCCACCTTCCCCCATCACCCGTAGTTAGTCGAACTACGTTGACTCTGATTTCTCATTCTCTGATGAGAATACGTAGGCACAAAGCGCGACGCTTTGCCGAGTCATTTTCTTTTCTTTTCAGACCAGCCTTGATAGGTAGATAGTTAAATAAATCCGTAGACAAACCAACAAGCATGGATCCCATCGGGTACGATGGACGTGAGGGGTGCTAATACCTTCCCCTTGCGTAACCGACTCCTGAACCCAGACAATGGTTGCGATGACCTTGTCTTATACCTTTTTCGTCAGGTTTTTCTGATCGTTTCCTTTCCCATTCTGAGGGATAAATAACGAAAGGTGGCGACTCTTCTGTTTTGCCGGAACCTTATTTTCGCGGTAGCGACACCTTCAACAACCATTTCCCAAGTAGCTTAAGGCTCGTAACGTACAATATTCATTAACCTTTATTAGGTGTTTTGGATTGTTTAGGAGATGAGAAGAGAAAGGCACAAACTAAAGGGGGACTAAACTCAAACCTAAAGTTGTCATACAATGGTGATCCTAAGATTGAGATAAGGGAATGTTACCTAATGTTATCATACATGGTTAAGATCCTAATGTTTGTCATAACCTCTCTTGAACAAGAGAGATTAGAGGCCCTAAGGGAAAAGAGACAAAAGAGGAAACAAGAACAACATAAACATGTAAGAATGTAAACATGGAATGAGGGAGGAAATTGGTGTGGGGAAGTAGCCTCCACAAGCTCATCTCAACCTCAAGCAATAATATGAAATATGCAAGAGAAGAAAGGACAAGAAAATGCACCGAAGGAAACACACAAGTGCACTAAAATGGGATGAAATGGCCTAAACCAAGCAACATCAACCATAAGGCACAAAACCAAACACAAATGAAAGGTAAACAAAACCTAAAACAAAGTGAGGTTGGGAGATCATATGTGGACATCAAGGAACTCATAATAGGCACTCAACCATGAGCATAACAAGCAAAGTACAAAGAAGCACAAAGAAATCACCAAGAAATGTCCTCAAGGATTCCATCATTTTAGGCTTGATTCAAGTACCTCCAAAGGAGGGACCAAGCCACCTTAAATGACACTCCTAGGTCATTGGACAGCAAGGGACATAAACTAAAAGTTCTCAAAAGCAAAAGCAAAAGAATCACAAGGAAATGCAGGCAAACTCCCAAAGGAAAGCATACATGTTTCACAAAGAAACCCTAATTGAAAGCTCAACAGTAAGCAACCAAAAGAACAAGCTAATCACAATATAATGACCTAAAAATGAACAATCATCATCCTTAACATGTTAGCAACATTAATTAAAAGGCATTGAAGGTTCAAAGGATCCATAAATGTCATATCCAAGTCAAACTAGGTCAATGTGTTTGTATGAACCTCCCTTTGGGGTAACTTGACTTGCAAGTTACCCTTAAAATAGGAAAATGATTCAAAAATTATCAAATAAAATGAAATAAGCTCATAAATGTGTTGGCAACTAGAGGCCTAAAGATTGCAGTCAAAATCACTTCACAACATAACCATAGAAATTGATTCACAAGGGTGCTCCGTTGTGAAGAAGGATTGTTTAGGGTCAAATGAAATGCATCAAAAGTCAACTCAAAAGTCAACTAACAGGGGAAAAATGGTCCTAAAAAATTCATCAACTCATCATTGATATGAGGATTGAATCTTATTCATTGGATCAAAAGGAAATGAGAGAAACAAATCCAAGAACAAAACATATTAAGATTTAAGCCAAGTAAAACGCTTCCAAAGACAAATTCCTTTTTTAATTTAAAAACAACTCATAAAATAAAATAAAAATATCCTAAATTCAGAGGACATCTCAAGGAGTCCAAAATATATTTTTGTGGAATTTTATAGTCATTGAAAGTATTTTTCGTGATTTAATTTCTAAACAGATAATAAAATAAAAACAAAAGAAAATACAAAGAAAAATAAAAAGGGCTCGGTGTGAAAAGCATCCCAACACAGTTCAGAATGCGCCTGGGCTCAGCAAGGGGGTGCCATTAGCAGGCCCAACCCATCAGGAAAAAAAACAAGGAAATAAAAACGTGGATTCAGTGGGGTAAGTCAATGTTAGGCACATGGTTGAAATCAATGAGGGCCACTTGATCAAAAAGTATACCCATCCAACAGATCACATGGTGCCAAGTCATTTAATGAATATTTAAAATGGATTGTGTGTGTGGGAAAAGCGGGTACATAGTGTTTCTTAATGTAATCCATGAGATGAATAAATAAAGGGATCCAACGTGCTACAAAGAGCCAGCACATCATCATCTCCAACCAGAAGAGAGGGAGACCAGACGGTGGCCGGAGCCACCTCCGGTCATCTCCTACCTCACGACCGGTCACCCTGAAAAATGCAGGAGCATCAAATCTCAACCAAAATCCACAAACTTTATATTAAAACTCATATACTCATCATCACAAGGAATAAGAATCAATTATTTGTGTTTCATGAAAAAGCTCATGAACAGCCAACAAATGATACCATAAATGATCTATGCAACAAGAGGATCAATAATATGTAAAAATGGCGCAAGAACAAAGCTCAAACAGTGAGAAATTTTGAAAGAAAGAAAACCTAAAAGTGAGCTCCCTCAGAGCTCAGTGTGTGAGTAAAGCTTGCAATAAACCAACCAGACACGTTCAAGGAAGCTCAAGGAATGTTTTAGGATGCTTAGTTTTGGTTAAAACTCTGTGAAATATCAAACACGATTTTGACTTTTGCTCTCACTTTTTTTCACTATGTTCTTGCTTATTTTCTCACCAATCTCAACTCTGAAGGCATGGGAATAATTCTAGGATTAAGTATGTTGGATTTTGATTGAAATAAAGCCCAAAGGAAATCTTATTAAGCCCAATTGGATTTCAAAATTTCTCACCATGGCCACTTGCATAGTACACAAATTTGGCTCTAAGACAGCTGCAAATTGGCTCAAATTAGTTGCTTAGGGTGTAGGGAATCTCAATGGCTAGGATTGATCCCTTGTTTGATCTCCATGGTGAATGTAGCATGTGTTACTTAATGATGAAGCAAGCTTGAAATTGAAATACCAAAACACCTCAAATTCAAATTCTGAAAATGCCATTGTGTTTAGAATGTGTTTTGTACTCAAAATATGCATAAAGTTGGTACAAAATGATTCCAAATGAATTAAATGTGATTTTCCCTTTTTAAAGCCTTTTTCATGGAAATTTCAATGGGAATTCTTCAATACAAGCTTCAAACATGACAAGAGATGATTTGGTAATGCAAATGGCCCTATTTGGAGCAAGTTTGATGTTGGAAAGATTTCCATTTGAAGTGTGCAAAGTGGTGAAAATGACCTGTAATCCTGCATTCCCAAAATACCCCTGTCTTGCAAACCTCATAACTTGAGTTCTACAAATTAGATGAAAGACTTCTAGTACTCTTTGGAAAGTTAAGATCATGAGGAACACCTTTCATGTTCATCAAAAGTTGAGTAGAAACATCCTTCTAGGTAAAAAAAATGGCTTGGAAGTTGGTTGAGTTTTATTGACCAAAATCACATTCATCTGAGGACCTGTAACTTGTTTGTTTCATAACTTGAGCTATATAAATCCAATAAAGGACTTCTAGTACTCAAAAGAAAGCTAAGAACATGCTCTACTAGTTTCATGTTTGTCAAAAGTTGAGATGACACTTGTATCTTGTGATAGGTGGTATTGAAGTTAGGCACTGAACATGGGATTTTACACTGAGAACCCTAATTCAGTAACTCCTCACACTCTTGCTTCTTGATGAATTGATCTTGAAATTATATCCCATGTATCTTAACACAAAATTCCTTGACCATAAAGACTTGGAATTGAGTCTTAATCTCCTTCAATTTCACAGTTGACTCAGGGTTGACCAGATGAAAACCCTAATTGCACCATCTTCAACTGTAACTCTCCACACTTGTCATAAACACTTGAATGAACTCCACAATGACTCTCAAGGCCTCTAATGAGCTTAAATGACAATCTCCTTCCATGACCATGGGCTTGGGATCCTCAGATGACCTTCAATGGTCTCCTAGACAGTAGGTGAATCACATACACTTATTTGCCTATCCAAAGGGCTTTGCCTTGTCTCTGATGATGATAACCTCCTTGTTGACTTGAATACAACCTCCTGATTATGTTTAGAACCCTTGACAAATTCCTCCTGTTGCACACACACATCTTGATCCCTTGTAAATGCAAAATGCTATGCAATGCAGTATGCTAGAACAATGAAATGAAACATAAGCCAGGTAAAGAAAAGGTTGGGCACATTTTGGGGTACAACACCTGAGCCGAAAACAGAAAAAGAGGTTTGTGGTTTCTTGCAGAGGTTGAACTATATTGCTAAGTTCATCTCTCATCTTACAGCCATGTGTGAACTAATATTCAAATTGGTAAGAAAAGATCAAGCAGTCAGGTGGAATGAAAACTGTCAAAAAGCGTTTAAAAATATAAAAGAATATTTGCAGGTGTTGCACCCCAAAATTTTCCCAACATTTCTTTACCTAGCTTATGTTTCATTTCATTCACATTAGCATTATCATTTGCATTTCATTGACATGGGTGCAGGAGATCAAGAGGTATGATTACCAATCAAGATCTATACAAGACTGTGAGGCTAGCTAAAAAGCTTATTCAGATGTTCAAGGGTTGATGTCCTTGTCAGAGAAGTTAAAAGATCCTCAGAGAGAGAGAGAAGCCAAGTGTGTAGGTCTCCTAACTTGAGAGTTGTGGGAAGTCATCAGATGATTCTGAAGCCATGAGGATGGACTTGAGGTCTTGAGAGAGCTCATGAGAAGTGTTTAAGTTCACTTTGAGGCCTAGACAGGTCATTATGCAAGATTAAAAAGCCTCGGCCATGAGTGGTGCAATTAGGGTTTGACTAGGTCAACCCTAAGTCAACTGAGGATTTGAAGGAAGTTGAGACTTAATTCAAGAGCCATGTGACCATGGATTGATGCATTGAGATGTTCTAAGGATGATTCAAAGGTTAACTCATCATGATTGAAGAGTTTGAGAAGTTTCAGGCTAGGGTTTCTAAGACTTGACAGTGTAAAATCCCCTAGCTTGACCCCTGTCCAGGCCATTTAACTCAAGATATGATTGTCATCTCATCTTGATCCCAACATGATTGTTGTAGGGCATGGTATTAGCTTTAATTTGAGTACTAGAAGTCCTTGATAGGGTTTATATAACTCAAGTTATGAGCCAGACAAGTTACAGGTCATCTGAGGCATGTGAATTTGGAGCTTGAAAGTTACCCAACTTGCATGATACGTTTGCCCTAGAAGGATGATTCCTATGAACTTTTGGTCAACATGAATGTTGTTCCTTATTCTCTTAGCTTTCTAAATAGTACTAGAAGTCCATGATTGGATTTGTAGAACTCAAGTTATGGCTTTGACAAGTCAAGGGTATTTTGGGTATTTGGACATTACAGGTCATTTTGAATTATAGGTCAATTTCACTATCTTGCAGGCTTCAAATGGAGTTTTGTTCAACATGAAAGTTGCTCAAAATGATGTTTTTAGCTTATCCAAGTATCAAGAGTCCATTGATATGGATTATAACAAGCATTGGTTGAAGAAATTTCACAAAAAGACCATTTTAATGAATTAAAAGGGAAAAATTCAAAACAATTGATAATTGAATGATTTCAAGCCAAATTTGTTCTCATTTTGATTGGAAAATAAGTTATAAACAATTTGGAATTATTAGAATTTTCATTTGGGGCTTGGTTCATGGTGTTCCAATTTGTGACTTCATGAACACATCCAAAATCATTCACAAGGCACAACCAAGGTTTCCTTTTTATCCAAAATAATTCACAATGGTTCAAAAAATGGCAAATTGGTACATATTTTGATTGCAAATGACATTCTAAACACAACGGCATTGTTAGAATTTCAATTTGAGTCATATTTAATGGTCATTTTATGGATTGCTTCAAGAGGAATTTACGTACCAAAATCATACCATTAAGCTCCAAACCAATTTTCACAAGTCAAAGTCCAAACCTTACCTTGGGATCCAAGCCTAAGGAGTACTTAAGTGATCTACTCCAAACCAAAAAAAAACTCCTCACAATTTTTATTTTTTATTTTCAAGAATTCTCTCACTCTCTCAATTCTCTCAATTTTCTTCATTCTCCAAACCCTCACCCATAGCTCCTTGTCATCGGATCCATTGATTTTTCATTGAAATCAATGGAATCTTGAGCATAAACCTCCACTCATCATCATTATCAGATCAAGTTTCATAATCAATTTTCGTGCAAATTGAAGTTGGATATTGGAGCGAAAGTTGGAAGCATTTATTCGGATTCATCTTCTTGCAAGAATTATTGTGGATCTTGAAGTTTTCTCTCTAATCTTATTCGGATCTTTGCAAATTCACTTGATCAACGATCACCGGATCAAATCACCGATCCGTAGGTTGGTTTTCCGATTTAATTTAACCATTTGATTGTTGTTTTTTAATGGCATTAAAATTCTGTTTTGTGTGCTGTTTGATTTTAATTCATATAAAATAGAAAAATTGCTTATAAAAATATGAGAAAATTCTTGGATGATCCTTATCATGTCTATGAACTTTGTGCGCAATAGGATTTTAGTTTCGTTTAATTTTCAATTTGATTTCGTTTTTCTCCTTTAGTTGGATAATAAAATGTCAAAAACTGCATAGTTTCTTGCCGATTTTTGTTCTGGAGTTTGGTATAGAATTTGGACTTAATTCTTTGCTGGTTTGCTATAGACATATTAAGGAAATCCCAGAAATTTTTAGGTTAATTTTTTGGTAGCTTTAGGTTCTGTTTTGAACTAGATCTTTAGAGGCTTCCCTACTTGATTTCCCTTTTGACCATTTTTGGTGTGTGATTTCTTTAGTGCCTTTCAGCATAGTTTTAGGCTCTGGTTTTTCTACTATAGATATCTAACATGCTTATATTCCCCAAGAAATTTTACTAGGATTTTAGAATTAGTTTTGGTATTTTAGATCGAATTAATACTTAGGCTAGTCTTAACATGTTCATAACATAGCCTTTCCTTTTGATTGATTTCATTGATGACTTTTAGCATGGGATAAACTTTTCATTCCTTTTGATTGTTGTTATATACATATTGATGTTGCTATGTGATTTTTATCATGATTTTTAAATCATTGTAAATATGATTTTAGTATAGTTGTTTAGGAGTGATTTTTGGTGGATCTCTTTAAGGATACCTTTCAACTTAGGATTTTATTAGAGGACTTAGAGATTGAATTAGGTCCTAATTTTTGAATTGTAGGTCATTAGAAAATGCATGTTCCCATAGAAAAATAATTAGATTTTTAGAATGTGTTTTGATATTTTAGATAGAATATTCAAGTTGCTTGTTCATTTGGTGTTTCAACTTTGGTGATTGATTTAGAATGGACTCAAGTTGGGCTTTTATTGCATAATGGGCTTCTGGATCTTATTGGAGGATATCATGGACATGATGAAGCTTGTGTGAAGTGGCTGGTGGAGCTTGGATTGGAGCTTTTCTTGTCTTTTTTGTTAGCTTTTTGTAGCTTAGGAGATTAGGGCTTTAGGAGAGAGCTTTAGAAATAGATTTTTCTTCAAATAATGGTTGGTTTCATTCCCATTCCATTCCCATCCTATGATTCAAAGTCCTCATGTTAAAAGTCTCATCTCTCCTTAGGAGGGATGTGTGACATTTACAATGAGTAGAACTTTTGAGGATGCATTTCTCTGATGACTGATTGAGTGTCAGATGGGATTCCTTTGGTTTCCTTGTCTGCTTCCCATTATCAAATAATCATCTTGTTGATTCTCTTCATTCTTGGTGGAGCCTATTGAAGATTGAAACTTGAAGATGGAGTATCTCTTTCATTTTCTTGAAGATGATGGACTTGAAGAACAGTTACAGACTGTGGACTGGATTGCTGTCAGAAGATTGCTTTGCTGTGAAGCTGTTGATCTGTTTCCCTGTGTGTCTGTTTTCTTCTTGTGCAACTGTATAGATGTGACTTGATTGGTGTGATGCATTTAGATTAGGTCACGTAGTTGAATAAGCCTAAGAGCATCCTAAGGGTTGATTTTCTCCCCTTGCTTGTATTGCATTAGAGGTTGAGTTTCTCCCTCTGCTTGTATTTTTACTGTATGGCTTTGCTTGCTGGTATTCGGTAGAGTTTCGCTCCCTTGCCTGTGTGGTTTATGGTTTGCTTGATTGCATTCTATTTTCTTCTATTATGTCTGCAGTTATTCATATCTGGCTTGAGGTTGAGACGAGCTTGTGGAGGCTGATACCCCACACACATTTCCTCCCTCACTTGCATCGCATGCATTTTATTTACAGTTGTTCCCTGTATTGTTTACTGATTACTGTTTAAGCTGATGCTTTATCTATTTCTATTTATCATTGACATGATCCCCTAGGAATCTCACTTCCTTTGATAAGGAAGTTATGATTAGAACTTTAGGTTGAAACCTATGCATGATAACATCTAGGAGATCCCTATTTCAAACCTCAACCATAGGATGAATCCTTGGCATGACAACATTAGGACTTGATAGTCCCCCCTTAGTTGAACCTGTTCATTCTCTTCTCATCTCAAAACAAATCAAAATACAGTAATAAGGGTTAACTGACGTCGTACGTTACGAGCCTTAAGCTACTTGAGAAAGGGTTGTCGGAGAGTTTCTTTTTGACAGCCTGGATGTTTAGTATGGCACCCTTAGGGTGACATGCGACGCATTCACTCTCAAGTCATAGTCTCTAGTGCGATATTGGTTGCAAACATCCATAAAAAATAGTTCTTCCGTAAAATACAGAAAACAAACTTCAAACCTTTTTGCCCCGTGGGCCCATGAGTCAAAGGAAGCTTTTCTGAAGAAAAGAGTGTCGTTAACTCCCAGTTCTGCCGTAAACGGTAACGCCTAAGTCTCCAAGGGTCGAGCTGCATACACCAAACTGCTGGAACTGTTTGTTAACCCTACTCGAAAAAACAGATGAATCTGAATTGCTGTAATCCGTATTATCCCGAACTACGTAAGCTCTGATCTCTCATATCTGTTGAGAGTACGTAGGCACAATACTGATGTATTGGCGAGCCACCTTCCCCCATCCGTTTACCCGTAGTTAGCCGAACTATGTTGACTCTGATTTCTCATTCTCTGATGAGAATACGTAGGCATAAAGTGCGACGCTTTGCCGAGTCATTTTCTTTTCTTTTCAAACCAGGCCTTGATAGGTAGATAGTAAAACCAACCCGTCAGATAAACACAACAAGCGTGGATCCCATCGAGTACGATGGACGTGAGGGGTGCTAATACCTTCCCCTTGCGTAATCGACTCCCGAACCCAAACATTGGTTGCGATGACCTTGTCTTATACCTTTTCGTCAGGTTTTTCCGATCGTTTCCTTTCCTGTTCTGAGGGATAAATAACGAAAGGTGGCGACTCTTTTGTTTTGCCGGCACCTTATTTTCGCGGTAGCGACAGCTGGAGACTCTGCTGGGAAATCCAATGGTTCCTATGCGAGTCAATCTGGGGATCCAATGTCCCTTGTGCGAGAGTCAATCCTAGCGCTTGTTTGCTTGTCGTTGGGTGTTTATTTTTTGTGCGTTGTATGTTGTATATTACTGATGTATTTACATTTCCCGCACTATATTATTATCTGTTGCTATTGTGCTGTTGTGGGAGGGGAGCTCTGATGAGTGATAAGCCAGACCCAGGCTTGAGAGCATATACATAGTATTAGAGTGGATTAGTGGTGGACGTGCTTGCTTTGCTTGCATCAGTTCCCATGTAATTCACACTCAGACGAGGTTCTCTTTGATGACTTCTTATCGGTCCTTTGGACTCGAGGGGATGTCGGATCTGAGGATTGTTGACTCTGGGAACCGATCATTTGGGATTCAGCTAAGTGAGGCCGCTTCAAGAGACGATGATGCCACACCTTCTGGGTATCGTACCATCGTTCTTGAAAGTCTGTGACGCTGATGACCGCATAGGATGCCGAACTTGTGTCAATTTAGGTCCATACCCGTGACTGGGAGGGTTTTTGCAGGAAACTTGACTTCCAGCCTACCCGGTATTTTGGTTTTCTCTCGTCAGAGCAAACTTATCCCGTCAGCAGCACAGCAGTAATCAGAGCTTTGTGGGGGCTGTGATCCCGTGTTTGCTGCATCTTGTATTGCATTTGCACAATCATCTTTGCACCATATTGCATATCATTCTCCAGCTAGCCAGAGCTCTTATCCAGCCTTTGTTTTGCTTCAGAGGGTGATTATCCGGTGTTTGGTCTGAGCAAGTGTTGATTGTTAGAGGACGACCAAGGGGTTGAAGCAGATTTGAGCAGGATCAACCAATGAAGTCAGTTGAAAGTTGTTGGTAGTTAGGTCAGAGAGCAACTTCCAGTTTGTTGATACCTTGTCAGGTTTCACTATGACGTCCAATCCTTTGTATGGTTCTATGCCTGATGAAGACTTTCCGCAAGTGAACAACCTTACTGCAACTCGACTTGTACAGCCTTCTGTTGAAGACCGGGATCTACATGAGCAGCTTGTTGTACGAAGTGAACGTTCTCCTTCTATTGATACCTCAGACTATCAGGGTGTTGTTTTCCCTGTGCCAAATTCCCGAAGAGAGGTCCCGATAGCAAAGACTGAAGACCCGAGGGCTCTTGAGTATGCTAAAAGGTTTCGTGTGTTGGATGAAAGATTCAAAGCCTTTGAAGTTAAAGATGTTGTTAACCTCAATGCTGCAGACATGTGTCTGGTTTCTGGCCTAGTGTTACCTCCGAAGTTCAGAGCGTCGAGGTTTGAAAAGTACAAATAAGATAGTTTCCCGAAGCAACATTTGGTGATGTTCTGCCGAAGAATGACTTCATTTGTGCACAACGACAAGTTGATGATTCACTGCTTTCAGGATAGTCTGATTGGGGCATCTCTGAGTTGGTATATGCAGTTAGAGAGTAATCAGATCCGATCATGGGTGGATTTAGCCAATGCTTTTCTGAAGCAGTATGACTACAATCTTGATGTAGCTCCTAGTCGCATGCAGCTGCAAGAATTGTCTCAAGAGAACAATGAACCTTTCAGGAAGTATGTTCAAAGATGGAGAGAATTTGCTGCTAGAGTGTAACCACCGCTTCTAGACCAAGAGTTAAAAGGCATGTTCATAAACTCCTTGCAGAGCCCGTACTTCGAAAGAATGCTTGGAGTTGCACCAAATTTCTCTGAATTGGTAAGGGCAGGAGAGCGCATCGAGTATGGTGTAAAGACTGGAAGAATTTAGAATGTTTCGAGCAGTCAGGCTGGTGAAACCGAATATCTCTGTAGCTTTCGATCTGAAGATGAAACCGTGGTCAATGCAGTCATGACTGATGTTGGGTGTCCTCAAGATGAATCGGTGATATCTGTTGGTTCTTCGTCTTCTCAGCGGTCAGTATCCTCTGTCTCGTTATTCTGGACAGACAATTGTGCCTAGGGCACCACATCGGGAACCTTATGTCGCTCCTCTTGTAAATCCACGAGCCCGTGGCCGAGGTTATCAGAATCAGTGTCAGAATCAGAACCGACCTCGTAACAACTTGGAACGAAGGAATGCTCATTCTCATCCAGTGCCTGTGCCGTATAGTCAGATTCTGCCACATTTGATTCAGAATTCTTTGGTGGAACCTAAAGCTCTTAAGCCCGTGCCAGAGCCTTACCCTCCGGGGTACAATCCCCATGCTCAGTGTGGATACCATGGTGGATCCCCGGGTCATTCAACTGAAGATTGCAAAGCTTTCTAGGCAAAAGTGCAACAGTTGATCGACAAAGGGTGCATTTCCTTTCCAGAAGGAGTTTTGGTTGTGCATGACAACCTCTCAGCTGTCTGAGCTCGCAGATTCAGAGGGTTATTTCCAGAGGCCAGTGGTCCAGACAGGCAGACGTCCTCAACATTGGCAGTCCTCAGACTTTTTATCATTTGCATTTGTAGTTCCCTTTCTTTTAGTTACTACTTGCTGTTAAACATTGTTTGTTTCGAATGGTAATATTGATAAAGTGACTATGCATTTTTATGAATTAATCATGTCGTTGTCACTCATTTACTGCATTGCACTAACACTTGCATTTTATTTACTCCACTTTATCACTATGATTAGTAAAGATTGGAGGGAGGATGACGAAACTGAATACTCATAATTGATGATCGTATGCTTTCGGATAAAATCCTGCCTATGATGTACAGGCATTGTTTCAAATCCCCTAAACACTGGAGACATAAGGAGTTAGTCCCTTGTTAGCCACTTCGAGCCGAGAAGTAGGAGTTTCTTTCGGACTTTTAAACCCTCTCATCTTAACCCGGGGCAGGGTAGTCGTCAGTTAGCTTCACCGAGTGTTCAAGCCTTATAGAGGAGTGTCTCCATTCGAGGACCAATCACAGTTTATTCCTCTCAAGAGGTCGTACCTCGTCAACCGCAGTGGTTAAACCTCACCGATCAGGAGTGAGACGGTTATAACCCTTTCGGAGCAAGCAAGACAACCAGTGTCACACGACTTGTTCCAAGCAAAAGAAAAAGAAAAAAAAGAGAGAGCCCGCTAAGTAAAAAGAAAAGAAAAGTTGGAAAGCAAATACTTAGGCAAAAAACCAGGGCATCCCGCTGGACTTCAAAAGAAATCGAAAAGAACTCAAAAGAGTCAGTCCAGACAAATATTAGGGAATCAAAAGAATAAAGTGAAAGGATCTCAACAGAAAAATCCTCAAACAAGGACCAAGTCGTGTGGATACAGACACTGATCGCGACTTTCTATGTCTAATACAACCTAACTGCAAGTGCACAGTCTATCGCGTAGTAATAATAGATATCGATCCCACAGGGACTCGTAATCAAACTAGTGTTCTCGGGAGTTACTATGTTTAGCTAGGTAGAATATGTTTAAGGGAATAAGATTGTCACTAAAAGGGAACTAAGAATACTATTTAGATTATAATTGATTGAATCGATACGTAGTAATTATGTTCTTCAGGGATTTGATAAGTTACTGGTGTATGAAATAATTTTCAAAGTTTATTTAAGCAGAAAATGGAGATTTGAAGACTCTCGCCTCACGATGGTTATTGACGCTAATCATAATCCTAAGGGCCAAACGTACACTTTCGTATCCCGTTCGGGGTTAAAATTATTTTTTGGAAATCTCTAAGTTCTAATTCATTTTAAAGTGCTTTCGCTGTTATTAAAACAAATGCCTAGTGTTTACTATCTGACCTTACCGCAACTTTCGCTTGTTGGTTCGTATCTTAATTAATTTTCCACTTTCGTGGCAAAACTACTTTTAAATAAGTTCTCGCTTTCGCGACGAAGTTTATTTAGTAAATCAATTTTAAACACTCAGACCATAAATTACTTTTTGAAAAGAAAGTTTTTCAACTAGTTGTTATCAAATCCCATTCGAATTATTACTACATATCGATTACCTAAGTTTAGCTAGACATGGATTTTGGAAAGATAAAATATAAATAAGAATAATAAATAATAATTTGCATTATAATAAAACTGAAGTCGATCAAAATGAAAACCTGTAAATATGCCAATTGGCCTTTGGGCAGATCCTCCACAGATGTTGGCAGGATTCTGGTCTTTAATGCCAATTTGATCGTACAATAAAATAGAAATTACAGAAGAATGAAAATGGGAATACAGAAGAAATAAAGAGAAACGAATAAGAATATAAACTGGAAAATAATGCTCTGGAAAGTAAATTCGGCAGCACTTCGTGGTATGAATGCAGCACCCTTTCTGAAGTCCCCTGCTTCCCTTTTTATAGAAGTGGAATCCCAACGGTTATCACTGAAGATGATGGACCTTGAGGCAGATAATTTAGGGAGTAGTGGTCCATTCTGTGGGAATTGGAACTGATCCTTTGACGTGTAATCTGAGTGGGGCGTTTTTGCCTGCATGACGGTCGTCACAAGGTGTGACGGTCGTCACCCGTGTGACGGTCGTCATGAAGCTGTGACGGTCGTCACATCAGCAAAAACATCTTGCTGCGCTTTTCATTGTGTTTTCACTCCTTTTTCGTCCATATTTCATCTAAGATTGCTTCTTTTCTTCATGTTGCCTTGTTTAGACGTGATCGTTGAATACCTGCAAAACATCAGACAAATACACAGAACTAACCCGAAATCGGATCGAAAACGGTTATATTTTAGTTGAATTATGCATGAAAATATCTATATGATTTGTGTTATCAAACTCCCCTAAGCTTGAATCTTTGCTTGTCCTCAAGTAAAACATGGAAAAGTCGGCAAGCACGAGGCAGCTTCTTCGTTCGCAGAGTTTGGAAAAACCGGGATTCTTGGTAGGAACAAGACGAGTATCATGACGACACTGGACTTCAAGTCTTCGGAGGTCTCCTTTTTATGCAAATCGGTCTCAGTCATGCTACTGTATCTTGGTGTCAAGGTTCTCGCGGCAAGTTCACCCTGTTTGTTCTAGCGCAATCACATTAAGCCCGTTGTCCGCACACTTTCATGGCAAGTCGACCTGTTAGTGAATATGATCTCATTTCTGTTTTTTGATCTTCTTCTTTGATCATAATTTTATGTCATTGATTTTCAATGAGTTTTTCGTGCCGTTGGGCTAAATGCTCGGGTGAGGAGCACCTAACTTAGAAGGAAACGTGTCTTATATTTTTGGGCTATTTAGCTCTCTTTTCATGATTTTTCATCTTTTTGGAGATCATACACTTATTTGCATCGGTCGCTCGCTTAGAAGAGTTTTAGGATGGTGCTAACTGCTAGTATAAACTACTTGGGGTTGAGTTTGCGTAGACACTTGAGACTTTGGTACACGTAGGTAGTGAAACCGACTCACATAAACTAGAGATCTAAGGTGTCTGGACGATACTGGTTTTGTTAGAACTGTCGTTTCCTCGGAGTTTCAAAACTTGTTTTGAACTCAGGTGCATTCTCGTGGTGCTTTTGCTTTTGAGGAACGAACTAAAATTTTTGTTTACGTTGAATAATGTGGGGATTGTTTGCGTAACGGGAAAAATATATAGACGAGCTTTATTTGCTAGAAATAGAAAGTGTTAAAACTAAAATTCAAAGTGCAGTGAAATGGAAATAAAGAAAATAGAGGAAATTCAGAGTATAGTGGAATGGGAATAAGGCTCCACTCCCACACTATCTCGATCAGTGTCCTCACTGATTCTTGAAGCATGCGAGAGGGAGATACAACTGAAAATGAAAATACAAATAACTGAAATATAGTAAACAATGAAGGAAAAAATGAAAATCTAGTCACGGCCTCTGTCACGTCCGCGCTGGCGTCCTCTGGCTCTGGCAAGGGCTACTCGGTCCTCATAACTCATAGCTCCGGTGTGGTAGACGATGTCTCGGAGTCCTTCAACCTGCAAGGCCAGATTCGCTAGGCTCTCAGTGATCGTAGCTTGGCCGGTGTGAAGTTGTTGCATTTGAGTCCGGTGCCAAGCTTCGAACTGGTCAGCTCGCTGATTCTGCTGCTGCAGCATCGTGAGTATCTGTGCCTGCTGGTCTAGGGAGCGGCGGAGGTCCTCTTCTGTGTAGTCTGGCACGGGATGATGACGGCGGCGGCGGGAGGATGTACCTACGGGGGGAGGAGGCTGCGATGCCTCTGGCTGCTCGGACCTGTCCAACTCAGCTTGGATTTCATCGTCAGAGCCGTGAGTGTGGTCCTGAGTGGGAGCAGTGGCAGCAGGAGGGGCAGTGAGGTCGAATAACCAGTTGGTACGGTCCTCTGGATGGATGCGGGTGCGGGACGGAAGGATGATTCTTCGGACGGTCTTGCCACGCACAACCAGATGGTATTTGCCGTCAGCTCGGGAGCGGATGAGATGGGAGGCTCTGCAGTGGTCGGTGTCAAGGAACACCGAGGGGATGGACTGGAGGTGCTGGAGGCGGTCGCCAAGGTTCAGCCCAAGTGCAATAGCAGTGACAATCCCGCCAAAGTAGAATGGCTTCGAGCCATGGTTGCAGTTGGCCTGAATATGAGCCAGCAGAAATGGAGCAGCGTTGACAGGTTCATTGTTGAAGACGCAATGAAGAAAGAAGAGCTCTTTCGAGTTCACTTTATGGTTGATGTCTCTGGCGAAAATAGTGTTGCTCAGCGCTCTGTGAAAGTACCGGATGGTTAGGTTATGGATATGAGTGGCGTGTAGGGATTCCCAACCATCGGCATTGAGGCCGGTCAACTGATACCACAGCGCGAAAGCTTCGTGCTGGAACTGATCGGTGATGTGGCGATGAGCGTTGTCGCCGCGAGGTAGCTGCAGGATGCTGGCAATTGATTTTAGTTCACCTGATAGTTGACGCCAAACATCCGGAAGCAAGCGGGACCTGAATGCTGGTTAAGTTCGCCGCTTGATGTGGCGTAAGTGAACGAACTCAAGAACTCAAGAGTGAGTTGTTCGTACGTTGGCTGTGGGTTAGTGCAGGGGTTCCAGATGCCTGCTCTCTGAAGCATCCAGGTTACACCTTCAAGGAGTCCGAGCTCCGTAAGCGATGGAAGGTGCGGATAATGAGTCGGCTGGAGCGACCTTTGATGAAATGCGATGTAGTTTGCTCGTTGTCTTTCGCCTAAGTCTCCTTCACTGAAGGTAATGTTACTGATATCTGGGGTTTCTGCATTCCTTGCCATTGTTGGAAGATGGAGAGGTTTCTGAGGTTTGGGGTTTTTCTGCAGAGAGGGAAAAACTGACAGAAGTGTGGTTGAAAGGTTTAGATTTAAGTAGAAATATAGAATTCAATGTGGGGAGGACGAAAATATGTAGTGGGGTATGAGTTAGGATGATTGAAAGTGATAATGGGGGGAAGTGGAAGAGAACACGAACCCTGTTTTATCAGATATCAGTTTTTGACTGCGTAACGGTCGTCACGTAGGTGTGACGGTCGTCACCTGCGTGACGCTCGTCATGAGGCTGTGACGGTCGTCACAGCAGCAAAATCTGCAGAATGCAGAATTTTGCTTTGAGGGCGTACTCGTAGTGACTTTAAGGCTTAGTATTGATACGGTGATGTAATATAACAGCCAACAAACAACAAATAATGCGAAAACAGAGTAATTGAATAAAAACTAGAATTGAAATAACATAAAATTGAAACAATTGTATGTAGTACATAAAGAAAACTAACAATGCGAAAAATCCAAATGATTAAATGAAACTAACTAGACTAGACTAAACTGAAACTACTGCTAAGAGCTAATAACTAATCTTTTCGTGCCTTCAACTCATCGAATTTCTGTGAATAGTAGTCGAGTTGGTCGCAGACTAGATCCATGAAGCCTACCAGTTCGCTGTGCATGCTTGCGATGTCAGCTTTTACATTAGTCAGAGTTGTATCGACGTCGTCCAATCTGAGTAACACGACATCCATTTTGTCGGTGGTTTCCTTAGGGATAGGCTCAGGATAAGTGTTGTAGTGCGGAGGAGTCGTAGGGTCTACTTCAGTTTCAGATACAGCGTCCTCATAGTACATATAGTCGTGTGCCTCAGAGATGTGGTCATTGTCATACATATAGTTCTGTGGTGTTGAATGTGGTGAAGGAGGTCCCATAGGCTCATCCAATTCATAGAGCCAGTTATCCTTGTTGTGGATGTTTGTCATCAGATGATCAGGCAGTGTGAATAGCTGTACTGGTTTTTCGTTAATGAGGTACTCATACGGTCCAGGTCCCATAGTTCCTAAGATGCGCTTGTTAAAGCAGAATTGTATGTTCATTGGTCGGATGGTGCCAAAACGAGTGCTGGCATTTAAATGGAATCTAAGGCCAAGTTCGTGGGCAATCATTGTTATCAGGCCTCCTATAAGAATAGGTGTCTGAGGTTCCAGCGTGAGGCGTTTGAAAGATCTCATCATGAAAGGCACTGCATTTACTGTCCATCCCTGAGAAGCACAGAACATGATGAATAACTCCTCCTTAGATACTGCAGTAATATTTTCTTCTTTTCCAAACAAGGTGTGAGCTAGTATCTTATGGAAGTATCTGAAGGCTGGGTTGTGAATGTCATCATTATACATTCTGTCTGGTTCAGGGTGATAGTCGCCTGTGATTCTACCCCAGAATTGATCGAGTTGAAAATCAATGTCGTCATCTTTTGCACTGATGAACACATGCGGTCCGCTAGGGAATCCTAGGAGGTTGGCTAGTGACATCCGGCTATGGGTTTGGTCCATTCCAAACAATCGGAAGGTAATCAGCTCTGTGCTGGATCCAAAGCCATAATTGGGCGTGTATCTGAAAGAACTAAGGAATTCATAGGTAAGATCCTTATAGGTAGCAAAACGTGTTTTCAGAGCAGTGTTCTCCCAACCCAGTTGATTGAACAGGTATTGAATGCTATCTGTGATTCCTAGTTTATCCATAGTAGCCTTATCATAATACAGTGTTAAGGCGAATTCTCTTTCGGTCAGTGCTGCAAATCTTGCCTTTTGAGCTAGTCCTCGGAAGTGAACCTTCGTGAAGTCGTATTCGGCCATACTCGCAAGTAATTCGGAGAAAACAGAAGGAATGTTTTGAAGACTTTTTAAAAATCCTGAAAAGTTTAAGACAGGAAATTGAAGTTAGGATTTTTAGAAACGAAAAGCGGTAGAAACAAAAGACAAAAGAGGAAAAATAAAATAGAATATGAAAACAAACGAAAGTAGAAAGTAGTAGTAATTATAAGTTTAGAATTTTTGTTGGATTTTCAAAGTGGACTTTTAAAGAAAAATGAAATGCAATAACGAGGGAAATTTGGGTTGCCTCCCAGTAAGCGCTATTTTTAACGTCTAAAGCCTGACGATAGCTTGGTGAGAAGCTATTCGGGTGTCTGAGCTGGAAGCTCAAGCAATGTTATATTGCTGACTTGAGGACTGTTGTCGTTCTTATTGTAATGTTTTAGACGTTGCCTGTTTACGATAAATGGTGCATTTGTCTTATCAGTGATTTCAACAGCTCCACTCTGAAGTACTTTAGTCACTTCATAGGGTACAGACCACCTAGATTTTAGTTTACCTGGGAAGAGTTTTAATCGTGAATTAAAGAGCAATACGATGTCTCCCACACTGAATTGTTTCCTGATTGAACGTTTATTATGCCACTTTTTAGTTCGTTCTTTGTAGATACGGGCATTTTCGTAAGCGTCTAATCGAAGTTCTTCTAACTCGTGTAAGTTCAAGATTCGCTTTTCTCCTGCCTCGGTGTAGTTGAAGTTGAGTGTCTTAATGGCCCAAAAGGCCTTGTGCTCTAACTCTACAGGGAGATGGCAGGATTTACCGTAAACTAATTTGTAGGGGGTGGTTCCTATTGCTGTCTTAAATGCGGTCCTATAAGCCCATAAAGCTTCTTGTAGCTTCGACGACCAATCTTTCCTTGAGGTAGTGACAGTCTTTTCCAAGATCTGTTTTATTTCTCTGTTCGAGACCTCTACTTGTCCGCTAGTTTGCGGGTGGTAGGGTGTAGCTACTCGGTGTCGGACTCCATATTTTGAGAGAAGTTTATCGAATATTCGCGATATGAAGTGAGATCCTCCCTCACTAATGACGAGTTTGGGTACACCGAATCTAGGAAAGATTGTGTTTTTGAAAATTTTGATTACTACTCGTGCGTCGTTTGTTGGAGCAGCTATGGCTTCTATCCATTTAGACACGTAATCGACAGCGACGAGTATGTAGTTATTTCCAAAAGAAGGTGGGAATGGTCCCATGAAATCTATTCCCCAGACGTCGAAGATTTCTACCTCTAAGATTCCTTTCTGAGGCATTTCATCGCGTCGTGAGATGTTACCAGTTCGTTGGCATCTATCGCACTTTTGCACAGCGATGTGAACGTCTTTCCAGAGATTAGGCCAGAATAAGCCGGCTTGGAGAATCTTAGCGCACGTCTTGGATGTACTAGCATGACCACCATACGGTGCTGAATGGCATTGGGAAATAATATTTTCTATTTCTTCCTCTGGGACACAGCGATGATATATGTTGTCGGCCCCTCTCTTGAAGAGTAGGGGTTCGTCCCAATAATAGTGTTTCAGATCGTGGAAGAATTTCTTCTTTTGCTGATAAGTAAGATCCGGTGGAAGCACGCCCGCAGCGAGGTAATTAACGATGTCAGCATACCAAGGTAATGTGACTTGGGCATAGACGGCTTCTACGGCTTTTTCGAATTCTGGATCTTCCGAGATTGAATTGGGTGTGTCACTTTCTAATTTGGCTATCAGACGTTCGTACGGGAAATCGTCATTTATCGGTACTGGTTCATGTCTGATGCCCTCTATTCGGGATAAGTGATCTGCAACAACATTCTCGGTTCCTTTCTTATCTTTGATTTCTAAGTCAAACTCTTGTAATAACAGGATCCATCTCAATAGTCTTGGTTTGGCATCCTTTTTGCTTATTAGGTACCTTATGGCAGCGTGGTCTGTGTATATGATGATTTTTGCTCCTACTAAGTAAGAACGGAATTTGTCAAGCGCAAATATAACTGCTAGAAGTTCCTTTTCTATGGTAGCGTAGTTCATTTGGGCAGGATCTAAGGTTCTACTGGCATAGTAGATGGCGTGGAGTTTCTTGTCCTTCCTTTGTCCTAGAACTGCGCCTACAGCGTAATCACTCGCGTCGCACATGATTTCGAACGGTAGTCGCCAATCGGGTGGTTGCATGATTGGTGCGGTGATAAGGGCTGATTTCAATGTTTCGAATGCTTTTAAGCAGTCGTCGTCGAAGACGAACTCAGCATCTTTCATTAACAGGCCGGTCAGAGGTTTTGTGATTTTCGAGAAATCTTTTATAAATCTTCTGTAGAAACCGGCATGTCCTAGAAAAATCCGTATTTCTCGTACGGATTTTGGAGGTTGGAGATCTTTTATAATTTCTATTTTAGCTTTGTCTACCTCAATCCCTCTATCTGATATGACGTGTCCTAGAACTATTCCTTGTCGGACCATAAAATGGCATTTTTCCCAATTTAGGACAATGTTTACTTTTACGCAACGTTCTAGTACCATTTCTAGGTTTTGTAAGCATCCTTCGAAACTTTGTCCACATACCGAGAAATCGTCCATAAATACTTCCATAATGTCGTCTATGAAATCTGCGAAGATTTCCATCATGCATCTTTGGAAGGTTATTGGAGCATTGCAGAGTCCGAACGGTATTCGGCGGTAAGCAAAAGTGCCATAAGGACAGGTGAATGTAGTCTTTTCTTGGTCATCAGGATGGATGGGAATTTGGAAGAATCCTGAGTAACCATCTAGATAGCAGAAATATGAATGTTTGGCTAATCTTTCCAACATTTGGTCTATGAAGGGTAACGGGAAGTGATCTTTGCGCGTAGCTTTGTTAAGTTTCCTATAATCAATACACATCCTGCTTCCAGTCACGACTCTTTTTGTTATTGATTCGCCTTTTTCGTTTTTAACTATTGTGACTCCTCCTTTCTTTGGTACGACGTGAACTGGGCTAACCCATTCACTATCGGAGATCGGATAGATGATTCCTGCATCTAGCAATTTCTTTACTTCATCTCTGACTACAGTGCTCAGGATGGGGTTCAGTCTTCTCTGATGCTCTCGAGAGGTTTTAGAGTCTTCCTCTATTGTAATTCGATGCATACAGATTGAAGGGCTTATACCTTTTAGATCGCTTATGTTATAGCCTAACGCGGTGGGGTACTTCTTTAGGACTTCTAATAGTTTTTCGGTTTCTGGTTGTCCTAAGTCGGCGTTGACTATCACTGGTCTTTTTAGTTCATCGTCTAGAAATTCATATCTAAGGTTTTTGGGTAGTGTTTTAAGTTCTAAAGATGGGTTCTTCGGACCTGGCATATGGTTTGGGGTCAGTGCTAAGCTTTCGCTTAGGCTGTCGTCTTTATACGGTTTACGCCAATTATCGTCTTCAGAAATGTCAGGTATTTGAATCTTTATTATTTCTGAATACGTGGTCTCTTCATTTTCAAGTTCTCTTATGCATTCGTCAATTTCGTCTACTAAATAGCAGGTATCGTCTATTGCTGGTGCTTGTAAAAACTTGGTGAGAATAAACTCTATCTTTTCTTCTCCTACTTCGAATGTTAGCCTTCCTTTCTTCACGTCTATAATCGCTCCGGCTGTAGCTAGGAACGGTCTTCCTAGGATAATTGGGGTTACAGTGTCCTCCTTGATGTCCATGATTATGAAGTCGGTTGGAACGTAAAATTGTCCTATGCGTACTGGAACATTTTCCAGTATTCCGACGGGGTATTTTACTGATCGGTCAGCTAATTGAACAGACATTTTGGTTGGTCTGAGGTCTCCCATATTCAGCTTTTTGCATATAGATAAGGGCATAACACTGATACTGGCTCCTAAATCGCATAGAGCTTTGTCTATTACGAACTTTCCTATGACGCAGGGTATGGAGAAACTACCTGGGTCTTTTAATTTAGGAGGCATGCGGTTTTGAATAATGGCGCTACACTCTGCAGTAAGTGTAACTGTTTCGTTATCCTCGATCTTTCTCTTATTCGACAGGATTTCTTTGAGAAATTTAGCGTATGACGGCATTTGAGTTATCGCTTCTGTAAAAGGGATAGTAATATTCAGCTGTTTAAGGAGCTCTACAAATTTCTTAAATTGTCCTGAAGTTTTGGAGTTTATTAGTCTTTGAGGATAAGGAATAGGTGGTTTATATGGCGCTGGAGGTGCTTGAGTTTTTTCACTTGCGGTATCCTCCTTCTTCTCTAACTCAGATTCCTTTTCTGCTTGTCCAGTTGGTTTTTGTTGCATGGCTGAGTTTTCGGTCCTCGGATCGATCGGTTCGTCCAATTCTTTTCCACTTCTTAGTATCACAGCATTGGCTTGGCCTTTTGGATTCTGTTCGGGTTGTCCAGGAAATGTGCCAGCAGGTGCGGCAACAGAGGCTTGTTGTTGAGCCACTTGTGATATCTGTGTTTCTAACATTTTGTTGTGGGTGGCTAAAGCGTCTACTTTTCCTGTCAACTGTTTAATTTGCTCGCTAGTGTGTATGTTTTGATTCAGGAACTCTTTGTTTGTTTGAGCTTGAGTAGCTATGAACTTTTCCATCATCAATTCGAGGTTCGATTTCCTAGGTGCATTCTGAGCAGCTGGTTTCTGATATCCTGGCGGAGCAGTAGGCATTTGCAATGCATTTTCGCTTTTGTAAGAAAAGTTTGGATGATTTCGCCAACCTGGGTTGTAGGTATTTGCCTAGGGATTTCCTTGAGCATAATTTACCTGGTCTGGTGGGATTCCGGCTAGCAATGGGCATTCGGGTGCATTATGAGTGGTGCTTCCGCATAACTCGCAATTTGGAGTTACTGCAGCGACAGTCGCAGTGGGGTTAACGGTCAGACTATCAATCTTCTGTGCTAGAGCATCTACTTTAGCATTGAACTTTTCAAGGCTGCTGATTTCGTACATCCTACCTTTCGCTGTGGTTTTCTCAGTTGGAGTGCGTTCACCTCCCCATTGGCAATGGTTTTGTGACATGTTTTCTATCAATTGATAGGCTTCATCGTATGGCTTATCCATAAGTGCACCGCCCGCGGCAGCGTCTATTGTCAATCTAGTATTGTATAGAAGCCCATTATAGAAAGTATGGATTGTCACCCAGTCTTCTAGACCGTGGTGAGGACATGTTCTCATCATATCTTTGAATCGTTCCCATGCTTCGTAAAGAGATTCAGTATCTTTCTGTCGAAATCCGTTGATTTGAGCTCTAAGCATAGCAGTTTTGCTTGGCGGAAAATATCTCGCTAAGAAGACGTTCTTCAATTGCTCCCACGTCGTAACGGAGTTGGATGGTAACGATTGTAACCATGTCCACGCTCTGTCTCTAAGAGAGAATGGGAAAAGACGAAGTCTTATCGCGTCTGGAGTTACTCCATTTGCTTTCACTGTGTCTGCATATTGTACAAACTTCGTTAGATGTTCGTTCGGATCCTCAGTTGTGTTTCCTGAGAATTGGTTTTGTTGTACAGCCGACAACAATGATGGTTTCAGCTCAAAATCATTTCGGGTAATAGTTGGGGCAGCAATGCTACTTCTAGGCTCTATCTGAGATGGTGTAGCGTATGCCTTCAGCGGTTTGTTTGGAGGTCCTTCAGCCATCTCTGGTTCTTCTTCTTCTGATTTGGGAATGGGAGTGAGAGGTTAGGGAGTGTTATGTTTGAGTTGTTTGAGTTGGTACTCAATGATTCTACTTCTTAAATGTAAGAAGCGTTCTAGTTCTGCGACCGAAGGTTTTACGATATCGCTTTGCGGGTGATTTCTTGGCATACAATCGATAGAACTAGTAAAGGAAAAATGAAAATTGTTAACCTAGTCTACACGGCGTAACAGAAGGTTACACTATTGACTAAACGGGTCCCCGGCAACGGCGCCAAAAACTTGATCGCGACTTTCTATGTCTAATACAACCTAACTGCAAGTGCACAGTCTATCGCGTAGTAATAATAGATATCGATCCCACAGGGACTCGTAATCAAACTAGTGTTCTCGGGAGTTACTATGTTTAGCTAGGTAGAATATGTTTAAGGGAATAAGATTGTCACTAAAAGGGAACTAAGAATACTATTTAGATTATAATTGATTGAATCGATACGTAGTAATTGTGTTCTTCAGGGATTTGATAAGTTACTGGTGTATGAAATAATTTTCAAAGTTTATTTAAGCAGAAAATGGAGATTTGAAGACTCTCGCCTCACGATGGTTATTGACGCTAATCATAATCCTAAGGGCCAAACGTACACTTTCGTATCCCGTTCGGGGTTAAAATTATTTTTTGGAAATCTCTAAGTTCTAATTCATTTTAAAGTGCTTTCGCTGTTATTAAAACAAATGCCTAGTGTTTACTATCTGACCTTACCGCAGCTTTCGCTTGTTGGTTCGTATCTTAATTAATTTCCCACTTTCGTGGCAAAACTACTTTTAAATAAGTTCTCGCTTTCGCGACGAAGTTTATTTAGTAAATCAATTTTAAACACTCAGACCATAAATTACTTTTTGAAAAGAAAGTTTTTCAACCAGTTGTTATCAAATCCCATTCGAATTATTACTACATATCGATTACCTAAGTTTAGCTAGACATGGATTTGGGAAAGATAAAATATAAATAAGAATAATAAATAATAATTTGCATTATAATAAAACTGAAGTCGATCAAAATGAAAACCTGTAAATATGCCAATTGGCCTTTGGGCAGATCCTCCACAGATGTTGGCAGGATTCTGGTCTTTAATGCCAATTTGATCGTACAATAAAATAGAAATTACAGAAGAATGAAAATGGGAATACAGAAGAAATAAAGAGAAACGAATAAGAATATAAACTGGAAAATAATGCTCTGGAAAGTAAATTCGGCAGCACTTCGTGGTATGAATGCAGCACCC
The DNA here is from genome assembly GCA_963859935.3 of Lathyrus sativus. Classification (NCBI taxonomy): domain Eukaryota; kingdom Viridiplantae; phylum Streptophyta; class Magnoliopsida; order Fabales; family Fabaceae; genus Lathyrus; species Lathyrus sativus. The sequence continues at coordinate 286,557,215 of OZ012738.1, forward strand.
TTTCTGAAGTCCCCTGCTTCCCTTTTTATAGAAGTGGAATCCCAACGGTTATCACTGAAGATGATGGACCTTGAGGCAGATAATTTAGGGAGTAGTGGTCCATTCTGTGGGAATTGGAACTGATCCTTTGACGTGTAATCTGAGTGGGGCGTTTTTGCCTGCATGACGGTCGTCACAAGGTGTGACGGTCGTCACCCGTGTGACGGTCGTCATGAAGCTGTGACGGTCGTCGCATCAGCAAAAACAGCTTGCTGCGCTTTTCATTGTGTTTTCACTCCTTTTTCGTCCATATTTCATCTGAGATTGCTTCTTTTCTTCATGTTGCCTTGTTTAGACGTGATCGTTGAATACCTGCAAAACATCAGACAAATACACGGAACTAACCCGAAATCGGATCGAAAACGGTTAGATTTTAGTTGAATTATACATGAAAATATCTATATGATTTCGTGTTATCAGACACCGAAAACGAAAGAGGAGTATTTGTCACTCTGTAAACCTGGCGAGTTCCTTAACCATTGTTCCTAACATTCCTCGTAGAGGCGAGCGCTCATGCTAGGTTAAATGAACATTAGGATCGGTGATCATCACGTAGAAGGGGTGGGTACGAATCATGACTTGAGCCCAATATCCTTTGTTTCACGAACCGTGAACCCGACCATGATACAACCCTTAAAAGACCTAATTGAGGCAGGGTTTATTCTGAAAGCGCATTACGATAAGGTTGAGTAACCTGACTCCTACATGATTTTCTAATCATATCCTTGTTGTATTTTTCACTGATTAAATCAGCATTGCGTTTGAACTGTTGGTTCATTCGTCACTCACTATCATGACACGTAAATAGGTGACATCATTTTTTCAAAATCTGCATAAACACTGCATTAAAATTACCATTCGTGAATAAATAATTTTAATTGCAGGTCAGTAGTTGATATGAAGGAATTCCAACAGGGAATAGTCAAACAAGACTGAATCGTTAGTAGTCTGGATCAGAATGGTATACTGCGAAGCCCTGTGAATTTGGGGCATTGACTTCCAGTGAGTTTGGAATCAGTTGGTCTGAGGACAAGTCCTGAAGCATCGGTTGATTATGGTACAGTTTGTTCAAGAAGCAGTTGATCAAAAGTGAATCTTCTCGAGACCCAATCAGGGGCAGTTATCCAGAACTCCTGTGATTTGAGGGTAGATCCCTCCAGTGTTCAATCAGGGTAGGTTAAGTCGCTCAACGCTCGTTCAGGGGAAAGCTACTTCAGGAGTATATTGAAACCACCCATGCTGAGAGTTGGTTAGTTGAGGATGAATCCTTCCGTTGCACAAATGTCGGGGCAAGCCATCTCGAGGTCGCCTCATGGCAAGCTGCTTTCTGTTCAGAATAAATTTCCCCAAGAGTCGGATTGGGGCAAGTTGAATTGCGCTGGGGCAAGTTGTTCATGCGAGTTTATTCACCCCAGCAAGAGTTGAGTGTCGGGGAATCGTGTCATTACCCTACCAGATAACCTGAACCTTATGAAAAGGCCTTGCTGCCATTGGATTGTTTTCCTACAGCCTAAACTTGTTACTTACCGTGTAACCAAAGTCATTTCCAAAGCCCAGTTTTCGCCTGGCAAACCCCCAAAGCCCAGTCCTCGTCTGGCAAACCTGTAACCAGTTGTCGCCTGGTCCGCCTTTCTCAGAATACCAGTTCTCGTCTGGTGCGTGTCAGCTTTTAAACCAGTTCTCGTCTGGTCGCCTTTTCCTTGACCTACTATTTAACCAGTTCTCGTCTGGCTAACGCAGTTTTAAAGCCCGATTCTCGTCTGGCAAACCAGAAATCAGTTCCTGTCTGATATCCAAAACCTAGAAGTCAGTTCTCGTCTGACAACTTAAACCCTTTTGCCACCAGTTATCGTCTGGTAGTCTACCTTCGAATGCTAGTTCTCGTCTAGTATGTCCCCTTCAAATCCACTTTTGTTGGTAACTAGAAATAAATCCCTATCACCATAAACCTATCCCTAAACTAGAAAAAGCCTAATTGTACCTGGCCCCATATTCCCGGTGACATGTGCTATCACGTTCCCTGACACGAGGCTCGAATGATCTTAGTTCTCCATGATTGGTGTTCTGTATTCCCTTAGGGGGTGAAGTTGTTAAATCAGGAAATTTTCTTCAGCAGAGATGTATAGTTAAGATCGACCCTCCTCAGTTGTTTGAGGTTGCAGCAAGTTGAGATTGCACTTGTCCTTTATCATAGTAGGGTCAAGATTATCCTTAGCAGGGAGAGATTGATGTCCCCGGCAGAGTGTAGCCATCCCCGACAGATTGATTGTACATTCCCAATGGTTTAGGATCGAAGTTCTCCCTAACAAGCGGATTTGGGTTTATTTCCCCAGCACTGGGTCAGGGTGCAGTTTCTCGTAGGAGACCGTTCACAAGTGTTCAGCCCTCGATAACGCAGACTGAAGTCTCCAGCGGAATTGAAAGTCCCCCACAGAGTTGTATTTTCCCCGGCAGATAGGAGTGATTCCAGCATCCGGTTACCCTCCTCAGCCGAGTTTGCAGTTCCCCAAGGGAGCCGAGTCCTTGGAAGCCGTTGAAGCCATGATTGGTTCTCTCCAGTAGAGTGTTGAATAGCTGATGCTGTTTTCCCCCATCGGAGTCGTTTTCTCCCGGAAAGTTTTGCCGCGAAGGCCGTGCAGTTTATTTCTGTGACTGATATCGTTTCCTCAACTTGTGGTTCGTTTACCTAATCGAGCAAGTATAGGTTCTCGAAGAACCTTACTCCCCTGCAGCAGTCGTCTGGAGTTCGTTTCCCCAGGTTTTGTCCAATTGAGATTGGCGTGACTTCTTCTCCTCGGCAGGATGATTCCTCCTCCCTACCAGAGTGGTTCTTTCTCCTCGACCGGAAGACCTTCCCTTCAGCATTTATTTTGCTGATAGGGTCGTAGCATTTTGCATGATTGCATAGCATTTACCCTAAACGCGTAGCATTTCCACCGTGTGAAGCATTGCGCCATTGTCAAACATATGCATATGAAACATGAGCTAGGTCGTTACCGTTCTTATTTTGCAAGTGTTCCTTCACGGAATGGTTTGCTCAAGGTGATTCTTGAATTTTCCAGTGAAGGTGTTTGCTTAAGAGGATTCTTAAAATCCCCGGTGAAGTCGCCAGAGAGGGTTGCTCAAGTTGATGCTTAGAGTCCCCGACAGAGTGTTTGCTCAGGATGATTCCTGAAATCTCCAGCAGAGTTATTGGTCCAAGAGGGTTCTTGAAGTCCCCGACGGAGTTGTTTGTCCAAGATGATTCTTGAAGTCCTCAGCAGATTTAATTCATCCAGAATGAACTCTGGATCTCTGAAGCAGAGTTACTTGATAGTTCTCCAGAATCCCCAGCGGAGATGTGTCATCCCAAGCAGGTCTTAAACATAGAAGTTGAAATTTCCTTGAAGACTTGATGATTGAAGTCCGGCAGCGGTGCCAAAACCCCAGACTTACTGATGAAGTCTAACTGCGATGTCAAAGCAGTTCTCCCAGCTGACGCGGAGTGCCTGACAGAAAAAGAATGTATATTATTATTGGTCCGTGATGGAGGATTCCATTTGAAGACTTACTGATGAAGTCCAGCTGCGATGTCGAAGCAGTTTGCCTAGTTGACGCAGAGTGCCTGACGGCAAAAGATTGTGTATCCTTATTGATCCGTGAATGATTAAGGATCCCATTTCAAGACTTACTGTTGAACTCCAACTGCGATGTCGAAGCAGTTATCTCAGCTGACGCAGAGTGCCTGATGGCAATGGTTTAGGTATACCTATTGGTTCATGATTGATTGATGAGTTTGTTTCCGACTTTCTGATGAAGTCCGGCTGACGCCCGAGATGTTCTGTGAATGCCCGACGGCATAATTAACTTGATTGTTAAAAAGTTCCTAATGACCTGATGAGTCCCGAGGAATCCTTCTGCCGCAGAATGCCTGACGACAATATCAGCTATGTATTGTCGGTTACCGAGTGACCAGTGATCCCTTGATGACTTGAGGAAGAAGCTGCAGCGAAATTGGATAATCATCCCGACGGAGATTTGAGAGTAGCTCTTCACCAGTTACCGAGTAACCGGTGACCCCTTATTGACTTACTGATGAATTCCGACAAAGATGTTCTCGACGTTCCTAGCGACATGATGAGTCCATAGGTGACGATAAGGAATTCTTCTACAATGGCGCAGAATGCCCGACGGCAAAATCAGCCATCATTCACCAGTTACCGAGTAACCGGTGATCCCTTATTGACTTACTGATGAAGTCCGACAAAGATGTTGTCGACGTATCTAGCGACACGATGAGTCCATAGGTGACGATAAGGAATTCTTCTGCTATGACGCAGGATGCCTGACGACATGATCAACCATCCATTTCCAGTTACCGTGTAACCGGTGATCCCTTGATGACTTGAGGACGAAGATCTACGGAAAAATCAGATGATCATCCTGACGGAGATTTGAGATTAGACCCTTCACCAATTCCCGTGTGGCCAATTCCCCAGCAGAGTTGCCGTGCCACTGTCATGCTCAGTTTTGAAGATGTTCCTACCAATCAGAGTATCGTTTACCTGTGCGGTGGCAGATCGCCTGTTGCCGTGTAACCAGTAATCCCTTGATGATTTGAGGATGCAATGATATCAGATAAATCAGAGAATCATCATGACGGAGGTTCAGATCAGTATTTCTCCAGCTAGTTGTCGTGCAGCTATCATTTCAGTTTCCGAAGATTTGTTCCCATCAGAGTACCGTGTACTTGTGCAGTTGGCAAATTTCCGGGTTTGTTGGTATTCAACCGTCTTTTACCTTGATTTTTTGAGAGTCGTTCGCTTCTCACCCAGTCAGGTCCAAGCCGTTTGAATAGGGGCAGCTGTTGCACCCCAAAATTTGCCCAACATTTCTTTACCTAACTTATGTTTCATTTCATTCACATTAGCATTATCATTTGCATTTCATTGACATGGGTGCAGGAGATCAAGAGGTATGATTACCAATCAAGAGCTATACAAGACTGTGAGGCTATCTAAGAATATTATTCAGATTTTCAAGGGTTGATGTCCTTGTCAGAGAAGTTAAAAGATCCTCAGAGAGAGAGAAGCCAAGTTTGTAGGTCTCCTAACTTGAGAGTTGTGGGAAGTCATCAGATGATTCTGAAGCCATGAGGATGGACTTGAGGTCTTGAGAGAGCTCATGAGAAGTGTTAAAGTTCACTTTGAGGCCTAGACAGGTCATTGTGCAAGATTAAAAAGCCTTAGCCATGAGTGGTGCAATTAGGGTTTGACTAGGTCAACCCTAAGTCAGCTAAGGATTTGAAGGAAGTTGAGACTTAATTCAAGAGCCATGTTACCATGGATTGATGCATTGAGATGTTATAAGGATGATTCCAAGGTTAACTCATCATGATTGAAGAGTTTGAGAAGTTTCAGGCTAGGGTTTCTAAGACTTGACAGTGTAAAATCCCCTAGCTTGACCCCTGTCCAGGCCATTTAACTCAAGATATGACTGTCATCTCATCTTGATCCCAACATGATTTTTGTAGGGAATGGTCTTAGCTTTAATTTGAGTACTATAAGTCCTTTATAGGGTTTATAGAACTCGAGTTATGAGCCATACAAGTTACAGGTCATTTGAGACATGTGAGTTTGGAGCTTGAAAGTTACCCAACTTGCATGATACGTTTGCCCTAGAAGGATGATTCCTATGAACTTTTGGTCAACATTAATGTTGTTCCTTATTCTCTTAGATTTTTAAATAGTACTAGAAGTCCATGATTGGATTTGTAGAACTCAAGTTATCGCTTTGACAAGTCAAGGGTATTTTGGGTATTTGGACATTACAGGTCATTTTGAATTATAGGTCAATTTCACTATCTTGCAAGCTTCAAATCGAGTTTTATTCAACATGAAAGTTGCTCAAAATGATGTTTTTAGCTTAGCCAAGTATCAAGAGTCCATTGATATGGATTAGAACAAGCATTGGTTGAAGAAATTTCACAAAAAGATCATTTTAATGAATTAAAAGGGAAAAATTCAAAACAATTGATAATTGAATGATTTCAAGCCAAATTTGTGCTCATTTTGATTGGAAAATAAGTTCTAAACAATTTGTAATTATTAGAATTTTCATTTGGGGCTTGGTTCATGGTGTTCCAATTTGTGACTTCATGAATAAGCTACACATCCAAAATCATTCACGAGGCACAACCAAGGTTTCTTTTTTATCCAAAATAATTCACAATGGTTCAAAAAATGGTAAATTGGTACATATTTTGATTGCAAATGACATTCTAAACACAACGGCATTGTTATAATTTCAATTTGAGTCATATTTAATGGTCATTTTATGGATTGCTTCAAGAGGAATTTACGTACCAAAATCATACCATTAAGCTCCAAACCAATTTTCACAAGCCAAAATCCAAATCTTACCTTGGGATCCAAGCCTAAGGAGTACTTAAGTGATCTAATCCAAACCAAAAAAAAAACTCCTCACAGTTTTCATTTTTCATTTTCAAGAATTCTCTCACTCTCTCAATTCTCTCAAATTTCTTCATTCTCCAAACCCTCACCCATAGCTCCTTGTCATCGGATCCATTGATTTTTCATTGAAATCAATGGAATCTTGATCATAAACCTCCACTCATCATCATTATCAGATCAAGTTTCATAATCAATTTTCGTGCAAATTGAAGTTGGATATTGGAGCGAAAGTTGGAAGCATTTATTCGGAGCAATTCGGATTCGAAGTGTTCGATCTTCATCTTCTTGCAAGAATTATTGTGGATCTTGAAGTTTTCTGTATAATCTTATTCGGACCTTTGCAAATTCACTTGATCAACGATCACCGGATCAAATCACTGATCCGTAGGTTGGTTTTCCGATTTAATTTAACCATTTGATTGTTGTTTTTTAATGGCATTAAAATTCTATTTTGTGTGCTGTTTGATTTTAATTCATATAAAATAGAAAAAATGCTTATAAAAATATGAGAAAATTCTTGGATGATCCTTATCATGTGTATGAACTTTGTGCGCAATTGGATTTTAGTTTCGTTTAATTTTCAATTTGATTTCGTTTTTCTCCTTTAGTTGGATAATAAAATGTCAAAAACTGCATAGTTTCTTGCCGATTTTTGTTCTGGAGTTTGGTATAGAATTTGGACTTAATTCTTTGCTGGTTTGTTATAGACATATTAAGGAAATCCCAGAAATTTTTAGGTAGCTTTAGGTTCTGTTTTGAACTAGATCTTTAGAGGCTTCCCTACTTGATTTCCCTTTTGACCATTTTTGGTGTGTGATTTCTTTAGTGCCTTTCAGCATAGTTTTAGGCTCTGGTTTTTCTACTATAGATACCTAACATGCTTAGGTTCCCCTAGAAATTTTCCTAGGATTTTAGAATTAGTTTTGGTATTTTAGATTGAATTAATACTTAGGCTAGTCTTAACATGTTCATAACATAGCCTTTCCTTTTGATTGATTTCATTGATGACTTTTAGCATGGGATAAACTTTTCATTCCTTTTGATTGTTGTTATATACATATTGATGTTGCTATGTGATTTTTATCATGATTTTTAAATCATTGTAAATATGATTTTAGTATAGTTGTTTAGGAGTGATTTTTGGTGGATCTCTTTAGGGATACCTTTCAACTTAGGATTTTATTAGAGGACTTAGAGATTGAATTAGGTCCTAATTTTTGAATTGTAGGTCATTAGCAAATGCATGTTCCCATAGAAAAATAATTAGATTTTTAGAATGTGTTTTGATATTTTAGATAGAATATTCAAGTTGCTTGTTCATTTGGTGTTTCAACTTTGGTGATTGATTTGGAATGGACTCAAGTTGGGCTTTTCTTGCATAATGGGCTTCTGGATATTATTGGAGGATATCATGGACATGATAAAGCTTGTGTGAAGTGGCTGGTGGAGCTTGGATTGGAGTTTTTCTTGTCTTTTTTGTTAGCTTTTTGTAGCTTAGGAGATTAGGGCTTTAGGAGAGAGCTTTAGAAATAGATTTTTCTTCAAATAATGGTTGGTTTCATTCCCATTTCATTCCCATACTATGATTCAAAGTCCTCATTTTAAAAGTCTCATCTCTCCTTAGGAGGGATGTGTGACATTTACAATGAGTAGAACTTTTGAGGATGCATTTCTCTGATGACTGGTTGAGTGTCCGATGGGATTCCTTTGGTTTCCTTGTCTGCTTCCCATTATCAAATAATCATCTTGTTAATTCTCTTCATTCTTGGTGGAGCCTATTGAATATTGAAGCTTGAATATGGAGTATCTCTTTCATTTTCTTGAAGATGATGGACTTGAAGAACAGTTACAGACTGTGGACTGGATTGCTGTCAGAAGATTGCTTTGCTGTGAAGCTGTTGATCTGTTTCCCTGTGTATGTGCTTTCTTCTTGTGCAACTGTATTGATGTGACTTGATTGGTGTGATGCATTTAGATTAGGTCACGTAGTTGAATAAGCCTAAAAGCATCCTAAGGGTTGAGTTTCTCCCCTTGCTTGTATTGCATTATAGGTTGAGTTTCTCCCTCTGCTTGTATTTTTACTGTATGGCTTTGCTTGCTGGTATTCGGTAGAGCTTCGCTCCCTTGCCTGTGTGGTTTGTGGTTTGCTTGATTGCATTCTATTTTCTTCTATTATGTCTGCAGTTATTCATATCTGGCTTGAGGTTGAGACGAGCTTGTGGAGGCTGATACCCCACACACATTTCCTCCCTCACTTGCATCACATGCATTTTATTTACAGTTGTTCCCTGTATTGTTTATTGTTTACTGTTTAAGCTGATGCTTTATCTGTTTCTGTTTATCATTGACATGATCCCCTAGGAATCTCACTTCCTTTGATAAGGAAGTGATGATTAGAACTTTAGGTTGAAACCTATGCATGATAACATCTAGGAGATCCCTGTTTCAAACCTCAACCATAGGATGAATCCTTGGCATGACAATATTATGACTTGATAGTCCCCCCTTAGTTGAACCTGTTCGTTCTCTTCTCATCTCAAAACAAATCAAAATACAGTAATAAGGGTTAACTGACGTTGTACATTACGAGCCTTAACCTACTTGAAAAAGGGTTGTCGGAGAGTTTCTTTTCGACAGCTTGGATGTTTAGTATGGCACCCTTAGGGTGACATGTGACGCATTCACTCTCAAGTCATAGTCTCTAGTGCGATATTGGTTGCAAACATCCATAAAAAACAGTTCTTCCGTAAAAGACAGAAAACAAACTTCAAACCTTTTTGCCTCGTGGGCCCATAAGTCAAAGGAAGCTTTTCTGAAGAAAAGAGTGTCGTTAACTCCCAGTTCTACCGCAAACGGTAACGCCTAAGTCTCCAAGGGTCGAGCTGCGTACACCAAACTGCTGGAACTGTTTGTTAACCCTACTCGAAAAAACAGATGAATCTAAATTCTCGTAATCCGTATTATCCCGAACTACGTAAGCTCTAATCTCTCATATCCGTTGAGAGTACGTAGGCATAATACTGATGTATTGGCGAGCCACCTTCCCCCATCCGTTTACCCGTAGTTAGCCGAACTAAGTTGACTCTGATTTCTCATTCTCTAATGAGAATACGTAGGCATAAAGTGTGACGCTTTGCCGAGTCATTTTCTTTTCTTTTCAAATCAGGCCTTGATAGGTAGATAGTAAAACCAACCCGTCAAATAAACACAACAAGCGTGGATCCCATCGAGTACGATGAACGTGAGGGGTGCTAATACCTTCCCCTTGCGTAACCGACTCCCGAACCCAGACATTGGTTACGATGACCTTGTCTTATACCTTTTCGTCAGGTTTTTCCGATTGTTTCCTTTCCCGTTCTGAGGGATAAATAATGAAAGGTGGCGACTCTTCTGTTTTGCCGGCACCTTATTTTCGCGGTAGCGACAGCAGGAACCTCTGATACTCATGCCTCCGGTAGCAGGAAGACCTTTGATTATGTATCTTACGGTTCTTGAGAATTTGGTGGGGTGTGTGCTCGGTCAATACGACGAGACAGGTAGAAAAGAGCATGCCATCTACTACTTGAGTAAAAAGTTTATTGATTGTGAGTTGAGGTACTCGATGCTGGAGAAAACATGTTGTACACTCGCTTGGGAAGCTAAGCGTTTGTGGCAGTATATGTTTAACCACACAACCTCATTGATATCGAAGATGGATCCGATTAAGTACGTGTTTGAGAAGCAAGCACTCACTGGAAGGATTTCCCGTTGGTAGATGGTTTTGACATAATACGATATTCAGTATGTTTTCCATAAAGCCATTAAGGGAAGTGTTCTGTCAGAATATCTCGCTCAACAACCGATCAAGGATTATCAACCAATGAAGTTTGAGTTTCCGGATGAAGATATCAGGTATTTAAAAGCCAAAGATTGTGATGAGCCTTTTCCTGACGAGGGTCTTGAGATTGGATCTTGGTGAAGTTTAGTTTTCGTCGGTGCTGTCAACTCATATGGTAACGGGATCAAGGCAATCTTTATTACTCCTCACGGTTCCCACATACCGTTCACTGCTCGATTAACATTCACTTACACCAATAATGAAGCAGAATATGAAGCGTGCATTATGGGTTTAGAAGAGGTCATTGATCTAAGGATCAAGAACCTTGATGTGTATGGCGATTTAGTGTTGGTTGTTAATCAAATTAAGGGTGAATGAGAGACTCATCAGGAAAACCCGGTGTTGTACAAGAATTATGCGAGAATATTGTTACCTTTCTTTGACAAGGTTGAGTTCTATCATGTGCCCCGGGCTGAAAATCAGATGGCAGACACGTTGGCAACATTAGCTTCAATGTACAAGGTGAATTACTAGAATGAGGCTCCGACAATCAGCATTATGCGTCTTGATAGACCTGCTTTTGTGTTTGTTATTAGGGACATGTCAGATGGTAAGCCATAGTTTCATGACATCAAATGTTTTCTCAAGAATCAAGAGTACCCATCTGGGGCATCCACCAAAGATAAGAAGACACTGAGGAGGATTGCGAGTAATTTTTATCTGAACAAGGACGATGTGTTGTACAAGATGAATTTTTACATGGTCCTGCTACGTTGTGTTGATGAGCACGAGGCAAGCTTGTTAATGGAAGAGGTTCACGAGGGTTCATTTGGGACTCATGCTAATGGGCATGCTATGGCCAGAAAATTCTTGAGGGTCGGGTATTACTGGATGACTATGGAATCTGATTTTTTTAAATACACCAGAAAATGCCATAATTTCCAAATTTATGCTGATAAGGTGCATGTACCACCTACTCTTCTCAATGGATTAGCATCTCCTTGGCCCTTTGTTATGTGGGGAATTGATATGATTGGAAAGATTCAGCCAACTGCCTCCAATGGGCATCACTTTATTCTGGTTTCCATTGATTATTTCACAAAGTGGGTAGAAGCAGCCTCGTTTGCCAACGTTACAAAGCAAGTAGTTTCCTGGTTTATAAAGAAGGACATCATCTGTCGTTATGGAATCCTAGAGAGAATAATTACTGATAATCGTTCAAATTTGAATAACAAGATGATGAAGGAGCTATGCTAGAGTTTTAAAATTGAACAACACAATTCTTCTCCATATTGTCCTAAGATGAATGGCGCTGTTGAGGCAACAAACAAGAATATCAAGAAGATTGTGCAGAAGATGGTGGTAACATATAGGGATTGACATGAGATGTTTCCTTTTGCTTTACACAGTTATCGTACTTCAGTGTATACATCGACCGGAGCAACTCCTTTCTCACTGTGTATGGTATGGGGGCAGTCCTACCATTAGAAGTTGAGATTCCTTCTTTGAGCATTCTAGCAGATGTGAAGCTTGATGAAGCTGAATGGGTACGATCCAGGTTGAATCAATTGAACCTTATTGAAGAGAAGAGATTGCCAGCCATTGCACATGGCCGGTTGTACCAAAGCAGGATGAAAAGGGCTTTTGATCAGAGTGCATCCTCTGTGTTTTCAGATAGGCGGCCTGGTTTTGAAAAGGATTCTTCCTCCTCAGACAGATCATCGGGGCAAATGGACTCCAAACTATGAAGGGCTGTATGCGGTAAGAAAGGTTTTCTCTGGTGGAGCCTTGTTACTCTCAACTATGGATGGCGAAGATTTTACATCCCCTGTGAACGCAGACGCAGTCAAAAAATACTTCTCGTAAAAGAGACCCACAGGACAACAAAAAGAAATGTCCATGCAAAAAAGGGAATCCTGGTGAACCACAAACTTAAAAGGTTCGGGCAAAAATTAGGGATAAAAGAAAAGAAGAAAAGAATAAACCCGCAAAGTTGAAAACTTGAAAAGGAAACTTTGGCAAAAATGGGTATCCCGTTGGATTGGAAACCCGAAAGGACGATTGTCATACCCCAAATTTTTCCTACCCGTGTATAGCTTTCATTTCATACATCCACTCACCAACCAACATTCAAAAAATCCTAAAAAAACGTATGTTGTCGCTTCTGCTTGTTGTTCAAGTTCAGGATGTGCAAGTTTGAATTCAAAATAACTCAGTCAAGTGTTGGTTGAAGTTGGGCAATGTTTCTTGGTCAGAAAAGTTTAGATTTATGGAAAGTTAGCTATAGAAGAATCATGTTCTCAGGCTGTACTAAAGCATACATCATTCAGTCAGGGCTTCTGGGCTTATTTGAGTTATATGTGTGAGTCTGGGCATCAGGTTATGATAAGTGCATGTGTTCCATGGCCGAAGATCAACGACGATCATGACATTTTCCAAGTAGGATTTTATGTAGTGTATTGAGGTCCTCGTTTCAAGTCACGACTCTATGATCTCAAGGCAACTTCTTGTTCAAGAAGCTTCACAATGAAGATCATTTTTTAAGATTAATTCAAGGTAAGGATTCAAACAAGGGAAGAATTTGGCTTATGAGATTTGTGGATTAATTTGAGAAATTCATTTGAGTTTTGCAAGCACTGTATCGTTCAAGTTAAATCAAGATTCAATATTGATTCATTTAGTTTCATTGATTATAAGGCACATCGTGTGCGATTTGGATTCAATTGGTATTTTGTTTATCATCATGAAGACTATTAATAATAACCATTACTAATTCGAGATCAAATATCAAAGTATTGGTTAAGATTATTTCAAGGTGCAAGAATAATGTGCAGGGTGTAAATAGTATGTTCAAAGCCCATTTACATTGTCACAAAAAATATGAAAAGGCCCATTATGCAAGACTTGTTTGAGTTAAAAAAAAAACATAAGTAGTAAATTTCCATTTACAAAAAAGAAAAATAGAAAAGAAGTAATTGATTGCACAAGAAAGAGATGCATCAGCACATACAACCTGCAGCAAGGTCAATCACGAAAAAAGCAAAAGTGATTCACAAGGCATACACAACAAAACTGTCCTACAAAGTACATGCTGCTATTATCCACATAACCTGTACCCTTTCCAGCACCAACCCGCAATAATGCAGTGCATATCATTTCATGGAAGCCAACAACACGGACCTGTAGACCATACGGCAATGAAAAATCGAGTTAACAATACACATCCGATAATGCGAAAGAAGAATCATGATGAAAATAACAAACCTTGCCAAGCCATTGCCGACACCATGCAAAATCAAAACAAAAGCAAACATTACAAGCAACAGCAAGTCAATACGCGTCGCTACACCTTCAGCAATGCGAATTAGCAAGAGCCTCGACTAAACCTTGTTCACGATGCATCTGCAGAATGAAGCACATACGAAAAAAATCCTATTAATTGTGATACACAATACCAAAACCGACCCCACTTGTACGATTTGAAAAAACATTACACAACACCTCAGCTCGTTATTTCCCCATTCTTCCACTTCTGCCCTCAATTTCAACTCTATAAACTCAATCCCTTCCCCATTAATTTTGAGGAAGATCTGAGAACCAATGATACTCTGCATAAATTGTTCCCCAATCACTCTTTCCTCAATCACCCTTCAACTCTGAAAAACCATCAACCACCACAAATCTTCCACGCTTAATAAAACCTTCTCCACCCACAATTCTTCGAATCCCATAACAACCACAATATACCCAAATTAGAAACAGAAGAAAGAGAATATGAATAAAATAAACCAAAACCACAAATCAAGAAATGAGGTTGAGAGGAAGAAAAAGTGAGAAATTAAACCATAAACATGAATCGAGACGCAGATACAAATCCATACACATCCGGACGAGGCGGAGACGAAGCTGACAATAGAAGGGTGGATATGTTGCGATGCACATCTGTGTCGAATTCTTCGAGTAGCAGTCCTTGTTCTTCATTCGTTTTGGGGTACTTGATTTGGTTTTTGGAAAAATATGTTATTTTATTTGATTTACTGTGAGTTGTGTTGGCTATTTATCGGTTTGAGCATATGATGAACAATTCTCCAACAGGCCCTACATTGAACTGCTACATCACTCTTTCTCATGTGTGAACTATGGGCTTTAGGCCCAAGACTATCTTTTCATGGCTGACCTTGTTCTCTCAAGCTTTTTTTGTTTCTTTTTTCTTTTGGACAACCATGTTTTGGATGATGGGCTGGGTCGATAAAGTCCATATGATTCCAAACTCTTCACACCTCCAATTTGTTTCAAGCACCCTTTTTTTTTTTAATATATACCTTTTGTTTTTTTGTTAAAAAAAGGAGAGAAAAAGCTTGTTTCTATTGGTTGATTTTTTTTTTAATTATTTATTTTTAATGATTGGTTTGGATTTTATGATTGAATTTTCATTTCTACCTTGATTCTCATCTTAGATTATCTATTTGTTTTTACCTTTGGTCAATGAAGAAGCCAAAAATCATTATTATCGACTTATCGATAAAATAATGATTTAGATGAGACCACACTTATTTCTTCTATTTTCATTTTCTTCTCCATCTTTTTCATTTCAATTTTATTTCAAATTCGATCAATAGAAGTCTTTTATTCGTAAATGTTGATTAATCGAGGTTGTTAACCTCATTATTTCAAATTTGTAGAAAATGATCACTGGGATCATTTTCTATACTTTGGGATCATGATAGGTTACCCTCAATTAATTAACACAAGTTTGTGATTAAGACGATATCATTCGTTTTTCGGTCCATGTGACACGATTACATTGGAGAATGATCCTCAATATCATATCTTTATCTTGTTTTTAACACAGATATCAACTTGCACGACCTCCTATAGCTTGATCTTTGTGATAGATCAAGCTATGACGGTTTAACGCTACATTTAGTCCCGATTCAATTCACAAATCAACTAATGACTAACTTTATTTTCTGTCGACATATTCTTGATTTACTTTTCAGTCAATATACTTCTGTTTTATTTTCAGTCAATATTATCTTGATCTATATTATCTTGTTCATATACTTGTTAATATTATCTTGATTATACTATTGTGAATATTCTCTTGATTACATTGTTATATATCTTGCCATATTATTCATATTGTTCATATTCATATTCATATTGTTCATCTCTTATTCACAACCTTTTCGAAAACACATAATAATTATCGAAATAATAAAAGGCTAAATTGGTAGACTGTTGGATTACTTGTCCGAGCAACAGATTATTGGACTTTATCAGAAACCCTAGCAAGGAGATGTTGTTCGACTTTGCTCAAGGCTTAGTTTAGAATACTTCACACACACAACTTTCTCTTAGGCTACCTTACAACGAGACCTTTTATTTCGTGCAATATCGTGTAACTTATATGTATCCCTCTTCCATTTCGATGTATGCATTCGTATTTCTTTGATCATGGTTTATCTTCTAGGAGCACCCTTAGGGACTGACATAAATTAAACTGTTTTCAAACTAATTCTCAATTCGTCATCGAGCCATTTTCAAACACCCCTCGTAAGTCGAGTGCTAGTCTGCATTCGCCATCAACCTATTGCGCACACTTTCACATTTCATCATAGTTTTGATATTGGGGGAACCCTCGGGGACTAGTATCATTTCTCACAACTTAACCCTTGATTCATCATCAAGCCGGTTCCATTTTCAAACAAACCCTCGACTCGTCGTCGAGCCATTTCCAAACCTATTTCCATTCCAACACGTTTTTGCACGCAAGTATGAAGTCAAACCCTTGATCCAATGTCAAGTGAAATTTTAGCCAACTTGTAAGTCGAGTTCCTTTTGCCTTGCAGTCCATCTCTTTTTGCAACTTATATGATTATATCTTTTTTTAAACGCTTTCTTAACAAATAACGAAAGAAGAAGATTTTTGGAGTCTAGCATTCCTTGAATCTTGGAGTGAATGGCTCTTGAGGCGCACGCTTTGGGTTATTGTTCATTCACCCTTTCGTCTTAAAACACATAATCTTTATTCAAGTATTTTCGTAATCAAACTTACGAAAGAAGAAGATTCTTGGAGTCTTATATTCCTTGGATCTTCAAATGATTAGCTCTCGAGGCACGCCCCTTGAGTTGTTATTAATTTACTCTTTTGAATTCAAAACAGTCAACTCTTCCTCGAAACCTTTCTAATCAACTTCCGAAAGAACTGAGTTCTTGGAATCTTGCATTCCTTGAATTATTAAGTGATAGCTCTCGAGGCACGCCCCTTGGGTTGTTTGTCTATTAATCTTTCATTTCTCAATCGACTTAAAACCAACTCAACCCCTATCTTTTTCGTGGTCGTCTCCATGAACTACGGACGCTCTGATTCTTCATTCATTTTGGAATGTGAGATATGTAGGCAAAAGATTACGATGATCTTGGAAAGCATACTTCTATCTTTCTCCGTCATTCCCTCCATCTTTCGTTTCCCCCATTCTTTCCCATAGTCGAACTACGAGAGCTATGATTTCTCATTCTCGTCTGAATGAGTATACGTAGGCACAAATGCCCCAATCCTTGTCGATCACTTTATCCTAAAACCACCCATTTTCCCTTAGCGTCTTTATCCTTTCATCCTACCAATTCTCATTTATCATTGAGAAGAAAACAAGCAAGCTTAGATAACTCCAATCGTAAATCGTACTAAGAGGTTCCCGTTGAGTATAACGAACATGAGGGGTGCTAATACCTTCCCCTTGCGTAACCGACTCCCGAACCCGGAACATTGGTTGTGACGACCGCGTTCCTGTCCTTTCTTTTTAAAAGTTTTTCTCGATATTTTCCTTTCCCTTTGTGGGATAAATAAGGTTCGGTGGCGAATCTTTCGAACCGCATTTCTGCGCCTTTTGCGCAAGGATCGCGTTTCTCAATGAATTTTTGAGGTGCGTCAGGTGGAGACGTATGATTATTGCTCTATGCAAGAGAGAGTCGAGCCTATCTTAGAGTTTTGTGAAGAGCGTTATCTTTGTTAACTTGTTTTCTTGTCGTTTATGTTTTTGTTCTCTTATTTCTTTCTCTTATGTACCTGTTATCTTTCCTGTTGGATCGTGGGATGACATCATGAGTAAGGCTCTATGCCTGAGCTTAGGTAAAATCAGAGAGAACACTTAGTTTAGAATTGATAGTCAAGTAGTATTAGTCCCCAAGGACTCGCTCCTTGTGTGCCTAGAATGAAAGCTCCCCTAGAGGAGACCTATTCGTAGATCTTGTTATAACATAGCTAGCCTGTTGCACGACTTGATTAATAAAGGGTCTGTGATTCTGGGAATCCTTTTAGCACCAGTTCTATATTGGTGGTCGCGTAGTGTTAGTCTCCAAGGACTCGCTCCTTGTGTGCCTAACATGGGGATTTCGCTCAGGAGATACCTTGTCATCATTATCAGCGTAATACAACTAGCCTATTGCTTGACGTTGATGTGATTAGTGTCTGTGATCCTGGGAACCCTATCCGTCAGTGTAGAAACCATCTCGTGAGTGGGTTTATGGGTAAAGAACCTAGATCTTCCCGTATAGGGTTTACCTGTAAGGTTTCTTTGATAAAAAATTATGGTTATCTACCTGTTACAATTACCAACCTCAGAATTGTTTGAATTTGTGATCCTACAATACTAGATCTTGCATTGCATTTTGCATACATGCCATTGCATTGCATCTGTTGTGCATCTTTGCATTTCATTTCCAACAGCAAAATCTCATTTCTCCTTTCTTCCTCTCCAGTAAATCAAGTTGATTCCTTGACACCACTACACAATTAGAGCCAATACAAGATGCATGATGGAACATATTCAACAAGAGCAAGTTGCTTTCAGAGAGGAGTTGGACTCCATCAAAGGAAAGATTGACCAGATTCTTGAAGCTCTCCTTACGGCCAGAAAGGAAGAAGAACTGCATGAGGCCGCTTCCGTCAACAACAATGGTCAGGTGCTAGGGTCCACCTCAAGGCTCTCAGTTCCTGTTCCTAACCCTAACCCTTACGGGATGCCAATAAACTTTGCTACCGTAGCTGATGGAACCACTTCTCAACCAATCCCAGCACCTAGAGTTACTATTGGAGCTATCCCACAAGCCCAACCTACTGTTGTTCAGATCCCTATTCCTCATACTGAAGAGAATCTATTGGACCAATATGATGATGTTCAAAACTATCACACTGCTATCCCCATTGCCAGTCCTGTTGCTGTTCAGGATTCAAAAGCTATCAAGATGTGTCGTGATTTAGCTGAAAAACTCCGAGTCATAGAGGGGCACAACTCATCCTCTTTAAATGCTCTGGAATTGTGCTTAGTACCAGACATCATCATTCCTCCCAAGTTCAAAGCACCCGAATTCTCGAAGTACAAAGGCCTCAGATTCCCAAACATTCATCTGAAGATGTATTGCCGCAAGATGGCTGCCTATGCCAGAGACGAAAAACTAATGATCCATTTCTTCCTAGACAGCTTGTCTGGAGCATTCCTCGAATGGTATATGCAGCTAGAGCTTAGTAGCATGCACACTTGGGCTGAGCTAGCTGATGCATTCGTCAAACAATACAAATACAACACCGACCTTGCTCCAAATCGTACTAAACTTCAGAGTATGGCTCAAAAGGACAACAAATATTTTAAGGAGTACGTGCAACGATGGAGAGAGCTAGCTTCAAGGGTGCATCCACCTCTTGCTTACCGTGAATTGATTGATATCTTTGTGGGTACCTTGCAAGGCCAATACTACGAGAAGCTGATTGGTAGTGTTTTGCTGGATTATCTGACATAGTGATCGTCGGTGAAAGAATTGAAGAGGGTTTAAAGAATGGAAATATCCAAGGATGTTTTAGTAGCTAGGTTGGTGCCAAGAATCCTTTCAACAGAAATAAGAAGAAAGAGGGCAAAATAAATCTCATATCTGCATAGAAAAGGAAAGTTCCTCAACAAGTTCCCGTTCCTCTACCTTATAAAATCCTATACTACTAATATATGTATGTTATTGCTGCACAATACGCACCAATGCCTTATCAGCTAGTTGTTCAAGCTCAAATGTCTCAGCAACAGGTTCCTCAGCAACAGTCTTACAATTAGCAAGGGTATCAATATCCTCCCCAACATCAACAATAGCAAGCTGCTCGTTAACAACGTCAACCTAATCAGTAGAGGACGTGGAAACCAGATAGAGTCTTTAATCGTCTGCTAATGCCATATGTTAATATCTTTGCTCAGTTGCTGGAGAAAAAGGACATCGTTCCGAGAGATTTAGCTCCCCCAACTGTCATTCCTGCTGACTATGATGCAAACGCCTATTGTGAGTTTCATAAGGGCGCTCCAGGGCATACAATCGAGAACTGCAGAGCTTTCAAGCACAAAATTTAGGACATGATCGACAGAAATGCTATCAACTTCAATGGGAAAACTCCTAATGTCATCAATAACTCTATGCTGTAACAACCCAATTTTCAATAATTGATTAATTGTACTAATTAATTGGTTTATGTGATTTATTTGATTTAAATGAATTAATTGGATTTATTTCAATTATATGAGTTAATGGATTTAACTGGTTTATTCTATTTGGTAGAATAATGTGGATTTACTAGATATTCTCTAATTAATGATGAGATGAGATATTTTATGAGAAAATGAATTGGTAGATATTTTGAGAAGAATTATGATGGAAAGAAAATAGAAAGATATAAAAAGAAAGTAGAGGGAAAGGAAAGAGAAGGATATATAAGGGAAATTGGAGAGAAAAGAAAAGAATAGAAAACATAAGAGAAAGAATAGAGAAAGAAAGAGAAATAGGAGAAAAGAGAAGGAGAAGAAGGAAAAACTTGGAAAAGCTCAAGAACAACTTCTAGCTCCGATTTAATCAAGGTAAGGGTGTGAAATATCATTATCTTATCAATGTATGTGATTATGTATGGATTGTTTGAGTTTGTTTGGGTGTTTTTCTCCATTTTCCATTATAGGGCATAAATGGTTTAATCGGTAGAATCAAGTTTTGAACGGTTAGAATTCAAAATAAATTGCGTAGTTTAGTCGGGTAATGTTTATCCGTGATTATTGGATTTTGTTTGATTGAATTTGGTTGAGTTTGTGAGTTTTGACACTTTGGATAATTGAGGGTTTGAGATTTGAGTGGAAATCCGACGTCGTAGAAATCGTGTTTAATGGTTCTAATTCACTGCTATATGTTAGGTGAGTATGAGTATGTGTTTGTTTCGAAAAAAAGAATTGAATCGGTCGGATTTTCGAGCAAAAATGCAAAATCCCGTAGCCGTGTTTAGGCAAAATTCTAGTTTTTCGGAAAACTTCAAAAATTCATAACTCTTGAACCGTAAGTCAGTTTTGACCCCCATTCGAAGCGTTGGTAAGTTAACGAGATGCTCTTTCTAGAAAAAATGGCTTTGAGGCCTGTACTTAGTTCAGTTATAGCAGAAAATTGAAAACATATTGTTGTGTTGATTTTTACCGTCGCGAATGTGTGTGATTGATGTGTTATTGTGCA